>OY757017.1:50122904-51470404 GCA_963580285.1 Lucinisca nassula
TAAAAACCCGTCCAAAAATCGACATTTTTCAGCAATCAAAGGGACGTAACTCTATCATAAACGGGCCGACTTGGTCGGTTTTCGAACTCATCCGAGTTTTTATCCTCAGTCACCTTACATATAAGTTTCAGAAAGATCCCATCAAAACTGAAGGCGCTACGGTGATGACAAGCATTTTCCCATAGTAAGTCTATGGGACCTTGTGGTTGCCATAGGAACCAAAGTTTTAGAGCGATTTCGAAAAAAAGTTTATGTCATCAATGCCCCACCAGAGGCATGCTACAGATGAGAAATGATTTAGTTCAGCCTGCAGGATACATAGATATAGCTTCTCAAAAGTGTGGACGGACGACGAACCTGGGCTTTATCCAGGTATTTTGGGAAAAGGCCCCTGGGCAAAATTGGGAAAAAATTACCGACAAAATACCAAAATTGGGAACACAATTTCATCAGAGAAATGCCAGGACGATGAATTTTGCTCATGATAGTCTTATGAATTTGATAGTGAAGCAGTGCAATACAGCTGTAGCTTCACTGTGGTGAATTTTCATTTTGACCTCTGATGTTAAGTATTGTTTTCTCTATTCCTTTTGTGGCTTTTATTTTTGCGCCTTTATTTTTTCATTTTTTTGGGGAAAAATATGGTGAAATTGGGAAAAATTTAGGCTATTTGGCATTGGGAATGGCGCCGAATTTCGGCCCTGCTGAACAGGCAGAAAATGCCCTGAGAACGGACGACGGAGGACCCACTATACTATAAGCTCCCCTGGAGCCTTCGGCCCAGGGGAGCTAAAAAGTGTTATTTTATTAATAGACAGCCGCTTGAAAGTCTGTTTGGTGTTTGTTTACATTATGCCATAGCAACTGGCTCTGGGTACCAGAATGTTGTATTTTTTGTGTGTGTGTGTGTTTTTTTTTTTGTTGTATTTTTTTTTTTTTTAGTTCTAAACCACACTGTGGCAGGATGAGAAAGTTACTAGTGTCAGTCAACTTGCCAACTTGTATCAGCTTACCGGACACAAATATTCCCTAACAAAATAGTTTAAATACACAATCTCTCTCTCTCTCTCTCTCTCTCTCTCTCTCTCTCTCTCTCTCTCTCTCTCTCAATGATAACCCGGTAAACTCTGCTCAACTATATGCAGTAAAAAGTGGGGCTTACAAGGTTGAACGTTTTTATTTTTTCTGGTCACAAGCAATAATTGTGAGTACTGTTGGAACCCCCCTCTCTTAACCGACTGAATGAACACCTTGAAGAGTCAGGGCTTCCACCGGGTTTAGAACAGACAGAGAAACAATTGAAACTAGAGCGAGCAGTCGATGGCAAACCATCGCAAATCCCCACGCTTTTGCCACATAGCAGACTTCACCATCTGACACCTTGATGGTTATAACGCCCCTCTCGCACACCCTCAACATGTAAGCAAGTCGTGTAGCAAATATGGTTGCATTCTGGCCAGTGGTTAAGGAGGAGATAGCATGGCGGACAGACGGACGGAGGCGTTCACAATATCTCCCAACACGTTCTTTAAAAGCGTGGGGATAATATAAATCCATCAATAAATGTAGTCAGTAGAGCGATGACAAAGTTATTTTAAAAATAGCCAGTGACCTTGACCATGAGGTCATGACCTTGAAAGTCAACTCGCTCGAGATATTGTCATAAGGAACATTTGTGTGAAGTTATGTTGAAATCAATCAAGAAATGTAGGCGTTAGAGCGATGACAAAGTTTTTCTAAAAATAGGCACAGTGACCCTGATCTTGAAAGTCGAACTCGCTCAAGATATTGTCATAAGGAACAGTTGTGTGAAGTTACATTGAAATCGGACAAGAAATGTAGGTGCTAGAGCGATGACAAAGTTTTTCTAAAACAAGAGGGCCCAATGGCCCTATATCGCTCACCTGTGTACCAGAAAATCATAACTGTAAGAGACCACTTGACATTGCTACATACTAAATATCTGAGCTCTGGGCCTTATGGCTTTGGAGAAGATTTTTGATTTTTTTTTCCAGTATAAGTCCATAGGTCAATTTTGACCCAAAGGGCATGCTTGGCAGGATTTATGTAGGTGACCATTTTATGTTGCTATATACTTGTTTGTTTGTTTCATTTGAGGTTTAACATCCCTGTCAACACTGTAAAGGTCATTTTGGAGACGTTGCTTCCAATTTTGTGGGACTTTTACCCGACATTGAGATGATATGACATCTCAAGCCCTGTCGCCCAATGAAACCAATAGGGTTTATTAGCATGGACGGTCTGCCTCGCACCGCGGTTCCTGGACAGGCTTAGATCCTCTAAGCGGTTTACCAGTACTAGTGTGCGGGCTGGATTCAGCTCTGCGTGGAAGCATCATGCAGCCCATATATTTCTTCAAGCCCCTATGAGCGTTGCTATATACTAAATATCTTAGGTCCGTACTTCATGGTTTCAGAGTGAAGATTTTTAAAGCTTTTTTTTTTCCATTATAAGTTTATTGGAGTTAAGAAGCCACAGGATTTGGCCAATTTGAACCCCAGGGGCAAAACTCAGGCAGGATTCATGTAGCCAACAACTTCATGTTGCTACATGCTAAATACCTAAGCTCTGGGCATAATGATTTCACAGAAGAATATTTTTCAAGTTTTTTTTTCCATTTTAAGTTTTTTTCTATTTTAAGTCCATCCATGGTAGCTAATGGGCCATGGGTGTGGCCAATTCTGGCCCAAGGGGCATGATTGGCAGGATTTATGTAGGTGACCTGGGCCCTGTGGTTTCAGAGAAGAAGATTTTTGAAGCTTTTTTCCATTAGGAGTCTATGGGAGCTAAGGGGCGGGGCCAATTTGGACCCCAGGGGCATGATTGGCAGGATTGAAGTAGGTGACTACTTACCGTTGCTACATGCTAAATATCTAAGCTCTGGGCCCTGGGGTTTCAGATAAGAAGATTTTTGAAGCTTTTTTCCATTAGGAGTCTATGGGAGCTAAGGGGTCCCGGGGCGGGGCCCATTTGGACCCCAGGGGCACGATTGGCAGGATTTATGTAGGTGACCACTTGCCGTTGCTACCTGCTTAATATCTAAGCTCTGGGCCCTGTGGTTTCAGAGGAGAAGATTTTCAAAGCTTTTTTCGATTAGGAGTCTATGGGAGCTAAGGGGCCCCTGGGCGTGGCCCATTTGGACCTGAGGGGCATGATTGGCAGGATTTATGTAGGTGACCACTAGCCGATGCTACATGCTATATATCTAAGCTCTGGGCCCTGTGGTTTCAGAGAAGACGATTTTTTAAGTTTTTTTCCATTAAGAGTCAATGGGAGCTCAGGGGCCCCGGGGCGTGGCCCATTTGGACCCCAGGGGCATGATTGGCAGGATTTATGTAGGTGACCACTTGCTGTTGCTATATGCTAAATACATGTATCTAAGCTCTGGGCCCTGTGGTTTCAGAAAAGAAGATTTTTGAAGCTTTTTTTTTTCAATTAGGAGTCTATGGGAGCTAAAGGGCCCCTGGGCGTGGCCCATTTGGACCCAAGGGGCATGATTGGCAGGATTTATGTAGATGACCACTGGCCGTTAATACATGCTAAATATCGGAGCTCGGGCCCTGTACTTTCATCAAAGAAGATTTTTGAAGCTTTTCTCCATTAGGAGTCTATGAGAGCTAAGGGGCCACGGGGCGTGGCCCATTTGGACCCCAGGAGCATGATTATCAGGAAATATGTAGGTGGCCACTTGCCGTTGCTACATGTTAAATATCTAAGCTCTGGGCCCTGTGGTTTCAGAGAAGAAGATTTTTGAAGCTTTTTTCCCATTAGGAGTCTATGGGAGCTAAGGGGCCCGGGGCGTGGCCCATTTGGACCCCAAGGGCATGATTGGCAGGATTTATGTAGGTGAACACTTGCCGTTGCTACCTGATAAATATCTAAGCTCTGGGCCCTGTGGTTTCAGAGGAGAAGATTTTTGAAGGTTTTTTCCATGAGGAGTCTATGGGAGCTAAGGTGCACCGGGGCGTGGCCCATTTTGACCCCAGGGGCATGATTGGCTAGGATTTATGTAGGTGACCACTGGCCATTGCTACCCGCTAAATATCTAAGCTCTAGGCCCTGTTTTTTCAAGGGAAAAGGTTTTTGAAGCTTTTTTCCATTAGGAGTCTATGGGAGCTAAGCGGCCCCGGGGCGTGGCCCATTTGGACCCCAGGGGCATGATTGGCAGGATTTATGTAGGTGACCGCTTGCCATTGTCAACTGCTAAATACCTCAGCTCTGGGCCCTGTGGTTTCAGAGGAGAAGATTTTTGAAGCTTTTTTTCATCAGGAGTCGATGGGAGCTAAGGGGCCGTGGGGCGGGGCCCATTTGAAACCCAGGGGCATGATTGGCAGGAATTATGTAGGTGACCACTTGTCATTGCTACATGCTAAATATCTAAGCTCTGGGCCCTGTGGTTTCAGAGAAGAAGATTTTTTAAACTTTTTTTTCCCATTATGAGTCTATGGGAGCTAAGGGGCCCCGGTGCGTGGCCCATTTGAACCCTAGGAGCATGATTGGCAGGATTTATGTAGATGACCACTTGCCTTTGCTACATGCTAAATATCTAAGCTCTGGGCCCTGTGGTTTCAGAGAAGAAGCTTTTTGGAGCTTTTTTCATTATGAGTCTATAGGAACTAAGGGGCCCTGGGGCGTGGCCCGTTTGGACCCCAGGGGCATGATTGGCAGGAATTATGTAGGTGACCACTTGCCCTTGCTACATGCTAAATATCTAAGCTGTGGGCCCTGTGGTTTCAGAGAAGAAGATTTTTGAAGCTTTTTTCCATTTTGAGTCTATGGGAGCGAAGGGGCCCTGGGGTGTGGCAAATTTGGAACCCAGGGGCATGATTGGCAGGAATTATGTAGGTGACCACTTGCCTTTGCTACTTGCCAAATATCTAAGCTCTGGGCCCTGTGGTTTCAGAGAAGAAGATTTTTGAAGCATTTTTTTTCCATTATGAGCCTATAGGAGCTAAGGGGCCCCGGGGTGTGGCCAATTTGGACCCCAGGGGCATGATTGGCAGGATTTACATAGCTGACGACTTAACATTTTTACAAGCTAAATATCTAAGCTCTGGGCCCTGTGGTTTCAGAGAAGAAGATTTTTTTAATTTTTCCCATTATAAGTCTATGGAAGCTATATGTTGCCATGGCAACCAGAATTCCAATCTGATTAGCCCAAAAACCTTATGCAGTCTTTCCCCCTACCTGATTATGCTTCACATGAAATTTGATCAAGATTGCCCATGTGGTATAAGAGATATACTTATTTGAAATTGTTTATGGACGTACGGACGCACGCACGGACGCACGCACGACGGACAAAAAGTGATCACAAAAGCTCACCTTGTCACTACGTGACAGGTGAGCTTAAAAGGCACAGTGACCTTGATCTTGAAAGTCGAACTCGCTCAAGATATTGTCATAAGGAACAGTTGTGTGAAGTTACATTGAAATTGGACAAGAAATGTAGGCGCTAGAGCGATGACAAAGCTTTTCTAAAAATAGCCACAGTGACCTTGACCTTGAAAGTCAAACACACTCTAGATATTGTCAAAAGGAACATTTGTGTAAAATTATATTGAAATTGGTAAAGAAATGTAGGCGCTAGAGCGAATACAAAGTTTTTCTAAAAATAGCCAGTGACCTTCACTTGAGGCCACGACCTTGAAAGTCGAGATATTTTCATAGAAACATTTGTGCGTAGTTATATTGAAATCGGTCAAGAAATGTTTGAGGTTATATTAAAATCCGTCAATAAATGTAGGCGCTTGAGTGATGACAAAGTTTTTTCTAAAAATAGCCATAGTGACCTTGACCTTGAAAGTCGAACACGCTCGAGATATTGTCATAACATTTGTGTGAAGTAATATTGAAATCGGTGAAGAAATGTAGGCGCTAGGGTGACAGCGTGACTTTTACAGTGGATGTGACCTGATGGCCCCTTTGGGCGGAGCCAACTATAACGTCCCTCTGGCACGCCCTCACCATGTTAGGAAGTCATGTAGCAAATTTGGTTGATTCCGGCCAGTGGTTAAGGAGGAGAGACCGTGAAGGACGGACAGATGGACGGACGGAGGCATTCACAATATCCCTGGACGCTTTTTTTAAAAGCGAGGGGATTATGAACTACAAAGCAAGGCAGTTTCAAGTGAGAAATGCCGGAAATACATATGGACTATACATGGCCATTGTCAACCTTACCAAAGCATTTGACACAGTCAGTCGTTAGGGTCTTTGGAAAATTATGTTGAAGTTTGGTTGTCCAACCAAATTCATATCAATGGAGAGGCATTTCCCCCCATTTTTGAAAGTTGATTTATAAAATCAAGTTTCTATGTCATTACATATCTACTTCCGGTACTGGACCGCGTAACTCCACTCCCGCTGTTCGTTAGCTGCATAAAATAGTCCAAAGGAACTCTTGAAAACTAATTTTGCAGGCACAGAACGTCTTTCGAAATATTTCATTTTTCAAGACTTTATACGGATTGAATATAAATTGGCACAAAAAGACATATTCTGAACAGAAAACAATACTCTAGGACCATTTTCCTAGCGCTTTCCGATGATATTTATGTTTTACTCTTTCATCCCTGAGTTTCTGAACAGGACTCTTCTCGCTTTAAATATACACTGTAGCGTCGTTATAACGCTGTCATCGGGATCCATCGACGTCGACCGCGTTATATGTGATCCAGCGCTATATTGATCCCGAAAATATAGCGTTATATTGTTACCCCACCCACTTTTTCTGCATGCATGGCTACTGTTTCTGCCAGTTTATTATGAATATAACATACTGCATGTATTTTATAAATTATATAGTTACTATATTAAATAATAATCTGATTCTATACTTCTAGTGGTCATTTAGCTTTTCATTCAAACCATTGCTGAATTTATTTATTACTGTACTTTCGTTTCTGTATCTCTGGCCGCCATTTTTATTCACCTCCTCCGGTCTCAAGAAGGTATCACTAAATAGTGAAGTAAAATGCAACTTGACAATTCCGAAAGGTTAGCTTGAAAGAGGGGCTATTAATGTAAGCGAACCAAGTTTAACATGGGGATTATGAATGTTTATTGTTGTACCTTGCTTGATTTCCGTTTCTTTGTTTTTATCTAGTGAATAATAAATAAATATCAAAAAAAAAAAAAACCCGTCTGCTATGCTCTGTTTTGGCGGGAAAAATATTTAGCGTGTGCAAGTGACAATTACAAAGGGATTAATTGAGACAAACAGTTACAAATACCTTGATTACCTAGTTTTCACACCTTACCACACAGTTAATTGCCGTCTTATCAATAAGCCATAGGGGAGTATTCACACTTTAATAGTGTTGACAACTTGAGTAAATAAGCGAGAATACAGGTATTGCCTTGGCTGATGGTATTTTGACTGCCGAGTTCGGCGGAAAAATGGGAAAAAAAATTGACCATTTTCAAAACTGGCGGACAAAAGCAAAAAAATGGAGCGACAGACCAACAGCGTTATAACGATTTCCCCCCCCCCCCCCCCCAACAAACGCCCCCACGGATTTACCGCATGCAGATGCACAGGTGAAAACAGCGTCTGCATTGCTCTGTTTTGGCGGGAAAAATGTTTAGCATATACAGGTGTCAATATAATTTCACACCTTGTCCAGCTTATTTTTAATGCCTTAGGCGAATATTCACAGTTTGATAAGTGTTGACAGCTTGAGTAAATCGGCGAGTATACACGTCTTATCATGGCCGACAATGTTTTGACTGCCGAGTTCCGCAAAAAAGGGCAAAATTTTCAACCAAACTTTCAAAACTGGGATAAACGTAAAAAAAAACGGGAGCCACAGACCAACAGCGTTATAACGATTTCCGCGTTATAAGCATCAGCGTTATAACGACTCTACAGTGTATTCTTATAGAAAGGAATTTCTGATTAGTTCACTGACATGATGGCAATTAAACAGTGTACATGTACATTCTGGCAAGACCTGCTAGCTACGTGCCGTCTTATCAGGATCTACAAGGTTTGCATAGATACAATGTATTTTTACCTCGGCGTCTGCTTTGTTTTTGTTTGTTTGATTTGAGGTTTAACGTCCCCGTCAACACTGTAAAGGTCATTTTGGAGACGTTGGCTTCCAATTTTGTGGGACTTTTACCCGACATTAAGATGATATGACATCTCAAGCCCTGTCGCCCAATGAAACCAATAGGGTTTATTAGCATGGACGGTCCACCTCGCACCACGGTTCCTGGACAGGCTTAGATCCTCTATGCGGTTTACCAGTACTAGTGTGCGAGCCGGATTCAGCTCTGCGTGGAAGCATCATGCAGCCCATATATTTCTTCAAGCCCCTATGGGCGGGCTGCATCGGTCTACAAGGTTAAAAGGGTTAGCTCGCTCCTCTGTGATTATCAGTGACAGACTAAACAACCCATAACTGACCAACATCAAAAACAGTTATTCACCTGCTTTCGAGAGCTCTAATTACAAAACGTGTTGTAAGCTGTGAGTTTTACATCAAGTTCCATACTTTTAGCAAATAGTGAAGACACCGATCAGACGCTACATTCTGCGGCCTCTGTCTTAACTGTTTCCGAATGTCCCAGTATTGAAAAAATTGGCATTTATGGGTTAATGTATTAATTTGGAATAAACTTATTTTAATTCGCCTTGGGTAGTCTAAGTTCGCTAAACGCGGCGTCTGATCAGGGTTATAATGTCTAAATCAAATGGTTTTAAAATGATCTTTTTTTTTCGTCCAAGTTATTATCCCCACGCTTTTAAAAAAAGCGTTCAGGGATATTGTGAACGCCTCCATCTGTCTGTCCATCTGACCGTCGGTCCGTGCGTCCGTATGTCCGTCACGCTATCTCCTCCTTAACCACTGGTCGGAATGTAACCAAATTTGGTACACAGCTTCCTTACATGATGAGAGCGTGCAAAGTCACATTTATTTTTGGCCCCGCCCCCAGGGGCCTTGGGGAGGGGTCAAAAGGTCAAATATCAATTAAATTCCATTTTTAAAGTCAATTTTATAGATTTTGAAACCAAACTTTGCATAACTAATGATTAAGATATATGTAATACATATTGACCGGGATTTTGGCTGCGACCCCTGGGTCATGCCCAAGGGGTCGGACTTGGGGGTGGGTGGGGGGTGGTCAAAATTCAAATTTTACCGAATATAGTCATATGGAATATCAAGTTGAAGGGGGTGATTAGAAGAATACAATACAAGTAAAATTTTCACCCTGGGGTCAGATTGGGGCCCTGGGGGAGGGGTCAACGGGTCACAATTTAATTTTTTTGGAACATACCGTATTCGGGCGTGTATTACCCGCAGTTTTTTTCCCTCAAATTACTGGCCCAAGTTCAGGGTGCGGGTAATCCGCCCGAATTATTTTTGGACCATTTTATTTTTACTTTTGTCAGCTGAAAATACGATGCATCTCGTGTTATGCTCTATCCTTTTACGATTCCGGACATAAAAAACGTTTAATTGTGCACTCAATTTTACTTAAACATGAGTAATATAACAATCTCCATTACTAGCAAAGTAGAAGTAAAACAAAGATCAAGCCCGATTTTGTGAGTATTATTCCTTAAACTCTGATTTTAAACGAAATAAACAAGCAAGTTCAATGCGAACATCAAAGTTTTCCGGCATCAAAACCGCCGCCCACAAACCACCGCTACAGTTTTTTTTCTGCACGCGATGGGTAAATGACGTCATCGGACCCAACCAACCCCACGTGTCTGTTGTTTTATCTTAATGGGGCGTATCTCTCTCATAAAAAGTTGGGTAATACACGGGTAATGCGGGTAATACACACCTGAATACGGTAGTCATGTGGCATATCAAATTGAAGGGCATGATTAGTAGAATATAATACAGGTAATATTTTGACCCTGGGGTCAAATTAGGGCCCAGAGTGAGGGGGTTTACAGTACTTGGCCCCTCTGTAGAAAGCGTGGGGATGGCGTGCCATCGACAGTATTATAGTCATATGGAATATCAAATTGAAGGGGATGATTAGTAGAATACAATACAAGTAAAATTTTGACCCTGGGGTCAGACTGAGGCCCTGGGGGAGGGGTCAAAGGGTCAAAATTTAAGTTTTTTGGAACATAGTCATGTGGCATATCAAATTGAAGGGCATGATTAATAGAATATAATACAGGTAATAGTTTGACCCTGGGGTCAAATTAGGGCCCAGGGTGAGGGGGTTTTCGGTACTTGGCCCCTCTGTAGAAAGCGTGGGGATCTGCGATGGCGCGCCATCGACAGTATTCTAGTTCTTCTTTTTATGTCCCGACGCCCGAAGGAACATAGCTCCAAGCGGCTGCACAACGTTTGTGCATCGTCGTATCAACGCAACGTTGATGCGACGTTGCGAAGACGTAATGTGCCCGCTAGGAGAACTTGTCTGTAAGACTATTAGCAGATGGGACAAGCACAGAATGTACTGAGCTAATTTAGAAACCATGAAGAAATTAGCAGACACGTTTATCTTTCTTTCTTTCTTTCTACCCTTTTTCTTCGTGGGGATAGTTGGGTGAGGCACAGGTGATGTGTATCTTGTATAACTTGGAAGTCCAGCTGATACTGACTTACATTTGGGCAAAGCCTGGTGTCCTTGCAGCAGGTAACGGCAGATGGTGAGTGTTGATATTTTTTCAGTTTCTACACTTCCATTCACTGTCCCTCACTTTCATCTCATCTGCTATCTCTTCTATCTCCCCCTCCCCCTTTCTCTTGGAGAAGACAAAATGATCCACAAGGGTTGACCTGTCGTTAAACTCAAAACAATCGATGAATCATTTTTATTTTCTTCGTCGAATTTTTTAACCCTCACGAAATGTCTAGATAACTGCTTGATCTACCGCTGGCATTGTTATCATAATAATTATTCCTCATAAATCAACTTTCCTCAGTACTTTGTTTCCTGGGGTATTAACGGCCCTTCCAAGAATATTGCACTCATATCGAGGCAATCATTAATCAAAGGCTGGCAAAAACCAGAGTATCGGGAGAAACCTGAACTTGGGGCCTTACATGTGCACCCGAGCTGGGTTTGAACCACAGCAGTGAGAGGCCTAATGATTAAGAGTTAGTGCACTTATCCACTAGGCCATGGTGGTCCGTCAGTTCTGCGATGGTAGGCCTATACTTGCACGGATCCAAAAAGATGATAAGTTTTAAGATCCATTCCCTGTGACAAACAGAGACGAGCAAGGCTGCGTGCTGGCCCCAACACTATTTAGCATGAAATTCTCTGCCATGCTCACATGCTTTCTAGGATGATGTCAATGGTATACCTATTAAACTCCGTTGTAGGTTGTAAGCCAAATCCAAGGTGCAGACAGAGGTGCTAGATGAGTTCCTCTTTGCTGATGGCATGTCATATGTGCTCCAACAGGAGAGAAGATGCACAAAGGTATAGATGATAGATCAAGTATCAGACTGTCTCACAATCAGCATAAAAAGACCATCAGCCAGCACCTGGCAAGCCTTACAAATAGCCAATCATCACAGTGAAAGGTCAAAAATTGCAAGCAGTAGACAAATTCACCTACCATGGGAGCCGTTCACAGCGATGATGAAGACAATTCCAGGATTGCCATAGTTAGTGCAGCATTTGGTCGACTTAATGGGAGGTGGAATCAGGTTTGACACAAGACTTAAAGTTCACAAATCTGTGTTTGTATGCATTTGAATTATGGCCTGTTTACCAACCCAACAGCACACTAAAAATCTTAATCACTTCCATAAAAGCTGTCTTAGATTCCCACTCAGATACGTGTTTTTGCGTGTTTGCACCCCCCCCCCCCCCCCATTTTAAGCACCAGAAGCACCTAAACTCTGCATTTCCTATCCCAGGATAGTAATGTTTGCTTAACATTTTTGTTGGCATTAAAAGTGACCTGTTTTTTCACACGCCTCCCCACTAAAAATATTGGGGGGATGCCCCCCTCACATCCGAAAAATTTTGGGTATATGGCCCAACCGGCAGTTTAAATTTATATCTGAAGGTGTCTGGGGACAAAAATGCCCCAAAATTGATACTGATAAAAAAACGCTGCAGACAGTGAAAATGGCCAGTACCAAACACCTTAATTGTTGCCTTGACAGCTGTGTGAAGATTAAGATTTGGTCAAAAATTCATGTGAAATCACACTTTTTGCAAACTTTGAGATGCCCCCTCATTACCATGACAACAATGATCAATTCATGAAAGGTTGCATTTGAAAGGTTACTGCGCAATGAACATTCACACCGAGACCACGCATATTTTAATTACACTCATCTAAGCTGTCTGTAAGCCAGTGATAAGAAAAGGAAAAATTTATGCGTGTTTACACAGCGGTATTTCTTATCAAAGGGTGCCGCCCACATTAACACGTGAAGCATGGGATGTCTGCACATGCACTACTGCTTCAAAAGCTGCAACAATTGTTCTGGTTGATGTTTTAGAGAATTTTTATTTAAGGGATTAAGTTTTTAATCTTGTTTTAAATTAAGAATACTAGTTGGTTTCATCTCCCCCATATTGCACTATCTTGTGTTGCAGGTTCCCCCTTGGGAGACCTGTGGTCGCCTTGGTAGTTGGCTACTACAGCCAAGTTTCAAGTGCCCCCCTTTGTGAGGATAGTTTCAAGGCACCCCCGAGTTTTGCACACGGCCCTAGTACTTTGCTCACATCCCGCAGAGGGCCTCACTTAAACCCCGCCTTTCTGCACTGGCTTCTGGTTTTCGCGCCAAGAATCTTAACCAATACTAAAGGCAATAGAATGTAGCCTGGCATTCAACCAACCAATCAAATGTCGCTGATAGGCCCGGTAATCCAAACTGAGCGTGGATTATCAGTTTCAAGTTCAGCACTCTGGAGTGCACATCATTTTACAATAGGGCTGACTATCGATGCCAATTTTGACTATCGTGATAGTATTGCTATCGTGGAAACTACTATCACGATACTATCACTATCGTGGCATACTATCACGATACTATCGTGATACTATCGGGAACACTTATAAATGATTCATAGATGTTATATCACTCACATAAAATGGCTAAGTGTGACAGAACGAGTTAGGAAAATTCCAATGGCCTAAAATTGTATGTTTATTGTGTGTTTCAATATCAGCATTCATTCCCTCGGGGCTATTCCAGAAAAAAACATCATGGCTCTTTATATATATCCCCACCACCGCCTAAAAATAGTTTGCTGCTTCCAGAATATATGCCTGTAAGTGATGGTTATCATAGCTTTAATACCTTTGCAGTGTTTGAGATTTTCTGCTTGTGAAAACTGACACATGCTGATCGTTCTGCGATTCTTTGATGTTTGCCGCCTGTGTTAAATTAATCTGTGGATTCAGTTAATTAGGTAACCCGATTATTACATAGTATTACGTAATCACAGCACGCTATTTTAGCACCTCTTTAAGGGCGACATGAATCTAACAAACTGCATTAAAACTTGAACTTACATATTTTTTATTTGAAGTTAGCATCAAAAGCTAGACTATCAAAATAGAAGTAAAGCAATTATCAAGTCGGTTTTTTCATTTAGCAATATGTACAGGGCTTGACCTAGGCTCTTTGACTCTGTGGACATTTAGTCCTTGCACAAAAGACAGCTAAGACAAGCAGCAATAATAAAACAAAGTCTTCATGTAATGAAATTTGGCCGTTTCGACATGTTATTTTTTCTGGAATATCCCTCTATTATGATACAAAGACAACCAAAAATAGAATCAGAAAGACCCACGAAAAATAAAAACGCCAATTTGTCCCAGGTTGTCCAGTGTCCACCATCAAAATGTCCAGAATCACCTTAAGAAAATACTTGATAGACGGAGACCTAAGGCCTCGCGCTGCACGTTTTTTCCCCCTACAAGATGACGACAGGAAAATAAAACTTTGTCTGCTTAAATATTCCCCCAAGAATTCAATCCCAATCGGTCAGGCCAGCCGACTGATGACATCATCATTGATGCATTTGTGCATACTTGCCGACTTATCTGAGTCTATCATGTACTCGCATGCACATTCTGTGCAGTTTTCGAGAAATGCATTTCTAATGAGACCACAAAAGTGCGGTTTAATAGTCTGGTCCTTATGCGCAAAAAGAGTCACATATACAACAAGTTAAACTGCATTATACCGTCATTTATTACGCATTTATTTACCTATATGAATAAGTCAGCACACAGCAAAAACAAACATTTCTTCATACAAAAGATCAGCTTGTGCATCTTGCAAATGTCTTCGAAACTGAACAGGGAAATGGCGTTTGTCCCAGAAGTTATACTACGCAAGGATAGTACAAACAGCAAACATTTATATATGACTGCGCAGGCTGATCTGAGCCTTCACATGTCGCACAGGTTTCACTGTCATGTTTTCAAAAAGTTGCATGCAACAAACGCGTGATCAAACTATCATTGACGTTTTGTTATTGAAAAACGCGGGAAAATTTCTGACTGCCTCAAATGCACGTGCAAAAATGACGGCGGGAAATTCATCGCCGCGAGAAATTCACCACACGGCAAAAAACTATGATACACATGTGCGACCAGCGAAGACTCAGATCATCATGCACATATGTGAAGGCTTATCAGTCTGTCCTGATTACAGCTGAATGGATTTCCTAAGCAAAAATACTTGCGTAATTACACAACAGTACAGGTATATTTTCAAAGTATATTCAAGAAAAATACAAAAACAATCGAAACTATCGATAGTTGAGTGAACTATCGGCGATAGCTATCGATAGTCCAAAGTACTATCGATGCATTGCTATCGAGGCAGTTCCTATCGCGATGCATCGAACTATCGATGCATCGTTACACCCCTATTTTACAACTGCATAATTTTCAATAGTTTTCATGGAAAATTTACAGAACTGCTTCGTCTTTCAAAGTGATTGTTTTACATGTACCTTTTAATTCAGACTTTATGTTTCCTTGGAACACTTAGAAGTGTTCTAAGTGGGCTGTAGAGTGCTTTGTGATCTGGTTTACCGCTCCATAGAAAAATCAAAATGGCGGGAAAATGAGAAACAAAAGACGTTTTCCGGAGGGGGTCCGTGTGTTTGGAGTCGGATCACCCCACAATGTGTGAGAAACCCGCAAAAGGCAGCTAATTTTGAGTGCTGAACTGTGCCGTAAAATGCACTTTTGTGTAGTTTGAAGGGACGGACAAATTCATCACAAACATGACTAACGAACCCACGGCATTGTCGACGGGGCAAGATCCCGTTAAAGACCTGTCAGACGAGGAGCTTGTCACAAACTATTGTCTTCAGAACAAAATCGGTAAAAGTTGCATTGACGAACTTTTGAGAAGGGGATTCACAAGTTAAGAGGCACTCTCGCTGGTGGAGGTATCCGACTTAGAATCCTCTGAGATCCCTCCCGGTCAGAGGCGCCTCATTCTTCACATTGCTGGGGCGCTAAAAGTCAGAGCAACTTCAAGGGACACTCAGTCTACAGCTAGTTTGACTGACAGAGCAGTCGAGACACCATCGAAGGGGCCGAATGGTACGGCCCACCCTAACGAGACACCCCAAACTCTTCCACACACGACAGGTGGCGCGAATCACCAGGGCGTCCCGGCAAATATCCAGACGCCGTGCAACGGCTTACAGGGAAACAACAACGACTTTTACCAACAACATATAAACGGTTTACTTCAAGAACAGCAGAGACTAGCTGCCTCCCTACCGCCGAATCAACCAAGCATCTTTGAGTGATCCGCAGATACATTTGTCTTCTGCGGTTGGTAAGTCAACTTCTGATTTCTTAGACATATGCGATTTCGTGCAAACTAGTGTGGAAGAAGAGGTTGTGCTTGGCAGTCAGGGCGATCAGCAAATAATTGTTAAATCGGGCCCAAAAAAAACACGCCTCGAGAATCTAACGCTCTGTCAATGGTCGGTAGCTAATCTGGCCATTTTGTATAGATTGGTTGGAGACAGTAAGCTTCAGGGTGCTGCCTTGATGGATTACTTGTCTTTTACAACCAAGATATACCAACTGGTGCAGAAATACAGCATTGCGTCAGTAATGTTCTATGACCGGGATAAACGTAAACTCCAGTCGTCCCTTAAATTTAGGTGGGGAACAGATAAACATCTCTCTAATATACATTTGCAGCCAAGGGATAAAAGTTTAACTCGTCAGTCAACAGAGGAAAACACCATTTCCAAAATCTGCAGAAAGTAATCAAAAACTGGAAATCTGTAGGAACTTTAATTCCCAGAAGGGTTGCTCGTTTGCTGAGTGCAAATTCAAGCATGTTTGCATTATCCCTGGATGTAGGCAGACACACTCAGCACTAGAGCATAATCCCTCAAAATAGCTAGAGTTTGAGATTAAACCCCTTCCTTGCCTTAACCCCCCAGCCTGGGAGATTGAACTTGAACATGATCCGGATAAGTCCTTTCTTTTAGATGGGGTCAGAAACGGTTTTAGTATAATTGATAAAGATGTAGCTATTTCGCAAGTAGAGTGTAGTAATCATCCATCAGCCAAACAGGGCAGCCCCCTATATGATAAAGCTACTGCCCAAGTTCAGAAAGAGATTGAGGTAGGACACTACGTGATATGCAAAGAAAAACCTGAGATCATAAGCCCGATGGCAGCTATTCCTAAACCGGATGGTGGGGTGCATCTGATTCATGACTGCTCCCGGCCATCCGGTAAGGCGGTGAATGATTACTGTACTGCAGACTGGCATCAGAAATTCTCAAGGGTGGATGATGCAACAGCTTTGATGTCTCATAAATGTTATTTGGCCAAAGTTGACTTGCGATCAGCTTATAGAAGCATAAAAATTAATTCACACAGTCAAAGAGTTACTGGTTTCAGATGGCATTTTGGAAATGAGAAATACCTCTATCTAAAAGATACCCGCTTGCCGTTCGGCGGAAAATTAAGTCCCAGTGTTTTTCATAGGATAACTCAGGCTGTCAAGAGGATGATGGCAAGAAGGGGGTTTAATCAGTTAGTGGTCTACCTGGACGACTTTTTGATAATTTCTGAGACAAAGGAAGCCTGTGCTCAGGCTCTCAACTGCCTCAAACAGCTTCTCCGAAAGCTAGGCTTTGCAATACACTGGGGCAAAGTGGTCGATCCCACAAATAAATTGACATTTCTGGGTATTGAACTTGACTCCTTAGCTATGACTCTCAGACTGCCAGAAGAAAAACTCTGCAGTTTACATGAGGGATTGCAGTCCTTTCTGCAAATGCGACACACTACCAAATGACAATTTCAGTCTGTAGCTGGACAGCTGTCCTGGGCTGCTGGCGTTGTAAGAGGTGGACGAGTCTTTCTCCGTCGCATTTTCAACAAAATAAGCACCCTTAAGCATGTTTCTCATAGAAGTCTCATTAATTTTGTTCCGCAGCATGGCACGATTTATTATGGTGGAAACAATTTTTAGCAACTTTCAATGGCCGTTCACTTTTGCTGGATAAGTGTCTCATTGAATGTGTGTTCACCGATGCCTGCAATGAAGCAGCTGGTGGGTCATTTGGGCTAGATTGGTTTTATTTCAACTGGGATACCGACCTACCAGGCGCGTCTTCTTTGCATTTAAATGAAAAAGAAGTTTTAGCAGTGGTTTTGGCTGCTCAGAGATGGGCTCCACTGTGGCAAAATAAGCATGTTACTCTCTACTCTGATAATAGCGTCACAGTCTCCTCTCTGAACAAAGGAAGTTGTCGAAACCCTTTAGTAATGAGGTACCTCAGGCACCTTTTCTGGCTGTCCGCCTCTTATAACTTTCATTTAACCTCCAGGCATATTCGAGGCGTACTTAATGTCGCAGCGGATAGTGACAGGCGACTTGGAGACTCTCCGTCCATATATAGCATGTACCCCTCTAAGTTGCCACATGTCACTAAGCCTACTTAAATTTTTGCTTAACAGATTCCCTGAGTGGACAGAGTGATAGCCGGATATCTTCAACGAGTCCTATTTCCCTTGATCCCAGTGAACCTTTGGTGGCCAGCCTCGACTCCGCGGTTAGCTTTTACAGGAGTCATACCTTTGCTGCATCTACCTCTAGGACCTACACGACTCACAAATGGACTTACTTAGAATTTTGCAATAAGTTATCCATTTTTCCAGTCCCCTTGTCACAACAAGATTTGGGTCGGTATATCGCTTGCTTATCACGTAAACTGTGTTTCGGGTCCGTTCGACAGTATCTCAACATTGTTCGGATTCTTCATGTTGAGGCAGGTTTGCCAAACCCTTTAGAAAAGAATTGGTATGTGTCATCAATTCTGAAGGGCGTTCGCCGAGTCAAAGGGGACACATCAAATCAAAAACTTCTCTGGACATTCTGCAAAAATTTTTTACAAGGTTAAATGTTTCATCCAGCCTAGATCGTACCTTCTGGGCTGCTTGCCTGGTTGCTTTTTATTCCTTTTTTCGCAAGTCAAACCTACTTATTCCATCAGTTGAGTTGTTTAATCCTGTTCGCCACTTGTGCGCCTCGGACGTGCAGTTTACTTCTGAGGGAGTTGTTCTTTCCATTAGGTGGTCCAAAGTTATCCAGTTTCATGAACGCATACTCCATATCCCCTTACCCAGGATACCTGATTCAGCATTTTGCCCCAGTAATGCCCTGTTGGGTATGTTACTCGAATGCCCTCGACCTTCTCATCCAGTCCCCCTTTTCAGATACAGGTCAGCTGCTACCTGTGTTCCCCTCACACAGCCCCCTTTTACCTCAAAACTGCATAACATCTTGCAAAACTTAGGCTTTCAACATGATAGGTATTCAGGACATAGCTTCAGGAGGGGGGGGGGGTGCTTCTTATGCTCTGAACTGTGGGCTTCCAGTGGATTTAATTAAGTTGCAGGGGGACTGGCAGAGCAATGCCTGTGAGAGATACCTAGAGCCTTCCTTTCGTTTGAGGCAATAAGTGGCGACAACTCTGGGGAAGAGCACTAGCTCATTTTTTTCTACACAAGTAACAATACACGAAATCGCCTGTCTCAGGATAGGAGTTGACTTAGTATATGCTAGATTCTTTGTGCCTTGTATACATATATCAATATATGCATATTTTTTTTATTTATTTTTCTTTTTTTTTTTTTAACTCCATTGATTCTACTTTCTACCTTTTTGGGAAAGCCCCCGCCCATAGGGGCTTGAAGAAATATATGGGCTGCATGATGCTTCCACGCAGAGCTGAATCCGGCCCGCACACTAGTACTGGTAAACCGCTTAGAGGATCTAAGCCTGTCCAGGAACCGCAGTGCGAGGCGGACTGTCCATGCTAATAAACCCTATTGGTTTCATTGGGCGACAGGGCTTGAGATGTCATTTCATCTCAATGTCAGGTAAAAGTCCAACAAAATTGGAAGCAACGTCTCCAAAATGACCTTTACAGTTTTGACGGGGACGTTAAACCTCAAATCAAACAAAAAACAAAACCTTTTTGGGACATTGGAGGTGTTTTAGAAAAATTTTGAGCTGTTAAGTCATTTTGGCTTACATGCTTACTTATTTGCATTTTTCTTTGCATTGCCTATACAAAATTTCTTCAATACATGGGTCAGTGTCCCAAAAAGAATATTAAGTTGTCTTTTTCTAGACACTCATGGTGGCTGTCAATTCCATGCAGTTGATGCTGGCAGGCATATGATGGGGTACACCTGTCATAGGCATACCAGCATTATATGAAAATTAACATGGGCATGTTGCTAAAAATTATAGGAGTCTGTAAGACACTCTTTAGGTATCCACAACCTCCCTGTTGACACTGGTGGGCAATTGTCACATTCATTGGACAGCACATGGAAGACTAGCCATTGTCTTCCAAGGCTGCCTATTGATATATATGTAGGTTTGTGAATAATTTAATTAAGAGATTAAGTTTTTAATCTTGTTTTAAACTAAGAATTCTAGTTGGTTTCATCTCCCCCATATTGCACTATCTTGTGTTGCAGGTTCCCCCTTGGGAGACCTGTGGTCGCCTTGGTAGTTGGCTACTACAGCCAAGTTTCAAGTGCCCCCCTTTGTGAGGATAGTTTCAAGGCACCCCCCGAGTTTTGCACACGGCCCTAGTACTTTGCTCACCCCGCAGGGGGCCTCACTTAAACCCCGCCTTTTTGCACTAGCTTCTGGTTTTAGCACCAAGAATCTTAACCAATACTAAAGGCAATAGAATGTAGCCTGGCATTCAGCCAACCAATCAAATGTCGCTGATAAGCCCGGTAATCCAAACTCAGCTTGGATTATCAGTTTCAAGTTCAGCACTCTGGAGTGCACATCGTTTTACAACTGCATAATTTTCACCCACCCTCCCTTGCCCGTGCATACCGTGTTTGCTGTATGCCAAGTATGAATCATTCTTTTTATTATGTGGTTTTTTTTTGTTTTCTTTTCTCTCGTTGTTGTGTTTTTTCATAGTAGTAGTAGTTTTGGACCCATGTATTGTTTAGCCAAGTGTAAAATTTTGGCTTGGTGCTTAACCCTTTACCACTCAGAAAATTAGCAAATATAGATTCTTAACAGAACACTGATATAGGTAAATCAATAATCAATACCATAGTCCATATATGGCTGATAGGCCTGACAGTCTTATCTGAACAGAGATATTGGCATTTTTGTGTGATTTACACCCTTTTGTTACAAAAATGATTATTTTAGTATTTTCTGTACATTTGACAATATTTATGTAAATGTAAAGTTTCTAGGAAATTAAATTTTCTTTCCAATGGTACTAAATTTATTATAGTTTCTCTTTGCATTTTGAAAATATGAAGTGTCAAAGTAAGCAAAATATTTTCTTTAGCAAAAATTTCTGTTTTGGGTTGGTCAGAGAAAGTATTTTTAACCACCATAGCCCCAGAAAAGAGGGGGTATCCACGTATTATTTTTCTTATTTCCGCAAAAAAACATATTTTGTAGGTAATCATTAGGGCATGTCACTGAGGCTCTTCCAACAAGTTTCCAGAACATACTTTTTTATGCAGAAATAAGATCATGTTCATAAGTCTGTGAAACTAGAGAAAGTGCCCAGTGGGGCACGTATACCCCCGACCAGTGCCATCCCCTTTTAGTGGAAATGAAAATTTGTTTGTAGCATTGAACCTTTCCATATAAACTTTCCATTTAGTCCACTGAGAATAACTATTGCATTTCAACAAATATAGAATAATTTATCATATCCAAAGATGAGACTGCTTGTATTTGCTGAATAATACAAATTCAAAGTTTGTTGCAATTTGGAACAATTTCAACTGGAAACAACAAACATAGAATAGGCTGTCATAGAACATTTGCTGAATTAAAGTAGCTGTATAATGACATAATAAAGCAATGCATTTTTTATTATTACTTGCATTTATTATTGTCTGCATTTCAAGAGAAAATATTATGCAAAATTTAACAGTTCTAGTCGCTGTTGTTTCTAAGATCACAAGGACCAATATACATGTATAAACTGACAAATCTGACAAGGGTCACAGCATAAAGAAACAACAAACTAACTAATAATGAACAGATGGAAAGACAAAAACTATAACCTTTGATATACTTTGTATGCAAGGAGTATAATGAAAACAGTTATCAAATCCTGTACCATATACTATTATGCGATGTATATATGTGAATTTATTCTAATAAATATTGTTTAAACCAAAACAGTTAACACAAAACTTGGACGTGATCAAAATGTGTAAGTCCTTATTATTGACCCATAGCCCCACCTGGGGGCTTGACACAGGAGCTTAGATATTCCATATGAAAGTTAATACTATAGCTATATTCTGTACCAAATATGAAGAGAATCTAACATGAGGTTACAGAGATATAAGCAATCAAAAAGGTTTAACACAAAACTTCGGCTTAAAAGTTGACAAACTGACAGACAGCCCACTCAGGGGCTTGACCCAGGGGCTTAGATATTCCATATGAAAGGTTATGCTATAGAGATATCCTTTACCAAATATGAAAAGAATCTAACATGTAGTTACAGAGATATGAGCAATCAAAAAGGTTTAACACAAAACATTGACGTAAATATTGATGAACGGACTGACGGGTGGAAAGCCCACCCAGGGGCTTGACCCGCGAGCTAAGATATTCCAAATGAAAGGTAATGCTATAGAGATATCCTGTACCAAATATGAAGAGAATCAAACATGTGGTGACAGAGATATGAGCAATCAAAAAGGTTTAACACAAAACTTTGACGTAAAAGTTGACAAACGGACAGACAGCCCACCCAGGGGCTTGACCCAGGGGCTTAGATACTCCATATGTAAGGTAATGCTATAGAGATATCCTGTTCCAAATATGAGGAGAATCCAACATGTGGTGACAGAGTTATTAGCAATCAAAAAGGTTTAACACAAAACTTTGACGTAAAAGTTGACAAACGGACAGACAGCCCACCCAGGGGCTTGGATATTCCATATGAAAGGAAATGCTATAGAGATATCCTTTACCAAATATGAAGAGAATCTAACATGCGGTTACAGAGATATGAGCAATCAAAAAGGTTTAACACAAAACTTTGACGTAAAAGTAGATGAACAGACAGACGGACAGACAGACAGCCCACACAGGGGCTTGACCCAGGGGCTTAGTTATTCCATATGAAAGGTAATGCTATAGAGATATCCTTTACCAAATATGAAGAGAATTTAACATGTGGTTACAGAGATATGAGCTATCAAAAAGGTTTAACGCAAAACTTTGACGTAAAGGTTGACGAACGGCGGGACGGACGGAAGTACGAACGAACGAACAAACGAACTAACTAACTAACGAACGAACGAACGAACCAACGAACGGACGAACGGACGGAAAGACGAAAACTATATACCCCCTGACATACTTCGTATGTCGGGGGTATAATGAACATCTATCTGAACCCGGTATACATAATTTTCCTTATTTCTGCACCAAGACCAATGTGGGTACTCGTTAGAACTGCCTCAATCGGCACCCACAACCTATATATGTTCTGAGTATAAATAAGAAAAATATCAAAGTTTTCAATGGAAAAGTAGCCGTTTTGAAGAAATTAAAGAATCTGCTATGACACATGTGTGTCTTTTGTTTATGAAAAAATCAGTACTTCTGCATAAGATTAAAATAACTATTACAGCTTATCCATCCTTTTTTCACCCCCATCCCCAACTTTACCCTTTTTTTAAATCAGTGTATCAACCACCCCATAGCCAGCTCACCTCAAAGAGCCGTCTCTGTATTTTTTTTTTTTTTTAGAAATCGTTTGTTTGATTAGAGGTATAACATCCCCATCAACACTACCGGTATTTAGGACATTCTAGAGATGTTGCCTCCAATTTGGTGGGACTTTTACCCAACACTGAGGAGAAATAACATCTGATGCGCATGATCATTGTACAGCGTCTGGTCTGGGTCTGTGCCGTCGCATGTGCTGTCTACAACCCTGTAGACCCTGATCAGATGCCTTATAATAATTGCCTGGGCTCTGATCCCGATCTGCACTGTTTGCACCTTTGTGTTCTGTCTATTGTCATACAGACAGACGGGTGGATGATGCCAGGCTGATAGCTACTGGTCTGGGTCTGTGCCGTCTACAACCCTGTAGACCCTGATCAGACGCCTTATAATAATTTTCTGGGCTTTGATCCCGATCTGCGCTGTTTGCACGTTTGTGTTCTGTCTATAGTCATGCAGACAGATGGGTGGATGATGCCAGGCCGTAGCTTTATCTCCCGAACGTGTTCAGGCTGGGGATAAAGAAACACCACCGTTGGCGATAAGTCCCTGCTTAGACGCCACATTATCTTTGTGCAGCGTCTTGTCCGGGTATGTGCCGACCCATATGCCGTCTACAAACCTGTAGACCCTCATCAGACGCCGTTTAATAATTCAACAGGTCTGATTCGAATCTGCATTGCTTGCATCTGTCTGTTGTGTCTACGGACGGACGGACATGTGAACGGACGCCAGACTCAATTTTGTTTGCGGACGGACGATTTTTATATCCCCGAACCTATTTGGTGAGGCGATAAAAAATAAAAACGCACCCGGGGCGGTCAGACCATGATCAGAAGTCGCATGATCATTACACAGCGTCTGGTCTGGTCTGGGTCTGTGCCATCGCATATGCCATCTACAAACCTGTAGACCCTATACAGACGCCGTATAATCATTGTATGGCGTCTGATTCAAATCTGCACTGTTTGCACCTTTGTGTTCTGACTATTGTTATACAGACGGTTGGGTGGATGACGCCAGGCTGATCGCTATATCCCCCGAACATGTTCAGACTAGGGATAAAAAACACCACCGTTGGCGATAAGTCCCTGATCAGACGCCGCATTATCGTTGTGCAGCGTCTTGTCCGGGTCTGCGCCGACCCATATTCCGTCTACAAACCTGTAGCCCCTCATCAGACGCCGTTTAATAATTGTACAGGTCTGATTCGAATCTGCATTGCTTGCATCTGTCTGTTGTGTCTACGGACGGACGGACGGACATGTAAACGGCCGCCAGACTCATAATTTTGTTTGCGGACGGACGGACGCCAGGCTGATTGTTATACCCCCGAACCTATTTGGTCAGGGGATAAAAAACAAAACCCACCGGCGGCGGTCAGACCATGATCAGACGTGGCATGATCATTGTACAGCGTCTGGTCTGGGTCTGTGCCGTCGTATATTCCGTCTACAAACCTGTAGACCCTATCCAGACACCGTATAATAATTGTATGGCGTCTGATTCAAATCTGCACTGTTTGCACCTTTGTGTTCTGTCTTTTGTCATACAGACGGTTAGGTGGATGACGCCACGCTGATCGATATATCCCCCGAACCTGTTCAGACTAGGGTTAAAAACAACACCGTCGGCGATAAGACCCAGATCAGACGCCGCGTTGTTGTTGCACAACGTCTTGTCCGGGACTGCGCTGTCTAAGATACTGTCTACAAACCTGTAGACCATCATCAGACGCCGTTTAATAATTGTACATCTGATCCGGATCTCCATTGTTTTCATATGTCTGTTGCGTCTACCGACGGACATATGAATGGACGCCACTCATAATTTTGTGTCTACAAACGGGCGAATGAACGGACGCCAGGCTCCGAACCTGTTCAGACTAGGGATAAAAATCTCCACCGTCGGCGATAAGACCCTGATCAGACGCGGCATTACCGTTGCGCAGCGTCTTGTCCGGGTCTGCGCCGTCTCAGATGCCTTCTACAAACATGTTGACCCTCATTAGACGCCATTCAGCAATAGTACGGCGACTGATCAGGACCTGCATTGTTTGCATCTGTCCGTTCTGTCTACGGATGGACGAACATTTGGACGGTCGCTATATCCTCCAAACCTATTCGGTCGCGGAAAATAAAATAAAATGAACCGTCGGCGGTTGGAGCTGAATCAGACGTCGCGGCAATAATTGTGGAGCGTCTGATCCGGGTGCCGTAGCATTTTAAGGTCCAAAAACCTGAAGACCCTGATCAGGTGCCGCTTAATATTTGCATCTGTTTGTCTGTTAAAGTGTCGGCGGTGAGACCCTGATCAGACGTTGCATATTTTTTTTGCAGAAATTAATATTCATTAAAGGGGCTGAAACTATTGACCAATGAAAGATCTTCTACCCATCTGTGGGTTTTATTGCCCTTTCGATGACCACCTGGGTACACTTTTGGGTACTGTTGCGTAATTTATTGAGGCTCAAAGCTCGGCACGCTCCGGGTGGCATCCGCTGTATAAACATTCCTAGGGTATCATAATCCCCAATTAACTAATTATCTTGGACCATAAATCCCTTGAATCTAACTGATTATACAGCGCTAATTGTCTTTACATAAATCATGCAAATCATGCGCGAACGACACACAAATATTGCGTCATTCAGTAACAGCCCAGTAATTTTCCATTACGTCTGGCAAGGTCATAGTGATTCAGGAGAAGAAACCCCTGGTGTGTTTGGTTGCAAATTACACAAAAACTTTGTATAGAAACATATTTGTTTTTTTTGCAAATATTGTTGGCAAAATACCAAACTTAACATTTATAAACATCCAACGTTTTTATATTTAGGAAAAAGGTAAAAATAACGCGATTGATTTTGAGACACGGGCAAACACGTATTTGTTCAAATGGCGACACACGGGAATATACGTATCTGTACGTTAATCGATAAACACGTAAATATACGGATCTGAGTGCTAATGGATAGACTCGGGGAAAATACGTATCTGAGTGGTAAAGGGTTAATCAGGGCTTATGTGTTAGCTAAACAAATATCTAAGAGCTGCTACTCTTGTGTTCGAAACAATTAGAGGATACAGGCTTGAACACGTTATCCCATCTTGGACATGTATTCTGAGTTAAGTCCGCACAAATATATAATAATGTCGAGAGCATGTAGAACCTTCAATAGACTACAGTGATCAGAAGACAGGATTATACCATTTTATTTAGGAAGTGACCTTGATTCTTGCAAGTTAATTCAACAGGCATGACTGTTTTAAAATATGGCGACGGCTACTGACAACCGGTTGTCACCAGCTTGTTAGGCTACAGACAACCGGTTGTCACCAGCCTGTGACGCTGCTGACAACCGGCTGTCACTAGCCTGTGAGGCTGCTGACAACCAGCTGAATGTAATAGTATTTTTGTGATGTTCTTAATTGATATATTTTGAATGACTTTTTCTTTCCTATAAACCTTTGCAGGGAGTTTCTTGGGTCAGAATTGCTATATATTGTAGGTTGCATACTGATGTTCTTATCTGCAGCAGTTTCTGCTGGTATGTCATCATAATTTAATCACACAGATGTAGATAAAAAGAAAGTCCAGAAATTAACATTAGACATTTTTAATTTAGTTAAAAACTTATGGTGAGGTCTGGGTGGGTGGGGAAATTCCATATCAGCCAATAGACCTGGAAGAACGAGCTGGGTATTTATGATCTTTTAATAATCAATTAACTTAAGGTTGAGTCATATAATTGTTAGTTATCGAAAAATATTGGTAAGATTTTAGGATTTTTTCCATGCTGCCATATTAAGCTAAAATATATCACTTTGTTTGTGTTTTGTGAATTTTGCTAAATATTTGCACTTCCCATCTTTGTGAAAACCAACAACATTTCTCTATCAGGAATAGACTTTTGGTTTTGGTTTTACTGCCTTTTCAAGATTATTTCACTTATTTTGAGCTGATCCTTAATCAGGTGGGCCAAAACTGGTGTATCTGGAGAAAAACCACATGACCTTTCGTTACAGAACTTGGCATCTCACATGTTGGCCGAGCAAGACGCGAACCTCGGAGGCTTCCCCCAATAAAGGGAAGGAGGGCTTGATGTTTTTGTTGGCTTTGGGGAATTGATGCAGTGCATCTCTATGTGCATCATTTAGGCAAAACAGTGACTAAGGTCATTTTGACCTTGACTTTATTTTCAAGGTCACAGACTGCCCAAAACTGTCATTGTCTTACCAGAAATACTTTACCTTCAGAATGAATGAAGTTTATGGTCATACTACATGTGGGTAGAATCTATCACTGCAATGCACCAAAGACTTGAATAGATTGTGCTGACCTTGACCTACTACTAGTTTTCAAGGTCACATTAGTTCTAGGCTCAAAATTTGCACTGTATGCTCTAGTATGTCTTCTGAACCAAATAATGAACTGTCAAATTTGGTGTGATCTACCAATCATAAAGTCTCCTAAACAAACCCCCAATGCTCAAATGAGGTCCAATGTGGACTGCATTTCCATGAAGGGGCATCCCAAGTTAACATATCATATGAAGCAATAATATAGATGGTTAAGGACTTAAAATCTGACCGGTTTCAAAGATAATAAGTCTTATTTGAACTGAAGAGGGTGGGGCATACCCCTAGGTGACCCGTGGTGGCTGTCATCTAATGAGCCTAATCATAATGAGCAACAAAATGAATTGTTTAGGAGTGGGGATCTAACTGTTTCTGCGATATTCAGCCTTGTATGAACTGGAGGGGATAGCGCATACCCTGGTTAGTGTTAGTGAATGCATCTTATCATTAGGAACAACAATATATTATGGTTCAGGGGTGGAGACTTGAACAGTTCCTGAGCTATTAACCTAAACTGGAGGGGGTGTGGCTGCTGTGGCATAATTTTTAGGGATCAGGTCGGTGCCAGTAAATGTGGCGTAATAAGGAGAAATAATATTTACTATTTAAGGCATGGGGATCTGAATATTTTCAAACCATTTTCCAAGATATTAAGCTTTATGTGAACTGTAGGGGTGAGGCATGCTCCAAAGAGATTCCCTTGTCAGTACAACTGGATGCATTTTATCAAAAGGAACAACAATGCGCATGTACATGCATATTGTTTAGCAGTGGGGATCTGAACAGTTTCCGAGCTATTCATTCAATAGTAAACTGCTCCCCCCCCCATTGGGGCTTGAAGAAATAAATGGGCTGCATGATGCTTCCACGCAGAGCTGAAACTGATGGCACATGAGTACTGGGAAACCGCTTAGAGGATCTAAGCCTGCCTGGGCAGGCCTTGCCAAGGCAAAGCACTGTGAGTCAGACCGTCCTTGCTTAAAAACTCTATTGGTTTCATTTGGGGACAGGGCTTAAGTTGTCATTTCATCTCAATGTCAGGTAAAAGTCCCATATAATTGAAAGCAACGTCTCCAAAACGACCTATAGTGTTTACGGGGACGTTAAACCTCCAATCAATCAGGGGATGAGACATACCCTAAGGGGATACCAGGTTGATGTCTCACTGAATGCATCTTATCATAAGAACATGATTTAACCCTTTCCCACTCAGATACACCTTTTTACGTGTCTGAACCACCACCCCACTTTTGAGCCGCAGAACCACCTAAAATCTGCATCCCCACCCCTGGACAGCTATGTTTGCATTTGGATAAGTGGTCCTAAAAATGCCTTTTTTTGTGCGGCTCCCCACTAAAATATAACTACGGCGGGTTTTGAAGGGAGGCGACTGAAAAAAATTGGGGGCATGGCACAACCGGCCGCTAGAATGTAATCGGAGGGTGTGTGGGTTCAAAAATGCCTCAAAACTGACGCTGGCAAAACATGCTGTGCAGACAGTGAAAATCGCCAGTGCCAAACACCTTAATTGTTGCCTTTGAGGTGCCCCCTTGTTACCATGGCAACAATGATTTAGCCTAAAAAAGTTTCATTTAAAAGGCTACTGCCCAGTGAACATTCCTGCAGAGTTTGATGTAAAACAGACGGTTCATTATGAAAAAATGGCTGTTCAGCAAAATTCACTAAGTCCTTGTGTGGGAATGGGTTAAATAAATGATTTGGCGCTTAAGTTGCCACGAAAACATTCATCCAAAATGTTGATGGTCTGCTGCATCTTTTCGCAATTATTCCAGAAAACATTTTTGTATTCATTCAAACATTGTACTCTGATCAGACTGCATCTGGTCCACACTGCAAAAATGACTTCTAAAGCTACCAGAGATGTCAAAACAGACAACTCTTATGATAGGTATTTTAAGGGTTAGGTGTGGTGATCTGAACAGTTTCTGAGGTGTAAGCCCACTCTCATCAGTTCAATATCTCAGAGAACATAAAAATAAAACTACTACAGAAATAAACCGTTTAGAAGGTCTAAGCCTGACCAGGCAAAGTGGTGTGAGGCGGCTGGGCTTGAGATGTCATTTCATATCAATGTTGGGTTTAAAAGTCCAACAAAATAGGAACAAAAGTCTCCAAAATGACCCCAATAGTGTTGATGGGAACTTTAAAACTCCATTCAAACAAACAAAATAGAAATAGATCAATGATGAGGACTCACTGGCATTGAATAACTGAAATACTGGAGCAGTTTGACTCTAGCGGCCTTACTTGAACTGGAGTTATGGGGCATACCTGTCTGAGGAACCCACATTCAGTAATACTGAAGTTGCAGCTGCAGACTGAAAACCATGTCCTTCAGAACTTAGAATATTTTTTTTCCACATCTCATGGTTTGAATCTGTTCTTCAGGCAGCTAGTATCAGTACCAATTTGTGAAAGGATAGCAAATATAATCTAAAAATTTTATTTTCACATCATTTCAAATAAAACCTAATCATTGTAAACAAGTTTTATATCAGCCGGTTGTCAGCAGCCTCACAGGCTGGTGACAACCAGTTGTCAGCAGCCTCACAGGCTAGTGACAACCGGTTGTCAGCAGCCAGTTCCTTAAAATATCTCTTGTTATTATTATCATGTGGTGGAGGCGTTTTGAAATTTTGAGCTGTTAAGTCACTTTGGCTTACATGCTTACTTATTTGCATTTTTCATTGCGTTGCCTATACAAAATTTCTTCAATACATGGGTCAGTGTCCCAAAAAGAATATTAAGTTGTCTTTTTCTAGACACTCATGGTGGCTGTCAATTCCATGCAGTTGATGCTGGCAGGCATATGATGGGGTACACCCGTCATAGGCATACCAGCATTTATATGAAAATTAACATGGGCATGTTGCTAAAAATTATAGGAGTCTGTAAGACACTCTTTAGGTATCCACAACCTCCCTGTTGACACTGGTGGGCAGTTGTCACATTCATTGGGCAGCACATGGAAGACTAGCCATTGCCTTCCAAGGCTGCCTATTGATATACACGTAGGTTGGTGAATAATTATCCCCACGTTTTTCAACGAAAAAGTGGGGATATTGTTATCGCCTCCGTCCGTCTGTCTGTCCGGCTATCTCCTCCTAAACCGTTAGCCGGAATTCAACCAAATTTGGTATGCAAGTTGCTTACATGAATGGCTTGCGCAAGAGCACATTTTTTTTTGTCCCCGCCCCCAGGGGCCCTGGGGAGGGGTCAAAAGGTCAAATATCAATAAAATTCAATTACAAAGTCAATTTTGAAGATTTTGATGCCAAACTTTGCTTAGTTATGAAAAAAGTAAAACATATTGAACGGGATTTTGGCTGTGACCCATAGGTCACGCCCTGGGGGTCGGACTTGGGGGGGTCGGGGGTCGAAATTAAAGTTTTTCAGAACATAGTCCGAGTCATGTTGCATATCTATGCGAAGGGGATAATGGGTAGAATAAACTACAAGTTTTTTGGAACATAGTCATGTGGCATATGAAATTGAAGGGCATGATTAGTAGAATATAATACAGGTAATATTTTGACCATGGAGTCGAATTAGGGCCCAGGGTGAGGGGTTTTCGGTACTTGGCCCCTCTGTAGAAAGCGTGGGGATTTGCGATGGCGCGCCATCGACAGTATTCTAGTTTAATTTGTCAATAGCAGACATCAAAGGAAATGAAATACGTGTCATCCTCCAAAGAACGTTTATAATTTGGGCATCCAGACATGAATATAAAGCCGAGGAATTAATTTTAAATCTTGGACACCGTGTATTAAAAAAATATGCACATGGAAATACCGCACTAGAGTAGAAAACAATTACAACTTCAGCCTCATTATAATACAGAACTCTGGCCAGTCCAACAAACGGACTGTGTTAGTTAACCCTTTACCACTCAGGGATTTTGTGAATTTCGCTGATTTTCACAGTGTTGCACCTGACAGCAACTTCAACTAGCCATTGTTTCATAATGGATGGTCTGTTTTTCACCAAACTCGGTCTGAATGTTCATTGGGCAGTAGCCTTTCAAATGCAACCTTTCATGACTTGATCATTATTGTCATGGTAAAGAGGGGGCATCTCAAAGTTGGCAAAAAGTGTGTTTTCACATAAATTTTTGACCACATTTTAATCTTCACACAGCTGTCAAGGCAACAATTAAGGTGTTTGGCACTGGCCATTTTCACTGTTTGCAGCATATTTAATCAGCATCAATGTTCAGGCATTTTTGACCCCAGACACCCTCAGGTATAAAATTTTAGCCGCCGGTTGGGCCATACACCCAAAATTTTTTGGGATGTGAGGGGGGCAATTCAATCCCCCCTAGAATATTTTTAGTGGGGAGGCGCGCGAAAAAACAGGTCACTTTTTTGCCCAACAAATCCTAAAGCAAACATAACTGTCCAGGGGTAGAAATGCAGATTTTAGGTGCTTCTGGGGCTTAAAATGGGGGGGGGGGGTGCAGACACGTAAAAACACGTATCTGAGTGGGAAAGGGTTAAATGAAATCTGGGCACATACTGAATTTTAGTCTAAAAAGCATTAATTATATCTGAAATATTGTTTCTTGCAATAAAATGATGAAAAAACATTATTTTGGTCAGTTGGGATTTTCTTCATTAACCCTTTACCACTCAGGCATTTTGTGAATTTCGCTGATTTTCACAGTGTTGCACCTGACAGCAACTTCAACTACCCATTGTTTCATAATGGATGGTCTGTTTTTCACCAAACTCGGTCTGAATGTTCATTGGGCAGTAGCCTTTCAAATACAACCTTTCATGACTTGATCAATGTTGTCATGGTAAAGAGGGGGCATCTCAAAGTTGGCAAAAAGTGTTTTCACATAAATTTTTGACCACATTTTAATCTTCACACAGCTGTCAAGGCAACAATTAAGGTGTTTGGCACTGGCCATTTTCACTGTTTGCAGCATATTTAATCAGCATCAATGTTCAGGCATTTTTGACCCCAGACACCCTCAGGTATAAAATTTTAGCCGCCGGTTGGGCCATACACCCAAAATTTTTTGGGATGTGAGGGGGGCATTGCCCCCCTTCAATCCCCCCTAGAATATTTTTAGTGGGGAGGCACGCGAAAAAACAGGTCACTTTTTTGCCCAACAAATCCTAAAGCAAACATAACTGTCCAGGGGTAGAAATGCAGATTTTAGGTGCTTCTGGGGCTTAAAATTGAGTTTTTAAAAGTAAAACTTATTTTAACTAGGATACCCACCTCAGGCTTAATGACTGCATTTCCCTTATTCCCCGCAAAGAAATTTATGGTTCGTTCTGTATGTTTCGGTACTTCGTAGAACCGGTACCGGTAATTACCCAGTGACAAAAGCGCGGGAAAGCGCCCGAGAATCACGGATTAATCAGAATTCCCTTGCCCTCTAGATGGAGGGGTTAGGGAGGTGGGCCATCTGCCTTAAGCCTGAGGTGGGTATCCTAGTTAAAATAAGTTTTACTTTTAAAAACTCAATTTTAACTGTCGTCTACCCACCTCAGGCTTAATGACTGCAGAATTAGCCTTGGCGGGATGGAATCTCCAACCACATACAGAACGATCCTTTATTCCAGGGATAAATCCTGTAGAAACTTAGGATTCTAAAAAGATAAACAATGGAAATTGAGGAAGAAAACTAAATTTCCACCATTTCTATCCCTGGAACATCACTATCAGCTCCAAGTACCTTTTGAATGTGTCTTGCAAGGCCTCGGAAGATAGTCTCCAGATTAGCATTGAGGATGAGGAAGACCAGACTGGCCCCCCACCACTTTTTGAGCAGAAACCAATGGACCCATCAGTCGTAGGTTTTCTCCTTGTGTGTTCAAGTCTCGTAAATAGAACTTGGCAAAAGTCGAACAAGAGGACCACACAGCAGCTTTGATAACATCCTCAACTGGGGTTTTATTCAAGTAAGACCAAGAGGTTGAAAGGGCCCTTAGCTCATGAGCCTTAATCTTAAGCAAAGCTATTTTAGACTTAGACAATTTCTTATAAGCTAATCTAATAGTATAAGAAATCCATCCGGAGATAGATCCCTTGGTAATATTGTGATTTCCCTTCAAGGGAAGAAAAAGCCTTTTCCTGTCTTTCCGGATAGGCTCAGTCACTTTCAGGTAACGTTTTAAAGCCCTAACCGGGCATAAAAACCTGTTAAAGTCATTAAATTTAACTGTTCTGGCTAAATTTTGAACCAAAATATCATCCGGGCAAATGGATGGTAATTGATTTTTTGCCAAAAAACCTGGTTGTGTCCTTAAAGAAACAGAACCATCTGACTGATTGAATCTGAGATGTCCTGAATCCATGGAGAAAGCATGAATCTCACTAACACGTCTTGCTGTTGCCATGGCAAGCAGAAAAACTGTTTTCAGAGTGAGATGAAACCTAGAAGCTTTATGCAAAGGTTCATACGGTTCAGAACATAATGAAGAAAGGACACAAGAAAGGTCCCATTTCGGAGCTAAAGACCTTTGAACAGGCCTCTGTAATTCAAATGACCTTATAAGTTCTGAAATGATAGGGTCAGATCCAATGTTTATGTCAGATGTGAATTTCAAAGTATTAGAGATAGTAGATCTGTAACCTTTGATAGTACTGACTTGACATTTTTTCTCCGTGAATAAATGTAGCAAAAAGTCTGCTACTTCCATCGGAGATGGATTGAAAGGATGAGTTTCCCTGCGACTACACCAATCGGAAAAGACTTTCCATTTGGCGTCATAAACACGCCTGGTAGACAATCGCCTTGCCTGAGCAGCGTGTCTGGCAACATTCGCCGAAAAGTTTCTATCCGTAATGGATCGGCGGATAAACTCCAAGCGTGAAGTTTTAGACTTTCCACGTTTTGACGAACGAATTTCTGACCTACTTGTGTCAGCAAATTCTGCACTGAGGGAATCCGAATTGGAGGTGCTACGAGTAACCGAAGTATGTCTGGAAACCAAGACATTTCGGCCCAAAGAGGAGCTACCAGCACAATGTTGCAATGATGTTGACGAATCTTGTTGATTATCGCCGGGATCAGTGCAAACGGAGGAAAAGCATACGCATGCATTCCGTCCCAGTTCATTGACATTGCGTCTATCGCCAGAGCATTCTCGTCTGGGATGGGAGACACATAGAGAGGCAGTTTCTTGTTGAGACGAGTTGCAAACAGATCTATGTTCGGAAAACCCGTCATCGACAGAATTAAATTGCAAATCGTCTGATCCAAGGTCCATTCTGTCGCAATTGGCTTGGAAAGACGACTTAGCCTGTCTGCCAATATGTTCGATTTCCCTGGTATATGTCTGACCAGAAGATTTATGCCTTCCTGATTGCACCAAAGGAGTGTATCCCACACCTCCATGCACAGAGACGGAGAATGGGTGCCCCCTTGTTTCTTCAGGTACGAAACTACTGAAGAGTTGTCTGTGGCAATCAGTACTGTTGAATTGGTGACATACTGATGACATTGTTTTAGAGCAAGCAATATTGCTTTCATCTCTAGGATATTGATATGAAGAACTGATTGGTCTGGAGGCCAGACTCCATGACACAGAAGTCCTTCCGGTTCGAGATGGGCTCCCCATCCAGAGAGACTCGCATCCGTGAACAGAGTGTGAGTAGGAAGAGACGGTTTCAGCGTTACACCCGAGCTGAAACGACCCTTGTTGTTCCACCATTCTAAATGCTTCCTGATCGAAACATTGAGAAGAATGGGATGCTCCAATGGAAGAGCATGAGGCTTCCACTGAGCAAACAAAGCCATTTGAAGCGGACGTAAGTGCAATCTGCCCAGTACAACAAACTGGGCTGCTGCACTGAGTTTTCCCAGAAGAGACAGAAAGACTCTTGCTGAGACCTGCTCTTGAACCTTGAACCATCGTAATAGTTCCAGAATGCCCTGTATTCTGTCTAACGGCACCCGAACTATATTCCTTTGTGTAAAAAATTCCATTCCTATGAACACAAAGTTCTGAGATGGTACTAAGTCCGACTTCTCTTCGTTGATTATCAGTCCTAGGGATGTAATCAACTTGACTGTAAACTGTCGATCTCTCAGAATTTCCTGACGAATCTGATTTCTGACCAACCAGTCGTCCAGGTACGGAAACAGTACAATTGCCCTCTTCCGTAGATAAGATGCTACAGCAACCATCAAACGGGTGAAGACATACGGACTTGTTGCAAGGCCAAACGGAAGAGCCTTGAACTGATAAGTTTGACCCTTGAGACAGAATCGGAGGTACTTCCGAGACTGTCTGTGAATGGGAACATGTAGATATGCATCCGTCAGGTCTAAGGAGATCGCCCAATCGTTGGGTTGGATCGCCTGTCTGACTTTGTTGGCTGTCTCCATTTTGAACGACTGAACTTCCAGAAAAGTATTCAGTCTGGACAGATCTATTATAAGTCGTAATTTTCCGTTTTTCTTGGGAACTAGGAAAATACGAGAATAAAAGCCTGGACCTTCCGGCTCTATCATCTCCACTGCCCCTTTGAGTAGGAGTTTGTTGACCTCTTCTTCCAAAGACCGACTTTCGGTCTGATGAAGAAAGATTGGCGTTGGAGAAAGAAGAGGTTTGCTGATGAAAGGTATTTTGTACCCTTTTTTTACAACAGAGAGGACCCATGAGTCCTCTGTTATTTCTCCCCAACGATTTTGAAAGTGGGCCAACCGTCCTCCTACTGGAAGGTCCTTTCTTGAAAGGGACAGTGGAGGGAGTGTATCATTGTCGAGAAACGTTAGAGGCACCTCCTCGGGAGGGGGTGTACTGACCCCTTCCTCGAGAGCTTGAGCCTCCACGGCGAGAGCCTCTCCTAGGACCACCTCTATTCTTATGATTGGGAGGTCTAGCAGAGGAAGATGAATCCCTGTGTGCAGACTTCTTTTGGCATTTAGGAATCTTAAAGCCAGAAGTAGAAGCCTGCTTACTCTGTGCAACAGAGGAAGCAATGAAACTCTGCTGTTGAGATTCAGAATTTAGTTTCTGAAAATCAGTAATCATTCCACCAAAGAGGGATTCAGATGAGATCGGAACCGAGCGAAGCTTAGTCTTCGTGGCTTCCGTCAGAATCTTAGACCTTTCAATGGCAGCCTCCCTTCTAGCTTGCAGGAGTTCGACTGCCAAAATCACTGCCATAGAGGAAGAGTGCTTCAAGCAACTAACAATAGAGCTGAGTAACCTCTTCAGCATCGGAGCATCCAAGTTGTCTGACTCCAATGCTTGAACTGAAGCAGCAGTGAAAAGGTCTGCATAAGAGTTAATGGAAACCATGTTCCTAGCTTGACGCTCCATAGTCTCCAGACTCTTTACTGGCAAATTGGCATTCCCAGAGGATACCAGATCCAGTAGAGAAGCATCTTTATCAATTTTAGGAACACTGTCGGGAAATAACTGACCGTGTGACCGGTAATGTTTCACGTTTATACCAAGATCTCTCTCCAGAGATTTATTGGTAACCCAGCCAGGTTCCAGCTTAACCTTCTTATCGATCAGTGATTGAAAGACATTTACAACGTCTTTGATCAATAAGGACTGAGGGAGAGAAGCTGAGCTCTTATCCTCAGATGGGTTAAGTGCATCCAGTGTGGACCTAGGCCTCTGAAGAGTCTCCGAGGACTCCTTCCTGGGGCAAAATTCGGAGGGAAGTAAGCTCATAACCTCCTGAATTGCCTCGGCAAAAGAAATGATACCTTCCTCTTCCTCTTCAGAATTGGAAGAACCTCTGTCAAACCGAGTTTTCTTTGCCAAATTAGAAGAGGCTTTATGGGGTGAACCAGCTCTGCTCTCACCCTCAAATTCATTATTGTCCACCCTGATGGAGAGATTATCATTCCTATCCGAGCTTGAAGATAAAGCTCTAGCACGATCCTTATGGCGAGTACCATAGGAGTGCCTACGTCTCTTATGACTTCTAGAGACAGAAGAACGATTGTGAGACTTCTTCTTATGGCGCCTGTGCCTATCAGAAGAGGTAGACCAGTCCGAACTGATTGAACTAGACCTCGAATACGAGTCAGAACTTGAACTCGTATGATGATGGCGTTTAAGGCGTCTAGATCTAGAGTTTTTTCTCTTCACTCTCGATCTATGCCTTCTATGAGGCGTGTGACGATCCCGTGAACTCGATCTGTGTTTAGATCGATCACGAGATGTCCGTCTCGGCAATGCCGATGTGACCGTTTCCGAGAATGGCGCCGTGATGACTGTCCCGGTGCCCGTTGGCGAGATGATCTGCCTGGTGAACGGTGACGAAATGAACGTCCCGCCGAAGGATGCCGGGAGGACCGGTCCCGGGAACGTTGCCGGGAAGTGGACCGACCCACTGACCGGTACCGGGATGTAGACCGGGTTACCCGGTCCGGGTATCGATGTTTGGACGATCGATCTTTGGATTTGGGCCGAAATGACCGGTCGCGAGAATCCCGGCCCGGTGACCGGCCAGATTCCCGGACCGGTGACCGGCCAGATTCCCGGCCCGGTGACCGGTCAGATTCCAAAGAATCTGGTCCCGAGGACGAGGAAAGACTATCCCCAGACTTAGCGTTGGGTGTTCTTTCTGTCCTCTTGTCCGCAGACACTTGGGTGGAAGATCCACCGGGTCGATCTTGAGTAGATTGACGTGTGTCTATCGGGGAATTTTCCCGGTTCTCCCGGTAATTCTCCCCCGATGCGGACGCAGTCTGAGAAGGGTTCTCAGACTGGGACTGCTTGTGAGCAGTCCCGGACTGCTTAGTTGCAGTCCCGGAGCCTGACTGCTTGGAAGCGGCTCCCTTCTTGCCCATCTTCTTCTCTTTAGTGGAACGTCTTCGCTTGTACGATCGTCGGTTTACGGCAAGCGTCCACACTGAGCTCGTCCACAGTTTGCAAGTGGCACAGCGTGACTCAAAACTGCAATGAGAGCATGTAAAACAAGAAGAATGATTGTCCCAGGAAGCTTTTAAATGTCCGCAAGAGCCGCGGATTTGGGACATTGAAGGACAAGAACAAAACAAACAATAACGAAAAAGGTCACGAAATTATGTGACAAGAAGAAAAGAAGTTAAAAGCAGAAATTCCTGCTAAATTAACTATATGAAGAAAGGAAAACAAATACCAACATTTCCAGCGAGGGAAAAACAGCGTACCATCCGAGTAAACAACAAATATTAGAAATTAAAATCCAATATCTGAAAACACATCCGAATTGGTCACGCGCAAAGGGAATTCTGATTAATCCGTGATTCTCGGGCGCTTTCCCGCGCTTTTGTCACTGGGTAATTACCGGTACCGGTTCTACGAAGTACCGAAACATACAGAACGAACCATAAATTTCTTTGCGGGGAATAAGGGAAATGCAGTCATTAAGCCTGAGGTGGGTAGACGACAGTTAAAATGGGGGGGGGGGGGGGTGCAGACACGTAAAAACACGTATATGAATGGGAAAGGGTTAACCGAATCGTGTTATAAACGCCAACGGTATTGTTCACGGACCAGTATATCCGCATGATAAGGTGTGAAAATAAAGTCAAGTTATGTATCTATTTTGCGTTTATCCCTCAGTCATAAAATATAATCCACAATCAATAAGAAAAGGTATGCGTAATAAAAACGGACTATTCTACTGTCTCGTGAATGGTTATGGTTTGGCCCCAAATAGCAGATGCTTGGCTGGAAATGTCTAACGCTTTAATTTGTGTGAACACATCTGTATGCTGTTGTTGGTGATTGACACGGAGCTTCCGGGGATACCTCGGGATTTGTTTCTGGCGTTAAGTCGGGAGCAGCAGTGATTTTTTTACAAATTTTCAACTATGCGTCCTGGGACTTGCTCAACCAAAAAACTGTGTGTCCCAAATCTGAAAGTATGACAGGGCTTTAGATAATTCTTTTTTCAAAAGAGTACAGGACTCGTCCTTTTTTAAAAAAAGGAGTAACGAGAAATTTTTAATGAGTACTGAAAAATAAACCAAAAAACTTTATTTTGCAGCCTCGACACAATGTTTTTATGGACTGATTTATGTCCAGGTGTACTGTTTGTTTTCTTATAGATACACATATTCAATATCTGTGTCTATTAGAAAACAAGCAGTATGCCTGGCCACAAATTAGACAAAACAATACCATATTGAAATCCCTTCTGAGCAGTTTGTTGACGGAGAAATCTAACTTTTGGGGTTCAGTTCTCTTGGCGGATAGCAGGACTTCAATGGCCAAAGAGTTTCTAAAAATTTAGAATATCAGCTTCACTTTATTGTCCAAGATATGGAGCGAAACTCATATTCTTTAAAACTTTTATAATTCCTTTTCAAAACCATATTCTCAATTTCATCATATATTGTCCATGGATATTTATTTTCTTCCACCCTTCGATCATGGGACCCATCGTGTTTCCTTACAGGCAATGTTATGATCGGAACCAGTTACTGGGTCAAAAATCTGACAAGACTTTTCAACAAAAAGTGTGGCAGAGACAGACTCCTGATCAGCTGATAAGAACTTAAGTGTTGCAGTGCTCCAGCTAGGAATTTAGGGCAGAGGGGCGTTAGGCTTGGGATGGGAACTTTTGCATGACAAAAATTGGGCACCAATTTATGGTTTATGAAATGCCATCAAAATCGTTATGATCAATGATGTCCCTACTGGAATTATATACATTTATATTTACATGCATTTCACAAGTAAGTGGTGTACTTGGTCGAAGCAATAGCAACGTTCATTATTTAAAAAAACATTTGAACATTTAACTTCTATGTATCTTTTAATATATAATTATAATATTTAAATAAAAATTAATTTGTTTGATTCATCTGAAAGCGTGTTATTAAAGCAATACAAAAAATAACCGATGACTGAATAAGTAATCTGTTCAAGGGAGACTACTCAATAATTATTCATGTCATTTGACGTTTCAGAACTCGGGCTGAACGTGCGTCTTCACTGGTTGCCAATGATCTGCAAAGACTGGTCAAAATGCGAACCTAGTGTTTGCAATATCCCCGCGGCTTGATCAGTCTGCGACAGTATTACAAGTAAACAGTGTGTATACCGAGCTGCGTCGCACAACACCTTGCAAAGACCCAGATCAACATGCGCAACCCGGGCAACCTTTTTTCTCACCTATCTCTGAGTAGCCCTTCAAAAATCTCTTGGGGTCAGCGAAGACTGAGCAGTTTGCAATGATGCGCAGGCTAATCCGAGTCTTCACTGGTCGCACGATACTCGAAGACTTAGATCAGCATGTGCAACCACTATGTAAGTCAGAACAAAATGCGCAACAACTACGCATGTCCATTTGGATAACCCAGCTTGTAAAATCAGTGATGCGCAGACTGATGCGTGTCTATACTGTTGAGCAATGACCAGCTCATCCAATCAATACGGCTAATGAAGGCTTTTTTGCATGCGCTGACTGATCCGAGACTTCACTGCTCGCTCGTCTTACTGTAGTTCAGATTACTCCGGTTTATGCCCACCTGATTAACGATCGGATCGGCTCTATATGTGATATAATCTTGGAAGGACCGTAACCCCAACGCCAATAAAACTTGATTCCCTTGAAATAATTTATGAATGCATAATTTTCCCCGTGTGAGAATTTCCCGCCTTTTTATTACACACGTCATTTATTTCACGTGCGTTCCAAATACGTTCTCAAAAAATATTAAATGCGTAATGCTAATTTGTTTTTCGTACATGATACGCAGCAGATTTGAAAAAAAGGAGTATCCTCCCAAATATTTTCGTAATTTACGCGGTACGCAGCCTTATCTAAAGCCCTGGTATGAGTCCCAATATTTGGAGGGAAAAAAGGAAGTACAAAAAAGATCGGTTCAGTATAAAATGCCATTATTCATAGTTAAAATAATGCGGTCTAGTATCTATTATTTGCAATGAACAGAATCAATCAACTTGTGTTGTTGACTAGCCCAAAGAAATCCTGCTAAAGTGTACGATCTTTAGTCTATTTTCCGTAATGTTTTCTACTTTCGTTTTCGATAAATGCGCACCGCAACATGTGCGTGAAATTTACTTCATGCACAATGGAGATAATATTCCGAACCATTATCGACAAACGTTTCCTCTCCCGATTGGGACACCAGCTATCTAGGTTCAGGGGCTGACAAATCCATTGCCCGGCCGCCCGGTACAAGTCCGAAATCGCGCCGGGTGGGTGCACTTTGACCTTAGGACGCCCGGTCAGGCAAGTGCAAAAAAAAAAATCGTCTACAGCTGTCAGTCTTTTGAGTCCTAAAATACAGTAAAACTAGAGTAAGTAAATCACAATAATTGTGCTGCACTGTCCTGCTTTGTCGACAATTCAGAGACAAACCGTCTGTATTTATAACAGTTCAATTATGACACTATTGTTAATCCTAGGGCTGACTATCGATGCCAATTTTGACTATCGTGATAGTATTGCTATCGTGGAAACTACTATCACGATACTATCACTATCGTGGCATACTATCACGATACTATCGTGATACTATCGGGAACACTTATAAATGATTCATAGATGTTATATCACTCACATAAAATGGCTAAGTGTGACAGAACGAGTTAGGAAAATTCCAATGGCCTAAAATTGTATGTTTATTGTGTGTTTCAATATCAGCATTCATTCCCTCGGGGCTATTCCAGAAAAAAACATCATGGGGAGACTGCTCTTTATATATATCCCCACCACCGCCTAAAAATAGTTTGCTGCTTCCAGAATATATGCCTGTAAGTGATGGTTATCATAGCTTTAATACCTTTGCAGTGTTTGAGATTTTCTGCTTGTGAAAACTGACACATGCTGATCGTTCTGCGATTCTTTGATGTTTGCCGCCTGTGTTAAATTAATCTGTGGATTCAGTTAATTAGGTAACCCGATTATTACATAGTATTACGTAATCACAGCACGCTATTTTAGCACCTCTTTAAGGGCGACATGAATCTAACAAACTGCATTAAAACTTGAACTTACATATTTTTTATTTGAAGTTAGCATCAAAAGCTAGACTATCAAAATAGAAGTAAAGCAATTATCAAGTCGGTTTTTTCATTTAGCAATATGTACAGGGCTTGACCTAGGCTCTTTGACTCTGTGGACATTTAGTCCTTGCACAAAAGACAGCTAAGACAAGCAGCAATAATAAAACAAAGTCTTCATGTAATGAAATTTGGCCGTTTCAACATGTTATTTTTTCTGGAATATCCCTCTATTATGATACAAAGACAACCAAAAATAGAATCAGAAAGACCCACGAAAAATAAAAACGCCAATTTGTCCCAGGTTGTCCAGTGTCCACCATCAAAATGTCCAGAATCACCTTAAGAAAATACTTGATAGACGGAGACCTAAGGCCTCGCGCTGCACGTTTTTTCCCCCTACAAGATGACGACAGGAAAATAAAACTTTGTCTGCTTAAATATTCCCCCAAGAATTCAATCCCAATCGGTCAGGCCAGCCGACTGATGACATCATCATTGATGCATTTGTGCATACAGTACGGCTCAGGTATTTGAACCGTTTTTCTTTTTCATTCCGTGGACAACTTTTAAAATCCGCGTTTTTCCGCCGAATGGTTTGAAGTAAACCACTCTGAGTGAAAATATTTTACTCCAAGTTATGCGCTCGATATTCCGAGGAAATTCCGCGGACCTCGGAGCTTACCTGTGATATTCGGAGTGTTTGCGAGTATTTGCGAGTGGTAATTAATTTAATTACACTGTACAGGTAAGTTTGACAACGGGATGTATCAGAGGCCAATAATGGCGGCCGAAACCCGTCAAAATTTCGCTGACAGTTATCACTTTGATTATTTGTTTCTCAATTGTCTGATAATACTTCACATTAAATTTATTAAAGAATGAAAGACAAATGATTATATTATATCAAAATAATTTTCTTTTTTTGAAAATATAAAAATTTCATGGAGAAATTTTGAGTTCAAAATGACCGATTTTACAGTTTAGAAGAAGCCAATAATGGCGGCCGAAACCCTTCAAAATTTCGCTGACAGTTATCACCTTTGATTATTTGTTTCTCAATTTTCCGATAATACTTCACATTAAAATTATTAAAGGATGAAAGACAAATGATTATATTATATCAAAATAATTTTCTTTTTTTGAAAATATAAAAATCACATGGAGAAATTTTGAGTTCAAAATGACCGATTTTGCAGTTTAAAAGAAGCCAATAATGGCGGCCGAAACCCGTAAAATTTCGCTGACAGTTATCACCTTTGATTATTTGTTTCTCAATTGTCCGATAATACTTCACATTAAAATTATTAAAGAATAAAAGACAAATGATTATATTATATCAAAATAATTTTCTTTTTTTGAAAATATCAAAATAACATGGAGAAACTTTGAGTTCAATATGACCGATTTTGCAGTTTTAAAGAAGCCAATAATGGCGGCCGAAACCCGTAAAATTTCGCTGACAGTTATCACCTTTGATTATTTGTTTCTCAATTGTCGGATAATACTTCACATTAAAATTATTAAAGAATGAAAGACAACTGATTATATTATATCAAAATAATTTTCTTTTTTTGAAAGTATCAAAATTACATGGAGAAATTTTGAGTTCAAAATGACCGATTTTGCAGTTTAAAAGAAATATTTTGTCCTCGCATTTTGAAAGAGTTGTATGTTCTCGTCATGCCCAACTGATTCTCTTGTTTGAAATCACTGTACAGTTTCACACCCTGGGTAATTAGTGATTACCTCTTTGTTGACATTTGACAGCGTTTACATTACAATAATTATCAGTGATATATATTATCTTATAATTATATACAAATATAAATGATGGTAAAAGAACATTAAATAAACAAAAAAAATGCCCAGGTATTTCTTCAAATTCCTCCGAGTATTTCCGCATATTTTTGGGAGAAAATATTGCCTCCAGGTACGATATTACGACTCGGAATAATTTCGGGAAACTTCGTGTACCGCATACTTAGCGCGGACCTTGCGAGTGTTTTCGAGGAGTGTCTGCCGAATATATACACATACTCGGAACAATTCCAAGTGTTTTGGAAAGTACTCGAAACGCCGAGATTCGGAATAAAGAGTTTTTTGGTTCTTATACCTGAGCCGTACTGTACTTGCCGACTTATCTGAGTCTATCATGTACTCGCATGCACATTCTGTGCAGTTTTCGAGAAATGCATTTCTAATGAGACCACAAAAGTGCGGTTTAATAGTCTGGTCCTTATGCGCAAAAAGAGTCACATATACAACAAGTTAAACTGCATTATACCGTCATTTATTACGCATTTATTTACCTATATGAATAAGTCAGCACACAGCAAAAACAAACATTTCTTCATACAAAAGATCAGCTTGTGCATCTTGCAAATGTCTTCGAAACTGAACAGGGAAATGGCGTTTGTCCCAGAAGTTATACTACGCAAGGATAGTACAAACAGCAAACATTTATATATGACTGCGCAGGCTGATCTGAGCCTTCACATGTCGCACAGGTTTCACTGTCATGTTTTCAAAAAGTTGCATGCAACAAACGCGTGATCAAACTATCATTGACGTTTTGTTATTGAAAAACGCGGGAAAATTTCTGACTGCCTCAACTGCACGTGCAAAAATGACGGCGGGAAATTCATCGCCGCGAGAAATTCACCACACGGCAAAAAACTATGATACACATGTGCGACCAGCGAAGACTCAGATCATCATGCACATATGTGAAGGCTTATCAGTCTGTCCTGATTACAGCTGAATGGATTTCCTAAGCAAAAATACTTGCGTAATTACACAACAGTACAGGTATATTTTCAAAGTATATTCAAGAAAAATACAAAAACAATCGAAACTATCGATAGTTGAGTGAACTATCGGCGATAGCTATCGATAGTCCAAAGTACTATCAATGCATTGCTATCGAGGCAGTTCCTATCGCGATGCATCGAACTATCGATGCATCGTTACACCCCTAGTTAATCCCTGTCATATAATTGCCAAGTAAACATGATTGCCCTGCAGTGCGTGTCCTTCATTTCTGGCGATAAGCCAACTTGAATGAGGTGTGAAAATATGGTCAAGTTATGTCTCTAATTTGCGTGTATTCCCCAATCATAAAATTTAACCCACAATGTGAAAATGATTTACTCGCATGTCAGACAAATAACTACATCTAACGGTAGATGTATGCATTATAAAAACGGATCGTGAATGGTTATGTTTTGACACCAAATAGCAGACGCTCGGCTTGGCGGGAAAAGTCGAACGCTGTTGTTGGAGCTGCTGGGGATAATTCGGGGGCTGTGCAAAGCGCTGTTTTCCATCCACCTCCATTCACAACCGTTTAGCTATCGAGATAATATTTTTGTACCGGTTCCAAACATTTTTTTAAGAACGGGATACAGCCCATTAAAATAAAACAATGGCTTTAAACACGTGTGGGGTTGCTGGCATCGGATGACGTCATTTGACACATTTACCGATCACATGCAGAAAAATGGTAGAGTTGGTTTGTGGGCGGCGATTTGGATGGCGGAAAACTTTGATGTTTGCATTGAACTTGTTTGTGTGAAAGTTTGGGCTCATTTAGGATGGAGGAGATTCTCGTCTTGTGGTTGGATCATTAAATTGTACCTGTATCGATTTTTCGGTGACTCGTTGGGCAGTTGAAGGTTCGGTAAAAGTGCGGTATTTTATCCAGTCCGCCGATATTTACAGCAGTGAAAACGAAAGTTGGATTTTTCGCCCATGAAATATTTGCGTCCGACGGACGCACATATTTTATGATCGTGTGTCCTCAGGCTTATTTGTGCGTCCTGGACGCAGGACGCAGGGGTAAAAAAATCACTGGAGCAGGGCACAGTTTTCTATCCACCTCTATTCACAACCGTTATGATATCGAGAAAATATTTTTACCAGTTCCAAACAACTTTTTTCATGGAAAGAAATATGCTCCAATAAAATAAAACAATGACATTAAACACATAGGGTTGCTGGGGTCGAATGACATCATTTAACGATCTCTGGCAGAAAAAGGGTAGCGGTGGTTTGTGGACTGTGGTTTTTGTGGCGATTTGGATTGCGGAAAATTTTGATGTTTGCCTTAAATTTGCTTGTTGGGTGGGTTTGAAAGTTTGGGCTCGGTCTGGATCTTGTGGCTGGATCATTTAATTATAAACTAAGCTGCATTCTTTATTCTCTTTTCTCGCTAAGCTGACAATTTTGATCTTTTGTGTATATCTGCTGCAGCTCGTGTTAATCATGCGTTTCAAGCTAAATCAATAACTGTATCTTTAATTACTAATTGGATAAGATATTATCACCAGGGCTTCCATTAACTCCCAAATTCTGGAAGTCCCAGACTTCCTACCCTTGAAATCTGGAAGTCCCACTGGAAAATTCAGGAAGTCCCAATTTTGAAGCAAGGTGTTTGCAGATCGTAAAACTGTTTTGATGAAGAAATATATAGTATTTGATCTATGAATCTCTTGTTTGCATCTTTAATCACGTATATATTCTTTTAGATGTCTAGTAAAGTGTGGATAGGTAAACTGACCGGCTCAAATATGACTTATATAGTGTTGACTGGGCCGTTGAATACAAAATAATCAAGCTAAGCCCTGTGAGGAAGTTTTTGTTTGTTTGATTTGAGGTTTAACGTCCCCGTCAACACTGTAAAGGTCATTTCGGAGACGTTGCTTCCAATTTTGTGGGATTTTTACCCAACATTCAGATGAAATGACATCTCAAGCCCTGTCGCCCAATGAAACTAATAGGGTTTATTCGCATGGACCATCCGCCTCGCACCACAGTTCCTGGGGTCAAAATTCAAATTTTACCGAATATAGTCATATGGAATATCAAAATTGAAGGGGGTGATTAGTATACAATACAAGTAAAATTTTGACCCTGGGGTCAGATTGGGGCCCTGGGGGAGGGGTCAAAGGGTCAAAATTTAAGTTTTTTGGAACATAGTCATGTGGCATATCAAATTGAAGGGCATGATTAGTAGAATATAATACAGGTAATATTTTGACCCTGGGGTCAAATTATGGCCCAGGGTGAGGGGTTTTCGGTACTTGGCCCCTCTGTAGAAAGCGTGGGGATTTGCTATTGCGCGCCATCGACAGTATTCTAGTTTTTATTTCTTTTATGCAGATTATACATACAGAAAAACATTTGAGGGTTCAAATAGTTTTTATTTCCTTCTAAAACAAAAAATATGTTTTAGGCAATAGTATCGCAATAGTATTGCAATAGTAGTCAGCAATAGTAATAGTATCGCAATGGTTCTTCCTCAATGTCAATACTATCGCAATAGTCATATTCTGACTATCGTTACATCCCTAGGATGCTGGCATCAGATGACGTCAGTTACCTATCACATGCAGAAAAATGTGGTGGTTTGTGGGCGGCAATTTGGATGGCGGAAAACTTTGTTCGCATTGGACTTGCTTGTGTTAAAGTTTGGGCTCATTTTGGATGGAGGGGATCCTCGTCTTGTGGTTGAATCATTAAATTGTACCTGTATCGATTTTTCGGTGACTCGTTGGGCAGTTGAAGGTCTGGTAAAAGTGCGGTATTTTATCACACTTCTGCCGATATTTACAACAGTGAATACGAAAGTTGGATATTTCGCCCCTGAAATTTTTTATGATTGTGCGTCCTCAGTCCTATTTCTGCGTCCTGGACGCAGAGGTAAAAAAATCACTGGAAAGGGTTAATGAAGAAAATCCCAACTGACCAAAATAATGTTTTTTCATCATTTTATTGCAAGAAACAATATTTCAGATATAATTAATGCATTTTAGACTAAAATTCAGTATGTTCCCAGATTTCAGTTAACCATTTCCCACTCAGATATGTGTTTTTACGTGTCTGCACCCCCTCCCCCCATTTTAAGACCCAGAAGCACCTAAAATCTGCATTTCCTACCCCTGGATAGTTATGTTTGATTAATGATTTGTTGGTCTAAAAAGTGACCTTTTTTCGCGCGCCTCCCAACTAAAATATTCGGGGGGGGGGGGGGAGGTTTCCGCCATTTACCGATCGGCTTACGCTACAATATTCGGTGCGGTTTAATCATTGACCAAAACAAAGGGACGCTACTCAAATCATACTGATATCCTCTACCGTTTTCTTTGACTTTGTAAACAACGGGCGGAACAAACAAAATACACTCTCGAAAAATATTAAATGTGTAATGCTTATTTGTTTTTCGTACCTGATACCCACCAGATTTGAAAAAAAGGAGTATCCTCACAAATATTTTCGTAAATTAAGCGGTACGCAGCCTTATCTAAAGCCCTGGATGTAAATAATTTCTTTTCAAACATGATTCTGAAATATTAGTTTTTAACTTCCAGCTATTTCCATTGACTTGTAAATACATGTTTTAATACCTGTCTCAAACAAACAATTAAATTATCACACCTTTTAGCATAAGGAGTACTTGACAAACTTGCAAACAAACCTTTTCTGGTGTAAACATCCTTAAAATTCAAATATCCAAATGTCACAGAGTGAAATTATTGAAACTGGAGTAGAGCTTGTACTTTGGACTTTCTAGTCATTTCCAGTTATTTCCCCCTATTGATAGTCGTTTTCATACTTCATGTACTCATCTTTTTCATATATCATTAAGCATTTCATCAGTAGCGCATATATACATCCGTGTCCTTATGTAAGCTTCGGGCGTTTTTCACGTCACTGATTAACACCGCATGCGCACATACTTACAAAGCTCCCTTTGTCAGTCTTACTTTGTCTTCTGACTGGTCAGCTCAAAGGACACATTAATATTATATTTCCTTATTACTAAGGATATTTATATATTTATCAGGTATGCGTTTACTTTATTTCATTATCATGTTGAACATTTGTAAATTATCATAACTGTCATTATTTCATGAATATTCATATTGTTGCTATTGCCTTCTCGACCTCGGTCAGTCTTACTTTGTCTTCTGACGGGAGCAGGCCTCACGGTCAGCTCAAAGGACGCATTAATATTATATTTCCTTATTACTAAGGATATTTATATATTTATCAGAATGACGAGGTCGAGAAGGAGAAGGTTTCATCCACTAAATATGAAAATATCTACTATGGTTGTCGTCTAAGTGAACCCCGAACCCCCTCGAGATAGTGGGACAGGACCAGCTGTGGTCGTTTCATCAATATCATGTGACCCATCATCAACATCCATCATCCAATCACCGTGGCCACAGCCGATCTAATAAATCAACCCGCGACACTGGCGCCCAACGTGGGGCGCCAGTTGTCACGGGAAATATCTGCTTGTTACGGGCTGTTGTATGATTGGATTTAAGGTGGTTGTGGCCACATGATGATAGACGTTGATTAAACGGTCTTCTCCCGCTTTCTCGAGGGGGTTCGGGGTTCAAGTAATGACAACTATATAGCTGAGTTCATTGTTTTTGAGAGTTATGTCATGAACCTTCTCTCTCTCTACCTCGTCATCTGAATAATATTATATAAACATCCTTAGTAATAAGGAACAATATATAAATGGTGTCCGTCAGGTGGTCGTGAGACCTACCTTCGCCAGGGACAAAGAAAAACTGACCCCGAGGTCGAGAGATCGAAATGGCAAGATACGAATATTCATGAAATAATGACAATTATGATAATTTACAAATGTTCAACAAGATAATGAAATAAAGTAAACGCATACCTGAATAATATTATATAAACATCCTTAGTAATAAGGAACAATATATAAATGGTGTCCGTCAGGTGGTCGTGAGACCTACCTTCGCCAGGGACAAAGACAGACTGACAAAGGCTGAGGTAAGAATGTGCGCATGCGGTGTTAATCAGTGAAGTGAAAAGCGCGCGAGACTTACATAAGGACACCGGAAATTGATATACGCTACTCAGGAATGCTTAATGCTTAATGAAATATGAAATATATGAGTATATGAAGTATGAAAAACGACGACCAATAGGGGAAAATAACTGGAGACGACTAGAAAGTCCTAAACGCAAGCGCTCCTCCAGTTTCCATAATTTCACTTTCAAAGAGTTGTTGTAAATCTAAAAAAAATTGAACCTGTGGTTTAGTGTTACACTAAAGCATACAAAACATGTAGTTCCAATGGCAAACTCTCTTGAAGAAGCTAAGTGATTCTGATCTGGGTTTGCACTATTTGCCCAGGCATGTCTGTCCCAAATATTGGGATCATTATGGTATTTTATCTTCTTAAGCATATGAGTGATTTAAAATAACTCTCTGCACCCTACATCAAACCAGATTGCTTTATATTTATGCTTGTGTTTGAATAAGTAAAAGCAGACTTATGACATACATGTATATGTATGGGGAGGCATATTGCAAAATAGCTAACTGTTCATTATTATTTCAATTAAATTACACAAATATTAATAAGTGTATTTGTATGAAATAACTAAACAAAAATCATATTTCCCAGTATTTCCCACTTTTGTTGTAATTTGGAGTATTTCCCAGGACAGTAATTACCGGTAAAAACCAGTGGGAATTCCTGCCACCGGTATTTACCGACCAACCTTGGTAATTAAGGTAGTGACAGACGAACTGTGAGTATAAGCAGAGCAAGACCAGAATAATTCTACAAGAAAATTCTCCCATTTGTGACAGAGGAGCACTAAAGTGAACTATTTGTTTGTTTGTTTGATTTGAGATTTAACATCAACATCAATCATCAACAGATTTTTTATTAACGTGCAGGTACAGGGGCAACGTGCCCATAAGTATGCTACTTAAATATTTGCCTCTTCTCACCTCTAATTAAAGTTCAACATTGAAAATTAGCCTTACAGTGAAAAGTGGGCGAAACGACTAGGGGGACGAAACGACTAGGGGGACGAATCGACTAGTGGGGCGAAACGACTAGGGGAGGAAACGGTTTGGGGGGCGAAACGTCCCGGATTCCTACACAGTAATCATGTAAGTAAGGTAGGGTTCTTTAACCTGCACAGGGGACCGGCCCGGATAGCTCAGTGGTAGAGCGTCCGCTTCGGGAATGGGAGGTTGCGGGTTTGATCCCCGGCTGGGCCATACCAAAGGCGTGAAAAAATGGTACTAGGAGCTCCCTTGGCTGACGCTCGATTTATCAGGGGTAGTCCTAGGAAGATAAATGAAGGCAGGTAAGTATTTGTTAGAGGATACTTTGTTTGTAGCAATAAAAGCTTTAAGAGCTTATGTTATTTGTTTTGAATATGCGACGTTAAATAAAGCTTCTTTATCTTTATCCAGTTAACGTCCCGATCCGAAGGACGGTGCACTTTATGACATTCATACCAGCAAATGATGCCAATGGAGCGTGTTCGGACACCGAAATTTTATTGCCATTGCCGGGGATCGAACTATGGACCTCAATCATCATAGGCAAGTGCACTAACCACTGAGCTATCACGCTCCTGGTGTATGAATGTCATTTGACAGCCACCAGTGACAATTCTTTCCGACTGAGCAAGAGGACTAATGAAACTTCAATGATTAGGGTGTTGGGAATGAAAATTGGAAGATTGAATTCTATCGATTAAATATTACAAGGGCAATTCAACCAGACACTGCATTAGCTTTGTGACCATTAACTACAGACACGACAGACAGAAACAAAGGGTGGTTGTTTCTAAATACCCCACCCACGACATTCCCGCCTGAACTTTTAAGCTAAGAACAGTCATGTGTACTTCTTCTACAACTGATTTCGGTTGTAAAACTAATAGTTTTAAACCTACTCACTATGCACAGGATGGTGACGGGAGTTAAAAATAAATGTCAACCGAGTATTGGAGATAAAAGTACTAGATATGCCGATTATTGAGCTTTTTCAACTTCCAAGTTTCCGGAAAGTCCGGTATTTCCGAAAATAAAGGAATGTAAATAAACAGTAAAGACGACCAATCACATTCGACAGATGATTTTATCCTAGAATACCGACCTATTTCAAAATCGAAATGGAGTCTGTTTTACATAGTCAAAAAACAACGATTTTAGTAGCAAATTCGATCCTCGTGTTAAACAATGGGCCCGGAAGCTTCAACATGGCGACTCGGCATCACGTGACTTGCCGACACTGACGTCACTCGACAATGAATATTTTATCTTTTATCCAATCATAAAGCACGGGGTTTTCATCTGGATTCGAACGGGCTTCGCTTTCTTTGACTTGTATAGCCACGTGATCACTTGTAGATGTTTGCGTCATATATGACGTCAACGTCCTGTTACGTTTAAACGTAACTGTTGTTCATAAACTTATGCAATGCGTTCAGATACAACAAAATGCAATTTTGTCTATTGACTATTTTTCTTTCAGAAAAACAACGGATTATTCTACTGCTACCAATAATAATAATTAAACGTGCCGTAGAGTACTCAACGTCATCTAGATCTATTGCATGCCAAAGTTTTTTGTTGATTCACATATGTCATGCATGTGGTTGGATTTTCTCAGGCCTACCAAGTAAAGTGACGTTCAAAAAGAGTACACGTACCGTTGGTCATTGTTTCAGTAAATAGGAACAGCCCTTTACTGAAACTTGATTTATTATTGTTATTTATTTAATCTGAATGTACCCCTTGACCTACGGCTTATCAGGGCAAGCAGAAAAGGGTTCTGGTGAGAATGTTCATATGTCCAGGCTTAGCTGAGTCTTTTGTGTTTGCATCAGCCATAACGACTCTTCTTCCAGTGACGCGACTCATATTATGATCAATGTATTTTATTATGTTCATTATCATTGAACATTATATATGCCAGAGATGGTCCATGATTGGGTAAATAAAAGTATTCTATTCTTTGAATTAACGACATTTCCTAATAGACTGATCACATAGAAAACTGACGTTATTTTTATAAATATGAAAGAAAACTTTGTTTCAAATAGTCCTATGACATTAAATAAGTGACCATTACGAAAACACGTCTTCAGATATGCTGAAAACCAGTGCTTCAGCTGAAGTGCACGACCCGCCAGATGCTTTTAGCTTTATGAGTGTTACCATATATTGGTATGGCGGCTATTTTGGTCATGTGACCTGGACCTAAAACGGTTCCCCCAATAAATGCGCCTTATCGTAAGGAGCAAAAATGTATCTAATACTTTAGTACTGTATTCTAAATCGTTTGCAGGATAAAATGCATTCTCACATTTTCCAATACAAAAGCATATGTGTCAAAGTTTGACCTCGGCACAAAGAAGGTCAAGGTCAACCCGGGTCACCATTTTAGCAATTTATGACGGGCCTACGTCCAAGATGCCATTTATCAAGTTTCGTGGAAATCTGCCCAGTGGTTCTGGAGGACTATTTTTGAAGGGTTTTTACCATATATGGCTTGGCGGCCATTTTGGTCATGTGACCTGGACCCCATTAGCAAATTTTGGTTTCCCCCATGCCATAGAAGCTCCATATGAAATTTGACTTCAATCGGCCCAACGGTTTCCGAGGAGAAGCAGTTCGAAAATTTTCACATTTTTCGCCTCTGCGAGGCTATACTAAATGGAATGTAATATTTCGCAAGTTCATTGGTTAGATCTCATTGATATCTATCAGTATGCCAAAAAATTGTTTAAATATTCCAAGCGGTTAAGTCACTATCACCAATTTTCACAAACGGGTTACGGACGGACAGACAGACATACCATATATGGCTTGGCGGCCATTTTGGTCATGTGTCCTGGACCCCATTAGCAAATTTTGGTTAGCCCCATCCCATAGAGGCTCCATATGAAACGTGACTTCAATCGGCCCAACGGTTTCCGAGGAGAATTTTAAGCAGTTTGAAATTTTTCACATTTTTCGCCTCGGCGAGGCTATACTATATGAAATGTAATATTTCGCAAGTTCATTGGTTAGATCTCATTGATATCTATCAGTATGCCAAAAATTGTTTAAATATTCCAAGCGGTGAAGTCACTATCACCAATTTTCACAAACGGGTTACGGATATTTCGCCTCGGCGAGGCTATACTAAAAGGAATGTAATATTTCGCAAGTTCATTGGTTAGATCTCATTGATAGATCTATCAGTATGCCAAAATTGTTTAAATATTCCAAGCGGTGAAGTCACTATCACCAATTTTCACAAACGGGTTACGGATATTTCGCCTCGGCGAGGCTATACTAAATGGAATGTAATATTTCGCAAGTTCATTGGTTAGATCTCATTAATATCTATCAGTATGCCAAAAATTGTTTAAATATTCCAAGTGGTTAAGTCACTATCACCAATTTTCACAAACGGGTTACGGACGGACAGACAGGCAGACCATATATGGCTTGGCGGCCATTTTGGTCATGTGAGCTGGACCCCATGAGCAAATTTTGGTTAGCCCCATCCCATAGAGGCTCCATATGAAATTTGACTTCAACCGGCCCAACGGTTTCCGAGGAGAAGCAGTTTGAAAATTTTCACATTTTTCGCCTCGGCGAGGCTATACTAAATGGAATGTAATATTTCGCAAGCTCATTGGTTAGATCTCATTGATATCTGTCAGTATGGCAAAAATTGTTTAAATATTCCAAGCGGTGAAGTACCTATCACCAATTTTCACAAACGGGTTACGGATATTTCGCCTCGGCGAGGCTATACTAAATGGAATGTAATATTTCGCAAGTTCATTGGTTAGATCTCATTGATATCTATCAGTATGCCAAAAATTGTTTAAATATTCCAAGCGGTTAAGTCACTATCACCAATTTTCACAAACGGGTTACGGACGGACAGACAGACAGACCATATATGGCTTGGCGGCCATTTTGGTCATGTGACCTGGACCCCATGAGCAAATTTTGGTTTCCCCCATCCCATAGAGGCTCCATATGAAATTTGGCTTCAATCGGCCCAACGGTTTCCGAGGAGAAGCAGTTATAAAATTTTCACATTTTTCGCCTCGGCGAGGCTATACTAAATGGAATGTAATATTTCGCAAGTTCATTGGTTAGATCTTATTGATTTATTTTATACTTAGCAGTGAAATCAATGCATATCTGAAACAAATAAAAATGATATCAATCACAAGTGAAATGATATCGTATCATTTCACATGTGATTGATACCATTAATATCATTTCACTGTAGCTTGCCGGAACTACATTATTTTTTTTTTGTTTACGTTCTGGTAGAAAAAAATGTTATTTTTCCTTTTATTTACTAAGAATAACAATTCCTTATGCCATTAGAACATATTTTGAAGGGTCACGACTCACAGGTGGCATTAAAATTGAATGAACATGTGCAAAACCTGACAACAGCAGCGCTGTGATTTTGAACATCTCCCTTTTGCCGACACACATCTCGGGCACAATTTAAATGTTCCCTCACAGATTCAGGCTTAGCTCTTTTTGTTACAAATGGTCTACGAGGCGGACCAGTTCACTGAATGGCTGAGTAAGAGTTTGTACGAGGAAATCTGTGCTAAAATAAGCGTGATTTTTATTTTTTACATACCGGTCGCGACGACTGCTACACATGGAATCGATTTTACAGTGGATGGGTGCATGTTACTTACTGAGTAGAGCCTTCAAGAATAAAATGGACTTCAAATAAGCACAACGCATTCTGTTACATACCTTGAAATGCATTCTTTGAACTAAAAATGCAGAATCCAAAATGGCGATTTGTTTATGCTTTGAAACTGACAGTTGTGACGTCATGTAGCCAGATCAAATCGTGACGTCACCGTCTCAGATCGATCAATTACCGTAAGTGTCCTAATAAATTATAAAATAAAAAGAACATTAACTTTTTTTCGGCGGATACCAAAAGTATTTCATCTCGTGTGTTGAAAACATCCGAATTTTCACTCGTGCTTCGCACTCGTGAAAATTATGATGTTTTCAAGCCACTCAATGAAATATTTTTGGTATCCACCTCAAAAAAGTAAATATCCTCTATATCTATCAGTATGCCAAAAATTGCTTAAATATTACAACCGGTTTAGTCACTATCACCAATTTTCACAAACGGGTTACGGATTTTTCGCCTCGGCGAGGCTATACTAAATGGAATGTAATATTTCGCAAGTTCATTGGTTAGATCTCATTGATATCTATCAGTATGCCAAAAATTGTTTAAATATTCTAAACGGTTAAGTCACTATCACCAATTTTCACAAACGGGTTACGGACGGACAGACAGACAGATCATATATGGCTTGGCGGCCATTTTGGTCATGTGACCTGGACCCCATGAGCAAATTTTGGTTTCCCCCATCCCATAGAGGCTCCATATGAAATTTGACTTCAATCGGCCCAACGGTTTCCGAGGAGAAGCAGTTCGAAAATTTTCACATTTTTCGCCTCGGCGAGGCTATACTAAATGGAATGTAATATTTCTCAAGTTCATTGGTTAGATCTCATTGATATCTATCAGTATGCCAAAAATTGTTTAAATATTCCAAGCGGTTAAGTCACTATCACCAATTTTCACAAACGGGTTACGGACGGACTGACAGACTGACAGAATGACCGATTGACCGAATGACAGAATGACACGGTGATTTTAGGGAACTCTTAGAAATCAACCGACTTCAGTCGGTCGCTTTTTCTTCGGGTCGTGCAATTTTACAAGCAAAGAATGAAAAAGATTTAAAAAAAAAATAGAATAAATAATTATCCTGGTGAATGCATGTCATTAACAATTCTGAATTAGTCGGCATACCATCTACAAAGAGGGTGTTCACCACACGTAACAAACAACAATACATAACACTGTTGAGCAAATAAACTATTTGAGAGCCAATTATCGCTTTTTGAAGTTAAAGCAAGAGATGGTTTCCAAAACATACATTGGGGTACTCGTTAGAACCGCTTCGACGCGGGCCTCGGCGAGGCTGTTCTAACGAATACCCAAAATCTATATTTTGAGCAAAAATAAGAAAAACATAATATTTGTTATACTGAAAATTTAAGACATTTCCAGGCTTTCGATTGGACAGCGCAAGGGAAATTATTTTCCATATACCCCGCGAGCAAACGTTTATACCCCTCTCGCGCTTGCCCTCGCTGAATTGCGATGTCAGCCATCTTAAATTGGATTTACTTCAGTTGATATTCACAATAATTTCCAGTCAATAGACAAATAAATAAAAAATCTTTGATTGTTTTTCATTCGTTCGGTACTTTATTTCATTGTTTTCCGATACAAAACCCATTCTAACATGATGTAAACATTTTCCCACTCAGCACCGTGATCAGCGTAGTGAATGCAGAAGGGCGCGTTTGATGACGTCAAATGTAAGCATGTACGTCTTCTGACGACGTCCGGTATAAAAGAATCCTTTGAAAAACATATGTATAAAATGTCATCAAAAAGCTTTCCATTATAACTGATTCGTTATTTTGGTTCTTGACGGGAAACATTCCCCACCTGAAAGCGATATTTAGGCCTATCCTCGCCTAACGCCTCGGGCAAATATGGTGGGGAATATGATTAGGCGCTTTCAGACGGGGAGTGTTATCCCATGTTCCGCGTCAAGAATCAAAATAACTCATAACATACCCAAGTTTTACTAAATATTTTAAAGTGGAGTTTATGGGAGTCCAAATTATATAGGTGTGTTTTCGTGATGCGGCAAAGTGGACCCAGTAGGTTAACATGAATATGCAGTGTATATTGGGTCCGAAACTTTAATAACTAAACAAGATGTGTTTGTGAAACACTATGCCCCCGGACAGCGCATGGTAAATATGAAAGCAGTATCACTAAGCAATCGAAAGGTATGGCCAATGTTCAAGTCTTAAAAAGTAGGTCAAGGCACAAGGTAAAATATTATGGGATCGTTGGAAAGGTTATGTGAGATAGAATACATATGTGAAATATGAAAGCCCTATCACTTACCAATCGAAAGTTATGGCCAATGTTAAAGTTTTTAAAAAGTAGGTCACACGTCAAGGTCAAGGCCATGAGATCAAACATTATGGTACCTCTAGAAAGGTCTTGTGACAAGGAATGCACATGTGAAATATGAAAGCCATACCACTTACCAATCGAAAGTTATGGCCAATGTAAGTTGTTAAAAAAGTAGGTCAAATGTCAAGGTCAAGGTCACGAGGTCAAAATTATGGTACCACTCGAAAGGTCTTGTAAAAAAGAATGCATGTGAAATATGAAAGCCCTATCACTTACCAATAGAAAATTATGGACTATGTTGATATTTTAAAAGGGGTAGGTCAAACGTCAAAGTCAAGGTCACGAGGTAAAAATTGATGGTACCAGTAGAAAGGTCTTGTGACGAGAAATGCACATGTGAAATATGAAAGCCCTACCAATCGAAAGTTTTGGCCAATGTTAAAGTTTTTTAAAACGTAGGTCAAATGTCAAGGTCACGAGGTCAAAAATTATAATACCACTTGAAAGGTCTTCTGACAAGGAATGCACATGTGAATTATGAAAGCCCTATCAACATATCAATCGAAAGTCATGGCCAATGTTAAAGTTTTAAAAAAATTTCAAGGGGAGATAATTCAGCCAAAAATGACAACAGAGTTATGGCCCTTTGTCAGGATGTAGCCCTTGTAATGGTGAATAAGTGTGTGAAGTTTCATCGGGCTAGGTCAAATACTTTTGAAGTTATGATCAAGGTTAAAGTCTGGTAAAAAAAATCAAGGGGAGATAATTCAGCCAAAAATGACAACAGAGTTATGGCCCTTGGTCAGGATGTAGCCCTTGTGACGGTGAATAAGTGTGTGAAGTTTCAACGGGCTAGGTCAAATACTTCTGAAGTTATGATCAACGTTAAAGTTTTTGTGACGGAGAGACAAACAAACAAACAAACAGAATGCTGTGACATATGTTTGTTATTTTTCTAGTGTTTGACGTAATAATTAAAGACCCTGCATGGCTTATCGTATATCCGATGTGAATGTCGATGTCTGTAGGAATTCCTGATTAGATCTATTGCTTTAAACATAGACCGTTGGCAGTAGGTGAGTAAGATATTTGGTTTAATTTGTTTGTTTGTTTTGATTTTAGGTTTAACGTCCCCGTCAACACTGTAAAGGTCATTTTGGAGACGTTGCTTCCAATTTTGTGGGACTTTTACCGGACATTGAGATAAAATGACATCTCAAGCCCTGTCGCCCAATGAAACTAATAAGGTTTATAGCATGGACGGTCCGCCTCGCACCGCGGTTCCTGGACAGGCTTAGATCCTCTAAGCGGTCTACCAGTACTAGTGTGCGGGCTCTGCGTGGAAGCATCATGCAGCCCATATATTTCTTCAAGCCCCTATGGGCGGGGGCTTTTTAATTAGTTCAGCCAGTTTTTTTTGTCACTGCGTGACATCTGAAACCAGTCCGTTGAGTTGACCTACCCAAATCTTATAAGGAAAATAATGTAAACCCCAGTTTTCGAAACTGGGGGTATTTCAAAACTGGGGGTACAAGGGTATTCATTTGGGGCCTACACGTACGGACTTGTTAACGTGAAGTAGGCCTTTAATCATTCAAGAAAAAGATCTGACAGCTATAGCAGTGAATTGTTAAGTAATAAATCACTGTCTTGAGATCAGCTGCAAAGTAGATCAAATTACGAGCGCGTAAAGCGAGTGATTTGTCTACTTACAACTGACTCTATAAACTGTGGTATATTATTTAAGAAATGAAATTTATTTTTCTGCAGTTCATTGAAGTATGAATTAACGCAGTGGGTCGCGTGCAAAATAAATGAAGCCCGAAGGGATTTATGTAAACTTTGCTAGCGACCCGCTGTCGTTCATACTTTCGTGAAAAGCAGAAAAATTAAGTTTATTTACTTTGCACGCGACCAACTGCGTTCATACTTCAATGAACTGCAGAAAAATAAATTTCATTTCTTAATTGAATTTGTATGCTCCCCGAAGGGGGAGCCATATAGTCGCCGCTTTGTCCGACCGTCCGTCCGTCCGTCCGTCACACTCTATATCTCTAAAAGTATTAAAGGTATTTAAGTGAAACTTGATATACTGATAGAGGACGATGAGAAGAATCGGAGAATACAAGAACCATAACCATGTCACCAGTATTTATGGAGTTACTTCCCTTCTTAACTATTTCAATGAAAAGATTGTCCAGAGCATATCTCTGAAAGTATAGAAGGGATTTAAGTGAAACTTGATACATTGACAGATGGCCGTCACAGGAAGTGCAGAGTGCAAGAACTGTAACTCTATCACAAGTAATTACAGAGTTATTTCCCATTTTAGTTTTTGCTATATTAAGCTTGTCCGGAGCATATCTCTAAAAGTTTTAAAGGTAATTTAGTGACACTTGATACACTAATAGGGGGCTATGAGAGAAATAGCAGGATCCAAGAAGCATAACCCTGCCAACAGTATTTACGGAGTTACTTCCCTTCTTAATTAGGGCCCCACACAGTATTTTGGGTGTCCTATAGTAATCTCCTTGTCAGTCAGTTTCAACTCTAAACCAAAACATTTAACCGGTTATAACTTCAAAAGTATTATCCCTAGTACTTCCATGAAACTTCATACTCGTACTAACAATCACAATACCTACATTCTGACAAACCATATTGCTTCTATCCGCGTATTTGTCACGCCTTTACCAAAAAACTTAACCTCGGTCATAACTTCAAAAGTATTTGCCCTACTCTCATGAAACTGCACGCACTTACTATCACAAGACCTACATTCTGACAAAGGGCCATAACTATATTGCTTTTCGGTGTGTGTTTGTCAGGCCATAACCAAACAACTTAAACTTGGTCAAAATTTTAAAAGTATTTGTCCTACTCTCATGAAACTTCACACACATACTTTCCATCACAAAACCTACATTCTGACAAAGGGCCATAATTATGTTGCTTATTTTCACTGAATTATCTCACCTTTTTCAAAAAATATCTCCTGTTGTTTCATAACCATGGGTAATAGGGCTTTCATATTTCACATGTTTTCCTTGTGACATTCTTTATTGAAAATCACTTGCTAGGGAACACAAAACTGAGTTTCTTTGTCTTATGGTTTAAGATTTACACGCCCTTGCACGGAAGGGGCCTTACATTTCTCCTTATTTTTTGCAGTCTTTGTTGAAAATCGCTAACTAGGGAATTCTTAGACTTTTGGTTAAACCCATTTGGTACCGGAAACACCAAAAGGGGTAAGTGGCAAACAGTGCAGGCCCAGATCAGACGCCACGGAACGCGTGTTTGTCACGCCTTAACCAGAAAACTTAACCTTGGTCATAACTTCAAAAGTATACATTTCTCCTTATTTTTGCAGTCTTTGTTGAAAATCACTAACTAGGGAAACTTTTGGTTAAACCCATTTGGTACCGGAAACCCCAAAAGGGGTAAGTGGCAATCAGTGCAGGCCCAGGTCAGACGCCACGGAACGCGTGTTTGTCACGCCTTAACCAAAAAACTTAACCTTGGTCATAACTTCAAAAGTATTGGTCCTGCTCTTATGAAACTTCACACACATATTTACCATCACAAGACCTACATTCTGACAAAGGAGAATAACTCTTGTGTTTGTCACACCTAAACCAAAAACCTTAACCTCGGTGATAACTTCAAAAGTAGTTTGTCTACTCTCATGAAACTTCACACACATAATTACCATCACAAGACCTACATCCTGACAAATTGCTTTTGGGTGTGTGTTTGTCAGGCCATACCCAAACAACTTAAACTCCGGTCAAAATTTTAAAAGTATTTGTCATACTCTCATGAAACATCACACACATACCGTACTTACATCACAAAATCCTACATTCTGACCATCCGTCCATAGCTATATTGCTTATTTTCACTGAATTATCTCCCCTTTTTTCGAAAAAAAAAATCTCCTGTTATTTTATAACCATGGGTAATAGGGCTCTCATGTTTCACATGTGTATTCCTTGTGATATTTTCCATTGAAAAATCACTTACTTGGGAACACAAAACTGAGTTTCTTAGCCTTATGGTTTAAGATTTACAGGCCCTTGCAGGGAAGGGGCCTTACATTTATCCTTTTTTCCATTCTTTGTTGAAAATCACTATCTAGTTTCTTTATTTGTACTCCAAACATCGGCTGAGGATACTCATTAGAACCTCCTAATTCAGACGGTTCTAACGAGTACCCATAACCTTTGTCTTCAAACAAATCTTATTAAACTTTAAAGTGTATAGGATCATTTCACTAAAATAACCCTTCTACTGCTGCGCATCTTCGGGGAGCATCCCTCGGTTTCACCGATGCTCTTGTTTAAACGAGTTGAGGAAAAGAGATAAAATGCGAGGCTTTACATGTGCATTTTGCACACTAAATTGTTTACGTGATGCCAGAGAAAACTGTCATCTCAATCCACAGGAAAAAAAAGAAGATAACGACATGGCTCGAAGAGACACACTAATATGTGATCTACAAGTCTACAACCCTATAAAGCCCGTTGACATGTAAGAAACTGTATGCAAACTGGATTGGCACGCCCAGTAGTAAAATACATATACATGTATTTACATTCTCACTGCATTTACAGACTTAACTATATGGACGAAATCTTATTCATAGTGAATACATTGACTCACGCAACGTCAATGATGTCAAAATCAACAATGGTTTTCTCCCACATGTTTGGATGGTGACGTTATGGCGCCAACGACGCTAGTCCGCTGATAGTGGTTTGTTTGATTTGAGGCATCACGCCCCCGTCACCACTGTCTAGGTCATTTTGGAGACGTTGGTTCCAATTTTGTGGGACTTTTACCCGACATTGAGATGAAATGACGTCTCTAGTCCTGTCGCCCAATTAAACCAATAGGGTTTATATTAGTAAGCATGGACGGTCCAACTCGCACCGTTTTGCCTGGGCAGGCAAAATTAAACCAATAGGGTTTATATTAGTAATTAAACCAATAGGGTTTATATTAGTAAGCATGGACGGTCCAACTCGCACCATTTTGCCTGGGCAGGCCTAGATCCTCTAAGCGGTTTACCACTACTCGTGTGCGGGTCGGTGGAAGCATCATGCAGCCCATCTATATCTTCAAGCCCCGATGGGCGGGGCCCTGCTGTTCCGCTGACACTAGGAATGGTGCAGTTGCTTTTTGTTTCAATTTCAGCGCTCAAACAAGAACTTTTCGACAAATAACGTAAATATAAGTTATAAAGGTAATTTATTTAACGTTCACTGAAGTATGAACATCGGGTCAAGATTAAACTTTACTCGTAAGTTATATTGAAATAAGTCCAGAAGTGTAGGTGCTAGAGCAATGACAAAGTTTTTTCTCTAAAAATAGCCACAATGACCTTGACCTTGAGGCCTCGACCTTGAAAGTCGAACTTGCTCTAGATATTGTCATAAGGAACACTTGTGTGAAGCTGTATTTAAATCGGTCAAGAAATGTAGGCGCTAGAGCTATGACAAAGTTTTTCTAAAAAGCAACAGTGACCTTGACCATGACGCAACCACCTTGAAAGTCAAACTTGCTCCAGATATTGTCATAAGGAACATTTGTGTGAAGTTATACTGAAATCGGTTAAGAAATGTAGGCCCTTGAGCGATGACGAAGTTTTTTAGAAATAGCCACAGAGACCTTGACCTTGAGGACACGACCTTTAAAGTCAAACTCGCTCGAGATATTGTCATAAGGGATGTTTGTGTGAAGTTATATTGAAATCGGTGGGAAAATGTAGGCACTAGAATGATGACAAAGTTTCTAAAAATAGCCACAGTGACCTTGACCTTGAACTCGCTCGAGATATTGTTATATGGAACATTTATGTGAAGTTATATTGAAATCGGTCGAGATTTGTAGGCGCTAGAGCGATGACAAACTTACGTACGGTGTTGACAAGGTCAAAATAGGCATTTTCTCAAGGGGGACATTACTCTCTTAAATAAAGGCCAACCTTACGATTTTTTAACTAAGCCGAGGTTTTATCTCTTTCTTACTCACATGAAAGTTTAAAAAAGTTCCTCAGAAAACTGAAGGGGCTACGGAGATGACAAAGTCAAAAATAGGCATTTCTAGTAACCAAGGGGACGTAACTCTATGACAGATACGCCAACCTCACCAGTTTTCGAACTCGTCCGAGCTTTTAGCCCTGACTTACTTGTTTGTAAGTTTCAAGAAGATCCGATTAAAACTGAAGCGGCTACAGTGATGACAAGGTCAAAAATAAGCATTTTCAGCAAAGTAGGGGACATAATTCCGTGGATAATTGACGGACATCGCTAGTTTTTCGATCTCATCCGAGCTTTTAACCCTGACTTACTTTTATATAAGTTTCAGGAAGATCCGATCAAAACTGAAGGGGCTACGGCGATGACAAGGTCAAAAATAAGCATTTTCAGCAATCAAGGGGACGTAACTCTATAATTAATGGGCCGACCCCTCCAATTTTCGAACTCATCCAAGCTTTCATCCCCGGTCTACTTATATATAAGTTCGATAAAAAGCTAAGAGGCATGCTACAGATAAGAAATGATTGAGATCAACCTGCAGGCTGCAGAGATATAGCTCGTCAAAAGTGTGGACGGACGGACGGACGACGGACGGACGGACGACTGACGACCAACTATATTATAAGCTCCCCTGGAGCCTTCGACCCAGCTGAGCTAAAAAAAAGCATGTTTCTGATTGAACGGAGCTGTACATTTACATATACATGTACTTCTGACCAATGGTAAAAGATCGCGTAGACAATTGATGATTTAGATTGGTCTAGTTCTCTACAATTGTACAGTAGTCTGATTTCTTGTCCAGTTTAAATAGTCTGATTTATGAAAACAGGTCTACAATATAGATTTTACCACCTAAAGTGGACATTTTAAGATGTTAAATGGTGATATTTTTCTTATTTTCTCTCAAAATATTATTTTTGGGTACCCGATGAGGCAGTTCTAACGTGTACCCACAATCTATATTTTAAAGCAGATTATATTTTTTTTCAAAATTTTAGTTTTGGGTACACGTTAGCACTGCCTCATCGAGGCGCTTCTAACGAGTAACCTCAATCTGTATTGTACAGCAGAAATAAGAGAAAATAAGATTTATCCCTGTAAACCCCAGTTTTACTTTATAACGTTTCCGTGTTGAAAACCCACTTTATACAAAGAAAACTGAGGTTTTCTAGGATAACGTTATTTTTCTTATTTGTGCTCCAAAACTCAGTCTGTAATCGTAAGAACTGTCTCATCAAGGAGGTTCTAAGGAGCACTAACAATCCATATTTGAAACAGTAATAAGAAAAAGATTGCAATTTTTTCAACTGAAAAAAAAAAAAGACTTTTAGAGTCATGAAAAAGTGCCTTATGGGGATGGGTGTGTTAATTCTATTCGAATATTATGAATCCATTTTTTTCACATAACTCTATTTTTCTTAGGGATAGCAAAACATCTAATTTCTTGTCCTGTTATCACAGTGCAGTATTAGGCCTGAATGACTGCTACAAAGCTATATCAGAACATGAACTGAACAGTTTTGTGAGGTCATTGCTTGCGATATAATCTGTAAAAATGTCTGACACCCTAGCAGCAACTTAATATGCCATTACAGTTAATTACAGAAACGGTTAAGAGAAACTTATGACTTTTATTATTCCTCAATTGAATTAGTGTAAAATGGATCTGAGAACAAGAAAAGGCTGTCATTAACTTTAACTCTATGGTATATAAAATGGGATGGGAGGGGCCAAAAATTACTTTTCATGAAGAAAAATATTTTGAAGAGGGAAACACGATTTGCTCCGGGTCTAAATAAATTCAACTGGATTACGCTTTTCAACTTAATTTTAAGGGGACCACGCCACGCAAAAATAAAAAAAGAAAAGAAAAGAAACTGTCTTCGACTACGATGTGAACTTTACAAAAATGCATGTTAACCTACTGGGATAAACATATCTATATGAGTTACGATTTTCGAAACTGTTGGTATTCTCGAGCAAACCATTACAAAAACACGCCTATACAAATACATTGTAAACTCTACCTCCGAAAAAGCGAATATTTTAAGATGAAAAATTGTGATATTTTCTTTTATTTCTGCTCAAAATATAGGTTGTGGGTACACGTTAGAACCGCCTCATCGAGGCGGTTCTAACGAGTATCCATAAACTATATTTTAGAACAGCAATAAGAAAAACTAGAGCGCGCAGTCGATGACAAGCCATCGCAAATCCCCACGTTTTCTCCACAGTAGTCAAAATTTGACCTTTTGACCCCTCCCCAGGGCCCCTGGGGGCGGGGACAAAAAAAATGTGCTCTTGCGCAAGCCATTGTAAGCAACTCGCATACCAAATTTGGTTGAATTCCGGCTAACGGTTTAGGAGGAGATAGCCGGACAGACAGACGGACAGACGGACAGACAGACAGACGGACGGACGGACGGAGGCGATAACAATATCCCCACTTTTCGTTGAAAAACGTGGGGATAATAAGGCTGCCCCCTGTAAACCCCAGTTTTACTGTATAAAAGTCGGGTTCAATGGGATAAGAATTATATAGCTGTGTTTTCGTGATGGATCTCTACGTTTGCAATGAGACGAGACTGCATACGTTTAATTTCAGCAATCAAGTGTTCCTTGTCGGCGAAGATTAATTCATTTCCGTATACCCCCGCCTATCGGGGTTTGGAGAAATAGATTGGGCTGCATGATGCTTTCACGCAGAGCTGAAACCGACCGCACACGAATACTGGTTAACCGCTTAGAAGGTCTAGCCTGCCCAGTAAAAAAAGGTTAGGGTCGGCCCGTCTGCATATAAACCCTATTGGTTTCATGGGGTGGCAGGGATTGACATGTCATTTCATCTCAATGTCGGGTAAGTGTCCCACAAAATTGGCAGCAACGTCTCCAAAATGACCTAAACAATGCTGACGGGGACGTTAAACCTCAAATCAAACAAACAAATAATTCATTTCCGTTTTCCCATTGGCAAAATATTGAGTTTTCTGGACTTTTCCTAAAACTTAATGAGACCAGCGAAGATCCATAAATGAAGTCTGGTCAGCCTTTGAACAACTAAAGGTACCTCTGATTAATGATCGGCTCGATATGAGTAAAATAATCTTGAAAGGGCCGTAAAACTAAAGAAAAAAAAAAAAAAAAAAAAAAAAAAAAAAAAACCCATACTTTCTGAAACAGATCGTTATCTTCTTTCCACATCACGGGTGGTAATCAGGGGCACTAGCTCGAAAATGAGTCAGTGGAAATTTGTTCCCTCGACACATACGTGAACTCTCGAGCTAGCTCCATCACCAGTTTGTTTGTTTGTTTTGTTTGATTTGAGGTTTAACGTCCCCGTCAACACTGTAAAGGTCATTTTGGAGACGTTGCTACCAATTTTGTGGGACTTTTACCCGACATTGAGATAAAATGACATCTCAAGCCCTGTCTCCCAATGAAACCAATAGGGTTTATTAGCATGGACGGTCCGCCTCGCACCGCGGTTCCTGGACAGGCCGAGATCCTCTAAGCGGTTTACCAGTACTAGTGTGCAGGCTGGATTCAGCTCTGCGTGGAAGCATCATGCAGCTCATATATTTCTTCAAGCCCCTATGGGCGGCCGCTCCATCACCAGGAAACTTGTAAACAAAGGTAAGTCTCGAAAAGTTTTATCACCAGTTTTTCTTTGTGAGCTATTTATAAAAAAAAATCGACAATGCAGTGCCACATAGAAATGATTTAACTTTGTACCCCGCTAGAATTTGCCATGGAAATTTGCAGCACTGGAGTATGAATGAAAGGAAACTTTTTATCACGGACCTGAATTATTGTCAATTTATGTCAACACGGAGAGTTTGGCCGACGATTTTTCATATTCCGTCAAAAGTACGCCCTTCACACCCCAGAAGCAACATCCATAGTGAAGTGAAACACGGAAATTTTGAATAAGCAAACAATTTTGGGCGTGATTACGTAACTTGCGACTTATGACGAAATTACTGTCCGAGCTAGTCTTTTCGTCAAAGAGCTAGTTAACTGGACATGGAGATAGTGCCCTCAAAAACGAAGATGAAACATTCATCAGATGACTGGGGCCTGTTTCGATGTCTTTCTATTGTCCCACCCAGTTTATCCAACTGGTTTCTTTACCTCTGGATAGTGGGGTAACAAGATACTATGCCCCAAAGACGTTCCCCTAAGTCGTTTCTCCCTGGTCGTTTCACCCCCAATTTGCACCCCTAGTTGTTTCGCCCCAAAGCCTGGTCTTTCGCCCCCTTATTCGGGTGTACTTATCATGAATTGGGATTATGAGATCCAACAATAATTTTATTTTTTACACAATCTTTGAATACATGGCTTAGAATTACCCAGCCCAATTTACGAAAAAAAAAAAGAAAAAAAAAAGAGATAGCCTTTTTTATTATTAAGGGACAGCACTGATTCGAGTTATTGATGTCAAGAATTTGAATAATGGCCAATGAAAGAGAATGGTGAGGATTTGGCTCCAGGAAAGTGCATTTAAGCACACCAGTGATTTGTCACTGACCGTTCCAAATAAAAGTGGAGGCAATGATGCCAAGTCGGTACTTTTGTTGTTTTTTTCCTGGCTGTTTTGTGTTTGTTGTGTCGGTGTTTTATTTAATTTGCATATTGTGTATGTTATCAATAATATTCGAGTGAGTTAAGCCTGGGCAAATTAGTTGTCACCTGCTTTGGAAAGAGTTGCTGACACTGAATGTCATGTGTTCGGTGAGTTTCTTGAAATTATCTGTATTTGCTTCTTTCCCTTTGATGTTTTGAGCAGGATGTGGAATCTGATTGTATCAGTTCCTGTCGTTGCTCCCTTATTCTCTACAGCTGTTCTCTCCTTACACGTGCATGTTTCAGAAACGACATTTTCGCATATTTATTCGCTTTAAATATGGATTCAACATTTTTTTTTATTTTCAGCTATTCGAATTCCGTGAGTTCTAAAATATGCCACAGACTTTTGGAAATGGGTAAATAAATGACAATTTTATGCCGAAAAATGTGCTTAAATTGGGCATCCACATGTGAAATTTCAAGTAAAGGGAAGTCACTGTTTTGTTTTATTTTAACAGAAATACACCAAACTTACAACGTGGTACTGTAAACTGACTTTTGGCTGTAAAATCTGAATATGGTTCATCACGCTGTCAAAATGAACATCATTTTGTCTTGCCGATTTTCAAAATTGTTGCAGTACATTTTAGGACTAAGTACTAGATTTCTAATAGCTTAAAAGAAAAATTGTTGTTGAATCGTGAGTTAGAGGGAAGAAATATGCAAAAATGTCGTTTCTTAAAGTAGGTTTATTTATTGATATCACTCAATCAAACTTTGGGTATCAATGTGCCCATTAATTATATTGCCGATGCCAATAATTAGAGTTAGTTATATTCATAAAAGCATTTTAAGTAGATCCTCTATCGGATATAATACTCTAAATTTAGGGATGATACTTAGTCGAATGATTCGTGAATAACTATAATAATCTAGGGAATGAAAAGTAAAGAGGCGCCCGATTATAATCTACTTTTATTTTCTAGCACAGGAATATATTTTTTTTTTGTTGCATGTCTGGTATTTTTTTTTCTGCTCAGGAAAAGTCCTTTGGAACTTTTTCCTTGGAAAGCGCCCATCTGAAAAGAAAATCGAATATTCAATATAACAATTTATTATGTCAAAACTCAATTTGAGTTTTCAGCTAAATGGTTAAACCAGACAGGCAGCGCACTTAACCACAAGGCCCACTAGCCAGATGTAAAGAAACGAGTTGGATAAACTGGGTGGGCCATAGAAAGACATCGAATCAGGCCCCAGTCAGCTGATGAATGTTTCATTTTCGTTCTTTGGAGACACTATATCTCATAAGTCGCAAGTTACGTAATCTTGGCCAATATTTTTTTGCTTATTTCAAACTTTCCATGTTTCATTTCACTAGGGATGATGCTTCTGGTGGTGTGAAGGGCGTACTTTTGACGGAAAATGAAAAATCATCGGCCAAAATCTCCGTGTTGACATAAATTGACAATAATTCTGATCCGTGATAAAAAGTTTCCTTTCATTCAAACTCCAGTGCTGCAAATTTCCATGGCAAATTCTAGCGGGGTACAAAGTTAAATTATTTCTATGTGGCACTGCATTGCGTTTTTTTTATAAATAGCGTACAAAGAAATATAAATGGTGATAAAAGTCTTCGAGACTTACCTTTGTTTACAAGTTTCCTGGTGATGGAGCTAGCTCGAGAGTTCCCGTATGTGTAGAGGGAACAAAATTCCATTGACTCATTTTCGAGCTGGTTCCCCTGATTACCACCCGTGCACATGATACCAGTGAAAACAAAACACACACAAAAAAATAAATCAAAGGTCTGAAAGTCCTAGGAGTCTGCTAAATTGTATAGTACTGACGCAATGCTGTGTATATTTTCTGTAAACTAAGATGGATGGCATTCAAATACTACACCATAAGAAGGAGCTCTGTGGAATAGTTCAGCCTTCTGGACATTGTATTTCCTGAAAAGAAGGCTTTCCTAAAAATACTTTTAAAATCTGCTGGCAAGTACCGGTGCTTGACAAATCTGACCTCAGGACCAAAACTTGGAGGAATTTCAAACGACACTGTAGGATGATTTATAGCTAACCAGGATAAATACGGGTGGGCGCACTAACATACACCTAACCGTATATGTCCCGACCGTCTAGCACACTGCAAGGGGAAGATATTGGTTCAAGTTACTGCAGTAACAAACTCAGGCGATTAGTAGCCTTTCACTGCTGTTGGTTCGAATCGTGTGTATGAAATCGGGATCCATTGATGGGTCCGAGGTATGAAACACGCAAATAATCTAACCATATACTTGAAGCAATATAAAAATATTTCTCTTCTATTTTGTTTCTTCCTTCACTGAAATTCCATGTCATTATCTGCATCTCAGTATATAGACCCAAATGCAGTTATTGAAGTTATGAACCACTTTTTTATTTTCCAATGAATAATCATGTTTATTTCAAATGTGTCTGCAGATTTCTAGTACAGTCGATCATCAATAACCTGAACACCTTCGGGACCATAAAAAATAGTTCGAGATAGGGGTAGTTCGATTTAATGAGGTTAACACATAGTGCTATGCCATGAGCCATAATGGAGATCAGTCAGGATATCTTTATGAACTTCTGTAAAATAAAGGTGTGTCGTGTGTACTCATTAGAATCTGTCAATTGATGTGCTTCTAATTTGTGTACACATTAAATCAAAGAGAAAAAGCCATATAATATCCTTAATATATCAGAGCTTTGGGATAGTGTGCTGGACGCCTTTGGCAAACAGTGTTTACCCAGATCATTAGCCGCAAAATAGGCTGCTCATCCGGCTGCTCAGGGTCTACACTGTTTGCTTAAATACTGGTATTTAGGTATAAGTCCCAGCTGTCAATTTAATGGTATGTTTCTTCATAATTTTATCGAGAGGATGTAAGGTTTTGATGATTGTTTTGATTTCAGTTAGTAGTACAGTCCTTGGAATTATTGTCTAAAATTAAATTCAGTGTTTGAAGTAGATGACGGTAGATAAGATGGCTCAGTGCCATCATATCAGGATCTTCACTGTTTGCATAAGTATCTGTACTGAGCTTTAGAGTTGTAAGGGACAGCCATTATTAATACGCAGAAAAAAACATTGGAATCGAATAAAGGATAATTTGAAACACATTCAATGTAGGAATGCTGCCATCCTGTCATCTATTTCGAACATACACAGACCCTTTTTGGTAGAATGGATGTGCTCAACTTCAGTTATGGAACATTGCACTCCCGAAATTCACGGGTGAGAGGGGTTTGAGGATATAAATAAATCAAAGCACTGACAGCACGGATTTGGCGATTGTCTCTGAGTGCAGGCTGGGAAAACGGTCATGAACGGGGACTTGAACTGTTTCGGTATATCCTTAAGCTCTTGTACATAAGGCAAACAGTGAAGAACCTGATCGGACGCCGCGTTCTGTGGCATCTGATCTGGGTCTACACTGTTTGCCAAACCCAACACGTGATTCCAGTCCAGATTTTACAGATAACTTTCTTACATCTACGCAAAACTCTGACCTCAGAGTGGATTTGCCCAAGCCCATCGGAGCTTGGAGAAATAGATTAGGCTGCATGATGTTTCCACGCAGACCACACACGAGCACATGTAAACCGCTTAGAAGGTCTAAGCCTGCCCAAAGTCGGCCCGTCCATGCATATAGACGCTATTGTCTTTATTGGACGGCAGGGATTGATTTGTTGGTTTGAACTGAGGTTTAACGTCGCCGTCAACACTATTTAGGTCATTTTGGAGACGCCGCTTCCAATTTTGTGGGACTTTTACCCGACATTGGGATGAAATGACATCTCAAGCCTTGCCGCCCAATGAAACCAAAAGGCGTATATGTACTGGACGGTCTGACTCACACCACTTTGCCTGAGCAGGTTTAGTCCTTCTAAGCGGTTTACCAGAACTCATGTGTGGTCAGTTTCAGCTCTGCGTGGAAGCACCGTGCAACCCAATCTATTTCTCCAAGCTCTACACTTTTTGCTTAAAACCCGGAATTTCAGGTCAAAATGATACAGTTTAACTCACAGTCCAGGACTATTTCTTCGACAACCACTCAGAGACAATCATCCCATCGGTACTCTCAATGCTTTGATTTCATCAACTTATCAAGCCGATACAACAACAACAACAGCAACAATTATTTTAATCTTAAACAATGAAACAGTCAGTTTAGTTTTTTTCAGTACCAGTTGTAATAACCGAATACATTTGCCTGTGCCTCACACAAGCATCAATAGATTATCGGGCACAAATGGGCTAGTTGTCGCAAGATCGAAGTTGTTTCCGTCTCATTGAGGTGTAAAAGTCATTCAATCGTGTATGAAGAATGATTAAGTGACTTCTTTTTGTTTTCAACATCGAATAAGGCCTAGAAAATAGCTGTGCTTCCGCTTACAGTCCGAAAACGGGTATGGGTCGGTAGGTCGCAAAAACTTTTTTATTTTATTATTTTTGGTCAAAATTTTATTCGATGGAAAAATGCAATAAACCATTAAAACGGCTAAATTTTAATATATTACCTGAAAACATTCAAATAACGATGTCAAAAGTATCAAGGAAGCAAAAGGAACAGTTAGGGTTTCAAGTATTAGTTTAGCTTTTTTGACAGTTTTATTAATTTTTACCAAAAGTGCTAGAAAATATTAAGGTCGGTAGGTAAGAAAATATTGTTATTTTTTCTGGACGACAATAGAAAATTCAGGGTCGGCAAAAAAAAAATCAGGGTCTGTCGGATTAGCGGAAACAAAGCTTTTTTTTTTTTTTTTTTTTTTAAGGTCTAAGCGGATTTTTTATTATATTAATACTGATACCATTCTTTTATTACATAAAATATGGTGAATGAAATAGTACGTGCCGAGCTACCATCTTGAAAAAAGTAACGTGTATACCCAATTTCAAATTGCATTATCTAAATCTATTTCAGGTACAGTCATGTTGGCAAAATAAAAATGCCATACAAAGCTCTAGCTGATTCACGTTGACATTACCCGTAAATGAGCCGCTTTGCACCTGGTTGAAAAGTAGTGCACGTATGATTATAAGCATAATGAGCCGGGAGTAAAATCCGCTTGTAAAACCCCATACGATTGCAAAAACTAAAAAATGCTGCTTAGGCGTGTTAAAGTGAGGTTTATTTTAGATTTGAGCTTTTGTGGCTGAACTTACAGCCCTGAAGGCGGGGCTTTTACTACGATAGTTAATCCAATCGCCAATACAGACAATAATATCTCACGGCACATCCAACGGGAACCAAAACTTAGTCGAAGCCTCTGGTACCAGATTTGTTTGGCTGAAACTTTTAGGTCTATGCACAAAGCATTGTTACTAATCTGTCATTTTTGGTTCGATTGTTTACGTTCGACCCAAATTTAGTACATGGCAAAATCTGAATTCATGCTGTTGTCTACGTGACCACCAATGATTTGTGAAAATGTCACGGCTATTATAGCAAAAGTCGCGCTATTCCTATCGATGTTACATGTAGGTCAGATATATTTATAGAGTCTGGATAGGAATCCTGTGCTGGCTTTGGCATATACCGAATACCCAGATCAGACGCCGCGGAATGTGGAGTCTGCTCAGCCGCTTGCACAAGGACTTCACTGTTTGCTGAAATAGTGGCATTTAAGGGTTTTATTCAGAAAAAATATATAAATGCAATGAAAAACTGAAATGCTGGAGCAAAAGAAGACAGACAATTAGACTCCGATGGGCCCGACCAGAGACAGAGCATCAGGCACCAGCCAGCATTACATAAAATTAGATACTCTCTAATTTTTTACGCTGGAACCGTCATAGAATCTGAGGCCTGACCCACCGGCGTGCAATTAAAGAGGAGCACCCAATTTCGTAAATTCATTCTTCGATATAAAAAAATGTTATACGACAGACTGCATGCATAATAGTTAATCCAGTCACGGTTGACAACTTTGCTTCCCTCTTTAACTGCACGCCGGTGGGTCAGGCCTCAGATTCTATGACGGTTCCTGCGTAAAGAATTAGACAGTATCTAATTTTATGTAATGCTGGCTGGTGCCTAATGCTCTGTCTCTGGTCGGGCCCATCGGAGTCTAATTGTCGGTCTTCTTTTGCTCCAGCATTTCAGTTGTTTATTGCTGTCGAATCCTCGCCGTTGTTTCATCTCTGTGGTTGTTTGATCTTAAATACAGGCTTCAGTATGCCTTTGGATGAAAATACAGACTTTTAAGACAGTTTTTCCTGAGTTCGGTGCTCAGGTCTATCAGCGGAGGGGAAAGACTTACTTTAGGCAAGAAATTCCGTGCATGTGTTGTTGCGAAAATTTGCCAGACATATTCAGAGAAATACATAGGCTTTCCAAGTGCCTCAAGTACGGATTATGACAAGAAAATATTGAAGATTTAGGTAGTTCTGGCCTTCTTTCTACAATTGTATGATTTCTTGTACAGTTTCAATAGTCTAAGTCATTATGGAAACAGGCATACAATGTGATATTTTTCTTATTTCTGCTCAAAATATTACTTTGGGTACACGTTAGAACTGCCTCATCGAGGCGGTTCTAACGAGTACCCACAGTCTATATCAAAAACAGAATAGTTTTCTTTCATTTGCCCAAAATATTACTTTTGGGCACATGTTGGAACCGCCTCTTCAAGGCGTTTCTAACGAGTACCCACAATCTATTTCCAGAGCAGAAATAGGAAAAATGAGATTTATCCATGAAAACCCCAGTTTTACTTCATAAAAGTGGGGCTCAAGGGGGTCAAGTTAATATAGACGTGTTATCATGAGGGTCATCACACTCACGTTTCCATATTGAAGGGCCATCCTGGAAAACCCACTATATAGAGAAACCTGAGATTTTCAAGGATAACATATTTTTTTCTTATTTGTACTCAAAATAGAAGTGAAGGCAATGATCGGTAATCGATACAATTAACCCACAGCTCCCATCAGAGACACCAAAGGGAACGAAACACAAACATGAAACAACAGACCCTAATGGAAACATCAACAGCGGAAAGCCAACAGAATAGTTACTTTCCCACAAAATGGCAAATTGGCTATCCAAAATGAAATAATATAAGCGACACAAACACTCAACGACAAATCATAGCAAAAATAAACCGCGACAGAAGAAAAACTCTGTGTGTAATTGTAAGAACTGCCTCATCAAGGAAGTTCTAACGAGCACTAACAATCCATATTTGAAACATGAAAATATTGCAAATTTTCATCTGAAAAAAGGCTTTTTAGAGTCATGAAAAAGTGCCCATTGAGTATTATTCCAATATAATTATGAATCCGTATTTTCACAAAACTCTATTTTTCTTAGGGATTGGAAAAAAAAAAAAAAAAAAAAAAAAAAAAAGAAGAAGGTAATTTCTTATCCTCTTATAACAACGCAATTTTAGGCATTACATTAGGTTTTACAATCGACACAAATTTACTAAATGGCCAATCAGAAATCAATGCTGTTCTCCACGTGACTATCACTGATTTGGAGAAACCAATATTATGGTTATTAATAGAAAACGTCGCGCTATTTTTAATGACAGATTCTATCTGTCTATTCTTGCTGTGCTAGACGTTTAAAGTAATCCAGGCTTCAGTTCTTCCGGCTTCGACAGCTATAGAAATATGAGTCTGCACAAAATGTAGTCCGGCTTGGCGCAGTAATCAAAGTTGTACAAGCGTATTAGTTATCCTGTAAGCGTAATACAAACTTTTGAAGCAGACGACTTGACGATTTTATCTTAGGATTCAGCTGCATCATGCGACGGGTTTGGCGAGAACTGTAGTTGAAAAAGTTCCACGAAAGATCAGACGACACATGTCTTTCGTAAAACGAACAATGAACGTGTTAGTTGTCTTAAAAACGCGATACAAAACATGAAGCAGACGAATTTACATTTTTATCTTTTTTTTTTTTTAGTGATTGGATTTCATTTGAATCAGCTGCCTGCAGATGAATCGTAAGAAATATGAAGCTTGTGTCGCAATGTAAGAGAAAAAAAAAAGGAAAGAAAAAAAGATGAAATGGCCTCTGCTACATTTCAAAATGGCCAGGTTAAGATTTTACCCCTTCCACCCACGAGTTTCTCAAGTTCACTCTTCAGTCACTGAATTTGTACGCGTCCATTCTACACATGTAAATTGGGTGTCTAGTCAATAGTCGTCAACAGCATGTCAAACCATGTAGAACAGAATGCGATGTATCATTATGAGCCAATTCACCAGGTTCTACACTGTTTGCATCTGTAGGTATCTGTACTTGGCTATAAAGGGCTGAAAGGGTACTAACTCATAACACTTACATGACCTAATTAAATGCGAATTACGTGGCGCTAGAAACTTCACCGTACGGTAGCAAGCCAGCACTAATATACTCCTAACAGTTATCACTGTCCAATTCTGTTGTAGGTCTGAATAACTGAATATGTAAGCACAATGTTGTGATAAATAATTAGTCACATGCCGCAAAACTTCAAACATCGCACAAAAAGTGTTTTCCTTTATTGTAGCACACGACATCAGGCAGGTTCTTGACTGAGCCGCGAAGCACATCTCAGTCAACAAGTGTAAGCTTTTACAAGAAAGTTGCGTCTACGCTTTGTGTTGTCATAAAACTGGCAACTATCCCAACAGGCACATGACGTAATTGTGACGTCACATCAACGTCGGTGCAACGCCATGACGTTGCATCGACGTTGATTTGACGTTGCCCTAGCGACGTGTGCCTGCTGGGTAGTCATTTGCATGTTGTATTATCTATAATGTCCAAGTAAAATGATGATGAAAGTGTATAACAGCCGATTCACCTCAGTTTTGTGAACCAAACTAAAAATCAGCACTCCAGCGCCATTGTCCTTATCATTAAAGAAAGTAAATCTGAATTTTTCACAGAATCTGTCAGTTCAGTGCCTTTTGGCGCTTTGATTATTGATGTTACATGTAGGTCAGAGCTATCTATAGAGTCTGGTCAGGAATCGTGTGCTGGGTTTCGCAAACATCGAATACCCAGATCAGAATGTGGCGCGGAATGTGGCGTCTACTCAGCCGGCTGCTCAGGGTTACACGGTTTACTTAAATACTGACATTTAAGGGTTAAACGAAGCGGTTACCAGTGCTCGTGTGCGGGTCGGCTTCGGCCCTGCGTGGAAGCATCAATCATGTGGCCCATTTATTTCTTCAACTTACCCGATGTACGGGGGCGGACATGTATATTGTATGGGTCTTGTTCAAAGTGCCCATGACACCCTATCAACGCTGAATAAGCATCTTGGCGTTGTTTCGGCGTTGACTCGGTTTTTCGATACACACCTGCTTGACGTCATTATTATTATCCATACATAAAGTATTAATCCATATCAAAGCCCTCGCTAAGTGAATCACTATCCCCCTACTTGTTTTGTCTTCCAATACTTCTATGTCTCCCGCCCATAGGGGCTTGAAGAAATATATGGGCTGCATGATGCTTCCACGCAGAGCTGAAACCGACCCGCACACGAGTACTGGTAAACCGCTTAGAGGATCTAAGCCTGCCCAGGCAAAGTGGTGCGAGTCGGCCCGTCCATGCTTATAAACCCTATCCCCGTTTCATTGGGCGGCGGTGCTTGAGATGTCATTTCATCAAAATGTCGGGTAAAACTCCCACAAAATTGGAAGTAACGTCTCCAAAATGACCTCTACAGTGTTGACGGGGACGTTAAACCTCAAATCAATCGAACAAAACAAACAAAGCTCTCACCTGACGACTTTGGGAACATTCCATTCATAAAACTGTTACACATACTTATGCCAAGTAATTATTAATCTAACCAGTACTTCAGCTGAAGTGCACGACCCGCCGGATGCTTTTAGCTTTATGAGTGTTACCATATATGGGTATGGCGGCCATTTTGGTCATGTGACCTGGACCTAAAACGGTCCCCCCTATAAATGCGCCTTATCGTAAGGAGCAAAAATATACCTTATACTTTAGTACTGTATTCTGAATCGTTTGCAGGATAAAATGCATTCTCACTTTTCCAATACAAAAGCAAATGTGTCAAAGTTTGACCTAAGCACAAAGAAGGTCAAGGTCAACCCAGGGTCACCATTTTAGCAATATATGATGGGCCTACGTCCCAGATGCTATTTATCAAGTTTCGTGGAAATCTGCAAAGTGGTTCTGGAGAAGACTATTTTTGAAGGGTTTTTACCATATATGGCTTGGCGGCCATTTTGGTCATGTGACCTGGACCCCATGAGCAAATTTTGGTTTCCCCCATCCCATAGAGGCTCCATATGAAATTTGACTTCAATCGGCCCAACGGTTTCCGAGAAGAAGCAGTTCGAAAATTTTCACATTTTTCGCCTCGGCGAGGGTATACTAAATGGAATGTAATATTTCCCAAGTTCATTGGTAAGATCTCATTGATATCTATCAGTATGCCAAAAATTGTTTAAATATTCCAAGCGGTTAAGTCACTATCACCAATTTCACAAACGGGTTACGGACGGACAGACAGACAGACCATATATGGCTTGGCGGCCATTTTGGTCATGTCACCTGGACCCCATGAGCAAATTTTGGTTTCCCCATCCCATAGAGTCTTCATATGAAATTTGATTTCAATCGGCCCAACGGTTTCCGAGGAGAAGCAGTTCGAAAATTTTCACATTTTTCGCCTCGGCGAGGCTATACTAAATGGAACGTAATATTTCCAAGTTCATTGGTTAGATCTCATTGATATCTATCAGTATGCCAAAAATTGTTTAAATATTCCAAGCGGTTAAGTCACTATCACCAATTTTCACAAACTGGTTACGGACGGACCCAAAGAAGATCAAGGTCAACCCAGGGTCATCTTTTTAGCAATTTATGATGGGCCTACGTCCCTGATGCTATTTATCAAGTTTCGTGGAAATCTGCCCAGTGGTTCTGAAGAAGACTATTTTTGAAGGGTTTTTACCATATATGGCTTGGTGGCCATTTTGGTCATGTCACCTGGACCCCATGAGCAAATTTTGGTTTCCCTAGCCCATAGAGGCTCCATATGAAATTTGACTTCAATCGGCCCAAGGGTTTCGAGGAGAAGCAGTTCGAAAATTTTCACATTTTCGCCTCGGCGAGGCTATACTAAATGGAATGTAATATTTCGCAAGTTCATTGGTTAGATCTCATTGATATCTATCAGTATGCCAAAAATTGTTTAAATATTCCAATCGGTTAAGTCAATATCACCAATTTTCACAAACACGTTATGGACGGACCCAAAGAAGATCAAGGTCAACCCAGGGTCACCTTTTTAGCAATTTATGATGGGCCTACGTCCCAGATGCTATTTATCAAGTTTCGTGGAAATCTGCCCAGTGGTTCTGAAGAAGACTATTTTTGAAGGGTTTTTACCATATATGGCTTGGCGGCCATTTTGGTCATGTGACCTGGACCCCATGAGCAAATTTTGGTTTCCCTAGCCCATAGAGGCTCCATATGAAATTTGACTTCAATCGGCCCAACGGTTTCCGAGGAGAAGCAGTTCGAAAATTTTCACATTTTTCGCCTCGGCGAGGCTATACTAAATGGAATGTAATATTTCTCAAGTTCATTGGTTAGATCTCATTGATATCTATCAGTATGCCAAAAATTGTTTAAATATTCCAAGCGGTTAAGTCACTATCACCAATTTTCACAAACGGGTTACGGACGGACAGACTGACAGACTGACAGAATGACCGAATGACAGAATGACACGGTGATTTTAGGGCACTCATAGAAATCAACCGACTTCAGTCGGTTGCTTTTTCTGCGGGTCGTGCAATTTCTCTCGAGCAAAAAATAGACCACATAACGTTACTTTTCGCACTTCTGCTAATAACCTTTTAAAGGTGGTATTGTTATTAGACCTACAGCATAGACCAGATCGGATAGACAGTATATTGCGTCTTATCAGGGTGGGCACTGCTCGCCATACATTCGGCAACCTTTTACATTACGATAACACACCCGTGCTTGTTGACAACTCCAAAATGACTACTTTTCCAATGAAAATCTGTAATATTTTTTACACTGCAAACATTGGTTGTGGATGTCCACATAACGTTACTTTTCGCACTTCTGCTAATAACCTTTTAAAGGTGGTATTTTTATTAGACCTACAGCATAGACCCAGATCGGATAGACAGTATATTGCGTCTTATCAGGGTGGGCACTGCTCGCCATACATTCGGCAACCTTTTACATTACGATAACACACCCGTGCTTGTTGACAACTCCAAAATGACTACTTTTCCGATGAAAATCCGTAATATTTTTTTACACTGCAAACATAGGTTGTGGATGTCCGTTAGAATCGCCTCAACGAGGCGATTCTAACGAGTACCCACGACATAAGTCTTGGAGCAGAAATAACAGAAAATTAATGTATACCCCGTTATATAAAGTGGGATTTAGGTAGTGTTCATTTTCACGGACTTGTTCACGTGATGAGAACTTGATTCAGGCCCGTACGCCGACTCTGAAATAGTGGGGAGGAGTGCGAATTTCGGGTTGCAGAGGGTGAAATACTGCATAAATCTGAGATAACTTAAAAAAAGAGGGGCGGGTGGCGGGGTGCCTTTGCACCCTTCCCCACTCTGTGTACGGGCCTGTATCAACAGGTAGAATGAACTACTTTTTTTAAACATTGTGCTTAAATCACTGTTATTCTTTGGCTGGGGGAGAGAGAGGAAAAACTATGAAAGTGTAGATCCCGATCAACAGAAGCCATCTGTGGATCTACACTGTTTGCAAAGGAGCAATAGGATAAAATGTTATACATGTAATAACTTTTCCAGCACATATTGTCTTGCATATGATCAATGCAAAATTGTGAATTCAGAAAAGTGAATCTGTTGTGCTGGTTGAATATACATGAATATAGAAGGGGAACAAATAAACGCATGAACAAATGATAAGTAAATAATTTGGAAAACCTTGAAGAAAAATGCTACCAGTGCAACAACGTCATTTTTCAGACGAAAATTGTACTGAACACGTTTCTTAAAATGCAGTGTTTTAACGAGTTCCCACAATCTACGTTTTAAAGCAGTGTTCCTGTTGCATGTTATCGTCCGCGTGACTATCGCTGACCATGTACAAAACCCAGCCACCGGTTATTTACAGCAGTGTTTAGTCTTCTCCATGTGTCACCAGAGCGCCTTGTAAAAGGTAAAATCTGGAATGGGTTCGTGTATGAGGTATTGACTTATCAATCGATACAAAGAAAATCTGGACTAGGCTCGTTTACGAGGTATTCGCTTATCAATCGACCCAAAGATACTAAGTACAGAAACTTCCCGCCTGCTACTGTCGCTGACCTTTAACAAAATCCAGGTACCGGTTGTTTATAGCATCGATAGTCGCCCCCCCTAAGACGTCAGAGCGCAGTGCCAAAAGTAAATTCTGGACTAAGCTCGCACACGTCGGCTTTGGCAAACAATGTATACCTAATCAGACGCCACATAACGCGGTGTCTGATCAGGTTTACTCTGCTTGCTTGAATTACTGGAATTTGAGGGTTCAACCAACAGTTCAATTCTCAACTGAGCACTATTTTCCAAGCTACACACCGAGGCAATCGACCCACCAGTACTCTCAGTGCTTTGATTATTTCTATGTTGCTTTATCCGAATGACTAAAATCCTCTGATGCTATCAGAACATGAACTAAAAAGTTTCTGTGACGTCATTGGTGGAGATAAAATCTGTAAAAAATATCTGACACCCTAGCAACAACGTTAATGAGCCATTACAGTTAATTAAAGAAACAGTTAAGAGAAACATATGACTTTTTATTATTCACCAATGAAATTAACGTAAAATGGACCTGAGAAAAAGAAAAGGTGGTCATTCACTTTAAGTCGTTGGCTTTTTTAAGTTATAAATAAATCAACACACGTTTATAATCCGTTAATCAATCACCCGTTAATCATTTTCGCTGGAGTTTTCTAATCCCCTTCTTTTTGTCTATCGGTGATTAAATGAGTGCCGGTGCATGACCTTAATTACATGTAGGTGTGAAAACACGCATTGAATGCGAGCGTCTTTAATTTTATGGAGGTGGAATAATTTTTAAGCCCTTTGACTTCGTTGGCGAATTCTGTTAACGTGATAAAATATTCAAATACATGTATGTGTATAATTGATATGCTTTCGTTTCAAGGAAGTAATTAAGATTATTGCTGTATATCAGGTGCTCAGAGACACCATCCCATCATTTATCCTTGTAATCGCTCATAACGATTGTCAAAGGATCTTTTAAAAAAATCTCCTTTTTTAATCGTGCGTTACATGTGACAAAGAAGTCACATCAACGTAGATGCAATTTCCTGAGGTTTATGCAACGTCACATCTACGTCGATGTGACGTCATGACGTTGTACCGACGTGCACCATATGCCTACTGTGTGATTGTTTCCTATATAAATTTTATATATAATTGTTTTCAGATAATTATCAAATCTTAGTGCTAAATGGAAACATGGCTTTGTAAAGAACTTTTAAAATTCTTAAATAGGACTGCCATAAACAGAAGATAGGGGGCACTTATGTCAATCCTTTGAGGGTGTGAGGGAACCTTATTGACAGCTTTAAAAAGTGTTTATGGACAGTATACCTCGTATGATACTGGACTCTTCCCTCTTTACACAACTAGTACTGGACTGTTCTATGGTTGTGCATTTTGACTCTTTAAAAGAACTAATGTTGGTCCCGATATATTGAACTATGGAGCAGGGAGTTAATCTATAAACTACATCTTACAAGGATACGACTATTGAAAAAAAACTGATATGAAGACAGCAGGGCCCCGGGGTTAGAAATTTGACAGTTTTAGCAGTATTTTATAAGCCAGGATTTAAGCTGTGTACTTAGTGTATAAAGACTCTTTGAACAGTTATTTTATTTTAATTAATTGAAGAGCCTTTTACACCTCTTAGAGGCGGTGCATCGATAATGGACATCGGTGGAGGTTTACGATACAACAACAACAACATGGCTTTAGTGAAAGGCCAAGTAAACATGGTAAAAATATTCCAAATATATAGAATAAATAAAATTCAACAGGTACTCTGCTGAAAAAAAAATCTATCTAATAAAATCTGACCGAAACGACACAGGCCGAAACGACCCATGTCCAAATTTAGGCCGAAACGATCCAGGACGAAGCGACCCGGCCGAAACGACTCAAGACCGAAAATTCAAGCGTCCTAAAGAAAATGTCAGGTCGGAAAAATATTTCATTCGTAAAAAATGACGAACCAGCTTTCATCAAAGCATTCAAGCAAAGAACTGGATATAAAGAAGGTCCGACAATCGATTCAAAGGTAATTATCTTCATGAATATGTTTTCAGTCTTGGTAATTTTCATTGTCATTAGTTTTCGCGGTCAGACACACAGATTTGTTCAGAATAGGGTTCGCCGGCGTGACGTCACTGCCCGTAGCAACCGATAGGCCGCCATTTTTGAGGTGAAAACAATAACAGAAAGACCGGCAATTACCCTTTAGATCGCTATCAATTACATTGAATAAAATCGTTTTTTAACCTGAAAATGCATGTTACTATCCCGGCTTCTTGTGAATTCGCCGATGCAAGACGATGTCAGCATACAATAAATTTATTAAAACAAACCTCATTTATTTTATATGTCTATCATCTACTAACATACTCTAGCTCAAAAATAAAAATGAACTATACTTGTTCACAGTTTTAACAAACTGTCAAAATTGTTTCAAAATGGAGGTCACTCACCTTTGTTTACTGTGTACTACGTCATCTGTTTTCGCCGATTATACTGTTTCAAAAAATTAAGGCACCACACATGAAATACAGTCAAGGAAACAACTTGAAACTCTGGAAACTGGAACAAGGAATGTAACAAAACATATTTACAGCCTGGTATGTATTTTATAATATTTATACTGTCCCTGACCCACGCTTCTCTGTACATTCTGGACAGAAGAAGCTATCTCCCAACCTCAGAAATTTAACTGGAGAGCAATATTGCAGGTGGACCCATCTGTCACAAGAATCACAGCATCCCCACTTTGTGAATACTAATGAAACTGCATTTCGTACCTCCAGTGGTGTAAACCTTTTACACACACAACGCTTTTCACTGTCTGACACTGACTCATCACTGCTAGAACAATTATCTTCATTTTTCTCAGCTATTGTCTTAGACACACCTGATGTTCCCTGAGTACATACGGGTTCACATTGCTGAGACTTAGTGTAACGTGCACATTTTGATGATTTTATTTCTGAGGGCTTTGACTTAGCAGCTTTCAGATTTTTTTTCTTACTTACAGGCTTGGCCTTTGAAGATTCTATGTGTGATCTTATCTGATCTGTAATATTTTCTTCTGTTATAGCTTTTCCACTAACTACCTTGCTCAATGTCTTTCTGACTTTTGCCACTCTAACATTTTTAAGTATTTCACCACCTCTTTTTTCCAGGAAAGACCTTGCGACATCATTTTCTTTGACAAGTGGGACTGGGGCAGGGTCAGTATGATCAGATGTACTGGGACAATGGACTTCTGATGCAACAGACTCAGATGATTTGAAGGATAGTGATGGTGCGATGACAGACTCACAGATGACAGATGGATCATAAGGATAGATGCCACACCGCTTGAATGCACTTTGTATATTTGATGGTGACAAGGCAGCAGCATACACTTTGCAGGCAATTTTACAAACGTCATAACGCGTAATTGTGTTCCCCCCAGACTCTCTCAAGTGATGATGGCATGCAGAGTTCCATGCAACCTCGAAAGGGCCATAGCAGCTAACATCAAGGGGTTGGAGTAAATGACTGCAATGTGGTGGGAGAACAAAGAGTATGATATGGTTGTCTTTTGCCCATTCTATCAAAGGGAGTGAGACATGGCTTTTATGACCATCATAAAGTACTAGAACATAAGATTCTTCACTGCGTGATGGCAAGAATTTAATAAGATGCTCTTCCATGTATTGACTGAAGATTTCTGTATTGGACCAGCCCGACTCAGACATTGCTCCGGATGAACCAGCAGAAGCTCCCTCAAGAAGTCCATCTTGCATTCGCTTGCCTGGAAACACAAAGAACGGTGGCACCTGTTGACCTACCGCGTTACCTCCACCAATCACGGTTGTGGTTTTGGACTTGCCTGCTGTAACAGCCTGTGCCTTATACTGGGATCCAGTGATGATTCTTGGGGGCTTATGTTCTGTTGACAGTCCTTTTTCATCAATGTTGTAAATTCTGTTTGGTTTGTCCTTAAGGTTGTACTTCTCTAGAATCTTTCCGAGCTCATTAAAGTATGTGTCAATAACTGGTCTGGTAGCACTTTTTGCGCGAGCAATTTCTAAGCTTCTGGGCTTTTTCACTTTAAGTTCTGGCCATCGGCCAAGAAAGTTGTATAACCATTGTAGGCTGAGGCGGTGTGGTTTATCACAAAGACCGAGGTTATGTGCATAGTCTGATGCTACATTTATTGTTTCTTGTCTTGAATATCCATATCCTATTTCCGCCATGGTGCTTAGGTGTTTACATAAAAGAGACTCTTGTTCTAAAGAAAACAAGGGGGAGGGACCAGACTTCAGAGTGTCAACATGCACTTTTCCCCTGACTCTGTCTTTTAATGTGTTAATGGGCACTCCAAAGCGTTTTGCAGCCCTCTCAACTGGGATTTTTTCTTCAAATACAGCATTGTATGCATCAGTTAGATCTTGCTGAGAATATGAACTTCTGTAGCTGCCCCTCTTAGAGGTGTCATGGGTCTGAAATATAGCCAGGTGAGACTAAAAAGTAACCGGTCATCAATGGAAGAGACAAATTATTGGTCATTAATGGGAGGAAGTATGGTCTGCTTTCTTCCATTACTGATTGTGAAAAGGGTGCGGGGGGGGGGGGGGGGGGGGGGGTTGTAAGTGTGGGGGTTGCTTGTTTAGGGAGAGACTCACTGGTTTCATAATTGTGTATCAATGGCAGTTGTTAGCAAAAGAAAAAGACGGCAAACATGAAATGAAGGGGTGTGTGTGTGGGGGGGGGGGGGGGGGGTAAATAAAAATATAAAAAAGGCACTGGTTGACATAAGTTGGAGGTACATTCAATTTCCATTATTTTTTAGTTTTTACATATAAATTTTATTCCTGAACTGAGGCAAACATGAATCAAAAGTATAACTGACTCTGTTAGGCTCCTTTATTAAAATATCAATAAAGCAACATGAACACATAAGAACCCCACTGCTACGATGCCTTAATTTTCTTGTGCAGTATAGAACACAATGTTTTGGTCATGTGACCTCTCTAGTCACCAGACATGGAGCAGACGCCAGTGTGTAATGACTTGTGTTTAACATATTGTGTTGGAGTGAAAACTGGACCCGGAAGATCGGGAAAATTGTGTAGTTAGTAAAATGGCATGGAAATATGGCGGGAAATACATTTGTTCTGCAGTTTTACCTTTCTGATTTCCATCTTTGGAGAAAAATCGTTGGCGATCAGGTTTGTTGATGTTTACATTTTTCCAGTTGACAGCTACGAGAATCGCGCGAGAGCAAACGAGAAATAAACAAATTTCACGCGATCGGCGAATTCACAAGAACGGCGAAAATAGAATATGCCAGTAAAAATGATTAAAAGTAAAGAATAACGAGGCGGGAAATTTCCATTTAGTGAAATAACAGCTGCCTGATAACCGATGCCTACGGACTAGTGTCAAGTGTTGTGTATTCGGAGGTGTCATGGACTCGGGAAATATATCTATCCAAGTGTCAAGGTAGGTTTGACATTCTGTTTATTGTCAAAATAACACAGATCAGATTGCTAAGAGGAGCTGTCTGATCTGAGTCCACACTGTTTGTCTGTAAAAAATCGTTGACTGCCGGTAACTTTAAGTCATTTCTGCAAACAGTGTGGACCCAGATCAGACTGCTCATCTGATCTGGGTCCACACTGTTTGCATGTCATATGTCATTTCTGCAAATAGTGTGAACCCAGATCCGAGGTTATGCCAAGGCTAGGGGGACAGGCTAGTTTGTTAGTTCATTTACAAGGCACACATTCTAAAGACCTTGTTGTTGTTTTGACCTTTAGATCAGAGGCATTCATTTTAGGACCCCTGTTCATCTTCTTTAGCACACCCAGTAAGGAGGTTTTTTATCTACACTTTAAAGTTAATTACAATCAACTTCTAAATTTAGTCACCCATCCAACACCTGTGGTGATGTTCCAAGGGATCGCCTCGGTAAGTGCAGAAATGTTGTTGAAAGGGAGAAATACGAGCACTAGAGAGAAATCAACAGACAATTTTACCAATAGAAAGGACAATTTCAGTTCATTATCAACAAAGCATGGCCCAAAGAATAATGTATTGTGAATCAATTACCTGTTATAAAATGTTCACTGCACATTTAAACATATTTTGATGTAGGTATCCAGTCTGAACCATCAGCGTTCTGGCGACTGCAGGCCCTTATCCACCGAGACTGTCTCTCTGGATGTTTTTCTCCATTTGGGAACTGATAGAACGATAGCTTTTTATCCAGTTGTAAATGATGATTTGTACAACCACCTGCACTACAGATTTTTGGCATGTTTTATCAAAATTGTAAGAAATATGCTAGTGACTTGGGTTTTATTTACACTATTTGCTTATTCAAAATGGCGTTTGTATTCACCCGCGTGCTCGTTGCTATCACGTGACAAACGAAAGTACCCGGATGACCGGCGAACCCTATCAGAATTGTTATTGGTGACACGTCAAAAGACATTAATACACCAGGACCTGTGCTGTGGGAAGTTAGTCCCTATCTCTAATCAAAGAGGTAAATTTAGCTACACAATCATCAGCACCTTCAGCTGTCGAAATAATCGAATCGGGAAGGGCATTCCAATCTCTAAATGGTTCTGGGGAAGAACGACTCTTTATAAATGTCAGTTCTTGCAGAAAGGGTCTGAAACGCCAATGAATGGTGATTTCTACAGTGTCTAGCTGGGGGAACAAGGTCATCTGTTGGAATGCTGGCAGCACCCTTTATTTAGACCTTTGTATAATAGGATTAGCCTCCTGTCTTTTCTCTCCATTTGAGAGACTCCTTAGTCCTATTTTAATTTTCCAAGTATTCCAGTCATGCTCCCAGTTTCAAAGCAGTAATTGCCTGTTACAAATCTAGCCGCCCTATTCTGAACTTTCTCAATTTCAACGTTAAGGACCACTCCACTGGGGTCCCAGATACAACTACCATATTCCAAGATTGGGCGAACAAGACCTTTATATGCTGCCTCTTTAACATCCTGGGGGCACTGATGAAGATTTCGCCTCAGGAAACAAAACGTTCTATTTGCCATAGTACACATGTTGCTAATATGAGTATTCCATCTCAAGTTGTGTGAGATTGTCACTCCAAGGTATTTAATGGAGTCCACATTCTTGAGGACTGTTCCCTCTAAGGTGTAAGAAGCCTCAACTTTATTAGATTTCTTCCTAGTTATCTGCATAATATTGCATTTAACTGGCTGAAATCTCATGCCCCATTTTCGGGCCCAACATCCTAATCTATCTATGTCAGCCTGAAGTTTCACTGAGTCATCTGTATCTCTAATTTCCCGGTAACAAACACAGTCATCTGCGAACAGTCTTATTTCTGAGTCAATGTCAGTGGAAATATCATTGATGTACAGGGAGAACAAAAGTGGACCAAGAACGGTCCCTTGCTCCAGACAAAACTGGAGCCCACTCCGAAGATTTACCATTATCAACAACCCGCTGTTTTCTGTAGCAAAGAAAGGAATCAATCCATTTGAGGGTCTTTCCCCCAATTCCATAACTAAATAACTTAGATTTAAGTAGTTCATGAGGAGGGGTGTCAAAAGCCTTCTCGAAGTCCAGAAAAAATGTGTCCACCTGTCCCCCTTTGTCCAAGATTTTTGCCCAGTCATTAATAACTGTGCTTAGCTGAGTTTCACAACTGTGCCTTTTCCTAAATGCATGTTGTCTGTCTGACAAAAGTTTATATTCGTCCAAGTGGGCCATGATGTTTGAGCAGACTATATGTTCCAGCAATTTACACAGAACACAAGTCAGAGACACAGGGCGATAATTACGGGCAAGAGCCCTATCTCCTTTTTTGAAGAGTGGACAGATGTTTGCTAAGAGCCATTCTTTGGGGATTTCACCCATCAAGAGACTGTTGAAACAAGTGTGCAAAAACTGGACCTAACTCATTTGCTAGTTCCTTCAGGACTCTAGGATGAAGCTCATCAGGTCCTTAGGCCTTACTGGGGTTTAAGCCTTGAAGTAACTTGATCACGCCTGCAGCTGTCACAACAATATTATTCATGAATGGGGCCGATCTTCCAGTCAATGGAACCTCCGTGAACTCAGTTTTATTAAACGCATCATTGAATTGACCAACTAGTTCCTCTGCCCTTTCAGAGTCTGATTCAGCAACCCCGTTCCCTCCTCTTTTATTAAGGGCGGGATACCTTGCCCGTCTTTCTTCTGGCTATTGATATATCTGTAGAAGTCTCTGGGATTTACCTTTACATCACCTACCAAGTTATTCACATACAAATCATGCTGATTTTTATGCCCCCGCCATTTGAAGAATGGTGGAAAGGGCATATAGCGTTGCCCCTGTCCGTCCGTGCGTCCGAAACTTAAACGCAGTCAATAACTTCCTTATTTCTTGATGGATTTTAAAATTACTCGGCAGAAATGTTAACCATCATGAGACGACGTGCCACGTGCAAAACCCAGGTCCGTACCTCCAAGGTCAAGGTCATACTTAGAGGTCAAAGGTAAAAAAAGGGTCCGAAACTTAAACGCAGTCAATAACTTTCTTATTTCTGGATGGATTTTGAAATTACTTTGGAGAAATGTTAACCATCATGAGTCGATGTGTCACCTGCAAAACCCAGGTCCGTACCTCTAAAGTCAAGGTCATACTTGGAGGTCAAAGGTAAAAAAAAAGGGTCCAAAACTTAAACGCAGTCAATAACTTTCTTATTTCTGGATGGATTTTGAAATTACTTTGTAGAAATGTTAACCATCATCACTCGATGTGTCACATACAAAATCCAGGTCCGTAGCTCCAAGGTCAAGGTCATACTTGGAGGTCAAAGGTCACAAAAAGGGTCCAAAACTTAAACGCACCCAATAACTTAATTATTTTTGGATGGATTTTGAAATTATTTTGAAGAAATGTTAACCATCATGAGACAATGTGTCACGTGCAAACCCAGATCCGTACCTCCAAAGTCATACTTGGAGGTCAAATGGCATAAAAAGGGTCCAAAACTTAAACACTGTCAATAACTTTCTATGGATGAATACGAACATAGACATATTTTTGGGCGGGGGCATCCGTGTCCGATGGACGCATTTCTAGTTTATATCAGTCTTGATTTCCCGTCTCAAGTTTTCAAATTTTGTCCGGAGTTTACCACTTCCTGTCTTTTTTGCCTTTGCATGAATCTTATTCCTTCTGCGAATTTTTCTCCTTATCTCTGGAGTGATCCAGGGAATAGAAGATACATACCTACTAGTTTTTGAGGGGATATGATTTTCGGCCGAAATATGAATGAAAGAAGTTATCAAATCAAAATTCTCCTGTACAGACCGAGCATCTGTATGACCATTAAAGTATTTCTCCTTTGCAAATCTGAGTGCATCCTTCCTCATAGTTTCATAGTCACCTTTCTGAAATGAGTACACCTTCCTCAGAGGTTTCTTTATTGGTGGGATGTGAATTTTTAAATATCCGGAGACAATATCGTGGTCACTTAGTTTATCTGGGGAATGAATGTCTTTGAATTGTCTTGGCAAAGTCGTAAGGATCAGATCCAATGTGTTCCTATCATGAGTGGGGAAGTTAACAATTTGTTCAAGGCCATGATCGTTCATAATATCAATTAATATTTGTCCTTCCAACTGACTCAGCATTGTGCCTTGTTTGCTGAGCCTGTCGGGCCAAGCAATGTCTCTGAAGTTGAGGTCACCTAGAACATGTACAGCAGGGAGTTTTTTACCCTTATGCTGCGATTTGATGCAATCCAGTTGGTCTTTAAACGACTGGAAGTTTTCGATCGTACCATTTGGTGGTCGATACCAACTTGCTACGAAGTGGGAAGTTTTATTTGCAAAAACCTTAACCCACACCGATTCGGTGTCATTTTCCAGTTCCATGAAAGGCATGTGAGGAATGTCTCTATGAATGAGCAACATCACCCCACCGCCATGTGAGTTCCTATCTTTTATGTAGACACAGTACTGACAGGTTTCAGGGAAAAGCTCAGATGTAGTAATTGAACTGTCAATCTTTGTTTCCTGAATAGCAACAATATGAGGTTGAGATGTATCGAGGAAAGCTAAAAGTTCAAGAATTTTTCCTCTAATTCCATTTATGTTTATACTGCAAAGTTTCAAACCTTTCACAAAATTTGACTTAGTTTCATCAGCAGTCGAAGATTTGCCTCTCTTATCCTCTGACAGAGGTTCAAACCTGTTTGGCTTACTCTGTTCTACATATTCATCAAAGAAGGAGTCTGAAAAGTTACAGACCTCACATTTTGGACATATCCAGTGGCAGCTTGAATTTACCAAAGTGCCATATTCTGCATCTGAAATGAAGGCACATTCAGTGTGTATCCACACTTCACATTAATCACACTGAACAGCTTTGTGGCCAGCACCACTGCAAAGACCACAGTCAGCTTTGCAGTCTTTGCAATACCAAGTTCCAGCTCTAGATTCAATTTCTAACAATTGACTGTTATCCAAATCAGAACATGAGGAGTGAAAGCGCTTGTTACAGTCCTCACATTCTATCCATTTCTCGGAACCTTTGCAATATTTTTTGCAGAGACTTCAGAGCGCTCACTAGGATTTTGAAAACAGGATTCCAGGAATCCTTCCTTGTAAAAAGTTGGATTCACAGATAAAAAGTTGGATTCCCACATAAAAAAGTTTGAGTTCTGATCTTGATCGCGCATAGAACATAGACAAAAACTTCTTATTATCAGGCTACTAGTCCATATGAAAAACTGTATACTTTCATGGCTCCCAAACTCTTTTTTTCTGATAAATGCATTTAATAACTTCGTTCCGAACATGTAGATTGTGGGTACTAGTTAGAAATATTTCACTGATGTGTCTATTCCCCCCCCCCATGCAGTTGCTCAGATTTATTCTCACACTTCTAGTCAAATAATGCCACATAAAAATAAGGTAGTATTAGGATAACAGCAGATATAATGTAAACCCAGATCAGAAAAGCAACATTCTATTTAGCTATAGTTGTGCTTTCAAATTCGGACGTATATGTACGTGACAGTAGCTCAATTATTTTTAATTGGTGTAAACATCCTAATCACGTCTGACTTCCTCTAATTGTTAAAAATGATTATATTATTTTGAAGAATTACATACATTTTTGTCAACAGTAAACGTCGAAACACACTTCGACCGAGTGATAAAAAGTACAATCTTGTAGTCGCGAAAATACATGACATTGGTAATTCGTCAATTATATCGTCTTCGCCGTAACCCTGGTTTAACTAAACGTGATATTTTATCGACTCATGCTAATCCGTTGATGATATGAGCTTACATCAATTAGTAAACTAATTAATTGTAATCCGTAATAACACGGGGATTAGCGCGGCGAGATTAAACAGGTACAATCATTTTTAACACGTGCTGCAAACCGACCACTTTCCAATATCGTCTCTCCCACTGACAGGTGCAAAAATGTCAATATAGGTCACGCCTACTGATTTGTTGCACGTGCGCTTTCAACATAAAAAGCAGCGCCGCATTTGATCTTTTATTGGTATTGCATAAGCGGCCTAAATTAGCTTCTGAATTTACCGCTTCTGTAATTTTGGACTCGTGTCGCAATAAAAACATGCGTACACAAGAATCGCCGGTTGTGAATTTTACGGGTACAACGGCAAAAGTTGGCGTAAAATACGCAGAATCCTGCGTTTCCGAGAGCTCTGCAGAGTCCGCAGCGAAACCTTGGGCCGGGGTTAGTTTCAATGTCTCCGGCCAAGATTAGAAGTAAAGCCAAGTTTGTACCGTGTGAGGACTTGAAGTTTCGCAAGCCCTCCGAACACCTTCTGTTCCCATTCTTCCTTGTAAATGCCAAGTACTGGGAGATTCTACTACTGCTCTCCTTATTTGTAATCTTGCACTCCTGATTTCCATCATCTGGATGCATTCTGTTAGTTGTTTTCCAAAGAGTGAACCCAAGAATTAAGACCATGGGAAACAGGGAGACCTTCATTTTAATATACCGGGTAGTGATTTGATGATTTCTAATGATTTATTATGGGTGTCAAGCAACAATCCTGATTCCGGGATCATTCCGCCATCCTATGGCGTTTATATTTCGCAATTAATTCGATTTGCTAGAGTGTGTAGTCATGTAACTGACTTCAACACTCGTAATAAATTATTAACGGCTAAACTCCTTAATCAGGGTTATCGGTACCATAAACTACGCAAAGCCTTTTCAAAATTTTATAGACGCCATTCTGATTTAATTTCAAAATTCAATATTGGACTTAAATGTCTTCTGCAACAAGGTCTATCGGAACCCGAATTTTATGGTGACTTAGTATATAAATTCAGAAAAATATATAACCGCAATGACTTCAGCACCCAATTTCGTAAAATCATTCTTCGATATAAAAAGATTGGGTACAACATGGATATTATACGACAGACTGCATGCATGGTAGTTAACCCAATCACGGTTGGCAACTTTGCTTCCCTCTTTAATTGCACGCCGGTGGGTCAGGCCTCAGATTCTATGACGGCTCCAACGTAAAGGCTTATTGAAAATTAGAGAGATAATGTTGGTTGGTGCCTGATGCTCTGTCTCTGGTCTGGCTCATCTGAGTCTAACTGTTGGTTTTCTTTTGCTCCAGCATTTCAGTGGTTTCTTGCTGTCGAGTCCTCACCGTTGTCTCACCTCTGTGGTTCTTTGATTTCTGTGTTCACGGAGATGTTGCGCTGATGAGTTAGGAGGCCTTCATGCGGACTGAACAAATTATTTGTCTAAATCGCGACGGAAGTAAGGGCGAGGATTGTGGCCACGTAAAATCGATTTAAGCCCCCCAGTGGAAATCTTCCACTGACCGTTCCAAGTGTCATTTCATCTCAATGTCGGGTAAAAGTCCCACAAAATTGGAAGCAGCGTCTCCAGAATGACCTTTACAGTGTTGACGGGGACGTTAAACCTCAAATCAACCAACCAACTGACCGTTCCAAGGCGGCTCTTCTGTGGCGATTTATTTATGTTGTTGTTTGTTGCTTGCTGTGTGTGTCGCTTGTGTCTTTTAATTTTGGATTGCCATATGGCCATTTTGTGGGAAAGTAACTGTCCTTATGGCCTTCCTTTGTTTAGGTTTCCATTATGGTCTGGTCGCTTAATGTTTGTTTTTCTTTCCCTTTGGTGTCTTTTGTGGGTGGAGTAAGTTAATTGTATCAATTCCTGATCTTTGTTGTACTTCTACTTGTCACAGCCAGCACACTGACAACTACAAAGGGCTAATCAGTATACTGGTCCAATTATATACAGCTCAGCACACTCAAATATCTGACAACACACAGGCTCTCCAGAAAAAATGAATGTGCCAAGCGACCTAATTTTGATCCTAAGAATTTCAGTTTACATTACCCCACCCACTAGTGAGGTAATGGCGGGAAAGAATGTCAACAATTTTTTCAATCTACAAGACCAAAAAATCACAATCTAGGGTAACCAGCAATAAAATGTTGCTGGTTAAGGTTTACGCTTGTCTGTTATGAATCAGACAAGAAACCAAACAGATATCCAAGATAGTGTGTGTGTGTTTGTGAGTGTGTGCTTGTGAGTGTGTGACCAAAGTTCTTAACTTGTGTTTCGTTTCGACAAGTTTGTTCCTTGGTAAAATTATGTTTTTTTTTTCATCACATTTCCAAGTCTGTGAAATGAACACCCCTCTACAACCCACTTTAACTGGGGTTTACAGGGGTATACTTTATTTTTCTTATTTCTATTCCGGGGCATTGGTTGTGGGTGCTCGTTAGACCCACCTCAATGAGGCAGTTCTAACGGGAACCCTCAGCCTGTGTTTGTGGCGTGAATAAGACAAATATCACAAAATTTCATCAGAAAAGTAACGTTTTGGAAATATCTGGAGATATGAAAATTACACTATGCCATATGTGTATGTTATCATAATGTTGTTGTTTTTGTTAGCTGTAACATAAATTAGTTAACTTCAGTGGCTGTGTTTGCTCAAGAGATTATGTCATGACTGCATGTATATATATGATTCACTACATTGTTGTATATATTGTAAATAATAGAGGGCCTCATGGAAGATCAGCTTGTATTTCTGCTAAATGTGTTACCCTCTGAAAATAAAGACTATTATTATTATTATTATTATTATTATTATTAAAAAACTTCTCTTTTAGCGAGCTATTTTTTTCCAATTCCGTCCAGGTCGAACGGAATACCGTCCTTGTTTGTATAGACACATCCAAAGTCTATGTCACACAAGGTCAAAGGTCATTAGCCTCGTTTTATCTGGTGGGCAAAAACACTTCCGGTTCCATACTCTACCGTTGATGTAGCACGAATTATTTTCTGTAATAACTATCGTTAAATCCACAGGAGCTTGAAGTTCTGTCAAAGGCGAAGCTATGTATGATAGTCGATTTGGGCTATTTTGACATGTTTTTCTGACAGAACTTTAAGCTCCTGTGGTTAAATTGTCTTTCTATCAAAACTGTTTGCCACAAACCATTTTTGACATTAAATTGATTCTTTTTTGTATAAAATTGGATAGAAAATATACATGCTTTAATATTGTTTATGGTCTGGTCGCTTAATGTTTGTATTTCTTTCCCTTTGGTGTCTTTTATGGGTGGAGTAAGTTAATTGTATCAATTCCTGATCTTTGTTTTACATCTACTTTTAATATTGTTTCCATTCGTTAAATAAAGCGCATCGACTACATTTTGGCATAATAGTGGGTAGCTATATAACGCTTTTTAGGCAACAAAATGTGCGATAAAATGTCAGAAGTGACTGGTTCTATATCATGTATTACTTCAAAAACACAAACTGACAATGATCAGTTAATTTTTTGGAGGAGAAAGGAGTTTAATCACACGAAAAATATTTAAAATTCTCATTGACACTGTACGGCAACAGTCATGTTTTGACAACCAGATAATAGAGTACCTCTACAGGGGAGGTAATTGGCGAATGCGCAGTGAAATGTAAACAAGGTCACGTGTCAAAACATTGGATCCGTCCATTGTAGTTTAATGGTCCGGTCAACACTATTTAGGTCATTTTTGAGCCGGTCAGTTTACCTATCCACACTTTTCCAGGACAGGCTTATACATAATATTTAGTAATACTGATAAAGTTTAACTATGACAGTATTTTATTTGTTACTATCTAATTTTATATAGTGTTAGAATAAAAAGGCCTTTTTAGTATCTGCCACAGTACTCATCTGTTTACTTTTATCTAGACTGATTGTTTAAAGTCACATAAAACATGGAGCATATAATGACATCCTTTTGTCCAACCTTGCCCCTGGCTCTCTTTAAATAAACAATGTCTCCAGAGTTGTTGTTTTAGTAATCTTGCAATTCACTTTAAAACTAAACTGTTGGGCAATAGTAAAATGCTATAAATGTCCTAAAAAATGAACACATGAATCTACCATACAAAGTGTGTTCAAAAGATGCAGATGGACTGGCCAACGGTCTTCTCTTGATTAACTAGTACAAATTTAAAACTTAGATGTAAGTGACAATAACCAGATACACATGGAATTTCTACCTATATTTTTCTACTATTAATTTAAAAAGATACTTTTTTTGGTTGAAATAATTTCAAAATTTTTAGTCTTAGATTCACATTTTTGCCTAGTTCAACATTTTTTTTTTTAAATTGAGAAGTATCTTATTCTGTAGATTGATACAAATAAAATTATTAACTATTAACATTTTTAACTCATTTAGTTTGGTTATACTAATTTTAAGTCAATTTTGTAAAGATTTCTGCAGTGTTTTAAGGCAAAAAATTTCAATTTGCCAGTATTTGCCACTTGATGAGTATTTTCCAGTCCAATAAATACTGGTAAATGTCACCGGTAAGTACCGGGAGTGGAATTTGCCACCCAACCTTGAGTCTGATCTGGGTCTACACTGTTTGAAGTACATGGATAAAGGAATGGAAAGACTGTAACAAAGCCATTGAAACCTGGCAAAAACACCAGACTTTGCAGTCTTTCCATTCCTCTCAACCTTTATTTTTTTTTCACATCCTGAGGACACTGATGAAGATTTCGCCTCAGGAAACCAAGTGTTCTATTCGCCTTTGTACACATGTTGCTATTAAATGTGTGTATTCCATCTCAAATCATGAGTGATTGTCACACCAAGGTATTTAATGAAATTCACATTTTCGAGGACTGTTCCCTCTAAGGTGTAAGAAGCCTCAATTTTATTTATTCTTTTCCCAGTTATCTTACATTGAAATCTCATGCCCCATTTTCGTGCCCAACATCCTGATCTATCTATATCCTCCTGAAGTTTCATCGAATCCTCAGTATCTCTGATTTCCCTGTAGCAAACACAGTCATCTGCGAACAGTCTTATTTCCGAGTCAATGTCGGTGGAAATATCATTGATGTACAGGGAGAATAGCAGCGGACCAAGAACAGTCCCCTGGGGGAGCCCAGATAAAACCGGCGACCATACTGAAGATCCACCATTAACAACAACATGCTGTTTTCTGTAGCAAAGGAAGGAATCTATCCATTTGAGAGTCTTCCCTCCAATTCCATAACCAAATAATTTGGATTTAAGTAGTTCATGAGGAGGGGTGTCAAAAGCCTTTTCGAAGTTCAGAATAAATGTGTCCACCTGCCCCCTTTGTCCAAGATTTTTTCCCAATCATTAATAACTGTGCTCAACTGTGTTTCGCAACTATGCCTTTTCCTAAATGCATGTTGTCTGTCTGACAAAAGTTGATGTCCATCTAAGTGGGCCATGATGTTTGAGCACACTATGTGTTCAAGCAGTTTAAATAGAACACAGGTCAGTGACAACGGCCGATAATTACGAGCAAGAGCCCTGTCTCCTTTTTTGAAAAGTGGACAGATGTTCGCTGGGAGCCATTCTTTGGGAATTTTACCCGTGTTGAGAGATTGTTGGAAAAGATCTGCAAAAACTGGACCTAACTGGTTTGCTAGTTTCTTCAGGACTCTGGGATGAAGCTCATCAGACCCTAAAGCTTTAGACGGGTTCAAGCCTTTGAGTAACTTGATCACTGCGGCCGAGGATACAACAATATTTTCCATGAAAGGGGCCAATCTTCCAGTCAATGGAACCTTGTTGAACTCAGTTTTATTAAATGCATCATTGAATTGACCAACCAATTCCTCTGCCCTTTCAGTCTGATTCAGCGACCCCGTTCCCTCCTCTTTTATTAAGGGGTGGCTATTGATATATCTGCAGAAGTGTCTGGGATTTGTCTTTACATCACCTACCAAGTTATTTACATACAGATCATGCTGATTTTTGATGTCATTTTTAATTTTTTGTCTCAAGTTTTCAAATTTTGCTCTGAGTTTACCACTTCCCAACTTTTTTGCCTTAGCATGAATCTTATTTCTCCTCCGAATGTTTCTTCTTATTCCTGGTGTGATCCAAGGAATTAAAGATACGGACCTGCTAGTTTTGGAGGGGATATGATTTTTGGACGAAGCTTGAATGAAAGACTTTATCAAATCAAAGTTCTCCTGGACAGACTGAGCGTCTGAATGACCATTAAAGTATTTCTCTCTTGCAAATTTTAGGGCATCCTTCTCCATAGTTTCATAGTCACCCTTTTGATATAAGTTCACCTTTCTACGAGGTTTCTTTATAGGTGGTATGAAGATTTTCAAAAATCCAGAGACAATATCATGATCACTTAGTTTGTCCGGGAATTGAATATCCCCAAACTGTCTGAGACTTAATGAAATCAAGCTGATCTTTAAATAACTGGAAGTTTTCGACAGTGTCGTTAGGTGGTCGATACCAACTTGCAATAAAGTGGGAAGTTTTGTTTGCAAAAATCTTAACCCGAACAGATCCTGAGTCATTTTCCAGTTCCATGAATGGCATATGAGAGATATCTCTCTGAACGAGCAACATCACCCCGCCGCCATGAGTGTTTCTATCTTTTCTGTAGACACTGTATTCAAAAGTTTCAGGGAAAAGCTCCGAAGTCATAATTGAACTGTCAATCTTTGTTTCCTGAATAGCCACAATATGTGGTTGGTGAGTATCAAGGAAAGCTAAAAGTTCAAGTATCTTTCCTCTTAAACCGTTAATGTTAATACTGCAAAGTTTCAAACCTTTTACAAAATTCGACCTTCTCATGTCAATAGTCGGAGATTTAACTCCTTTTTCCTTTGACAGAGGTTCAAATTTCTTTCTTTCTTCCAGTTCTATAGGTTCACTGAAGAACGAGTCGATAAATTAAAAACCTCGCACTTTGGGCATATCCATGAACAACTCGAGTTTACCAGTTTGCCATACTCCGGATCTGAAAGGAAAGCGCAATCCATGTGAATCCACATTTCACACTGGTCACACTGAACGGCCTTATGTTCATTCAGAACATCACCGGTCTGCTTTGCAATACCAAATTCCAATTTCAAGCTCTAGCAATTGGTTTTCATCCAATTCAGAACAAGAGGAATGAAAACGCTTTTCACAGTCCTCGAATTCTATCCATTTCTGAGAGCCATTGCAATATTTTTTGCACAGCCCACAACGAAACCTTGGACCTGGGGTAGTTTCAATGTCTCCGGCCAAGATCAATAGAATGACCAAATTTGTTCCACCTAAGGACTTGAAATTGCATAAGCCCTTCGAACGTCGTTTGTTTCCTTGCTTCCTAGTTAACGGATATGCATCAACCAGACATTATAGGAATAACGGAAACGTGGCTTAAAAGCAAACTATCTGACAATGAATTTTGTATTTAAGGTTTTCATAAACCGGTACGACAAGATAGAACTGATATTAAGAAGGTCGAGGTGGTGGAGTCTTATTACATGTACTGATTAAGAACTCAATCAGTTTTGTTCAGATAGTCCCACAGCATAGTAAATACTCTACCAATTCTGTTTGGATAGATAATGTGAACAACGAAGGCAAAAAGACTGTTGTTGGTGTTGTACACAGATCCCCTAACTCTTCTGCTGAAAATAATGGAAGACTTTTTCTCCCCACACTAAGCGTTCGGGGATATTGTGAACGCCTCCTTAACAACTGGCCGGAATGCAATCATATTTGCTACATGACTTCCTTACATGGTGAGGCCGCGCGAGAGGGACGTTATAGTTGGCTTTGCCCAAAAGGACCATCTCAAGCGGTCAAAATGTCACGCTACACTGTAAAAGTCACACTATCGCCCTACCGGCTACAACTTTCAAAGTAGTGGCCTCAAGGACAAGGTCACTGTGACTATTTTTAGAAAAAAATTGTCATCGCTCTTGCGCCTATATTTGTTCACTGATTTCAATATAACTTCACACAAATGTTCCTTATGAAAATATCTCGAGCGAGTTTGACTTTCAAAGTCATGGCCTCCAGGTCAAGGTCACTGTGGCTATTTTTAGAAAAACTTTGTTATCGCTCTAGCGCCTGAATTTCTTGACCGATTTCAATATAACTTAAACAAATGTTCCTTATGAAAATATCTCGAGTGTGTTTGACTTTCAAGGTCAAGGTCACTGTGGCTATTTTTAGAAAAGCTTTGTCATCGCTCTAGTGCCTACATTTCTTGTCCGATTTCAATATACATGTAGCTTCACACAAATGTTCCTTATGACAATATCTTGAACGAGTTCGACTTTCAAGGTCAAGGTCACTGTGCCTATTTTTAGAAAATCTTTGTCATCGCTCTAGCGCCTTCATTTCTTGTCTGATTTCAATATACATGTAACTTCACACAAATGTTCCTTATGACAATATCTTGAGCGAGTTCGACTTTCAAGGTCAAGGTCACTGTGTCTATTTTTAGCTCATTGCTCTAGCGCCTTCATTTCTTGATTGATTTCAATATAACTTCACACAAATGTTCCTTATGACAATATCTCGAGTGAGTTGCATACCTGTGATATCTCCCTCATCAGGAGGGAGACTCCCTCATTTTAATGCTAATTTTTGCCTAAATTATGCTAAATTTTATTAAAGTAAAATTTTGGAGTCTCCCTCATTTGTACTGAGAATTTCCTTATATATTCTTTATATCTCCCTCATCACACTGGCAAACCTCCCACATACAGTTCAAAAAATGATCACAGGTATGGAGTTGACTTTCAAGGTCATGATCTCATGGTCAAGGTCACTGTGGCTATTTTTATAAAAAAACTTTGTCATAGTTCTGGTGACTACATTTATTGATGGATTTTTATTATCCCCACACTTTTAAAGAAAACGTTGGGGGATATTGTGAATGCCTCCATCAGTCTGTCCATCCGTCTGTCACGCTATCTCCTCCTTAACCACTAGTTGGAATGCAACCATATTTGCTTCACGACTTCCTTACATGGTGAGGGCGTCCGAGAGGGATGTTATAGTTGGCTCCGCCCAAAGGGGCCATCTCAAGGGATCAAAAGGTCACGTCTGCTATGTGGCAAAAGCGTGGGGATTTACGATGGCTAGCCATCGACTGCTCGCTCTAGTTTATTATTGTTATTATTACGTACATTCCTACAAACAATATTGGCTAGTTTTTTAGCTCACCTGTCACATAGTGACAAGGTGAGCTTTTGGGATCACTTTTTGTCCGTCGTCCGTCGTGCGTGCGTCCGTGTGTGCATGCGTGCGTCCGTAAACTTTTCTTCAAACGACATCTCCTCCTAAACCACTGATCGTATTTTGACCAAACTTCACAGGAATGATCCATAGGTGGTCCCCTTTCAAAGTTGTTCAAATGGTTCCAGTCCGTTGCACATATAGGTCACAGTAGCCAAAAATAGATTTTTTTTCAACGCAAACTTAAAAAATCTTCTTCTCTGAAACCGCAAGGCCCAGGTCTTTGATATTTGGTATGAAGCTTCAACTAGTGGACCCCTACCAAGATTGTTCAAATTATAGTGCTGGGGCCAAAAAAATGCCCCCCCACGGGGGCCCTTCGGTTTTACATGGGCTTATATAGGGAAAATCTTTAAAAATCTTCTTCTCTGAAACCGCAAGGCCCAGGTCTTTGATATTTGGTATGAAGCTTCATCTAGTAGACCCCTACCAAGATTGTTCAAATTATAGTGCTGGAGCTAAAAATGCCCCCGCTCCGGGGCCCTTTGGTTTTACATGGGCTTATATAGGGAAAATCTTGAAAAATCTTCTTCTCTGAAACCGCAAGGCCCAGGTCTTTGATATTTGGTATGGAGCTTCATCTAGTGGACCCCTATCAAGATTGTTCAAATTATAGTGCTGGGGCCAAAAATGCCCCGCACAGGGACCCTTTGGTTTTACATAGGCTTATATAGGGAAAATCTTTAAAAATCTTCTTCTCTGAAACCGCAAGGCCCAGGTCTTTGATATTTGGCATGAAGCTTTATCTAGTGGACCCCTACCAAGATTGTTCAAATTATAGTGCTGGATCTAAAAATGCCCCCGCACGGGGGCCCTTTGGTTTTACAAGGGCTTATATAGGGAAAATCTTGAAAAATCTTCTTCTCTGAAACCGCAAGGCCCAGGATTTTGATATTTGGTATGAAGCTTCATCTTGTGGACCTCTACCAAGATTGTTCAAATTATAGCCCTGGGGCCAAATATGCCCCCGCTCCGGGGCCCTTTGGTTTTACATAGACGTATATAGGGAAAATCTTGAAAAATCTTCTTCTTTGAAACCACAAGGCTTAGGTCTTCGATATTTGTTATGAAGCTTCAGCTAGTGGACCTCTATAAAGATTGTTCAAATTATAGCCCTGAGACCAAAAATGCCTCCGTCATGTGGCCCTTTGGTTTTACATAGACTTATATAGGGAAAATCTTTCAAAATCATCTTCTCTGAAACACGATATTTGTTATGAAGCTTCAGCTAGTGGACCTCTACCAAGATTGTTCAAATTATAGCCCTGGGGCCAAAAATGCCCCTGCTCCGGGGCCCTTTGGTTTAACATAGACTTATATAGGGAAAATCTTGTTTTACATAGACTTCTATATGCAGGGTAAACCTTGAAAATCTTCTTCTCTGAAACCAGAAAGCCCAGGTCTTTCATATTCGATATGAAGCTTCATCTTGTGGACCTCTACCAAGATAGTTCAAATTATAGCCCTGGGGCCAAAATTGACCCTGCCCGGGGCCCACTTGTTATACATTGGATCAGGTGAGCGAACCAGGGCCCTCTGGGCCCTCTTGTATCAAATTTCATTTTCATCACGTAAACATGCTCTTGTAGTGCCCTTATAAATCCAATTTTATGTTATTTACATTATTTTGACAATATTTCAACCAACAACCATCAATTGAGGTGTTAGAAAAATGATTTTTTTACAGTCAAGAAACACAACATTATCTGATTATTATAGTTGAATTGTAAATATGTTTTCTGTCCTTATGAGCTTCATTGGAAACAAATGAGAAACATAATAAAACAATATCTTGTGGACTCCGACAGCTTTATATTAATTTTTGTGACTAAAGTGTTTTTAACAGTTATAAGTCTTCTATGTGAGCATATCCACAGTCAGGGCACAGCAAAATGTACAAGTTGGTAAGTTTGAAACACAACTTCCCAAACAAAGTGTCCTCTAAGTTCCTTACGCAACCTTATAATATTCATCAACTGATCTTTTTAAATGGTACACGAGTATGTAAAATTATCAGAGTCAATTTTTATGCTGTTAATCAAAATGTGATGTGCAACCTTTTCTTGCTGAACATCCTTTGGGATCATTGATTCCATTGTGGAATTTTGCAAATATCTGAGGGTCACTGATGAGGCCTAATTGGCCGAAACTAGCTAGTCTGGCCCAGAACACATGTACTTTCCATATTTTCAGTTCTGTGGTGTATTCCTTGCTTCCAAAGGATAACCCTTTTATAGAACATATTTAACTTCACTACAGCTGGTGTGTGGGAATGTGTGGCAGAGGTAAAACGTCTCCCTGCCCTACATCATAGTGTAGATTATATTTTCTTGTCCTTTGGGATCATTGATTCCATTGTGGAATTTTGCAAATATCTGAGGGTCACTGATGAGGCCTAATTGGCCAAAACTAACTAGTCTGGCCCAGAACACATGTACTTTCCATATTTTCAGTTCTGTGGTGTATTCCTTGCTTCCAAAGGATAACCCTTTTATAGAACATATTTAAGATCATGTGAAACCGCCATGTAAGAATTGCTGCATTTCAAGAACTACTTTTGTAAAGAAAATGTGTAAGAATTGCCGTGTTGAAGTCTTAAACTCTAATATTAGTGACATATGAACAGTTTAGGCCAATCACCAGTTTCGAGTCCCAAAAATATCACAAATTTTCATCTGAAAAAGAACCATTTTGGAGATATGAAAGAATGCTCTATGCTATGCAGGTTTGTTATCATAATGTGTTGTGGCTAGAGAGTACATGTACTTCACCTGACTTTTGATATATGACCATATGCCACTTCATTTTAGGAATTTTTCAGTGTGAGCTCAGAACTTTATTGTTTTCTCCTCTGTTGATTATGTTACTTTCACACCATTTAATGACATTACTCAAGTTTTACATTTGGTTAACGACTTTTGAAAGCCAGCATTTGATTGGGGGCATAGTTTTTCACAAACACATTTGAGCCAGCGCATGACAAAACCTAAAATAAGACGTGTACCCATCGATGACTCAGGTCAGCCGGCACATCCATATAGTCCAACCAGAGACTTCTCTTGCTGCATGAAGGAGCATTGGGCCCTTAGCTATCCTTAGAATGCACAGTGAAGACTGATCAAACTGCACAAATGTGCAGTCTGATCTGAGTCTGTTTTTGGTGCACATATCTTATTGCAGGTTTTGTCATGCGCTGGCTCATTTTCTAGTTTAAGCTGTAAACTTGTTTCTGACTTACCAAGTCTATTTTCAGCATGAAAAATTAGAGTTTGAGGAGGAGGACAGAGCTGATACAGAAGAAGAAAAACCAGTGGTGGTTGTATTGAAACCTGGAGATCTAACAGCAGAAGAGGCTGTGAAATTGCAAAATGACCTAGTTACCTCCCCCTCTATGGGACATATGAATGAAGGTGACTTAGTTTCTGATATCATTTGGGTCACTTTTTGAACTAAATGGAATCTTCCTCCTTATATATAGCAGGAGTCCATTTCAAAATTTAGAGGTGTTAAGTTGTGTTTTCTTCAAAATTTATGTGAAAAATGGCTAAACTTTTTGCAAACAGTGGAGGCCCTGATCAGACGCCGCATGTTCCACGGCATCTGATCTGGGCCTGCACTGTTTGCCAGGCTACCCGTTTTGGGGTTTCTGGCACTAAATGGGTTAAACTGTATTTATTTGACTTCTCAGTTTAGAAATTTATACAATTTTAAACAACACCAATATTAACAAGCTTTACATTTATCTCATTTATCATAATGATCCTAAGTATATGGACAGTCAGGCCTAACCAACAGTGCAGACCAAGATCAGGCTGCTCCTGAAGTCTGATCACTGTTTGCCATTCCATCTCCAATTTTTGACTACTTGCTAGATTTTAAAACAAATTCATTCAAATTTTAGAATTAAAGCAAGTTTTTAAGGTGTCCGAAGTGGTTATCCAATGTTTTGCCATTTTCAAGGATTCAAATAATCAAATTTTAGTAAAGTCTAAATGCATGCATATGATCTTAGTACATGTATTTGTTAGACTTCTCAGTATAGTAAATTTATTAATTAGGGTATACATTGTAACTGTATTCAAAATTGTCATTTGGGGATGTAAATCGGCAGTTTTAAAGTCGGAAATTTTGTTTTACGGCAAGCCACTAGCGTAGCTCTAAAATAGAATTTGCGACCGCAAGACCGACCATTTACCTCCCCGAATGGTAATTTTCAATACAGTTATCCCCATACTAATTCACCTTTTTATGTCCCCTGAGGGGGGACATATTGTTTTTGGTGCGGATCCCATTCGGTATGGTAATTTCCAATACAGTTATCCCCATTCTAATGCACTTATACACCTTTTTATGGCCCCCACCGGAGGTGAGAGGGGACATATTGTTTTTGGTGCTAATCCCATTTGCGCCATCGTTGGCATAGCCTGTTTGATGCAGTATACCGTATTCGCCCTAATTACCGCACATGCTCCTATAAGTGCACACCAAAGTTATTTTTGAAAAGGAAATGCATAAGTGCACACTTTACAGTAATCTCCCCTTGAAGCTCTCATAGTGTGTGTGTGTGTTAGTGTGTGTGTGTGTGTGTGTGTGAATTCGGGTTTAACGTCGCTTTCAACAATTTTTCAGTCATATCACCATGGTGTCTGGTTGCGACAGGGAGCTCAATGCTCACTTTTATAGTGCTGCCTCACTGAAGTATCATGTCCCAGACACATTACATGATACCACACCCAGTCACATTATCCTGACACTGGGTCGACCAGTCCTAGCTCTACCCCGTAAATCTGAGTGCCAAGCGAGGAGCAGCTAGTACCATTTTTAACGACTTTGGTATGTCGTGGCCCAGCTTCGAACCTTTGACCTCCCATTCCCCGGAGTGGACACTCTACTCACTGAGCTATCGGGGCCGGTGAAGCTCTCATAGTAAATATATAAAAACTTACCATTATTTCTTCCAACAGTGAAGGCAATGCTTAAGTATCTTTTTCCGTCCCATTAAATATCAGTATGCATAATCTTGGAAGCTGTTGTTTTTGTATCAAGTGTGCGCTAATTAGGTAGATTTTTCACTATGATTTTATGACACGATTTTGAAAAGACTAAGCGCACGGTGCGGTAATTAGGGCGAATACGGTATCTCCTGAAACTATGGTTGGATTCTGACCAAACTTGCATGGCTACATCACTAGTTTGGGGGAAAATAGTCATTAGGTTATGATGACCTTCACCTTATTTTCAAGAGCACAGCCATCCCCACAAAAAGTCAATTTTGGGCCAAAAATGGCTTGTCTGCACTCTATCTCATGAACAAGTCGATTAATTGGTCGAACTTGGTACAGTATATCATTGCAACATACTGCAGATTTGGGTAGATTTTGGTGACCTTGAACTTATTTTCAAGGGAACAGGCCCCAAAAGTCTCTGAATTTTGGCTTGTCTGCACCCTATCTCGTGAACAAATGGATGGAATTGGGTCAAACTTGGAACAATATATCATTGCAGCCTACCAAAGATTTGATTACCCAGTAGTTTTTGTTGAACTTGACCTTATTTTCAAGGGCACATGCCCCCAAAGACCATGAATTATGGCTTGGCTTGTCTGCACCCTATATCATTAAAGAATGGATGAAGTTGGGTCAAACTTGGTACAGTATATCATTGCCATCTACACAAGATTAGAATAGATTTTGGTGACCTTGACCTTATGATCAAGGAACAGTCCCCCAAAGACAGGTGCATTTTGGCTTGTCTGCACCTATCTCATGAATGAATGGATGAAATGTGGTCAAACTTGGTTCAGTATGTCATTGCAACCAAAAATTTTGATTTCATGAACAAAGGCATGAACTTTTGGTCAAACTTGGTACAAAATATCATTGCAACCTACCAAAGATTTGATTTGATTTTGGTGACCTTATCTTTTTAAGAATTGATGAATGCTGGTCAAACTTGGCACGATATTTAATTCCATCCTGCCAAATTTGATTAGATTTTGGTGATCTTGATCTTATTAATGACCATTTTTTTAAGGTCACAGACTCCTAAAAACTGATAAGTTTTGGCCCAAAAAGGCTTGTTTGCACCTTATATTTTGGTGACCTTAACCTAGTAGTTATTTAAGTCAAATGGGTGTTTAAGTTATATTTATGGTGGGGTACATTGTTTTCCTCTGAAAACATTTCTAGTTAGTTTAAAAAATGTTGCTGAAAACAGCAAGCATGTAGTGAGCTGTGCAAAACCACAATGGCAGCCAATGAAAACCGATGTCAGGTTTTGCAGAATATACTATTGCTTATTTTTGACATTATCCAATCAGATGTCGCTTTACAAACTCAAGGGCATTAGAATGTAATTTAATAGGATTCAAAACAAATGCATGAATATGAATCAATGTCCAGAAATTTCAGCCATGTCTACCTACCTAAAACCTCAAGCACAACCACTTTTACTGCATCACATACAATTTGATTTTGGATGGGTTTTTAGCTCAACTGAGCACGAAGTGCTTAGTGAGCTATTCTGAAAGGCCCGTCTGTTGTCTGCTGTACTTCCGTCGTCTGTCAACAATTGACATCTCCTCCTAAACCACTGGGCCAGTTTTGACCAAACTTCATCAGAATGATCCTTGGGTGATACTAACTGAAAGTTGTTCAAAGATTTGGAATCCAAGCTGAACTCTGGTTGGCATTGCAACAAATATGGGAAAATTAGGAAATACCTTTAAAAATCTTCTTGGCTGAAACCTTTGATATTTGGAATAAAGCTTCATCTAGTGGACCTCTGCCAAGATTGTTCAATTTATAGCCCTAGGGTCAAAAATGGCCCCGCCCCAGGGCCCACTGGTTTTACATGGACTTATATAGGGAAATTCTTAAAAAATCTTTTCTGAAACCGCTGATATTTGGTATGAACCTTCATGAAGGGGACCTCTACCAAGATGGTTCAAATTATAGTCCTGGGGCCAAAACTAGCCACGCCCAGAGACCCACCAGTGTTAAATACCTAAAAATCTTCATCTAGAGGACCTATAACAAAATAGTTCAAATTGTATCCCTGGAGCCAATAATGGACCCATTCTGGGGCCCACTTGTTTTTCATAAACTTATACATTGTATAGGGAATAAACATCTTTTTGCCTGAAACCTGAAGGCACAGGCCTTTGATATTTGGTACACAGCTTTGTATGGTGTCTCAAAACTTAGAGGCTCACATGTGTGACCTATGGCATATAGGTGGGGAACCAGGCTGCTTAGGGCAGTTGGAAGCAACTCTGAATGAGAAGCTAGAGGTTGAAGGTTTGATACCCAATCCGGCCACATACATCTGTTCAAAATAATCCTGAAATATTTTCCACCATCATCCTCCCCTTCTGCAGATTCAAGATTACTGGCTAAAGTACGTGTACTTAGTAATGGTTAACCACATAGGTGGAATAGTGTGGTATTCTGACTGCAGCTGACATAGTGCTAATGGGTTGAAAGGTCCCAGATATGCCAAGCATCATGACCTCCCTCCCAAGGCCTGTATGGAACCTCCAGCCTGTCATTTAAAATTTAAATGTACATAGTCCTATGAAGTGAAATCATGGTCCATTAGAATGCACTGGAGACAGTTTAGCTCAGGTGAGCGAAATAGGGCGCTCTTGTTTAAAGTTTGTGATGTGTTGGGGGTGTGGGGTGGGGGTAAGGATGGAGATTACTTCAAGCAGAGTATAAAACTTTACCTCTGTAATGATGAAAATCAGCTCAATAAGACACATCACTGAAAAGCTAATTCTAGAAAGAGAACACACATGTCAGTGTTTCATAGACTGCAGGTCTGTTAGAGATCAGAACTTTGCATTTGAAGTTATTATGACAACTGGAAACATCCAAGTTCTGCTTGAGTTTGACACCAAGTCATTCGAAGTTGCATTTTTAGCTCACCTGGCCGAAGTTCATGGTGCGCACGAGCTTTTGTGACTGTGTGATGTGCGTCATCGTCCATCAACTTTTCTTGTGAACACTCAAGGAGCCACAGTTTTGGTCAAATCATCATCATCAAATTTAGTCAGAATGATCATAACAATATCTGGGTCAAATTCGAGTCGAGTCAAAAAGTAGGTCATTAGGTCAGATCATAGAATAACCTTGTGAACACTCTAGAGGCCACAGTTTTGGCCCAGTCATGGATTTTGCTCAGAATGATCAGCTTGACAATATCTCGGTCAAGTTCGAATATGGGTCATGTCGGGTCAGAAAGAAGGTCATATCTTAGAAAACCTTATGAACATTAGAGGCCACACTTTTGGTCCAATCATCATCAAACTTGCTCAGAATAATCATCTTGACAGTATCTCGGTCAAGTTCGAATATAGATCATGTCAGTTTAGAAAGTAGGTCAAATCATAGAAAAAACTCGAGAACACTCTGAGGCCACAGTTTTGGTTCATTCATCATCAAACTTGCTCCCAGAATGATCATCATGACAATATCTCAGCGAGGTTAGAATATGGGTCATGTTGGGTCAGAAAGTAGGTCAAATCACTGAAAAACGTTGTGAACATGCTAGAGGCCACTGTTTTGGTCCAATCATCATCGGACTTGCTTACAATGATCATCTTTCAATATCTCAGTCAAGTTCGAATATAGGTCATGTCAGGTCAAAAAGTAGGTCAATAGGTCATTTTGTTATAACTTCTGAAGCATTTGAGGTAGAACCTTCACATTTGGCATGAAGGTTCCTTGTGACAAGGGCTTCCCACTCATACAAAAAAATTTAACCTGTGACCTCATGTAGGATAGCATTCATATTTGGCATGTAGGTTTCTTGTGACAAGGGCTTCCCACCCAAACAAATATTTTGACCTATGACCTCGACTTTGACCTTTGACCTACTTTATCATAACTCTCGAACCATTTGAGATAGAGCCTTCATATTTGGCATGTAGCTTCCTTGTGACAAGGGCTTCCCACCCAAACAAATATTTTGACCAATGACCTCGACTTTGACATTATATCATTGCAACCTATCAAAGATTTGATTAGATTTTGGTTACCTGGACCTTATTTTTAAGCCCCCCCCCCCAACCACCCCAAAAATGTCATTTTTTGGCTTGTCTGCACCCTATCTCATGATATCACCCTATCTTAAGTTCACGGGATCCCGAAATCTGTTCTTTTTAGGCCAAAAAAATGGCTTGTTTGTACCATATGTCATTTAAGAATTTAAGAATGTTGGTCAAACTCGGTACAATATTTAATTACATGTGGACTACCAAATTTAAATAGATTTTGGTAATCTGACTTTTTAAATGATTTTTTTAAGGTCACAGGCTCCTGAAATCAGTCAGTTTTTGACCAAAAATGGCCTGTTTGCACCTTAAATTTTGGTGACCTTAACCTAGTTATTAAAGTCAAATGGGTGATTAAGATATATTTATGGTGGTAGGACATTGTTTTCCTTTGAAAACATTTTTATTTTTTAGGAATTTTATTGTTAATCCTGATTAGATGCCTCATTAGGGCCCCGCAAATTTATTTGCGGGTGCCCTATAGTAATCACCCTGTCTGTCCATCTGTCTGTCCGTCCACATTTTTTATGTTTTTTTCTTAATAACTTACAAACCGTCAGACGCATCAACTTCAAACTTTAAATATAAGATCACAATATCATTACACAATTTCGTGGCAAGTTACGTAACTGTAGGTACAATACACTCAGAGTTATGGCCCTTTGAAAAACTTACAAATGTCCACATTTTTCATGTTTTTTCTTAATAACTTACAAATAGTCAAATCTATCAGCTCAAACTTTAAATATATGGTCTCATTATTATTTTCATCTAAATCTGCATTGTTTGCTCAGACCTGTCTGTCCAAATACATATGGTATCTTTCATGCATTTCTCTCAAGTTACTGAATATTTCTGTTGTAACAGATGAATCTCCAGCAGATGGAAAAATCACCTTCAAGAAGCCAGTAAAACGTCAGTCCGAGTTAGATACAGACTTGAACCCTTCATCTGTGAAGAAAAACAAAGAAGAAAAGAAGAAGAAAAAATCAAGTTGTAAAGAAGTAAAGAACTCCAGTTTACTGTCATTTAATGAAGATGATGATACTTGAAACAACTATCAGACACAAGTTGATGTTATCCCATTAGTGCTGTCCTGGGTTTCTCTCAGTGGTTTCATATGGTCACTCATTGGTTTATGCCAGTGTCTGATGATTGATTAATCATCGATCAGTTAGATTAAACATATTTTATTGCAAAAAGCGCAAAGGAATTGGACACAAGTTATGACAACATTAGATAGTCCTCTCGCTACAACAATACAATGAATAGTTTCAATGGTTTATGCAATTATAGTCTTTCAAAACGCAGTGAGACGTGACTGCACTTTTAATTTTGGACTAGTCCGTGTTTTAGGTAAATCGCCTTCAGTTGGGATTTTATATTGGGCGATATAGTTTTACTGAGTTTCGTACTGCATCATACTAACCACTTGTTTAACAACTTCTACAGCATGGCATTTTATCAAAAAATCTTATTTATAATTTTAAAATCCTGTGAAAAAAGAAATCCGAAACCTGCTTCTCCTAAAACATGGAATAGTCTTGTCACGCTTGAACGTTGACCTCTCAAAGGTCGTTGATAAACTATAGTGAATCTGCTAGTAATATTAATGGCACTGTTCGTTATTGTATGGTTTTGCTTTTCACACATGTAGAAGCTTGCTTTCAAAGTGTATAGACTACAGACTATATAGAAAAATAGGTCAAATATTTGACATAGGATCTATTTTTCTTGTCCAGTATTGTGTTGAAACTTGTTTATTCCTTGACAGATTGCAGAAATGTTAACCAACCATCATGAGACAATGTGACACACACAAGACTCAGGTCTATATCTCCAAAGTCAAGGTAACACTTAGAGGTCAAAGTTCAGAAATAGTGTCTAGTTTTTGTGACCAGTCCATAACTTTGTCATTCCTTGATGGATTTAGAAATTGATTTACAGAAATGTTAACCATTATAAGACTATGTCTATAGCCTTAAGTTCAAGGTCACTTTTAGAGGCCAAAGGTAAAAAATAGGATCTATTTTTCTTGGGTGACGTGAAAAGCCACTGTTTTATGACATCTTGTAGATTTTCTTGATGTTAGATGGTGAAATGTCACATTCTCTCATTGAAAACAATACAAAAGGACGTGGTACAGACAATAATTTTGGCGGGATTTGTTCTTACAATGTTGAAAGTTCGGGAGAATCTGAAAACAAAATTATTGAAGATTTTTAGTGTGTTTGAATCAAAATGGATCAGCGTTAGCACATTGTTTGTTGAGTCATATTTCACAGTTTGTCAGTCAGCTGTAAGCAGACAAATCACTTAGGTATAGACAAAATAACTTGCGCTCATGATTTGATCTGACTTTACAACGGACTGTGATTCATTACTGCCATTCATTACTCAACAAGACACTGCTGGAGCTGACATCACGTCAACAAGTCCGTGAAATAAACACCCCCTAAACCCCACTTTATATAGAGAAAACTGGGGTTTACATTATTTTCCTTATTTCTGCTCCTAGACATAGCTTGTGGGTACTCTTTAGAACTGCCTCAATGAGGACAACTTATGTTTGAAGTATAAATAAGAAAAATATCACAAAATTTCATTGGAAAATAAGTGATTTTGGAGATATGAAAGAATGCACTTTGTCACATGGGTTTGTTATTGTAATGATCTGTTCCTTAAATAAAATACCTGTGGTGGGTATGGAAATAATCAGCTGTAGAAATGATTGATTTGGAGTTTTATAGTATGTTAAACACTATTACGGTCATACTGAGCCAGTCAGGTTTACCTTTACACACTTCTTCCTGATTAGGCTTATCACAAGTGGTTAACCAGCTGAGCTGCAACTGCCTTTCTTGTATCAGCAGAGAGGAGATAATAACTGCAGAGCTGGCCTCGGTAGCTCAGTCAGATGTGTTTCTAACTGGTTGCGGGTTCGATACCTGTTTGGGTCAGCAGTATTCGTCTTTCATGGAGATTGATCATGCAGGCATCACACTGTCCCGAAAATGACACCAGGTGGCCATACGAATATGGAATTTTGAATTTCGCGCGAAGATCGCTCCGAACATGGGCAACAGCCAATCTCTAGCCGAAGCAAGTAAGATGCATGCAGGTCACACGATGGCATCCGAACAACACACGAAGGCAACACAAAGATGTGGTTTTTTATTACGAAGTTAACACGCAGGCCAAACGAAGGCCACACGACGGCTTCACGACGTCGTTTTGAGAGTACGATGCGTTCGAACTAGGTCCCGAAGACGACATGTGACCTCTCGATGTTATAAAACCTTCGGCCGACCGTTTGAAATTCATTTCATGATCAGAGAGTACACAGTACATTTCAACTCTCTTAAATTTGATTCAGCTTAAAACCAATTTAAAATGCCACCCAAAGAGAAGACCACTTTTTCAGAGAGACTTGGTATATAGGACAATAAGATCTGCTCATCTTGTTCTCTAAGGTGCATCAAAAGAAGCAATGCTGCTGCCTTCTTTTTCCTGGTTGTCTCATCATCAAAGTATGCCATTCTGCAGGAACGGAATTGTCAATAATTATGACTGAAGCTTTGGGAGTTACACAAGCAGAGTTGCTCATCAGGACTGACTGAGGAAGATGCTCTGAGGTTGGCCTTTTATATGTCTACGTTACCATGACACATGGGTTTCGCTTGAGGTACTCAAATTCAGCTGTCTTCGTCGACACCGTGGTCCAATCTCAGTCATCGTACTATAATACGATGGCTACAAGCCGTCATTGCGAGGGTTTCACGTAGTTGTATTGCCTTCCTAAGACAATCGGACGACTTCTTGTTTCCCTCGTATTATCTTCGTGAGGCATAAAATGCCCGAGACCACCGATGATCACAAGAAGAAAAGACGAAGCTGACACAATTTAACAAGATGCCATCACGATGGCCTTACGAATGGCAAGATGGACAAACGAATTCAACACAAAATAAACCTTCACAAGGTCTTCCGGCAATTTTTTGGCATGCCAAAGATTTTGCCGCCGCTCACGAAGGTGCTGCCGGAGCCTCAGAAAATCCACCGTACGGTGGCTTAAGATGTCCTCACGAATGGCCCGATGTTTTCACGATCAGAGCCAAATTAGAACATTTCCTTTATCGTGTTTCCATCTGGTGTCAATTTCGGGACAGTGTGACGCCTGCATTATGAAATCTTTTTTTACAGTGATTCTCTTCCTTCAGCTGATTCAAGAAGGGCAGTTGTCAGTTTCTGGCAAAAGTATGTGCACTCTGCTAGTTAACTGCTTGTGTATAAGCCTGCACAGGAAGTGTGGCTAGGTAAACTGAGTTACAGAGTAGTTCAATATGACCTAAAAAATGTTGACTGGGCCTTAAAGCTCCTAAAATAGCAATGGCTATAAACAATATTTTATGATGGGTGTCCATAAAAGAATAATACTGAACCATCAGACCCATGACCTCCATAGTTTAGTGGTTATGCTACTCTCCTCAGGTAGCTGGGGTTCATGATTCAATCCCGGGCTTCTCCAGACTTTTGGATGAGTCGTTAAACCGAGATCCCATCTCCATATAACCTCAGCTGTTGATGGGATGTAATACTCAAACATACACACATGACCTCCTGATCACCAGTTGATTGTGCATCTGACTGAGCGACCAGTGAACCAAAGGTTTGATGGATAAATTAATAAATGTGATGGAGCCAACTCCTGAGATTTCTGTTTTCACTGGAATTACTGCTCATCTCTTTGGGTATTCTGGAGGCTGTAAAAAAGCTTGTGCGGCCAGCAAAGTCTAAGAGTCTGATCAGTCTGTGCACATGTGCAGGCTGACCTGCATCATTGCCGTCCGCCCAGGTATTTTTGTTGGTTTTGTCATGTCCGTTTTTTGGTTGTAACTTTACTTTGTTGGTGTCCATGTGGCTATCACTGATTTGTATGATTCCAGGTAATTGTATTTATCCCTAATCCTGCTCTTCATGACAACACCTACCTTTGCCATCAGTGTAGCTCCAGATCAGGTGGCTTCTGAAGAAGCCATCTGATCAGGATCTACACTGTTTGTCATTCAGTTTGAGAATTTGAACAAAAGCATTATATCATGTAACCTGATTGGCAGAAAGTCAGAAATGGGTGTGACTAATTGAAATATTCAGCAGGATAAGAGTTATAGTTGTGCTACGCTTGTCATTGTGATGTCAGGGCCCAGTTGTTCAAAGCATCATTAGCTTAACGAGCTCATTAGTGGTCATATTGTTAAGTGTTCTAGCAAGTACAATATTGAAAATTTTTGTATTTTTGCTGAAAAAATGTGAGCAGCTTTTGCATTTGCAAAAGCTGCTCACATTTTTTCTGCAAAATTATTAGCATATTTGCCATATTATTATTAAATGATCAAAGATTTAATGATATGTTAACTTACAATGTTGTTAGTTTTGAACAACTGGCCCTGATTGCTGTGTAAAAGAAAGTTTATTGTGAAACATTGACTTGGCTCATGTGCTGACACTGGTAAATAGTATAGACACAGATCAGACTGTGGGATATGATCATGGTCTTTCTGTTTGCTTAAGTTATATGAAGGCCTGATTCCGTGTTAAGGGTCATTCTAATGCACTTGCATATGTAAAGCAACGTCTTATGGGACAACATCAAAAATTTATGACATATTCTGCGATATACTGCCTGAAACCCAACATCACCATGCAACATCATTGCTGGCATTTGGTTTTATGCAGCTCACAGCGCCTGTCACTGTATGCTTCTGCGGCATCTGATCAGGGCCTACACTATTTGTTAACAGAATTTTCTGTCAAAAATAGAATGAAAACGAAAAAATAGGTCTGACACCCCTTATATAACAAATGGACTTGTCCAACATATAGGAAAGGAAGAGTCCACTAGTATACAATGGGTTAAGGCTTCTGACGCGTCACCGTAAAATGAAATTTTCAACCATAAAACTGCCGATTTACCTCCACAGGTGACAATTTTGAATAGTTATCCCCTCATTTTCCCAACTCAAAACAATCAATCCACCAGTGCTATGAGTGCTTTGATTCATGATGCAGAAAGGGAATCAAATTTCATTTTTCAATGTGCATGACTTATTTTGTGAAAATTTTTAGAACCAGCCACTTTTTTTCATCATATCATCTTGACATTCATGATCCAGAGGATTGACACGTTACACGAAATCATCATCATCATCATGATAAATTTTCCCTCATCAGTGTATGCATTTGTCTTATATGGTTCAAAGACAAGTGTAATATAGGTGCACTACAGTATGTAGGGATTTCTCTGACCCGTTTGGGAATGGGACTGTACCGACATACATGTACAATGTACTTATTTTGCCATCTGCTAAGATGCTTATTTTAACCTGTACCTGAACATACTGAGAAGTGGTTTAACCCTTTGTATACTGGTGGACTCTTCCATTGTTATATGTTTGACAAGTCCATTTGTCATTTAAGGGTTGGCAGGTCTATGTTTTTATTCCATTCTTGACCTAAAATCCTGTTAACAAATAGTGTAGACCCAGATTAGACACTACATTATGTGTTGTCTGATCTGGGTCTGCACTGTTTGTTTATATCCATTTTACAGGTTTCCGAGTTAGACTGGGTTAAGCTTTTAGAACTGTTATATGATGTCTTTTTAATATAATACTACATGTATTTAACTATATTTATTAAAATTCCATATGTGGGAAATTTATTTCTCATCACAAAAACACGCCTATATAGATCTTACCACCTTGGACCCCACTTTTATGTAGTAAAACTGGGGTTTACAGGGGCTTATTTTTTTTCTTATTTCTGCTCTAAAATATAGACTGTGGGTACTCCTTAGAACTGCCTCGATGAGGTGGTTCTAATGTGTACCCACAGTCTATATTTTGAGCAGAAATAAGAACAATATCACAATTTTTCATCTAAAAAGTTTCGTTTTTTCGCAGTAATATTTGCAATGTATTTGTATAGGCGTGGTTTCGTAATGTCAGATTGGGATTTTTTTCAACAAAATAAGGAATTGGGAATAGGTCCTTTTACTGGACATGGATATGTAGGCAGAAAAATCCCTGTTGCATCTTTCTGAGCAATTTATTTATCTAATAAAACATAAAATCATGCATGCCTTTTTGTCTCATTTCTAACCAAATTATTGTGTAGTGGTTTATGATATCAACCCTTGATACACATGTAACACAGAAAATGAAAGTGAGGGCTACTGAAGATTGAGGAAAAAGAGATTAAAAGTGAAAAAAAAAAAAAAATATAAATCCCCCTCTACCCCTTGCTGCTGCTAGAACAGACCTTGCCCAACTTCAGAAATCATTGATGACTCAAACACTGATAGCTTGAGTATCATGGTTTGAACTCATTCTGGAGTCCCTGAGAAATGCCTCCATTGATTCCAGCGAAAACATATTTTGGGATATTGAAGGGACTTATTAAATGTATGTTTGAGTTTTGAGGCATTTCTACTAGCAACATATATTTTATAGGTATCCCTAAATGATCCCAATTATACCTCCTGATGTAATGATAGACCTTCAGTGGCTAGAACTACCCCGGTCTCAAACAAGTTTTCATGGTCCCAGTAATGTTTGAACCATTGAAGTTCGACTGTAAGCCAAATTCAGTTTTGTGGCCTCCATCAGGGTTTGGAGAAAGGTCACAGGTCGTTTCGCCCGTGAAGCTTTTCGCCCACAAGTCTTTTAGCCCGTTGGTCATTTTGCCCTGGGTTGTTTCGCCTGAGGGTCATTTCAGGTTGTTTGGTGGGTTGTTTCGCCCATACTTTTATTTAGGCCCTGTGGATTGAGTTAAGGTATGTTTTGGTTTATAAAGGATTCGAGGGGCATATGGGAGTCGGTGTGCTCTCGCCTGTTTATTCAGTATCTATTGTTTATGAGCTTTAAATTGTAATATCATCGTTAGGTGCAGATGGATGACCTACTGACGACTTCTATGTTAGGTTTGGTCAACTGAGCTACCAAATATTTGAGAGTTTTGTTTAAGGTTTAACGCCCCCGTCAACACTGATTAGGTCATTTTGGAGACGTTGCTTCCAATTTTGTGTGACTTTTACCCGACCTTGAGATGAAATGATATTTCAAGCCCTGCCGCCCAATGAAACCAATAAGGCTTTTTAGCTCACCTGACCGAAGGTCATGGTGAGCTTTTGTGACAGTAAGATGTCCGGCGTCGTCGTGCGTCGTGCGTCGTCCGTCGTGCGTCGTCCGTGCGTAAACTTTTTCTTGTGAACACACTAGAGGCCACAGTTTTGGTCCAATTATCATCAAACTTGCTCAGAATGATAATCATGACAATATCTCGGTCAAGTTCGAATTTGGGTCATGTCGGGTAAAAAAGTAGGTCAGTAGGTCAAATCATAGAAAAACCTTGTGAACACTCGAGAGGCCACAATTTTGGTCCAATCATCATCAAACTTGCTCAGAATGATCATTGTGACAATATTTTAGTGAAGTTTGAATATGGATCATGTCGGCTTAAAAAGTAGGTCAGCGGGTCAAATCATAGAAAAACCTTGTGAACACCCTAGAGGCCACAATTTTGGTCCAATCATAATCAAACTTGCTCAGAATGATCATCATGACAATATCTTGGTCAAGTTCGAATATGGGTCATGTCCGGTCAAAAAGTAGGTCAGTAGGTCAAATCATAGAAAAACCTTGTGAACACTCTGAAGGCCACTGTTTTGGTCCAATTATCATGAAACTTGCTCAGAATGACCATTGTGACAATATTTCAGTCCAGTTCGAATATGGGTCATATCGGGTTAAAAAGTAGGTCAGCGGGTCAAATCATATAAAAACCTTGTGAACACCCTAGGGGCCACAATTTTGGTCCAATCTTAATCAAACTTGCTCAGAATGATCATCATGACAATATCTCGGTCAAGTTTGAATATGGGTCAAATGGTTCCGGTCCGTTGCACATCTAGGTCACAGGAGCCAAAAACAGATTTTTTTCACCAAAAACTTAAAAAATCTTCTTCTCTGAAACCACAAGGCCCAGGTCTTTGTTATTTGGTATGAAGCTTCATCTAGTGGACCCCTACCAAGATTGTTCAAATTATAGTGCTGGGGCCAAAAATGCCCCCGCACGGGGGCCCTTTGGTTTTACATAGGCTTATATAGGGAAAATCTTTAAAAATCTTCTTCTCTGAAACCACAAGGCCCAGGACTTTGATATTTGGTATGAAGCTTCATCTAGTGGACCCCTACCAAGATTGTTCAAATTTGAGTGCTGGGACGAAAAATGCCCCCGCCACGGGGCCCTTTGGTTTTACATTGGCTTATATAGGGAAAATCTTTAAAAATCTTCTTCTCTGAAACCACAAGGCCCAGGTCTTTGATATTTGGTATGAAGCTTCATCTAGTGGACCCCTACCAAGATTGTTCAAATTATAGTGCTGGGGCCAAAAATGCCCCCGCCCCAGGGCCCTTTGGTTTTACATAGGCTTATATAGGGAAAATCTTCAAAAATCTTCTACTCTGAAACCACAAGGCCCAGGACTTTGATATTTGGTATGAAGCTTCATCTAGTGGACCCCTACCAAGATTGTTCAAATTATAGTGCTGGGACAAAAAATGCCCCCGCCACGGGGCCCTTTGGTTTTACATTGGCTTATATAGGGAAAATCTTTAAAAATCTTCTTCTCTGAAACCACAAGGCCCAGGTCTTTGATATTTGGTATGAAGCTTCATCTAGTTGACCCCTACCAAGATTGTTCAAATTACAGTGCTTGGGCCAAAAATGCCCCCGCCCCGGGGCCCTTTGGTTTTACATAGGCTTATATAGGGAAAATCTTAAAAAATCTTCTTCTCTGAAACCACAAGGCCCAGGTCTTTGATATTTGGTATGAAGCTTCATCTAGTGGACCCCTACCAAGATTGTTCAAATTTTAGTGCTGGGACAAAAAATGCCCCCGCCACGGGGCCCTTTGGTTTTACATGGGCTTATATAGGGAAAATCTTGAAAAATTTTCTTTTCTGAAACCACAAGGCCCAGGACTTTGATATTTGGTATGAAGCTTCATCTAGTGGACCCCTACCAAGATTGTTCAAATTTTAGTGCTGGGACAAAAATGCCCCCGCCACGGGGCCCTTTGCTTTTACATTGGCTTATATAGGGAAAATTTTTAAAAATCTTCTTCTCTGAAACCACAAGGCCCAGGTCTTATATATTTGGTATGAAGCTTCATCTAGTGGACCCCTACCAAGATTGTTCAAATTATAGTGCTGGGGCCAAAAATGCCCCCGCCACGGGGCCCTTTGGTTTTACATAGGCTTATATAGGGAAAATCTTTAAAAATTTTCTTCTCTAAAACCACAAGGCCCAGGACTTTAATATTTGGTATGAAGCTTCATCTAGTGGACCCCTACCAAGATTGTTCCAATTTTAGTGCTGGGGCCAAAAATGCCCCTGCCCCGGGGCCCTTTGGTTTTACATAGGCTTATATAGGGAAAATCTTTAAAAATCTTCTTCTCTGAAACCACAAGGCCCAGGACTTTGATATTTGGTATGAAGCTTCGTCTAGTGGACCCCTACCAAGATTGTTCAAATTATAGTGCTGGGACAAAAAATCCCCCCCTGCCACGGGGCCCTTTGGTTTTACATAGGCTTATATAGGGAAAATCTTTAAAAATCTTCTTCTCTGAAACCACAAGGCCCAGAACTTTGATATTTGGTATGAAGCTTCATCTAGTGGACCCCTACCAAGATTGTTCAAACTATAGTGCTGGGGCAAAAAATGCCCCTGTCCCGGGGCCCTTTGATTTTACATAGGCTTATATAGGCAAAATCTTTAAAAATCTTCTTCTCTGAAACCGCTAGGCCCAGGTCTTTGATATTTGATGTGTAGCTTCATCTAGTGGACCTTTGACAAGATTGTTCAAATTTTAGCCTTTGTTGATGTTTGGTATGAAGCTTCACCTTTAAGACCTCCCTCAACATTATGTACATTAAAGCCCTGGGGCCAATAATGGCCCTCTCTGGGGCCCACTTGTTACACTATGGATCAGGTGAGCGATCCAGGGCCATCATGGCCCTCTTGTTAACCTTTTTCGTTTATATGTACTGGACGGTCTGACATGCACCACTTTACCTGGGCAGGCTAAGGCCTTCTAAGCGGTTTACCAGTATCCAGGTGTGGTCAGTTTCAGCTCAGCATGAATGCATTATGCAGCCCAATCTGTACCTCCAAGCCCCGATGGGCGGGGGCAAAAAATGTTTGAGAAAGAGATGCGAGCCCACATCATTATGTTTACACGCTTATGATTTTATGGCTGTGAAAATGACAATTTGTAGATGAGTGAAGGGGGTATTTTTTCCATTTCTGTTCAAAACATAGATTGTGGACTAGAACTGCCTCATTGTCTATGTTTAAGAACAGAAATAAGAAAAATGATGTTTACCTCAAAACCCAATATAGACTAGTTAACATGATTATTTATTTATTTCCATCCTGCCCATCCGTACATTCACCTGTCTGTTTGTCCATCTACCCAAGCACCATTCCACCCATTCAGTTAGATAGGTAGGATCTATCTATCTATCTATCTATCTATCTATCTATCTATCTATCTATCTATCTATCTATCTATCTATCTATCTATCTGTCTGTCTGTCTGTCTGTCTGTCTGTCTATCTATCTATCTATCTATCTATCTATCTATCTATCTATCTATCTATCTATCTATCTATCTATCTATCTATCTATCTACATTCTATCTATCTATCTATCTATCTATCTATCTATCTATCTATCTATCTATCTATCTATCCTGTCCGTTCGTATACTCACACGTTCATCTGTCTGTCTACCCATACACCATTCCGTCAGTTTATCCATCCCATTTTCACCCAATCGTCCGTTTACCTCTCCATCCCATTTGTCCCCTTACAAAAATTTGGGCAAAACAACTTGCCTCATAAGGGAGAATCAGGGCAAAACGACTCAAGGCGAAATGACCCACGGGCGAAACGACCCACGGAGGAAACAACCTGGATTCTGGAGAAATAGATTGGGCTGCATGATGCTTCCATGCTCTGACCTGAAAGTGACTGCACATGAGTGCTGGTAAACTACTTAGAAGGTCTAAGACTACCCAGGCAGGTGTTGGGAGTCCATGAATATAAACGCTTTTGGCTTCATTGAGCGGCAAGGACTGGGATGTCATTTCATCTCAATGTTTGGTAAAAGTCCCACAAAATTGGAAGTGACCTAAATAGTGTTGTAGGAGACATAAAACCTCAAATTAAACAAATTCAGTTGGATGTATCAAAGCCAAAATGCCTCTGTCCATCAGGGCTGGTAGAAATAGATTGGGTTGCATGGTGCTTCTGCGCAGAACTGAAACCAACCACATATTTTTACTGCTGACTGCTTAGGTCTAAGCCTTCCAAGATGTGTTTGTGAAACACTGATGCCCCCAGACAGCGCATGAGAAATATGAAAGCATGATTACTAACCGACCAAAAGTTATGGCCAATGTTCAAGTCTTAAAAAAAGTAGGTCAAGGTCACAAGGTCAAAAATTATGGTACCACTGAAAAGGTCTATGACAAGAAATGCTCATGTGAAATATGAAAGCCCGATCACTTACCAATCGAAAGTTATGGTCAATATTAAAGTTTTTAAAAAGTAGGTCAAACATCAAGGTCAAGGTCAAAAGGTACAAAATTATGGTACGACTGGAATGGTCTTGTGACATGGAATGCATAAGTGAAATATGAACGCCCTATCACTAACAAAACAAAAGTTATGGCCAATGTTAAGGTTTTTAAAAAGTAGGTCAAACTTGAAGGTCAGGGTAAAAAATTATGGGATCATTAAATTAAAAATTATGAAAACCCAATCAAAATTGATGGCCAATGTTAAAGTTTTTATAAAGTAGGTCAAATGTCAAGGTCACGAGGTCAAAAATTATGGTACCACTGGAAAGATCTTGTGACAAGGAATTCACATGTGAAATATGAAAGCCCTATCACTTACCAATCGAAAGTTATGGCCAATGTCAAAGATTTTGAAAAGTAGATCAATGGTCAAGGTCACAAGGTCCAAAATTATGGTTCCACTGGAAAGGTCTTGTGACATTGAATGCATAAGTGAAATATGAACGCCCTATCACTAACCAATCAAAAGTTATGGCCAATGTTAAGGTTTTTAAAAAGTAGGTAAAACTTATAGGTCAAGGTAAAAAATTATGGGATCATTTGAAAGGTCTTTTGACATAGAATGCACATTGAAATTTGAAAGCCCTATCACTTACCATTTGAAAGTTACGGCCAATGTTAAGTTTTTGAAAAGTAGGTCAAATGTCAACATCAATGTCAGAAATTATGGTACTATTGGAATGGTCTTGTGACATAGAATACACATGTGAAATATGAAAGAGTTATCACTTACCAATCAAAAGTTGAAAGCGTTATCACTTACCAATTGAAAGTTATGGCCAATGTAAAAGTTTTTAAAAAGTAAGTCAAACTTCAAGGTCACGAGGTCAAAAATTATGGGACCACTGGAAAGGTCTTGTGACATGGAATGGTGAAATATGTACGCCCTATCACTAACCAATCAAAAGTTATGGCCAATGTTAAGTTTTACAAAAAGTAGGTCAAACTTGAAGGTCAAGGTAAAAAATTATGGGATCATTTAAAAGGTCTTTTGACATAGAATGCACGTGAAATATGAAAGCCCTATCACTTACCAATATTGAAAGAAGGCGTACCACTTACCAATCGAAAGTTATGGCCAATGTTAAAGTTTCTAAAAAGTAGGTCAAACCTGAAGGTCAAGAGGTCAAAAATAATGGTACCACTGAAAAGGTCTTGTGACAAGGAATGCACATGTAAAATATGAAACTCATATCAGTTACCATTCAAAAGTTATGTCATAAAAAATTACATTTAGGACAGACGGACAGGACAGTCAGATCACAAACTATATGCCCCCAAATCTTTGATTCAAGGGGCATAAAAAACCTGCCAACCCCAAATTAGTATGATCTGGAGCAACCAGTGAGTGAGCAAGAGCTCACCTGTTATACAATACAGTTTCATATTCCTCTGGCACTATTGTCAGGTGAATGATCACACCCATGATAGTGTCTGTCCATCTGTCTTGACTGTCCATCTGCACCTTATTGCCGACCAATAACTTTTGAGTTCATGTTTTCTTCAATTTTTGCATTAACATTAAATTTTGTACCAGGGATGTTTGGTTTGGGGTTGTTTTGGGCAAAGTCTGTCAACTTTTGAGAGTTATGGCACTTTTCCGTTTGAATAAATGGGGTTTGGTCAGTACCCAAGTCTCAAACAATTCTTTATGTGGGGGATAAACCATATTATTATATGGATAAACTTCACAGATGCCAAGATAGTGTGACAAAGGTGCACTATTAAGGCTATTCTGGTTCTTGAGTTATCCGCCCTTGATCTATTTGGAGTAGAATTTTTAACTATAGACTGTTTTTGTTTTTGTTCTACGGCTCTTTCTAACTTTATGGGTATTTTGGAACACTAAAGGAAGCATACATGTATTTTGACCAAGGATTGTTAGTCTGGTTCTTGACTTACCTGCCCTTGATATATGGAATTTATGGCTTGTAATTTTTCACATGGAATTTGTTTTAGCTCACTTGAGCCGAAGGCTCAGGGGAGCATATAGTGTAGTAGTCTATCCATCAGTCAGCACCTTTGACCAGTTATAGCAGGCTGATCTGTCATTTCTCATCTGTAGCATGCCTCTGGTGGGAAATCAATGACAAGCTATTTATTGAAATCTAATAAAAAAAACTGGTATGGGAAAATGGTTTTCTTCACCGTAAGCATCTTCAGTTTTGATCAGATCTATCAGAAACTTATAAGTAGGCTTTGGGTAAAAAGCTTGGACAAGTTCAAAAACAGGCAAAGTCGCCTATTAATCATAGTAGTACGTCCCCTGGTGAGGTCAGCCTGTCTTTGAAAGTGTTATGTCCCTTTGATTGCTGAAAATGCCTATTTATAGCTCTGCTTTGAAAAAGTGGGGGCTATATTGGATTTGCCTTGTCCTTCTGTGATTCCGTAATTCTGTAATTCCATTATTCCTGATAACTCAAAAACCGTTTGAGGTATTTTCATGAAACTTCAAACATATGTACAAGAGGGCCATGATGGCCCTGGATCGCTCACCTGATCCATAGTGTAACAAGTGGGCCCCAGAGAGGGCCATTATTGGCCCCAGGGTTTTAATGTGCATAATGTTGAGGGAGGTCTTAAAGGTGAAGCTTCATACCAAACATCAACAAAGGCTATAATTAGAACAATCTTGGCAAAGGTCCACTAGATAAAGCTACACATCAAATTTCAAAGACCTGGGCCTTGCAGTTTCAGAGAAGAAGATTTTTTTTAAAGATATTCCCTACATAAGCCTATGCAAAACCAAATGGCCCCAGGGCTATATAAATCTATGTAAAAACAAAGGGCCCCGGCCCGGGGTGGGGGCATTTGTGGCCCCAGGGCTATAATTTGAACAATCTTGGTAGAGGTCCACTAGATAAAGCTCCATACTAAATATCAAAGGCCTTGGCCTTGCAGTTTCAGAGAAGATTTTTAAAGATTTCCCTATATAAGTCTATGCAAAACCAAAGGGCCCCGGAGCGGGGACATTTTTGGTACCAGGGCTATAATTTGAATAATTTTGATAGAGGTCCACTAGATGCAGCTTCATACCAAATATCAAAGACCCAGGCCTTGTGGTTTCAGAGAAGAAGATTTTTGAAGATTTTCCCCATGTAAGTCTATGTAAAACCATAGGGCCCCAGAGTGGGGGCATTTTTGGCCCCAGGGCTATAATTTTAACAATCTTGGTAGAGGTCCATTAGATGCAACTTCATACCAAATTTCAAAGTCCTGGGCCTTGTGGTTTCAGAGAAGATTTTTAAAGATTATCCCTATATAAGTCTATGTAAAACCAAAGGGCCCCGGGACGGGGCCACTTTTGGCCCCAGCACTATAATTTGAATCATCTTGGTAGGGGTCCTTTAGAAGAAGCTTCATACCAAATATAAAAGACCTAGGCCTTGTGGTTTCAGAGAAGAAGATTTTTAAAGATTTTCCCTATATAAGTCTATGTAAAACCAAAGGGCCCCTGAGCGGGGGCATTTTTGGCCCAAGGGCTATAATTTGAACAATCTTGGTAGGGGTCCACTAGATGAAGCTTCATACAAAATATCAAAGTCCTGGGCCTTGCGGTTTCAGAGAAGAAGATTTTTAAAGATTTTCCCTATATAAGGCCATGTAAAACCAAAGGGTCCCAGTCGGAGGCTTTTTTTGCCCCAGCACTATAATTTGAACAATCTTGGTAGGGGTCCACTAGATAAAGCTTAATTCCAAATATCAAAGTCCTGGGCCTTGCAGTTTCAGAGCAGAAGATTTTTAAAGATTTTCCCTATATAAGCCTATGTAAAACCAAAGGGCCCGGCGGCGGGGACATTTTTGGCCTCAGCACTATCATTTGAATAATCTTGTTAGGGGTCTTTTAGATGAAGCTTCATACCAAATATAAAAGACCTAGGCCTTGTGGTTTCAGAGAAAAGGATTTTTAAAGATTTTCCCTATATAAGTCTATGTAAAAACAAAGGGCCCCTGAGCGGGGGCATTTTTGGCCCAAGGGCGATAGTTTGAACAATCTTGGTAGAGGTCCATTGGATGAAGCTTCATTCTAAATATCAAAGTCCTGGACCTTGCGGTTTCAGAGAAGAAGATTTTTAAAGATTTTCCCTATATAAGTCTATGTAAAACCAAAGGGCCCCTGAGCAGGGGGATTTTTGGCCCAAGGGCTATAATTTGAACAATCTTGGTAGGGGTCCACTAGATGAAGCTTCATACAAAATATCAAAGTCCTGGGCCTTGCGGTTTCAGAGAAGAAGATTTTTAAAGATTTTCCCTATATAAGCCTATGTAAAACCAAAGGGCCCCAGGTGGAGGCTTTTTTTGCCCCAGCACTATAATTTGAACAATCTTGGTAGGGGTCCACTAGATAAAGCTTAATACCAAATATCAAAGTCCTGGGCCTTGCAGTTTCAGAGCAGAAGATTTTTAAAGATTTTCCCTATATAAGCCTATGTAAAACCAAAGGGCCCGGGGGTGGGGACATTTTTGGCCTCAGCACTATCATTTGAATAATCTTGTTAGGGGTCTTTTAGATGAAGCTTCATACCAAATATAAAAGACCTAGGCCTTGTGGTTTCAGAGAAAAGGATTTTTAAAGATTTTCCCTATATAAGTCTATGTAAAAACAAAGGGCCCCTGAGCGGGGGCATTTTTGGCCCAAGGGCGATAATTTGAACAATCTTGGTAGAGGTCCAATGGATGAAGCTTCATTCTAAATATCAAAGTCCTGGACCTTGCGGTTTCAGAGAAGAAGATTTTTAAAGATTTTCCCTATATAAGGCCATGTAAAACCAAAGGGCCCCGGAACGGGGGCATTTTTTGCCCCAGCACTATAATTTGAACAATCTTGGTAGGGGTCAACTAGATAAAGCTTAATACCAAATATCAAAGTCCTGGGCCTTGCAGCTTCAGAGCAGAAGATTTTTAAAGATTTTCCCTATATAAGCCTATGTAAAACCAAAGGGCCCGGGGGCGGGGACATTTTTGGCCTCAGCACTATCATTTGAATAATCTTGTTAGGGGTCTTTTAGATGAAGCTTCATACCAAATATAAAAGACCTAGGCCTTGTGGTTTCAGAGAAAAGGATTTTTAAAGATTTTCCCTATATAAGTCTATGTAAAACTAGAGTGTTCACAAGTTTTTTCTTTAATTTGACCTACTGACCTACTTTTTGACCCGAAAAGACCTTTATTCAAACTTAGCCAAGATATTGTCACAATGACCATTCTGAGCAAGATTAATGATTTAACCAAACTTGTGGCCTCCTGAGTATTCACAAGGTTTTTCTATGATTTGACCTACTGACCTACTTTTCAACCGGACATGACCCATATTCAAACTTGACCGAGATATTGTCATGATGATCATTCTGAGCAAGTTTGATTATGATTGGACCAAAATTGTGGCCCCTAGGGTGTTCACAAGGTTTTTATATGATTTGACCCGCTGACCTACTTTTTAACCCGATATGACCCATATTCGAACTGGACTGAAATATTGTCACAATGGTCATTCTGAGCAAGTTTCATGATAATTGGACCAAAACAGTGGCCTTCAGAGTGTTCACAAGGTTTTTCTATGATTTGACCTACTGACCTACTTTTTGACCGGACATGACCCATATTCGAACTTGACCAAGATATTGTCATGATGATCATTCTGAGCAAGTTTGATTATGATTGGACCAAAATTGTGGCCTCTAGGGTGTTCACAAGGTTTTTCTATGATTTGACCCGCTGACCTACTTTTTAAGCCGACATGATCCATATTCAAACTTCACTAAAATATTGTCACAATGATCATTCTGAGCAAGTTTGATGATGATTGGACCAAAATTGTGGCCTCTCGAGTGTTCACAAGGTTTTTCTATGATTTGACCTACTGACCTACTTTTTTACCCGACATGACCCAAATTCGAACTTGACCGAGATATTGTCATGATTATCATTCTGAGCAAGTTTGATGATAATTGGACCAAAACTGTGGCCTCTAGTGTGTTCACAAGAAAAAGTTTACGCACGACGGACGACGGACGACGCACGACGACGCCGGACATCTTACTGTCACAAAAGCTCACCATGACCTTCGGTCAGGTGAGCTAAAAACACTATGAGACGTTGTGCAAAGTTTATATGTTCAAAAGTTATGACCAAAATGTTATTTTTTTATTTTAAGTAGGTCAAAGGTCAAGATCACAGGTCAATTTTTTTTGCATGAATGTAAAGCTTTTGTCACAAGGAACATACATGCCAAATATGAAGGCTGTATCTCAAGCGGTTCAAAAGTTATGACCAATGTTATTTTTTTTCTTTTAAGTAGGTCAAAGGTCAAAGTCACAGGTCCGATAGCTCAGTTGGTAGAGTGTCCGCTCCGGGGAACCTAAACTCATAACTCTGGATTGCCTACTTTTGGAGTTATTGCCCTTTGAACATTGAAAAATTGCAACTGTAATTCCGTTAATTCATGGTAACTCAAAAACCATTTGAGGTATTTTCATGAAACGTCACACGAATGTAAAGCACTATGAGATGATGTGCAGAGCCCATGAAACAGAACTCTGGATTGTCTACTTTTGGAGTTATTGCCCTTTGAACATTGAAAAATGTCAATTTTAACCTTGTCCGCTTCAAAAATCAACAAGAGCTGTCACTATAAGTGAGCAATGCCCCTGTGGGAGTCAATTAGAGGAAACAAAAAGGGCGGACTAACCCACAAACCCACACACAAACCCACAAACAAACGGACAGTGCAAAAACTATATGCCCTCCTACGGGGGCATACAAATTTAACAAAAAAATATCGAATAAAAGTGGAAGTAGTTCGCGTCACAAGGTTTAAGAAGGCGTTTTTCAGAAAATAAAGGGCCGTAACTCCTTTGCAGATGATAGGATTAACGTGAAAATTGTGTTAGGCACCCCTTTACCTCACAAGGAATGCATGTGCAAAGTTTCAGCTCAAACGGTGGAGGAATGTGGAAGTAGTTCACGTCACAAGGTTTTCGAATGTGTTTTTCAGAAAATCAAGGGCCGTAATTTCATTGCAGGTGATAGGATCAACTTGAAAATTGTGTTAGGCACACCTTCACCTCACAAGGAATGCATGTGCAAAGTTTCAGCTCAATCGGTGAAGAAATGTGGAGGTAGTTGTGTATTTTTTAGTGCATTTTTGAGAAAATCAAGGGCCATAACTCCAAAACGCTTTATCCGAGCAGAATGAATTTTGTGTTAGGCACCTCTTTACCTCACAAGGAATGCATGTGCAAAGTTTCAGCTCAATCGTTGGAGAAATGTGGAAGAAGTTTGCATCACAAAAAAAGTGCAGACTTACATGTACAAACGCACAAACAAAGGGACGGTGCAAAAAACTATATTCCCTCCTACATGGGTATAAAAACGGTTTTGAGGTATTTTCATGAAACTTCACACAAATGTTAAGCACTATTAGACGATGTGCAGAGTGCATGAACCATAACTCTGGATTTCCTACTTTTGGAGTTATTGCCCTTTGAACATTGATAAATGACTTTTCCCTAGCACAGATGTGTTACAAATTTGCAGTTGTAATGGTATCCTGTAATGAATTTGGTTTATTAGATAATTCTAAAATACCAATTTCAATCCTTTTTACCACCTTTAATTATTACTCCTCTTCTTTGTAAAAATGCCTTTTTGGTCCTTGTCATCACCATATAAATCCTTCAATTTTGACTGGATCTTTCTGAAACTAACATTGGGGATAAAGTTAGAATATGGGACATTTCAAATCTAAAACTAGGTCACTAGGTCAAATTGCATTAAAAACCTTGTTCACCCTGTAAAGTCTAGTTTTGGGTCAGTCTTCATGAAACTATACCAGAATCTTTGTCTTGATGATATCTTGGTCAAATTCGAAAGTGGGTCAAAATCTACGTCACTAGGTCAAATTGGGTTAAAACCTTGTTCACTCTCTAGAGGCCATAGTTTTGTTTCAATCTTCATGAAACTATACAAGAATGGTTGTCTGGTCTAGATGATACCATGATCAAGTTCAAATATAGGTCATGTCAATTTGAAACTAGGTCACTAGGTCAAATTGCATTAAAACATTCACCCTCTAGAGACCCCAGTTTTGTTTCAATACTCATGAATATACAAGAATATTTGTCTTAATGATATGTATGTTAAATTCAATACTGTATGTGCCAAGGTCACCAAGTCAGATTGCTTTAAAACCTTGTTTACACCCTAGGGACCAGTCTTCATAAAAGTAAATCAGAATGTTTTTCTTGATGGTATCTTGATCAAGTTGCAATATGGGTCATGTCAGATCAAAAACTAGGCCCCTTAAGTCACACTGCTTAAAAGCCTTTTTCACCCTCTAGAGACCACACTTTGCTTCAATCATCATGAAACTATACCACAATGTATGTCTTGGTCAAGTTTGAATATGGATCAAAACCAGGTCACTAGGTCAAATCGCTTCAAACCTTGTTCACTCTCTATGAGGCTTAAGTTTTGCTTGTCTTCATTAAACTACACCAGAATGTTTGTCTTGGTGATATCATGGTCAAGTTCGAATATGGGTCATGTTGGATCAAAATTAGGTCACTAGATCAAATCAATGTTCTCACTAGTTTTGATTTGAGCTTTGTGAAAATATACCAGAATGTTCGACTTGAAGATATCATGGTCAAGTAGACCCAAGTCAATCAAGGCTTGTAAAAATAGATTAGGCTGCATGACGCTTCCACACAGAGTTGAAACCGACAGGGCACAAGTACTGGTACACCAAGCTTGCCCAAGCTAGGTGGTGCATGTCGGACCGTACCTGCATACGATTTTTAAAACGTTTTCCCGTCTACAATTTTGCATTAGTCTTTATTAGAATGTAAGTCTTGATATGTCGGCCATCTTGGCCTTTGTTGTGCTCATTCTTTACGAGTTTTTAGCTTGCCTGTCACGCAGTGACAAGGTGAGCTTTTGTGATCACTTTTCGTCCGTCGTCAGTGCGTGCATGCGTGTGCGTAATCTTTTTCTTCAAATGACTTCTCCTCCTAAACTGCTTATCGGATTTTGACCAAGCTTCATCTAGTGGACCTCTAACAAGATTGTTCAAATTATAGCCCTGGGGGCCAAAATGCCACTGCCCTGGGGGCCATTGGTTTTACATAGGCTTATATAGGGAAAATCATTAAAAAATCTTCTTCTCTGAAACCACAAGGCCCAGGTCTTTAATATTTGGTTTGAAGCTTAACCTGGTGGACCTCTACTAAGATTGTTCAAATTATAGCCTATGGGCCAAAAATGCCCCCGCCCCGGGGACCTTTGGTTTTACATAGGCTTATACAGGGAAAATCTTTAAAAATCTTCTTCTCTGAAACCGCAAGGCCCAGATCTTTGATATTTGGTGTGAAGCTTCATCTAGTGGACCTCTACCAAGATTTTCAAATTATAGCCCTGGGGGCCAAAATGCCCCCGCCATGGGGGCCTTTGGTTTTACATAGGCTTATATAGGGAAAATCATTAAAAAATCTTCTTCTGTGAAACCACAAGGGCCAGGTCTTTAATATTTGGAGTGAAGCTTTACCTGGTGGACCACTACTAAGATTGTTCAAATTATAGCCTTAGGGCCATAAATGCCCCCGCCACGGGGGCCTTTGGTTTTATATAGGCTTATACAGGGAAAATCTTTAAAAATCTTCTTCTCTGAAACCGCAAGGCCAAGACCTTTGATATTTGGTGTGAAGCTTCATCTAGTGGACCTCTGCCATATTGTTCAAATTATAGCCCTGGGGGCCAAAATGCCCCCGCCTGGAGGCCTTTGGTTTTACATAGGCTTATATAGGGAAAATCATTAAAAAATCTTCTTCTCTGAAACCACAAGGCCCAGGTCTTTAATATTTGTAGTGAAGCTTTACCTGGTGGACCTCTACTAAGATTGTTCAAATTATAGCCCTAGGGCCAAAAATGCCCCCGCCCCGCTCTCTGACACAGCAAGGCCCAGATCTTTGATATTTGTTTTTTTTTTTTTTTTGGTTTGGGTTTTACGGCCCTTTCAAGATTGAAGCTTCATCTAGTGATCCTCTTTCAAGATTGTACAAATTATAGCCCTTGGGCCGAAAATGCCCCCACCCTGGGTCCCTTTTGGTTTTTCATAGGGAAAACCTTTAAAAATCTTCTTCTGTGAAACCACAAGGCCCAGGTCTTTGATATTTGATATGAAGTTTCACCTAGTGGACCTCTACCAAGATTGTTCAAATTATAGCCCTGGTGCCAAAAATGCCCCCGCCCAGGGGGCCTTTTGTTTTACCTAAGCTTATGTAGCAGAAATCTTTAAAACTTTTCTTCCCTGAAACCGCAAGGCCCAGATCTTTGATATTTGGTGTGAAGCTTCATTGAGTGGACCTCTTTCAAGACTGTTCAACTTATAGCCCTGGGGCCAAAAATGCCCCCACCCCGGGACCCTTTGGTTTTTCATAGGCTTATATAGGGAAAACCGTTAAAAATCTTCTTGTCGGAAACCAGAAGGTCCAGGTCTTTGATATTTGGTATGAAGCTTCATCTAGTGGACCATTACCAAGTTTGTTCAAATTATAGCCCTTGGGCCTAGAATGTACTAGAGACACTAATTCTCAGGTGAGCCATTCAGGGCCCTCTGGGCTCTCTTGTTTACTCTTTCCATTGGTGCCAAGGTCATGTGATTGTCTTTGCATTATTCTTTAAATTTTTTGTCTGGCAGCCTTTGCAATAAGTACCCTTACCTCTTGAACTGGCTCAGTGATGTGAATATACATGTATTTGCAAGTGGACAGATTATTACTTGCAAATTGGACTGTTTACCATTGACAATAAGAATGAATCAGCAAATAAAAGATGTGACATTCACAAATTAACTAGTTGAACCATTTGAAGTCTGCTTATGATGTCTGCTGAATCTTTTTGCAAACTTTTTTAAAATTTTTTTGCATACAGGCAAACAGTGTGGGTCCACACTGTTTGCAAAAAAAATTACTTTAAAGGTAACCAGCAGGCAGCAAAGCAGATGACAATTGTCGTGCTAGGTATTTTATGGGTTAAACTTGGACTAGAAATGGAAGGATTGAACTATTGTTTTATTTCAAAGTTTACAAATGAACAAGATGTGTTTGTGAAACACGAACATGTCCCCGGGCATGGTCATTTTTTTTCAAAGTTGGTCACCATTAAAAATCAAGGTCACAGGTCAAGATTTTTGGTTTGAGTTGGAAGCCCTTGGCACAAGGAACTTACATGCCAAATATGAAGGCTCTATCTTAAATGGTTCGAAAGTTATGAACAATTTTATTTGATCTTTTAAGTAGGTCAAAGGTCAAGGTCATAAATTTTTGCATGAATGTAAAGCTCTTATCACAAGGAACCTACATGCCAAATATGAAGGCTCGATCCTAAATGGTTCGAAAGCTACGACCAAAATGTTAATTTTTTCTTTTAAGTAGGTCAAAGGTCAATGTCATAGGTCAAAATTGTTTGCATGAATGTAAAGCTCTTGTTACAAGTAACCTACAAGCAAAATATGAAGCCTGTATCTCAAAGGGTTCAAAAGTTATGACCAATGTTAAATTTTTCTATTATGTAGGTCAAAGGTAATGGTCAAATGTGACAGACGCAGTATCAGTAGATAGATAGATAGAAAGGTCAAGGTCACAGGTCAAAATTTTTTGTATGAATGTAAAGCTCTTGTCACAAGGAATCTACATGCGAAATATGAAGGCTGTATCTCAAATGGTTCAAAAGTTATGACCAAAATGTTATTTTTTTATTTTAAGTAGGTCAAAGGTCAAGATCACAGGTCAATTTTTTTTGCATGAATGTAAAGCTTTTGTCACAAGGAACATACATGCCAAATATGAAGGCTGTATCTCAAGCGTTTCAAAAGTTATGACCAATGTTATTTTTTTTCTTTTAAGTAGGTCAAAGGTCAAAGTCACAGGTCCGATAGCTCAGTTGGTAGAGTGTCCGCTCCGGGGAACAGGAGGGACGGTTTCGATCTGAGCTGCAACATACCAGTGGTTAAAAATGGTACTAGCTGCTCCTCGCTTGGCACTCAGATTTACGGGGTAGAGCTAGGACTGGTCGACCCAGTGTCAGGATAATGTGACTAGGTGTGGTATCATGTAATGTGTCTGGGACGTGATACTTCAGTGAGGCAGCACTATAAAAGTGAGCATTGAACTCCCTGTCGCAACCAGACATCGTCGTGATATGATTGAAAAATTGTTGAAAGCGATGTTAAACCCGAATTCACACACACACAGGTCACAGGTCAAATTTTTTTGTACGACTGTGAAGCTCTTGTCACAAGGTACCTTCATGCCATATATGAATACTCTACCTCCAACGGTTCAAAATTCAAGCAGGATGAGACTTTTCCTGTTTTTTTTTTTTTAAGAAAATGCAAGTTTTGGATCCCTTTTGTCACAGAATATTAAAAATATGGTGTTTGTACAAATTCCAGACTGTCAAGACTATATGTCCAGTACTCCAGCTAGGATTTGAGGGCAGAGGGGTGCTGGGTAGGGCACTTTGGCACGGTCGGCCAAGAATGAGTGTATCATTTCATGTATGATGGATCAACAAGATGTTACAAATGATAAGGCATGCCACATTCATTGCCCAAAAATTGAAGGCAAATATAATAAACAGGTAAACATGAATAACTTCTTTATTTTTTGTTGATTTTCATGAAATTTTCACCAAAATGTAGGGAATGCCAATAAGGCACATGGGAGGGTCAGAAGGGCAGCATGAGAGGGCCAGAGTGGGGGCCCGCCCCTCTGTATAGGGCTAGCTGGAGCACTGGACTGTCTATCTGGTTACATGAAGTATAAAATTAAGAACAGAAATTGTAACTATCGGCCAATGTTAAATGCCAGCTTATGGCGATACCTAAACCATTATCAAGTTCAAAATTAAAAGTGCACTCACGTCTCACCGTGTTTTGAAAAGCTATACAACCCATTTAACCCTTCAACTGCTAAATAAATTCCTGGAGCATATGACAATTTGATTTCTTAAAATATTTTTCATAGTGTCTTGACAAGTAAATAAGTCTTGAATATGCCGTGTGATTAGCAGATGAAGGGTTACCTTTTTGTACCAAATGGAATCTTCCTCCTTATAATATAGCAGGAATCCATTTCAAAAGTTACGGATGTCAGGTTGTGTTTTCTTCAAAATCTATTTGGAAACTGGTGGAACTTTTTGCAAACATTGTAGGCCCTGATCAGATGCCGTATTCTGCGGCGTCCGATCCGGGCCTGCACTGTTTGCCAATTACCCATTTTGGGGCTTCCGTTACAAAATGGGTTAAGAATAATACAGAAATGAAGTAGGTAAGAAAAAAAAGACTTCATTGTACTTGCAAAAAAGACCATTTATTGAACAGATTATTTACACTTCTGAGTTTATATATATCACAGCTGTCTTTTATATATTTGACACATAAAAATATTTAAAAGTCTTACTGAAGATAAACATAGAAGTAATCCTTAAATACAAACATACTTAAATAAAGCTGTGTTCAAAAAAAACAAAAACAAAAAAAACAACAAAAAAATGATTAAGCAATTATTATGTAAACTAATATTCATATTCAGATCACAAAATTAACATTATGGACGGAATTCTAGCTGGACAATTCAGAACATAGCTCTTGATAGAGGATAACACATCTTATTTCTCTAATAAAACTTATATTATAAGAATGATCTCAATGTGGCAATTCTAACAAGTAACCAACAATATATGTTTCTAACAAGGATTAAGGAAAATGATTCCTTACAAAAACATAGTCCCAGATAAGAGGGGTATCCATATTTTAATTTTTCTTATTTCTGCATGAAATGTATGTTGTTGGTACTCATTAAAAGCGCCTCACTGAGGGGCTTCTAATGAGTACATACAACATACGTTTTCATGCAGAAATAAGAAAAATATCAGTACTTGTTGGTTGAAAAAAAAAAGCTTAATCTGAAGCAATGCATTATTCTTGTTACCCTTCATCATCTGTCAGAATAATATCACATTACATCTTGAAACTGAAGGACAAAAATTCATATGGCAGTAATACTTTGCTCAAAGCAGCACAGAACAGGGCTAGATGACATATAAGGAACATCATTTAAAGAGACATAAAAAAACAAAAAGAATTAAATCTGCAAAGAAACACTCGTCGATGCAAACATCATGTTCTAACCAGAAATGACCAGTGAGCCAAACTCAATTTGACAGAGAAATCCATTTGAGGAATTTTTTAAGAGCTATTTTTTTCATGATTTACTGCATACTTTGCTTTCTTCTAGCCAAAGCCTCAGAAATTTTATGACTGTCCATTTGCAGCGCTGATTGTTTTCATGTCTTTCTTTTAAGACGAGACAATTATTGATAAGAATGAAACAAAAAAAAAAAAACATTGCTGGAAGAGTAATCGCCCTTGACAATAACCAAATGATTGTTTTTGCCGTCAGATGCAATGGCTAAGAAAAACTGAATCTGCAAATGTCGTCTGTGTTTATGTCATCTGCTGCATCTTCTGACAAACTGTTATTGCAAAATATTTTTGCATACCGGCAAACTGTGTGGACCCTGATCAGAGGATCAGTCTGATCAGAGTCCACAATGTTTGCAACAATGACTTTTAAAGTAACCAGCAGACAACAAAGCAGATGGCAACTGTTGTGACTGATATCTTGAAGGTTAATCTCAGTACAGACAGTTGAGATCGCATCATATACTGGGCATTGAAGGTTAAAACATTTCTGCTTATAGAATAGCAACATTTATTCTCATTAAATATAGCATATGAATTACTACTCGATGATAGTAAAGTTCTTTTTAGTTAACTTCTTTCCTTTTTTTTTTCCTTCTTTTTAAGTCTATTCAAGCCATCAGAAACTTCCAATGGATTTCGTTTACAATAATTATATGACCTTAAAATAACTGAGCATATTCTTTCAAGTCTTTTTATACTAAACTGCCCGATTAGAAGGCTTTTATACAGTCACACCTTTGAGATAATACACCCACTGTACGTTTGAGTTGCCACCAGCTGACCGTGGGCATGTGACAATTAATTTGCCCATCACAGCTGCTTTTGATCCACTATCATTACCATCAAATCCAACCACTATTCTATGATCTTTTCTCGGTCTAATATTCTCACTCTGCTTTGTAAGGTGAAATAATGGATTGTCTATCTGGAATGTAAATGCAGTTGTACTTCCAAAAACATTTCGGAATGTGATAGAGGTTGTGGATCCAGACTTTATTATGAATGGTCCTTGTGGTTTGGGGGCTACACATGTCCCGAACAGCGGGAAAGTGTAGTCACCACCAACTGGTGAGCTAACAACAAGCATAGCTCTTTGTTCTCCAAGACGTGAAGGTTCAAAGGTGACATCAAGACCAACTTCAGTGCCACCTGTAGATCCAGGTGCTGCTGCTACTGTTTTGTCTACGTGGAAATCAGAGTTATCAACCTGGAACATAACAGTGTTATTATAATACAAGCAAACAGGGTGATAATTCTATAAGTAATCTCTGAGAATTTGCAAACAATAATTCCATCAAGCTTGTTTTTGTTACTTCCTCTGGGTCAAAAGGCTTTGGCAAGATTTTGGATGACCATTTTCTTATGTAACTGCTTGTAAATGAGTATATATGAATGTAAAGTCATGTCAATGAACCATCAGGTTTTGTTTGTTTGATTGAGGTTTAACGTTCCCGTCAACCCTATATAGGTCATTTTGGAGACGTTGCTTCCAATTTTGTAGGACTTTTACCCGACATTGAGATGAATTGACATCACAAGCCCTGTCGCCCAGTGAAACCAATAGGGTTTAAAAGCATGGAGGGACCAACTCACACCGCTTTGCCCAGGCAGGCTTAGATCCTATTAGAAGTTTGCGGCTGGTTTCAGCTCTGCGTGGAAGCATCATGAAGCCCATCTATTTCTTCAAGCTCAGGTATTATTTACATGACTAATTAACATTAACATTAATTGACATTAATATCCTCTCTCCCCATACCCACTTTCCCATTATAGGTTATATTTTTTCCTTCCAAAATCCCCAAATTAGATAAATCGGGCTATAAGTGTCTACTTGGCTGTCTCCGTCACAAGGGTAATATTTATAGTTGACCCTTCTTAACAGTCAAAAACGACACGGTTTAGGTAATGCCTGTATATGGATCTTGATTGATAACAAAAACACTGAATTTTTGTTGGCCTTTTTAACCCTCACGATGCTGAATATTTCAATATGCTAGAGTAATTTTAACCCTTTTTGTACCAAATGGAATCTTCCTCTTTATACATAGCAGGAGTTCACTTCAAAATTTAGGGGTGTCAGGTTGTGTTTTCTTCAAAAATTATTTGGAAAATGGCTGAACTGTTAGCAAACAGTTGAGGCCCGGATCAGACAAACGCGGTATCTGATCTGGGCCTGCACTGTTTGCCAGGGTACCTGTTTTGGGGTTTCTGATACTAAATGGGTTAATGTGTACCTTGCAGGCATAATCCGTCTTCTGTTTGGCAAAATTGAGGAATTTGCCAACCTGGACCTGACTCTGACCAAGACATGTTCTGAAGTAAAGGGTTCTCTCTGGTCCAGCGGGGGTTGCCTTCAAGTTCAGTTCATAGTAATAGTTGCCCAGTTCATTGTTACTGAAGTCCAGTTTTGTGTTGGACTCTCCTACCCGCAGTGGCTGGTACTCCAAAGTAAAGTCAGCCTAAATAAAACAAGCAGAATTAATCATGTGCACAAATGTCCTTAAAATGTAATAGAACACAACCTGCAAAGTATGCAAAACTCAAATCAGACGAGCAATGTAAACAATATCCATATTTTGTCATTCCAATAAGCACATGCTTTGTGAAAAAAAACACAAGATTCTTATTAATAATGGTTATGAGCACAAGCAACATTAATGCTGTACAAAATTTTATGGTCAACGCCTACCAGCATGACAAGTTGAAATTGAATCCACCATATTTCGCAAGATGAGTACTTAAAACCAATAATACAAAAGCTTTATAATGTTTTTTTTTTTAAACTCCATGACAATTGTGACTGGTGCTTTTGTTTGTTTGTTTGATTTGAGGTTTAACGTCCCCGTCAACACTGTAAAGGTCATTTTGGAGACATTGCTTCCAATTTTGTGGGACTTTTACCCGACACTGAGATGAAAAGACATCTCAAGCCCTGTCGCCCAATGAAACCAATAGGGTTTATTAGCATGGATGGTCCACCTCGCACCGCGGTTCCTGGACAGGCTTAGATCCTTTAAGCGGTTTACCAGTACTAAGGTGCGGCCAGAAGCATGCGTGGAAGCATCATGCAGCACATATATTTCTTCAAGCCCCTATGGGCGGGGGCTATGTGACTGGTGCAATAGCATTTCCTACAAAGAAGCTCAAATTAGAAAAGTATGCATATAACATGCATATACCAAAGGTCTGATGATAAAAAGACTATAAACAACATCAATACGCAGAAACTATGCCAGGTACAGTGGAACTTTGACAGCTCAAACATCAATGGCTCATTAACCATGTTTTTGAGTCCCTGGGGAATGCTCCCAGATAAGAAACAGAAATGGGATAATTGCAAATGTATGTTGTGTGTACTATGTTGTGTGTACTCATTAGAATTGCCTCAATGAGTTGATTCTAAGGAGGAAACTCAACAAACATTTACATTGTAGAAAACAAAAAAAAAATCCCCAAATTATCCCCCTTTTGCCTCCTGGTATGGCATTATTAGTAACCCACAATGGCTAGAACTAGCCCTTTCACAAAAAATGTTCATAGTTCCAAAGAAAGGTGTTTGAGCCATTGAAGCTTGACTGTATACTGACATCCCCATAACTTGTATATGTATCGGTACAAAAACCTCTAATGGCCAGCCTCGGTGGCTCAGTCAGATGCGCGTCTGACTGGTGATCAGGAGGATGCGGGTTCGACTCCCGCCGGGGTCGGCAACACTCTTTCGTGGAGATTGATCATGAAATCTTTTCTACGGTCATTCTCTCCCTTACGCTGATTCATGAAGGGCAGTTGTCAGTTTCTGGCGAAAGAATGTGCACTGTACTGGTTAACCGCTTACTTATAAGGCTGCTTAGGAAAGTGTTGATAGGTAAACTGACCGGCTCAAAAATGACCTAAATAGTGTTGACTGGGCCGTAAAACTCCAATACAAACAAACAAAACAAAAACCTTTAAATAACATTGTTCATTGTAACACTGTTTTGGATATAACACCATTTAAAGATGCATCCCCACAAAAATATAGGTTATAAAGCAATATGACCACAAATAATCAATTGCAATATATGGCAATGTATACATTTTTGTTTGGAAAAAACATGATTGTTTCGCTAACAGTTTCTACTTTGGACCCTTAAAATATTATTGTAAAGAGATTGTGATGCATTTCACTCACATGTGAGTTTGGCGGAACATTTAAAGTTGCTGGCATGAGAACTTCAGGTACAGCACATGATGCTGAGAACACTACAGCCTGGGAGAGCGGGTTCTCCAACTTGATCTTGTGATGCACACTCTGTCTGACAGGCGTGGTCAGGTCTATGCTTGCTATCACTCCGGGTTTGGCAGACTTGAAAGACAACTCGTAATACTGATATTCTCCGGACTGCTCGTTGATGAAAGTTACCTGTAATAAACAAAAATTTATACCTTTCTGTATTACATGTATCTGATTGTGACAATGTGACTTGTATATCAGTTACCATAAAAATCCAAAAAAATATGGACACCTTGAGGCCTTGCTGTAATGTTCCTAAAATTTTCACAAATTTATTTCATGATCCAGCAAGGAGTAGAAAAGATGCAGAGGGAATGGCAAACAAGTGTAGACCCTGATCAGACTGCTCCTTCTGGGTCTGCACTGTTTGCTTAGGCCTGTCTGTCCCAATACTTAGGATCATTACGGTAATCTCCCTTCTTGACAAAGTGCCATGTACCATATTTTTCATAAAAACTTCCTTAAATATGTTTCTCATGTTTTTAGCATAACTCAGTGCCAAGCTATCTTAGTGCAATACTCAATATGCAGAATGCCCTTAATTATGTCAACATGCCCATGTAAAATTCCTGATCAGCAGACATTTTGTATGTGCATGTTAAAATAACAAGATCAGTTCTTTGTAGCAACTTCTCAACAATGACCATCTGTTTGTAGTCATTTTTTTTCATTCAACAGTTACCTCATCAATGATATCCATGAGAATTAAGTTCTGAATAGGTCTTGCTTTATGCCCAAGACAAGGAAGACTAGCTATGGAAATTTTTAGGATCCAAACTGGAATTTGACTGACATTGTAAATGTACCAAATAAAAAGACCATACCAGATCTTCATCTAAAAAAACAAAACAACTAAAAACATATGTATCTGTTCAAAGTATCATGTTACATTAGCATATTATTTTTAGCAAAAATATTAATGTTTATCATATAACGTCGCGTCTGAGAGTGTAATACCGCCATGTAATAAATTTGATAATCCACTAGTGGATTAAATATGTAAATTAGTTAGATACGCCCTGTAACATTACATGTTTGATGTCCTTAATGAGATCACGTTTACTAAAGGCGGAACAGTGACATTTTTTGTAAAAACAATCGTGAATAAAATGTGTTTTAAACTTAGCATTAAGCCCTTCAGGTTTCATGCAGTTTGTGATTCGCCGGAGTTTACACATCAATATAATCCACAAAAATGAAATTCTTACCTATAATAACAATTTGTAATATTTTGGAGCCACACACAGCTTTTAAAGTGGCCCAGATACACCTGTCATATTCCCTACCATTTTGTAGGATGTGGTTATTAGGATTCATAATGTTTTTTGCATAGCATCTCTTTTCAATACCATTAATATTTCATCTGTCTTCATTATCATTGACATTCCTTGATAGGAATCAGATACCTGGATGATACCTGGATGAACAGAGCTAGATTTCCTGTTACTAACCTGGGTAATCTTCAGCATCATAACACTGATCTTAACCAAGTGGCTCAGTCTGACAAAGCTAATGATTGTGATAGTTAAGATATTGTTAAGCCATTGATCATATAGAGGATCATATATTACTGAATTTATTAAATGAGTTGAGGAAAATGGATAAAATGCGAGGCTTTGCCTAGCATTTTATCCTTTTTCTTCAACGAGTTTAATAAATTCAATAATACACAAGCACGAATGGAAGATTCTATTTATCATATGACATTAATACTAAGTTTGTGAGTAATTCGCCGGAGTTTACACATGGATAAAATCCACAAAAATGATAATTCATCACTTCATTCCAGCCTTGCCATCGAAATGTTAAAAATGTCACCAAAAATGGTAAATTTTATGAATTCTTTTGAAAGCATAAGAATAAACTTAACAATGGCCAAGGCAGAATGATTATTCAATTATAGGCTGCCATCTTTGAAAGAAACCCAAGCGAAAAAAAAAAAAAGCTTTAAAATTCTGTTTATCTGTCTTCTAACATTTACGTCTACAATTGGAATTATTAGTAATACATGTATTCAGAATAATAAAGAAACTACATTATGCACCTTCATGGTTGTGAAACTCTCTTTGTAAGCATAGTAGGCAAGTTTGAAATCTTTCTTGCTGCTTGCAGGCACATCAATATAGTCCATAAATTTGGTGTTCACGCCAGAGTCAAACTTCTCCATCTTCATAGGCTCAACCTTTACGCGGAATCTGGAAATGACATACTATACTTAAACCTCCTCTTCATGTATGAAGAAATCCCATGTGTTTAAAGGCTATTTTTTTCAGATTCTTTTAAAGGCAAATAAGTAGGGATGGACCCCTATTTTAAGCTAGCACCTGTCAAACACCTCTATTAAGTAATCCCTTGTGTTGGAATGTCAATTTTGGATCCTTCAAAGGCAAATAAGTTGCATTAAGCAAGTACCTGTCTTAAGCAATCATTTCTTTGCTTTCCAACTGAACTGTACTGATGAGACAACATGTTGGAATATCCAGTCAACCATCGATGCTCAAACCCCTTTGGGACCATGAAAAATTGTTCGAGACAGCGGCATTAGAGCCACGGAGAACTACTATTAGTGCCATACCAGGAGGCATGATGGAGATAATTGTGGGATATCTTTTCGGTGTTCTATATTATAAATGTATGTTGTGTGTACTCATTATAATCCCCTCATCGCAGTGATTCTAATGAGTACACACAGCATACATTTGCAAGATAAAAGAAGATAATCTCCCAACATTATCCCTAAATTGTGTTAGGAGGAATACCCTGTGGACTCAAGAATGGATTTGACTCATCCATGGTAAATCAGAGATAAGGGTTCGAGCCACTGAAGTTCTACTGTATCAGGATAACACGTAAATTTGAAGTTTGTATTTTCAAAAATTTCAATGAAGCTGCCATTATAAAACTGCAATTTGCCACAACAGTGATATAAGAAAGATACATTCTATTCTATACCAACATCTTTTGTCGTTCTCAACCGGTCTTGTCCTGAACAGAATCTTCTGCCTTATACATAACATGATTAGGGGTGCTGGGTTGGGTTATTTTTAGAAACTGATTTGGAAAATGACTGAACATTTTGCAAACAGTGAACATCACAATCAGATTCCGCGTTTTGTTGCATCTGATCTGTGCGAACACTGCAATTGTTCCTTTTTTGGGTTTCCCTATAGAATGGTCTCCAGACAGGCTCATCGGAGTCTAACTGTTGGTTTTCTTTTGCTCCAGCATTTCAGTTATTTCTCGCTGTCAAGTCCTTACCATTGTTTCATCTCTGTGGTTGTTTGATTTTTGTGTTCTCCGCGATGTTGCACTGATGAGTTAGGTAGCCTTCATGCAAAATAAACAAATTATTTGTCTAAATTGCGGCGGAAGTAAGGGCAAGGATTGTGGCTGGGTAAAATCGATTCAAGCCCCCCAGAGAAATACTTTTCACTGACCTTCCAAGGTGGTTCTTCTGTCGCAGTTTAATTTTGTTATGGTTCATCTTTGAGTGTGTGTGTCGGTTGTATCTTTTTGTTTTGGATAGCCAATTGGCCATTTTGTGGGAAAGTAACTGTCCTTTTGACTTTCCGCTTTTGATGTTTCCAGGTCTAGTCATTTCATGTTTGTATTTCTTTCCCGTTGGTGTCTCTGATGGGAGGTGTGGGTTAATTGTAGCGTTGCCTGATCATTGCCTTCACTTTTATATTAAATACCATAAAATGAGTTCATTGAGAAGTCTTTCCAGGCCACCAAAATGGTGCTATAATTGTCACCAAGTACTTACCGCTGTGGTTTCTTGAGCCAGTTATGAACAGGGAGCATTTCGTTGTACCAGACCTTTGATGGAACATCTCGGTGTACTTTGCCATTAGGTCTGGGAGGTTCTGCTGTGCCAACTAGGTTATACATTATTCCAGTACCATCAGGGAGTGGGAAGAATATTGAACCCTGAAACATGCAACATTATTCTGTCAACTGCAAAGAAATTTGTAAGCTTTTGATTGGTCAGCACAAGGGTTAATTGTCTTCCATATATCCTGTGAGCAAAAAAAAATATTGCACTCCCACACTTGCCTTTGTTGAATTGCGATATTTGCCATCTTGGATTTACTGCACAGTTGATTTGTAAATAAAATCAAAAGAATTCAATGCTCCAAAATAATGTCCAGGTAATATGTTTAGGTAACAAAAACAATTCTTCTGTTCATTTTTAATTTATTTGGTACTTTGTTTCATTGTTCTCCATTATGAAACTGTCTTTTGTTTTCCCACTGGGCACAGTGATTAATAATGAATTGCATGCAGAAGGGTGTGTTCGATGATGTCTCATGCAGAACATTCACTTCTCATGATAATTCTTTGGAGAACATTGCAACAATGTTCAAAATATTGCGGAAAGGCTTTGCAGTATAGCAACTTCCATAATATGATTCTTGACAGCTTGGGCAAATATCACTTTCAGGCCAGGAATGTGATCCCATGTTCCCTGTTAAGAATCAAAATAACTAATAATAAAAGAGCCAGCTCCTGAGAAAAATGGTACTAGTCAGGTGAGCCTGTACCTAAGTGCAGTCTCACTAGAGCCTTTGCTGCTTGCAGACATGTAAAGAAGAGCTAGAGGTATCTTCAAGCAAAAAATCATGCATCTAACCTACACGCCCGTGAGACATAGTGCATTTTTTTTGTATCTCCAAAATGGCTACTTAACCGATGAAAATCTGTGATATTTTTTTTATTTATACTGCTAACATAGGTTGTGGGTGCTCATAGAACCACCTCACCAACGCAGTGCTAACGAGTACTCATAACCTATGTCTTGGAGCAGAAATGAGAAAATATATACCCCATAAACCCCTGTTTGCTCTAGATAAAGTGAGTTTTAGGGGGTGTTCATTTCATGGACTTGTTCACATTATGGATGGCTACAAACATGCATTTCAAGGACAAAAATCAGATAAATGTTATGACCCTTTCTCATGTGTTGGCTCAAATAATTGAAAATTGTAAGATTTCTTTATCAAATAATTTTATGGATATACATTTTAGTTTGTAGTCATTGCTAAACACATGTAATGTGTCAACATGAACATTATTTGCTGAACATAGAAGAATAAAAGGTGTAGCATACAGAACATATGAAATGAAGTCCTGATAGCAGTTTAATAATTGAACATAGAGAGGATAATCTGAAACTGTCCTGATGTGATGCAAAACTATTCCCTAATGACATCATTGTTAGCTCTGGCTAGCTCTGACTTTCCCTAAAGACATCATTGTTAGCTCTGACTTTCCCTAAAGACATCATTGTTAGCTCTGATTTTCCCTAATGACATCATTGTTAGCTCCGACTTTACCTGGTGTTTTTTGCCTTCTGAAGTCATAGTGAGAGGGTAGTATGTGAGTTCATACTGTTTTGTCTGTAATGGTTCAACAATGAATGAGACAGGACCACTCCACTGTTCACCATCAACTATTGGTTTGAGGTTCCACTGCTGGTTACTGCGGTTTGATATAGACAGGTTCTTCGTGTCCTTAGTTCTGACACTTGTGATAAAGTGTTGACCTTCCCGAACTGGTGGAACACCAATACACATTCCTGTTAATGTCAGTGTCACTGGCTTGTGTTGGCCACCTTCCAAGAAACAACGTAGCTTCTGTTAAATAAAAAGAAAACAGAATGTTTAGCCATTTTCCAAATAAAATTTGAAGAAAACACAACCTGACACCCTTAAATTTTGAAATGGATTTGTGCTATTAATATACAAGATAGATGATTCCATTTGGTACAAAAGGACTACATAATCATAAGGAACAAGAATATATATGATTATGGAATGGGTGGGGATGTGAATGGTTTCCGAGATAGATTTATTAAGTGGAGGGACAGAGAATGGCCACATCACATTGCCCCAGCACAAAGAGACTCCCAGGTTGGTGTGACTGAATGAGTCTTATCATAAGGAACAAGAATATATATGGTTAAGGGGTGGGGATCAGAACAGTTTCTGAGATATATGGCTTTTTATGGAGGGGTGGAGCATCATCCGCATAGCCCGGGATATGACCCGGAGCACCTTTGAGGACCCCCAAGTTGGTATCACTGAATGCTTCTTATCATAAAGAACATGACTAATTATGGTTTAAGGGTGGGGCTCTGAACAGTTTTTTCAGATATATGTCCTTTTGTGGAGGGTGGGGCATGGCCCAGGCGCACGCAGGAGACCCCTACGTTGGTATCACTGAATGCGTCTTATAATAAGGAACAAGAATATATATGGTTTAGGGGGGATCTGAAAGGTTTTTGAGATATTGGGCCTTTTACGAAGTGGAGGGGGTGGGGGCATCGACCCAGCACATCCCTGGGGACCCCCAGGCTGGCATCACTGAATGCATCTTATCATAAGGAACAAGTGTATATATGGTTTAGGGGTGGGGATCTGAATGGTTTCTGGGATATATGGTCTTTTATGAAGTAAAGGGGGTGCAGCATGGCCCAGGCACATCCTGGACCACCAGGTTGGCATCAATGAATATGTCTTATCATAAGAAACAAGTGTATATATGGTTTAGGGGTTCGGATCTGAATGGTTTCTGAGACTTGTATGAAGTGGTGGAGGGGGTGGGGCATGGCCCTGGTACAACCTGCATCCCCCCATCCCCACCACCCAGGTTGGAATAAAAACACATGGCTGAAAGAAGTTTACTCAAGGCACATTTCTATAAAAGTTTTGTCAAAATAGCTGCATAGGCTTGGCAATAAATGCCATTTTTCTTTTTTCCCTGAAAAAAAAACAAAAAAAACAAACCTTTCAATCCCCCAGCAAAAGGATGCTACAGTTGAAATTTTAGCTCAATTGGCCCATTGGCTTCAGAGCAGATGTTGTTTGAAAGTGTTGATGCCAGATGTCAGACGACGACGATGATGACGGACAACTGCCTATCCCATAAGCTCTCCTGAAGCCTTCGGCTTTGGTGAGCAAAAAATCAGTCTATAGGTATTTATTTAGAACAAGCAACTGTAAAAGCAATTTGTTTCTTGATGTGAATGAAATTTTTCTTAATTTTCATTTTTTTATGGACAGTATATGACAAACACCAAAACAAAGTTGGGAGTTTAACAGAATTCCATTGAGCTTGCACTTAATAGTATTTTAACATGCTACACAGAAGAGGGGTGCACCTGATCCTCCTGTGAAATGTTTACTTCAGCTACCATGTGTGTAAAAGGTCCGCCTGCATTTGGTCTACACTAAAGGTTATCTGTATATTTATCATGATTTCAGGATTACATCACTTGTATGGACGTTAATCAGGTAACCAAACACCTGAATACCCAGAGAAAAAACACAAGACCTGCTGCAGAATATAGTGAACTTAGTTTCCTACATGCCCCCCCTGGGCCAGGCTTGAACCCACAGGGTGTGAGAGCCAAAGATGAAGACTAACCCCTCTTAACTAGAGCTGTCAGACAATCCGACTTATGATAGCCCGCTGCAGCACTATTATAATGTTATTAATTGAGTAATTTTGTATTGGCCTAGGTACAGGTCTGAGGTCTGCTGCATTGGCCCCCCGACGCTGAGGGCCAATGCAGCTGATCGAGGCTGTAACTACTAGGCCATTTTTTAAGTATAAAAACTTTGCAATATAACACCAGTGCACTAGGGGTAGCCCCTATGTGCTTTTAGCGCCCAGTTACCTTACAAAATCTATCAAGTCAAGACCAGTGCACTAAAATGGCGTATTTCTTAAATGAAGAAGTAGTATCTTTCTGATGAAAATGTTTAATATTTTTCTTATTTCTTGTCCAAATATAGATTGTTAGTGCTCATTAGAACCACCTCAATCAAGTGGATTGAGAGGTGGCTTAAATAAGTACCCACAAACTGTATTTTTAAGCAAAACTAAGGAAAATAATGAACACCCCACAACCCCATTTTTATATAAAATGGGATTTAGGAAGTTCAGTACAGACTTATTGACCAGATGAGATTGCAGGACTATACATGCCATTAAATATTTGATCTTACATCATATCTGATATCCTGGTTTATTTCTTGTGGATGGAAAGACACTTCAAAGTTAACCTCCATGCCAGGTGTGATGTATCCCTCCACTGGATGAATTGAGAAGTCAGGCTGGAAACTCTGTATGTCCCATCGGAATCTGGTCAAAATAAATAATAATATTTTTGACTGACACCAGAATAACTTACCGGAAGATACAGAGGCATGCATGGAACTTCAAGGGAGTTTAATCTTGCATTCTTTAAAGGAAAAGAATTTTGTCACCGGTGCAAGCCACTGGGAGCAAACTGTTTCCTGTGAGAACCCTTGCAGGAAAGGTTGGGGTATCAGAAAAGATGCTTCCTGTTTTGAAAAGTTGTCTTCCTTTAAAAACTGAGTATTAAGCAATTTGCATACACCTAATAAGCAACACTAGACACATAAGCAACATGGTTAAAGCTCACTTGAGCTTCCTTCTGAAATGGATTATATTAAAAGAAAATGAACTAAAGAAAATGTTAGTATCTTGAATTTCTTTTAGACCACTGCTTAATATGACTTGTTTGTTTAATTGATTTGTGGTATAACATTTTGCTTCCAATTTTGTGGGACTTTTACCCGACATTGAGATGAAATGACATCTCAAGCCCTGCCGCCCAATGAAACCAAAAAGGTTTATATGCATAGGCCTTCCAACTTGCACCACTTTGCCTGGACAGGCTTAATTAGACACTCAAAGCAGCTTAACAGTGCTCTTTCAGCATTGCATGGAAATATCATGCAGCCCAATCAATTTCTCCTAGCCCCGATGGGTGGGGGCATTAAAAATAGAATACAAAAGCTTGAATAATTTTTACTACTTCTTGTTTTCTTATTGAATTTTGTTTGAATTGAGGTTTTACAACCCCGTCAACATTATTTAGGTCATTTTGGAGACTTTTACCCAACACTGAGATGAAATGACATCTCAAGCCCTACTGTTCAAACAAACCAATACGAAAGCTTGAATAATTTTTGTCATGACTATTCTTGTTTTCTTTTACTTATTGAATTTTGTTTGAATTGAGGTTTTTCAACCCCGTCAACACTATTTAGGTCATTTTGGAACCACTGCTTCAATTTTGTGAGACTTTAACCTGACACTGAGATGAAATGTCATCTCAAGCCCTACCGTCCAAACAAACCAATAGGGTTTATATGCAGAGGCCAACTCGCACCACTTTTCCTGGGCAGGCTTAGACCTTTACTAGCACTCATGTGCAGTCAGTTTCAGCTCTCTGTAGAAGTATCATGCAGCCCAATTTATTTCTCCAAGCGCCAATGGGTAGGGGCTATTTTTATTTCCTTATTGAAGCAAAAAAATAAAAACATTAACATGAATAAAAATCCCAATACCTTTATGTTGATTTTCTGAAGAAATGTGATGCATTTTTTAATTCCCAATTTGATGAAAGTTTCAGATAAAACAGATTTGAAGAGTGAGCATTACAGTATGGATTGGGTTGATAATAAAAAAAAATATCATATTATTTATACATACTTAGCATTCATGTCTCCAGTATTAGCCATGATGATTTTCCGTGAACTCTGACTTCGTTGCACCACTGAGCCAAATGGTATAGCGTCTGTGTCTAATGATATCTCCATGCCAAGACAGGAACCTTGGATCACAAACAATGGCTGTGAGAGCCCTGCACATTCCAACAATACCTGTAAAATGTCAAAATTGTCAAATGAATCACAAGAGAGGAAAGAAAATGTGGAAAAGCATGGGTTTATTATTGTGACTAGCACTACAGTAAAATTCTGTTATTAAGACCACCTAAAATTAAGACTAATTCTGCTATAAAAAGCTTATTTAGTAGGATGCAGTTATTCTGTCTTCGTGTTTTCTGCACAGAATGGGCTTTGGTGAGGGACCACCTTTGGAACTGTTCAAGTGGTCTTAAAGACCACATTTGAACAGTCCCAAAGGTGGTCTTAATGTAGGAATTTCACTGTACCTTGGTATTATATGGGACAGAAATTCTTCTAATGACAATGGAAGACTATCACATGGCCTGAATTCATTAAGGACTGAATTGAAATCTGTTTCAGTGTTAACCCTTGTCCTGCTGACTATCAACCAATCAAATCACTTGATATAATGTATTCATTCAAATTTACAAAATATGACAAACAGTGGAGATCCTGATCAGATTCTAATTTGGATCTACACTGTTTGTAATGACGAACACCACAGATCCTGATCAGATTCTTATCTGGATATACACCATAAAGGCAGGCATTATCACGTACAGCAGAATATGAGTTAAGCAGATCCTGATATGTCTCTCCTGTCTACTAAATGACATTATTAATTGACTATTCTGTACTGATCGGAGGTCAAGTGATAATAGGTGAGGTCAAAACTATAAACATGTTTTTTAATTGTGTCCATTAATAAAATTGTCATTAATCAAGTAATTTCGTATTGGCCAAGTTATACGTCCTAAGTCTGCTACAGTAAACCTCATACCTGTAATTGGGCCAATATGAAATAGGTTGATTAATAACATCAAAATAATAATGTGAGAAATAGTAGTTTAGGTCGTAGTACCAAAGCGTTAATCCAAAATCATTAGTCCATAGACAAAATGGCAAATATCAATGATCAGATCAACAGACATGGACTCCAGAAGAGTGTAATCAGGCGTCTGCGGATAGTAAGCATTACTTGGTAAGCAAGCTTCGCCCACCATGCCCATCGACCCGAACGAAGAAAAGGTGTAAATGCCGAGAAGGTTATGTCCAAGATTTTAGAAGTCTTCCTATGGCTTTCCATGGCAAACATATCAGAAATAATTCTGGAAATGGCCACATTGTACGGATCAACAAGATCATGGTGCCTCCCATAGAATGAATGTATCCTCTCACACTGAAGAGAATGGAGCATTTCCACATGACCAACAGTCAGTATTGTGCTATTCACACATGTAATCCACACCCCAAATGACCAAGGAAGTCTCTCAGACTGGCTGCATGCCAAACATATCTTCAGTAATCCTGTCAATTCTCTGACCAGTGAATTCTCTAACCAGTGAAATAACCGCAATAAACAAGTTTGTGTCTGGTGACTGTGATAGGAGACATCAACCTCTCAATAGGGAAAGCCTTGTGATCATAGAAACCTCATATGGTCAGAGAAAACTCTGATCAGACTGAATGTATTTATGCCAATCTGAGCCTTCACTGGTTGAACATTATAAAAGATTATTTTTTGCAATGTACAGTGAAATTCCGCTATTAAGATTACACCTAAATTTAAGACAAATTCTGCTTTAAAAAGCTTATACAGAAGGCTGCAGTTATTCCTTCTTGGTGTCTTCTGCATACAGTGTCCTCTGGTCAGAGACTACCTTGAGGACTGTTCAAAAGTGGTCTTAAAGACCACTTTTTAACAGTCCCCAAGGTGGTCTTAATATAGGAATTTTACTGTATTTCATATTTTACCCAACTTACCTCTTCCATAAACTGTGGTATGCGACAATTTGGTTTGAATATAACCTCCACCTTGCATGTTCCTCCTTTAGCCTCCAGAGTGATCGGGTTTGTTGGTGCTATACTCAGTACTCCAGGCTGTTGTAGAGCACTAGTGGTAGGGGTAAGGGCCAGGGTGAATGTGATAGCTGCTGGACTGTTGTTCACTATCGGTATATATTTCTTAACAACATTACCGACCAGTCTTGGACCAAAGTTCACCACTTTATCCTTAGGATCTGCAACTTCAATCTGTGGAAACAACAAGAGAGACAGTCAACAGATTATATTCACACTGTCTTAGAAATTCTACAAAGAATAATAAAAATATTCAAGGAATGAAAATCATTTTTCTGATGTTTAAAATATGGTCTAAATGCAAAGTGGGTCATTTGTTAAAACAATGAGCCACAAAGAAACTTGTGTACTCTTTGTTATAAACCCAATATTGATTACACTTTTATCAATACAGAAAAAATGCTTATCTGTATACTGCTCTCTACCAAACTAATCAGAGCTGAAACCGACCGCACACGAGTACTGTTAAACCCCTTTGAAGATCTAAGCCTACCCAGGCAAAGTGGTGTGAGTCGGACCGTCCATGCATATAAACCCTACTGGTTCCATTGGGTGACAGGGCTTGAGATGTCATGTCATCTCAAAGTCAGATAAAAGTCCCACAAAAACTGGAAGCAATGTCTCCAAAATGACCTATACAGTGTTGACGGGGACATTAAACCTCAAATCAAACAAAAAAAAAACTACCCAACTAAAGCCTCTTTATAACACTTCTTGGGACCCAAAGCAAATGTGATACTTAAACAACTGTCATACCCAAACAAAAAAACTTTTATGGTCATTTTTCTACATAACCTATATACACATCTTTTTTTTTTTATTTTGAGATCTGTTTTTAGACCCTGTTATATCCCAAACCATGTTTTATTAAACAATTTTGAAGAAGTTCATGAGTATTTAATTGAGAAGCTCACCATTTTCAATTGGCCTTTCAAAATCTATTATGTAATTACTGTTTATTTTCTATACTGACCTTCATTTCTGTGCCTTGTCCACTGATTTCAATATTCTGCTTAGATAAGCCATTGATTTCAAACGTAACAATTTCTTTATATTTGATAGGCTCTCTGGGATAGAATGTAAAAGGCACATCAATAGACTGTCCCGCTTGTAGGACACAAGCTTCAAATGTGTGATGAAGGTGGCTGGTTTGGGTATACAGGCAATCAATGCTGAAACACACAGACAAAGAAAAGGATTAAACACTTTGCTGAACACGGATATATCGTTTTTTGAAAACAGCATAGATCTTGATCAGCTAGGGCCTGTTTTCCATTCTGCTTCTGAATCCATTGAAAAATTGAAGTCATGCAACACAAATTGATGAAAATTGGGACGGAGTGTAGCACCGAGAAATACAGTAAAATTCCTATATTCAGACCAGTTGTGGGACTGTTCAAAAGACCACTTTTGAACAATCCCAAAGGTGGTCTCTGACCACAGGACACAGTCTGCAGAAAAAACAAAGAAAGAACATCACGTGAACAAGTCCTTGAAATGTCCACACCCCCAAAACCCCATTTTATGTAGAGAAAACTGGGTTTATGGGGGTATACACTATTTTTCTTATTTCTGCTCCGAGACATAGGTTGTGGGTACTCATTGGAACTGCCTCATTGACACGGTCCTAACGAGCACCCACAACCTATGTTTGCAGTATAAATAATAACAAGAGCACCGCATGCGGGTGCCAACGATCGTCTGCAGTTTCTTTTAGAAAACCAAAGTTCTAAGTCAAACAAGAGCAATCAAATTGCAAGATGGAGTTATAAAACTTGTAGGGAATGTAGCTCTTGTGATGGTGAGTATGTGTATGAAGTTTCATGAAGGTAGGCCAAATACTTTTGGAAATATGGTCAAGGTTAAGGTTTTCGGTTAAATTTTCGAAAAATAGGTCAAAGTTCAAAGGTCAAGGTCACAGATCAAAAAGTGTGGTATCACTGAAAAGGTCTTGTCCCAAGGAACATTCATGTGAAGTTTGAAGGCTCTGTTGTGAATAGTATTAAAATGAGAGCAAAAAATGTGTTTCAGAAAAAAATTGGAAAAGGGGAGATAATTCAGCCAAAATCAACAATGTTGTTATGGTCCTTGGTCAAAATGTAGCTCTTGTGATGATGAGTGTGTGTATGAAGTTTCATGAGGCTAGGTCTAATACTTTTTAAGTTATAGCCAAGGTTAAGTTTTTTTGGAACGACGACGCCAGACGACGACGACAACGCAGACGCCGGAGTGATGACAATAGCTCGAAAGTTTTCTTTCAAAAAAACAGACGAGCTAAAAATGTCACGGATGTTCATCAAAAGAGTAGCCATTTTGGAGATGTGAAAAAAATTTACTGTGTTGCACGTGTGTGTTATGAAAATGATAACTGTAATCTACAAAATTAGCTTTAAAATCAGAGTAAGACTTAATTTTAGGTGGTATTGCTAGCGGAATTTCACTCTATTCCGCATGGTGAGGGTAAATATGAGCTGGGGCTTAGTAAAACCTACAAAAAACCTGAGCAATGACTCAGATCAGCCTGCACATCTGCAGTTTGATAAAAGTACTCGCTGTTCACATATGCCTTTGATAATGTCTCAGCTCCTCCATGTGCAATATGCAAAGACTCTGGTCAGACTGTCCTTGCTCTGCCCTGGCTCAATTATACAAATGGAAACACATGTCTAATAATAAAGTCCATATTAATCTATATATCTTCTGTGATTCATCTTTAAACTGTTTTATATGTCCAAAACCAAGTTATAATGAACAGTTATATGAAGAGGTCGACATGTACTATTAAACTACTAATATTTCTAACTTAATCATTTTTTTTCAAGTTAATTGAGGGCATTTAAATACTAGTCTGATCAGGTTCCTATGACCTTTAAGCACATGTCCAAATCTATATATTTTTTAACCATAAAAATCCTAAAATTTCGGACACCATAAGGACTTACCATAATCCTCCAAAAATTTTGACAAATTTGTTTCACAATCCAGCAAGGAGTCCAATAGGTGCAGGCAGAATGGCAAACAGTGTAGACTATGATCAGACTGCTCCTGATGATCAGAATGCTTCTTCAAGGGCAGTCTGATCTGGGTCTTCACACTCTGCTTGGGTCTATTGTCCCAATACATAGATCATTATGATACTGGGTATGATTCAGACAACTTTTCTTCTGACTTACCTTATTTCCTTCTTGTCCTTGTTAGTAAGCTTGAGGATCTTGGTGTGTGTTGGCATACCAGCTCTGTACACAAAACAGCTGCCATAGTTACAGGACAGGAAGGAGAAGTGAAGACCGGGACTCACACCCAGACCACTGAGGGCAATGTGGAATGATGGGCCATGATTTACCTGTAATTAAAGTTTACATTGTTCAAACTACAAAAATTGACAACAAGGGCATAATACAAACTGAACTGATCTGACCTAAATTCAAATCTTATACTGGTAAGGACCCAGATACTCCAAACTAGCACATACCTTGTCTGAAATTTCAACAATAAACTATGGCAACAGAGGGAGAGAAAGTGAGAGGGAGAAACAGCAAAACATGTCACGTCTACCTCTTACTAAACTGTAAGCTAATATCAGTTGGAAATCATGTTGCTATGGAATAATTGACACCTCTGCCTTATTGGAAGTCATTTTGAGTGAATACTGTATACATTGTCATTGACTGTGATGAAACAGATATTTGGGCCCCGTCAAGCGATTTTGGTACTTATCGCCTATGCGAGCAGCGAAGGTTCAGGCGAGCCTGCGCATCCGCGCAGTCTCGCCAGAACCTTCGCTGCTCTCTCATACAAGCAGTGGATCAAGAGGAACCTTCAGACAGAAAGCCATATCCCTTGGGCTTCTGAAAGGCTGGGCATGCGCAGTTAAAATTTGTCATGACGGAATGCTCGAAGACACAAATTCGCTTGGCGGGGCTCATTTTTACAAGACACTGTGCATGTTTTAAGGTAATATGTTATGGGTACTTGTTAGAAATAAGCACAAGAAATGAAGATAAAATTTTCCAAAAATCATCATCATATCAGCATCTTATCTCTTCCTTTTGAACAATTCTAAATACACATCTCTTGGCAATGCAAAATTAATTTACATTGGCTTATTTTGCAAACAAACAGGGGTCTACCTACTCATGTTGGCACTTTAATTTTTTATGCTTTGTTTATGTCAGCAATTTTTATTCTAACACTTCTATGTCAAAATGAAACAATCAGAAAAATATCAAGAAAGTCTAAAAAATGTAAACACTGCATATCAGAAACAGAAAACAGGACTGGAAGAATTTGATGAAATTCAAATAACTCTTGTACTCTTTTAGTAAAATGTTTTTAAGTAAAAGAATTGGTATCATTCAACATGAGCTGTGCTTTGTTGACTACTGTATAACTGTTTAGAGGTCAGTTGTGAAAATATACCATAACTGTGGGGCAAAGTTTGCAGTAAACAGAATAAATAGCATTATACAGGGAGGACTGTTTTAACCCATAAAATGTCAATCACAACAACTGTTGTGTTTTGTTGTCTGCTAGTTACCTTAAAAAAATATATATATTTTTTTTTGCAAACAGTGTGGACCCAGATCCTGTAGGAGCTGATCTTCGCCCACACTGTTTGCCTGTATGCAAAAATATTTTTAAAAAGTTTGCCCAAAAATTCAGCAGTTGACACACGACATAAGCAGACAACATTTTCAGATGTAGTTTTTCTCGGCGTCAACTGCAGTAAAGGTAACATAAATTTCAGTTAGTACCTTCAATGTAAGCTCACTGTCTCTAAGAGTTGTTCTACAAGGTGGACAGAATGTAAGCACACATTTTTGTTTCTCTCCATGGTTCACTCCTCCAGTCATTGGGCTGATAGAGATCATGTCTTTTCTCTTTGGACCCATGTTAAACTCCCATTTATAGTCAAAGTTGAATTTTCCAGAATTCAAGATAAATAAGTTTCTGATCTGTTGTTCTTTCACTTCAACCTGTCAGTAAACACAGTGAAAATTCAATTTCTTCATCAATGATGGCAACTTTGACAGGTTATTGAGTCCCTAGGAAATTCTTACGGTAGGACAGACAGTAAATATTAAGGGATTATTGGGTGGATCGTATGACGATTGACCCACAGTTACTAAGCACAGAAGCTCTCAGTGCTAATGTCCATGTGACTATCACTGACTGGTAGGAAATTCGGGTAATGATTATTTACAGAAAAAGCCACACTATTTTTGTTGTGGTGATGTCAGTGCTATGTAAAAGAAAGCTTATTGAGCATGTGTTCGGACATTGGAAAACAGAGTGAGTGACTGTTTGAGTTTTACGTCCCACCAACAGCTAAGGTCATACGGAGACGGGACCTCGGTTTAAAGACTCATCTGAAAGTCTGGAGAAGCCCGGGATCGATCCTGCGATCCCTGGTTTACAAGGGGAGTAGCGTAACCACTACACCACGGAGGCTTCTATTTGGAAAACAGATTAGACACAGATCAGACATCTGATCTGATCTTGGACTAAACTATCTGCTGCAAGTAGAGGTCCTGGAATTTAAGGGCTAAACAAAACAAACATTAGTCAACAAATAGTTGAAACTTTTATAATTTAATATGGCTAATGTGCTGATATTTATGCTGGGGATGAATGTCATAAAGTGAGCCATCCTTCGGATCAGGATATTAACTGGAGGCCCTTGTGCAGGGAGAGTCATCCACTGTGTAGTTTAAAGAACCCTACCATAATTACGATTACATGTTCTGTGAAGGATTTTATCCTGTAAATCTGGAGTGTATATAATGTACACTGTCTTTGTCCCCTCTGGGGGTTAAGACGAAATGGATACACTTTCAAGAACAAATATATTAAATGTACTTTCTTATCAGGACATAGATTATGTGACTGTTTCTCCTTAGCATCAAAACATCTTTCTATAACCTTCTACACAGTTTCTTACTACAGAATTGATACTGGCCCTGTTCCCATAAAGTTTTTGATATTTATGAGCATCATCATTTCATGTTCATCTAAGTTAGCATAAAAAAGATTTGCAAATTATAGCCGCTGCCCTGGTGAACCTTGATAACCCCTACTTTTGCAAACAGTGTAGATTCAAATCAGATGCCATCTCATCTGGAACTTCATTGTTTGTCATTCAGCTGGTGATATAACAAGTGCACAACTAGCAGTTTAGCAATATGACATCCGGTGTCATTTCATTAAAGTGCAAATACGTCAAAACACAATGACAGGCTGAACAAGAATTTGAGTCACAAGTGACATGTTTGTCAAAGTACAAAGAAACCGTAATCCATATTTAGCATAATGAATACTGGTAAATTAGGTTTCACACAGAAATTTGGGGTGGAGCTTAGTGACTGACAAATAATCTATACCACCGCAATCCCGCCTTCTTCAGATTTTCAATGCATATTCAAAAATGTTATTAAAATCACGCCAGTTGTCTGTAAGTTTCTGCTAATTAACTTAGAAGGACTAGTTACACAATCATTTCACTCACGTTGTCAAACTGTTCAAAAGCACAAGTTCAACAGGGTGTGACAAAACTTTCGGCGCGTCTTTGATTTTTGTTGCAAACAGCATCAAATGGACAAGTCTTATTGCTAAACTGCTAATTGTGTGGTTGTATAGGAATGAATTACATTAACTAATTTGATTGGCAGGTAGTCAAAAATGGGTGTGGCAAAATTACTTCATTCCTCAGGACAAGTGTTAGCTTACCTCTCCAAAGTTAATCTGGTTGAGGCCATGAGGAGTTAGCTCCACTCTGTTACCAATAGAGTCTTCACACAGAAGAGTACAGTCCATAGAGTATCCCTCAGCCTTTACATTCAGTGACACTGGCAACGTCTTCCGGCGCACTGAACACGTTAGGTTGAAATTCACTTCTTTGTCAGAATTGGGTGTAAAATACAGATCTATTGGCATCCTGTGGTGGAAATTAAAGCAGGGTTTATCAGCAAATCAGCCAGTTCATGGGAAAAGGCATTTATTGCATAGAAGACCAGCAAAGGCTTGGGCAAGTCTGCATAGCCAACTAATTGGGCAAGATGCACAATTTCTTGCATGAAACTACCTCAGTGCCTCAATCAACACAAGCTCTGGTAAGACTTCACTTATGTGCAGGCTTGAATGAGCCTTTGCTGGCTGAATATGTAATAAGTTACCTTTTCTCATGATTTTGTTTGTTTGTTTGAATTGAGGTTTAATGTCCCTGTCAACACTATTTAGGTTATTTTGGAGACGGTGCTTCCAATTTTGCGGGACTTTTACCCGACATTGAGATGAAATTATATCTCAAGCCCGGCCGCCCAATGAAACCAATTGGATGGTCTGACTCACACCACTTTGCCTGGGCAGGCTTAGTTGTAATCGGTTTACCAGTACTCATGTGTAGTCAGTTTTAGCTCTGCGTGGAAGCACCATGCAGCCCAAACTGTTTCTCAAAGCCCAGATGGGCGGGTTGGCCTTTACTCATGAGGTGGTTCAAATAGTGAAAAGACAAATTTACAACAAAAGATTTGTTTAAAAGTCTTTAAGACAGATTTAGGTTATCACAATGCATACTAAGACTTTCTTTTTGACTTTCCCCTATTGACGTTCCATTAGGGTCTAGTTGTTTCAAGTCTGTGTTTCTTTCCCTCTGGTGTCTCTGATGGGAGCTGTGGGTTAATTGTAGTGATTCCTGATCACTGCCTTCACTTTTATTTCATATAAATTTTAAACAATTTACAGTTGACTATTTACTGGATGTAGAATATCATTTTCTTGGCCTATCATACTCTGCTGGTGTATCAAACTTACAATAAAATTTAAGGTATAGTAGCATAATTAGTTGAGGAAACAGATGATACCTAGACAAGTTGCAACATCAATGGTAACAACCTACGTCATGTTGACATAGACTTTTGTGGAGTTTTGTTATTCAACTTTCACAGTACAAAAGTTCGGACATTTGAATTTGTTTCTCAAAGGTATGAAATGCTTTCAAAATAGTACCTGGTACATCAAATACACAGTATTTAAAAACATGTCACCTAGATGTTAACCTTTTTAATGCACTGATCATATAATTGAATACAACTTCTATTGCAAGGCCCTGCTTATTATAACGAACACTAGGTACAGTTGAATTCCACACAATATTGGATGTAACGGTGACGTAGATTGTTAGGGGTGATGATGATGATTTCGAGTTTAACAATGTGCCAACCCTCTTTGTGGGTCATAAGCATCAATGTTAGGGGTGAACATCGTACATGAGAACTGTAAGAGCTCTGTGAGACTTCTGGCATTTGAAATAACAACAGTGTAGAAGTGCTTTTTTTCTTGTCGAAGACATGATGTTAACGTTTTCCTATAAAACCTTTAGGAAATGGCAGTGTTATATTTGGGTGTCCCAGGCCATGCTCCACCTCCGCCACTTTAGAAAAGGTCTAATATCGGAGAAACTGTTCAGATCCCCACCCCTAAACCATATATATTCTTGCTCCTTATGATAAGACATTTAGTGATGCCAACTAGGGAGCCCCACTCCAACCCTGGTTGCAACCAGGCCATGCACCCCATCCTTCCACTCAATAAAAAGGACATATATTTCAGAAACCATTCAGATCCCCAGCCCTTTCTCATACATACTCTTGTTCCCTATGATAGGACATTTTCAGTGACACCAACCTGGAGGTCCCCAGGGGTGCACCGGGCCATGCCACACCCTCTCCACTCATTAAAGGCCTAATATCTCAGAAACCTTTCAGATCCCCACCCCTAAATCATATATTCTCTTGTTCCTTATGATAAGATGCATTCAGTGACACCAACCTTAAGGCCCCCCTGGGTGTGCCGGGGCCATGCTCACCCTCTCCACTTTGCAAAAGGCCAATATCTGAAAAACTGTTCAGATCCCGACCCCTAAACCACATTTATTCCCTTTCCTTATGATAAGACCCTTTCAATGACACCAACCTTGGGGTCCCCTTGGGTGAGTGGGGGCCATGCCACACACCCTCCACTTCATAAAAGGCCTACTATGGGAGAAACTTTTCAGATCCCGACCCCTAAACCATACATATTATTATAAGATGCATTCAATGGCACCAACTTTGAAGTCCCCCCCCCCATCCCCCCAGGGCGCTGGGGCCATGCCTCACCCCCTCCATTTCATGAAAAGCCTAATGTCTCAGAAACTGTTCAGATTCCCACTCCTAACAATACATATTCATTATCCCCTTGTTTTTAAAAACGTGTGATGATATTGTGAACGCCTCCATCCATCTATCTGTCTGTGCATCCGGCCATCTGTCCATCCATCCCTCATGCTATCTCGTCCCCAACTACTGGCCACAATGCAACCAAATTTGGAACATGGCTTCCTTACATGATGAGGGCTTGTGAGAACACCATTATATTCGGCTCTGTCCAGAGCGTGGGGATTTGCACACTCTAGTTAAACTTACTTTGATTTAGGTGGTATTGTTGCTGCCATAGGTTCAACAAAAAGATGGGCTGAGTAACCAGCAGAATGAGTTGAGTCCTCATTAAAGTTGAAATAAAATGGCTGATCTTCATTGTTGATAATCCAAACAGTTTCCTTGGCCTCATGACCTGAAGAGAAACATAAATCAACACTACAGTCTCAAGAGTTTCGACAGTGGTTTTAGAAATGGCATAAAAACTACAACTTCCTTTCTTCCCCTTTTTGGTTGTTCATTTTTAGTTACATTTGTCCTTCCAGTTTAAGTTTTGTCATGCAGGTGATTCAGATTCTTTCCTCCATTATGTATAATGCTCATTTTTAGTTGGGTTTGAATATTCTGAGTCACCACCTGTTTGGGTAAGAAGTGCTGACTCGGTTTATCTGTTGTCCCTTTTGTTTACTGCCATCACTCCGACTTCTTCCCTAGTGATATTGTGGGAAGAATTTGGGACCTGACTGCATCATTTCCTGATCATTTCTCTTTTTAACTTTCTGAGATGACAAATAATAATATGTCTTCAGATGTGTGTGCAGTGATCAAATACAAACTGGGTCAAGGAGAATCTCAGTCATCAATGTGTTTACAAATGACATTTTTGCTTGTCAAACCTCACAATATACTTACCAATGAGCAGAGCTTTGAAGTTCATATGTGATCTGTCCATTGTGATATCAGGCTCCCTGGCTCTACCAACCAACAGGAATGGAATGGTGATGTTCTGTTCAGGGATCGTGAATGTCCAGAATGACTCCATAATATTCAACTCACTTGCACTGTATTCAAAAGCCACCTGTCAGAAGACAATACAAGAACCTGAATTAGTTAGTGCCTGAGGAAACACTGTAGATGCAGAACACAGCATCATTTCTATAATGTTTGCCACTCATCCAGTTTCTTTTAGACACAAAATCGGTAGTAAATTGAACTTGCTCAAATTTTCGAACAAGTATGGTAAGGAGCTGAGGTGTGTATTTGTGTGTGTGCGTGTGTGTGAGTTTTAAGTCCAACAAACAACTAAGGACAACATCACAAAAAACACATATATAATTCTGTCCCCCCATTGAACCCCACTTTTATACAGTAAAACTGGGGTTTACAGGGGTAAACCTCATTTTTCTTAGTTCTGCTCTAAAATATTGATCGTGGGTACTTATTAGAACCGCCTCTAACGAGTACCCACGACCTATGTTTTGTGCAGAAATAAGAAAAATATCTCAAGCCATATAATCAGACGCTACACTGTTGATCAATTAGTTTGCCAATTTGAATGAAAAATTTTATCAAGCATTTGGATTGGTTGACAGATATCAAGTATTTTGATTGGTTGGCATAAGAGTGGCTAAATTAATTCATTCCATAGGGTAAGGATTAGCTTGACAAGTCCTGAACATCATGAAAACACGCCTTTTTAATTCTGACCCCCATGACTTTAATATAGTAAAACTGGGGTTTGCAGGGGTAAACCATATTTTTCCTATTTCTGCTCTTAAATATAGATTGTGTGTACTTGTTAGAAAGGCGGTTCTAACGTGTACCCACAGTCTATATTTTGAGCAGAAATAAGAAAAATATCACAATTTTTTGTCCAATTTTTTTTGTCTTTTAGGTGTTAAAATTTACAATATATTTGTATAGGCGTGTTATCATACTGAGCTAAACATCAGGCAAGTGAGTAAGACGTGTACTTACAGTACTCTTCTTGCCACTGCGTATTTGACCTTTTGGTGTCAAACAGCGGAATGCTGATGGCTTTTTCGGGTCTACCTCATCTTCACAAATCCATTCAAAACTATACAACTGACTGGTGGGATTCACTATAGAAAATGACCTGAAAGACAAACAGAAATAACCTTATTTCTGCTATACTAAGTCCTATATTTTGCAACACTATAGAACTTCTTTTAACCTTTTTTGTACCAAATGGAATCTTCCTCCTTATATAAAGCAGGAGTTCATTTCAAAGTTTAGGGATGTCAGGTTGTGTTCTCATCAAAATTTATTTGGAAAATGACTGAACTTCTAGCAAACAGTGCAGGCCCTGATCAGATGCCGCGTTCTGCAGTGTCTGATCTGGGCCTGCACTGTTTTGCCAGGATGCCCTTTTTGGGGTTTCTGGTACTAAATGGGTTAAAGAACATTTTGCATTCGATACCAGGGAATGGATACACCCTAAATCAAAGCAATGACAGCACTGGTGGGTCAGTTGTCTCTAAGAGTTTGCTGAAAAATGGTTCTGAATGGGGACTGAACCCTTAAAATTCTGTACTGTAAGCAAACAGTGTAGACCCAGATCAGATTCCGCATATTGCGGCATCTGATCTTGGTCTGCATTGTTTGCCAAACCTAACACATGATTAAAGTTCAAGAGTCTTATGCAACATTCAGACCTCACAGCTATATGAACACTTATTTTCTATAAATAACTATCATTAGGGAAACATACATGTATCCATGTGAACTAATGGCGTTCAACATGGTGTCAGAAATAACAAACAATAGGTAAAAATTGTAACTTCTGCTTTCAACTTAGATTGTGGGTGCTCGTTAGAACTGCCTCAATGAGGAAAATTAAAGCAGATTATGTACACTGTAGATCCAATATATTGCGGTGTTTGGGGTCCAAGTTCCGCTAGCATGATATATCCAGATCGCAATATAAGTCGCGGTAGTTTGCTGAGATGCCAATAAAAGTCGCTAGTACTAATAATTCTCTAAGGTTTTTTTCTATCTCTGTATTTAGAAGATCTGGAGTTTGTGGATTTTTTTTACATGTTAGAATGTTTGTCAACTTTACATGAAGGCAAGCTCAAAATTCCTTGTAAAATCTATATGGCATGGGAAATTGACTTACTTTGTAGCTTTAACTGAGATACCAGTTGTTTCAAACTCTATCACTCTGGTATTGGCATCCAGTGTGGTCCCTGGTGGGGCTCCTCCTGGCCCTCTCATCTCAGGATTACGTCTGGCACTGGTGATATAGTCCGAGTCTTCCAGTTCAAAGTGACAATAGGGCATCAAACTCTTCCCCTTCAGACCAATCAATGGTCCCTGCTGGTTCTTCTCAAGGTTAGCAATACTAGAGTATATCAAAAGTTAATTATCAGACAAGGTATATTCAACAGATACACCACAACCTCTTTATAACACTATTAATGCAGTCCAAAGCAGAAACCATGTTACTTAAACAACCGTGTTATATCCAAACAAAAATGTGTAGATTACATAGAAAAATGACCATTTATTGTCTACACATTTCTGAGATCCATTTTGAAATGGTGTTATATCCAAACCGTGTTATAACGAGCCATGTTGTAACAAGGTGGTGGTGTATTGGGACCACAGGAATGGTATAACTCAGTATTTTGACATCTTTCTCAAATATATGAGATGTGCCACAAGAATACCCTGGCTCGACTGTTCAAAACAGTGTATAAGGCTGAGCTGATTTTAGAAACTCATTTAATCCAGGCACTGACAGTACTGGTGGGTTGAATGTCTTTGAGTTAGCTTGGGAAAATGGGCCTGAACAGGGGGCTTAGACTGTTTTGTATAACCCTTGAATTCCCATACTTTAAGCAAACAGTGAGAAGATGAGAAGATGCCACATTCTGCCCAGTCTGATCTGGGTCTACACTGTCTGCCAAGCCCAACACATAATTCCAGTTCAGATTTTATAGATGATCCTCTTATGCAACATTGAGCTCACATCAATTACATACAGTGAAACCTGTCTTAGTGTCCACCTCTATTAAGCAAGCAACCTGTCTTAAGCAAGCAAGCTTTCAGTTCCCAAAAAAGGAAAATGTATTAAAATTCAACTGTGTTAAGTAAGCACATGTCTTCAGCAAGCACTTTTTGTTTATCCCATAGGTGCTTGCTGCTTGCTTAATACCAGTTGGAATGTAATAAGAATAGCATGGCTATGTTCTATAAATAACCGTTACCTGGATTTCCTACAAATCAGTGACAGTGACATGGACATTAGTACTGAAGAGTCTGGGCTTAATAACTTTGGGTCGACTGACAATGGACCCAAAAATGGCTGAATGTTTTCCAAACAGTGAAGGCCTACTCTGCAACATCTGATCTGGGCCTGCACTGTTTGCCAGTGTCCCACTTTGGGGTTTCCATATATAAAATTGGTAAACTAACTTGTCAGTGGTAAAATATTTTAACTGTTCTAGCAATTATAAAAAGTAAAGTGGTACACAAAAACCTCTTTACTTAGGTCAGTTGGCCTTGTCTCATCCATTATCTATAGCAAACTGAATGTCCTATTTAGTATGGTAAAAACAATCATTCTGATGGCATCAAGGCACAGGGGTCACACTATGCTCAAACATGCACACAGACTTCTTTCTTTTTTTCGTTTTTCTCCACCTAATTTTTCCTCCATATTCTCTCTTCTCTCAGGCACATTCTTCTCTCTTCTGTTTGTCTTCATTTTGGCCACAGTTTTTTGGTATAGACAGCATACCATCTCAAAAGAAGCAGGACAAAATGAAAATTTGACAGGCTATTACTTTTTGTCCTTTTGGCTAGGTTTGGAAGCTTCTGATCTGCTTCTAGTATCTCTTAGAGGACTGAAATGCATTCTGTCAACAGTTGCAGGAATAATGTGTTCGGAAACAGCCATATGGTTGAAAATGTGAAGGAATGCAGGTAGTTCGAAAAGTGTTGAGTAGCAAATAAGCAGAAATAAGCTAAGGTAGTCGAAGAGATATAGAAAAATGACCACAAATGGTTTTTAGAGAATTAGGTGTATTTTTGCTACATGAAAACGGTTAACAAAATTTTTGTGTCTTAACCCTTTACCACTCAGATACGTATATTCCCGACTCGATCCATTACCACTCAGACCCGTATATTTACGACGTTATCGATTAACGTACAGATACGTATATCCCCGTGTGTCGCCATTTGAACAAATACGTGTTTGCCCGTGTCTCAAAATCAATCGCGTTATTTTTACCTTTTTCCTAAATATAAAAACGCCGGATGTTTATTAATGTTAAGTTTGGTCTTTTGCCAACAATATTTGCGAAAAAAACAAATATGTTTCTATACAAAGTTTTTGTGTAATTTACAACCAAACACACCAGGGGTTTCTCTACTGAATCACGATGACCTTGCCTGACCGGCATGGAAAATTACTGGGTTGAGTTACTGAATGACGCAATATTTGTGTGTTGGTCGCGCATGATTTGCATGATTTAGGTAAAGACAATTAGCGCTGTATAATCAGTTAGATTCAAGGGATTTATGGTTCAAGATAATTAGTTAATTGGGGATTATGATACCCTAGGAATGTTTATACAGCGGATGCCACCCGCAGCGTGCCGAGCTTTGAGCCGCAATAAATTACGTAACAGTACCCAAAAGTGTACCAAGGTGTTCATCGGAAGGGCAATAAAACCCACAGATGGGTAGAAGGCCTTTCATTGGTCAATAGTTTCAGCCCCTTTAATGAATATTAATTTCTAAAAAAAAAATATGCGACGTCTGATCAGGGTCTCACCGCCGACACGTTAACAGACAAACAGATGCAATTATTAAGCGGCACCTGATCAGGGTCTTCAGGTTTTTGGACCTTATAATGCTACGGCACCCGGATCAGACCCTCCACAATTATTGCCGCGACGTCTGATTCAGCTCCAACCGCCGACGGTTCATTTTATTTTATTTTCCGCGACCGAATAGGTTTGGAGGATATAGCGACCGTCCAAATTTCCGTCCGTCCGTAGACACAACAGACAGATGCAAACAATGCAGACTCGGATCAGACGCCGTACTATTATTGAACGGCGTCTGATGAGGGTAAGCATGTTTGTAGAAGGCATCTGAGACGGCGCAGACCCGGACAAGACGCTGCGCAACGGTTATGCGGCGTCTGATCAGGGTCTTATCGGCGACGGTGGTGTTTTTTATCCCTAGTCTAAACAGGTTCGGAACCTGGCGTCCGTATATTCGCCCGTTCGTAGACACAAAATTATGAGTGACAAGACGCTGCGCAACGGTTATGCGGCGTATGATCAGGGTCTTATCGGCGACGGTGGTGTTTTTTATCCCTAGTCTGAACAGGTTCGGAGCCTGGCGTCCGTTCAAACGTCCGTCCGTAGACGCAATAGACATATGAAAACAATGCTGATCCGGATCAGATGTACAATTATTAAACGGCGTCTGATGATGGTCTACATGTATGTAGACGGTATCTGAGACGGCGCAGACCCGGACAAGACGTTGCGCAACGACGCGGCGTCTGATCAGGGTCTTATCGCCAACGGTGGTGTTTTTTTTAACCCTAGTATGAACAGGTTTGGGGGATATAGCGATCAGCGTGGCGTCATTCACCCAACCGTCTGTATAACAAAAGACAGAACACAAAGGTGCAAACAGTGCAGATTTGAATCGGACGCCATACAATTATTATACGGCGTCTGGATAGGGTCTACAAGTTTGTAGACGGAATATACGACGGCACAGACCCAGACCAGACGCTGTACAATGATCATGCGGCGTCTGATCATGGTCTGACCCCCGCCGGTGCGTTTTATTTTTATCCCCTGACCAAATAGGTTCGGGGATATAACTATCAGCCTGGCGTTCGTCCGTCCGTCCGTCCGCAAACAAAACTATGAGTCTGGCGTCCGTTCACATGTCCGTCCGTTCGTCCGTAGACACAACAGACAGATGCAAGCAATGCAGATAAGAATCAGACCTGTACAATTATTAAACGGCGTCTGATGGGGGTCTACAGGTTTGTAGACGGCATATGGATCGGCGCAGACCTGGACAAGACGCTACACAACGATAATGCGGCGTCTGATCAGGGACTAATTGCCGACGGTGGTGTTTTTATCCCTAGTCTGAACATGTTCGGGGGATATAGCGATCAGCCTGGCGTCATCCACTCAACCGTCTGTATAACAATAGACAGAACACAAAGGTGCAAACAGTGCAGATTTGAATCAGACGCCATACAATGATTATAAGGCGTCTGGATAGGGTCTACAGGTTTGAAGATGGCATATGCGACGACACAGACCATGCGACGTCTGATCATGGTCTGACCGCCGCCGGTGCGTTTTATTTTTTATCCCCTGACCAAATAGGTTCGGGGATATAACTATCAGCCTGGCGTCCGTCCGTCCGTCCGCGAACAAAATTGAGTCTGGCGTCCGTTCACATGTCCGTCCGTCCGTAGACACAACAGACAGATGCAAGCAATGCAGATTGGAATCAGACTTTAAAAATTATTAAACGGCGTCTGATGAGGGTCTACAGGTTTGTAGACGGCATATGGGTCGGCGCAGACCCGGACAAGACGCTGCACAAAGGTAATGCGGCGTCTGATCAGGGACTCATTGCCGATGGTGGTGTTTTTTATCCCTAGTCTGAACATGTTCGGGGGATATAGCGATCAGCCTGGCGTCATCCACTCAACCGTCTGTATAACAATAGACAGAACACAAAGGTGCAAACAGTGCAGATTTGAATCAGACGCCATACAATGATTATAAGGCGTCCGATCAGGGTCTACAGGATTGTAGACGGCACAGACCCAGACCAGTAGCTATCAACCTGACGTCATCCACCCGTTAGTCTGTATGACAATAGACAGAACACAAAGGTGCAAACAGTGCAGATCGGGATCAGAGCCCAGACAAATATTATAAGGCGTCTGATCAGGGTCTACAGGGTTGTAGACAGCACATGCGATAGCAAAGACCCAGACCAGACGCTGTACAATGACCATGCGCATCAGATGTCATTGCACCTCAGTGTTGGGTAAAAGTCCCACCAAATTGGAAGCAATATCTCCAAAATGTCCTAAATAGTGTTGATGGGGATGTTATACCTCTAATCAAACAAATCTTATTTATAAAAAAAAAAAAAAAAAAAAATACAGAGACGGCTCTTTGGGGTGAGCTGGCTATGGGGTGGTTGATACATTTATTCAAAAAAAAAAGGTAAAGTTGGGGATGGGGGTTCAAAAAAGGATAGATAGGCTGTAATAGTTATTTTAATCTTATGCAAAAGCACTGATTTTTTCATAAACAAAACACACCCATGTGTCATAGCACATTCTTTAATTTCTCCAAAATGGCTACTTTTCCATTGAAAACTTTTATATTTTTCTTATTTATACTCAGAACATAGGTCGTGGGTGCCGATTGAGGCAGTTCTAACGAGTACCCACAACCTTGGTCTTGGTGCAGAAATAAGTAAAATAATGTATACCGGGTTCAGATAGATGTTCATTTCACAGACTTATGAACATGATCTTATTTCTGCATAAAAAGTATGTTATGGAAACTTGTTGGAAGACCCTCAGTGACATGCCCTAATGATTACCTACAAATGCGTTTTTGTGCGGAAATAAGAAAAATAATACGTGGATACCCCCTCTTTTCTGGGGCTATGGTGGTTAAAAATACTTTCTCTGACCAACCCAAAACAGAAATTTTTGCTAAAGAAAATATTTTGCTTACTTTGACACTTCATATTTTCAAAACGCAAAGAGAAACTATAATAAATTTAGTACCATTGGAAAGAAAATTTAATTTCCTAGAAACTTTACATTTACATAAATATTGTCAAATGTACAGAAAATACTAAAATAATCATTTTTGTAACATAAGGGTGAAAATCACACAAAAATGCCAATATCTCTGTTCAGATAAGACTGTCAGGCCTATCAGCCATATATGGACTATTGGTTATTGATTTACCTATATCAGTGTTCTGTTAAGATGCTGTATTGGATAATTTTCTGAGTGGTAAAGGGTTAAGTATTAGTTACACATAGTTACTTACCCATCTTATACATATTAAAAACAATTTATCACAATTCTCATTTTTATAACAGACAAAGAACCTACGTGCAAATCAGTCTTCCTTCATAATCACTGGCATCAAGGGGAGAGAATTTCACAGTGAATGTCTGTTTCTTTCCAGCAGCTACCGTCCCAAACTCAGGCTCAATAGTATAAGGAACATAGTGTGTGTCTACAACATCTACCCTAGACTCTGGCCTCTCCCCCTCAGATATGAAGGTGACAGCTCTCTGTATGGTTGGGGTAAAATCCTCCATAACAATCTGCCAGTTATAGTCTAGCTGCACAGAACCTTTATTACTGAGATTGAATCTGAAAAAAAGAATTTCTGTGTAAGTACTGAAATTATCTACAAATTTGAATTGATGTGACTTTTTCTACTGGCAATATTTCAAAAAATGACTGTGGATTGGAAAAGGTGCAAGCCAATCTATTCCCAACTTGGTTTGGTTTTACACAGTCTGCCATAGCATATCTGTCCGGATGCTCAAACAAAACGTTATGGCAGGAAGAATAAATTTGTGTTGCAAATCATTTGTGAAGTCAACAAAAACCAGAAATGTTTTCAGAAGAAAACTATGTCCCCTCACCATGAATACGGCCCACACAACTATTTAAGATTGAATATGAAGTCAAGGTCCCCAAAGGAGAATAAAGTCTTTCACTTTTTCATGTTGCCATGATATATTGTACTGAGTTTTGTCAGATTTCTTCCATCTGTTCATAAGATATGGTAAATTCAAACAGAAAATGACCAATCTTTGGACCCTTGTCAACTTGAGAACCAGGTCAATGTCACCAAAATCTAATCAAGGGTTCTGGATATTGAGATGGTATATTGCACCAAATCTAGCCAGAATTCATCCACAAGTTCAGGAGATATACTGCAGACAGAATATTCGACAATCTCTGCAGTTCTATGACCTTAAAAGTGAGGTCAAGGTCACAAACAAATCTCATCAAGCCTTTGGTAGATTGCAATAATATATTGTTCCAAGTTTTACCACAATGTATGAATTCATTCAGGAGATGGGTGCAGACAAGCTATTTTTGGCCAAAATTTGAGCTTATGACCTTGAATCAGGGTCACCAAAATGTAAACAAATCTTTGGTAGGTTGCTATTATATATTGCACTGAGTTTGATTACAGTTCATAATTAGTTCATTATATTTATAACAAAAGGTTCAAAGGACTAGATTTAAGAATTCATTCAGGAGATAGTACACATCAGAAAATGACTCTACGCATTCTCCTGTTTATGTTCTTCAAATGTGTGTGTGCTGCCAGATAATGGGGATAATTGTGTAACTTTTTACATAACGCTAACTCAAGCTCTCCTCTGTATGCACGATGGCTCTAGTGAGACTGCTTTTGTGCAGGCCTAACTGCATGTTTGCTGGTTGTTGTCATGAGCTAGACCATGTACTGCTCCTTTCATGCTAACATGCTGAACAAATGCAAAGACTGAGCTCATGTTGACTGAGCAGGGTTCATTTCTAAGTGCTATCCTATACTTACTCATACACTCTTGTCTGGAACATCAATGTCTCTCTGAAGTGTATAGAATCCACCTTGCATTTGAATTTACTATAATCAGCTGTAGCATTGACCAACAGTTCAACATTACGTCCTGAGTCAGGAACCTCAGTGTAAGGAGGCTCTGGTTCTGTCTCTACTACTTTTCTCTTGGCAGGTCTTGGTGTGGTAGCTGCTGTCTTTGTTCCCCCACCTGTCCCACTGTCAGTAGCTGGAGACATTGGCACATCCACCCACTTCACAGTCCGGATACGATCATCCCAGTCAGAGATCTGCAGGTAAAACAAATTAGTATTATTATTGGAATTATCTATTAGACCTTGCAGAAAAGTCTTAATTTTTGGAACCAAAGAACACACCACAAATTTACAAAAATATGCACCTGTATTTTCTAATTGTATGTGTATTAAAAAAATTTAAATCAATTTCTTAAAGCTTAATATAAAGCATACCACTGGAAGTTTTCATGTGAGAAATCTAAATCGTACATTGACTTCAAACAAAATTAGTCAAGTACAAAACTTGAAGGAATGAATACAATGTAGCGTCGTTATGATGCTGTCATCGGGATCCATCGACACGTGATCCACGTTATACAGATCTTGACAACCCCACCCACTTTTATTGCATGCATGATTACTGTTTCTGCCAGTTATTATGAATGTTTCATATTGCATGTATTTTATAAGTTCTATAGTTACTAGATTAAATTTTAATCTGATGTTAAACTTCTAGCGGTCTTTTAGCTTTTCATTCAACCCATTTTTGAATTTATTTATTGTTGTACTTTTGTTTCTGTATCTGTGGCCGGCATATTTATTTATCTCTGACCGGGTTTTGTGGCAAACAAGAGTCCCTAAGGTATTACAAAATAGTGAAGTAAAACGCAACTTGACTATACCATAATGTTAGCTTGAAAGAAAGAATGTAAGCGAACCAAATTCAACATGGTGTTCATGTCTGCTTGATTTCCATTTAGTGAAAATGAATAACTGCATGCAGATGTGCAGAAAAAAGAAAAACAGCTGATGCTTTGCTCTGTTTTGGAGGCAAAAATACTTTGTGTCTGAATGTGACAATTACAAAGTGTTTAACTGAGACACTACTGGTAACATCTTGTTTGACCTAGTTTTCACACCATATCACACTGTAAATTGTCAGCTTATCGGTAAGCTTTAGGCAAGTTTTCACAGTTTAATAGTGTTAACAAGTTGAGTAAATAAGCAAGTATACATTTATTTTCTTGGTTGACAATGTTTTGACTGCCGAGTTCCATTGACTAACGGAAAAAAACTTCGATCAAGTTTTCAAAACTGAGGGAAAAACACAATTATTGGAGCTACAGACAAACAGCATTATAATGTTTTCTCACCACCAAAAGGCCCCATGGAGTTACTGCATGCAAATACGCAGAAGAAAACAGCGTCTGTTTTGCTGTTTTGGTGGGAAAAATATTTAGCGTATACACTTGTCAACGCAAAGGGATTGAGACATAACTGGTATATCTTGACTGACCTAGTTTTCATACCTTGTCCGACTTATCTATAATGCTTTAGGTGAGTATTCACAGTTTTATTGTGTTGACAACAGCGAGTATACATGTATAATAATGGCTAATAATGTTTTGACCGTTGAGCTCTGCGGAAAAAGGGCAATAGTTTTGGTCAAATTTTCAAAACATGAAGAAAAACGCCAAGTATGGGAGACACAGTCCAACAGCATCATAACGATTTCCGTGTTTTAAGCATCCAGATTTTAACACCTCTACAGTATATTTTCTAATAGTTACCTGTTCTGGTGGTTTGTTGAATGTGATCTTGCTAACTTTACAGAGAACTGAGGATTCCTGGAGTTGTTTGGGTTGATCTGACTTGAAAGTAAGAGACATGTCCTTGGAGCTGTTGCTATGCAGATGTCCTACTTGAGGAGAGAACTTGAGCTGAGGATGGTCTGGCCACTGGAATCTTATTACATCAGTCTTTGAATGGTTGGTCATTGTAAATGACAAAGTTCTTGGTTCGTTGATGAAGCAATCACCAAATCTAATTAAGTTTGGCTTTGCAGCTGTCAGAAGAAAAGGAGATAATACCTCTTAACTCTTCATTATGATAACAAACCCCTGCACTAAAATGGAGTCTTTCATATCTCCAGCATTTTGCAGATGAAAATATTCAATATTTTTCATATGTTTACTCCAAATATAGATTGTTGGTGCTCTTTAGAACCACCTCAATGTTTTAGAAGCCTATGTGGTGTACTGGCTAACCTATCTGCCTCATAAACCAGGGTCGTGCATTTGATCCTGGGCTTATCCACTTTTGGATGAGTCTTTAAATGGAGGTCTCGTCTCCATTTTACCTTAGTTGTTGCGGAAGATGTAAAACACACATACCCACAATGTTTTTGAGCAGAAATAAGGAAAACAATGAACACCCCAATAAACAACTCTTTTCTTTATAAAATGCAGGGTATGGAGGGGGTATTCCTTACACAGACTTGTTAATGTGATGTTCAAGCACCTCTAGCAGATGTCACTTTCAAAATTCAGTAAAATTCCTTTATTAAGACCACCTTTGGGACTGTTCAAAAGTGGTCTTTAAGACCACTTTTGAACAGTCCCAAAGGTGGTCCCTGACCAGAGGACATTGTGTGCAGAAAATACTAAGAAAGAATAACTGCACCCTTCTAAGTATTATAAAACTTTTTAAAGCAGAATTAGTCTTAATTTTAAGTGGAATAACGGATTTTTACTGTATTGAGGAAAAAAGGCTTGACATTATATGCTGGACAGATGATTCACATGAATATCAGGCCTTCTTTCTCTGAAAATACATTGCCATCTGCTTTAAACATTTACCATAGTGCTTGAAGGGTTAACCCATTCTATACTGGTGGACTCTTCCATTGCTATATGCTGGACAAGTCCATTTGTCACTTACTGGACCCCGCCAATCGGGGCTTGAAGAAATAGATGGGCTGCACGATGCTTCCACGCAGATCTAAATCTGACCCACACAGGGATCTAAGGATCTAAGCCTGCCCAAGCAAAGCGGTGCAAGTCGGACCGTCCATGCTTATAAACCCTATTGGTTTCATTGGGTGACAGGGCTTAAGATGTCATTTCATCTCAACGTCAGGTAAAAGTCCCACAAAATTGGAAGCAACATCTCCAAAATGACCTTTACAGTGTTGATGGGGATGTAAAACCTCAAATCAAACAAACAAACCATTTGTCATTTAAGGGGTTTCAGGCCTATTTTTTTCAGTTTCATTCCATTTTTGACAGAAAACCCTGTTAAGAAACAGTGCCTGATCAGATGTCGCATTTTGTGGCATCTGCAGATCTGGGCCTTTGCTGTTTGCCAAGTAACCTTTTTAGGGGTTTGCCGCCGATAATGGGTTAAATGGTGATTAATAGATAAATGAAAATGGCTGTGAAGCTGGCAATTCTGCAAATTTAGGATCTTGGCCAAGAGATTCGGATGACACCTTTTTAATAGGTAAACTCACTTGTATCTTGTTATGACTTTCATAACACGAAAATACATTTCTTTCTTTGTATTATTTTTGTGCAATTATGGTAGGTGCAAAATGGTATCTTCAATGGTATCTTGTCCGGCGTGTTTAAGAACATTTCAAAGTCATACATTAAAATGTACATTTACTTTTGTAATTTCTGCAATGTTTGGAATGTGCCTTTCAAGAATTTCATAGAATTTCCAGCATTTCAGTGTTTTCTTGCTGTCGAGTCCTCACCGTTGTTTCATCTCTGTGGTGGTTTGATTTTTTGTTTTCACGGAGATGTTGCACTGATGAGTTAGGAGACCTTCATGCGGACTGAACAAATTATTTGTCTAAATCGCGATGGAAGTAAGGGCGAGGATTGTGGCCACGTAAAATCGATTGAAGCCCCCTCCCCCCCCCCAGTGGAATTCTTTTCCGCTGACCATTCCAAGGTGGTTCTTCTGTCGCAGTTTATTTTTGTTATGGTTTGTCTTTGGGTGTTTGTGTCGCTTATATTATTTTATTTTGGATAGCCTATTGGCAAATTTGTGGGAAAGTAACTGTCCTTTGGGCTTTCCACTGTTGATGTTTCCATTGGGGTCTGTTGTTTCATGTTTGTGTTTTTTTCCCTTTGTTGTCTCTGATGGGAGCTGTGGGTTAATTGTATCGATTCCTGACCATTGCCTCCACTTCTATTTTTATTAGTAACTAGACAAAAGTGCCCAGTGGGGCACGTATACCCCCGGCCAGTGCCGAACTACAAAGGGAAATAACTCTAAAAGGCCTGACCCCTTGGCCCTTATTTTCTTTCCCACAATACAAGTAGTCATACTGATCATGTGTGCAAAATTTCAAGTTTCTATGTGAAGCAGTTCCTTAGATATCTTTGACACAAAATAATTGTTTACGGACAGACAGACAGACGGAAAAGACAAAAACTATATACCCCCATGGCATTCGCCGGGGGTATAACAAATACTTCCTAACTGACAGAGATTATCTTTGGACGTTAACACATTTACTTCTATAAAATTACATAAAAAATTTAGACAAGTCACCAAATATACAATGTATTCCTCAAATGTTCTTATGACCCATAAAAAAGGTGGAATGTGGACAAATGCTTTACTTTACAAAATTTGTCACCACATATTGCAATTTCTGAGGGAGATTCAAACTAAGCAAGTACCAACCTGAAACATCATCTTCTGCCATATTTCCCTCCTCATTTTCAGGGTCAACTGGTACAGCCACACACCCAATCTTGTCCAATGAGATCTCATCCTCATAACCTTCACCTACAAGCTGCAGGATTGAGTCTTCATACTGATTATCAATAACCGATACACGAATATGGGCCTGTGAGCGCTGGACAGCTTGCGGTACAAAGATGGCATTAAATGCAACAGTCTCGCCCACCCCAACATTAACTGAAGCAGTGTGGGGTCTTCTTGAACCTTCTGAAACACAGACATGAGATTTCCATAAAAAATCTGAGTATCTAGTTACAAAGCAGCATAGAACGGAATCAACACATGTTCTCTTGCTAGATTTTCCAACATTCAACATACAACATTTGTGAGACCAATACTCCAACAAATGTTATAGATATTTGTTAGAATCACCTCACCGAGACAATTCTAACAAATGTCTATAACATTTGCTTCTTGAAGTAATGAAGCAGAACCTATCATGCTCCTAACAGGGATTCTTTATAACGGCAAAATCTTTACAACAACACAATATTAGGAAACAAATAGTGTCGTTATAACGAGGGTCCTTTGTACCTACCATTACTGATTCTGATTTACCCTAAGCGACTGGACCTGATTACATGTATGTCTGTAGTATATTGGTCTTGCTTTCCCATCAATTTAATTCAGTAAACCCTGGTCGGGAACTCGTACCTGGTGCGAAATTGCATGCCCCACCCCGCCCCACCCCCCTTAATATATCGCCAAATAATGAAAGTGGCATCCATTTTTTTTCCTTAGCTCGGTGTGCCCGTCAAGCGCATAATTCAAGCAACGTCACAGGTCATTAACAGCACGCAAATTGCCTTGTTAATACATGGGTTTTTGCTAAATTAATGCATGGTTGTTAATAGCGTGCGGCACTGACTTTTATGCCTTTAAAACCTCTTGAGTGTCTTCTTTAGTGTTTTGGGGGATTTTTTTTTTTTTGGCTGAACTTTCTGTGTAAATGAAGTAAAATAAAAACAGCACTTTGAAATATATAAAAATGTTTGTGTTTTCAAAAAACTTGCAAAGACAGGCTTCTTTAAACTATTTTATCCTGAATTAACTCATCCACTTTATAAACTGAAAGAGTTCATTTTCAACTTTATGGGTGTGTCAGATTCAGGTATTTACAAAATGGCTGAACTCTTTTTGCAAACAGTGTAACAAAACATGGCATCTGATTTGCCAGTATCCCTTTTTGGATACTGGCATCTAAAAGGGGTTAAGATTGTGTACTTTTCACACTGCACATGCCATCTTTTAAAATTAATGGTCTTGGTGCTGAGTGTTACAGGACTATTGGTTTCCACCATCATGTTATGACTATGTCAACAGCCATCACACACATACTGTGCATGGTAGACAATCTCAAGCAAATTTATGCTAACTTTTTTGCTGCAGATGTTCAAAGCCTCATTTACTTGACAAGCTTGTTAGTGACCACAACACTATCTGTTAAAACAGTGTTTTTTCCAGCAAAAAAAGTATTTTTTTTGTCATACTGAATGGTTGGCTTTAACACCTTAACTAACACCTTAAGCTTTGAACAACGGAGCCCTAATGAACCATTTCAACAGTAAAACAGAGAAAAAACTTGTACGATTAACTGAAGTTAAGTTTTCAATGACAAACTTGGCACCAAATGTCACAGGGCCTGCCCTGTGACATTTGGTGCCAAGTGTGTTATTGAAAACTAACCTTCAACTAATCCTATAAATCTACAAAGAAGCCAGAACAATACCCAATTGGGTCTTGAACCCAAGGTCTCTGGCACACCATTTTAGCATCCTACTAAATGAACTATGGCAATGCACAGAAGTTTTGTGAACATGCTGTTTTACTTTTTATTTCAATTTACCATAAATGTATGTCAGTATTTCTAGCAAGTTTTTTAAAATTCTTATCTCAAAATACAGCTGCCTTTCATTGTCTCAAACACTGATAACTCAACCTACTGCTTAAGTCAAACTAAATTTTGGATACTGTTGTTTTAGTTTTGCTAAACGTTAATTAGATTTCAACTCCTTTTGTCTCAAACTGCTGTTATCTCAACCCAAAAGTCATACCTGTGATAATTTTATGTTGACCATTAGGGAGATTTGCTTCTCAGATGAGGGAGATTGGGGTCCCAATGAGGGAGATTTTCTGACGGCATGTTTAAGTGTTTTTTTTCTTGTCATTTTTTTTGTGGTTTAGATGCACAAAGGAACTGGAACTACTTAATTAAAATGATAGGAACATATTTTGTCAAGTTTAATTTCAAAATAGCAAGTTGTAGGTTATTTACAAACAATGCTGTAACCACAAGTCCATTGATGTGATTTCAAGTTGTGGATATAGTCAGAATCACCTGATTGTTGAAAGTACCTGCAACATGTTGTAGTGTAGAAATACTTGATTAGAAAAGATATCCTAAAATGTTTCCAGTTCTCTTCTTTATCCGGTGCTGGGTTTTACTGCTACTGAACAGACCCAAAGCACAATGTTCTCTTCATTGATAAGCATTACTTCTAGCACTATTTACACTCCTTTATGTAGTCTATGCAGGCAACTTTTTTGGCCTTTCTCAGAACACCCTGTTCTTAAATACATGTATAGGTAAAGCAGTCCATGCTGAAATTAATACCATTTTATAACAATTGTTCAGGTTGGCCCCAAAGAATTAGTGAGAATCCAAGGGAAAAAATGCTGAGTTTACTTGGTTAAAATCCAAACCTTGATATAATGATGCCCTTTATGGCTCACCTGATCCACACTGAAGAAATGAAATGGTAGGTTATATATAGTACGGTGCCTTGTCAGAAGGAGCATACATGCCAAATATGAAGGGTCTATCTCAAATGGTTCAAAAGTTGTGATAAAGTAGGTCAAGGTCAAACTTTTTGTATGAGTGCGAAGCCCCTCTCACAAGGAATATATATGCCAAATATGAAGGCTCTATCTCAAATGCTTCAAAAGTTATGATTAAGTAGGTCACAGGTCAAGGTCGAATTTTTTTGCATGAGCGGGAAGACCTTGCCACAAGGAACCTACATGCCAATTATGAAGGCTCTATGATAAATGGTTCAAAAGTTATGACAAAAATGGTCAAAGGTCAAGGTAATAGGTCAAAAATTTTGTATGTGTGGGAAGCCCTTGTCACAAGGAGCCTACATGCCAAGTATGAAGGCTCTATCTCAAGCTCAAAAGTTATGGTGAAGTAGGTCAAAGGTCAAGGTCGCAGGTAAAATTATGTGTATGGGTGGGAGGCCCTTGTCAGAAGGAACATACCTGCCAAATATGAAGGCTCTATCCCATATAGTTCAAAAGTTATGATTAAGTAGGTCAAATGTCAAGGTCACAGGTCAAAAGTTTGGATGGGGGGGAAGTCCTTGTCACACAGAACAAACATACCAAACATGAAGGCACTATCTCAAATGGTTAAAAAATGATGAAAAAGAAGGTCACATGTCAAGGTTACAGGTCATTTTTGTATGAGTGGAAGCCCTTGTCACAAGGAACCTACATGCCAAATATGAAGGCTCTGTCTTAAACGGACCAACAGTTATGACAAAATAACTTAATGATCTACTTTTTGATTTTTAAACTTGATAAAGATATTGTCAAGATGATCATTCTGAGCAAGTTTGATGATAATCATACTAAAATTGTGGCGGCCTCTAGTGTGGTCAGAACGTTTTTCTATGATTTGACCTACTGACCTACTTTTTGACCCAACATGACCCATATTCGAACTTAACCAAGATATTGTCAAGAAGATCATTCTGAGCAAGTTTGATGATGATCAGACCAAAACTGTAGCCTCTAGTGTGTTCACAAGGTTTTTTAATGATTTCATCTACTGACCTACTTCTTGCCGAACTTGACATAGATATTGTCAAGATGATCTTTCTGAGCAAGTTTGATGAAAATCAGATTAAATATGTGGCCTCTAGTGTGTTGACAAGGTTTTTCTACAATTTGACCTACTTACCCACTTTTTGACCTAACCTGATCCATATTCAAACTTGACTGAAATATTGTCAAGATGATCATTCAGATTAATGATGATTGGACCAAAACTGTGGCCTCTAGTGTGTTCACAAGGTTTTTCGATGATTTGACCTTCTGACCTACTTTTTGACCCAACATGACCCTTTTTCGAAACTGACTTAGATATTGTCAAGATGGTCATTCTTAGCAAGTTTGATGATGGTCAGACTAAAACTGTGGCCTCTAGTGCATTCACAAGGTTTTTCTATGATTTGACCTATTGACCTACTTTTTGACCCAACATGACCCATATTCAAACATGATAGAGATATTGTCAAGATGATCATTCTGAGATAAATTGATGATGATTGGTCCAAAACTGTGGCCTCTGGTGTGTTCACAAGGTTTTTCTCTGATTTGACCTACTGACCTACTTTTTGACCCGACAAGACCCATATTCGAACTTGACCGAGATATTGTCAAGATGATAATTCTGAGCAAGCTTACTGATGATCAGACCAAAACTGTGGCCTATAGTATGTTCACAATGTTTTTCTATGATTTGACCTACTGACCTACATTTTGACCCCACATGACCCACATTCGAACTTGAACGAGATATTGTCATGGGTGATCATTCTGACCAAGTTTTATGATGATTGGCTGAAAACTGTGACCTCTGGTGTGTTCACAAGAAAAGTTTATGCGCGGACGACGCGCGACGGACGACGACGCCAGACATCTCACAGGCACAAAAGCTCACCATGACCTTCGGTCAGGTGAAGTAATAAATCCACACAAATTATAGATTTCACTAACATGAAGTTCCCTGTCACAGATCTTTTTTAAATACAGTACTTGTGAAAAGCTTACTCAAGGGGAGCAATTTCCCTATAAGAAAATCTGCTGTTGATTTCATCACTTTTAATAATTACTCGTTATTGATTGGTAAATAATAACTTTTTTCCACTTTCAAAATCAAATTTTTTTAACTTTTCATGAAATGTGAAAATAAAAGACATATTGGAGATTGATATAAAAGGAACAAACAGTGATAAAAAAAAAATGGGAAAATAAACACAATTTCAATTTAAGTCTAAGCTTAATATAAGTAAAATAGAACTCCACTGTCACCATGCAAAACTACTGAGTGTCTGTCCTACTGAGTGCAAATGCACCTCTCTCGTAAGAGATAACGGTAAATAAATTACAACAGCGCAATCGGCAAGTTAGCAATCGGTCTTCTCCCAGACGCACTTTTAATTTTGTTTGAGACGAATATCAAATACGTGCCGAAAGCTTTGTTGCACCGCTTTGAACTTTCCGTCACGTGCTTCTGAACCGGTACTCGAGATGATTGACAACCGTCTTTGGACGTTTTAAGCGTGGGCGGGACAATAGCGATGTCAGTTTATGTTACAATCGATTTTAATACTGCTCAAAGGAAGATTGTGGATACTCGTTAAAACCTAGAAGCGGTTTTAATCAGCAGTACCCACAATCTATAGTCTGCTCAAAACAGAGATTGTGGATACTCGTTAAAACATCTAGGTGGCGACAGGGCTTGAGATGTTGGGTAAAAGTAAAATGTTGGGTAAAAGTCCCACAAAATTGGAAGCAACGTCTAAAAATGACCTATACAGTGTTGACGGGGACGTTAAACCTCAAATCAAACAAAACAAACAAAACCTCGAGGAAGTTCTAACCAGCAGTACCCACAAGCGAATATATGTTCTCCTCAAAAAAGACTGTGGATACTCGTAAAACCCGGTTTGATTCCCGGCAGCAGTAATAAAACTGCGGTGTCCGAACATGCTCCGGGTGAATGTCACAAAGTGCATCGTCCTCCGCATCGGGATGTTAACTGGGGACCCCCTGCACGTGCTGGGGGGGGGGCATTCTGTGCAGTTTAAAGATCTCTTCGTTATTACATGATTACTGTGTATGTTTTCATCCTGCTAACCTGGATCGGCAATGACCGATCACACTAGAATTGAAAACGCTCCAATGTTGATTCGACCGATATAGATAGAAATAGTAGAAAGAATGAATTGGAGAGGAGCAAATTCTTTCCTTTAAGAAAAGAAAATAAATAAATAAAAAAATCAGAAAATAAATATAATAATAAAAAAAACATTTGTCACTTAATTGCTCGACTTGACGGTTACTGAAAACTCATCCGTAAAAGATTTGGGCGGATTTTTGCGTGCCCCCAAGGAGACCTGTTGGGGCCACACTTTTAAATTTGAAATCTTCCTGCACAACATCATTTTCATATCTGTCTACTGGCTACTGAGAACTTATCTGGACAAAAATTGGGCGGAAAAAAGAGAAGAAACCCAGAAAAACTAATAAGTCTTGTTTTGGAGACTTAACCCTTATCCTGCTGAATAAATTAATTTAGCCACACCCATTGTTGACTATCAAAGCATCATGTAGCCCATGTATTTCTTCAAGCCCCGATGGGCGGGGCCGCATCACTGTATTGGTCATTTTTGAGACGTCACTTCCAATTTCGTGGGACTTTCACCAGACATTGAGATGAAATTACATCTCAAGCCCTGTCGCCCAATGAAATCTATAGGGTTTATATACATGGACGGTCTGACTCGCAACACATTTCCTAGGCAGGCTCAGAACCTCTAAGCTGTTTACCAGTACTCATGTTCGGTCAGCTCTGCGTGGAAACATCATGCAGCCCAGTCTATTTCTGCAAGCCATGATGGATGGGGCTATTCACAGAAACAGTAGGAAGTTCCAACGTTGAGTGGTAGGGGTCAAAATTAAATAGGTGTGTTTTATGGTTCGTATCAACTACGAGACTATGAAGATGTGGCTGATTAACCATTATTGAATGTTTTGCTTCCCGGATTTTTGTACACACACTTGGATTATCGGTAATTTGATTGATGAGAAAATGTCGGGGCATAGTTAAAGAAAGCGATCATTGCCTATATTATGATAAAAAAAAAAAAAAAAAAAAAAAATCGTCGATATTGCTATTCCCTATCTAACACCATTATCCATACCATCAACAAATAACAAAACGCGTTAAACTGGCAAATAAAAATCAATTTTTGGCTATTAAACTTTAAAAAAGAATAACCAAACTAATCATAACTGAAGTTTATTTTATCAGATGCATTAGTTTGAATTTTAAAAATTGATTCGAAAATAAACAATTTTTATTTGGAAGTTCGCCATTGCGAATGACCGGAGAAATGACCCGAATTACATATGGTTCAAGCCCCAAAGTCTTTCGGATCCTTACGAGACACAGGTTCATGGTGCTGCCTGAAACAGCCTATAATACTGGCACAGCATGCAACGCTTCAGATGTCTGTTAACTTTAGCCATAAACTCCCAAAGCCTACCCTGGCGAGTCGGACATGCAACGCTTCAGCTGTCTGTTAACTTTAGCCATAAACTCCCAAAGCCTGCCCTGGCGAGTCGGACCATCCGAGCATATAAACCATATCGGTTTCACTGGGCGGCAGGGATTGAAATGTCATTTTATCTAAATGTCGGATAGAATTTCACACAAAACTGGAAGTAATGTCTCCAAAATGACCTAAATAATGTTAATGGGGATGTTAAACCTCAAATCAAATAAGCAAACAATCTAACAGAAAAGCAGAAATATTGGTCAATTAAAGTCTGTTATTGGTCACATGAAATCTGAGGGGAATGACTTGGCAGATTTTCCACATTTTTCAAAAGGGGACAACTTTCGGAACTTCCTGTTTGCTTTTCTATAAGCTTTGTCCCACGAAAAAGGGGTCTACTCTTAAAGGAAAGAATTTGCTCCTTAGGAGCAAATTCTTTCCTTTAAGAGTTGACCCTTATTGACATGGGAGACTAAAATACGCTTGAAAGAGTTGCCTCCCCTGAAGGTGTATGCATTCCACTGAAAGTCAAAAAAAAATATTTGTCACTTAATTGCTCGACTCGACGGTTAGTAAAATATTTGGGCGGATTTTTGCGTGTTTTTTAGTGATTTTATGGGCCCACCCGTTTAAATTTTGAAACCTTCCTCACAACTGGACAAAAATGGGCGGGAAAAAAGAGAAGAAACCCAGAAAAACCAATAAGTCTTAACCCTTATCCTGCTGAAAAAAATACATTTAGCCACAGCCGATTGCCAAACATTAAAATTTCTTAACATTATTCACAAGCTACATGGCAAACAGTGTAGGACCTCATCTCTGTTTGCAAAAGTAGGGGTTGTTATGGGTTTAATATACACAAAAGCCACTCCTGTTGTGCCCATTTCTGTTTGTTTGTTTGATTTGAGGTTTAACGTCCCCTTCAACACTGTATAGGTCATTTTGGAGACGTTGCTTCCAATTTTGATGGACTTTTACCCGTCATTGAGATGAAATGATATCTCAAGCCCTGTCACCCAATGAAACCAAGAGGGTTTATAAGTATGGGCGGGCTTAGATCCTCTAAGCGCTTTACCAGTACTCGTGTAGTCTGCGTGGTAGCCTCATGCAGCCCATCTATTTTTTCAAGCCCCGACTGGCGAGGGCCGACCATTTCTGTATGCATTGGAATTGCACAAGGAGGATAAATTACAAGGATTCCTTTTTAAAAATACATTGTGTATAAAGAAGTTGTTTTGTGAAAGCAAAATGTAGGACAAAGGGTTAATTCTTTCATGGAGGTTTAAGATATTAGGCAATAGTAATTATATATCAGTTCTCTCAACAAGCTGTTGTATGATAAGCGCTAGGACGTAGCAACATTAAATCAAGGGGAGATGCAAAGGACTAAACTCAACCATTATAGATAAAGGTATGCACATGTATGTAATCAGACCGGACAGTCGTCGGCAGTCGCGAGCGGACGACAAAGGCGACCAGCGGAAAGGGGAAGCGTCCCCGACTGCCACCGAGTGTAGGCTGGGAAAATAGTCCCGGACTGAGATCCAAACTTTCGTTCAAGCCCTAAATTCCACTTTCTATGTAAACAGTGTAGACCCCGATCAGACGCCGCGTTCTGTGGCGCCTGATCTGAGTCTCCATTGCTTGCCAAGCCCCTCACAGCGAACATTCTCTACTGAATTCATATACGCTAATTGTTAATTGATTTTTTACATTACCCGTGGCGTCATGCAATAGATTTTTGACAATCGCTTAGCTCCGCCCTCTCCTGTGGGTTAACCGGTATTGGATGGTGATGTTAAGTATTGATTACGGTTACTTTGACATTCTGGTGTAGCGTGTCAGTGTTTTTTGACGTATCTGCTCTTTAATGAACCGACGGGATATTACGTATTGCTAACTTGCTGGGTGCGCGGTTGTACGTCAGCTTATGTAAGCTTTACCGGCAGCCAGATCATGGTTATTCTGTGCAGTCAGCTGAGACAGAACAAAGGATTATGAGGTTGATGTTTATCGTTAAGTGTCCAATATATTCTCCTGCTTATTTGTTAATTGCCTTCAGGTGTGAAAATTTTAAGTCTATTACTGCTTACCGCAAATGGTAGCTCTGGAAAAAATCGGGGACAGGAAAATTGCAAATGCGGTAGATTTTGTCTCCCGGACGGGAGAGCGGGAGGTATGCTTCAAATGCGGGAGCTTCCCGCATGATCCGGGAGATATCACAGGTATGAAAAGTTTCCAGTATCTTTTTAAATGTATTTACACCACAATCTCAATATAACACTGCTTGTTATAATACGGTTTTGGATAAAACCCGGTTTCAAGATGGATTCCAAAATTGTATACATTATATAGAAAAATGACCATAGATTTTTCATTTTTGTTTGAATATAACACGGTTGTTTAAGTAACACAGTATCCCATTGTTAACTTTCCCTTCCTGAGTAGTAATATCACGTCTGCACCAGCATATGGAGTTTACGTTTCACAGTTAATCCGTTATGCTACAGCTTGTTCCAAGTATCAGGACTTTATGAAACATGGGAAGGTGCTCACTACCAGGTTGTTATGCCAGGGGTATAAAAAAAACAAACTGGTATCAACCCTAAAGTTCTATGGGAGGCACCATGATCTTGTTGATCCGTACAATGTGGCCATTTCCAGAATTATTTCTGATGTGTTGGCCAATGGAAAGCCATAGGAAGACTTCCAAAATCTCTGACATACCCTTCTCGGCATTTACTCCCTTTCTTCGCTCAGGTCAATAGGAATGATGGGCGAAGCTTGCTTACCAAGTAATGCTTACTATCCAAGGATGCCTGACTACACTCTTCTATAGTCCATGTCTGTTGGTCTGAACATTGATATTTGCCATTTGTCTATGGATTAATGATTTTTGATTAACGCTTTGGTACTACGACCTAAACTACTCTGGACCCCAACAATAGTGTTATAAAGAGGTTGTCGTGTATTTCTATTTCAAGAGACATACCATCCTCATCAGCCATAATAGCATTAGTCCCAGGAGCAGCTTTCAACTGGAAGACTCCATCAGGATCTATCAGATCTATATCAACCTGTAAACACAATTTTGTTTTCAATATCTATGACATCACAAAAATATCATCTTCTCTTTAGGCATATTGAGCCGGCCTCGGTAGCTCAGTACGATGCACGTCTGACTGGTGATCAGGAGGATGCAGGTTTGATACCTGCCGGGGTTGACAACATTCTGATCATGGAATATTTTCTAAGGTCATTCTCTCCCTTCCACTGATTCAAGAAGGGCAGTTGTCAGTTTCTGGCGAAAGAATTTGCACTGTACTGTTTAAATGATTACGTATAAGCCTGCCCAGGAAAAGTGTGGATAGGTAAACTGACCGGCTCAAAAAAGACCTAAATAGTGTTGACTGGGCCATTAAAACTCCAATACAAACAAACTTTAGGCATAATGGAGACTATTTTTACTTTGAGCTAGTTGTACCCTATTTAATTTATAATGTCAAACAAATGAGCCTATGCAAACAGTGTAAACCCAGAAGAGATGCTGCAGAACATGGTGTCTCATCAGGGTCTCTACTATTTGCCACTCATCCTAATATTTTAGATGCAACATTAGGTAGTATATCATACTTGTAACAAGATGTGTTTGTGAAACACTGATGCCCCCGGACAGCGCATGTTAATCGAAAGTTATGGCCAATGTTAATGTTTTTAAAAATTTTGCAAAAAATAGGTCAAAGGTCAAGTTCACGAGATCAAAAATTATGGTACCACTGGAAAGGTCTTTTGATAAGGTATACACATGTGAAATATGAAAGCTCTATCTATTACCATTCAAAAGTTATGCCCAATGTTAAAGTTTTTGCAGACGGACAAACGGACAAACAGACAAACGGACAAACAGACGGACAGACCAAAAACTATATGCCCCCCAGAATCTTAGATTCCGGGGGCATAAAAATTTTAGAAGAAATATGATAAGGAACTGAGGTGTTTTTTTTATCAGGTAAATACAGTAGTTTATTTAAATTACCTACCATAAATGTATGTAGTCCGTATTACAGCCTATGTTTATCCCAGAAGTATTAAAAGTCAAGCTTAATAGTTTGTAAAGAACTGGAATGCATTATTAAAAGAATGAAAAACTGAATGTAATGTTAAAATATTATTACTAAATAAAGTTTAAAAGCAGACTTCAATATCTATATACCTATACAGGGGCTTACTTTGGTAAATTAGACACAGTTCAGATCTCTGTGCTGAATTCCCTAGCAGTGAATCAAAACTGAGATCAAATTTCATACTTCTAAAGCCAGTGTAGCTCCTGCAAGTTGTCCTCATCTGGACTGGTTGGTTGCCATTCTCTGATTTTTACTTTGAAGAAAAATTACTGTTTATAATAACAAAGATGGAAGTCTCAAGGGTCCATTTCAGAAATACGATGTTGAAAAGGTTCAATGCATACCTTGCTAGGTAATGTCCCATCATTCAACAAGACAAGAGGAAGTGACTCTGCTCTACCAACCAGATTCCTCTTAAATAGCATCAATGGTTGTCCCCTCTTGTTCCTCACTGTTGGCTTACTCACAGATATTCTTGGCAGGTTACCTTCTCCCGCAACCTCAAAGGTCAGAGTACGACCTCGGGCTTGATTGGGGGCAAGGCCATCAATGACAGCCTCAAATATAGCACTGTAGCTCTGAAAAAGGAAAATTATGAAGTAGTTTTAATCCAAAAACAGTGGAAATATGAGCCTTAAAGAAGAATTCTGGAATGAGTGAAGATACAATCAGAACAAAAACCTGGACAGTGTCCGCAGCTTAGGTTTCTGTGGTTTTTACCGCAATGAACAACTAGTGCAAAACGATAAACCACAATTATATGACAATTGAAAGATGAAGGACATGTTGTTGTCAGGCTAGTTTCCTGCAATTCAATGGAGTGACAGCCAGAAATAAGGACCAGCAAATTTATTGTTATTGTCCCTAAAATTTTCTGGTAATCTCCATAGGCGCACTATAAGACTGGACTTGAACCAGTCCCATTCAAATGATACAGTGCCCGCTGTGTGTCTACCGTAGATTAGCGACTTGTGCGTGATAAGTTTCTAGCTGATGAAAAAAATAGCCATCGGAAGAGATGGCAAATCCCCGACCAAAAGCCAATATGGCTTTCACAAGATTGTTCACCAATAGAAAGTGCACCAGAATTAAACCAGCAATATATCACAAAAGTATTGCAGTTATGGCCATAGCAAGATTATACTGTCAGGGGAGATAACTAAAAAACCAGGGCACTCAGAAATGTGGTTCTTGCACATGACATGCCTGCTTAAGCTCATGTATGTCTGTACAAAGTTAAATCATTATGTCTTAAAAGGTATTGGAGATATGGTGATCATAAGCTGGTCTTACTGTTATATTGGAAGGGAAGATAACTCAAATACCACAGCAACAACAGTTGTGGTTCTTGCACATGACATCCCTTCTGTACCTTGTATACAATTGTGCCAAGTTCCTTCAATATATCTCAAACGGAGTTGGAGTTATGGCCATCACAAGGTTATATTGCCAGGGGAGATAACTAAAAAAAAACAGAGCACCCAGAGTTGTAATTCTTGAGCATGACACACCTGCTTAACCTCATGTACATCTGCATCAAGTACCACCAATATGTCTCAAAGGGTATTGGAGGTACGGTGATCACAAGGTTGGCATACTGTTATATTGGAAGGGGAGATAACTCAAATATCATAGCACCCAAAGTTGTGGTTCTTAGGCATGAAGCGCCGTCTCAACGTTGTATACAATTGTGCCAAGTCCCATCAATATATCTCAAAGGGTATTGGAGTTATGGCCATCACAAGGTTATATTGTCAGGGGAGATAATTAAAAAAACCAGGGTACCCAGAGCTGTGGTTCTTGCACGTGACACACCTGCTTAACCTCATGTACAACTGTACCAAGTATCATCAATATATCTCAAAGAGTGTTGGAGATGTGGCCATCTCAAGGTAGTGATTCTATATCATTTGAAGGGGAGATAACTAAACAAGAGGCCCATGGGCCACTATGCTCACCAGAGCTCAGGTGGGCACTGCCCAATTGCAGCCATGTATTTTAACATGATATCATTTTAATCTGCCAAATGAACCCCCATATCCAAATGAGCACCCATGTGGACTCAGTATATGAAACATTAGGCCTTTTATGAAGTAGAGGGGGTGGGGCATGGACCCAATGGAGCCCTGGTTGGTGTCACTAAATGTGTCTTATCACAAAGAACAAGAATATATATGGTTTAGCAGTGGGGATCTGCATGGCTGGAGATATAAGTGGAGGGGTTGGAGCATGCCCTGTCGTTCCCAGGAAAGCCCAAGATTGTTGTCCTTAAATGTGTCTTATCATAAGGACCAAGTATATATATGGTTTAGGGGTGGGAATCTGAACGGTATCCAAGATATCCTTTCATGAAGTGGAAAGGAGAGGACTGGCCCCTGCGGACACCCCTACAGTAGGTGTGCTAATAATAAGGAACAAGAACATATATGAATATGGGGTGGGGATTTGAATGGTTTCTGAAATATATGGCCTTTTATGAAGTGGAAGGGCAGGGCACATTGCCTCAGCACAAAGAGGCCCCCAAGTTGGTGTGACTGAATGAGTCTTATCATAAGGAACAAGAATATATATGGTTTAGGGGTGGGGATCTGAACTATTTCTGAGATATGTGGCTTTTAATGAAGTCAAGCGGTGGAGCAAGGCCCAGGCATGCCCCGGGGACTCACAAGCTGGTGTTAATGAATGTGCCTTATCATAAGGAAGATGAATATATATGGTTTAGGGGTGGGGCTCTGAACAGTTTCTGAGATAAAAGGCATTTTGTGAAGTGCAGGGGTGGGGCAAGGCCCAGGGAGACCCCCAGGTTGGTGTCAATGAATGTGTCTTATCATAAGGTACAAGAATATATATGGTTTAGGGGTGGAGATCTGTAAGGTTTCCGATATATTGTGATATTATGAAATGGAGGGGGTGGGGCATGGCCCCAGCACATCCCTGGGGACCCCCAGGTTGGTGTCACTGAATGTGTCTCATCATAGTGAACAAGAACATATATGGTTTAGGGGTAGGGATCTGAACAGTTTCTGAGATATATGGCCTTTTGTGAAGTGAAGGGGTGGGGCATGGCTCCGGCGCACCCCGGAAGACCCCCAATTTGGGGTCAATGAATGTGTCTTATCATAAGGAGCAAGAATATATATGGTTTAGGGGTGGGGATCTGTAAGGTTTCCGAGATATTGGGCCTTTTATGAAATGGAGGGGCGGGACATGGCCCCGGCGCATCCCGGGGGACCCCCAGTTTGATGTCACTGAATGGGTCTTATCATAAGGAACAACAGTATATAGGGTTCAGGGGTGGGGATCTGAATGGTTTCCGAGATATTGGGCCTTTTATGAAGTGGAGGGGGTGGGGCAAGGCCTCGGCGCATCCTGGAGGACCTCCAGGTTGGTGTCAATGAATGCGTCTTATCAATAGAAACAAGAATATATATGGTTTAGGGATGGGGATCTGTAAGGTTTCTGAGATATAAGGCATTTTATGAAGTACTGGGGGGCGGCGCATGGCCCCGGCACAACCTACTGGACCCCCAGGTTGACATAAAAGCATATGGCTGAGAGAAGTTTGCTAAAGGAACATTTCTATGAAAGTTTTGTCAAAATATCTGCAAAGGCTTTGTAGTTAATGCCATTTTTCAATTTTCCCCATTATAAGTCTATGGAAAATCTAAGTTGCCATAGCAACCAAACTAAAGAGCCGAATTTCATAAAAAACACAAAACCTGTAAAGGCAAATATGGTAAATATTTCCATAAACTCTCAGCCTCATAGAGCATACGGTTTCTGAGGAGATGATTTTTTAAGTGTTTTTTTTTCTATTTTTTTTCATTTTGGTTTCCATGGCAACCAACCCAAATGAGCAGTAGGCCTAAAATCATATGGCAGATAGTAGATTGCCTAAGGAATATTTCTATGAAAGTTTTGTCAAAATATCTGCAGCGGCTTAGCAGTAAATGCCATTTTTCAATTTTCCCCATTATAAGTCTATGGAAACTCTAAGTTGCCATAGCAACCAAACTAATAAGCCAAATTTCATAAAAAACACAAACTTTCAATCCCCCAACCCAAGGATGCTACAGATGAAATTTGGGCTGAATCGGCCCAGTGGCTTCAGAGGAGATGTCGTTTGAAAATGTTGACGAAGACGCAGACGCAGACGACGACGGACAACTGCCTATCCTATAAGCTCCCCCGGAGCCTTCGGCTCTGGTGAGCTAAAAACCACGGCACCCAGAGTTGTGGTTCTTGTGCATGACACACTGTCTCGGCCTTGTGAACAACTGTGCCAGGTATCATCAATATATCTTAAAGGGTATTGGAATTATGGCCATCATAAGGTTGTCACTCTATTTTATTGGAAGGGGAGATAACTCCAAAACCATGGCAACCAGAGTTGTGGTTCTTGTGCATGACACGCCTTCTCAGGCTTGTGAACAACTGTGCCAGGTACCATCAATATATCTCAAAGGGTATTGGAGTTATGGCCATCACAAAGTAGTCTTTCTATTTTATTAAAAGGGGAGATAACTAAAAAAGTATGGCATCCAGAGTTCTGGTTCTTGTGCATGACACGCCATCTCTGCCTTGTGAACAATTGTGCCAAGAACCATCAATGAATCTCAAAGGGTATAGGAGTTATGGCCATCACAAGGTTGCGTCTACGGACGGACGGATGGACAGACAGACGGACGGACGCCAGGCTGATCGCTATATCCCCCGAACCTATTCGGTCGGGGGATAAAAATGTGTTTCATTTGTGATATGTACTAAATAGAAGTGAAGGCAATGATCAGGATTTGCTTGGTTGATTTGGGGTTTAACGTCCCCATCAACACTGTAAAGATCAAGCAATGATCAGGAATCAATACATTTAAACCCACAGGAATTTATATAATTAACCCACATAACTTTTCAAGATAAAAAACGAAAAATTTCTTAATATGTGCTATCTGGAGTTAATGAAAGAATTTCATGGGGGACACAAGAACAAATTCAAATCAGCCGTGGTCAAGCCCTCGATGTTCAAGATTTCGAGGTTTCAAAGTATTGGTAAACATTTCTTTATCTTAAGGGGAATGGAAACACCTGGCAGATTTTTTTCGCTATTTTCCAAAGGGAGACAACTTTCGGGACTTCCTGTTCGCTTTTCTATAAGCCCTTTCCTACTGAAAAAGGGGTCTACTCTTAAAGGAAAGAATTTGCTCCTCAGGAGCAAATTCTTTCCTTTAAGGGTTGACCCCTTTTGACATGGCAGACAAAAATACTTGTGCTGGAGTTGCCTCCCCTGAAGGTGTTTCCATTCCCCTTAAACATTAGCTGAATATTTTCATACTAGCAATGTACTGCACATTAAATTTGAAAATATGTGCATGTCATGTACAAAACCCCTTTCAATCCTTTAGCCCTGTAAAGATACCTATTAGGGTTAAGTTGAACTAATACATCTCTTAGGAAACTCCTCAGAAAAGTCCCCATCAGGAAACCCACCTCCTATGTCCAAAGGCAATCTTCCTTTGAAAACTGGATACTAATTTACCTATTTTAGACAGGAAACCCCGAATAGGGCCACTGGCAAAAAGGGCAGGCCCAGATTAGATGTCTGATCAGGGCCTTCACAGTTTGCATGAAGTTCAGCCTTTTCTAATTGAATTTCAAAAAATAACTTTGACATGAAAAAAAAAATAACTTTGACGTGAAAACGCTAAACTCCAAAACATTCTCTTCTATACATAAGGTCGAATATTCCATTCAGAACAAAATGGGATAATCTGGGTGTCTTTTAACAAACTTACCTGCATGGATGGAGGAGTAAAGGTGATGGTAGCATAAACATAGCTGTGATTCATCACTTGAGCCCTAGCTGGTTCCACTTCAAATATATCTTGTTGCTTTGATGCACCCTTTGCAGCAACCGGTTTCACAGTGAATACAACATCACAGGGTACCTTCTGGTTGTTTGAGATCTTAAATCTGGCTGTAGCTTTACGGCCAACAATGACATTGTTGAACACAAACTTTCTCTCTTCTTCTGCATACACCCCACTACTTTCAAACTGAAACAAAAACAAAATGTTAGCAAGGCTACACTCATTAAATTTAAACCCTTTCAACCCTGTTGACTGATACAGATATTTGTTTGTTTGGAGTTTAATGGCCCAACCAACAATATTTCAGTCATAACAAGCCAGTCAGTTTGTTTAACCACAGTTTTTCTGGATAGTCGTCTATATAAGCGATTAACCATTCCTTCACCAGAAGCTGACAACTGCTCTAACTGAACCAGTGGGAGGGAAAAATGACTGTAGAAAAGATTTCATGATCAATCTCCGTGAAAGAATGTTGTCAACTCAGCAGGTATCAAACACACAACCTCCTATCACCAGTCAGACACCTCCTATCACCAGTCAGACGGGCTCCCGACTGAGCTACTGTTGCCGGCAATACAGATATGTATGTAAACAGTGGAGATCCAGTCGAGATGACAAATTTTCTAGCTTGTACCTGACAAGTGGCCTTTTTGAATCAATGGAAGGGAGAGAATGACCCCCAAAAATATAGCATTATTAATGTCCACAAAAGAATGTTGCCAGATCTAAGGAAGGAACCTATGACCTACTCATTATTATTGGGTCGATTGTTAATAAACCAATCCAAAGTTACTAACTACAGAAGCTTCCTGCCTGCTATTGTCCATGTGACTATCGCCGACCATGCTCAATATCCAGATACTGGTTATCTTTAGCAGTACTAGTCTTCTCCTTGTGATGTCACAGTGCTGTGTAAAATTGAAATTCTGGAGTGAGCTTGTGTACTGGGGTATTAGTAAACAGTGTAGACTCAGCTCCGATACAGCAGAATGCAGCATGTCATCAGTGTCTACAGTGTTGGCTTAAAGGGTTATAAAAAATTGTCTGAGGCCACTGTTCAGGCCAATTTTCCCAATCTATTATCATAGACAGTCGACCCACCAGTGCTATCAGTGCTTTGATTTTTATCATTAGTGTTATCATCATTGCGGTCATGAGAAAACAGAAATCATTCTCCGATTATGTTCTTCAAATAAAGATGTGCCGCCAACTTATAGGGCTACATGAATGACTTCTTGCATGAAGCTAACAAAAGGTAACTTCTACAAAGAGGCTCTGGTGAGACTGCACTGATGTGCAGGTTCAACTAAGCCTTTACTGGATGCCTGTCATAAGTACCCTTTTCTCATTAGCTGGCTCATTATTTTATCATAATTACTCAGACAAGAGTTGGTGTTACTCAGATAACAGTTTGTTTTACTCATATAGGAGCTTGTGTTACTCAGAGTTTGTGTTCCTCAGATAAAAGTTTGTGTACCTGATTTGAGTGTTGCCAGACACTGAGGTTTCTACAGACTCTATGTTCCTCAAAGATAGCTCCTATATCATCTACGTTGATTGATGGAATACAAGCCTCTGCTAGGAGTTTGTAAGGAATACCACCAGGGTGATCACTGGGGTCTCGGTCCATGATGTCAATACTTAATTCCTGAAAGAAGAAATTACCTTTTACAGAAAACTTCTTTCTCAAAACAAGATTTTTGTCTTTGAATCAACTGCAATTTTTACTAATAAGGGCTAAAGGGGGACAGGAAATTTAACAGATCATCTGAATTTATCAAATAAAACATGTTTTTTTGTTTTTTGTTTTTTAAATTTTATTCTATAGGGCTTTTTATTTTTGTAGGATGAACTTGATGCTTACTACAACTGTGTTTTGAATACATGCATTTTAATTCTTCAGAAAGTTCACTTTTGTAATAAATAAGACCAAATTTGAAATACAGAACAACCTGGCCACCACTATTAAGCAAGTAACCTGTATTAAGCAAGCCTGAACTCAGTACCCTATATTTAGAAAGCATCTGTCTTAAGCAAGCACACTTTGATTATCTTGTAGAAGCTTGCTTAATACAGGTTGGATTGCACATGGAACAGCTAATCATTAGTTTAGATCTAATGTCTACCACATTAACATAACTTCTACGTTTCATAATGGTTGGTATCTATGTGTCCATTTTGAAATTTTGCGGTGTAAGGTTGAGTTATATTTAGTAATTCATTCAGGAAAATGGCTGACATTTTCGCAAATAGTGAAGGCCCTTTACTTGCCCTGATCAAATGCCACATTCTGTGGCATCTCATGCACTGGTTGGCAGTATCCTGTTTTGGGTTTCCCATGCAAAATGTGTTAACCCTTTTGGTACCAAATGGAATCTTCCTCCTTATATATAGCAGGAGTTCATTTCCAAATTTAGGGGTGTCAGGTTGTGTTTTCTTCAAAATTCATTTGGAAAAAGATGGAATTTTTAGCAAACAGTGGAGGCCCTGATCAGACGCCACATTCTGCGGCATCTGATCTGGGCCTGCAATGTTTGCCTGGGTACCCGTTTCGGGGTTTCTGGGACTAAATGGGTTAATTATAATGAAGAACTTTCTACTGTTGAATATCAGAATTAAACTAAAAATTAAAATCCTTTTGTTTCATCAATGATCTTCTAAAAGCAACACAAATTACTCAAAGCAAGGAAGCCCTCTGAGTACATAATACAGGTTCTCATGCTCAGGTATAGACGGATCCAATGTTTTGACACGTGACCTTGTTTACATGTCATTGCGCATGCGCAAAATTACTTTTCCTTTTGATAACGATCTTTCGTGGTTGGCAAAAAGCCTCTGGTTCCATATAAACACATTGTAAATAGGATTAATATTACGGGCATATTTTAGTTGACTGTGACAGAAAATCGATTGAAGTATACTTTAAATAGGTAGATAAATATATTTTAGAGTTCCTTCATGCATCTTCCCTGTTTAATCATTCGTTTTGCGCATTTTTATTACAAATAATTAAGACCGTCCCGCCTCATTACCTGTATACGTTTAACAGGTAATTTAATCATCAAAACATCCTCAAATCTTCCAGAAACCAATAATTACTAGCTAAGACATGTCTATTTTAAAAGTTTAAAGGTCAATTTTGTCGTTTCCATTCCAAACAAAATACAAGTTAAGAGAAAATAACATCGCATTTACAATGGCGATAAACGGCCAAAGACTTTTTTTGCCCACCACCGGTAAGTCCCGGCAAATAGTATAATTGAGCGATGACGTAGTGTTTGGATGTGTCTATAGTACTTTCTGGTTCATCCTTACCTCATCAAATCTGCCCTGTTGTTCGGCAACACAGTCTACTGTTATTGTCTGGTGGCCATTGGGAAGGATAATTCCAAATGCAGGGAAGATTGTAAAAGCACCAAGTTGTAACTTGGACTGACCACCCATGTCCTGCCTGTAAGTAACAAAGTAAGTAAGCTTACTGCACCATTTAAAGTTTAAGTCTTGTCTGGTCATTATGAAACTACAACCGTGTGGCTTAGTGCATTTTTCACATTTCCAAAATGGCTACTTTTCTGATGAAAATTTATGATATTTTTCTTATTTATACTGCAAACATAGGTTGTGAGTGCTCACAACCCATGTCTTGGAGCAGAAATAAGAAAAATAATGTATACCCCATAAACCCCAGTTTTCTCTGTATAAAGTGGGGGTTTAGGTGGGTGTTCATTTCACTGACTTGTTCACGTGATGTGTGTTATTTACTAGCATACAATTCTAAGTTTAACTCTTGTCCTGCTGAATAAATAATTTAACCAGTCAAAATGTCATACAAATTCATGAACTAAATGTCATACCCTGTATATACTGATCAGTAACCATCTAAATGGTATCTACACTGTTCGCAAATGGTAATTCTGGTTCAGCAGGACAAGGGTTAACCAATAAGATGCCAATCATGATAACTCTTGTCTGCTTTGTCGTCTGTCGGTTACTTCAAAAGTCATTTTCGCAAACAGTGTGGACCAAGATTAGACTGCTCATCTAGGAGTATTCTAATCTGGGTTCACACTGTTTGCCTGTATGAAAAAATAGTTCTGAGAAGTTTGCAAGAAAACCCAGCAGACGACATAAGCAGACAACATTTTCAGATGTTTTTCTCCGCAGCTTAAGGGTTAAGTCTTATTCTACTGTTCACGACAAAACCTACCTTTGCAAACAGTGTAGGTCCAGATCAGATGGCTTCTGAAATCTATACTGTTTGTCATTCAGTTTGTGAACTTGAACGAAAACATTATATCATGTAATCTGACTGGCTGATAGTCAAAAATGGGTGTGGCTAAATAAATTTATTCAGCAGGATACTATTTTATATTGTCATTACAAAAAATGTTTCATTTTAGACAAACAGTTTAAACCTTGACAAGATTTCACAGATCTGATCAGGGTGTACACTGTTTACCAATTAGGCTTAAATGAGTTGAGATGAATAGATACAACTCCAAGCGAGGTTACTTTTGCATCAAATACTTTTGTCCTTTGGTCAGCTGCAACAAACTGCTTAACTCTTATCATGCTGTTCACCAAAACCTATATCTTTGGAAACAGTGTAGATCCAGATCAGATGGCTTCTGAAGAAGCCATCTGATCAGGATCTACAATGTTTGACATTAAGTTTATGAATTTGTAGCAATAAATTACATCAAGGAATCTGATTGGTTCAAAGTCAGAGATGGGTGTGGCTAAAATGAATATTCAGCAAGAGAAGGGTTAAGAGACTGTAACTTATTTTACATTTTTGTCAGTAGTGGTTTTCTGATGCCGAGAAACATTTGCATAAAATTGTTCACTTGAAGAATGTTACCTTACAGATTGATTTTGTGCTTCTTTTTCATTTAACTTTTACCACTCTCTGGGCTAATTCAGCAGATGATAAATGTTGATATTTTTCTTATTTTTCCTTGGAAACAAGACTCGACATCTTGTGCAAATTGTCTCCATAGGAGACAATTTGCATGAAATGTCAAATCCTGTTTTCTTGGAAAAATAAGAAAAAGAATCAAAATGCCATCTGCTTCGAAAAAAAATACCCAGCATGCAGAGCATTAACATGATCATTTCTCTGAATATTTTGTTATGGGCATCTAAATATACAGTCATCACAGGACATACATAGAGTAGAGTAGTTCACTATCCAACAGTTATTTGTACCTAGACTAAGACTATAGCATCAAGCCCATGGAGACTAGAGCCAGTGTTTATGAAACACAATGCCCCCAACTGCTTGACCCTAACACTGCTTGTCCCTAACAGTAATTGAGATATCTTGTTTTTATGTGGCTGTAATGCTGAAATTACACAAGAAAAGCTGTAGTTAATCATCTACTCATCATCCCTGACCAGTCTGTGAAGTTTCGGGGAAAAACCTAAAATAGTTTTTTAGATATCTTGCTTACAAACTTAAAACGCGAAAAATTTCAAAGGGCCATAACTCAAGAAAAAAATTTCGGATTTTTTTCAAAAGTTAATCAGTTCATCTACTCATCATCCCCAACCAGCCTGTAAAGTTTCAGGGCAATAGCTCAAACAATTTTTGAGATATCTTGCTTACAAGCTGAAAACACGAAAAAAATCAAAGGGCCATAACTCAAGAAAAAAAAAATTGGATTTTTTTCAAAAGTTAATCAGTTCATCTACTCATCATACCCAACCAGTCTGTGAAGTTTTGGGGAAAAACCTCATATAGTTTTTGAGATATCTTGCTTACAAACTTAAAACGCGAAAAATTTCAAAGGGCCATAACTCAAGAAAAAAATATAGGATTTTTTTTCAACAGTTAATCAGTTCATCAACACATCATCCCAAACCAGCTTGTAAAGTTGCAGGGCAATCGCTCAAACAATTATTGAGATATCTTGCTTACAAGCTGAAAACACGAAAAAAATCTAAGGGCCATAACTCAAGAAAAAAAATCGGATTTTTTTTCAAAAGTTGATCAGTTCATCTACTCATCATCCCCGACAAGTCTGTGAAGTTTCGGGGAAAAACCTAAAATTGTTTTTTAGATATCTTGCTTACAAACTTAAAACGCGAAAAATTTCAAAGGGCCATAACGCAAGAAAAAAATTTCGGATTTTTTTCAAAAGTTAATCAGTTCATCTACTCATCATCCCCAACCAGCATGTAAAGTTTCAGGGCAATAGCTCAAACAGTTTTTGAGATATCTTGCTTACAAGATTTCATAGTATTTTTTGCAAAGGGGCATAACTCAAAAAAGGGGCATAATCCTGACGAGAAAAAAAACACGGGTAAATTATTTTTTCATGAGGAATCCATATATGAAATTTCAAAAACCTAGCACCCATGGTTCTAAAGTTATGCTATGCAGTAAAAAGTGGGACGGACGTAAGGACGGAAGGACGGAAGGACGGACAGACGAACAGGGCAAAACCAATATGCCAAAACGCGAAAAATTTCAAAGGGCCATAACTCAAGAAAAAAATTTCGGATTTTTTTCAAAAGTTAATCAGTTCATCTACTCATCATCCCCAACCAGCCTGTAAAGTTTCAGGGCAATAGCTCAAACAATTTTTGAGATATCTTGCTTACAAGCTGAAAACACGAAAAAAATCAAAGGGCCATAACTCAAGAAAAAAAAATTGGATTTTTTTCAAAAGTTAATCAGTTCATCTACTCATCATACCCAACCAGTCTGTGAAGTTTTGGGGAAAAACCTCATATAGTTTTTGAGATATCTTGCTTACAAACTTAAAACGCGAAAAATTTCAAAGGGCCATAACTCAAGAAAAAAATATAGGATTTTTTTTCAACAGTTAATCAGTTCATCTACACATCATCCCAAACCAGCTTGTAAAGTTGCAGGGCAATCGCTCAAACAATTATTGAGATATCTTGCTTACAAGCTGAAAACACGAAAAAAATCTAAGGGCCATAACTCAAGAAAAAAAAATCGGATTTTTTTCAAAAGTTGATCAGTTCATCTACTCATCATCCCCGACAAGTCTGTGAACTTTCGGGGAAAAACCTCAAATAGTTTTTTTAGATATCTTGCTTACAAACTTAAAACGCGAAAAATTTCAAAGGGCCATAACTCAAGAAAAAAATTTCGGATTTTTTTCAAAAGTTAATCAGTTCATCTACTCATCATCCCCAACCAGCATGTAAAGTTTCAGGGCAATAGCTCAAACAGTTTTTGAGATATCTTGCTTACAAGATTTCATAGTATTTTTTGCAAAGGGGCATAACTCAAAAAAGGGGCATAATACTGACGAGAAAAAAAACACGGGTCAATTATTTTTTCATGAGGAATCCATATATGAAATTTCAAAAACCTAGCACCCATGGTTCTAAAGTTATGCTATGCAGTAAAAAGTGGGACAGACGTAAGGACTGAAGGACGGAAGGACGCCAAAACGCGAAAAATTTCAAAGGGCCATAACTCAAGAAAAAAATTTCGGATTTTTTTCAAAAGTTAATCAGTTCATCTACTCATCATCCCCAACCAGCCTGTAAAGTTTCAGGGCAATAGCTCAAACAATTTTTGAGATATCTTGCTTACAAGCTGAAAACACGAAAAAAATCAAAGGGCCATAACTCAAGAAAAAAAAATTGGATTTTTTTCAAAAGTTAATCAGTTCATCTACTCATCATACCCAACCAGTCTGTGAAGTTTTGGGGAAAAACCTCATATAGTTTTTGAGATATCTTGCTTACAAACTTAAAACGCGAAAAATTTCAAAGGGCCATAACTCAAGAAAAAAATATAGGATTTTTTTTCAACAGTTAATCAGTTCATCTACACATCATCCCAAACCAGCTTGTAAAGTTGCAGGGCAATCGCTCAAACAATTATTGAGATATCTTGCTTACAAGCTGAAAACACGAAAAAAATCTAAGGGCCATAACTCAAGAAAAAAAAATCGGATTTTTTTCAAAAGTTGATCAGTTCATCTACTCATCATCCCCGACAAGTCTGTGAAGTTTCGGGGAAAAACCTCAAATAGTTTTTTTAGATATCTTGCTTACAAACTTAAAACGCGAAAAATTTCAAAGGGCCATAACTCAAGAAAAAAATTTCGGAATATTTTTCAAAAGTTAATCAGTTCATCTACTCATCATCCCCAACCAGCATGTAAAGTTTCAGGGCAATAGCTCAAACAGTTTTTGAGATATCTTGCTTACAAGATTTCATAGTATTTTTTGCAAAGGGGCATAACTCAAAAAAGGGGCATAATCCTGACGAGAAAAAAAACACGGGTCAATTATTTTTTCATGAGGAATCCATATATGAAATTTCAAAAACCTAGCACCCATGGTTCTAAAGTTATGCTATGCAGTAAAAAGTGGGACGGACGTAAGGACGGAAGGACGGAAGGACGGACGGACGAACAGGGCAAAACCAATATGCCCCCACAACTTCTTCGAAGTTGGGGGCATAATAAAGGGTTATCACACAGGGAACCAGCAAAGGCTCAGATGAGGCTGCACATAAGCACAGTCTTGCCAGAGAATTTCCCGCTAACAGACATATAGAGGAGACCTCGAGGTAGCTCCATGCAATTAATCATGCAAGATAATGCAACCTGTATTGCAACCTGTGGTCACTCAAGCATGAAGATATTTCTTCTTGACAGATTTTTATTCCATTTTTATGAAAATAGATGACATGTACTTACAGTTACTAAACATTTTAAAAAATACATGGTCCATCTACATTGAATCAGAAACTTTCTATTATTATCACACGGCATTGGTTCTATTTTAATGAACAGCCAGATGGGTCTAACCTGCTTTAATAAAAATACATTTAAGAAATGAGTTTTATTTTTCTGCTGTTCATGAAAGTATGAATGCAGTGGGTCGCGTGCAAAGTAAATAAACCCCGAAGGAATTCATGTAAACTTTACCAGCTACCCGCTGTCATTCATACTTTCATGAAAAGCAGAAAAAAATGAAAGTAAGTTTATTTTTTATATATACATTCTTTACCCCTCATCACTGGGTGAAAAAATGCTTATAGGACAAACTTTTAAAGCTGAAAAACATTTAAACGCTGTTTGTTTTTCTACAAAGAGCAGAACAGCGTTGACATCACCAATGCCCATAGAGAACAATGGTTTAGACTGACATCACTGAAAATCATGTGACTCGATGCGTTCATTGACATATGAACTACATTGTTTTCTATAGTAATACATTAGACTTTACACTGGAAACGTAAATATAATCATATGTTCAAACTCTAAAATCATAAATTTTCAGGATGAAAATTATAAACCAAGACAGACAGTAATTCAAGTTAACAGAACATGTAAATTACAAACAAGAAACGTTTACCCAACAGTATATAAACATGAAAAATCAATCAGATCTGTATGTTATACAAGTTTTTTTTTCAAGTTGAAGTCATTTGAGCATGGAATTTGGCTCCTTATAAACAATGGCAGAAAACTCTGCCAGGTGTTCCCATTCCCCTAACAGAATTTTAATATGTAAGAGCAGCAAAATTTCATGCTCAGTCGAGTTGAGCATGAAAAGTTCATAATTAGGGCCTGAATCCAGGATCAAACAATGCAACATCAAAGAAGAGAAATACAGAAACTATTACCAACAATATATATAAGAAGAGCCACAGCAAGTGAAAATATGTCTTCCGACATGTGCACCTAGCAAAGAGACAGGTCAGACTACGGTAATTATTATATACCTACAAAAAATACTGCTGTCTACTACCAATTTTCTGACACAAAAATACAGAATCCCGTATCACCCTACTCTCATTTTGCGATTCTGTATCACCATCCTTGCTAGCTCCGGCATTTGTTGCCATGTTAGAAAGCAGCCATGTGTAATGCGAAACCAGATGTATGAAATGATGATGTCACTTACACGCACAGCGTAACATCAAATTTTCTCACTTATTTAAGTGTGAAGAAAATGAAGTTATTTGGCAGCAAGAAGGTATATAACAAACATATTATAACTATAATAACTTGATCTGTCAATCTGTTTCAGCTCTCTCGGATGTTACCAGATCTTTCGGATCACACTTGGATACGCTGATCTGGAAACATACACAGTGTGGCAGATCAAATTACTGTAGTAATAATGTGTTAATACCAACTTCACCAGAATACAAATAAAAATCAAAAATGAGTTCCTGGTCAGCATGATGAAACTTAACATCAGGACCATGGAATCCACATTATGCACAACAAAGATTCAGATCAGACTGCACGTACGTGCAGTCTGATCTGAATCTTTGTTGTGCTCACATGCTGAAAGCCATATTTTCACTTGCCACAGCTCAGATAATAACGCTGAAGTATACCTGTTCAACTGGAAAATATTAAACTTGCCCTTCATGGCACTTGTAGTACCTCCATGGGGCATATCCTTGAGTTTCAGCTGACTCTCTTTTATTTTCGGAGGAGGGACGTTACTAAGACGACGTGTTGCACTTGGTGCATAATCACTAGACATGTAATACAAGTATATTGGTTAGTACTGTAGACAAGGACAATAGTTAGTAAATGTAGAAATACAAATATAGTCAAACTTCAATCACTGGTAACCTTTGGGACTATAAGGCTGTTGGTGATAGCAGTTTCAGACATTGTCCGTAAATCAGTGCCAAGTCAGGAGGCATCATTGGATGACTTCATTACAATAATACATCCATGTGACATAGTGCATTTTTTCTTAGCACAAAAACGGTTATTTTTCTGATGAAATTTCATAATATTTTCCTTATTTCGACTCCAAACATAGGTTGCAGTGCTCGTTAGAACCCCTTCATTGAGGCGGTTCTAAAGAGTACCCACAACCTATGTCTTGGAGCAGAAATAAAGGAAATTAGAGCTGTCAGTGAAACTGACTAGGGCCCCGGCAGCGCTATCAGAGGAGTAGGAAAATTTGTGGACGGACAGATGGACAGACAGACAGACAGACGGACGGACAGAGTGATTACTATAGGGCACCCACACTTTCAGTGCGGGGCCCTAATAATGAACACAACTTTCCTCTATATAAAGTGGGGTTTAGAGAGGTATTCATTACATGGACTTGTTAACCTGATGCAAAGACATCTTTTCGATCCACTATTAATCAAAGGTATGTTTTGTGTGCTCATTAGAATTTACTTTAAACTAATGAGTTTACACAGCATACATTTTCAAGATAAACTATGAAAAATCTCCCTACATTATCCTAAATATAATTGATATTTGGAGTAATGGGAAAATCTATGGGGATTCCAGAATGAGTTCAAATCAGCGATCCATGTTTGAGTGATTGAAGTTTCACTGAAGCAGTTAAACAGCAGTCCAAGCAGACATGTTTTACAAGTTTGTTTGCAAAACTAAAAAAATAAAAAGTCAATAGAAAGGTTCCTGTCAGATACTGTAACTTCGAAAAGTCAGTTTAATTTGTACATTCACCTAGTCACATCAAATCGGTTGTGATGGGTAATAAAACTGGTAAAATAAGTTCAGTTCTTCCCTGCAGGGTCATGACGTTGCACCGACGTTGATTTGATGTTGCGCTAGCGACGTGTGCCTGCTGGGTATGGTCATAAATCTTGGCAAGCCCTGAAGTGAACTGGGAATGGCAAGTTTTATGTGATCTAAATCTCTAACATCTGACTTTGTTTTATATACTTCTTTCAGATACAACATAAAACATATCTGCTTGCTAAAAGCAAAACACACAGAAAGAAAAGATACAGAAGCGTAAGAAATATCATTTTGAGTGTGGCTGAAATAATACAGCTTATAAATACCTGATACTATATTTGAGGTGCAGTATTTCAGTGTTAGTTTTAGGCCTAAGACAGTTTCATCCATTATGGTAAATAAAAATGCCACTGTTTTCAGATTCTGTTTATCATATATATGGTCAATTAGTTCACAATGGTGTTACTTTTTACCTAGAATGTGAGCATTTAAGTAAAAGTTAGTGAACTGTTTTGTGTTGATTAGAGATATAGCAAACATCTTACTAGAAAACATAGTATGAAGTAAGGCAAGACAAAGAAACCCTTTACTACATTCTAGACAGAACATTGCTAGCGAATTGCACAAACCATTTTACAACACTCTCAATAACCAGAAATCTGCATTATACAGTTAAAATTTGGTTCTAGAAATGATGTATCTGTAAGTGAACCTGTACCAAATTGAATGTTGTTGGATGAGCATTGATTTCTGAGAAAATAGAAGAAAAAAAAAACACTTTGAAAATGTCATATGCTTTATGACTGGTGCTTTAAGGTTTTTTTTAAAAGCACTAAAAAAGCATTAAATGTCAAATGATAAAAAAAAAAAAATATGAAAACCAAGGAGGTAACAAAACTTTTTTTTTGCTCCCAAGATGTTTCATTCTTGAATGTTTCACATCAAAGTAGAAGTAAAACAAAGATCAGGAATTGATACAATTAACTTACTCCATCCATAAAAGACACCAAAGGGAAAGAAAGACACAAACACCAAGCGACCAGACCATAATGGAAACCTAAACAAAGGAAGGCCATATGGACAGTTACTTTCCCACAAAATGGCTATATGGCCATCCAAAATTAAAAGACACAAGCGACACACACAGCAAGTAACAAACATCAACATAAATAAATCGCCACAGAAGAGCCGCCTTGGAACGGTCAGTGGAAGATTTCCACTGGGGGGCTTAAATCGATTTTACGTGGCCACAATCCTCGCCCTTACTTCCGTCGCGATTTAGACAAATAATTTGTTCAGTCCGCATGAAGGCCTCCTAACTCATCAGTGCAACATCTCCGTGAACACAGAAATCAAAGAACCACAGAGGTGAGACAACGGTGAGGACTCGACAGCAAGAAACCACTGAAATGCTGGAGCAAAAGAAAACCAACAGTTAGACTCCGATGAGCCCGACCAGAGACAGAGCATCAGGCACCAACCAACATTATCTCTTTAATTTTCAATAAGCCTTTACGTTGGAGCCGTCATAGAATCTGAGGCCTGACTCACCGGCGTGCAATTAAAGAGGGAAGCAAAGTTGCCAACCGTGATTGGGTTAACTACCATGCATGCAGTCTGTCGTATAATATCCATGTTGTACCCAATCTTTTTATATCGAAGAATGATTTTACGAAATTGGGTGCTGAAGTCATTGCGGTTATATATTTTTCTGAATTTATATACTAAGTCACCATAAAATTCGGGTTCCGATAGACCTTGTTGCAGAAGAGATTTAAGTCCAATATTGAATTTTGAAATTAAATCAGAATGGCGTCTATAAAATTTTGAAAAGGCTTTGCGTAGTTTATGGTACCGATAACCCTGATTAAGAAGTTTAGCCGTTAATAATTTATTACGAGTGTTGAAGTCAGTTACATGACTACACACTCTAGCAAATCGAATTAATTGCGAAATATAAACGCCATAGGATGGCGCACGAGGAACATCACCATCCAAAAAAGGAAAATTTACAATCTCAAAATCAAAGTCATCGCGTTTATCATAAATTTTGCACGAAACAAATTCATCTACAATAGATAGATGTAAATCCAAAAACGGGGCCTCGGTATCAGAAGAATTTGCTTTATTTAACTGAAGTTCTAGGGGGTAAATCTGACTGATCAAACCATCAAAATAGGTATTATCAATATTTAATAAATCATCTAAATATCTAGAAGTAGAGCTAAAAGCTTCAATAATTTCAGATTGGTTATCAATGGAAAGCGACAAAATAAAGTCTCTTTCATAACAATACAAGAACAGATCAGCCACAAGAGGTGCGCAATTAGTACCCATCGGAATACCCACAATTTGTCTAAATAACTTAGTACCGAATCTAATATAAATATTGTCAAGTAGAAAGGTGAGGGCATCACACACTTTCTGACATGACCAAAGTGTATAATTCTTATGCTCTTTAGAAGTGAAAAATGCATTTCTGACATTACATGCAAGATAGAGAGAATCTTCTCTGTGAAAAGCCCATTCAATTAAATCATTAAGCTTTTCTTTTATAAGCTTATGAGGAAGTGTAGTGTAAAGAGTGGAAAAATCGTAGGTAGACAGACTAGAAGCACGAAACTGTCTAGATTTCAATTTATTTAAAACCTCATTCGAATTTTTTATAGACCAAAACAGATTTCTTCCTGATCTTTCAAAGACTTTATCACAATATTTAATTACATGCGTTTTAATAGCAGTAAGACAGGAAGTTAATAATTTAGAAAGTTCAGTGGTAGTGCAAGAACTAGAATTTGCAATAAACCGTGCTTTGTAAGGTTTTTTATGAAGTTTTGGTAACCACTATAGCGTAGGAAGCTTGTCTTGGCCTTCGTTAACACACACAGCAAACTTGGTGGCTGAAAGACAAACACGTTTATCTACTATAGCTCTCTCTTCAGCCAAAGGCTGAAGTTCATAGGCCTTAGTACCACCAAGCTCCTGCTTAAGCGTGTTAACATAGTGGAGCCGTCACACAACGACGACGTTGTTAGCGGCCTTGTCTGCAGGGGCCAAAACAAACTTCTTATGAAATTCTTGAATACCTAGTTTCAGATGACGTAAAGACGTCTTGGGCTTAGGAGGTAATAAGTTAGTATTTTGAGAATAGAAAGAAATGCGTTTATTCACTAGTCTTAAAATGCTAAGTTTCCAGTCCTTTAGGGCTTTATACTCAACATACTCTCGCTTACACCATCGATTACCGAATTCATTCAAGGAGGCAGCGATTTCATCTCTACATTTACTGAAATCAATTTTAGAAGGAAACCGATATTTCGGTCCTTTAGAAATTATATTCCTTATCCTAGAATCAGGAATAATTTTCAAATTGCCAGTAATTACATGACCAGCAGCAGGATAGCAATACTTTGAGTTTTTACAATCACATGAATCAGGAGTATTAGTATCAATATCAAGATCTGAAACAAGTTTATTGAAATTAAAAATGATAGATCTAACAGGTTTGTTATATTTATAGCAAATTATAGGTGTTTCAGTATTTTGAAAATAAGCAGGAATGGAAGAAAGCACCGATCTCTCACGGAAGATACTGGGCAAATCTATAAAATCCATACCCTTATTAATGAAGGATATTTTGAAGATATGACGTTTATGATTAATTTCAGAATCAATGTAAGGACGGAGAGTATGCTGAGTATAGCCTCTAGTTAAGAGAGCCGCATCATATAACTGATGAGAACTATCTTAGAATTTATTCGCCTCGGTGTCCAGAAGACGTAAAACAGAAACGGGTTATGAACTTAAAAATGAAAGCATAGAGTGGCGTCCATGATTTAATAGTATAATTGACAGTCACTTCAGTCTAGTATTGTTTCGTTTAAACGCACGTGATTTACGTTTAAAGTTACCATTTTTCCTGGTGCCGTGAGATCTAGTTCTGCGTTTTCGACATTCCAGGAGTGAGAAAATATCAAAGTCCGGCATTCTGGAAATATTACCCTCATGATAAATGTTGTCATTAAATCTTAAAACTTAGACGATTTGCGCAGTACATTTTGTCCCATTTATATATTAAGGGAGACACAAGATCAGAGAAGATCTGTGGTGGAACAGATATGAGAAAGCAATTTATCACTTCAAGAAAATAAAAATATGGAGTTAGGTATCAACGTATATATAATTCAGGCAGATTACCCGCACCTTGAACTTGGGCCTGTAATTTGAGGGAAAAAACTGCGGGTAATACACACCCAAATACGGTATAGGGTTTCATAGTTCTAATGAAACAAGAAATACTCATTGCAGTACACATGAACCTGCTTTAAACAAAGTTTGTAATATTTGATAATAAATTCATGTAGATCCAATAGGAAGCCACTGAGTCATTACAGATTAAGGATCATAGACTGCCAATTTAGAGCCAAAACATTCTATTTCCCACAATACAGGAAATTTACTTCTTGTCAGTATTTCATCAATTATACTTGAACACTGCATTAAATATCAACTGCACTTCACAGAATGTTGACTTCGGTTCTCTGGTGTACATGTTATAGTAATTTAATCAAAGTAGGTGGGAAATAAAACTCAGCTCAAGAAAGGCATAAGAACATAAAACTCAAGGGTATTCCCACAAACATGCTTATTTAAGTGAAAAGTGAAAAAGAAAATAACAATCAGAAACACAACAGAAATCATTAAAAAATCTGGTAACAGGTCCCATTTCCCAAATAAGGGCAAATTGTCTTGAACAAATTATTGTGGGAGGGAAAATCTTAAAGGTGAAAATACAATTAGCCAAACATATTCAGAGAAATCCATTCCAGAAACATCAGGATTGGATGGATACAACAGAGATTTTGTTCTGGCTCCCAATACTTGTGCTGTAAAATGGTTTTCATGCTCTATGTTGAGAGGTTAGTAATAAGCTAAAGATACGTAACCTCCCTAATCACCACAAATGAAAAAAGAAAAATCTTTGTCTAGACCAAATCTAAGTTCCTGGAATCCTATAATACAAACCTGGTGGAGTCAGCTTTCCTTGGTTTAGCAACAGATCGACCAGAGCTGGAACCATCACGAGACTTTGTACGTTTATCTCCCTTTACAGGCCTACAGAAAGCAGAATACAATAGATACGGTGACTGCATTGATTACACTGTGATCACACAATTAGCTATTGTTAACTGCAAGAAACTGTTAGTGAAGTATCTGTAAGTACCATGAATACTGGGAAAGAAATACTGAAACAACAGTGTAAACCCTAATCAAAGATCTTCTAACCCATTGCATGCAAGAAACCCCTTAAGGTGTACCTTGGCAAACAGTGCAGGCCCAGATCAGACACCGCAGAACGCGGCATCTGATCAGGGCCTGCACTATTTGCTAACAGAATTTTCCGTCAAAAATATAATAAAAATGAAAACATATCCTACCACCCCTTATATGAAAATAGCCATCGGAAGAGATGGCAAATCCCCCGACCAAAAGCTAATATGGCCTTCAGAAGATTGTTCACCAATAGAAAGTCCATCAGAATTAAACCAGCAATATATCACAAAAGTGTTGCAGTTATGGCCATCACAAGATTTTACTGTCAGGGGAGATAACTAAAAATCCAGGGCACTCAGAATTGTTGTTCTTGCGCATGACATGCCTGCTTAAGCTCATGTATTTCTGTACAAAGTACCATCAATATGTCTCAAAGGGTATTGGAGATATGGTGATCACAAGCTGGTCATACTGTTATATTGGAAGGGTCGATAACTCAAATACCACAGCACCAACAGTCGTGGTTCTTGCACATGACATCCCTTCTGTACCCTGTATACAATTGTGCCAAGTTCCTTCAATATATCTCAAAGGGTGTTGGGGTTATGGCCATCACAAGGATATATTGTCAGGGGAGACAACTAAAAAACCAGAGCACCCAGAGTTGTAATTCTTGAGAAAGACACACCTGCTTAACCTCATGTACATCGGCATCAAGTACCACCAATTTGTCTCAAAGGGTATTGGCGGTACAGTGATAACAAGGTGGTCATACTGTTATATTGGAAGGGGAGATAACTCAAATATCATAGCACCCAGAGTTGTGGTTCTTAGGCATGAAGCGCTGTCTCAACCTTGCATACAATTGCGCCAAGTACCATCAATATATCTCAAAGGGTATTGGAGTTATGGCCATCACAAGGTTATATTGTCAGGGGAGATAATTCAAAAACCAGGGCACCCAGAGTTGTGGTTCTTGCATGTGACACACCTGCGTTACCTCATGTACAACTGTACCAAGTACCATCAATATATCTCAAAGAGTATTGGAGATGTGACCATCACAAGATAGTGATTCTATATTATTGGAAGGGGAGATAACTCAAAAACCATGGCACCCAGAGTTGTGGTTCTTGTGCATGACACATCGTCTCGGCCTTGTGAACAACTGTGCTAGGTATAGTCAATATATCTTATAGGGTATTGGGAGTTATGGCCACAACAAAGTAGTCACTCTATTGTATTGGAAGGGGAGATAACTCAAAAACCATGACAACCAGAGTTGTGGTTCTTGTGCATTACACGCTGGCTGAGCCTTGTGAACAACTGTGCCCGGTACCATCAATATATATCAAAGGGTATTGGAGTTATGGCCATCACAAAGTAGTCGTTCTATTTTATTAAAAGGGGAGATAACTCAAAAAGTATGGCATCCAGAGTTCTGGTTCTTGCACATGACATGCCATCTCAGCCTTGTGAATAATTGTGCCAAGCACCATCAATGAATCTCAAAGGGTAAAGGAGTTATGGCCATCACAAGGTTGCATCTACGGACAGACGGACAGACAGACAGACGGACGCCAGGCTGATCGCTATATCCCCCCAACCTATTTGGTCGGGGGATAACAAATGGAATTGTCTAACATATAGCAATGAAAACGTCCACTAGAATACAATGGGTTACTAGATCTGTACAGGGTCTGCACTATGGACTGAACAATGAAATGAACTCATTCAAATTTTAGATCTCCAAATACTCAAGGCAATTCAAGCTTGTGAAGAACGATATCTTGATATAGCTCAAGACTTACTCAATATGCCTCATAAGAGAGCATACAAATATAACATTTCTTACAACATACTTTTTATCAATTGTCTCTAATATTTTGTCCCTAATGAGATCTCCATCCAAACTTTTCAGCATTAAATTCTATTTTTTTTAAAACTAAGACTGACTTGTCAGGTGAGACATGTATCTTAGGGGATTTGGTTTACACTTTTTGCTATATTTTAAATTTTGCAAGTCTCGCTACTTTGCACATCTCCTTCCTGATGCCCAGGACTTCCGTGGAGTGTGGGTCATGTTTGCTGATGTTGGCTCGGTGGGGGACGCCTATAAGTCTGTGGGTAGGCGCTCTTGCCTGTTGCCTCCAGCTGACATGTCTCGTAGGCTACGTCGGTCGGTGTGTACTCGGAGGGGGATGTGCTGTGTTTGCCGGATCTTGTACATCATCCGTTTCGGTTGAGACACACTGATGAAGATTAAATATCGGAAAGGCCTCTGTGTCACTAAATTAGGTATAGTTACGCCTTAATTTCTCCAGAATTACCTTTAGTCAAATATTGTTATAACAACAAATGCTTCTTCAGGTAAAATTACATTGCAAAAATAAAAATGCATCATCACATATTTCTGTTAAAATAAAACAAGGTAAATACATTGCAATTTGCATGTCCCTTTTTAGAGAAGGTAATTAAAGTTATCTTTATGCAGATATTCCATCATAATGTTGTGCAATTTCAGTTTACGCAATTTCAGTTTGTATAATTTCATTTTATACAATGCAGTCCATTTAGTTGAGATCATTCTTTTGCTTGGTCCAAGATATTAGAGCCTCAAACAATATGAGATACAAGTAACAACAAGACAACACTTTTAACACACATCATAATGATCCTAAATATTCTGACCCCTTGAGGACATGCTTTAATTCTCCTAAAATTTTAACAAATTTGCTTTATGATCCAGCAAGGAGTCCAAAATGGCAAATACTGGAGATCCTGATCTGATCTGGATCTGCACTGTTTGCTTAGGCCTGTCTGTACCAATACTTAGGTTCATTATGGTATAAATACATTGAGCACACACATAGCCTATTTTCTGATAACTTCAAAGAAGTCAGAGAACACATTGAAGAAAAGCCAGACAGAAAGAGGGACAATGGTTCCTTTAACCCTTATTTTCTAGTGAATGGAGTATTTGATAATAATTCAGAGATGTTTGTTGTTTAAATCATGTTGCACAGTACTTATTTCAAAGAATCATTTAGCTTTTATCCTGCCCTACCTTTGAAATTAGTGTAGTTCCAGATGTTTGTCATGCAGTTTGTGAATTGAATGAATACATTATATCAAGTAATTTGATTGGTTGAGGTCAGATGCAGCAGGATAAGGGTTAGGCAGCTGACCACCTGTAACCTATAGCTTTTTGGGAATGGATACACCTTCAGGGGAAGGGAAGGCAACTCTTTCAAAAATATTTCTAATCCCTTCTACGGTTAAAGGTTAGAGTTTGCTCCTAAGCAGTAGGAAAAGTTCTTTCATTATCTAATATCTGCTTTTCAACTTATTTAAGGCTTCATGGGAAGCAACTCTTTTCAAAATAAATTCACCACACTTAATTATCAACAAGGGTCTACTCCAAAAGGAAAGAATTTGCTCCTAAGGAAAAAAAGAATTCTTATGGAGTACAGACTTTTTAACCTTTACTACTCTCTTGGCTAACTCAGATTGTTGATATATTTTTTTATTTTTCCCAGAAAACAGGACTCAAAATCTCATGTAAATTGTCTCTTATGACATCTCATGTACATTGTCTCCAATTTGCACGAGATGTCAAATCCTGTTTTTTCGACGAAAAAGAAATAAAAATATTACAAAATGTCATCTGCTGAAAAAATCAAAGCATGCAGAGCAATAAGACAGAGTACAAAGAAAGTTCATATCAGATATACCTCATTCATCAGAATTTTGATGGTAATTTTTGCCCAATTTATGCTTAATTTTCCTAAATTTTGGAGTCTCCCTCATTTGAACTGAGAGTTTCCCTAAAAATTCTTTACAACTCCCTCATCACAATGGCAAATCTCCCTCATACAGTTAAAAAAATGATCACAGGTATGAAATTTCCAAAAATATCTTCCTTGTGAAATGACAGAAAAACTTGAAAGGAATATCAATTCAACCTAATTTACTTATGGTAAAATGTTTTTGTAGCTTTAGACTTACTTTCTCTGCCTTGAAGAGCTACCCTCTTCTAGTTCCTCTTCTTGGGACTTTATACTGGGGAAGGCACAGCAAGACAGAATACAGAGTAGTCAGAAATATAGACAGAAGATGAGAGGAAAGAAAGATAAACACAGAACATACAAAGGCTGGAGCAGATGCCATGCAGAATGCTCCTGAATAATACACAATCAAATGTTATCAGTATGTATAAAAAAACAAGACATATTGCTGTATTAGAGTAAGGAGTATGTATAAAATACAAGGCATATTGCTGAATTAGAGTTATGCGTATATATAATGAACAAGGCATATATTGCAGAATTAGAGTTAGAGTATGTATAATGAACAAGACATATTGCCAAATCACAGTTATGAGTATGTATGATTAATAGAATATATTGTACAATTACATATAATGAACAGGTTATATTGTAGAATTAGAGTTATATGAGGACTGTTCAAATATCAATGCAGCTAAGCACATAAAAATGATTTCGTGATAGGTTTTGATGAAAAGTTTATTTTGTCCCCTCAAAGTATTCCCCTTTAACAGATATACAAACTTTCAGTCTTCTGATCCAATCACTGAATGCATTTTGGTAGTCTTTTCGAGGTATACTATGAAGGCACTGGAATATTGCAGAACCGAGGTGTTTGCGCTGTACAAATTTTCGACCAGAAAGGTATTTTTCAGCTGCGGGAACAAAAAAAAGTCACACGGGGCAAGGTCAGGGGAATACGGGGGGTGAGGGAGTTCAACAACCTTTTCCTGCTTCAGATAGTCTTGCACAATGAACGCCTTGTGCGATGACGCATTGTCATGTAGCAATCTGACATTGGCCAAACCAGTTGCGGGTCTTCGTTCTTTGAAATATTTCTTCAATTTTCTAAGAACTTTATTCTTGTAAAACTTTGCATTTACAGATTTGCCTTTAGGCACAGCAACCTGAATAGCACCGCCCTGATTTGAAAAGAATAAGGCATACATTACCTTCTTGACGCTCATGGTCAGCTTTGCAATGCATGGTCTTTTGCAATACTTTGTTGCCCATATTTTGTTCTGAATCTTTCGTTTTGGCTCAAAAAAAGTGAACCCATGTCTCGTCACCTGTGACGACATTAGCGAAAGACCATGCATTGTAATTTGGAAACTTTTTAAGCAACTTATTGGCGCACTGAACGCTTGTCTTTTTCTGCTCATCTGTCAACAGATGGGGAATCCATCTAGCACAGACCTTTCTCATTTTCAAATCCCATTTCAGAATTGTATGAGCTGCTCCTAATGAGATGCCAACCATTCTAGCTATTTGCCTAGTGGTGTATTGTGCATCGGTAGCAACTATTTCTTTCACTCTAGCAACCATCTTGGCAGATGTTGCTCTTTTCGGCCGACGATCATGTGGTGCATCTTCTGTTGAGCCTAGCCCACAGCTGAATTTCTTACACCAATGAAAAACTGTCGGAAAAGACATTTCATTATGCCCATAAACCGAACATATTTCATCAAAAATGTCTTTGCACCGTATACCAAGAATACAACGATTCTTAATATAGGACAGTATTTCAACAGCGTACTCTGACCTTCTTCCAACCATATTTTGTATTAGTATACAAGAGTAGAGTGTTTATCGAACGATATACATGGCTAAAGTGCACGGATTTTAACAGGTTTGGTATCAATGTATAGGTAAAATGTTTTTCCAGGTGATTTTCGCATTAGTGCATGAGAAAACGTTCTACTTGCATTCATATCTGAACAGTCCTCATAATAAACATGCTATATTGTGGAATTGGAATCATGAGTATGCATAATCAACATGATATATTGTAAAATTAGAATTATGCATATATATAATCGTTACATTGTAGAATTAGAATTAAGAAATAGATCAGCTCCAGCAGTGATCTGTTGAGTAATATATCACTGTTTGGAGGTCAATTGTAAGGTAGATCAAATCACAACTGCATAGCATGAGTTATTTATCTACTTACAACTGACCAACAAACTGTGATATATTACTCAACAAATCACGCAATAGAGCTGATCTTTTTCGATTCTAACACACTGAAAGTCGACTAAATGCTTTTGTTTCCTTCATATTCTCTCAACATTCAGCGATTGTTTGAAGAAATCCTGCCGACAAGTTTGAGCGTTACACATGCAGTAACCTGTTTTTGCATCGTACTTGATGCGTTAAAAAAAGATGTTACTCAGTATAGCACCAAGGAAACCATCAATGTCGCAAAACATCATAAAACAGTGGCTCTTCGCGCCACAGCGTTTTCGCCAAGTGATTTGTCACTCAATACAGCACTAGATATGTAGGTGACCAGTGTTAAAGTTATGAGTATATACAATGTAATTAAATCTCCAGACTCTTCATGCAGTTTTCATAAATCACTTTATAACACTGTTCATTATCACATTGTTTATAGCTGGATCCCAAATTGAGGTATTTTGCCAAAAATGTACAGACTATGTGGAAAATGAGTGGAAAATGACCATATTCTGATTTTTTTCTCAATGACAAAATATAAGCGAGCTCATGAGAAAAGGGTACTGATTACATTGGTGAGCAGCATAAGCACAGACTCGCCAGCACCTTTGCTGCATGTAGACATGTAGTGGCAAAATTGTCTATCTATCATCAAATATGGTCTAAGACCTCAAAGGTATTTTTGGCAGATCTTGAGGTAGCTTCATACTTCTTGTCTTATTATTTGCCTGCAATCACAGCTGAACCTTGTCTTGCTCATTCTTTCTCATGGGCTGCTTCATGTGAGCTTTTCACATAACCTCTACACATTTGTTCAGATACCCCACAACCTCTATATTACACTACTGATAGGGTCCAAAGCAGAAACCGTGTTAGTAAAACAACCATGTTATATCCAAACAAAAATGTATAGATTATATAGAAAAATGAGCATTTATGCATTTATGCTCATTTTTCTATATAATCTATACATTTTTGGGATCCATCTTGAAACCGTGTTATATCCCAAACTGTGTTATGTAATGAACCGTGTCATGATGAGGCTGTGGTGTACAACAATGAGATAAAACATAAGCCATTGTATACTGGTACATGTAGACTCTTCCTTTGTTATATGTTGGACAAGTCCACTTGTTGGACAAGGGGTGTCATGTCTATTTTTTTCATTTCTTATCTTCAGGAAAAATCCTGTAAGCTAAGTATAGACCCTGATTAGACACAACCTTATGCAGCATCTAATCTGGGTATGCACTATTTGCCAATGTCCCTTTAACAGGTTTCCAGGTAAGAATGTATTAAACAGGTATTGCTTTCGACAGCTGGAAGTGATATAAAGAGCTTGCGATGTAAAAGATCAGTCAGGATTATGTATCTGCAGAAAGGAGAACTATTCATCCATCAGTATGGAAGTGAAATATACAGAAAGCAGAAACCAGAACATTACAGTGCATCAACTTATTTTCTTAAATACAAAGGTGTAGGAGAAGAAACAAATCTTGTCTCATAGCATAAAACTTGTTTATAGTTCCATTACCTGTACCACTAAAAGGCAGTAATTCTGAGTCTGAGATGTCCAAACTTAAAAAATGATTCAAAAAGGTACTCGGTGTGTAACAAATGTGCACGTTTATGAGTAAAGGCAAGTGAGTATGCTTGAGTTTTACGTCCCACCAACAGCTAAGGTCATATGGAGACGGGACCTTGGTTTAAAAACTCATCCAAAAGTCTGGAGATAGAGAAGGCAAGAAGCTCAGGTGAATACAAGCACAATCTTCCCACAGCCTTTGTTGCTTGCAGACAGGTAGTGAACTTGAGGTTGCTTAACCCGTTTAAAATGGGATAGCCCAAAACGGATTCCTGGCAAACAGTGCAGGCCCAGATCAGGCAACAGAGAACCTGGCGTCAAAGCTGGGCTTTAACAGTTTGCAAAAAGTTCAGCCTAAATCAATTTCTAAAATCAGCTCAACCTGGTAACCCTTCATTTTGAAGCTATATACAGTAAAATTCCTATATTAAGACCACTTTTGGGACTGATCAAAAGTGGTCTTAAATTTTGAACAGCACCAAAGGTGGTCTTTCATTTAGAGAAACTGGGTGTAGCAAACACAAAGAAAGAATAACTGAAACCTTTTCAATAAGCTTTTAAAAGCAGATATAGTTGTAACTTAATATCGGAATTTTACTGTATAAGGTACAAGATTCCATTCATAAGGCAAAAAGTCACACATATGGCTATGCACATTAATCTAAGAACATAAACTGGAGAACCCTAAGGGCCCTTTTCTCATGAGCTGGCTACTCTAAGCCTAGTGTATATGTAGAAGTCAAGCTACAACTTACGGTCTTGCTCCCCGGATAGGTTGTTGAGCAGCCTCTTTCACCATCTTGGAGATCTGATATTTGAAGTCAAATTCTCCTTTGTTTTCTATTATGAATGTACGCGATTTCTTGCTGTTTACTAACAGAGATCCAAAGTTGATGTCACTGATAGGAAGAATGTTGTATCTGAAATGTATGAATACAGCATTATACAGATAATATACAGTGAAACTTCAATAATATATTTGGAATACCGTAAAAATCTGAAAAATTTGGACACCTTGAGGACTTGCTGTAATTCTCTTAAAATTTTAAAACATTTGGTTCATGATCCAGCATGCAGTCCAAAAGGTGCAGATGGAATGGCAAACAGTGTAGACCCTGATCAGACTGCTCCTTCAGGAGCAGTCTGATCTGGGTCTGCATTGTTTGCTTAGACCTGTCTGTCTAAATCCTAGGATCATTTCGGTAATTGTCTTATTTCATCTTAAAGTGTTAGTTGTGTGTACCTCAACTGGGCAATTCTAATGAAAACACACAACACACCTTCACTTTCAAAAAAAATGAAAAAGTTATCCCTATTATGACAACAGCCCTTCTTAACTCAGCGAAAGGGAGAGAACATAGTGTGGAAGGGGTTCCTGCCAAAGAATAATTGCAATAGGGTTGCTCTCAAGGTATTTAAGAAACGTTTGAAATATAAACTTACGATTTAACCAATATTTGACTCACAGAAGTATCCATGTAATTGCTTTGGACAGATCCATTTCCAGTTTCAGAGGCGGTGCGAAGTTTTTTTTTAACTAAGTGTTAAAATTCCAACACTTAAGCAAAGAGTGCTGACCCAATCAGATGTCACATCACGAAAACACGCCTATATAATTTTGACCCCCGTGAACCTCACTTTTACAGAGTTAAACTGGGGTTTACTGGGGGTATACCTTATTTTTCTTATTTCTGCTCCAAAATACAGATTGTGGGTACTAAATGGAACCGCCCTACAATCTATATTTTGAGCAGAAATACGAAAAACATCACACTTTTTCATTTTAAAATTTTAGGTTTTTTTCGGCGGTAAAGTTTACAATGTATTTGTATAGGTGCTTTTTTTGTAATGACATTATTCAGCATCTGATTAGGAAGGTCCGGCTTGAGGGATGCTTGGCATGTGTGGTTTAAGAAAATCAGTTACTTACTTGTTAAACACAGCCTTGACAGAGACTTTGATAGGAATACTGGCAATAAGCTCTCCATTCTCTGCAATGCTTGGTTCTATAACCTGACATTTCAAGATTGGCATGTCTTTAACGGTCACCTCTTTCTGGGACTTGAAGATCACCTGGACTGCCGTCTGTCTGTCCTGAGGAGCCAGGATGCCCTTTGATGGTAGCACAGAGAACAGGCTTGTCACATTAGGGTTTGCTGGATCGGCATTTTCAAATAAGAAGCTGAAAAAATATAAATCTTATACATAGTTTGTTTGTTTGATTTGAGCTTTAACGTTCCCGTCAACACTGTAAAGGTCATTTTGGAGACGTTGCTTCCAATTTTGTGGGACTTTTACCAGACATTGAGATGAAATGACATCCCAAGCCCTGTCGCCCAATGAAACCAATAGAGTTTATTAGCATAATAAACACCACCGTTCCTGGACAGGCTTAGATCCTCTAAGTGGTTTACCAGTACTAGTGTGTGGGCCGGATTCAGCTCTGAGTGGAAGCATCATGCACCCCATATATTTCTTCAAGCCCCCATGGGCGGGGGCCGAATCTTATACATAGGCTGCTTCATAAATATGTAAAAGCATTCATGTTTTCAAAAGCCTACCACATTTGCTGTTAATCCTTCAACCCTACTCATTAGCCATCTCATCTGGATCAAAGCTGTTTGCCATTTTAAAAAGAAGTTGGGTCAGTACTGTATCATTACATCGTGGTGATCCCGCCTAGTGGTAGCCTGTCAGACCCCAGTACCTGCCTTATAACGCTTTTACAGTGAATGTCAGATCCCAGTACCCAAGTTATAATGAGGTTACAGTGTATCTGTCAGACCCCAGTACCTGCCTTATAACGCGGTTACAGTGAATGTCGGATCCCAGTACCCAAGTTATAATGAGGTTACAGTGTATCTGTCAGACCCAGGTACCCACATTACAATAAGGTTACAGTGTATATCATATTTTTGCTGTCAAAATTATTCACAGTATTTTCAGCCAATGTATTTGCCATACTAAATGATCAAATTGTTAAGAAAACATTAACTTATGTTTTTGTTACCTTTGAACAACCAGGGGCCAATTGTTCAAAACTAATGAAGTAGTTAGTTAAAACTTTGATCATTTAATATGGCAAATACGCTAATATTTTCGCTGCAAAATGTGAGCAGCTTTTGTGAACGCAAAAGCTACTCACATTTTTTCAGCAAAAATACCGAAATTTTAGATATTGAACTTGCTAGAAAAGTTAACAATATGACCACTAACGAGCATGTTAAGCTAACGATGCTTTGAACAACTGGCCCCAGGCCCTCACACTGAAGGAAGCAAAATGCATGCAGCAGTAGCCGGGAAATTCTCAAGCAAAAGGTGTTCTGCAGCTTTAAAACTTTTATTTACTTACTTAAAAGCAATCTCGTATTTGCCCTTGTTTTTCAGTGTGCAAGTCTGTTTAACTTCTTCTGAAACCTTAATGGTACCAAAGTCAAGTCCTCCATCAGTGCCTAGTGAAAAGACAAAATCATTAAAATGATAACAATTTAACTCTTATCCTGTAGTTCACGACAACCCCTATCTTTGCAAACAGTGCAGATCCAGATCAGATGGCTTCTGAAGAAGCCATCTGATCTGGATCTACACTGTTTGACATGCAGTTTATGGATGTATAGGAATAAGTTACATCAAGAAATCTGATTGGTTCAAAGTCAGAAATGGGTGTGGCTAAACTGAACATTCAGCTGGATAAGGGTTAAGTCAATCTACTGTCAGTGTCTGATAAAGTAAGCCAACATCATGCAGAGGCACAAGCATGCAATAAAAATAATACAATAATGATAATAATAATCCTGTATCACTCCATGCTTAAAGCGGGCACAACAATAGCAATGGTAGTAATAATAATACTTTAATCACCATAAAAATTCTAGGACAGATGACAATCACTGTTTTTCTAATTTTTCAGAGAAAAAAGAAAAAAAAAAACAAGATCACTGCAAGCAGGTACCATGCTCATCTGTTTTTTCGTATGTCACAAAGAGAGATAAATCAGTTAAATTGCATGATAGAGTTATGGAACCTGGTCAGAATGTAGCTCAGCTCTTGTGATGATATATACAGATGTGTGTCAAGTTTCATTAGGCTGGGCTGAATACTTTTCGAAACATGGCCAAGGTTACTGTTTTTTGTTAATGTTTTTAAAAATAGGTCAAAGTTAAAAAAGTTTGATATCAATAGAAAGGTCTTGCCCCAAGAAACATGCATGTGAATTTCTAAAGCTGTATTGATTGTGGTATAAAAATGAGAGACAAAAATGTTTTCTTGAAACTGGTGTTGATACATACAGATGTGTGTCAGGTTTCGTAAGGCTAGGGCAAATATTTTTTTAAATATGGCCAAGGTTAAAGTTTTGGTTACATTTTTGAAAAATAGATCAAAGTTCAAAGGTCAAGGTCACAAGTAAAAAAAGCTTGGTATCAATGAAAAGGTCTTGTTCCAAGGAACACCCATGTGAAGTTTGAAGGCTGTATTGTTAATGGTATTAAAAGAAAAGACAAAAACTTTGTTTTTAATGGAGAAAAAAGGGAGATAATTCAGTCAAATTGCACGATAGAGTTATGGACACTTTAGTAGAATGTAGCAATTTTGATGGTCAGTATGTGTGTGAAGTAATGGAGCCAGGCCAAATACTATTGGTAATATGATCAAGGTTTAAATTTTTGGTTAGATTTTCGAAAAATAGGTCAATGTTCAAAGATCAAGGTCACAGGTCAAAAAGTTTGGTATCAGTGGAAAGGTCTTGTTCTAAGGAACATCCATCTGAAGTTTGGAGGTTCTGTTATAAATAGTATTGAAATGAGAGGAAAAATGTGTTTCAGAAAAAAAGAAATAGAAAAGGGTAGATAATTCAGTCAAAATCAATAATACAGTTATGGCTCTTGGTCAGAATGTAGCTCTTGTGATGGTGAGTATGTGTATGAAGTTCCATTAGGTTAGGGCATATACTTTTGAAGCTATAGCCAAGGTTAAGTTGTTTTTTAACACCAACGAAGACAATGACAACGCAGATGCCAGAGTGACACTAATAGCTTGAAAGTTTTTCTTTGAAAAACTGACAATGAAAAACTGACAAACTAAATCTCCTGGGCAAGACTGGCCCTCCAAACAGTGTAAAACATCACTGAAATGTTCACTACCCTCTTTCTATCACTACATATACTAGACAAGAGTGTGAAAACACAGACAAGCCATGATGTGATCTTGTACAATATCTTATATACCTCCTGCATCTTTACTTGCATCAACAGCTATGGTGCTTGCTGAAAACAATACATACTTTCTGTTTAGCTTTTTTTAGCTTTAAAACAAAATACATGTACTATGTGTGTCATTCAGGTGACATGACAGGCCAAACAAAAGTTTGCTTTTTACAATTTCAAATGGATAGCGCTATGTATTGGCAAATATACATACCTGTATACAGACATAATACATCTTGTTTGCAAGCCAGATCACTCCTAAGGTTACCTATGTCACTGCAAGTCTAGGATTTGGTGTATGACAGCAACTTTACACTCCAGTTCAAATTCTTGGTGTATTAATCGTATTGCAGTCATGCTTGGTAATATATAACAATTATCTAAAAATTGGAGGTACCTAAACAATTATTGTTACAACACTAAAATCAGAACAAGTTTATTTTTCAATCTGATTTGTCTAAGCTGTGTTGATGGAATCACAGATCAGACTACACACTCCTAAAGGACACTCTTATCTGAGCCTGCAATATTCGCTAAGAACAAGTCTTTCACTATTCCCAGCATTTAGGGTTATTTCGGTACTTTGATTCACAAATTTTTCCTTATGCATTTGGACAGTAGGCCTGAAGAAACAGTGTAAACCCAGAGGAGACGCCGGAGAACACGGCATCTCATAAGGGTCTACCTTCAGACTCAACATCAAATAGTAAAATGTACTTGTTCAATTTTTTTAACAAGTATGGTATGGGGTTGATGTGTAAATAACTTAGGGTTAATATAGTATACAAATAGACTCACCTTTAGGAAAGGAAGCATCAAGTGATATATCATAAGCTTCAGCAAACACTTGGATAGCTTCAGTTCGGATCACACCCATTGTTTCCTCTGCATCGGAGATCTAGAAGACAGGAGAAACCTTTATTTATTTGTTTATGGTTGGAAGAAAAACTTTGACAGAGACAGAAGATACACGACAACAAAAACTTGAACTGCATCTAATAAAGGCAAGCTATTAGCAAGTAAGACTCTTCTTTAATTGTTGTATCATGTCAAGTAAAAATGTGTCACTTAGCAAAACATTTAAGGCACATTTTGCATTTAAAGTGCATTTTGAGTATCTTAGTACATGTATATATAATCTCCTTATGCTGTGTCAAATAAAATGAACATCTGTTAATCATCATCTTATGTCAAAATCAATTAGAAGGACTGCCACATTTTTACACCCAGAAATTCATAAACCTTCACCAAATATATTCTTTGAAAGAGAAAAATCTCCAACCTAAAAGATTAAGTGAGGTAACTGCCTTTTATTCCACTTTCTGAAACAGCTAAAGATACAAATATAGAAACTGTCACCAAAGAAGAAATCACCCAGGCTACTGAACTCAAAAACATTTTTGAAGACCAAATGTACAAACTACAATTTATTCACATAAATAAACAAGAGGGCCCAATGGCCCTATATCGCTCACCTGTTTACGAGAAAATCATTAGTGTAGGAGACCACTTGACATTGCTACATACTAAATAGCTAAGCTCAGGCAAAGCGGTGTCCATGCTTACAAACCCAACTGGTTTCATTGGGCGACAGGGCTTGAGATGTAATTTCATCTCAATGTCTGGTAAAAGTCCCACAAAATTGGAAAGACATCTCCAAAATGACCTATACAGTGTTGTCGGGCATGTAAAACCTCAAATCAAACAATATCAGTGCCTTATGGTTTTGGAGAAAAAGATTTTATTAAGTTTTTTCCAGTATAAGTCTATAGAAGCTAATGAGCCAAAGGGCACGGTTGGCAGGTGTATGTAGGCGACCATTTTGTGTTGCTATATACTAAATATCTAAGGTCTGTACTTCATGGTTTCAAAGAAGATGTTTGAAGCTTTTTCCATTATAAGTTTGTTGGAGTTAAGGGGCCACAGGATTTGGACCCCAGGGGCATGATTGGCAGGATTCATGTAGGCAACCACTCGACATTGCTACATGCTAAATACCTAAGCTCTGGGACTTATGGTTTCAGAGAAGAAGATTTTTGAAGAATTTTTTCCCCATTTTAAGTTGTTTTTTTCTTTCTTTTTTTTCATAAGGGCCCTGTGGTTTCAGAGAAGAAGATTTTTAAAGTTTCTCCAATTGTAAGTCTATGGAAGCTAAAGAACCCTGGGGTGGGGCCAATTTGGATCCCAGGGGCATAACTGGCAGGATTTATGTAGGTGGCCACTTGACATTGCTACATACTAAAAATCTAAGCTCTGGGCCTTATGGTTTCATAGAAGAAGATTTTTTAAGTTTTTTTCCATTATAAGTCTATTGGAGGTGATGAGCTCGGGCGTGGCCAATTTTGACCCCAGGGGCAGGGTTAACAGGATTTATGTAGTTGGCTATTTTATGTTGCTAGATACTAAATATCTAAGTTCTGTGCTTCACAGTTTCTGAGAAGAAGATTTTTGAAGCTTTTTTCCATTATGAGTCTATGGGAGCTAAGGGGCCCCGGGGCATGGCCCATTTGGACCCCAGGGTCATGATTAGCAGAAAATATGTAGGTGACCACTGGCCGTCGCTACAAGCTAAATATCTAAGCTCTGGGCCCTGTGGTTTCAGAGAAGAAGATTTTTGAAGTTTTTTTTCCATTATGAGTCTATGGGAGCTAAGGGGGTCCCAGGGTGTGGCCCATTTGGACCCCAGGGGCATGATTAGCAGGATTTATGTAGGTGACCACTTGTCATTGCTACATGGTAAATATCTAAGCCATTTGGAACCCAGGGGCATGAATGGCAGGAATTATGTAGGTGACCACTGGCCGTTGCTACATGCTAAATATCTAAGCTCTGGGCCCTGTGGTTTCAGAGAAGAAGATTTTTGAAGCTTTTGGGGGGGGGGGGGGGTTGGGGGGGCCCGTTTGGACCCCAGGGGCATGATTGGCAGGAATTATGTAGGTGACCACTGGCCGTTGCTACATGCTAAATATCTAAGCTCTGGGCCCTGTGGTTTCAGAGAAGAAGATTTTTGAAGTTTTTTTTTTCCATTATGAGCCTATAGGAGCTAAGGGGCCCTGGGCCGTGGCCCTTTTGGACCCCAGGGGCATGATTGGCAGGAATAATGTAGGTGACCACTTGCTGTTGCTACATGCCAAATATCTCAGCTCTAGGCCCCTTGGTTTCAGAGAAGAAGATTTTTGAAGCTTTTTTCCATTATGAGTCTATAGGAGCTAAAGGGCCCTGGGGCGTGGCCCATTTGGAACCCAGGGGCATGATTGGCAGGAATTATGTAGGTGACCACTTGCCGTTGCTACATGCCAAATATCTAAGCTCTGGGCCCTGTGGTTTATGAGTAGAAGATTTTTGAAGCTTTTTTTTCCATTATGAGTCTATGTGAGCTAAGGGGCCGCGGGGCGTGGCCCATTTGGACCCTAGGGGCAGGATTGGCAGGATTTATGTAAGTGACCACTTGCCGTTGCTACATGCCAAATACCTCAGCTCTGGGCCCTGTGGTTTCAGAGAAGAAGATTTTTGAAGCTTTTTTCCATTATGAGTCTATAGGAGGTAAAGGGCCCTGGGGCGTGGCCCGTTTTGACCCCATGGGCAAGATTGGCAGGAATTATATAGGTGACCACTTGCCGTTGCTACCTGCTAAATATCTCAGCTCTGGGCCCTGTGGTTTCCGAGAAGAAGATTTTTGAAGCTTTTTGTTCCATTATGAGTCTATGGGAGCGAAGGGGCCCCGGGGCGTCACCCATTTGGAACCCAGGGGCATGATTGGCAGGAATTATGTAGGTGACCACTGGCCGTTGCTACATGCTAAATATCTAAGCTCTGGGCCCTGTGGTTTCAGAGAAGAAGATTTTTGAAGCTTTTTTTTTCATTATGAGTCTTTGGGAGCTAAAGGGCCCCGGGGTGTGGCCAATTTGGACCCCAGGGGCATGATTGGCAGGAATAATGTAGGTGACCACTTGCTGTTGCTACATGCCAAATATCTCATCTCTGGGCCCTGTGGTTTCCGAGAAGATTTTTGAAGCTTTTTGTTCCATTATGAGTCTATGGGAGCGAAGGGGCCCCGGGCGTCACCCATTTGGAACCCAGGGGCATGATTGGCAGGAATTATGTAGGTGACCACTGGCTGTTGCTACATGCTAAATATCTAAGCTCTGGGCCCTGTGGTTTCAGAGAAGTAGATTTTTGAAGCTTTTTTTTCATTATGAGTCTTTGGGAGCTAAGGGGCCCCGGGGTGTGGCCAATTTGGACCCCAGGGGCATGATTGGCAGGAATTATGTAGGTGACCACTTTCTGTTGCTACATGCCAACTATCTCAGCTCTGGGCCCTGTGGTTTCAGAGAAGAAGATTTTTGAAGCTTTTTTTCCATTATGTGTCTATAGGAGCTAAAGGGCCCAGGCGTGGCCCGTTTGGACCCCAGGGGCATGATTGGCAGGAATTATGTAGGTGACCACTTGCCATTGCTACATGCTAAATATCTAAGCTCTGGGCCCTGTGGTTTCCGAGAAGAAGATTTTTGAAGCTTTTTGTTCCATTATGAGTCTATGGGAGCGAAGGGGCGCCGGGGCGTGGCCAATTTCGACCCCAGGGGCATGAATGGCAGGAATTATGTAGGTGACCACTGGCAGTTAATACATGCTAAATATCTAAGCTATGGGCCCTGTGGTTTCAGAGAAGAAGATATTTTAATTTTTTCCCATTGTAAGTCTATGGGAGCTATATGTTGCCATGGCAACCAGAATTCCAATCTGATCAGCCCAAAAACCTTATGCAGCCTTTCCCCCTACCTGATGATGCTTCTCATGAAATTTGATCAAGATTGACCATGGGGTATTAGAGATATACTTATTTGAAATTGTTTACGGGCGCACGCACGCACTGACGCGCAAAAAGTGATCACAAAAGCTCACCTTGTCACTACGTGACAGGTGAGCTAACAAAAGGGGTTTTGAGAAACTTGCTGCAGTAGAAGGTATCAGTGAGTGGTGATATTGTATACCCACTGCACACCGGAACAATGGTCAGAAGAACCAGTTCATTGGTTTCAATTTCAAAGAGTCAGAAAATAAAAATGCAACTTTATCTCTGTATAACAAACTTCATTCTATACAACAATTTTCATTATAGCAGGGTTCTAGACAGAATGCATTTTAACCCATTCTATACTGAATGAAATCTCTCATCTTAAACATAGCAGAGATCCATTTCTAAATTTAGAGTTATCAGGTTGTTTTCTATGAAACTGAATGAATTTTTTTTGCAAACAGTGACAGTCCTGATCAGATGCCATGTTCTGCAACATCTGTTCTGGGCCTGCACTGTTTGCCTGTGTCCCAGTACACCATGTTTTTGTTGAGTTGTTTTGGCAATAAAGATGTGATCTAGAACACGACAAAATTTACAATAAGGCCTGTGCAACCAGTTAAGACTCAGATCAGCCTGTGGATCCGCACAGTCTGATCCGAGTCTTAACTGTTCACATGAGCCTTCTATAGCCTCTGGGCTATTCATAGGGCAACAAGAGATCTAGACCTGCACTGTTCGCCAATAACCTGTATACCATGTGAAATGATATTCTATGTTTTTCGCTTTGGACTTTTGTTATAAAGAGGTTGGAGTGTTGTGAAGTGCACTATAGACAATCTGTAATGAATTGGAAAACATGTGACAATCCAGACAAAAAGAGTTCAGCTGCACACATCAGCTGCACAGATTTCAAACTTTTAAGTGCATCTAACTGCCCTAACACCATGAGATCTATAAATACACCAATGTGTCCGACAAACCTCCAATCTCAACATTCTTCTCGATGTGACAGTTTGTTTTATTGCTCGGAAATACGCTCTCAGAGGAAACTCAGTATATGGTTCAATAATACCCCTGTCCGATGCAAACGAAAACTCTTCTCCAAGGGCTTCATGCCCAACCATTTTCCAACTTACGGGTATACCTTGGTTATTTTTCAGATAGATTGTCTTTGTATCTTTTCTACAAGTAAACAAAAACATATAGCTTCATTTTGTATACCTGCCTGACCATAGTCAAGCATATTGCTTCAGTCAGCCCTCAGTTTGACCAGTATCATTATGCAGCTCATAAAACAAACCATACAGCACATTTCTTATTGACATTACACTTACAGAACTACACCAAAACCTCATTATAACACTGTTCATTATAACAGGGGTTTGTAAATAATATAATGTTATTAATCAAGTGATTTTGTATTGGCCCAGTTACAGGTCCGACGTCTGCTGTATTGGCTTCGGCCTTGAGCCAATACAGCAGGCCTCGGACCTGTAACTGGGTCAATACAGAATTACTTGATAAATGACAATTTTAGTAATTGACACTATTAAAATCATTATTTTTTATCTCTGTGTTAATACGGATGACCTCCAATCAATACAGCATAGTCAATTAATAACACGATTTAAAGATGCATCCCAAAAATGTGTAGATTATATAGAAAGATGACACCATAAATGGTCATTTTTCTATATAATCTAAACATTTTTGTTTGGATATAACACGGTTGTTTAGCTAACACAGTTTCTGTTTTGGACCCCATTAATAGTGTTATAAACAGGTTGTGGTGTAGTTGCCAGGTAAGACTTACAAAACCAGTATCATGATATGAAGAATATAGCTTATTTTATTAATATTCTTCATAGCAATATGTTTTAATTTTCATGCGTTTGACTTCAGAATAATACTGGTCAAAGATGCGGGCAGGATCAAAGCATAAGTTCTGTGACATCATACAGCTATAGAATAACCATGAATTAGAAATTCAGGGATGATCATTGAGCCTCTGGCATATTTCTCCATGATAACATACATACACTGAAGGAAATGGAGAACACTCCTACCTACAAGGATTGGTCTCCATCATCTCAGCCTTTTCAAAGCAATCCATTGTCCAACTGAAGCTCTCTTATCCTTTCAAGTGCTGATCACAATTAGCAGATGGTATTTTCAAAGTATTTTTTTCTTAATTTCCAGTGAAAATAAGGCTTGACATTTCATGTGAATCATCTGCTTGGCAGATGATTCATATGAAATGTCAACCCCCATTCTCTCTTTAGATAAGTTTCACAAAAAATGTCAAGCCCTTTTCTTTAATCTTCTGCTGTACAGATGTATCACAAGAAATATCAAGCCGTTTTTCTCTCCTATCATCTGCTGGGCACAAGATTCACTGATGGGCAGATTATTCACATGAAATGACAAGTCTTTCTTCCGTCTAAAAACAAACTGTAGCACTTGAAGTGTTAAGAAGACCTTGGTTGTTTTTATGATGAAGCTAATTTTCATCCCAAAACTTCTGGCTTTCCTGGTGTTACCATATGCTGCATATAACATACCTCCAACCTGATAGTTTTCTTGCTGGTTTGTACTGGTTTCATTGCTCTGAAGTATGCATTCAGAGCATATTCAGACTTTGGTTCAACAATTCCACTGTCAGCAGCTACCGTGAAATCTTCACCTAATGTATCGAGACCGCTAAGCTTCCAGTGAACTGGGATCTGGGTGCTGTTTCGCAGATATATTGTCTTGGTGTCTTTCCTTTAGAAAATATTCAGGATAGGTGCATTGTTTTCTTATAACATTTACTAAATTTGTGGATATACACATAGCAGAAGGAACAGACATGATTTATCTGGTTCCAGGTTTTTAAACCTCATTAGCTTAATGATATCATTTGTAGTAAAAATGCTCTAGTTAGTGTAATTTTATATACTGATTAGTGTCTGTTGAATAAAAAATATGAGTATCTCCAGGAATTTATGAAGCAGCTGAAGGATTAATACAAACTTGCCATCAAGTTAAAGCAAACAGCATTCCAGAACCTGACACTATATATCCCATCAATTTAACAGGTCTACAAAACCCACATTCTATGAGAAAGCCTGACTCTCAGTTAAGACATAAACCCACCTTCTCAGCTACACAGACTAGCAAAAGTCTTAAAATAGTACACCCACGAATTGGGATATAACACGGTTTTGGTTTGGACCCCAAATTTTCCCCAACCAACATTTATAAATGTTATCCAAGGATTGTATAAGGTTTTAAGCACAACAACTTTATTTTCCTCTCACTTTTGACTGCGGTAATACGGTAGCTAACACGGTAGCTAACACGGTTTATAACAGTACTTTTTGATATCTATTGCAGGCCTCCAGCAGAGTTGAATATACAGTATATAAACTTGTTTAGCTTGACTCGCATGATAAACGTGAACTGCCATCAGCACAATCAAAAGTGTTGGCTTAGTGTGATAAAGAGATTAAAGAATTCAGTTACGCAACCGGAAAAAAATATTTATCACGCTCTGTTAAGGATCACTGCTCAGCAGAAATTTTAAACATCGATGCAGATGATGTGATCGGTCAACTGCAATAAAACTCATTTTCTAGAGCCGCATGTAAAAGAAAGTCAGATTTATTCCAGCTTAAAAGCAAATAATAAAACATATTCAATATCGATTTTCGCGGTAAAAAAAAAATCATTAAAAACCGTGTGCGCCATTAAAATCGTTTCAAATGGCTAAAATATTAAGGGTAAGACATTTCAAGGGAAGTAATTCAAATTTCTTGTAAGCATTGATCATTGTCCGGTTCCGAACCCTAACCCGGTAATTTTACCATTGAAATCTATTAACGGTACTGTAGTTCGGTACGGTCCGGATTCTCAGTAACAACAAAGTTAGCCGGGAACCAGCTATCAAAATGGCGTCATACTCGCTGTCAGATCGGACGATTTCTGGATATAAAACATGATTTTTCAGCTGGTTTCGATTAAAGTGACTTGTTTGACTTGATGGGCCATGGTATTTACTGCCATTGATTAGTTCTAAACACATTTTAGTCGGGAAATACGGTCATTAACCGGACCGCACATCATCTTGTTTGGGAAACTATTGATCACCATTGTGTCAATGGTTGATCTGTGACAAGTCGGCGTTTATAACACGATTCGGTTAACTAACACAGTCCGTTGGTTGGACCCGGAGTTCCTTGTTATAGGTGTATTTATAGAAACTAGAGGTATTGTATAATCCAAGTGGTGAACACTAAGGTGCTGATCAGACTGAGAATATGCACAGTCTCATCAGCACCTGTTGTTCACAAAAGGCAAAATCAGGTTTTCTCAAAAGCACTAAAGAGCTGATGAGATTGCAGATGGGCAGGCTGGTCTGCACCTATGTTGTTGACATGACTCATATAAGAAAGAGTGGGAGTAACAAGGAATACATTTTCTTAATCTCATAGACTTTTGGTTTTTCTTTTGTTTATATTGGAGTTTTAACAGCCCAGTCAACACTATTTAGGTCATTTTGAGCCAGTGTTTACCTATCCACACTTTACCTGGGCAGTTTTATCTATTAGCGGTTAACCAGTACAGTGCACATTCTTTCGCCAGAAACTGACAACTGCCCTTCTTGAATCTGCAGAAGGGATAGAATGACCGTAGAGAAGATTCGATGATCAATCTCCATGAAAGAAAGTTGCTGACCCCAGCAGGTATCAAACTGATCACCAGTCAGATGCACGTCCGACTGAGCTATCGAGGCCGGCACATAAATTGTTGGTACTGGTAAGATCTGCTAATGAGTAGCCACAATCTACATTAAAAGCATAAACATGAAAATATCATAATTTTCTGAGGCGATTTCACAGACTTCAATTGTATTTTTCATATAGCATTAACCTGTTCTGTCCTGATATTTGTATTTGGAGTTAATCTGCCCAGTCAACACCATTAAGATTATGTCAAGCAAACCAGTAAACTTAACAATATTTTCCTGGGTAGGCTCAGTCCTTCTAAGTGTGTTATCAGTACAGTACACAATTTTTGCCAATGAAAGAATAGACATAGAAATCATTTTATGGTCAACCTCCATGGAAGAATGTACATGTAGCTGGAACCCAAATATAGCCAGGATCGAATCTCTGCCAACTGATCACCATCAGACAAGCATCTTTTTTATTTTTAGAAAATTGCCAAACTTTTTGCAAACAGTGATGGATGTGTTTAAAAGCTACATTCTGTGGTGTATACATCACAAAAATACATCTTTATAATTCTGACTCCCTTGAACAGGGGTAAACCTTATTTTACTTATACAAATACATTGTAAATTTTGCCGCCAAAAAACGAAAATGTTAAGATGAAAAATTGTGATTTTTTTTCTTCTTCTGCTCAAAATACAGATTGTGGGTACTCAGTAGAACTGCCTCGATTAGGTGGTTCTAACTTGTACCCACAATCACAATTTTTCGTCTTAACATTTTCCGATTTTGGCAGTAAAATTTACAATGTATTTGTACAGGCGTGTTTTTATAACGATCAGGGCCTGCACTGTTTGCCAGTGTCATTTTCTAGGGTATCCCTGTATAAAACAGGTTCAATAACACAAACAGCCAACCTGTGGAGCAAGACTTTGTCGAAGACGAGTTGTTTTCTGTCTAGGTCCAGTTCTGGTCGGAAGGCATCACAGCAGATCTTGAACACAACTGGTTCCGGGTTCTCTCTGATGCAGCAGACAACAGCATCCTCGTAATGATTTGGAACCATAGGATATGCCCAAATATTCAGCTCCTAAAATGTAAAGGTAAACACAATCAACAATCTAGAAATGTTGCATCTATCATTGACAGAAAACTGAAATTTCACAATGACATAAGGATACAAGTATCTTATGTGTTTAACCCATAAGATGCCATGAAAAACTGCATCTGAAGATGTCATGTGTTAATGCTGTCTGCTGCATCTTCTTGTTATCTTTTCAAATGTATTTTTGCATACAGGCAAACAGTGTGGACCCTGATCAGACTGCACCAAGGAGCAGTCTGATCAGGGTTCAAAGTGTTTGCAACAATGACTTTTAAAGTTACCAGCGGATTACAAAGCAGCTGACAATTGTTGTGATTAGCAGCTTATGGGTTAACAGCACACATACATATACTTTTTGTCTGAACATTTACACAGAAGCTTGTACTATATGTGTGTGCAAAGAGTGGCAATGTAGGCATGGCTGTAAATACATATAATTTTGCCTAAAGTGTTGCTGCTCATTTCTGCAACAACTATTCACTTGCTGCAACAAACACATCTAATTCAGTACATAGATGTGGTTACTGTTTGAATGTTACAGCACAAAGGCCCTCCAACCAAAATAGCAAACATTCAGTGATCATGTCATGTAGAAAAGTCAGTGTGGCCTACATGGGAAAGTTGATATAATAGACAATTTTTATTCACTGGTCTGTTTGTTTGTTTGTATTGGAGTTTAATGGCCCAGTCAACCCTATTTCGGTCTTTTTATCTATCCACACTTTTCCTGGGCAGGTTTATACGTAAGCGGTTAACCAGTAAAGTGAACATCCTTTCGCCAGAGACTGACCACTGCCATTCTTGAATCAGAAGAAGGGAGAGAATGACCGTAGAAAAGATTTCATGATCAATCTCCACGACAGAATGTTGCCGACCCCGGCAGGTATTGAACTGTGTCCTCCTGATCACCAGTCAGACACGCATCCAACTGAGCTACCTAGGCCGGCTCAGTGGTCTGTAGAATGGTGTTCTATGGGGTCTGAGATAGACATGTTTACTAACAGAAGAGCTGTTTCATTGAATTAAATTAGATAATGATGGTGAATGATGAAAGGAACATAGGGAAAAAGAAGATAACAACCACAGGTCTTAGAAATTACACACCTGGGTAATGAGCCAGGGTGCCTTACCTGTTGTTCTGAGGGTTTCAACATCATGGAAGGTGGGTCAAGTAAGAAGGTATCACCTTTACTGTCATGTAAGAAACAGAATGTGATGTCAGCATCTAAAGGAGATGTATTCTTGATGGTCAATGTCTCCATATGAGCTGGATATCTACCCTCCTTATACCTGCAACACAAAAACAGCAAATAAATTGTTTGAATTAAGGTTTTACAACCACTTCAACATTATTTAGGTCACATCCATTTTTGTAGGACTTTTATACAACACTGAGATGAAATGACATCTCAAGCCCTACTGCCAAAACAAACCAATAGGGTTTATATGCAGGGATGATCTGACTTACATCACTTCACCTGGGCATGCTTAGACCTTCTAAGTGGTTGCCCACTACTCAAGTGCAGTCAGTTTCAGGAGCAGTCTGATCCGTGTCTGCAATATTTGCTTATTGCTAAGGCCTGTCTGTCCCAATACATGGGATACATGGATATACATGTATAACTTTGGCTGATTGACAAAAATTGACATACCATTAAGGAAGACTTATCTTTGCTGTCTTCCTGTTTATAACAGTCACTTTTCAAAGACATGGGCAAATCCGTTAACTCTTAGTGGTTTGGTTTGATTTGAGGTTTAACCTCCCAATCAACACTGTATAGGTCATTTTGGAGCTGTTGCTTCCATTTTTGTGGGACTTTTACCTAACAGTAATGTTCAATAGCTGTGAGCTTTTACAGGCTGCAAAATCTTTAAGCTTAATTTACGTTACACAGCTTACAAAAGCAAAATGAAAACATCATATGAAATTTCATATCTTAGTCTCCTCAGTGTCTTAATGAGTCAGCTGATGAGAAAAGGTAACTTACCAAAATAGGCAGCCAGGAAAAGCTCTGCCAAGCCTGTGCTTCCCAGAGGCTTTGCTGTTTGCAGACATGTAGAGGAGACCTGAAGGGAGTTTCATGCCAGAAATCATGTGTCAAGTCCTATTAAGGGGAATAGGAACACCTTCAGGGGAGGCAACTCCTACAAAAAGTATTTTTGTCTCCCATGTCAATAGGGGTCAACTCTTAAAGGAAAGAATTTGCTCCTGAGGAGTTTAAGAGTAGACCCATTTTTCTGTGGGACAGGGCTTATAGAAAAGCGAATAGGAAGTCTCAAAAGTTGTCTCCCTCTGAAAAATGGCAGAAAAATCTGCAAGGTGTTCCCATTCTCCTTAACTGGCTGTACATGCCCATTTGAAGAACATAAATCAGAGAGTACCAAGGACTCTTATCTCATATGTCAGCACAAATAAATGTACTGAGATTTTTACTCATAATGAGGTTTACCTGTCTCTGTTTCTGCCAACCAGAAGTGGTCCAAACTCGAAGGTCTCAGACATCAGGACATATTTCTTCTGTACAATTTCATCAGACTTCTTACTCTTCTTACGGTGAGGGAAAACAATCCTGCCAGAAAGAAAGACAAAACTGGGTGACCATGACAACTGGTAATCACTATATTTGGCATACCTTCTGATAGAGCCAGCGCAGGACCAAACCTTCATTAAGACTTGTGCAACTGTCTATGACTAAGATCAGCCTGCACATCTACCCATGATGCTGTTGACTATCCCACTGAGGATTGCCTGGTGGCTATGGAAGGTTCAAGTGATCAGCAAAGACACAGATAAGACTGTGCAGATGAGCAGGCTGATCTGTCTCCACTGATCTTACAAATCTTAATGTAGGTTTTGCTGTGCATTGGCTAAATTAGTGTTTCAACAATTCCCATGTCTGTCCCATATAAAAAGGTTTTTTATATTGACTATACAACTGATATCCTTTGCTTTTTCTACAATGTGAGACAAGGTGTTGTCTGGGTGGTGTTTCTTGTTCCACCTATAGATGGACCACATCATTACAATATGCTGACATTTTCTCAGGCTGGTTTTTCAGACAGAAGAAAAGGGATGACAATAAAATTAAAGATCATTTTTACTTTTGTGTGGGTGTGCCCTTTTGCCTTCTTTGCTTACCTTGGTTCCCGACTGATAGATGGGAAAGCACATATGCCTCTGCAGTAGAGCTGGTACCTTCTTCTTGTTCCCACTATCTCAAAGTTCAATGTCTGGTCAAACTGTCCTAGCTCCTCAGACTGGAACCGGAGTCTCAAAACAACCTCACCATTGGCAGGCACCACCCAGCGGAATATACTCAACCTGAAAGGCAAAATACAACTTGCTGTATAAAGACAGGCTCAGAGAGAGTACATATACCTCTTTATTGACAGCACACAGTTATTATACAAATTCCTAAGCCTGTTTGAAGAAACACCTGGCCAAGTGACAGTCATATAGTGCACAGTGAAGATTCTGATTGGACTCCACATATGCACAGGCCTATCTGAGATGCGACTGGGTGCTCATACTTGAAGACCACTTCTTGAGTGGCATGACCCATATCATCTCTATTTTGATTTGATGCAGAACAAGGTAGTAGACACTCAAAGTTGAATCAATATTGATAATGTTGTTTAATGTTGTTTCAAAGTTCATGGTTTATATGCAAAGACGGTCTGACTCGCACCACTTGGACTGGTCAGGCTTAGAACTTCTAAGCAGTTTGCCAGTACTCGTGTGTGGTCAGTTTCAACTCTGCATGGAAGCACAATGAAGATATTTATATATTTAGTACAACTTAGGGAGAATTTTCTTATTTCATCTCAACAATGTATGTTGTGTGAACTCATTAGAATTGCCTCCTAATGACTGTGTACATGAAACATACCTTTATTTTAATGAAAATGGAAGAGACAGCCCTATTTATGCCATGTGACCTGGTGCTATGATTAATCCTGATCTTGCTGTTCATGACAACCCCTATCTCTGCAAACAGTGTAGATCCAGATCAGATGGCTTCTGAATGATCAGGATCTATACTGTTTTGCATTTAGTTTATGAATTTGTAGTAACAAATTACATCAATTAATTTGATTGGTTCAGAGTCAGAAATGGGTGTGGCTAAATTGAATATTCAGCAAGAGAAGGGTTATCCATCAGAGGCTCGAACTACCCTTGTCTTAAAATTGGAAGCAGCATCTCCAAAATGACCTAAATCATGTTGATGGGCAAAGATTGTGAACCCTGATCAGACTGCTCTTTTAGGTGTAGTCTGATCTTGGTCCACACTGTGTGCAAAAATGTCTTTTAAGTTACATGCAGATGACAAAGCAGACAACAATTATTGTGACTGGCATGTTGTGGGTAAATAAGATATGATCTGTAGTCTAGGTTTTGAAAACCAAATCATTTTCTTTTATAAACAGCCCCTACAATGCTGAAGTTTTTGCTTTCTACTAATTTAGGTCTTTATCACAAATATTTAACATCACATGGACAAGTCCGTGAAATAAAGACCCCACTAAACCCCACTTTATATAGAGAAAACTGGGGTTTACGGGGGTAAACATTATATTCCTTATTTCTGCTCCAAGACATAGGTTGTGGGTACTCGTTAGAACCTCCTCAATGAGGCGGTTCTAAAGAGCATCCAAAACCTATGTTTGGAGTATAAATAAGAAAAATATCACAAGTTTTCATCAGAAAAATTACCTTTTTTTCAGGTTTGAAAAATGCACTATATCACACGGATGTGTTATCATAATGAATCAGAAAGCATATGCATAGTTTGTGTAACAAGTAGGGCTGGCTAATCAGAGCTGAAATGATAATCGATTGTCATTCCTATCATTGCGATCGATAAACGATTAGTAATCACTGAAGATTTGGTCATAATTTTACCTGTCTGGCTTTCCGTCTGAGCATGACTCCTACCATATGCTATACTTTGCCATATGTATTTGAACAGACAGACCTGAGCAAACAGTGTAGACCCAGATGAGAAGCCACAGAACACGATGTCTCATCCTAGTCTGTACTGATTGCCACTCATACAGCTATTTTAAGCACAGCATTGGGTAGTAAATTGTACTTATCGAATAATTGATTACAAGCAAATCAGTAATAATAATCATTTTTGTAGAATTTATCGATTGAATAATCGATTATCTGATTAATAGTGCCAGCCTTAGTAACAAGCAGAATGCCTATGGAAAATTTTGATATATATTATGACACTACAAATTATGCATAAAAAATGAAAACTTTGATAACACGCCCATGTGCTAAAATGGTGTCTATCTTATCTCCAGAACTAGCATTTATCAAAATAAAATGTTTAATATTTGAGCATGACAAAACCTATAATAAGACCTGTGCCATGATGCCACTCAGCTCCACCCACCCGTCCGGTCAGCCTGGTTGGAGCATTCTCTTGTTGCCATATGAATAGCCCAGAGGCTGTAGAAGAATATATTGATGTGCAGGCTGATCTGAGTCTTAGCTGGTCGCCCAGGACTATTGTAGAATTTGTTGTGCACTGGCTCATTTTTCTTTCTTCTAGTCCAATCATAGATTGTGTGGCCTAATTGAGGTAGTTCTAAAGAGTACCCACTAACTATAATTTATTTAGGAAAAATTAGGAAAAGAATGTATTTCCTGTAAACCCAACTTTCTCTATATAAACTGGGTTTACAGGGGGGATGGGGGGGGGGGGGTTAATTTCAAGGACTTGTTGACATAATGTAAAACAAAAACTTGAAAATTACATGCAAGCAAAAAGTAACATCAATTCATAACATGTTAACAACCATTCAAGTGATGTCATAGGAAAATCTGTCGTCAGGGACTTCTGAGCAGTGTTGACACATCATTAGCTAAACAAGTTTGTAAGGTGGAAATGTACCTCTTATCCTGCTGTTCACAACAACCCCTATCTTTGCAAACAGTGTAGATCCAGATCAGATGGCTTCTGAAGAAGCCATCTGATCAGGATCTACACTGTTTGACATTCAATTTATGAATTTTTAGGAATAAATTACATCAAGTAATCTGATTGGTTCAAAAGTCAGAAATGGGTGTGGCTAAACTGAATATTCAGCAAGAGAAGGGTTAACTGTTCTAGCAAGTTCAATATTTATTTCAATGGTATTTTTGCTGAATAAAATGTGAGAAGGTTTTGCACTGCAAAACCTACACACATTTTTCCAGCAAAAAATACAAGTACGTGTATGTTTGCCATATTAATTGATCAAAGTTTTCACAATATCTTAACCCATTTTGTACTGGAAACCCCAAAATGGGTACCCTGGCAAACAGTGCAGGCCCAGATCAGACGCCGTATTGTAAAAACTTTCATCATTTATTATGGCAAATTTTTGCTGAAAAAAAAATGGGAGCAGCTTTTGCAAATGCAAAAGCTACTCCCAGTTTTTCAGCAAAAATACCACTGTATTTGATATTGTACTCACTAGAACACTTAACAATTTGACCACAAAATTTAACCCTTATCTTCCTGAATATTCATTTAAGCCACACCCAATTCTGTCGATCAACCAATCAAGTTACTTGATGTAATTTATTGCTACAAATTCATAAACTGAATTCCAAACAGTGTAGATCCTGATGAGATGGCTTCTTCAGAAGCCATCTGATCTGGATCTACACTGTTTCCAAAGATAGGGCTTGTCGTGAACAGCATGATAAGGGTTAATGAGCTCCTTAAGCCAACAATACTTTGACCAACTCGGCCCGTGACACTGATCAATAATGTTTTTCCCATGACACAGCTGATTTACAGAAAACATGAGTGAGGTGTATGTTTTAAGTGCCAGGATATACCTTTTGGGGAGGCAACTCTTTCAAACATCAAAATGGGTCTACTCTTTCAGAGGTACTGGGGGTTAAGAGAAAGTCAACATGAAGTCTCAAAAGTTGTCTCCCTTGCCAAAATTGAAAGATGTATGTATTTCCCTTAATATGTATCATCATGTTAGCAAGTCTGTGTAATGAACACCCCTCTACACGCTATTTTATATTGAGAAAACTGGGGTTTACGTGGGTAAACATTATTTCTCTTATTTCTGTTCCAAGACATAGGTTGTGGGGACTCGTTAGAACATGTTTGGGGCATAAATAAGAAATATGCCAGAGATTTTTATCAGAACGAAAAAATCTTTTGGAGATATGAAATGAATGCACTGAGTCACACAGATATGTTATTGTATTGTGGTTACACCTAGCCAATTTGCCACCATTTTTTACAAGGCATTATGAAAACAAGTCTATACAAATACATTGTAAACTTTACCGCCGAAAAAAGGAACATTTTAAGATGAAAAACTGTGATATTTTTCTTATTTCTGCTCAAAATATGGATTGTCGGTACTCATTAGAACTGCCTCATCAAGGCGGTTCTAACGAGTACCAACAGTCTATATTTTAGAGCAGAAATAATGAAAATAAAGTTTTCTCACTTTTGAATTTTATTTACCCCTGTAAATCCCAGTTTTCCTATATAAAAGTGGGGTTCAAGGGGGTCAAAATTATATATAGGCATGTTTTCATGATGGAGACTGTTCACTTTCCTATTAACAAAGTCCCTGTACTCTTAAAAGTAAGAATTTGCTCCCCATGAGTATAGTAGACCCCTTTTGACACATAAAAACACACTACTAAGTCTCAGGTATATCAGATTAGCTATTGAGAAGTTTAGAGAACTGTAGGGTACAAAGGGGAAGGGGATAGGTATGGGTGTATGTAATATAAGAAAATTTGAAAACCTGAATTCACATTGTTAAAGGTAAAACAACAGCAAGTTCTGAAATACATCAAAACTGTACACTAGTTGTCACCTAACATATCAATTTTCCATGATAGTCTGAAAGATCAGGCTTCATAGACGGAAATAATTCATAGGTTCTCTTTTATTGCTACTATTCCAGGAAGGGAACATGTGTCACCTACTTTCTTGCAAAATATGTCTGGACAATAGTTTGAACGCATCTGGTAATCACATCACCTGGTTAAAATATCACAATACACCTAGGTATCATAATATTTATGACAGGTTGCACCTAGATATCATAATATTGAGAGGACTGGTAGATATCATAATAAATAAGAGGACTGGTAGTAAGCATTGCACCTAGATACTGAGGGGGGCAGATAGTTAGGACTTCAGCTAGATATCATTTTTTTTTTTTTTTTTTTGGTTTGGGTTTTACAGCCCTTTCAAGATTATTTCACTCATATCGAGCCGATCGTTAATCAGAGGTGGGCGAAAACCGGAGTACCCGGAGAAAAACCACCTGACCTTCCGTTGCAGAACTTGGCGTCTCACAAACTAGATATCATATTGAGAGGACAGGTAGTTAGCACTGCCCTTAGATATCATAATATTGAGAGGACATGTAGTTAAGGTTGCACCTAGATATCATAATATTGAGAGGACAAGTAGTTAGGGTTGCACCTAGATATCATAATATTGAGAGGACATGTAGTTAGGGTTGCACCTAGATATCATAATATTAAGAGGACAAGTAGTTAGGGTTGCACCTAGATATAATATTGAGAGGACAAGTAGTTAGGGTTGCACCTAGATATCATAATAAGAGGACAAGTAGTTAGGGCTGCACCTAGATATCATAATATTGAGAGGACAAGTAGTTAGCGTTGCACCTTGATATCATAATATTGAGAGGACAAGTAGTTAGGGTTGCACTTAGATATCATAATACTGAGAGGACAAGTAGTTAGGGTTGCACCTAGAAATCTTAATTTTGAGAGAACATGTGTTATGGCTGCATCTAGATATTATAATATTAAGAGGACAGGTAGTTAGCATTGCACATTGGTATCAACATATTGAAAGGACAGGTAGTTAGGTTGCACCTATCTATCATAATAATGAGAGGGCAGGTAGTTAGGGTTGCACCTAGATATCATAATTACGAGAGGACAAGCATTTAGGATTGCACTAGATATCATAATATATATTATTGAGAGGGTAGGTAGTTAGGACTACACCTAGATTTCATAATATTAAGAGGACAAGTAGTTAGGGTTGCACTTAGATATGATAATATTGAGAGGGCAGGTAGTTAGGGTTGCACCTAGATATCATAATATTGAGAGGACAAGTAGTTAGTGTTGCACCTATTGAGAGAAATAGTTAGGGTTGCACCTAGATATCATAATATTGAGAGGACAGGTAGTTAGGGCTGCCCCTAGATATCATAATGCTGAGAGGACAGGTAGTCAGGGTTGCACCTAGATATCATAATACTAATGAGAGGATAAGCATTTATGGTTGCACTAGATATGATAATATCTAATATTGAGAGGGCAGGTAGTTAGAGCTACACCTAGATTTCATAATATTAAGAGGACAAGTAGTTAGGCCTGCACCTAGATATGATATTGTGCGGGCAGGTAGTTAGGGTTGCAACTATATATCATAATGGTAGTTCGGGTTACACCCAGATATGATAATATTGAGAGGGCAGGCAGTTAGGGTTGCACTTAGATATAATATTGAGAGGACAATTAGTTAAGATTTGCACTTAGATATCATAATATTGTGACAACAGGTAGTAAGGAGTGCACCTGTCATAATATTGAGAGGGTATGTATTTAAGGTTGCACCTAGATAAATAATACTGAGAGTCAAGATGTTGCAAAAACCTGTGAGTTAAAACTTGTGTGTACAGGAGCTGTGATATAATACTTTGGTGCTTTGCCTTCACCATCCGTGCTGTAAGCAATGTTTTAATCACACACATTACCATATTTACCCTAAGTATTTGGTTACCTCAACTTACTTACAATTACACCAACATGGGAAGGTTTTGATCATTTGATCATTTTCTTTTAGTCAAACCCTCTTCTTGTGCTCCTATAGGCTTCTTTAAATTAGAGAAGGCTATAGGGGCACAAGGAGAGGGTTGAACTCAGGCGAGCCCAACCCACTTCTTGTGCCCATTTAGCCCTTCCTAATTTAGAAAGGCCTATAGGGGCACAAGGAGAGGGTTAGACTCGGGTGAGCCCAACCCTCCTCTTGTGCCCCTATAGCCCTTCCTAAAGTAGAGAGGCCTATAGGGGCACAAGGAGAGGGTTAGACTCAGGTGAGCCTAACCCTCCTCTTATACCCCTATAGCCCTGCCTAAATTAGAGAGGCCTATAGGGGCACAAGGAGAGAGTTAGACTCAGGTGAGCCCCAACCCTCTTCTTGTGCCCCTATAGCCCTTCCTAAATTAGAGAGGGCTTTAGGGGTACAAGGAGAGGGTTAGACTAAAGCAATCCCAGAACTGCTTTAGCTGCCCACCTCATCTGGGTTGAGACACATCAGGGTTAACTAATATACCCAGGGTTGCTTCAGGACTACCAATGTAATATTTTGTCATCCTGTAAACATGGTATAGTACCACTTGTAGCAAAGCATTACACAACTAAAATATAGAACACATAAATCCCTTTGTAACACTGTTCATAATAACATGGTTGGGATATAACAGTTTAAAGATGGATCCAAAAGTATGTTGATTATACAGAAAAATGGACCGCAATCTGACATTTTCCTATATAATCTATACATTTTTATTGCATATAACACACTCTAATGCCGGCCATGATAGCTCAGTCTGACGCCAGTCTGTCTGGTGATCATAGGGTCGCGGGCTCGATACCTGCCAGGGCGGCGAGATTCTTTTGTGGAGATTGATTGTGAAATCTTTTGTACTGTCATTCTGTCCCTTTAGCCAATTTAAGAAGGGCAGCTGACAGTTTCTGACTGTGAACTGTTCTGGTTAACTGCTTTCATCCCAGGAAAAGTGTGGTTAGGTAAACTGACCAGCTTGATATAACCTAAATAGTGTTGACTGGGCCATGAGGGCCGCAAGGGAGATTAGTTATTGTTCTAATTGTGTTACCCTCTTGAAATAAAGACTTTATTATTATTATTATTATTATTAAACTCTGAACAAACACACACTTTAAACTAATTGGACCCCAACAAGTGTTACAAAGAGTTTGTGTTGCATCTGATTATCATTCCTAAGGTTACTAAGAAGGGCAATTTTTTTACTAAGGTTAGTTCCTATTTTGTCTCTTTATTGTAAGTACACTACAGTAGTTATGCTTCATGGAATTTTGGAAAATATACTATAATATGACCTTGTTTTCTTTGTTATAACTTGCTGACACAGTGTAGTATCACTGATGTGAATCTGTTAAAATTACAGGTGATCCCTACCTTAAACCATCTCCATCAGAAATGGGAGTGGCAGCGCCGGGCGGAGGCGATGGTGGAGCCATGGAGTTGCGACGAGAGCCTTTTGATGCAGTTTTTCGCTCTGCACTTCCTCTCCTTCCTTTCTCTTTGTCCGCTTTCTTCAAATCTTCTTTCTTTCCTTTTCCTTTAGTGGGGGTCATGTGGTCATCCTTGCCTTTATCAGGGGTCACAGACTTCTCCTCCTCTAGGTCTAACTCTTTTGCTTCAATCACACCAATATTTCTGAAAGTACACAGCCTAAACCTGACAACACATTCTTAAGTTCTTAACTGCCGGCCTTGGTGGCCCACTATGATGCAGGTCTGACTGGTGATCAGGTAAAAGAATCCCCATAGTGTCATTTAATGGTCAGTCTTCATGAAAGAATGTTGCTGGATCCATCCAGCAACATTCTTTCATGAAGACTGAGAATTAAATATGCCATTTAGTGGTCAGTCTTCCCCTCCAGCAACATTTTTTCATGAAGACTGACCATTTAATATTTTCTTATTATTATCCCCTTTCACTGATTCAAGGTGTTCAGTTATTACTTTCCAGTGGAAGCTTGTGTTACTGGTTAACTGCTTATGCACAGGAAATGTGTGGTAGGGTAAACTGACCAGGTAGACATGACCTAATTAGTGTTGACTGTGCTGTTATATTCCAAACTAAAAGCAAGTTACAGTATAGCAAGTAACCACAATGAAAATTTTGCCCAATGAGAAACTGGATTTCCATCATACCAGAACAACAGTGTCAAAACATACACATGTAAAATGCATGAATCATTAATTATGAAAGGTAACAGACAAGAACAAATGTGGTTACCAAATGTCATTTGCTTTATATCTCTTCACAGTCTGGCGTGAACGGCATCTTTCTTCAACACCACAACAGTGATGGACTGACAACTCCAAGACTGACAATGAAAATATGGCTCCCTTGAAACTTTGATCCAGTGAAACTATGTTATCCTTTTCCACCCTGTAGACCAAAGTACATACCTTGGCAAACAGTGTAGATCCAGATGAGATCTCATCAGGATCTACACTGTTTTGCATCATATAAATGAATTTAACAAAAACTTCTATGAGTTACTAGACTAGATGTGTTCAAGTACAAGACTGGCAGAGTCTACTAAAGGGTGAGAGAGTTAATTGTACAGTCAAACCTGTCTTAAGTAAGCGGTCATGGGATAGCTTAAGACAAGTCCTTGCTTAATCTTGCTTAGTCTGGAACTGGAATTTAAGTAAACACTTGTTCAAGTTTCTTGTTAGACATGATAACAGGAATCTAATACACTGATAGGGACTGGAAGAATGTATAAAAGAAAATTTTGTTCAGTGTCTTAAAGGACTCAGATTTTTTAGGGATTCAGTGGAAACAAAGGTGGTGGTGGACTACACCCCTCCCCTACCACCACCCCACTAATTCCAATTTACAGGAATCCACTGACATAGGCGACTCATATTATTATTGAGAAAAGAACATCAGTTAATGAAGAATGTCCATTTGTAACAAATATGTGTTGGAAATCTATGCAAACAAAAGCGGGCCAATTGTCTAGTTAATGAAAGCTTCAGCACTGCCCCCTAATGATGTTCCCTCTTTCAACCAAGTTTTCTCACCTTTTTATTGTCAAACAAATAAATGCCAATCGGCCCATTACGCACACCTGTCTTATTGTGAAGATAGATCAGATTGATTGGTTTTCTGCTTTCTGTTCTGATAATGCAGTGTCTCTTTAAAACATGGAAACAGTTGTTTACATGGACTGATTATTCTATTTTTATCTATTTCTGTTGTTGTGTTTGATTAGCATGATAAAGTTTTTGTTTGTTTGACCTGAAGCTTAATGTTCCCGTCAACACTGTAAAAGGTTATTTTGTAGACGTTGCTTCCAATGTTGTGGAACTTTAACGCGACATTGAGATGAAATGACATCGCAAGCCCTGCCACCCAATGAAACCAATAACAAGGGTAATATAGTATCTTTGGTCGTTTGGGTTTGATGCGGTGCGTTAAAGGTTCAATGGTATACCAAAAAATGCACCGAACATACAATTGGTTTAAAGAAAACCAATATGCAGAAACCAGTCAATCTCGTTGCACCAGAAAAAACTAGAGCTGTCAGTGAAACTGACTAGGGCCCCGGCAGCGCTATCAGAGGAGTAAAAATTTGTGGACGGACAGAATGACAGACGGACAGACAGACAGACAGACGGACGGACAGAGTGATTACTATAGGGCACCCACACTTTCAGTGCGGGGCCCTAATAAAAATGCCCATATAAAAGCTTGTATCTGATCCATTTGGGACGAAAAAGCAGGCTGCTGGCCGTGTTTCTCATATGCATGCTTGATAGAGGTTTATTTATATGGAAAATCGATTGTGGTGGGAATGCCAACTGGCTCCATAAGGCAGGTGCATGCTTAATAGAGGTGGCCATAAGTTCATGGCTAGACTGTACATTTTTGTCTTGAGATGCAAATATCGATGCTATAACGGTGTAACATTGCCTTCTAATTCTGATACTATGGTCTTTCTGAAATGGAGGCTGGATGATAAATCTCTCTTCAAACAAAAGTGAAACGTCAACACCACCACTACAACCAAGGCTCATCTACTACCTTAGCTGATTCGAACTCAATATTTGAGTCCCTGGGAAAGTCTTCTCATACCTACAGATAACAAATATATAGGAGAATATATTGTGTTTTATATTGTTAAGGTTATGCTATGTGCACCCATTAGAGTTGCCTCACTGAGGCCATTCTAATTAATAACATATCCCTTCAATTTTTATAGATCTAAAAGATATTCTGAGCCACTGAAGTTAGACTGTACTTACGGATCATCAATGGATGAAGCTATGAAGAGATATCTTCCTCCAAACTCTGACACAGGTGGTGCTCTTCTTTTCACAGGGTATGGAACCACAGAAAAGTTGGCAGCAGGTGGAATTGGAGGTCCTTTGGGGCCAAGGCCAAGGCCATCTAGTACCTAAAAGAATAAGAAAAAATATATATGTTTTTTTTTTTGCTATGAATTTTGACAATTTATTTTTATATTTTCAAGACAATTTAAGTAACAACACAAACCATTGTTCAGAAAAAGGTGGAGTCCTCCACCTCTTTTTTAGCATAAAAATTGTCCTAACCCATTCCCATGCTGATTTTCACAGTGTTGCCTAGGACATCAACTTCATCTGGCCATTATTCTGTAATAAATATTCTGTTTTACATCAAACTCTGCAGGAATGTTCACTGGAATAGCCTTTTAAATGGAACCTTTCTAGGCTAAATCATTCTTGCCTTGGTAATGAGGGGGCATCTCAAAGTTGTCAGGAAGTGTGATTTCACATGTATTTTTGACCCAATCTCAATTTTCACACTGCTGTCAATGCATCAATTAAGGGGTTTGGCACTGGCGATTTTCACTGTCTGCAGCAGGTTTTGCCAGCATCAATTTCGAGGCATTTTTGATCCCATACACCGTCAGATTTCATTTCAGCAGTCGGCTGGGCCATACCTGTTTTTTCCGGCCGTGATGGGGGCCATCACCCCACTTCAAACCCCAATAGGTATATTTTGAGTGGAAGCCGCGCGAAAAAAAAATTTTTTTAGGACAACTTACCCTAACGCAAACATAGCTGTCCAGGGGTGGGGGATGCAGATTTTCGGTGGTTCTGGGGCTCAAAAGTGGGGGCGTGTTCAGACACTTAAAAAGGCTTATCTGAGTAGGAAAGTGTTAAACTGCCCTTGAGAAATATCATTTGACCTTATTGATTCTTTGCAGTTTGCACTATCTTGACACTCATTCACATTTGAAATAAATCAGTACTGTTTTAAGAGTTTCCCACAGATAGAAACTGTCACATCCTAGACCAGTATTAAATAGGATAAACTTTTAAACCTCAGCTCCTTAATACAAGGTAAATACAGTATTTCAAATTTGTTAGATTTAATATCTGCCAATCCAACTGACTGATATAATGACAAACAGAATCATGCACTTAATAACTTTGAACATTTTCATTTGTTTATTTGTTGCAACTTTTACAAAAGTTCATATATAGTTCTTTAAACAGAGAGGGCCCTGATCAGACTTAGCATTCTGCTGCATTTGATCTTGGTCTGCACTGTTTGCCAGTATCTCATTTTTTTATACTAGGCATTTATGGGTCATTTAGGAATATTACAATCAGAACTAGGAAGGTAAAAGTTATTACCTCCTCAACACTAGGTAGTCGTCCAGTCTCATTCACCTTTACACTAGCAGGCTTTGTCTTGTCTGCAACATCAATAACTAGATGTGGTACACCTATCACATCTTCTTCTTTCTCAGCTGAGCCATCCATTGTCTCAACATCCTCACCATCTCCAGACTGGGCTGCAGCTTTGGCAGCTTCAGCAGCCTCACGAGCCAAACGCTCAGCATTCTCTTTCTCTATCTGTTTCTGGCGCTCTTTCTCTGCTTTGTCTTTGTCATGCTTATCTGAAATGAGAGTTCACACTTGAGGTGACACATAAAAAAGGCCCTTAGCATTCTCCATATGATATTCTTCTAATGTTCCGGCCCGCACCCATAGGGGCTTGAAGAAATATATGGGCTGCATGATGCTTCCACACAGAGCTGAATTCGGCCCGCACACTAGTACTGGTAAACCGCTTAGAGGATCTAAGCCTGTCCAGGAACCGCAGTGCTAGGCAGACAGTCCATGCTAATAAACCCTATTGGTTTCATTGGGTGATAGGGCTTGAGATGTCATTTCATCTCAATGTCGGGTAAAAGTCCCACAAAATTGGAAGCAACGTCTCCAAAATGACCTTTACAGTGTTGATGGGGACGTTAAACCTCAAATCAAACAAATCAAAAACAGAAGTATTCTAATGCAGCCAACTTATGGGACAGACACCATGAAGCTACCTCATTATCTTGTCTACATGTCTGTGAGTACCAAAGGCTCTGCTGAGACTGTGCTTATGCTCAGGCCTTAGCTGTCAACCAAACACCATTTTATTCAGTAATGCCATTCCTTAAAAAAAAACAAAAAAACCTTACTTTTACAGTTTATCTATTTTCTCAAAACACTATAAATTATGACATGATAGTTGTTTCTTCCTCCTAGTGCCAAAGGTTTGCAACATCTTATGTACTTGGTCTTGTGATTGTGGCACTTCCTACATTTTTATTTTAAAATTTCTTTCAATTAACCCTTTTTGTTCCAAATGGGATCTTCCTCCTTATATATAGCAGGAGTCCATTTCAAAATTAAGGGGTGTCAGGTTATGTTTTCTTCAAAATTTATTTGGAAAATGGCTTGACTTTTCGCAAACAGTGTAGGCGTCTGATCTGGGTCTGCACTGTATGCCAAATTAACGTTTTGGGGTTTCCAGTAAAAAATAGTTAAAAATAATTAAGATCGATCATGCATATATTACAATAATACTTATAAAACATATCACATTAACTCTTATCATGCTGTTCACTACAACCCCTATCTTTGGAAACCGTGTAGATCCTGATCAGATGGCTTCTACACTGTTTGACATTAAGTTTATGGCTTTGTAGGAAAAAATACAACAAGTAATCTGATTGGTTCAAAGACAGAAATGGGTATGGCTAAACTGAATATTCAGCAAGATAAGGGTTAAAGCTCTTCTTTTCACAGCAGACAACATTTTGGAATATTTCTCTTATATTTCACAGAAAACAGGATTTGATATTTCATGGAAACTGTCTCCTACCATTTTACATGAGATCTCAATCCTGTGCCCTGGAAATATAGGAAAAATATTAACAATTTCTCATCTACTGAATTAGCCCAGAAAGCGGTAAAGGGTAATGAGTCTGTGAATTGAACACCTTGAAATCTTACTTTATATGGGCTGTAACAGCAAAAAAGGGTCTTTGAGCAAAGACTGAGATGAGGCTCATTACGAGAACACGCTTATACAAATGCATTGTAAACTTCACCACCAAACTGAAAATTTTTAGATGAAAAATTGTGATATTTTTCTTATTTCTGCTCAAAATATAGATTGTGGGTACTCGTTAGAACCGCCTCATCGATATAGGTGTTTTTTCGTGATGTACATATCTGTGCTGTCTCTTACTACTGTGCTCAGACTCTTCACTGCTGTGCACTAGGTGACCCAAAGTTTCTTCAAGTAAACTGGGAAGGCTAGATTTTAAATGAGTTTACAGTTCTGTGTAATGAACACCCTAAAAGCCCCACTTTATATAGAGAACAAGAGCTCCACAAGCGGGGCGTTATACCCCCGTGGCAAGTTAATATTTGTTGGACTGCAACCTTGAAACAATGAGAACTGCTCCGTATCATGGGGTCTAACTATATATAAAGTTCCAACTTAATCTGATCTGAATTGTAGGTGGAGTTTTCTAGAACATATTTAGCTTACTTCTATAAATATTTGGTGGTTCATAACGATTAACCTCAAAACAATATGTGCTGCTCCACATCATCGAGTCAAACTAAATATCAAGTTGTAGCTAGATCCGAAGTTATGGGCTAGAGAAGTTAGCCAGAAGTAAGAGAAAAACCACCTGACCTTCTGTTGCAGAACTTGGCATCTCACATGTGACCCGAGCCTGGCTCGAACCCACAGCGGTGAGAGACCTAATGATTAAGAGTCAGCGCTCTTAACCACTAGGCCACGGAGGCCCGTTACGAGGGATGTTTGAAATGAATTGCTTATTTCCATCTGGAGACTTCAAATTTCAAGAAGGCCCAAAAGTGCTCACTTCATGCCCTCAAAGTACTCCAAGTGGCTAGAAATGCAAAGTTTCAGCCGGTGTATCCACTTCTTGAAGGCGTCACAGTACGCTGATTTGGGCACACTAGTAAGGTACTGATGAATGGCAGATCCAAATGTTTTTCGGGTATTGAATAACCTTATACATGTATATGGAACAGTATTAAGGTAAAAACTCAATTATGCAATGTGCAATTACAATATGAATTGTTGAAACCGCACTTTGCATTATGAACCTTTCCATATCTTACTACTTTATTCGAATATGCAACATGCATATTCTAATTTGAGACCTTTGTATTTAAATATGGCATTTGGACGTCCTATTTTGCATTATTCAGTTTCGATTCTGCTGTGGTTAGACGGGGTACCAGTCATTGAGGTGACGGTAACGTTCGGTAATGTCCGTGGATTTACCGTATTTTTTCCGATGACAAGCGTCCGTTTGAGAAGATCGCATTCGCTTTTCCAGGGGCCAAATTCAAGCCAGCAGCGATAAATTTTATCCAGCTATTCAATAATTCGGATATTTACAATAATGTGTACGTTTGTATCTTTAAAATAAATTTTACAGCGCGGTTCCTTATTTATGAGAAACAGGATTTTTATTTAAAAGTTAATACTTGTTTGACGAAGGGGAAAATACTCTATCGTTGAACACTTACTAAAATAAATTACCATGAGGGATTAGTCTGTGCCGAATCCGTGGATTTGAAATGAGCAATTATTGTTAAAATTGATTAATTCATACAATTTTCATAAATCTGATCCTTCTGAGGTGTTACTTATTACTAATTGCAACCTCACTCAAAACTCAAATGTTTGATATTATAGAAGTATGTATATGTCCGCACAGCGTAACGCCGAGTGGTGGGGTAACCTCTATGTGCTTAAGACGCCCGTTTACCTTCAACACCAGTTTGTCTCTCTGTTCACCGGCAACGGGGATTCGTTCCCTGGGACCTCACCGGAAGTTGGAAAACAACAACTAGTTCCCCAATTCCCATTGTAATTCTGATGTAAATACTTCATCCATTAACATGAACAGTACCTACTCACTCTCAGCCCCGACCCGCAACCATAGAAACGCACCTGTTGTCACAATGACAGCTGTCCTATTCATATGTCCGTCTGTCTGTCTTCATAAGTTAGACTGGGGCAGGATAGCTTTCATCCAACAGAATCACAACGCGAAAATATTAGCTGGTCGTCTGTCAGTTCGTCCGTCCGTCCGTCTGTCTTCAGCCAGCAAAACCTTGCTGAGCTAGTATCGCGACTGTCTTAACCAGCCTACTACATATTTCTTCAAGTTCTACATGTAACGATTTGGCAAATGGAGTGGCTGAATCCAAACCATTTTGTACTTACATGTATTTCCATGTATTAGGTCTACACCAAAGTTTTTTTTTCTTCTTGTTTTATTACAGTTAGACCGCGTACAGCGTACCCAGGTTTACCTGGCGGAACTTAACGACATTATTTATTTATTTATTTATTTATTTATTTATTTACTTATTATTAAAGTTTACAGAATCTAGAAAAAAAATTGTTTTTGATGCATTAGATTTGTACATTTTACCGCCGAAAAATACAACAACAAAAATTGAAAGATGAAAAGTCGTGATGATATTTTTCTGACTGTTGCTTAAAACCAGTGCTTCAGCTGAAGTGCACGACCCGCCGGATGCTTTTAGCTTTATGAGTGTTACCATATATGGGTATGGCGGCCATTTAGGTCATGTGACCTGGACCTAAAACGATTCCCCCAATAAATGCGCCTTATCGGAAGGAGCAAAAATATATCTTATACTTTAGTACTGTATTCTGAATCGTTTGCAGGATAAAATGCATTCTCATATTTTCCAATATAAAAGCATATGTGTCAAAGTTTGACCTAGGCACAAAGGTCAAGGTCAACCCAGGGTCACCATTTTAGCAATTTATGATGGGCCTACGTCCCAGATGCCATTTATCAAGTTTCGTGGAAATCTGCCCAGTGGTTCTGGAGAAGACTATTTTTGAAGGGTTTTTACCATATATGGCTTGGCGGCCATTTTGGTCATGTGACCTGGACCCCATGAGCAAATTTTGGTTTCCCCCATCCCATAGAGGCTCCATATGAAATTTGACTTCAATCGGCCCAACGGTTTCCGAGGAGAAGCAGTTCGAAAATTTTCACATGTTTCGCCTGGGCGAGGCTATACTAAATGGAATGTAATATTTCGCAAGTTCATTGGTTAGATCTCATTGATATCTATCAGTATGCCAAAATTGTTTAAATATTCCAAGCGGTTAAGTCACTATCACCAATTTTCACGAACGGGTTACGGATATTTCGCCTCAGCTAGGCTATACTAAATGGAATGTTATATTTCGCAAGTTCATTGGTTAGATCTCATTGATATCCATCAGTATGCCAAAAATTGTTTAAATATTCCAAGCGGTTAAGTCACTATCACCAATTTTCACAAACGGGTTACGGACGGACAGACGGACAGACCATATATGGCTAGGAGGGCATTTTGGTCATGTGACCTGGACCCCATGAGCAAATTTTGGTTTCCCCCATCCCATAGAGGCTCCATATGAAATTTGATTTCAATCGGCCCAACGGTTTCCGAGGAGAAGCAGTTCGAAAATTTTCACATTTTTCGCCTCGGCGAGGCTATACTAAATGGAATGTAATATTTCGCAAGTTAATTGGTTAGATCTCATTGATATCTATCAGTATGCCAAAAATTGTTTAAATATTCCAAGCGGTTAAGTCAATATCACCAATTTTCACAAACGGGTTACGGATTTTTCGCCTCGGCGAGGCTAAACTAAATGGAATGTAATATTTCGCAAATTCATTGGTTAGATCTCATTGATATCTATCAGTATGCCAAAAATTGTTTAAATTTTCCAAGCGGTTAAGTCACTATCACCAATTTTCACAAACGGGTTACGGACGGACAGACAGACAGACCATATATGGCTTGGTGGCCAGTTTGGTCATGTGACCTGGACCCCATGAGTAAATGTTGGTTTCCCCCATCCCATAGAGGCTCCATATGAAATTTGACTTCAATCGGCCCAACGGTTTCCGAGGAGAAGCAGTTCGAAAATTTTCACATTTTCGCCTCGGCGAGGCTATACTAAATGGAATGTAATATTTCGCAAGTTCATTGGTTAGATCTCATTGATATCTATCAGTATGCCAAAAATTGTTTAGATATTCCAAGCGGTTAGGTCACTATCACCAATTTTCACAAACGGGTTACGGACGGACAGACAGACTGACAGACTGACAGAATGACCGATTGACCGAATGACAGAATGACACGGTGATTTTAGGGCACTCTTAGAAAATCAACCGACTTCAGTCGGTCGCTTTTTCTGCGGGTCGTGCAATATACATTTTGGGTACACGTTAGAAGCGCCTCTTCGATGCGGTTTTAACGAGTACCCACAATCTATATTTTGGAGTAGAAATGTGAAAAATAATGTTTACTCCTGTCAATCCCAGTTTTACCCTATAAAAGTGGGGATCAAGTGTGTGTGTGTTGGGGGGGGGGGGGGGGGGTAAGAATTATAAAGATGTTATTTTATGGTGGGATGCGCTTGGTATGTGAGTACGTTTTTAGTTTTACGTCTCGACAACAGCTAAGGTCATACGGAGATGGGACCTGGGTTTAAAGACTCATCCGAAATTCTGGAGAAGCCGGGGTCGATCCTGCGATCCCTGGTTAATGAGGCGAGTAGCATAACCACTACACCACAGAGGCTTCCAGCGCTTGATATGTTCCATTGTAGCAGGTGCGGGTTTTCCACCTGCACTCCGGTATGAAAGAATTTGCTGCGCGTTGTGTTTTTCTCAAACAAGAGGGCCATGATGGCCCTGGATCGCTCACCTGACCCATATGATAGAGTTACAAGTGGGCCTCTGGGAGGGCCATTATTGACCCCAGGGCTACAATGTGCATAATGTTGAGGGAGGTCTAAAAAGGTGAAGCTTCATACCAAATATCAACAAAGCCTATAATTTGAACAATCTTGGCAAAGGTCCACTAGATGAAGCTACACACCAAATATCAAAGACCTAGGCCTTGCGGTTTCAGAGAAGAAGATTTTTAAAGATTTTTCCTATTTAAGCCCATGTAAAACCAAAGGGCCCCGGGGCGGGGGCATTTTTGGCCCCAGCACTATAATTTGAACAATCTTGGTAAGGGTCCCCTAGATGAAGCTTCATACCAAATATCAAATACCTGCGCCTTACGGTTTCAGAGAAGAAGATTTTTAAAGCTCTTCCCTATACAAGCCCATGTAAAACCAAAGGGCCCTGGAGCGGGGGCATTTTTGGCCCCAGCACTATAATTTGAACAATCTTGGTAGGGGTCCACTAGATGAAGCTTCATACCAAATATCAAAGAACTGGGCTTTGCGGTTTCAGAGAAGAAGATTTTTACAGATTTTCCCTATATAAGCCCATGTAAAACCAAAGGGCCCCAGAGCGGGGGCATTTTTGGCCCCAGCACTATAATTTGGACAATCTTGGTAGGGGTCCACTAGATGAAGCTTCATACCAAATATCGAAGACCTGGGCCTTACGGTTTCAGAGAAGAAGATTTTTAAAGATTTTCCCTATATAAGCCCATGTAAAACCAAAGGGCCCCGGAGCGGGGGCATTTTTGGTCCCAGCACTATAATTTGAACAATCTTGGTAGGGGTCCACTAGATGAAGCTTCATAACAAATATCAAAGATCTGGGCCTTGTGGTTTCAGAGAAGAAGATTTTTTAAGTTTTTGGTGAAAAAAAAAATCTATTTTTGGCTCCTATGACCTAGATGTGCAACGGACAGGAACCATTTGAACAACTTTGAAAGGGGACCACCTAAGGATCATTCCTGTGAAGTTTGGTCAAAATCTGATCAGTGGTTTAGGAGGAGATGTCGTTTGAAGAAATTGTTTACGGACGCACGCACGGACGCACGGACTGACGACGGACGACGGACGAAAAGTGATCCCAAAAGCTCACCTCGTCACTACGTGACGGTGAGCTAAAAAGTGGAAACCTTTGCGTTTTGTCACTTGAAGCCAAAAATCTAGTATAAAAAGTCAGATAGTTTTCTATTTTCTTATAAATTAATGAATGCATTTAACACAAACAGTTACGAACATCTATATAAACATGTGACAAAACAAACTGGGAATCAGACCCCCGGCCATCGGGGCTTGAAGAAGTAGATGGGCTGCATGAACTGAAACCGACCCGCACACCAGTACTGGTAAACCGCTTAGAGGATCTAAGTCTACCGAGCCAAAGCGGTGCTTACAAACCCTATTGGTTTCATTGGGCGACAGGGCTTGGAGATGTCATTTCATCTCAGTGTCGGGTAAAAGTCCCACAAAAGTGGAAGCAACGTTTCCAAAATGATCTATAGTGTGTTGAAGGTGACAAACATCAAATCAAACAACAGAACCAAAATGCCTAGTTTTAGAATTCCGTTTGATATGCCCTAAATCAGAAATAAATGTTAGAGGGAACGTAAGTCGTTTCTCATCTGAAAGCATTTTCACAAAAGAGAGTTGTAACTATGTTTGCTTCAGGTTATCATAAAGGAGCAGTCTCACCAAGGTCTACACGACATTGGACAGGAGCCTTTCTGTGCCATACAAAATTATTATAAGTATTTACAACAAATTTATATTTTAGAGGTGCAATGGCCTGAACACATTTGCGATATATTTAGATAAAACTTGGACACAAAACAAACACAGCAAAGCTGATTCCTGGTCTGACATATAAAATAAAAATTATGTGTAAATGATTTTATCGGGAAGGGTGTAATGTCCCCAAATCGTCCGTTTTATGCCAAAAATATAGTTCTCTCGTTTCTTTCACTCCTCCGTGTCACCAATACGCTTGCAGATTCTTTTTTGGTATCTTCCGAATACAGGCGGACGTTTACGGAAAAACGATCACAGCGCCACTTAACGAGAATAATGAGAACTAGAAGAAGCAGAAGCGGAATATTTTGCACAATTGTAACTGAATATAGCATAACAGAATATCAAAATTGCATATTGCAATCTCAATGTTGCATAATTGAGTTTTTACCTAAATCCTGTTCCATACATGTATGTATTGGTTTTTATTGTGCCCCACATACATATCAAGCTAGAGGACAATAAGCAATTCATTTCGAACAGCCCTTGCATCATCTGACAAATAACATTCCAGTGGGTATTTGGTGACAGTTGAAGGATAATTTTCTCAATTCTCCATAAAAAGCCTATGTTGTAGATATTCATTTGAACCGCCTCCCTGAACAGAATTCATCTTAACTACCTCGCTGCGGCAGTTCAAATGAACACCCACAACACAGGTTTATGAGGCAAAATAAGGAAAATTATCTTTCAGTTATCACCAACTACCTACCTCATCACAATAACAAGTCCTTGAAACAAAGACCCTTCTAAACCCCACTTTATATAGAGAAAAGTGGGGTTTACAGGGTATACATTATCTGCCTTATTTTTGCTCAAAAACACAGATTGTAGGTAATCTATGTTGAAAGCAGAAATAAGAAAGATGTTATCATTTTTTACCTAAAATTTCTCATTTCTGACACCATGCTGGACACCATTATTTCACATGGACATGTTTTCCTAATGTTAACTGTTGCTATGCATTACCTTACCAAAACAATTTTTGTTTGGATATAACACAGTTGTTTAGCTAACACGGTTTCTGCTTTGGACCCCATTAATAGTGTTATAAAGAGGTTTTGGTGTATACATGTACCTGCAGTGGGGAAAACTCCTGCAATTTTTCTCCTTTATCTATAGGGGTCTACTCGCGATGGAAAGATCATGATTTTGTTTGTTTTGTTTGATTTGAGGTTTAACGTCCCTGTCAACACTGTAAAGGTCATTTTGGAGATGTTGCTTCCAATTTTGTGGGACTTTTACCCAACATTGAGATGAAATGACATTTCAAGCCCTGTCACCCAATGATTCCAATAGGGCTTATAAGCATGTACGGGCCGACTCACACCGCTTTGCCTGGGCAGGCTTAGATCCTCTAAGCAGTTAACCAGTACTGGTGTGCGGGTTGGTTTCAGCTCTGCATGGAAGCATCATGCAGCCCATCTATTTCTTCAAGCCCTGATGGGCGAGGGCCGGGAAAGATCATGAGAAGGAAAAGCAGATTCACTTTAATCCATTTCTGGGATGTAACCCCAAAACAGTACCCTGGAAAACAGTGCAGGCCCAGAACAGATGCCGCAGAATGCGGCATCTGATCAAGGTCTGCACTGTTTCTAACTGAATTTTCTGTCAAAAATAGAATAAAAAATGACAACCCATATATGACAAATAATGGACTTGTCCAACATGTAGCAATGGAAGAGTCCACTAGTATACAATGGGTTCGGTATGCAGGAAGCAAACAGGGTGTCATGAAATGTTCTTCCATTGTAAATAAGGGTGGAAAATATTTAGGAACACCGGTAATCATTCTTTCTCAACATATACATGTATACTGACAGATGTTAAAATTCACAAAGGAACTAGGTAATAAAACCCACAACCAAAAATTAAATAAGAAGCTTTAAAAATAATAATAAAATACAAGAAAGACAAGAAAAACGCCAAATGGCATTATGGACGTGTTTTTCAGGGTTAACCAAAAGGTACACCGGGACGTGGACGCCTGGCCGCCCGCCCACACGGACATCGCTATTCTAAAGGACGGAATTTTCCTTGAAAAACCTGTCCGAAAACGCCAAATGGCATTATGGACGGGTTTTTCAGGGTTAACCAAAAGGTACACTGGGACGCAGACGCCCGGCCGCCCGCCTACACGGACATCACTATTCTAAAGGACGGAATTTTCCTTGAAAAACCCGACCAAAAACGCCAAATGGCACAAGGATGGGTTTTTCAGGGTTAACCAATATTAACCCCCCGGCACGGGCATCACTATTCTAAAGGACGGAATTTTTCCTTGAAAACCCCATCCAAAAATGAACATACAATGTTGCTTCAAAACTCTCTTAAAATATGTACATAGCTAATCTGTTTCTAAATTTAACTAGTTTGTAACAAGTAAAAACAGAAAGGAATTACAAGGTTTATCAACTACAACATCACTGACCACAATAAAATGATATTATAATTTAACAGCTCAGTTTTCGCACAGCTCTCAAACTAAAGCCCAGGGGCCAGTTGTTCAAAGCATCGTTAGCTTAATGAGCTCCTTAGTGGTCATATTGTTAACTCTTCTAGCAAGTACAATATCGTAAATTTTGGTATTTTTGCTGAAAAAAATGTGAGCAGCTTTTGCATCCACAAAAGCTGCTCACATTTTTTCAGCAAAAATTTTAGCATATTTGCCATATTTAATGATCAAAGTTTTAACAATACGTTAACTAACGATGTCGTTAGTTAATGATGTCGTTAGTTTTGAACAACTGGCTCCAGTTGTTCAAAACTACCATAAAAATCCTAACAATTCAGACACTTTTTAGTAATTAATTTTAGTAAATTTATTTCACGATCCAGCAAGGAGTCCAAAAAGTGCCACTGAAATAGCAAACAGTGTAGACCCTGATCAGATGGCTCCTTCATGGTCTACAATGTTTGCTTAGGTCTGTCTGTCCCAATACTTAGTATCCTTATGCTGTTGTTGGTTAATGAATCTTCATTACTTTATCATTTAATTTGGCAAATACAGTTGACTCTCGTTATCTCGACCTCACCTATCGCAATCCTATCACTTATGTCGAACAGATTTCTAAGTCCCGTATATTTCCCCTACATATTTATTGTATTTCAACTTTGCATGTGTCGAACTACTTTTAAGTCGACACTTCGGCTATCTCGCCCATCATTTTCAGTCCCTGAATATATTTTTCACTGTTTTTACTACTGTGTATCTTGAACCGGGATTCATGATGTAAAGAAGGAAGTAACAAAAAAATAAATAAAAAAATAAACAATGCCACCGGTCTTTCTGGTAAAGGAAATAATAATAGACCTTTACAAAGTTCATCAATACTCACAATGTTTTTAATTTTCTTAATTTGTCCTGGTGCGTTTGCAATTAAAAATAGCGCAAAAAATACGTTTACTGCTATTACAAAAATCACACGCGTGTAATAAAGACTGACAAGTGGTGCTCAACCTTTGATCTTAACACGTCTCGTTTCAATGATTTCCAAGATTTCCGTGATAAAAGCCGGCTGTGATTTGTATTAATGTACGATTAGGTATGACAAGGCTCTTGAATTGGTTATTTTACATACTCGTTGTTAGTGTCAAAACTGACTACTGTCCCTTGTCCCGATGCACGTATAAAAAGATGGCTCATGACCAGCTTTCTCGGCAGGACCTAAACTGTTTAAATACGAGGGACTGTTGTATGACCCATAGCATGTTCTGCTCACCGAAGTGATAAAAGCATTGCATCATTGCATTCACAAGCGGGTAACCAGTACATTTAAGTACATATCTATTTTTAGCTTATTTTGATACCCGAATTTGCAGGAATTTAAAAGGCAACAAAACGAGTGAGAATCTTTTATAATTGCTATACTTCGACAAGCTCTTTCATAAACACATTCTAAAAACTCAATAAGCTGTGCATGTAAGTGCTATTACTCTAGAATTACCAAGAATACCAAGCATTTCACGGTAAATAATGGGCTCCAACATGCACGTGACGTCACACTTTGGTTATCTGGTACTACAGATAAAAAACTTTTTTATCCGGTCCCGTGAGGTTCGAGATTATGAGCTTCAACTGTATGCTAATATTTTTGTTGAACACATTTTTTTCAGCCAAAAATATGTGTGTGTTAGACATTGTACTGGCTGGATTAGCTTCCACCACCGAGTTTGATAAGGTAGTTCTTTCAACATCTAGGCCATAAAAACATATAACCATTAAGCTGCCAATAAAAACTTATGCAACACTCTGTCTTCAAAATGATAAGAATAGCACAGCTATTTTCTACAACAAACCTTTACCCAGACTTCCTACAAATGTTTTGTATCCATTTTATAATACTGTAAAACACTTAAATTTGACGGAAGCAAATTTTGGCGTTTTTTATGAGTGGACCTTTCGCGCATTTATATTTTGGCAGTTTTCCGAAATTAAAAAAAAAAAACGTGATTTTTTTCTAAGTCCTTTGTGACTTATGCATGCGAGTTGTGCACAATAATTTGCAAGTCATATATAATGATTTTCAACTGTTTTCCGCATTCTTGGTGTGTTAGTAAATTAAAATCAGTTCTATCTTTGTTTAATTACTAATTAGAACAGATTGAGTTTTAATTTGTTGTAGTTTCTTTTCTTGTATTCACTTTTTGCTACGCAAAATGTCAGACTAGGTTTACTCATAAAGCCAAAGCTGTCAATCAATTAGCAATTATACATGCACTTTTTGACAATTACTGTCAAGACGCATTTGCTTTTATTCAACCCTGTTGAGCATGCTAAAGATAAAGCAAAGAGAAAGACTCTATCTTTTTTTTCACTCTGGAATAAACTTTGAGCTACGCTCCCTTACACTATGTTCAACTTCTGAAGTAAATACACTTTTTCTTTTTTCCAGGATAATGCCCTGCTTGACGTTGGACATTGTATTGTCCTATATCATACTCGTTGGACGTTGTATTGTCCTATATCATACTTGTGATGTGTATTGGGTTTAAAATGTCTACCAGTTTGATAGTCCTTTCTTGCACTCTATGATCTTTATTGGGTGTTTATATTTGGGCGGTTTTTTCCTTGACCGCCAATAGCGCCAAAATAAAATGACCGCCAAATATTAAATGTTTTACAGTAGTTCAGTGCCAGGGAAAAAACACATGACCTTCTGTTAGAGAACTTGTCATGATCTCACAATCCATGTGTCCAGAGTGAGGCTCGAACTCACAGCAGTGAGAGACTCAGAATATCTAACATTATAATAATTGGATAAACTTTCAATAGCTACTGGGCACAAAGCAACTTGTAAAACCATGTGAAACAAAGCTTTAAGTGCCAAGTCATGAGAATATCTGCTTTTGCCATTTGCAAACATCAAAGGTGCAGATCAGTCTGCATATCTGTGCAGTCTTGTCAGCATCTTACTGTTCACTGCTTCAACAGTACAACACCTCTAGTTTCTGTAACTCTTAACCCATTTCTTGCTGATCACGACAACCCCTATCTTTGCAAACATTGCAGATCCAGATCAGGTGGCTTCTGAAGCCATCTGATCAGGATCTACACTGTTTGGCATTCAGTTTATGAATTTGTAGCAATAAATTACATCAAGTAATTTGATTGGTTGATGGACAGAAATGGGTGTGGCTTAAATGAATATTCAGCAAGATAAGGGTTAATAGTGTGTGTGTGTGTGAATTCAGGTTTAACATCGCTTTCAACAATTTTTCAGTCATATCACCAAGGTGTCTGGTTGCGTCTGGGAGACTGGGTTGACCAGTCCTAGCTCTACCCCATAAATCTGAGTGCCTAGCGAAGAGCAGCTAGTACCATTTTTAACGGCTTTGGTATGTCGCGGCCTGGGATCGAACCCGTGACCTCCCGTTCCCCGGAGCGGACACTCTACCAACTGAGCTATCGGGGCCGGTAAGGGTTAATAGTCTTTATAGCTGAGTAGGCCAGCTTGTGACTTACCTGGTCACAAAACATGAAAACATTTTTTCACATAGCAGGATTGAAATAGTAAGTTTCTGGAGACTGCTTCATATACTTTAAACCTTAACCCTCATCCTGCTGAATAAATTAATATAGCCACTCCCATTGCTGACTGTTTGTTTGATTTGAGGTTTAACATCCCCGTCAACACTCTAGAGGTCATTTTGGAGATGTTGCTTCCAATTTTGAGGGACTTTTACCTGACACTGAGATGAAATGAAATCTCAAGCCCTGATGGGGAATGAAACCAACAGGATTTATTTGCATGGACGGTCCGATTCGCACTACTTTTCCTGGGCATGCTTAGAACCTCTAAGCGGTTTACCAGTACTACTCATGTGTGGCCAGTTTCAGCTCTGCGTGGAAGCATCATGCTGTCCAATCTATTTCTTCAAGCCCCCAAGGGAGGAGGAGTGGGGAGGGTGCTGACTATCTGCCAATCAAATAACTTGATATAATGTTCCATTCAAATTCACAAACTCAATGACAGTGTAGATCAAAACATGATCAGATGGAGCCATCTGATCTGAACTACACTGTTTACAAAGGTAAGAGTTGTTGTGAACAGTAGGATAAGGGTTAAGCTGTTGAGAAAACTGCATCTTAAAAGGTCTGTTTTTGTCGTCTGCTGAATCTTCTTGCAAACTTTTCAAACATAATTTTGCATATAGGCAAACAGTGTGGACCCTGATCAGACTGCTCCTAGATAAGCAGTCTGATCTGGGTCCTCACTGTTTGCAAAAATGAATTTTTAAAATAACTGGCAGACGACAGACCAGACGATAATTGTCGTGACTAGCATTTTATGCGTTAACGAAGAAAAATAGTACTACCCATATAACTGACCAGTAAAACAAAAGATCTTAACAAAATACCACCACCAAATCTGAAATGTTACTTCCAAGATGCAGATGGCCTGGGCTCGGTTGTTCAAAATTAATGACAACCCTTATCCTGCTAAATAATTTAATTAGCCACACCCATTTCGGACTATCAGCCAATCAGATTACATGATATGATGTTTTCCATCAAATTCACAAACTGAAAGACAGTGTAGATCCTGATCAGATGGCTTCTTCTGATCTGAATTTTCATTGTCTGTAAAGGTAGGAGTTGTTGTGAACAGCAGGATAAGGGTAAATATTATGTTAAACTTCAACCTTTCAGTATGCCAAACTCATATTTTTGGCTGAAAACTATGTGAAAAATATATTGCAGAAGGGATATCCTTTCAAAGCAAGGAATACACTGCAGAACTTAAAATATATGGAGTGTGCATGTTTTTCTGGGCTTGACTTGCTAGTTTCAGCCAATTAGCCCTCGAAATTCCACAATGGAATCAACGATTCCAAAGGACTATAAAATATAAACAACACTACGATGGAGACTTTTTACAGTCACCACAGTCACTTTTTACCCTTAAAACCAGCTGTAGTGACGTTAAATATTTTCTGTATAAGAGTAAATGTTATCCTTTGGAAGCAAGGAACACATCCCAAACCTTAACAATATAGAGTGCAAGTTTTTCGGTGCCAGACCCTACGCACATTTTTTTCAGCAAATATACAAATGTGTCAGAGTTTGTACTTGCTAGTTAGTCATGAGGGCCTTTGGAAGATCATGGTGAAGTTTGGATGTCCAACCAAGTTCATAGCAATGGTGAGACAGTTCCACTATGGTATGCCTGCACGGGTCCAAAATGATAGCAAGTTTTCAGATCCATTCCCTGTGACAAACAGAGTCCAGCTGTTCAGCATGATGTTTTCTGCCATGCTCACAGATGCTTTCCAGGATGGTGACAATGACATACCTATTAGATATCGCTTTGATAGGAAGCTTTTCAATCTCAGAAGGTTGCAAGCCAAATCCAAGGTACAGACAGAGGTTCTAGATGATTTCCTCTTTGCTGATGACATGGCCAAAGGTGCTCCAACAGAAGAGAAGATGCAAAAAGGTATGGATCAAGTATCCTACTCCTGTTATAGCTACGCTCTTACAATCAGCATCAAAAAAGTAGAAGTAAAACAAAGATCAGGAATTGATACAATTAACTTACTCCATCCATAAAAGACACCAAAGGGAAAGAAATACAAACATTAAGCGACCAGACCATAATGGAAACCTAAACAAAGGAAGGCCATATGGACAGTTACTTTCCCACAAAATGGCCATATGGCCATCCAAAATTAAAAGACACAAGTGATACACACAGTAAGTAACAAACAACAACATAAATAAATCGCCACAGAAGAGCCGCCTTGGAACGGTCAGTGGAAGATTTCCACTGGGGGGCTTAAATCGATTTTACGTGGCCACAATCCTCGCCCTTACTTCCGTCGCGATTTAGACAAATAATGTGTTCAGTCAGCATGAAGGCCTCCTAACTCATCAGTGCAACATCTCCGTGAACACAGAAATCAAAGAACCACAGAGGTGAGACAACGGTGATGACTCGACAGCAAGAAACCACTGAAAAGACTGAGGTAGTCTATCTGCCATCATCTGGCAAGCCTTACAGAGAGCCCACCATCACAGTGAAAGGTCAAAGATTGCAAGTGGAAGAAAAGTTCAACTACCTTGGGAGCACACTGTCAAGAGCCGTGCACATTGGTGATGAAGCCAATGCCAGGATTGCCAAAGCTAGCGCAGCATTTGGCCGACTTCGTGGTAGTGTCTGGGATCGAAGTGAAATCAGATTTGACATAAAACTGAAAGTCTACAGAGCTGTGGTGCTGTCAACACTATTGTATGCATGTGAATCATGGACAGTTTATCAATGGAACGACAAAAGACTGAATAACTTCCATACAAGCCGTCTTAAAAAACTCTTGAAGATTAAGTGGCTAGACAGGATTCCAGACAGGAGTCCTGAACAGGGAAGGAATGCAAAGTGTACATACTATTCTGAAATAAGCACAGTTAAGATCGGCAGGCCAAGTTACCAGAATGCCTGAGGAATGTTTGCCAAAAAAAAATCTCTATGCAGAACTAGAAATGGGCAAACACTCCCAAGGCGGTCAGAAGAAGCACTACAAGAACACCCTCAAAGCCTCCCTCAGGGACTTCAACATTCCAACAGTTACGGGAACAAATTGCACAGGACAGAGCAAAGTGGTGAGGTCTCATCAAAGGAGGGGGGGGGGGGGCAGTGAATATGAGGCAAAAAGCATCAATGAAGCTGTGCAAAGCCAGAGCTAAGGCATCACCAACAGACCTGTTTTCTTCTGGCCTCTGTTGATCTAACTGCAACAGACAGTTCAGAGCTAGAATCTGTCTCAACATCCATCTTATAACACACAAACAGTAACATTTCTCAAATGCGATTAAGACTGGCCATTTTCAGTAATGACAGATGAATTATTATTAATATTATTACTTGCTAGAACAGTTATGTTTGACCAATATTTAGATTTTACACTATAGAGGACCCTCATTATAACGACAGTATTTGTTCCCTGACATTTGCTGTTATAAAGAATTTGCCGCTATAAAGAATCCCAGTAAGGAGTAGTATAAAAGGCAATAATGGATCTTTTTCCCTTACTCCAAGAAACAAATGTTGTGGATATTTCTAAGAATCTGTTGTTTTTTCCATACCTGAGACAAATAAAGTTTATTGGGTTTTAAATGAACATTCATATGAAAATATTTATCCATGAAAAAATGTCAAAAGGTTCATATTGAAATGATTATGCACTACATAAATTAAATGGATTATTACACAGTGAACATCTGCCTAAGGCCTTATTGATAAGCCAACACCATGTGACAAGGTGTGAATATTAGGTTAATCATGATTTAATAAAGATATGTCTCAATTTTTCCCATTGTAACTGGCATGTATGCAGACTGCTAAAATTCACGCCAAAACATTGGAAAAAAGATGCTAGTTTGTTCACACATCTGTAGGTGGTGATTAATTTATTACTGAACATCGGTATTTAAATACAGAACCAGAGTTTTACAAGGCGCCATTTTCATCCAAAGCTGTTTCATGTTTAGCCTTCAAGAAAATATTTTTTGTCATATTTTTTCAACCGGTTCAAAATAATTATGTTTTATGAAAGAAATATGCCTGCCATAAAAACATGTGTACATTACGTTCTTGAATGAATTAATAAATTGTGCATTATGAAAGCTGAAATCGGATGACGTCATTTTCCAGCCGCGTGAATAAGATTTTAAGAGCCATTAAATTTTTTAAACAATTAATTCTTTTTAGGATATGGGCCGAAGGCTGTGTTTAGATTCTTTACAACTTGGTTTGGCCATATTAGATTGTCAATAACTCTGGTTTGGTCATGTTATTGTTCAAGAGTAAAAAACAACATGAATGAACCATCAGTCATTTTTGATGTTTAAAATGTGTTTCGGTGAGTGACTCAGGCTAAATTTAGTACGTAGTATTTGGACATAGTGTGAATTTTAGAAGGTTAATTTTGTTGAAAAGAAAATTATTTTAAGGTGTCCAATATGGTAAGCTTTATGTAATGTGTTACAGAACTTTATAATGGCATATAAAATTAGTCATATAGTAAAGAAACAATGGAATGCCATAATATATTAGTCAATAATAGATGAATAATACCAGGAATAAGAGAAGCACGTCTAGATCCGGGAGGGGGTGACACCTTCATATGCTCTGTTTACAATAAAATACAAGACAAATCACTACTACAAGTAATTATTACAAAACAACATAACCCAGAAAATAAACTAATTTCAATGAGTTTCATTTATGAAACCAAGAAAACTTTAAGAATATGATTAAAGTTAAAGCATTCTGATAACTTCTTAATTGTGTACATACTCAGCAACCTCATTAAAATACTGTTGCTGGGAGTCCAAAACCAAAACTGTGTTATATCCAAGCAAAAGTGTGATTATTTAAAATTAATTCTAAGGTCATGTTACTATATAATCTACACATTTTTGGGATCCATCTTTACAGTTATGGTTGTGGTGTACCTTTTCTTCACCTCTAGAAAGAACATTATCTTCTCTGCTATGTATCATTATACTTAAAATATTCCTGGTTCCTGAAATTAGCCCAAAACCTGTTTCCTATATTTCGTGATGAAAATGTTCATAAACAATTAAGTTTTCATCAATTTTCCTTTCAAATTGTGGCACATACAGTGGATCCCCTTTGTAATGGCATTTACCAACACTCACATCACATGAACAAGTCTGTTAAATGAACACCCCCTAAACCTCACTATATATAAGAAAAACTGGGGCTGGGGTGGGAGTATACATTTTCTTATTTATGCTCCAAGATATAGGTTGTGGGTACTCATTCTAACACGCATCCACAGCCTATGTTTGCAGTACAAATAAGGACAATATCACAAATTTTCATCAGAAATGTTGCACAGGTATGTTATCGTAATGGACTTTTACTGTAATTTGCTGTTATACAGAATGTAAACATGACAGGCAGAGCACTTTTGTGCAAATTGAAATAAAAATTTTGTTCTTATGATCCATTATAAAGAGGACTGACTGTAAGTCATCAATGACAACCATCACAACAAATAAAATCACAAAAAGTTTAGCTACAAAAATATGTGATAAAGTAGAACAATATCTGTGAGAATGTCTTCTATAGACAATGTGCTGAACATTTCACTTTTGTTATAAAGATGAAAAGAAATAGAAAGAAAGAAAGAATACCAGGTATAGGACTAGTAGCATTTATTTTACGTCTGCTCTCCAGAGATTGAGGTTGCAGTTGGGATTCTGTGTAAAAGAATATATTAGAAAAGAAAAGTGTTAAAGCATGATGAGAGCAAAAATAGTGTGTAGCCTTGTCTAACCCATTTTAGAAAATAACTGATATCAGAATTATTTTTAGATAGTAAACAGTGGTGGCCCCAAAACATAATGCCACAGAATGTGGTATTTTATCTGGGCCTGCACTATTTGCCTGTCCCTTTTTGGTGTGTCAAATCTAAAATGGGTTAAAGAGCATGTAACAGCTTAAACAGCGTGACTTTAGGAAATAAAACAGTTTGACATTAGGAAATAAGGAAATAAGCAAACAGTGGAAAATAGTCAGTTAATCCTCATCATTTTAGATCTTGAACTCATACATGTACAGTGTAGTTGCTGAATAATGTATAATGAATGTATACCATTACGAAAACATGCCTATACAAATACATTGCAAATTTTACCAACCAAAAATGCAAATTTTAAGACGAAAATTTTGATATTATTTCTTATTTCTGCTCAAAATATAGACTGTGGGTACATGTTAGAACCGCCTCATCGAGGCGGTTCTAACGAATGCCCACAATCTATATTTTAGAGCAGAAATAAGAAAAATAAGGTTTACCCTGTAAACCCCAGTTTTACTATATAAAAGTGGGGTTAAAGGGGATCAAAATTAAATAGGCGTATTTTCGTGATGCTCTTTACTACATAAAACATTTCAATATCACACTATCAACTTGCATCATTTGTGGTACAATTTTTTTTACACAGAGAACACAATAAAAAGTTCTGCTGTTTCCACCTGAGAATCCTTAATCCAAAAAGTGTTACAGAAAATTCTGGAGCGGATGAAAATCTATGTCTTTTTTTATATACCTACAGGAAATCCAGTTTTCTTACACAAAAATATGGAAACCCTTCAACTATCTACTCACATTGTACAGTGCCGTATCACCATCCTTGCTGGCTCTGGCTCTGGTCCTCTGCATTTGTTGGAACATTACAAAGTAACCATGTGTAATGCAGAACCAGACGTGAGAAATGATGATGTTACTTACATGCAGAGCCTAACTTCAAATTTTTCCACTTATTTACAGTAGATAAAAAAGTTTTTATAGACAGAAAAAAGGTATATAATAAACATTACATCACTATTGTAACTTGATCTGCCAAAAAGCATCACATCTCTTGGCTGTTTCCAAACCTTATGCATCACACTAGATGCATCGTGACCCATGTGATCCTTTGATCTTGAAACAACAACTCAATGTGATACAATATGGCAGATCAAGCAACTGTAGTAATAATGTGTATATGTCATTTTACATAGAAAATGCTTGACATTTCATGTGAATTGTCCACAGACATTGCACATAAATTGGGAGTATGAAAGCAATTTAAACGAACATCGAGAAAATCACCTGTAAATAGTCTGCATATGCAGAGAAAGAATTTATGCAGAAAGATACGATCAAATGATTTTAACAGTGATATGTTATAAACAGAAGCTCATCACAAAAATGTCACGTGAGGACTTGGATCAACTATGAAAATGCCTGAAAATAGTAAAGATAGAAGGTATCCAAAACAGCCTTCAATATTTGCTATCTAGGCACCTACAGCTCTCATAATGGCTGTTGCTGACACTGAAATCAGTGACTAACAGTATATTATATAGATATGCAAGTTGATCTGAATCTTTCATGGACACATTTTTGCAATAAGTTATATTTCGGATCCAATATACATGGACATGCTACTACACTATAACTGATGCTATTTATCAGAAAATGCTGCCATGGTTGAGCCTTAAAATTGTTTGGAAGATACAGTTTCATTGCTAAAGATATCCTTTATACAAAAAAAAAAAACAAACAAAAAAACTGTATTGTCTTATTTCAAAAAGCAATATTTGAGTGTATTGTCTGCAGAACTGAAGCCTAGTTCTAATGAAAGGTTTAATAGATTTTGTAAACATTAGCAAGAAACTTAGATACCTGTTATATATATTGTCTGCACTTTTGGCATAAATTTGTAAAAAAAAATAGGCGTTATGCTGCTTTCAGTTCAATTTCAATCAATAAAACATTCAAATGTGTCAACCACATTGTGTCAAAATTGACAGCTATCACTGAATTAGTGATCAAATTAATTTTCATCGATTAAAATACATTAAAATGACTTTAAGACAAATACAAAATAACACACAATCAGTTACTAGTCCATGTATATTGAGTCTGAGGGTATATATAGAAGAAAGGAAGAAAGAAAAGATACCAGAAGATTCAGGAATAGCAGAGAGACCCTTGACACTAAGCTTTGCTAAGTCGACTAGAAAGAGAAAACAAAGAGAAATGAATCAGCCATTGCTCCAGAAAAGGAGGAATAAAGAGGATACATTAAGAAAACATGGCTATAAAAATGCATAGTAAATTTTTTCACCGAAAAAATGAAGATTTTATGATGAAAAATTGTGGTATTTTTCTTATTTCTGCTCAAAATATAGATTGCGGGTACACGTTAGAACCGCCTCGATGAGGCGGTTCTAACGTGTACCCCCAATCTTTATTTTGAACTAGAGCTGTCAGTGAAACTGACTAGGGCCCCGGCAGCGCTATCAGAGGAGTAGGAAAATGTTGATGTTAAAAAAGACGTTTTTTTTTTCCTTTCACCTCTAAGTATGACCTTGACCTTTGAGGTACGGACCTGGGTCTTGCGCGTGACACACTGTCACATTATGGTTAATATTTCTGCCAAGTAATATTTAAATCCATCCAGGTATAAGAAAATTATAGATTGGACACAATAAAAAAGACGTTTTTTTGACCTTTTATCTCTAAGTATGACCTTGACCTTTGAGGTACGGCTGTGGGTCTTGCGTGTGACACTTCGTCACATTATGGTTAACATTTCTGCCAAGTAATATTTAAATCCATCCAGGAATAATAACAAAGTTATTAATTGGACACAGGAAAGACCCTTTTTTGACCTTTAACCTCTAAGTATGACCTTGACCTTTGAGGTACAGACCTGAGTCTTGCACGCAACACTCCATCACATTATGGTTAACATTTCTGCCAAGTAATATTTAAATCCATCCAGGAATAAGAAAGTTATGGAGGATAAAAAAATTTGTGGACGGACAGACGGACAGACGGACAGACAGACAGACAGACAGACAGACAGACAGACGGACGGACAGACAGAATGATGCCAAGTAATATTTAAATCCATCCAGGAATAATAAAAAGTTATGGAGGATAAAAAAATTTGTGGACGGACAGACGGACGGACAGAGTGATTACTATAGGGCACCCACACTTTCAGTGCGGGGCCCTACTTATAAATAAGAAAAATAAGGTTTATCCCTGATAACCCCAGTTTTACTATATAAAAGTGGAGATCAAAATTATATAGCCGTGTTTTCATGATGAACAACGTATTTTGTAGTGAATGGAATCTACTTATATACTGTAGGAGCCACTTTTGAAACTTAGGGGTGTCAGGTTCAGCTATGTTTAGAAATTTATTTAGAAAATGGTTGTACTTTCTGCAAAGAGTGAAGGCCCTGATCAGACGCCACATTCTGCAGCATCTGCGAAGTCTGATCTGGGCCTGCACTCTTTGCCAATGACCCGTTCTGGGATTTCCTGCATATAATGGGTTAAAGAATCATTTTCCTTATTTCTTCTTAGTTGATTCTAACAGTTAAACACAACATATTTTAATGGAGAAATAAGAAATATGTCCCAGCCTTATCCTTGTTGCTCCTTCTTGTCTGGACTATGATAAGCCTTGTGGCTATGTCTCTAACCCAAAATATTAAGACATCTTAATTTTTGCTGCATAAAATTTTTGTCATATGAATCTAGAGTGAGCCAGCCCCATGATTAAAAGGTACAAATTTACAACCGTGAAAAGCAAGCAATTCCAATCAGCAATCCAGCAGATTCACCGCAGCCTTTATTGTGCAAATTCACTTAAGCTTTACAGTGTGAATAGAAGTGACGCCGATGGTATATTTTTCCTTAGTATTATCAATTTTCAGAGAAAATAAAGTTTGACATTTGTTAGGCTTACATGTCAGAAAAATGACAAGAGAACATATTTTCCATCTCTTTCACGAGGGAGACAAGTTTTGTAACTTCCTGTTTTTTTTTTGTTTTTTTTTTTTTTAAATGTAATCTGAGCCTCCCGGTAACGGAAGAAGTTTGCTCATTAAGAGAAAGTTTATTTTTCCTTTAAGTTTAGATCCCTAGTGATATGAAAAGCTAATATTTTCAAAAGAGCTGCCTCCTTTGCATGCAAATAGCTAAGAACCTTTTTTCAGTGAGCTGGTTCAAACCTACTTATGCATGAAAACAGCTGGCTGCAGAATGCTATAAGTAATTACTCTCTGCACTGTACAGTGAAATTTGGCTATTGAGACCACCTTAAACATATTATGCTTTTAAAAGCATATTTAGAAGGTTTCTTTGTGTTCAAAAGTGGTCTCACCGAGGTCTTAAAGACCCCATTTGAACAGTCTCAAAGATGGTCTTAATACATTTCTGTCTAAATATTTTGGGTTGTTACAATCTATCAAAACACACAATAGGAAAATCTGTACAGTACATAAAAAGAGCCAGTGCATAATAATACCTATAAAAAGGCCCTCATAGGTGCATATTAGTCTTCCCATCCCTCGACCCCAGTCTGGCCAGCGTCTTTAGGTAATTAATCAGGGGATAACTGTATTGAAAATTGTCATTTGAGGAAGTAAGTCGGAGGATTTAAGGTCAGAAACTTCCTTTTATGGCGACGCGTCAGAAGAGCCATACAACGTAATTTTCAACAGTAAAATTGATGATTTACCTCCCCAAATGATAATTTTCAATACAATTATCCCCATTCCAATGCATTTATCCGGTTGTTTTGTAAACAGTTGAACTATCTTGCATAAAGCGGCGTGCGCTGTGAGCTGCATTAAACAAATACCAGCCAGTAAAATGCGACGTTATGTGATGACGTTGGGTTTCCGACAGTAATCACAGAATATACTGTCACAAATTTTTGACTTTATCCAAGTAGATGGCAAGTGCATTAGAATCTCTCTTTGAACAGCCCATAGGCTGCAGAAGGCTCATGCAATCAATGAAGAGTGATCCTACTGCATGGATGCATAGACTGATCTGTGTCTTTGCCAGTTGCAGCGGGCCTTATTGAAAGTCTAACATGTACTGGCTCAAATGTTAACCCTTATCCTGCTGAATAAATTAAATTTGCCAGACCCATTTCTGACTATCAGCTTACCAAAGTAGTTGATATAATGTGTTCATCAAAATTTGCAAACTGAATGTCAAATAGTGTAGATCCTGATCAGAAGCCATCAGATCTGGAACTGCAGTGTTTGCAAAGGTAGGGGTTGTCGTGTTCAGCAGAATAACGGTTTAAGTTATTTTAGAAATAAATTTTATTCTGATATAAAGACAATGAGTAGAAACAATTAACAGGAAGCTTAAAGAAATTTTACTGACCAAATCCTAGCCTGAAAATGTTTTATCTAAAGTATGATCCAATGCAAAACATGATCCTGACTGACATTAAGATCTAAACAGTTATTTACTTGTTTTTTTTTCCCCCAATTATTATTCAATACCCAACCATAGTGATGCCAACATTACCCACTTGGCCCACTACAACAGCTTTTATGGTACAACATTTATTTTGCATTTTACTACTGTAAGTTATATACTTACAAGTACATGAATAATCCAGAGAAAAAGTGCAGCACAATTTGGTGAAAGTACATTGACAAACGATTTTGAATATTGGAACAGATTGTGTTTTGACAATATTCTTGTACCTGAAGAGCGGGAATAACGGCCTGATGCTAATTTAATGAAAAAAAAAATGTAACAGCTGTATAGCATTTCACCACTGTAAACCTCACAGTATACAAAATAATAGCCATAAGATGACTGCAAACCTAATATGAACACATTTTGTATACAAGAGGGCCATGATGGCCCTGGATCGCTCACCTGATCCATATGATAGAGTAACAAGTGGGCCTCAGGGAGGGCCATTATTGACCCCAGGGCTACAATGTGCATAATGTTGAGGGAGGTCTAAAGAGGTGAAGCTTCATACCAAATATCAACAAAGGCTATAATTTGAACAATCTTGGCAAAGGTCCACTAGATGAAGCTACACACCAAATATCAAAGACCTGGGCCTTGGGGTTTCAGAGAAGAAGATTTTTTAAAGATATTCCCTACATTAGCCTATGTAAAACCAAATGGCCCCGGAGCGGGGGCATTTTTGGCCTCAGGGCCATAATTTAAACAATCTTGATAGAGGTCCACTAGATGAAGCTTCACACCAAATATCAAAGACCTGGGCCTTGCTGTTTCAGAGAAGAAAATTTTCAAAGATTATCTCTATATATAAGTCTTTGTAAAACCAAAGGGCCCCGGGGCGGGGGCTATAATTTGAACAATCTTGGTAGAGGTCCACTAGATGAAGCTCCATACCAAATATCAAAGGCACGGGCCTAGTGGTTTCAGAGAAGTAGATTTTTAAAGATTTCCCTATTTAAGTCTGTGTAAAAGCAAAGGGTCTCGGGGCGGGGGCGTTTTTGGCCCCAGGGCTAATAGCCTATAATTTGAACAATCTTGATAGAGGTCCACTAGATGAAATTTCACCCCAAATATCAAAGACCTAGGCCTTGTGGTTTCACAGAAGAAGATTTTTAAAGATTTTCCCTATATAAAGTAGAAGTAAAACAAAGATCAGGAATCAATACAATTAACTTACTCCACCCATCAAAGACACCAAAGGGAAAGAAATACAAACATTAAGCGACCAGACCAAAATGGAAACCTAAACAAAAGAAGGCCATAAGGACAGTTACTTTCCCACAAAATGGCCATATGGCCATCCAAAATTAAAAGACACAAGTGATACACACAGTAAGTAATTAACAACAACATAAATAAATCGCCACTTGGAACTGTCAGTGGACAGATTTCCACTGGGGGGGCTTAAATCTATTTAACATGGCCACAATCCTCGCCCTTACTTCCGCTGCGATTTAGACAAATAATTTGTTCAGTCCACATGAAGGCCTCCTAACTCATCAGTGTAACATCTTTGTGAACACAAATAATCAAAGAACCACAGAGGTGAGACAACGGTGAGGACTCGACAGCAAGAAACCACTGAAATGCTGGAGCAAAAGAAAACCAACAGTTAGACTCTATAAGTTATAAGTCTATGTAAAACCAAAGGGCCCCCGAGACGGGCGTTTTTGGTCTCAGGGCTAAAATTTGAACAATCTTGGTAGAGGTCCACTAGATGAAGCTTCATACCAAATATCAAAGACCTAGGCCTTCTGGTTTCAGAGAAGAAGATTTTTCAAGATTTTCCCCATATAAGTCTATGTAATACCAAAAGGCCCCGGAGCGGGGGCATTTTTGGCCCCAGGGCTATAATTTGAACAATCTTGGTAGAGGTCCACAAGATGAAGCTTCATACCAAATATCACAGACCTAGGCCTTGTGGTTTCAGAGAAGATTTTTAAAGATTTTCCCTATATAAGTCTATGTAAAACCAAAGGGCCCCGAAGCTGGAGCATTTTTGGTCTCAGGGCTATAATTGAACAATTTTGGTAGAGGTCCACTAGATGAAGCTTCATACCGAATATCAAAGACCTAGGCCTTGTGGTTTCCGAGAAGAAGATTTTTCAAGATTTTCCCCTCTATAAGCCCATGTAAAACCAAAAGGCCCCGGGGTGGGGGCATTTTTGGCCCCAGCACTATAATTTGAACAATATTGGTAGGGGTCCACCAGATGAAGCAATATCAAAGACCTGGGCCTTGCGGTTTCAGAGAAGAAGATTATTAAAGATTTTCCCTTTTATAAGGGGTGGGGGGGGAGTTAACTGGGCCTTGTGGGGTGAAGCTTCATACCAAATAATAAAAAAAAAATGGGCCTTACGGTTTCAGAGAAGAAATTTTTTAAAGATTTTCCCTATATAAGTCTATGTAAAACCAAAGGGCCCCGGAGCGGGAGCATTTTTGGCCCCAGGGCAATAATTTGAACAGTCCTGGTAGGGGTCCACTAGGTGAAGCTTCATACCAAATATCAAAGACCTGGGCCCTGTGGTTTCAGAAAAGAAGATTTTTAAAGAGTTTCCCTATATAAGCCATGTAAAACCAAAGGGCCCCAGAGCGGGGGCATTTTTGGCCCCAGGGCTATAATTTGAACAATCTTGGTAGGGGTCCACTAGGTGACGCTTTATACCAAATATCAAAACCCTGAGCCTAGCAGTTTCAGAGAAGATTTTTAAAGATTTTCCCTATATAAGCCCATGTAAAACCCAAAGACCCGGGGCGGGGGCATTTTTGGCCCCAACACTATGATTTGAACAATATTGGTAGGGGTCCACCAGATGAAGCTTCATACCAAATATCAAAGACCTGGACCTTGCGGTTTCAGAGAACAAGATTTTTCAAGATTTTCCATAAATAAGTCTATGTAAAACCAAAGGGCCCTGGAGTGGGGGCATTTTTGGCCCCAGGGCTATAATTTGAATAATCTTGGTAGGGGTCTACTAGGTGAAGCTTCATATCGAATATCAAAGACCTGGGCCTTGCAGTTTCAGAGACGAAGATTTTTAAAGATTTTCCGTGTAGAAGCCCATGTAAAACCAAAAGGCCCTGTGTGTGTGTGTGTGTGTGGGGGGGGGGGGGGGGGGGGGAGGCCTGGGCCTTATGGGGTGAAGCTTCATTCCAAATATCAAAGACAAGGGCCTTACGGTTTCAGAGAAGAAAATTTTTAAAGATTTTCCCTATATAAGCCCATGTAAAACCAAAGGGCCCCAGAGCGAGGGCATTTTTTGCCCCAGCACTATAATTTGAACAATCTTGGTAGGGGTCCACTAGGTAAAGCTTCATACCAAATATCAAAGACCTGAGCCTAGCGGTTTCAGAGAAGAAGATTTTTAAAGATTTTCCCTATATAAGCCCATGTAAAACCAAAAGGCCCCGGGGTGGGGGCATTTTTGGCCCCAGGGCCTGGGCCTTGTGGGGTGAAGCTTCATACCAAATATCAAAGACAAGGGCCTTACAGTTTCAGAGTAGAAAATTTTTAAAGATTTTTCCCTAAATAAGCCATATAAAACCAAAGGGCCCCAGAGCGGTGGCATTTTTTGCCCCAGCACTATAATTTGAACAATCTTGGCAGGGGTCCTCTAGGTAAAGCTTCATACCAAATATCAAAGACCTGGGCCTAGCGTTTTCAGAGAAGAAGATTTTTAAAAATTTTCCCTAAATAAGCCCATGTAAAACCAAAAGGCCCCGGGGCGGGGGCATTTTTGGCCCGAGCACTATAATTTGAACAATCTTGGTAGGGGTCCACTAGATGAAGCTTCATACCAAATATCAAAGACCTGGGCCTTACGGTTTCAAAGAAGAAGATTTTTAAAGATTTTCCCTATATAAGCCCATGTAAAACCAAAGGGCCCCAGGGCAGGGGGCATTTTTGGCCCCAGGGCTATAATTTGAACAATCTTGGTAGGGGTCCATTAGGTGAAGCTTCATACCAAATATCAAAGACCTTGGCCTTGCGGTTTCAAAGAAGAAAATTTTAAAAGATTTTCCCTATGTAAGCCCATGTAAAACCAAAGGGGCCCTGGGCGGGGGCATTTTTGGCCCCAGCACTATAATTTGAACAATCTTGGTAGGGGTCCACTAGATGAAGCTTCATACCAAATATCAAAGACCTGGGCCTTACGGTTTCAAAGAAGAAGATTTTTAAAGATCTTCCATATATAAGCCCATGTAAAACCCAAGGGCCCTGGAGTGGGGGCATTTTTGGCCCCAGCACTATTATTTGAACAATCTTGGTGGGGGTCCACTAGATAAAGCTTCATACCAAATATCAAAGACCTAGGCCTTGCGGTTTCAGAGAAGAAACTTTTAAAAGATTTTCCCTATGTAAGCCCATGTTAAACCAAAGGGCCCCGGTGCGGGGGCATTTTTGGCCCCAGCACTATTATTTGAACAATCTTGGTAGGGGTCCACTAGTTGAAGCTTCATACCAAATATCAAAGACCTGGGACTTGCAGTTTCAGAGAAGAAGATTTTTAAAGATTTTCCCTATATAAGCCCATGTAAAACCAAACGGCCCCGGGGCGGGGGCATTTTTGGCCCCAGCACTATAATTTGAACAATCTTTGTAGGGGTCCACTAGTTGAAGCTTCATACCAAATATCAAAGACCTGGGACTTGCGGTTTCAGAGAAGAAGATTTTTAAAGATTTTCCCTATATTAGCCCATGTAAAATCAAAGGGGCCCGGGGCGGGGGCATTTTTGGCCCCAGCACTATAATTTGAACAATCTTGGTAGGGGTCCTCTAGATGTAGCTTCAGACCAAATATCAAAGACCTGGGTCTTAAGGTTTCAGAGAAGAAGATTTTTAAAGATTTTCCCTATATAAGCCCATGTAAAACCAAAGGGCCCTTGGGCGGGTGCATTTTTGGCCCCAGCACTATAATTTGAACAATCTTGGTAGGGGTCCACTAGATGAAGCTTCAGACCAAATATCAAAGACCTGGGCCTTACGGTTTCAGAGAAGAAGATTTTTCCTATATAAGCCCATGTAAAACCAAAGGGCCCCGGAGCGGGGGCATTTTTGGCCCCAGCACTATAATTTGAACAATCTTGGTAGGGGTCCACTAGATGAAGCTTCATACCAAATATCAAAGACCTGGGCCTTGCGGTTTCAGAGAAGAACTAGATGAAGCTTCATACCAAATATCAAAGACCTGGGCCTTGTAGTTTCAGAGAAGAAGATTTTTTAAGATTTCCCCTATATAAGCCCATGTAAAACCCCAGGGCCCCGGGGCGGGGGCATTTTTGGCCCCAGCACTATAATTTGAACAATCTTGGTAGGGGTCCACTAGATGAAGCTTCATACCAAATATCAAAGACCTAGGCCCTAGGGTTTCAGAGAAGAAGATTTTTAAAGATCTTCCCTATATAAGCCAAAGTAAAACCAAAGGGCCCCGGAGCGGGGGCATTTTTGGCCCCAGCACTATAATTTGAACAATCTTGGTAGGGGTCCACTAGTTGAAGCTTCATACCAAATATCAAAGACCTGGGCCTTGCGGTTTCAGAGAAGAAGATTTTTAAAGATTTTCCCTATATTAGCCCATGTAAAATCAAAGGGGCCCGGGGCGGGGGCATTTTTGGCCCCAGCACTATAATTTGAACAATCTTGGTAGGGGTCCACTAGATGTAGCTTCAGACCAAATGTCAAAGACCTGGGCCTTACGGTTTCAGAGAAGAAGATTTTTAAAGATTTTCCCTATATAAGCCCATGTAAAACCAAAGGGCCTCGGAGCGGGGGCATTTTTTGTCCCAGCACTATAATTTGAACAATCTTGGTAGGGGTCCATTAGATAAAGCTTCAGACCAAATATCAAAGACCTGGGCCTTGTGGTTTCAGAGAAGAAGATTTTTTAAGTTTTTGGTGAAAAAAATCTATATTTGGCCCCAAAAACCTATATGTGCAACGGACCGGAACCATTTGAACAACTTTGAAATGGGACCACCTAAGGATCATTCCTGTGAAGTTTGGTCAAAATCCGATCAGTGGTTTAGGAGGAGATGTCGTTTAAAGAAATTGTTTACGGACGCACGGACGCACGACGGACGAAAAGTGATCCCATAAGCTCACCTCGTCACTACGTGACGGTGAGCTAAAAACAAGGCCCCATTGTTGACAGTTGGCCATAGCATTTTAGAACACAGTCAATCCACCATACAAGTGCATTCAGACATGTGCAATAAAGCAAATTTAGGTTAGAGTCATCAGATCCTCACTGTTCTAAAGTAGCACTTCTCAAAATAACTAAAAATTAAACATGACTTTATAAAATCCAACCAAGCATGACTAAATATCAATTACCAAATTTCACTTTTTGGCAACAATGCATTATCACAAGACAAAGTAGTGTCATTTGGGTATTTTGCCCTAAACTTAACCACAATTTGAAAATGTTTTCTATTTTCTTTACTAAAGTTCCACTGTGTTCCATTAAAATTATTAATATTAATAATAATGAAGTTTGATCTCTATTATTTAGATATTTTATTACTCATCAGAGATCATCAGTATCATTTTTATGATCCTTCAAAATGGTAAACAGAGGAACTTTGGTAAAGAAAATAGAAAAAAAAATAGTTTGAAATTTGACCTCTATTATTTAAATACACAATTTGAAAAGTATGAGATGCAGGAAAAGGTGAATATTTAATGCAATATAGTGTGAATGAGCAGGAAAAATGAAAAAAGATGGTAAAGAAACTACATCAAACAGAACTACATCAAACACAGTTATCAACAGTGGTTTTAGTACAAGCTATTAAGCTTCATAAAAATATATTAATTTGACAGTGAAATCCTAAACTGTTTGATATACAATTTTTCCACCACAAACATTCTGTGATCTATGATAAAAATGAGTAAATGTATTTTTAAGGCTGTATATATACCAGTTTGTATTTGCTGGGTAGACAGTCTACGAGCCTGTTTTTCACTTGGTATTTCTTGAACACTCACTATGGAAACAGAGGAATGCAAGTTAAGATAAAACAACTTAAAACAGTGTTATGCAATGTCACACAACTAGCATGCAGTAAAAAAAAGAAAGAAAGAGGTAAAGTAGAAGTATATGTGGCAATAATCATGATTCAGTACACTTTTGACATCACAGCTATATGCTCCAACTTCCAAACCAGAGTTCAGCACTAAGGTAGTTCTCCTAAATTTTGGAACACCCTAAAAATTCGGACACCAAAAATTATTGTCAAAATAATTTCCAAAATACCTCTAAAACCTCGAACAGTGGCATTTTTATGACAGCAATTTCTAAGATTTCGAACACTGAATTTTATAAAGGAACTACCACTACTGCACATAAAAACCATTAAAATATGTTTAAATCCTGTTAAAATCTTAGTCATAATCAAATTCCTGCAAAGTCATCCATTATTTTTCATTTTCAAAAATTAATGGATTCCAGCTAAAGCCATTAACATCCATATTAATGACCATTAATTTAGTGGAAATGGTCATTAAAAAAAAAGTCCAAGCATTTTGCAATTAATTTTATTGCACTCTAAAATTTAATGACCAATAAAAAAGTAAAGGCCCATCATTTTTTGATTTGTGATGTTTTAATGACCATGTTTTCACAGCTTAATTGGCCATTACAGAAAAATGATGGCTATTAAAACTTTCTGTGTCTATCACTGGCCATCAACTATATTTTCATGGCCATAAAAAGACAATGACTTAGATTTTTCATTTTTAATAGTCATTAAATATATTAGCATCAGATTATTCACATGAAAAATGGTTATTTCAAAGGTGTTAACATTCTCATGGCCATGACTTTGTGATCAGGTTGTGTTGCAAGCGAACAATATGGCTAGATAGGATGGAACTTTAAAATTTTGAACAGTGAAACTATTCGCCAGCTTGAATTTCTAAAAATTCGAACAGCTGAAAAAATAATTATTTAATTTTTTTCGAAATTTTAGGAGAATTACCATATGTGGTAAATTATCTGGTCCCAGTGTCAGCTAAATAAACTAATAAGTGTCCAAAATCTCAATCTAGCAAGTATGTTGGTGCCATGTCTAATACAAAGCTATTTTTTCTGATATAGTCAAGCATTTTGCTGTACTGAATAACTTAAGTTTTGATATAACATAACCTAACAACTTTATTAGCATTGAACAACTATGCCTTGACTATTTTTGCTTGGCATTGCCAAGTTAAGAAATATATCAGCTCTAGCAGTGAATCCTTGAGTAATAAATCACATTGGAGGTCAGTTGTAAAGCAGGTCAATAGTGAGAGTGATTTATCAACTTCCAACTGACCAAGAAACTGTTATTTAAGAAATAGATCAGCTCTAGCAGTGATTATTGAGTAATATGTCACTGTTTGGAGGTCAGCTACAAAGGAGATCAAATCACGAGTGCAAAGCATGAGTGATTTATATACTGGCAACTGAATGACAAACAGTGATATCACTCAATAAATCATGGACAACAGAAATCCTGCCAACAGTGTATATTGACTGTAACTGGCAAAACTGACATAAAAGCCTGCTTGAAAACTAATACTTTCATTTCAACTACACAATCCCCAAACTCCAAAAGACTCAAATGCTTGCCACATATACTTTGTATTTAACAAAATTAAACAAAGCATTGAGAACTGCAATAGAAAAATAATAAAACAGAGTAGTAAACTATAATTATTCTCTGACATCAAACAAGATTGGCAAAGAAAAGAAGTGACAGAAAGATAGCTATATTAAAAACACAGAATCACAATTTCATGTATTTTACACTGAAATTAGTCTCTAGCTATTTAATCCCAGTGGAAAAATATGGGTGTTTATACTCAAGCAAAAGTAAAACATCACTACTGTTAAGAATTAATGTTAAATCTCTGGTAATGCAACTTGATTCTGTTTACTTATAACCAATGACTGCAAACAGACTTAACCCTTAAAGGTGCATTATTGAGCTATCTGGGGAAAAATGCTTCCAAAAATAAAATACATATAGCCGGTATTTTTCTTTAAAACAGTACAAATGAATGCATTTTATGCAAAAATGCGAACAATTATGATGACAGGAAAACAAATTTGAGAGGGATTCCCTAACTAGGTTTCGAACACTAGTTAGATCTATTTTTAGTTCATGACAAAAATAGAATCCCCATATAGGACGTTATGTGACGTTCATTTTTGGCCTTATTTGCTTAGGCCATGCCTGAATCGGAAAAAAATAGGACGCTGAATACCATGCCATAAGTATTGACAAGCTACTGTCGCCATGTATGTGTAAAGTGACAGATTTATTTTTAGAACAGAAATTCGAACACATGTTCAGAGCGAAGGGTAAACACAAATGAAAACGACCATTTTCACAAAGTTCTGAAGCTGTATTTGGCTCCAAAAGTGTACACATGACAAAGGAGTATGCATTGAAGATAAAAACCAGAAAAAACATTTTGAGACCCGGGAGCTCAATAATGCACCTTTAAGACACCGAGAAAAACTACATCTGAAAATGTCATCTGCTTGTGTCGTCTGCTGAATCTTTTTGCAAACTTTTTAAAAATATTTTTGCATACAGGCAAACAGTGTGGACCCAGATCAGACTGCTCCTAGAGGAGCTGTCTGATCTGGGTCCACACTGTTTGCAAAAATGACTTTTAAAGTAACCGGCAGATGACAAAACAGGCAACAATTGTCATGATTGGCATCTTATTGGTTGATGTAGTGCCAAAATAGAGCTGCCCACCTTCCACATCTATCATAAGATCAATTGATTTGAAGTCACAGTAGGAGGTTGGTGTGGATTTATTTTAGGCAGTAGCCATGTTGAATTGTTCTTCTACATATCTTATGCTGAACATTTGTCTTGTAAATGAACAAATAGTGCTAATAGGAAGAAAAAATGTTCATGATTATAGAAACTGAAAATATGTATGTCTTAACAATATTCTGGTGCTGTATTTACACTCTAACAAACATTAACAAACACACAGCCACGCATTATGTTTCCATTCAGACCATTAAACATACCTTTGCCCTTCCCCTTCTTGCCCGAGGGAGGGTGTTGTAAATGGCCATCTTCTTCTGACCTATCAGATGGTGTTCTCGGCCGCTTAATTGTCAAAGTAGTTCTATCCCAGAATTCCACCATCTCATATATTTCCTTCTGACTGGCTTCAAATGTTCGAAATCTGATAATGAAAACAATGGTCCATTGCATATGAAGTCCAAATTTACATGTATCACTACAGTCCTACTCTCAATTATTCCAGGAATTTTTAAAGTTTCATGCCTATGTTCAAAATGAGAAGCAGTGAAAATGGGAAGAGTTTTAACTATAAAGGGGTCAAAAGAATGTACTTTAACCCTTATCTTGCTGTTCACGACAACCCATAACTTTGCAAACAGTGTAGATCCAGATCAGATGGCTTCTGAAGAAACAATCTGATCAGGATCTACACTGTTTGGCATTCAGTTTATGAATTTGAAGCAATAAATTACATCAAGTAATTTGATTGGTTGATAGACAGATATGGGTGCCGTTTAAATGAATATTCAGCAAGATATGGGTTAACTAGAGAAAAATATTTTAAGGATTGATACTTTATACATGTCTTAGTATGCAGTCACAAGAGTTCTTTTGAATTAACCCTTTACCACTCAGAGAATTAGCAAATATAGTATCTTAACAGAACACTGATATAGGTAAATCAATAATCAATAGTCCATATATGGCTGATAGGCCTGACAGTCTTATCTGAACAGAGATATTGGCATTTTTGTGTGATTTACACCCTTATGTTACAATAATGATTATTTTAGTATTTTCTGTACATTTGACAATAATTATGTAGATGTAAAGTTTCTAGGAAATTAAATTTTCTTTCCAATGGTACTAAATTTATTATAGTTTCTCTTTGCGTTTTGAAAATATGAAGTGTCAAAGTAAGCAAAATGTTTTCTTGAGCAAAAATTTCTGTTTTGGGTTGGTCAAAAGAGGGGGTATCCACGTATTATTTTTCTTATTTCCGTACAAAAACGTATTTTGTAGGTAATCATTAGGGCATGTCACTGAGGCTCTTCCAACAAGTTTCCATAACATCCTTTTTTATGCAGAAATAAGATCATGTTCATAAGTCTGTGAAATGAACATCTATCTGAACCTGGTATACATTATTTTCATTATTTCTGCACCAAGACCAAGGTTGTGGGTACTCGTTAGAACTGCCTCAATCGGCACCCACAACCTATGTTCTGAGTATAAATAAGAAAAATATCAAAGTTTTCAATGGAAAAGTAGCCATTTTGGGGAAATAAAAGAATGTACTATGACCCATGGGTGTGTTTTTTTATGAAAAATTCAGTACTTTTGCATAAGGTTAAACTTTACTTTTTTTTTTTTAAATCAGTGTATCAATCACCCCATAGCCAGCTCACCCCAAAGAGCCGTCTCTGTATTTTTTTTTTTTTTTTTTTTTTAGCAAAAGATTCGTTTGTTTGATTAGAGGTATAACATCCCCGTCAACACTATTTAGGACATTTTGGAGATGTTACTTCCAATTTGGTGGGACTTTTACCCAACACTGAGGTGAAATGACATCTGATGCGCATAATCATTGTACAGCGTCTGGTCTAGGTCTGTACCGTCGCATGTGCTATCTACAACCCTGTAGACCCTGATCAGACGCCTTATAATAATTGTCTGGTCTCTGATCCTGATCTGCACTGTTTGCACCTTTGTGTTCTGTCTGTTGTCATACAGACAGACGGGTGGATGACGCCAGGCTGATAGCTACTGGTCTGGGTATGTGCCGTCGCATGTGCTGTCTACAACCCTGTAGACCCTGATCAGACGCCTTATAATAATTTTCTGGGCTCTGATCCCGATCTGCAGTTTGCACCTAGGTGTTCTGTCTATAGTCATTCAGACAGACAGATCATCATGATGGATGATGCCAGGCTGATCGCTATATACCCCGAACATGTTCAGACTAGGGATAAAAAACACCACCGTCGGCGGTAAGTCCCTGATCAGACGCCGCATTATCGTTGTGCAGCGTCTTGTCCGGGTCTGCGCCGACCCATATGCCGTCTACAAACCTGTAGACCCTCATCAGACGCCGTTTAATAATTGTACAGGTCTGATTCGAATCTGCATTGCTTGCATCTGTCTGTTGTGTCTACGGACGGACGGACGGACATGTGAATGGATGCCAGACTCATTATTTTGTTTGCAGACGGAGGGAGGGACGCCAGGCTGATTGTTATTTCCCGGAACCTATTTGGTCAGGGGATAAAAAATAAAACGCACCGTCGGCGGTCAGACCATGAATAGACGTCGCATGATCATTGTACAGCATCTGGTCTGGGTCTGTGCCATCGCATATGCAGTCTACAAACCTGTAGACCCTATCCAGACGCCGCATCATCATTGTGAGGCGTCTGATTCAAATCTGCACTGTTTGCACCTTTGAGTTCTGTCTTTTGTTATACAGACGGTTAGGTGGATGACGCCACGCTGATCGCTATATCCCCCGTACCTGTTCAGACTAGGGTTAAAAAACACCATTGCGGCGATAAGGCCCTGATCAGATGCCGCATTGTCGTTGCGCAACGTCTTGTCCGGGTCTGCGCCGTCTCAGATACCGTCTACAAACCTGTAGACCATCATCAGACGCCGTTTAATAATTGTACATCTGATCCGGATCTGCATTGTTTTCATGTCTGTTGTGTCTACGGACGAACATTTGAACGGACACCACTCATAATTTTGTGTCTACGAACGGGCGAATGAACGGACGCCAGGCTCCGAACCTGTTCAGACTAGGGATTAAAAAACACCACCGTCGGCGATAAGACCCTGATCAGACGCCGCATTACCGTTGCGCAGGGTCTTGTCCGGGTCTGCGTCGTCTCAGATGCCTTCTTCAAACATGTAGACCCTCATCAGACGCCGTTCTATAATAGTACGGCATCTGATCCGGGTCTGCATTGTTTGCATCTGTCTGTTGTGTTTACGGACGGACGGACATTTGGACGGTCGCTATATCCTCCATACCTATTCGGTCGCGGAAATAAAATGAACCGTCGGCGGTTGGAGCTGAATCAGACGTCGCGGCGATAATTGTGGAGCGTCTGATCCGGGTGCCGTAGCATTATAAGGTCCAAAAACCTGAAGACCCTGATCAGGTGCCGCTTATAATTGCATCTGTCTGTCTGTAAAGTGTCGGCGGTGAGACCCTGATCAGACGTCGCAATTTTTTTTTTTGTTGTAGAAATTAATATTCATTATAGGGGCTGAAACTATTGACTAATGAAAGGCCTTCTACCCATCTGTGGGTTTTATTGCCCTTCCGATGACCACCTGGGTACACTTTTGGGTACTGTTACGTAATTTATTGCGGCTCAATGCTCGGCACGCTCCGGGTGGCATCCGTTGTATAAACATTCCTAGGGTATCATAATCCCCAATTAACTAATTATCTTGGACCATAAATCCCTTGAAGCTCACTGATTATACAGTGCTAATTGTCTCTACATAAATCATGCAAATCATGCGCGACCGACACACAAATATTGCATCATTCAGTAACTCAACCCAGTAATTTTCCATTACCGTCAGGCAAGGTCATCGTGATTCAGTAGAAGAAACCCCTGGTGTGTTTGGTTGTAAATTACACAAAAACTTTGTATAGAAACATATTTGTTTTTTTCGCAAATATTGTTGGCAAAAGACCAAACTTAACATTAATAAACATCTGGCGTTTTTATATTTAGGAAAAAGGTAAAAATAACGCGATTGATTTTGAGACACGGGCAAACACGTATTTGTTCAAATGGCGACACACGGGAATATACGTATCTGTACGTTAATCGATAAAGTCGTAAATATACGGGTCTGAGTGGTAATGGATCGAGTCGGGAAAATACGTATCTGAGTGGTAAAGGGTTAACAACTCCATCATTTGTCTTACGAGTATTTTTTCATATTTGTATGGTTAAAGTAAAAATCCAATAACTTGATTCCTGATGTTGCACATGTATCTGCATGATTAACTGTGCTTACTAATAAAAATATCAACATTAACAGGGCCATCAGAGAGACAAAGCATACCTCTGCATAAGAAGAAGTTCTTGTTCTTTTATTGGATCTCTGACAGGCTCCTCTACTGGAACTGGTTCTCCTTCTTTAGCCTTATCTTTACCATCTTTCTTGGCATCTTTGCTTTTCTTTGCCTTAGCCCTGGGAAATGTAAAACTCTGTGTATGTAAGAACAGGAAGAGATTTTGTGCCACCACCAGCATCAGCACTGACGGCATCCCTGACACTGTCTGCAACATTTACTTTATATGTTTTTAGATCCTATATTAACCCTATCTCCTCTCTGATGTAAAAACTTCCTTATTATTTTTGCTTATAATAAGGAATGAATATCATTTTTATGGATTTTATCAGCGTCTAAATTATGGAGAATCACTCACAAACTTAGAGTAAGTTTGTGATTCACCGGAGTTTACATATTGATAAAATGCACAAAAATGATAATTCGTTTTAATTCCAGTTTTGTCATCCAAATGTTAAAAATGTCACCAAAATTTTAAATTTTAGGAATTCTTTTGAAAGCACAAGAATAAACTTAACAACAGCCACGGTGGAATGATTGTTCAAATAGAAGCTGCCATATTTGAGAGAAACCAAGTGAAAAAAATGTCTTTAAATGCAGTTTATTTGTCTTCTAACATTTACCTTTTCAATACTTTTCCATCTTTTAATCAAACACTTTTGGCATCATTTTATATACAATGCAATGCAGGTTCTAAACATGCTCTTTGATGTTACGTTATATTACTATCTGTTGCTGTGTGAAATAATTGTAAGATTCTTCCTCATTGAATTTATCGAAGTATAAAACTTTTATTTCAACAAATCAAATCGCTCAAAATGTACATAATAATGGAGAATTGGAAAGTCAGTGTTGTTAAAATCTACAAGATCTGTGCAACCAGTGAAGACAGCTCACCTTGCACATCTGTGTAGTCTATTAAGTCTTTACTGTCTGCTCTTTATAGCATTGAGAAAAAAGAAAGATCCAGGTCCATCTCTTCAAAGCATCGTAAGCTTAACTCAGTGGTCAAACACTTCTAGTAAGTGTAATATTTGACATAGAGATATTTTTATGAGAAAATGTGAGTTACTTTTGAAAAAAAAATCATAAAAATATTAGCTAGCTGTCATACCAAATAATTAAAATTTCAGCAATATGTTCACTAACAAAATCTTTAGTTTTGCACAACTAGAAACGTCTCGTCTTGCAAGGTCTTGTTGGTGGTACCCAGACTCAATTATCTTTATTTTTAATTAATTATACCATAATCTGAAAAATGCAAGTACATGTATAAAATAATTCAATATGAATCTAAAAATCTTAAATATTTTACAACATCTACAGAGAAATTCACTTTAGGTCATTAAATATGATTATAAAATGCTAAATACTTTTCGATGTCTGCAGCAGTTTGACTGTCACTCTTCTCAGTCTGGTGTGACTCTGGTCTTTCTGTGTTAGATCCTGTCTTACTAACAGCATGATCGACATCATGTTTCCCTGCTATTTTCATCTTCTCTTGACTTGTTAATGTTCCTTTGCCTGCAGCCTGGCTCTTCTTACCATCTTTAGCAGCTTCATCTTTTAAGTCTTTAGTCTTTCTCCCTCGCTTCTTTGCCATTCTACAACATTGTGAAATGGGCACCAATAAATAATGTGATGTAAATTCCTCCTGTCACATTTATTTCAAGACCTGCGAGACTTAATTATGAATAAAATCAAGGAAAGGTTCAGAAAAACTGAGTCTGATATTGAATCTTGAATGAAATCTCTTTTTTCATATCAAAAGCAAATCTTAAGATTTCTTTTCTTTAGGCCATAAATAAACATAATTTATCATATGACGTCTCATCTAGTGGATTAAATATGCAAATTAGTTAGATAGGCCCCCAATATTACATGTACGACGTCATTAATGACGTCGCATTTACAAATGACTGAATATTGACATTTTTGTCAACAAATCATGTATAAAATGCGTTTTTAATGTCATGAGATAAATAGAATCTTGCATTCGTGCTCATGTATTATTAAATTTATTAAACTCCTTGAGGAAAAGGGATAAAAGGATAAAATGCTTTGGCAAAGCCTCGCATTTTATCACTTTTCCTCAACTTGTTTAATAAATTCAATAATAAATGAACACTCATGTAAGATCCTCTATATTAATTCTGTATGTTAAACAAAGCTCTGACAGCACTGGTGGACAAATTGTCCCTGAATTTAGGCTGATAAATGCTACTGTACCTGGGCTTAAACTGCTTGACTTAGCCCTTAAATTCCAGAACTTTAAACAGTGTAGATCCTTATCAGATGCTGTGTTCTGTAGCATCTGATTTGGGTCTCAACTGTTTGCAAAATCCCCCATCTTTTGGACACTAGGCATATATTGATTGACCAATTAAATTACTGAAAAACAGAGCTGGTACTTGCAGTTCCTTTATTTTTACTGTGGCCAATTTTAAACTGCATGCATTATTAACTCTGGGTCACTTGAAAATCAATCCAAAGAGTTGTTAGCTTCATATTTTTATGTTTATATTTCCTTTGGGACTGCTGAACCCATTCAAATATTTAGAAAATAGGGTACTGTTAACAAAGCATCATACTTCTCTGCTTGCTAATGAGTGCAAGCAGGCTTGCAGTCTACAGTCTAACAAATTATAGTCCTGCTTTTGGACAGTCCCAATAAGACAGAAACTATTTTCTATCTGCAATGTGTTCTTTGTTTCAAAAGGCAAAGCTTGAGGTTTTATTTTCACACACTTAGTATAGGCAATTACAGCTCATCAAAGGGCTCAGACATCTTTAACTGTGATATCTGTCAGTTTAACTTACTTTATTCTTTTCATTTAATGATAATCTCTAAAAGATGCTGTAATATATTTTAGGAAACATGGATAAGAATTCAACAACCCAAATATAAAAACTCATAATTTTTTGCAATATTAAAATAGACATTCTTTGAATCTTAAGAGTGTCACCCATGAGGCCAGATGGAGTCAATTTTTCAGCAAAAACGGAGAAAAGTTCAAGGTGCCTACAGTCAACATCAGTGACTTTACAGATGAAAATGCAAAGTTACATACAAACCAAAACTTTGTTTTTCTGTCATCCTACCAGATTTTTGTTTTAATTGACTTTTTGAAAGCAAGTAGACTCCCTAGTAAATAATTCCAGTGATTTATAGCAATAAACTGGATCAAAATAAAGAGAAGCTGGGCATGCAGTAAATGTCTCCTGCAGTTACATTTTCTTTACAGCTACACAATATGGCCAGGTACAGTAGAAGTAAAACAAAGATCAGGAATCGATACAATTAACTAACTCCACCCATCAAAGACACCAAAGGGAAAGAAATACAAACATTAAGCGACCAGACCATAATGATAACCTAAACAAAGGAAGGCCATAAGGACAGTTACTTTCCCACAAAATGGCCATATGGCCATCCAAAATTAAAAGACACAAGTGATACACACAGTAAGTAACAAACAACAACATAAATAAATCGCCACAGAAGAACCGCCTTGGAACGGTCAGTGGAAAGATTTCCACTGGGGGGCTTAAATCGATTTTACGTGGCCACAATCCTCGCCCTTACTTCCGTCGCGATTTAGACAAATAATTTGTTCAGTCCGCATGAAGGCCTCCTAACTCATCAGTGCAACATCTCCGTGAACACAAAAAATCAAAGATCCACAGAGGTGAGACAACGGTGAGGACTCGACAGCAAGAAACCACTGAAATGCTGGAGCAAAAGAAAACCAACAGTTAGACTCCGATGGGCCCGACCAGAGACAGAGCATCAAAGTTACAAAGGTTGTGTTTGGAAATAAAAACACTAACACATACAAACACACAAATGAAAACCATGAATCTAGGCCACAAGACTTGCTGGCTTTGCCAATTCAGCCTCATACATGTAAGTGGCACCTGTATAATTTTCAAGCCCCGGAATGGACTTAACAATAACAAGAGGGCCATGATGGCCCTGGATCACTCACCTGATCCATAGAGTAACAAGTGGGCCCTGGGGAGGGCCATTATTGGCCCCAAGGTTATAATGTGCATAATGTTGAGGGAGGTCTAAGAAGGTGAAGCTTAATACCAAATATCAACAAAGGCTATAGTTGTCCACTAGATGAAGCTCAATACCAAATATCAAAGACATGGGCCGTGCAGTTTCAGGGAAGAAGATTTTTAAAGAATTTCCTATACAAGTCTATGTAAAACCAAAGGGTCTCGGGGCGGGGGCATTTTTGGCCCCAGGGCTATAATTTGAACAATCTTGATAGAGGTCCACTAGATGAAATTTCACACCAAATATCAAAGACCTAGGCCTTGTGGTTTCACAGAAGAATTTTTAAAGATTTTCCCTATATAAGTCTATGTAAAACCAAAGGGACCGGAGGCGGGGGCATTTTTGGCCTCAGGGCTCTAATTTGAACAATCTTGGTAGAGGTCCACTAGCTGAAGCTTCATACCAAATATCAAAGACCTAGGCCTTGTGGTTTCAGAGAAGAAGATTTTTATAAAGATTTTCCCAACATAAGCCTATGTAAAACCAAAGGGCATTTTTGGCCCCAGCATTATAATTTGAACAATCTTGGTAGGGGTCCACTAGATGAAGCTTCATACCAAATAGCAAAGACCTGGGCCTTGCAGTTTCAGAGAAGAAGATTTTTAAAGATTTTCCCTATATAAGCCCATGTAAAACCAAAGGGCCCCGGGGCGGGGGCATTTTTGGCCCCAGCACTATAATTTGAACAATCTTGGTAGGGGTCCCCTAGATGAAGCTTCATATCAAATATCAAAGACCTGGGCCTTGCAGTTTCAGAGAAGAAGATTTTTAAAGATTTTCCATATATAAGCCCATGTAAAACCAAAGGGCCCCGGGGCGGGGGCATTTTTGGCCCCAGCACTATAATTTGAACAATCTTGGTAGGGGTCCACTAGATGAAGCTTCATACCAAATATCAAAGACCTGGGCCATGCGGTTTCAGAGAAGAAGATTTTTTTAAGTTTTTGGTGAAAAAATCTATTTTTGGCTCCTGTGACCTATATGTGCAACGGACCGGAACCATTTGAACAACTCTGAAAGGGGACCACCTAAGGATCATTCCTGTGAAGTTTGGTCAAAATCCGATCAGTGGTTTAGGAGGAGATGTCGTTTGAAGAAATTGTTTACGCACGAATGACAGACAAAAAGTGATCCTAATATAAAACACAAGAGGGCCATGATGGCCCTGGATCGCTCACCTGATCCATAAAGTAACAAGTGGGCCCCAGGGAAGGCCATTATTGACCCAAGGCCTATAATGTGCATAATGTTGAGGGAGCTCTAAAAAGGTGAAGCTTCATACCAAATATCAAAAATGGCTATAATTTGAACAATCTTGGCAAAGGTCCACCAAATATCAAAGACCTGGGCCTTGCAGTTTCAGAGAAGATTTTTTTAAAGATTTTCCCTATATAAGCCTATGTAAAACCAAAGGGCCCCGGGGCGGGGACATTTTTGGCCCCAGCACTACATAAGCCTATGTAAAGCCAAATGGCCCCGGGGTGGGGGCATTTTGGGCCTCAGGGCTATAATTTCAACAATCTTGATAGAGGTCCACTAGATGAAGCTTCATACCAAATATCAAAGACCTGGGCCTAGCTGTTTCAGAGAAGAAGATTTTCAAAGATCACTCTATATAAGTCTATGTAAAACCAAAGGGCCCCGGGGCGGGGGCATTTGTGGCCCGAGGGCTATAATTTGAACAATCTTGGTAGAGGTCCACTAGATGAAGCTCCATACCAAATATCAAAGGCATGGGCCTTGCAGTTTCTGAGAAGAAGATTTTTAAAGATTTCCATAATTATATAAGTCTAGGGTAAAATCAAAGGGTCTCGGGGCGGGGGCATTTTTGGCCCCAGGGCTAGAATTTGAACAATCTTGATAGAGGTCCACTGGATGAAATTTTACACCAAATATCAAAGACCTAGGCCATATGGTTTCATAGATGAAGATTTTTTAAGATTTTCCCTATATAAGTCTATGTAAAACCAAAGGGCCACGAGGCGGGGGCATTTTTGGTCTCAGGGCTATAATTTGAACAATCATGGTAGAGGTCCACTAGCTGAAGCTTCAAACCAAATATAAAAGACCTAGGCCTTGTGGTTTCAGAGAAGAAGATTTTTAAAGATTTTCCCTATCCAAGTCTATATAAAACCAAAGGGCCCCCGAGCGGGGGCATTTTTGGCCCCAGGACTATAATTTGAACAATCTTGGTAGAAGTCCACAAGATGAAGCTTCATACCAAATATCAAAGACCTGGGCTTTGCAGATTCAGAGAAGCAGATATTTAAAGATTTTCCCGATATGAGGCTTATGTAAAACCAAAGGGCCCCGGGGCGGGGGCATTTTTGGCCCTAGCACTATAATTTGAACAATCTTGGTAGGGGTCCACTAGATGAAGGTTCATACCAAATATCAAAGACCTGAGCCTTCCGGTTTCAGAGAAGAAGATTTTTAAAGATATTTCCTATATAAGCCCATATAAAACCAAAGGGCCCCTTGCGGTTTCAGAGAAGTTGATTTTTAAAGATTATCCCTATATTAGTCTATGTAAAACCAAAGGGCCCCGAGGCTGGGGCATTTTTGACCCCAGCACTATAATTTGAACAATCTTGGTAGGGGTCAACTAGATGAAGCTTCATACCAAATATCAAAGGACTGGGCCTTGTGGTTTCAGAGAAGAAGATTTTTAAAGATTTTCCCTATATTAGTCTATGTAAAACCAAAGGGCCCCACAATGGGGGCATTTTTCGCCCCAGGGCTTTAATTTGAACAATCTTGGTAGAGGTCCATTAGATGAAGCTTCATACCCATTATCAAAGGCCTGGGCCTTGCAGTTTCAGAGAAGAAGATTTTTAAAGATTATCCCTATATAAGCCTATGTAAACCCAAAGGGCCCCAAGGCGGGGGCATTTTTGACCCCAGCACTATAATTTAAACAATCTGGGTAGGGGTCCAACAGATGAAGCTTCATACCAAATATCAAAGACCTGGGCCTTGTGGTTTCAGAGAGGAAGATTTTTAAAGATTTTCCCTATATAAGTCTATGTAAAACCAAAGGGCCCCGGAGCGGGGGCATTTTTGGTCCCAGGGCAATAATTTGAACAATCTTGATAAAGGTCATCAAGACGAAGCTTCATACCAAATATCAAACACCTGAGCCTTCTGGTTTCAGACAAGAAGATTTTTAAAGGTTTTCCATATGTAAGTCTATGTAAAACCAAAAGGCCCAGGGGCGGGGGCATTTTTGGCCCCAGGGCTATAATTTGAACAATCTTGGAAGATCCACTAGATGAAGCTACACACCAAATAGCAAAGACCTGGGCCCTGCAGTTTCAGAGAAGAAGTTTTTTTTAAAGATTTTCCCAATATAAGCCCATGTAAAACCAAAGGGCCCCGGGGCGGGGGCATTTTTGGCCCCAGCACTATAATTTGAACAAGCTTGGTAGGGGTCCACTAGATGAAGCTTCATACCAAATATCAAAGACCTGGGCCCTGCAGTTTCAGAGAAGAAGTTTTTTTTAAAGATTTTCCCAATATAAGCCCATGTAAAACCAAAGGGCCCTTGGGCGGGTGCATTTTTGGCCCCAGCACTATAATTTGAACAATCTTGGTAGGGGTCCTTTAGATGAAGCTTCATACCAAATATCAAAGACCTGGGCCTTGCGGTTTCGATGAAGAAGATTTTTAAAGGTTTTCCCTATATAAGCCCATGTAAAACCAAAGGGCCCCAGGGTGGGGGCATTTTTGGCCCCAGCACTATAATTTGAACAATCTTGGTAGGGGTCCATAAGATGAAGATTCATACCAAATATCAAAGACCTGGGCCTTGCAGTTTCAGAGAAGAAGATTTTTAAAGATTTTCCCTATAAAACCAAAGGGCCCCGGGGCGGGGGCATTTTTGGCCCCAGCACTATAATTTGAACAATCTTGGTAGGGGTCCACTGGATGAAGCTTCATACCAAATAACAAAGACCTGGGGCTTGCAGTTTCAGAGGAGAAGATTTTTAAAGATTTTCCCTATATAAGCCTATGTAAAACCAAAGGGCCCCGGGGCGGGGGGCATCTTTGGCCCCAGCACTATAATTTGAACAATCTTGGTAGGGGTCCAACAGATGAAGATTCATACCAAATATCAAAGACCTGGGCCTTGCAGTTTGAGAGCAGAAGATTTTTAAAGATTTTCCCAATATAAGCCCATGTAAAACCAAAGGGCCCCGGGGCGGGGGCATTTTTGGCCCCAGCACTATAATTTGAACAATCTTGGTAGGGGTCCACTAGATGAAGCTTCATACCAAATATCAAAGACCTGGGCCTTGTGGTTTCAGAGAAGAAGATTTTTAAAGATTTTCCCTATATAAGCCTATGTAAAACCAAAGGGCCCCAGGGCAGGGGCATTTTTGGCCCCAGCACTATAATTTGAACAATCTTGGTAGGGGTCCACTAGATGAAGCTTCATACCAAATATCAAAGACCTGGGCCTTGTGGTTTCAGAGAAGAAGATTTTTTAAGTTTTTGGTGAAAAAAATCTGTTTTTGGCTCCTGTGACCTAGATGTGCAACAGACCGGAACCATTTGAACAACTTTGAAAGGGGACCACCTAAGGATCATTCCTGTGAAGTTTGGTCAAAATCCGATCAGTGGTTGAGGAGGAGATGTCGTTTAAAGAAATTGTTTACGCACGCACGGACGGACGCACGCACGGACGGACGCACACACGCACGCACGACGGACGACGGACAAAAAGTGATCCCAAAAGCTCACCTCGTCACTACGTGACGGTGAGCTAACAAGAGGGCCCAGAGGGCCCTGAATCTCTGGGCCCTGAATCGCTCATCTGAGAATTAGTGTCTCCAGTACATTCTAGGCCCAAGGGCTATAATTTGAACAAACTTGGTAATGGTCCACTAGATGAAGCTTCATTCCAAATATCAAAGACCTGGGCCTTCTTATTTGAGACAAGATTTTCAAAGGTTTTCCCTATATAAGCCTATGAAAAACCAAAGGGTCCCAGAGTGGGGGTATTTTTGCCCCCCAGGGCTATAATTTGAACAATCTTGAAAAAGGTACACTAGATGAAACTCCACACCAAATACCAAAGATCTGGGCCTTGCGGATTCAGAGAAGAAGATTTTTAAAGATTTTCCATGTATAAGCCTACGTAAAACCAAAGGCCCCAGGGGTGGGGGCATTTTTGGCCCAAGGGCTATAATTTTAACAATCTTGGTAGAGGTCTACTAGTTGAAGCTTCATATCAAATGGCATAGAGCAGGGCCTTGTGGTATCAGAGAAGAAGAATTTAAATATTTTCCCTATAGTCCGGGATTTGAGACCAGATTTCGAAAAATTTAATGCACCCAAAATTCTCACGCTTTATTTGTGCCGTTTCATTGAGATAGGAGCCTAACCTATATGACATGTGATTATTTAGCAAATCTGGTGGGGAAAAGGGGTTGAAAATTCTATGAGTTTACACCCACCCCCATTCGGATGGTATAGTTGGATTGAGTTTAGTTATGTGTAGTTTGCGCTTACATGTGAATGTTGATTTATTGCATCAGCCAAAATATTTGTCAATACTCGAAGACACCAAAATTCATGATATGACGTAATTACATCCGGTGTTACCATAAATTTTTACCATTGAAATTTGACCCCAAAAATTTGGTAAATTTTACACTATTTTCGCGCTAAATAATTTTTAGTACTTTTTGAAACAATTTCTTTTTCGTCAGTATGAAGAACGGTTATTTTTGCACGTGCATGTGAAACTTGATGACTCTTTTTATATCCGGGCATGAACAAGGGACTCCGATACCTATGGACCAATTTACCACTTTTTCCTGTTGTGTCACAGATCGTGATAAAAATTTATATTAAAACCAACATACACTAAATTATTTTAGTGGCTAGTCATAGATGTATCATAACAGGGCCCAATTGATATATTTTTGAAAAGTTACTGATGGTCATTTCCTTCCGGTTTATATTTAGTGAGGGGAATATACATCACCAAGCATATTTGTCAACGGGTGAAGTGGCAAGTGATTCTCTAAACTGGTGACTTGAAACAATCAACATTTAATGAATACATTGTATATTTCAAGAATCATCATCCAAAGTTTCCGGTTTGTGCTGAAGGCTCCCCAAGTAACATCGACATTATTATATTTTAAACACGTAAATGTTACTGGCCACTTGAAATCTTACTGGGTACCTTATTTTCTGTTAAGTCGCACGACTAAAATAAAGTGTACCCGAGGTTTAATGTAACGTAAAGCCATCCCTTAAACATTCTTCTATCTTTCCTTTTCCCAGAGTTGTGGTATAACCTGTAAACGTGCATCTTAAGATGTCATTTGCCCTTACTTTCTACCATTTTGTTGGGCAACCTGCCTACGATAGCCTTGTCCCTCTATTCGCCATTAGCTCTTAATCATCCTGTGTCTCTTTTCACACACTGATTAATCTGATCTTCATCTCCTTTATTACTGCTTTCTTTTTCTGACATTTGTCCCATATATTGATTGTTTTGGGTTTAAAGGCACGTCACCCCTTGTTGGTCATTTTTGTCCTCTCTCCAGAGAAAGGGTTGAAAAGCGACAAGAGAGATAGTTGAGCAGATGAAAGTAAGGGGCAGAGGAGAAATGGGAAAATGGAAAAGCAGAAACAGAAGAAATAACAGTTTTCCCCCTCTGCTGGAAGTACAGCAGGTCTTGTCCAGCTGTAAGCCACTATCAGTCGGACGCCCTATTGACGCAAGATACACGTCACCTTAGCCTCACCCAACCACCCCAATTGTCCCATATAGATTGACCAAAAAGGCCTTCTATGACAAGCCATCAGGAGTTATCACGTTTGACAAACAGAGTGTATGCAATGATCAGGAATCTATACAAAATAGCTCGCAACTCCCATTCAAAACACCAAAATGAAAACGTCATGGATGGAAAGCCAGAATGACAGTTATCTCCCCACATGACCGAACGGCTATCCAAAATAAAAAAGGCATTAGCAATACATACATTTTAAGGAGTAAGTATGAAAATAATAAAACACAAAAAAGGATCGACGACGGGGTCAGTAAGAAGTTTTACGGGGGCCGAGGTGGGGTTGGACACTTTAATAGATTTTAGGTGGTCACACTACTCGCCCTTGATTGTCGTGGTTAAAACCGATAAATTGTTCACTCTACATGATGGAGTTCTAGCTCATCAGTGCAACATCTCCTGACAACAGAAAATCAAACGACTAAAGAGATGAAACAACGATGAGGACTCGACAGCATGAAATAGCTAGAATTCTGCAGCAAAGGAAACCAAACAGTTATGCTCCGGTTAACCCTACCAGGGACAGAGCATCAGACACCTACCTTCAGGCGTTCTGGTGGAAATGCGTTCGTACATATGAAAGGAACTAGGCGGGCAGGTTAATTTACTTGAGGTTGAAACCTAATATGTCAGATATATTGAACAGTGAACAGGGACGATGTTTTGCATAATAAATGTTACGATTCCTACGTAAATCAAGCTTCTTCTCTTCACCTTTGTCAAGAAGGGTGGGAACATCGGGTTCAACACCAACCCTCGACTGAACTTTTCTGTATCTTCATGTAACTTGGTGACCTCAATTTGCGCATGTTTGCCAAAAGATCGACCAAAACCAGAGTCATTCATTCAGCAAATAAGCTGGAGTATATCAAATCCGCAGCTGGAGAATTAGATGCCGATATTTAAATTTAGTAGAATTTAGAATTTAAATTTAGTATCTATTTTTGCAGTAAATTAATGTTAAAAACCAAAACAATAAACCTCTAAAACATTTAAGTAAAATCGTTCCACCAAATACTGTATAATGTTTCTTTTTTGTTCGCAGTAAAATTTCGCACACCTTCAGTCAAAAGGAGGCTTGATTGTTCAGAGGCGTAAACTCATTAAAACACGACTTTCCTTCAGTTATGAAATACTGAACAAAAATCTGCCAACCCTTTGAAAAAAAAAAACTGAAATAGTGCCGCGCTGTTATCTTCACTGACCACTGTCGTCTTTCAGAGGTATTGCTGTCATGGTAACTTCATACCAAACTGCCACTGGTCACCAATTAATCGTTTATGAAGCTAAGAAACAAAAGATAACCAAACAAGCGCAATCAGTAAAGCAGAAAACTGTGGCTGCTGTATCCTGACAACGCCAATTAGATATGGTTTACGCTTGCCATCAAGTTTACGCGACTTTTCCCTGAACACAAAACTGTAAACAAGCGGCCGATGGGAAACCACGCTCACCAGAGCTCAAGTGGGCATAAATCCCCCCCCCACCCCCCAAACACACACACACCCGTGGTGGCCATTTATTTTAACAGACCACCATGGTTTAGTAGAGGCCAATCCCAGGACCATTGATGCCAAATTATTTTATAATCAACCATTGTTTTCTTTTGTTGCCGTCGCATACATTATAGTCAGCTTTGAACCCTATTAGGGCTAGAGTTCAAAATGCTGCATACCAAGGTCTTGCATTTCTTGAGATGCAAAATTTAAAATCACTTTTGGCCGTTTATTGATGTGGCGATCACACAGATCCCTCTAACAAACTTGGATTTCTCGACCACACTGATCAGTACATGTAATTTGGTATCAGTGAGCCCAGTAGTTTTAGAAAAATTAAAAAAATAATCTTATGGCCCCAGGATCATTAAGCTGATTGCAAATATCAACTATGATGACATAAGCTGCAACAGAACCAGAAAACCCTGTCTTTTCCATAAAAAATCCTAAGTGACCGAATGTGATCTTGACGTAAGAAAGGTCAACGAAATGTCATCATTTGAACAAATTCGATAGGGCCCGGGTCCCATATATTGTATACCAAGTTTCAAGGTCATCGGTTGATTGGTTCCTGAGAAGGCGATTTTCAAAGGTTTTTACCATATAAGGGTATGGCGAACATTTTGGTCATGTGACCCAGGTATTCAGAATATATGTTTGTTCTTCCACCCCATGGCGGCTTCATATATAATTTGGTTCCAATTGGCCTTGTAGTTTCAGAGGAGATGTCGTTTGGAATGGTTTGGATGCTTAAATGAGAAAAGAGGATAGGAACATTTATCTCCCCTTTTTATGTTTTTTTCCCCACTTTTTTTATTTTCTAACTCCATTTTCAAGATGCTGAGAGACCTCTAAATAAATTCGAATCACAGTTAAGTGTGAGAAAGTAAGGTGCATTAAACTCCTTAAATACGCGTGATACGAATTTCAAATCCCCGACTACTATAAGACTATGAAAAACCAAAGGGTCCTAGGGTGGGGGCATTTTTGGTCCTAGGGCTATAATTTGAACAATCTTGATAGAGGTCCAATAGATGAAGCTTCACACCAAATATCTAAGACCTTGGCCTTGCAGTTTCTGAGAAGAAGTTTCTTTAAAGATTTTCCCTATATAAGCCTATGTAAAACCGAAGGCCCCCGGGGCGGGGGCATTTTTGGCCCCAGGGCTATAATTTGAACAATCTTGGTAGAGGTCCATTAGATTAAGCTTCACACCAAATATCAAAGATCTGGGCCTTGCGGTGTCAGAGAAGAAAAGTTTTAAAGATTTCCCCTACATAAGCTTAGGTAAAACCAAAGGCCCCCTGGGCGGGGGTATTTTTGGCTCCAGGGCTATAATTTGAACAATCTTGGTAGAGGTCCACTAGGTGAAGCTTCATACCAAATATCAAAGACCTGGGCCTTGTGGTTTCAGAGAAGAAGATTTTTAAAGGTTTCCCTTTAAAGGGCTATGAAAAACCAAAGGGTCCAAGGGTGGGGCCATTTTCGGCCCCAGGGCTATAATTTGCACAATCTTGAAAAAGGTCCACTAGATGAAGCTTCACACCAAATATCAAAGATCTGAGCCTTGTGGTTTCAGAGAAGAAGATTTTTAAAGATTTTCCCTGTATAAGCCTATGTAAAACCAAAGCCCCCCGGGGCGGGGGCATTTTTGGCCCAAAGGCTATAATTTGAACAATCTTAGTAAAGGTCCTCCAGGTAAAGCTTCACACCAAATATTAAAGACGTGGGCCTGCTGGTTTCAGAGAAGAAGATTTTTTAATGATTTTCCCTATATAAGCCTATGTAAAACCATAGGCCCCTGGGGCGGGGGCATTTTGGCCCCCAGGGCTATAATTTGAAAAATCTTGGTAGAGGTCCACTAGATGAAGCTTCACACCAAATATCAAAGATCTAGGCCTTGCGGTTTCAGAGAATATTTTTAAAGATTTTCCCTGTATATGTCTATGTAAAAACAAAGGCCCCCGGGGCGGGGGCATTTTTGGCCCAAAGGCTATAATTTGAACAATCTTAGTAAAGGTCCTCCAGGTAAAGCTTCACACCAAATATTAAAGACGTGGGCCTGCTGGTTTCAGAGAAGAAGATTTTTTAATGATTTTCCCTATATAAGCCTATGTAAAACCATAGGCCCCCGGGGCGGGGGCATTTTGGCCCCCAGGGCTATAATTTGAACAATCTTGGTAGAGGTCCACTAGATGAAGCTTCACACCAAATATCAAAGATCTGGGCCGTGCGGTTTCAGAGAAGAAGATTTTTTAAAGTTTTTCCCTGTATAAGCCTATGTAAAACCAAAGGCCCCTAGCGGGGGCATTTTTGGCCCTTAGGTAATAATTTGAACAATCTTTGTAGAGGTCCATCAGGTAAAGCTTCACACCAAATATTAAAGACCTGGGCCTTGTGGTTTCAGAGAAGAAGATTTTTTAATGATTTTCCCTATATAAGCCTATGTAAAACCAAAGGCCCCTGTGGCGGGGGCATTTTGGCCCCCAGGGCTATAATTTGAAAAATCCTGGTAGAGGTCCACTAGATGAAGCTTCACACCAAATATCAAAGATCTGGGCCGTGCGGTTTCAGAGAAGAAGATTTTGAAAGATTTTCCCTGTATAAGCCTATGTAAAACCAAAGGCCCCCGGGGCGGGGGCATTTTTGGCCCTAAGGCTATAATTTGAACAATCTTAGTAGAGGTCCACCAGGTAAAGCTTCACACCAAATATTAAAGACCTGGGCCTTGTGGTTTCAGAGAAGAAGATTTTTTAATGATTTTCCCTATATAAGCCTATGTAAAACCATAGGCCCCGGGGCGGGGGCATTTTGGCCCCCAGGGCTATAATTTGAACAATCTTGGTAGAGGTCCACTAGATGAAGCTTCACACCAAATATCAAAGATCTGGGCCGTGCGGTTTCAGAGAAGAAGATTTTTAAAGATTTTCCCTGTATAAGCCTATGTAAAACCAAAGGCCCCCGGGGCGGGGGCATTTTTGGCCCTAAGGCTATAATTTGAACAATCTTAGTAGAGGTCCACCAGGTAAAGCTTCACACCAAATATTAAAGACCTGGGCCTTGTGGTTTCAGAGAAGAAGATTTTTTAATGATTTTCCCCATATAAGCCTATTTAAAACCAAAGGCCCCTGGGGCGGGGGCATTTTGGCCCCCAGGGCTTTAATTTGAACAATCCTGGTAGAGGTCCACTAGATGAAGCTTCACACCAAATATCAAAGATCTGGGCCGTGCGGTTTCAGAGAAGAAGATTTTTAAAGATTTTCCCTGTATAAGCCTATGTAAAACTAAAGGCCCCCGGGGCGGGGGCATTTTTGGCCCTAAGGCTATAATTTGAACAATCTTAGTGGAGGTCCACCAGGTAAAGCTTCACACCAAATATTAAAGACCTGGGCCCTGTGGTTTCAGAGAAGAAGATTTTTTAATGATTTTCCCTATATAAGCCTATGTAAAACCAAAGGCCCCCGGGGCGGGGGCATTTTGGCCCCCAGGGCTTTAATTTGAACAATCTTGGTAGAGGTCCACTAGATGAAGCTTCATACCAAATATCAAAGACCTGGGACTTGCGGTTTCAGAGAAGAAGATTTTTAAAGTTTTCATGTAAAAAATCTATTTTTAGCTCCTGTGACCCAGATGTGCAATGGACTGGAACCATTTGAACAATTTTGAAAGGGGACCACCTAAGGATCATTGCTGTGAAGTTTGGTCAAAATCTGATCAGTGGTTTAGGAGGAGATGTCATTTGAAGAAAAAGTTTACGCACACACACACACACACACGCACACACGCACGCACTGACGACGGACGACGGACGAAAAGTGATCACAAAAGCCCACCTTGTCACTACGTGACAGGTGAGCTAAAAATATCATCTGTACAATAATGATTTACCCGGAGACATTCTACGGTGCCACCATATGGCACTTAACACCAGCTGGAGGGAGACGAAATAAAGCTAGAATGATTACCTTTGGAAAAAAAGAACAAATAAACAAACAAGAACAGACACTCAAGTCTTTCTACATACTTTTCCTCTTCTCTGAGTCTGGCATTTTCTTCTTCTCGCTCTCGTTCTAATCTGTCTTGTTCTTCCTTGGCTTCTTTCTCTCTGAAAATAGAAAAAAAAAATTATATACATGTACAATACACTGCAGACAAAATGACAAAAATATTCTTTACAGGCACAAACCACTTCATAATACTATCCATTACAACATGGTTTTGATTTTGGATCAATTCTGAAATGGAACAATGAAAACGCAAAGCTTACATTGAGAAATAACTGCTTATGGTCATTTATCTATATAAAATACATGTATATATTTTTATTTGGAGAAAAAAAAGTTGTACAGCTAATACTGTTTATTTTGATACCCTCTAATAGATTTATGAAAAAGTTCTGGTCAACTTTTATAACACCAGTTAATGTATTAGTTTTCAAGCTCAGTTTGTGTTCACTTGTGGCCAGAAAGTAGAGATTTTTTACAGAGATACACAATTTCTTTATAACACTATTGTTGGGATCCAAAGCAGAAACGGCGTTAATTTAAGTTATACCCAAACCCAAAAAACACAATATAGATAAATCACCATAGTAATTTATCTAGGTATAACCTATACATGTTTGTACACATCTTCAAACCATGTTAACTCCACAATCATAATCAACAGTGTTATAACAATGTTTAATTGAATATGTAACTGCATTACTGTATATACATAGTTTGGATCTGTGCCTTATCAGTTTGCAATTATCAGTCACCTTCACTTCAAATTTCAAGCAAATAATCTTCTCAAAGTGACACATTTCTCTTTTTTGTTGAAATCCTTACAAGTTTCTATCTGTTTCCATGTCTTTTTGATATTGAACTGTATAAGCAAATGTTGTTTCATTAAAGAACATTTTTTTCATCAACAACATTTTCATGAATTTGTTAGAAAAAAATGTTCTCAAAGTCATAAACTGTCCACAAGTCAATCAACATACACTTCAAAACAAAGTAAATGGCCCAGAACTCTAGATAACAGAACTATAACTTCAGAATAATTTGCAATCTCAGAATATATTTATTATGGCTGCCTATTAAATTGTTCCTGAAAGTATGCATGTTGTTATTTATTGAAACAAGAAAATTAGCTCATTTCATCCTATATGATGTCACTCTGTGTTATCTGGAGCTCTAAGATCAGTCAGTTTTTCAATGGCACAGCAATACACAACATGAAAGGGAATTATGTAATTTTTATAGTAGGGTGCATGCTATATTTTCCACAGGTTTTCTGACAAGACCAGGAAGCAAAGTAATTAGAGCATATTACAAAACCTACAATAAGTGAACCCTTTGATCAACCTGTGCAGTCGTCAGCTGTTGATCACGATAACAAGTATGTGTAAAGAACACCCCTGTAAACCCCACTTTATACAGAATAAACTGGGGTATACAGTGGTATACATTATTCTTCTTATTCCTGCTCGAAACCATTGGGTGTAGGTACTCCTTAGAACCGCCTCAACTGTGCTATATACCTATACCCTGTGACACACGTATGGCTAACGTCTCAGAAGCTATGAGTCACAATCTTTGTTGCAGTACAAATAAGGAAGATACAAGGGCAAGTCAATAAGTAATCAGCCTATCCCATTTCCAATTGACCAAGACAACCAAGATTTACATGCCTTGTTTCAATACAGGTTTTAGGCATGAGGGCAAAATTGTGTCATTCACTCATAAGATGGTGAACATCAAACATTGCTAGTGATGCAAAAGCAAGCTTTTCGTCAAAAGTTGAGTACAGTGTACTGTATTATAATTTTGTACTTGTTTTTTCGAAATACATTGCGAGTTGACCAATGTTTATGGGTCTTCTGCATCATCCTATGCACAAGTTAAAGTAGAAGTAAAACAAAGATCAGGAATCGATACAATTAACTTACTCCACCCATCAAAGACACCAAAGGGAAAGAAATACAAACATGAAGCGACCAGACCATAATGGAAACCTAAATAAAGGATGGCCATAAGGACAGTTACTTTCCCACAAAATGGCCAAATGGCCATCCAAAATAAAAAGACACAAGTGATACACACAGTGGGTAGTAACAAACAACAACATAAATAAACCGCCACAGAAGAACTGCCTTGGAACGGTCAGTGGAAAGAGTTCCACTGGGGGGCTTAAATCGATTTTGCGTGGCCACAATCCTCACCCTTACTTCTGCCGCAATTTAGACAAATAATTTGTTCAGTCCGCATGAAGGCCTCCTAACTTATCAGTGCAACATCTCCCTGAACACAAATAATCAAAGAACCACAGAGGTGAGACAACGGTGAGGACTCGACAGCAAAAACCCACTGAAATGCTGGAGCAAAACTAACAGTTATACTCCGATGGGCCCAACCAGAGACAGAGCATCAGGCACCAACCAACATTACCTTGAATTAGATCTCTCTAATTCTCAATAAGCCTTTATGTTGGAACCGTCATAGAATCTGAGGCCTGACCCACCGGCGTGCAATTAAAGAGGGAAGCAAAGTTGCCAACCGTGACTGGGTTAACTACCATGCATGCAGTCTGTCGTATAACATCCATGTTGTATCCAATCTTTTTATATCGAAGAATAATTTTACGAATTGGGTGCTGAAGTCATTGCGGTTATATATTTTTCTGAATTCATATACGAAGTCACCATAAAATTCTGGGTTGGGGAATTCCAACGCGGTAGAATGTCTTTTGAAGACGAAACCAGGTCTGGGCACCCATCAGATGCCACCGATGAAGAAATATGTAACAAAGTAGGGGAACTGGTGTACAGTTGAACTTCGATGGCTCGAACTCGCCGGAACCGCCGAAAAAAGTTCGAGCCATCGGTAGTTCGAGTCATTGGAGTCCAACTCAGCAAGATCCATCTTTGTGTACTATGATTTTTATCATAGCTGCGGCGATTTTGGTGACTTCCGGTACATTTATCGGTCATAATTTAAGCCACGTAGTATACCTTTCGCACTTTCAAGGAGATAAGAAAATAAACAATAATAAATCTTTTAATTTTATTTACAAGAGCCGTATTTTTGGTCTGTATTTTAAGGCATAGACTGTAATTTTGGCAGGTCTTACTCAATGTCGGTGTGAAATTTTAATTTGTGAAAAATATTTTGCCAGCTTTAATTGCCTTATGCCGCCTCATTACCCCTGGGTTATTATAGGTGTTTACAATAAACTTAATTTGACACCTTCTCAACATTAATCTCTTTATCTGTTGATCAAAGGTATTGCGCCAATCAAGTACACCTGTGTTATGTAAACAGCTGTTTCGGCAAGACGCTTTGTCAATATCAAAGCGTCTTATGATACTGACCATGTGCCTGCGTTACTTGATCGATAAAATTGGAATTTTTAAAAAGGTAATTAGTGCGAGCCGTCGGTGGGATTTTACATAGAAAATGCACCTTAGGGACCAGGCTTAGAGTTCGAGGGTTCGAGCCATCGTGGTTCGAGCCAAGGGTGGCATGTTTCGTTAAAATGAATAGGGATTTTGCCGGGACTGAAAAGTCAGTTCGACCCAAACGTGGTGTTCGAGCCTACCGAGTTCGACCCATCGAAGTTCGACTGTACTTTGATAGCCGAATAAAATGGGAAGAAATAGCAACTCCATTACACATTTCACATGGTAACTTTTCAACAATTTTACATGATCACTTGGGTATGTGCCAGCTAACAGCCTGTTGGGCCTCAAAATCCCTTAGCCACAAGCAAATGGCAACCAGAGCATCAGTATGCAGCGCACTGTTGAAGCAGTTTAGGCCAAAGGAAGATGATTTTCTTTCATGTCTGGTAACTGTAGATGAGACATGGGTCATTTATTATGAGCCAGAGAAAAACACTCAAGTCGCCAGTCAGTAGGGACGGGATCTCCCAGGCCAAAGAAGTTGAAAACGAAACCTTCTGCTGGCAAGGTGATGGAAACTGTATTTTGGGACCTGTCCAAAGGGATTCTGCTCCAACAGGACAATGCAGGAGTCCACACTTGCAATGGATGCTGTTGAGCAGAATGGGTACAAGCTAATAACGCACCAAGCCTATTATCCGGACTTAGCTCCTAGTGACTATTTTCTATTCCCAAACTTGAAAAAAGATATCCATGGACGTCATTTCCAGTCCAACGAAGAAGTCGTGGCGGTAGTTAAGGAGTGGTCGGACCCTGGCTTCTTCAGTTCTGGACTGATGGCACTGGAACAGTGTTGGTCCAAGTGCATCATTCTAGATGGCAATTACATGGAAAAAGAAGAGATTGAACTCACCATTCACATTACACATATATATGCATTAAATTTTGGAGGGTGAGTCAACTTCACCCTCTAAAATTTAATGCATATATATGTGTAATGTGAATGGTTGTAAATTGCCATCAGAAAAATAACCCTTCTGGAAGTATGAGAGAATGCTCTATGTCACATGGATGTATTATTGTAATGCAGGCTGTAGATATCTTATACTCTCCTTAAAATGCATGGATGTGCAGAGTGATCAGTCTCTGCTAGTAGGTCTAATTGTAGGCTTTGTTGTATCGTCACCACGGTGTCTCATTTATTCATACATAGCTTAGAACCAAAAAACATATAATAATATGCAGCACTACTAACATAAAGGGTAAAAGAATTCTGTAACAAGACAATTCTTGTACGAATTTTGAATATTTTGCAACAGGGATTACACCAAACAAGAAATGTGGTACAGATTTGCTCCCTTGAAGTAACATCATAATATTGCATGAATCCTATCATATAAACTACCCAATTCTTCACAAAGCACACTGCTAATAAAATGAACAGCCCTGTATACCATTGTTAGCATTAGCTTAATTCAATGACTCAATGGGAGTTTGTTCAACTTTTGGACTGGAATATCAATAAACCTGACCTTGTCTAAAGCAGTTGAAATCAAATGTGAATGGTTCCAAAATGCATATATATGTAAAATGTGAAGGGTTGTAAAATGCACATATCTGGTTCAGGGGTTAAATGCATATAATCATATGGTTCAGGATTCAGCACCACTAGGACTATCCTCACCTACCTATACCTATATAAACAGATCAAATAAATATCTATTTAATATTTTCTTGCAAACATTTATTTACAGTACATGATACTCAATGTCTTTTTATACAATTTTCATCAGATTCTTTTTCTTGAAGTGAGTTGACTTGCACTGGACTGACAGTCCCGATTGCTTTCTTATCAGACTGACACATGTTTGTTTTATAGTTTTTTGAATTGAATATGTAATACTGAGAACATCTACTTAATTGCTCTCAAGATTGTATTGATTCAAATTTATCTGCCAAACCTCCCTCAAAACCCAAATACCATTATGTGCTGTTATTTGTTTGAACTATGCTTCATAAATTGTTTGCAAATCTTAAAAGAATGGAGCTCATCTGGGCTTGTATGTATTTTATGCAACAAGAGATGGCTTTCAGCACATCAGAAATGAAGAAAGGAATGTTGTGGCTGTCCACTTTGGCCTACACTTATCTACCTTGGCTATGCATAAAACAAGAGGCCCATGGGCCACAATGCTCACCAGAACTCAGGCGGACACTGCCTACTGGCAGCCATGTATGGTTTCAGGTTTTAATTTATTGATTATAAAGTCTCCCAAACAAACCCCCATTTCAAAATGAGCACCCATGTGGACTCTGTATCTGAAATATTAGGCCTTTTATGAGGAGGAAGGATGAGACATGGACCCAACAGAGCCCTGAATGGTATCACTGAATCCATCTTATCATAAGGCACATGAATTTATATGGTTTAGGGGTTGGGATGTGTACTGTTCCTGAGATATAAGGCCTTTTAAGCTGCGAAGGGGTTGGAGCATAGCCCTGGCAGACCCCAGGAAAGCCAAGATTGTTGTCGCTGAATGTGTCTTATAATAAGGACCAAGAAAATATATTGTTTAGGGGTGGGGATATGAACAGTTTCCAAGATATGAGGCCCTCTTATGAAATGATGAGGAGAGGAATGGCCCCTGTGGACCACCAAGTTTGTGTGACTGAATGTGTCTAATCATAAGAAACAATAATATATATGATTATGAGGTGGGGATCTTAATGGTGTCTGAGATATATGGCCTTTTATGAAGTAGAGGCGTGGGCCATGGCATCAGCATGTTGCCCTAGCACATAGACGCATTGATGTGAGTGAATGAGTCTTATTATAGGGAACACAAATATACATATTTTAGGGGTGGGGATCTGAACAGTTTCTGAGATATATTGCATTTTATGAAGTGAAGGGTGGGGCATAGCCCCAGCACACCCCCAGAGACCCCTAGATTGGTATCACTGAATGTGTCTCATCATAAGGAACAAGAATATATATGGTTTAGGGGTGGGGGTTCTGAATGGTTTCTGAGATATTGAGCCTTTTACGAAGTGGAGGGGGTTGGGCATGCCCCGGGCACATCCCAGAGGACCCCCAGGTTGGTTTCAATGAATGCTTCTTATCATATGAAACAAGAATATATATGGTTTTGGGATGGGGATCTGAATGGTTTCCGAGACGTATCACCTTTTATGAAGTGGAGTTGTGGGGCACAGCCCCCGTGCGGCCCGGGAGACCCTTAGATTGGTATCACTGAATGCGTCTTATCATAAGTAACAAGAATTTATATGCTTTAGGGGTGGGGATCTGAACGGTTTCTGAGATATTGGGCTTTTACTAAGTGCAGGGGGTGGGGCATAGCCCTGGCACATCCTAGGGGACCCCCAGATTGGTGTCACTGAATGCGTCTTTTCATAAGAAACAAGAATATACATGGTTTTGGGGTGGGGATCTGAAGGGTTTCCGAGATATATCACCTTTTATGAAGTGGAAGGTTGGGGCATAGCCCTGGTGCGGCCTGGGAGATCCTTATGTTGATATCACTGAATGCATCTTAACATAAGGAACAAGAATTTATATGGTTTAGGGGTGGGGATCTGAATGGTTTCTGAGATATTGGGCCTTTTATGAAGTGGAGGGGTCGGGCATAGCACCAGTGCGGCAAGGGAGACCCTAAGGTTGGTATCACTGAATGCCTCTTATCATAAGGAGCAAGAATTTAAATGGTTTAGGGGTGGGGATCTGAACGGTTTCTGAGATATTCAGCCTTTTACGAAGTGGAGGGGGTGGGGCATAAGCCCCATCTGAATGGTTTCTGAGATATATGGCATTAATGAAGTGGAAGGGTGGGGCATGGCCCCAGCGCACCCCAGAGAGACCCCAATGTTGGTATCACTGAATGTGTCTTATCATAAGGAACAAGAATATAATATTATATAGTTTAGGGGTGGGGATCTCAATGGTTTCTGAGATAAATGGCATTTTATGAAGTGGAGGGGGTGGGGCATGTCCCCGGCACATCCCGGGGGGACCCCAAGGTTGGTGTCACTTAATGCATCTTAGCATAAGGAACAAGAACATATATAGTTTAGGGGTGGGGATCTGAATGGTTTCTGAGATAAAAGGCATTTTATGAAATAGAGGGGGCAGGGCATGTCCCCGGCACATCCCGGGGGACCCCCAGGTTGGTGTCACTTAATGCATCTTATCATAAGGATCAAGAATATATCGAGGGCTGAGCGCAAAACTATTGTAACTGACATTTTGGCCATTTTCTGTTTTTCCTTTACTTTGGTTGCATATATTGATTTGCATCTTCCATCAAAGAGTTGTATACATATTCCATTCCGTTCTGGAGTTATTAAAAATATTCAAAATATTGTATCTGCGAAGGCCGTAAGAAGTTGGCGCAAAACTATTGTAACTGCAGTTACAATAGTTTTGCACTAAAAAATACCTAATAATGCCAGGTTTCTCAAGCAAAACCTGCAGATACAATAGTTTTGCACCAAATGAAAAGCACATGGCTGCATCATTAAAAGTTACAAAAGTCTGATTTAAGCCAAATTAATGGATACAAATAAGCTGTAGTATACAACAATTTCAGTTTTCTGTATTTATTTCAAGAAATTGTGGTCATTGGCTTGAAATTCTGTCCCTTTAAGCAAATACACTACTCAAATAATTAAAGGAACAGAAAGGAAAATAATGGAACAGTGGTTATTTATAATTTTACTTATGTCAGTTCTAAAAATAGTTGGGACTTTGCCACTCCACTGGGACATATCTGAAACAGGACTGTGTTCAGCATACCTGTTACATACTTTGTAAGCCAACAAGTCTGGTTCCAGTTTGTTGACAAATATGGTTGCAATTAATATCATAGCTCCTTTGAGATCACATGGCCGCTGTCAACCATCTTTGATGTTTAGGGTACCTACCCTATCCAGTTAAGAAGGGCCTATTGTAGGGTAGAATAGGCTAGGGTAAGATATGGTAGGCAAGGATGGTTAGGCTAGGGTTAAGGGTTTCTTGGCTAGTATAGTCTACCTGGAAGGCAGGGTAGTGTGGGATAAATTCAGTTGTCCTTCTATTTGGGTAGTGGTAGGGTACCCTTCCTTAGACTAGTCTAGCCTAGCCTACACTATGCTACCTAGTTTGAAGTAGGGTATGATACACTAAGGGTAGGCAGGATGGTATCGAAAAAGGTAAGGTATATGGTCGCTGTACTGCTTAGTGTAGAGTGTAACATACCCTAGCCTAGTCTACGCTACCTTAGGCTAGGTTAGGGTAGGCAACTAAGATTTGGTAGGGTAGGACCTACCCTAGGTTAGTGTAAGGTGGATCACCCTACTGGTGAGGGTAGGGTACCCTTCGGATGCGCGTCTGACTGGTGATCAGGAAGACGCAGGTTTGATACCTGCCGGGGTCGGCAACATTCTTTCGTGGAGATTTATCATGAAACCTTTTCTACCATCATTCTCAACCTTCCGCTGATTCAAGAAGGGCAATTGTCAGTTTCTGGTGGAAGAATGTGCACTGTACTGGTTAGCCGCTTAAGTATAATACGTTCTTCATAAGGGTTATCCTTTTGAAGCAAGGAATACACCACATATAAATATGGAATGTACATGTTTTTCTCGGCCAGACTAGCTAGTTTTGGCCAATTAGGCCTCATCAGTGACCCTAAAATACTTTCAAAATTCCACAATGGAATCAATGATCCCAAAGGACAAGAAAATATAAACTACACTATGATGTAGGGCAGGGAGACATTTTACGGCTGCCACACATTCCCAAACATCAGCTGCAGTGACGTTAAATATGTTCTACAAAAGGGTTATCCTTTGGAAGCAAGGAATACACCACAGAACTTGAAAGTATGGAATGCACATGTTTTCTGGGCCAGACTAGCTAGTTTAGGCCAATTAGGCCCTATCAGTGACCCTCAGATACTTTCAAAATTCCACCATGGAATAAGCCTGCCCAGGAAAAGTGTGGATAGGTAAACTGACCCGCTCAAAAATGACCTAAAATAATCTTGACTGGGCCGTTAAACTCCAATACAAACAAACAAATACATCTATCTTAGGGTAGGATAGGTAAGGTAGGATATGGTTGGCTAGGTAAGGCAGTGCTAAAAAATTGAAGTTAGGCTACCATACCCTACCCGAACAGGTAGTCTTTCTGCTAGTACCCTTCCATTACTGAGCCTACCCTATGACTATGGCACCATAGGATAGGGTAGTCCCTACCCTTGGTAGTCCCTACCCTTGTTTGGGATAGGGTATGCTAAGGGGTACATGTGTATGTAGTTTGGTTTGGGATAGGGATATTCATCCTCCCAGTTAGGCTAGTGGTAGGATACCCTTCCATACTCTAGCCTGCCAAGTGGTACCTTAGTGTAGAGCAGTCCATCCTGTCTACAAGGTAAGGCAGGCCGTCCTAACTGATAGGGTAGGGTATAGTTGACCCTTTCATAGAAGGACCCTACCTTACCCTACCCTAACCATGGAAGTGCCAACCACCAACACTAACATACCCCAGGGTACCGTAGTGTAGGGTAGGCTAAGGAAGGGTAGCCTTCCACTACTCTAATGCAAAGAATGACTATACCTACTCTATCAAACACAACCCTGCATAGGGTAGGGTAGGGTCACTAAACCCTAGCTTTGCCTAGCCTACCCATATTCTACCCTAGGATAGGGCCTACCAACTGGTTAGGGACTGTACCCTACCCTAACAAGTAGGCAGACTGTACCAAACCCCAGGGTAGGGTAGGCTTAGCTAGCATAGCCTTTCCCCACCCAACCTAGGGAAGCATAGGGTAAGCCAATAGGGTAACGAAGAGTACCCTACCATTACCTTAACCTATCTTAGGGTAGGATGGTTTAAGGCGTAAGGTTTAAGGCGGGATATGGTAGGCAAGGCTGTTCTAGCCAGGCCGGGCTAGCCTGATAGGCAGTGTGTTGTTCGATAGAGTTGGTAGGTCACCCTCCTGGTAGGATACCCTTCCCTATCCCACCTACACTATGGTACCATATGGTATGGTAGGTACACCCTACCTTAATTAGGGGTAGGGTAAGGTAGGGTAGAGTAGGGTTACTAGGGCATGATAGGCTAATAAGCTAGCCTACCTTCCTGGTAGGCATATTGATGTTGAAAAAGGTAGGGTATATTCATAGATGGAGGTTGGGTAGGGAAGGATAGGCTAAGGGTAGGCTGGTCTACCCTAGTCATAAAGCCATCAAGTAAACAATTATAATAAATACTCACTCATCGGTCATTTTTATTCGGCAGCGCTCTGTGACGTCGTCACCAGAAAATATAGCATGTGTCAATGTGACATCACTTACTGGGCTAGGTCTGACGTCATATTGATCTCGCGACTTTGACGTATCAAAGTAACAAGACACACACAAAAAAAAACGCTGCCATGTTGAATATTTGTTTGATACAAAAAACTGTATCAGTAAATATCAGTGAATTGCTAGCCTGATAATTTGGAAAATTACTGAAACTGAAAGATATGATTATGGTAATAATCTAGATGCACATCTTTATTTTTGTTATAAAATTAACGCAAGAGAGCATTGGAGAGTAGCTGGTAGGCAGGATGGTGTTGAAAAGGGTAGGGTATAGTTACCCTACTGGTTAGTGTAGGATGTAGGGTAACCTAGCTTAGCCATCCTACACTACCTTACGCTTGGTAAGGGTAGGTAACTCAGTAGGGTAGGGTAAAGTGGGGTGGTGTATGGTCACCCTACTGGTGAGGGTAGGGATAGGGGTAGGGAACACTTCACAAACCAGTAAGGTATGGCAAAGTAGGTATGGTAGTCTCTACCTTAGGGTGGGATAGATAAGATAGGATATAGTAGGCTAGTTTAGGCACTGCTACATGTAGGTTAGGGTTAAGTGAGGCTCTCCTCCCATACCCTACCCCAGTTGCCAGAATAGGATAGGCAAAGTAATATCATTCTCTTACTTATGGTAATGGGGTGGGGAGGGGTACCCCATCATAGCCTAAAATGCCCTGTTGTACACTAGGGTAGGGTAGGGCCTACTTTTGGGTAGGGTATGGTAAGGTAGGCTAGCATACCCAGCATTAGGTAGACAGGTTAGTGTTAAATATGGTAGGATACGGTCACAAAATATTATTCTGAATAATCCATTTTCTGTGATTGTATTGCTTTAACTTATTGTCTAGGCACATAGGCGAGCGTTGTTTATGTTCGATTTATCACGGAAGTACAGCCATTAGTCACCCACAATGCTGGTTGACCTTTAACCAGTATAAGCTTTCACAAGAAGAAGAAAGCGGCCCATAACAAGTATAACCTTTCACACAAAAAGATGCCCCAGGCACAGAATTGCTATCACATTTGTACAAGCCCATATTTGCTGTCATTTTTGTACTGGCTAATACAAAATATACATCTACAAACTCTCCACCACAATGGACTACTGCCTATCCTATAATCTCCTCAGGAGCCTTCAGCTCTGGCGATCTATAAAAACTCGCCTCGTCGCTAGCAAAATTTTCGGGTTAATCTTCAATTAGTCTTCTGTAAAGTGTAGGAAAGTTGTTTACTTTTATAACTTCTCCAACAGTTTATGTTACAAGCAGATTGGTTGAAGTTGCACATGTGCCTTTTGAAAGATAAATTAGAACCTTTTGACAAAATTACAGCATTTGCAGCTTTGAGTCATTATTAAATCTTCAATCCACAGGATCCTGGGTGCAGACTGGCAATTAGAGTATTTGCAAAGACGGTTAATTGCATAAAACACATTTCTGGGACTTTTTTTGTCGGCTCCTCCTCCCCTTTCAACTGGGATATAACTGTAGACATTCTCATTAGCATAGACCTAGCTTTTGTAAAAGCTATACTTGTTATATGCATAGTTATTATATATAATTATATAACAGAATTTTTAAAGCCACATATCAATGACAGCCAGGATTAAGTCAATGTTACTGATTGGGCCAGTCTTCTACAAGTCCTATGTATTAAGTTTCAACATGTTTCAATAAAAATTCCATGGTTCTAAAGGCTTTATTGTTGCATCCCTATGCTTCTGAATTGGTGCAAAACTATTGTATCTACATTATTTACACAATATTTACATCACAATCTTAACATTTTCAGTGCAAAACTATTGTAACTGCAGATACAATAGTTTTGCACCAAAAATCTGTATACAAAAGTTAGGTTTTTGCATGCAAAACTATTGTAACTGAAAAATAGGTCAAGGTCTCCTTCATTAAGCGATAGATTTGTTTAAAACTGCCTTGGTTCAAATAAACACCTTTTAGCCTTCAAAATATGTAAAGATGTAAAGTATTGTCATAAAATCAAGAAAATAGGAACGTTATTTGCTTCTCCTGAAAAATCTTGAAAATGCAGATACAATAGTTTTGCGCTAAGCCCTCGATATATGGTTTAGGGGTTGGGATCTGTAAGGTTTCTGAGATATAAGGCATTTTATGAAGTGGAGGGGGCGGGGCATGGCCCCGGCACAACCTAGGGGACCCCCAGGTTGACATAAAAGCAAATGGCTGAGAGAAGTTTACTCAAGGAACATGTTTATGTAAGTTTTGTAAAAATATCTGCAATGACTTGGCAGTAAATGCCATTTTTCAGTTTTCCCCATTATAAGTCAATGGAAACTCTAAGTTGCCATAGCAACAAAACTAAAAGGCCAAATTTCCATAAAAAACACAAAACCTGTAAAGGCAAATATGGTGAATATTTTCATAAAGTCTCAGCCTCCTAGAGCATATGGTTTCTGAGGAGATGATTTTTTAAGTATTTTTTGCATTTTGGTTTCCATGGCAACCAATAAAAATGAGCAGAAAGCTTAAAATCATACAGCAGATAGTAGATTGCCTATGGAACATTTCTATGAAAGTTTTCTCAAAATATCTGCAGAGGCTTGGCAGTAAATGCCATTTTTCAATTTTCCCCATTATAAGTCTATGGAAACTACAAGTTGCCATAGCAACCAAACTAATGAGCCGATTTTGATAAAAAACACAAACTTTCAATCCCCCAGCCCAAGGATGCTGCAGATGAAATTTGGACTCAATCGGCCCAGTGGCTTCAGAGGAGATGTCGTTTGAAAATGTTAACGCCAGACGACGACGACAACGACGGACAACTGCCTATCCTATAAGCTCCCCCGGAGCCTTTGGCTCTGGTGAGCTAAAAATGCATATCTTCAGTTACTTGACAGCAGTGTTAGGAACTAGACTGTTTAGCTCAGTTTCCACCCCAGCAGCTGGAGCTCACATCCTACCGACAACTGTCTTTTTTTCTACTCTGCTACATACAGATGTTTTGACTTGCATGTACAAAATATGAGATGGGATTACCTTGTCCAACTGGGCACCCAGCTGGTACGCATACTGTGATAATCCAGATGGTTTACAGAAAAGAGTACAAAAAATTACATTCAGTGACCAAGGCCATTGTCTTAAGCACTTATTTTAAACAAGAGGCTCAATGAGTCTAAACCGCTCACCTGAGGAACTTAAGTTTTAACAATTCACAGACTTGACTACTAAATCTGCTAATAGAATCCAGCCCATTGACCCTTACAGGATATAAGTCATCATTATTGCATTGCATTCCAAGTTTGAGACTTCTAGCTTCTATAGTTCCTGAGAAATCTTTGACGAAAATTTAACATTGGTCAAAATGGAGAGAAAGAAGAATGAAAGAACAGATGAACAAATAAGCTGAGAAAGCCCAATGTCTCTTACACAAAATAAGTCATCATTATTCTATTGAATACCAAATTACATGCTTCTAGTATTTATAGTTCCTGAGAAATCTTTGATTAAAAATTTAACATTGGTCTATTATCTCTATATGGAGAGAAAGAAGAATGAAGGAACAAATGAACCAGACTAGCTCCAAAACCTAATGCAGCCTTTTCCCTTGCCCAATGGTGCTACACATAAAATTTAAACAAGATTGGTCGACTGCCTTCTGAGATATGCTTCATTGAAAGTGTGGACGACAGATGGACGGACGACAGACGACGGACTCCGGAGCCTTGGTATACTATCAGCTCACTGGAGCCTTTGGCTCAGGTGAGCTAAAAATTCAAGTCGCTATTTCTGTCACAACATTTTCCCTACGTTAAGTCTATGGGCAAATTTTTTTGTCTCTCAAGGTCACGTAACTCCGAGGTCAATATTCCGATTCGGCCCAAAATCGAACTTAACCGAGATTTTATGCCTGTCCTCGTTACCTGCAAGTTTGAAGCTGATATGAATAAAAATAAAGTTGCTATCGTGGTCACAACGTATTTTTTTATGCTCAAGGGCAGGTAACTCCAAGGCAAATATTCCGATTCGGCCCAAAATCGAACTTAACCGAGATTTTATGTCTGTCCTCGTTACCGGTACCTGCAAGTTTGAAGCTGATCTGAAAAAAATTCAAGTCGCTATCGTAAGTCTATGGGCAAATTTTTTGTCGCTCAAGGTCACATAACTCCGAGGTCAATATTCCGATTTGGCCCCAAATTGAACTTAACCGAGATTTTATGCCTGTCCTCGTTACCTGCAAGTTTGAAGCTGATATGAATAAAAATAAAGTTGCTATCGTGGTCACAACGTATTTTTTTATGCTCAAGGGCAGGTAACTCCAAGGCAAATAATCCGATTCGGCCCAAAATCGAACTTAACCGAGATTTTATGTCTGTCCTCGTTACCTGCAAGTTTGAAGCTGATCTGAAAAAAATTCAAGTCGCTATCGTAGTCACAACATTTTCCCTATGTAAAGTCTATGGGCAAATTTTTTGTCGCTCAAGGTCATGTAACTCCGAGGTCAATATTCCGATTCGAACTTAACTGAGATTTTATGCCTGTCCACGTTACCTGCAAGTTTGAAGCTGATCTGAATAACAAGAATTCCGCAGAAGGCGGCGTCGCACCTGCTGGGGGCAAAAGTCATAGAAGCCACAATCAGAATGTTGTTATTAATTAAGTAAATTTCATAGCAGTTGATAGTTGATGTAAAATGTGTCAAAGTCACTGGACCAAAAATATAGGCCATGGTCACCAGGTCAGGGTACGTGCCAAATCAGTACAATAAGGAGAACCACTATGCAAGATTTGGTGGTTGCAGGCCTTTTATTTGAGAAGATCTGGAACATTGACGCAAATTGTGTAAAAGTCAATGGAGCGTAAAATATAGGTCAAGGTCACCAGGTCAAGGTACCTGCAGAATCAGTACATCCAGGAGCAGCATTATGCAAGGTTTGATGGTTGTAGGCCTTTTATTTGCAGAGATCTGGAACTGCAACATAAAAATTTGTCAAAGTCGCTGGAGCATAAAATATAGGTCAAGGTCACCGGGTCAAGGTACCTGCAGAGTCAATTCATCTAGGAGAAACACTATTCAAGATTTTCTTGGTGTAGGCTTTTTATTTGAGAAGATCTGGAACATTGACGTAATTTGTGTCAAACTCACTGAAGCGTAAAATATAGGTCAAGGTCACCGGGTCAAGGTGCTTGCCTAGTCAGGAGCTCAGGGTGATGTTTCATGAAAGGTTTGATGGTTGTTTAGTCTTATAGTTGATTACAATACAAACTTTGACGTAAATGTCGAACTTCGACGTAATGGTCAAAGTCAGTGGAGCGCAAAATATAGGTCAAAGTCACCAGGTCAAGGTGCTTACAAAGTGAGAAGGTCTATGAGATGTTTCATGTAAGGTTTGATGGTAGATGAGGTTTGTAAAATAAAATTTTTGACGTAAATGTCGAACTTTGACGTAAATGTCGAACTTCGACGTAATGGTCAAAGTCAGTGGAGCGCAAAATATAGGTCAAAGTCACCAGGTCAAGGTGCTTACAAAGTGAGAAAGTCTATGAGATGTTTCATGTAAGATTTGATGGTAGCTGAGGTCTGTGAATAAAAACTTTGACGTAAATGTCGAACTTTGACGTAAATGTCGAACTTCGACGTAATGTTCAAAGTCAATGGAGCGCAAAATATAGGTCAAAATCACCAGGTCAAGGTGCTTACAAAGTGAGAAGGTCTATGAGATGTTTTTTGTAAGGTTTGATGGTAGCTGAGCTTTGTAAAATAACAAGTTTGACATAAATGTCGAACTTCGACATAAATGTGACGGACGGACGCACGGACGAACGGACGAACGAACGGACGGAAAAGTTGACGCCTATGTCGCACCCTGCTACAAGCAGGTGCGACAAAAATAAAGTTGCTATCGTGGTCACAACATATTTTTTTATGCTCAAGGCCAGGTAACTCCAAGGCAAATAATCCGATTCGGCCCAAAATCGAACTTGACCGAGATTTTATGCCTGTACTGGTTATCTGCAAGAATGAAGTCGATCAGAAAAAAAATTGACGGAGCTAGAGTGATGACAAGCTTTTTCCTATGTGAAGTCTATGGGAGCTAGATGTTGCCATGGCAACCAGAGTTCCACTCAGATCTGCCTGAAAACCTAATGAAGCCTTTCCACTTGCCCAATAATGCGACACATGAAATTTGATCAAAGTTGGCCAAGCAGTCTTTAAGATATACATTTTTGAAATTCCCATTAACCCTAATGCAAAAACACACAAGGGCAGGTAACTCCTAAGTGAATGATCCGATTCTGCCAGTTATCGAACTTGACCGAGATTTCATGGCTGTGCTGGTTATCTGCAAGAATAAAGCCAATCTGAAAATAATTGAAGCAGCTACGGTGATGACAACATTCTCCCCATATTAAGTCAATAGGCAATTTTTTCAACGCTCAAGGGCACGTAACTCCTGAGTGAATAATCCGATTCAGCCCAAAATCGAACTTGATCGAGATTTCATGCCTGTCCTCTTTATCTGCAAGAATGAAGTCGATCAGAAAAAAATTGACGGAGCTAGAGTGATGACAAGCTTTTTCCTATGTTAAGAACGCTCAAGGGCACGTAACTCCTGAGTGAATAATCCGATTCAGCCCAAAATCGAACTTGATCGAGATTTCATGCCTGTCCTCGTTATCTGCAAGAATGAAGACGATCAGAAAAAAATTGACGGAGCTAGAGTGATGACAAACTTTTTCCTATGTTAAGTCTATGGGAGCTATTTGTTGCCATGGCAACCAGAGTTCCAATCCGATCTGCCCCAAAACAGTATGCAGCCTTTCCCCCTACCTGATAATGCTTCACATGAAATTTGATCAAGATTGGCCCACTGGTTCCGGAGATATACTTCTTTGAAAGTGTGGACGACGGACGACGACGACGGACGACGGACGCCGGCTCATGGTATACTAATACCTCACATGAGCCTTCGGCTCAGGTGAGCTAAAAATCGGCATTTTCAGCAATCAAAGGGACGTAACTCTTTGATAAATCGGCGGACTTGGCCGGTTTTCGAACTCATCCGAGGTTTTATCCCCAGCCACATTACATGTAAGTTTCAGAAAGATCCGATCAAAAGTGAAGGGGCTACGGTGATGACAAGGTCGAAAATGGGCATTTTCAGCAATCAAAGGGACGTATATCTATGATAAATGGGCCGACTTGGCCAGTTTTCGAACTCATCCGAGTTTTTATCCCCAGTCACCTTACATATAAGTTTCAGAAAGATCCGATCAAATTTGAAGGCGCTACGGTGATGACAAGCATTTTCCCATAGTAAGTCTATGGGACCTTGTGGTTGCCATAGGAACCAAAGTTTTAGAGCGATTTCAAAAAAAAGTTTATGTCATCAATGCCCCACCAGAGGCATGCTACAGATGAGAAATGATTGAGATCAGCCTGCAGGATACAGAGATATAGCTGCTCAAAAGTGTGGACGGACGGACGACGGACGGACGACGGACGACGGAGGACCCACTATACTATAAGCTCCCCTGGAGCCTTCGGCCCAGGTGAGCTAAAAAATAAATAAAGGGAATGGATACACATTCAGGGGAGGTAATGCTTTCATTTATTTGGTTTTCCCCATCAATTATTATTTGCTAATGAAGAGGATTTTTTTTTTCCTTTAGGAGTTGGTCTATTTTTTTTCAGAACGATTGCCTATAGCAAACAGGGAGACAAAAACAGTTGTTACCACTCCAGAAAAATGAGAAACAAGAGCTCCAAAAGTGGGGCATAATACACCCTTGGCAAGCAATCGGATACATATACTGACAAACAGTAAGTGGGGTTTAGCCCAAAAATATAGTTAATGAATGGACAGATTGACATAATTTTGTTAATTACTGGACTAACTTCTAAAAAAAAAATGCACTGCTTCATAACGGTCCAACTATATATCACATATCAGCTTGATGGGATGTAAACTATGGGAGGAATTAGCTGGAAATGAAGTGACAGGTGCAAAACTCTGCTATTATTTGGTGGATTATAACCTCAAAATGGTATGTGCTGATCCACATCATGCTGTAACTTTTTACAATGTTTCAGCTTGATATGATGTAAACTAAAGGATGCTTACAAATTTTTTAAAGGGTAATAACTGCTAATATTTGCTGAACTGTAACCCCAAAACAATATGTGTAACTAAAAATCAAGGAATCAAGTCTGAGATTGTTCAGATGTAAATTGTAGGAGGAGTTAGCCAGAGATATAAAATTTACAGAATTTTTCAAAGGATCATAACTATGTTAATATTTGTTGAACTGTATACTTGAAACAATATGCACTGCTTTATATCATGGTCTAACTATAAAACAAGTTTCAGCAGGATGAGATGTAAACTGTAGGAGGAGTTAGCCTGAAACAAAACATTAACATCAATTTTCAAATGGGCATAACTCTCCTAATATTTGGTGGAGTATAACCTAGAAATAATAATTATGCACTGCTCCACATCATGGTGTCATTATCTGTAAAGTCTCAGCTTGGTCTGACTTAAACTATAGGAGTTAGTCAGAAACAAAACAATTACAGACATTTTCACATGGACATAAAATATGTATGCATATTTTTGGCGAACTGGATCCGGGAAACAATATGCACTGCTCCACATCATAGTGCAACATTTTGCAAAGTTTTAGCTTGATATAATGTAATCTTTAAGAGTAGCTAGCCAGAAATGAAATGTTACATATATCTCAAAGGGGAATAACATCATTAATATTTGGTGAACCATAAATTCTAATGCTTCTCTACTTCATGGACTAACACTATATAAAGTTTCAGCTTGATTAAATGTTAACTGTAGGAGGAGTTAGCTGGAAACAAAATGTCTACAATAAATTTTCAAAGGGATAAAACTACTAATATTTGGTGAACTGTAACCTCAAAACAATATGCACTGCTCCATGTCATGGTCTTACTATAAATCAAGTTTCAGTTTGATCGAATGTTAAAGGCATTTATTCTTATAACCGTAGAACACACCATGCATTCATAATTGTATTATTGCCACTTGTGATATACTGTCTATAGCAGATCAAAGGCGGTCCTTAATAGGGCGAATCCCCTGACTGAGGCACTTAAAGGGAAAATCAATAATGTACACTTAAGTCAACAGTTAGTAAATTATTGATTATCCCCAAGGAGGCCCCTTACCAGTTGAAGACAGAGGACTTCTCTTCAGTCAGCACTGAGGGCTGCATAGTATTATGTAATGAAATGATAGTCCTCAATAATCAAGAATAAATGCCTTTAAAATGATGAATTTGTCGGAAATAAAATGTTTACAGAAATCTTTAAAGGGGCATAACTCTATTGATATTAGGTGGACTGTAACCCTGAAACAAAATGTGCTGCTCCACATCATGGTCTAACTATATGGCCAGGCCATAACCTCAAAACAATATGTGCCGCTCAACATAATGGTCTAAATATGTCAAATATCAGCTTGTAGGCTGAATTAGCTGGAAAGATAATGAATACAAAAATTTTTGAAAGGGGCATAACTCTCTTAATATTTAGTAGACCGTAACCTCAAAACAATACACACTGCTCCCAATCGTGATCTAACTATATGTCAAGTTTCAGCTTGATGGGATATAAAATGTAGGAGAAGTTATCTGTAAAGGAAATGATTACAGAAATTTTCTAAGAGGCATAACTCTCTTAATATTTGGTGGACCGTACCCTCAAAATAATATGCACTGCTCCACATTATGGTCTAACTTTAGATCGACTGTAAAATTTATAAGTTATCCAGAAATGAAAAGTTTACAGCCGGAGGGACAGATTGACATTCTTTGTAGACAATATTTGCGGGGTTATACCTTTTATCTTTCTTTGATCTTTTCCGACCCCACTAAGTGCATACTTTAACCCACAATGTCAATTTTTGCTGTTTTGTGGGAAAGTAACTGTCCTTTTGGCTTTCCACTTGTGATGTTTTCATTAAGTTTTAGTTATTTCATGTTCATGTCTCTTTCCCTTTAGTGTCTCTGGTGGGAGGTGTGGGGTAATTGTATTGATCACTTCTATTTTACTCCACAATGATGAAATAAGCTGAATGAAAATCATAATGTAGAAATCTACCCTAATTCCAGAATGCCATCTGGTTATGTATGGATGGACGGACGCCAAGGGACATAATACAACCATTTTTCAAAACGGCATATAAAAATATGACAGATGTATCCATTCCCCCTTAAAGTAAAGCATCTCAAACAATGTTAGTACAGTCCATGCACCAAGTCCAATTTGGAACAAGCCCTCAAAGACACTACAATGTTTTTTTTGTATTTTTTTACTGATGTTATTTTCTTTCAATGGAAACTGCCCAAAATCAAATAAGTTTGTCAAGCAATAATTTGTTAAGTGTGCCCAAGGCAAACAGAATCTTTGTTCTATAAAGAGGATCTTACACAAGTGGTCATTTAGTATGAAAATGAAACGAGATTCTGTTTATCATATAAAGACTTTAAATCATCACAAAAACACACCTTTATAATTTTGACCCCCTTGAACCCCATTTTTGTATAGTAAAACTGGGGTTTACAGGGTTAAACCTTATTTTTCTTATTTCTGCTCAAAAAATAGATTGTGGGTACCTGTTAGAACCGATGAGGCGGTTCTAAGGAGTACCCAAATGCTATATTTTGAGCAGAAATGAAAAAATGTTGTTGTTTTTTCGTCGGTAAAGTTAACAATGTATAGGCATGTTTTCGTAATGTTGGATTTTATCACCAAAGACGTTATATGAGCCCCGCCAAGCAAATTTGTGTCTTTGAGCATTCTGTCATGACAAATTTTAACTGCACATGCCCAGCCATTCAGAGGGGCCAGAGATATGGCTTTCTGATGAAGGTTCCTCTTGATTCACTGCTTGTATGAGCGAGCAGCGATGGTTCTGGCGAGACTGCGCAGATGCGCAGGCTCACCTGAACCTTCGCTGCTCGCATAGGCGATAAGTACCAAAATCGCTTGACGGGGCCCATATGATAAATGCATGAACTTCTTCATGTCCACTGGGAAGGCTGTATTTTGAGTGTGTATGCAGGTTTATTTGTCTTTGATGTCTGCACAAGTCCAGACATATTCATGTATGACATGACTCAAACAAACCATGACACCCATAAAGTGCCCTTAGCTCACTGGCAACAAAGGCTTAGGTAAGACTGAACACTGACATGTATTTTGAACATTCAATATTTAAGTTTAAGTAATCTGAATAGCAGGATTTCAGATAAAAAGGTTCAAAAGAGTAGCTGAACATGCAAGTTTTAGTGATCATTTTCTCTCAAATAGAGTAAAGACGGTTTGTTTTGACAGCATTAAGCATAAGCATTAACAGCAACACAAAGTCAATTATAAGCTTTCATAAACCTTCTTCTTGGAACAACCACACTGAAAATCAGGTATCATAAAGGCAAAATTTAATTAAATATTCAATAATATGCTTTTACTCTGATCATCAATCTTCCTGAATACAAACATGTGCAATTCTCGAAGTTGTAAAGGAATGCAAACAAGTGATAAATTTTGATAATTCATAGTCTTACTATCAAATTTAAATCACTTAAAATCTTGTATTCAACAAAGGGAAAATATTACAAGAAAGTAAGTTTCAGAAACAATTGAGGTACATCAGCACAGTGATTTCTGCAACATGGATGAACTATAAGTGAAGGCAATTACTTTGGAAAATACTTCTGTTTTTCAAATGGGGTCAACTTATGAAGGAGCATAAACTCTTTCCCTTAACTGGATGAACTATAAGTGAAGGCAATTACTTTGGAAAATACTTCTGTTTTTCAAATGGGGTCAACTTATGAAGGAGCATAAACTCTTTCCCTTAACCCTTATCCTGCTGAATAAACTAATTTTGCCACACACATTTCACAAACGACATGCCAGCACAACAGTGAAGGGACCATTATGTGATCTGGATATAAACTGTTTGCAAAGGTACAGGAAAAGTGTCAGGTAACTGTATCAATTCCTGATCACTGCCTTCACTTCTATTTTGAAGAAGTCAACTATTAGAAATTAAGATCTACACTGTCAATTAGTTTGTAAATTTGAATGAAACATTCTGCCAAGTAATCTGATTGGTTGATATTCAGATATGGGTGTGGCAAAAATAATTTATTCAGAAGGATAAGGGTTAGTGTTTGCTGCTTCGATAGTACAATACAGAGGACCCTCAATATAACAACAATATTTGTTCCCTTACAACTTGACGCTATAGCAAATTTGCAGCTATAAAGAATCCCAATAAGTACTATAATAGACAATATGAGCCAGCGCATGACAAAAACTACAATAAGACATGTACGACATGTACGCCAAATGAAGACTCAGATCAGCCTGCACATCCATGCAGTCTGATCAGAGTCTTTGTTGTGGGCTCTAAGGATAGCTATGGGTCCAATGCAGCAAGAGAAGTCTCTAGTTAGACTATTTGGATGCGCAGGCTGATCTGAGTCTTTGCTGGGTGCACATGGCTTATTGTAGGTTTTGTCGTGTGCTGGCTCATATAGGACAGTTTCCCTAAAATATTCCAAGAAACTAATGTTGTGGATATTTGTTATATCCACAACGAGGCGATTCTAACAAATATCCACAACATTTTTTCTTGGAGTATTAAATTATTATAATTTTCTTGAATGTCTCAATGAATGATTTCATCTGGAGCTAAAGATTTGTTCCAGTGAAACTGTTATTATAACAAGTTTTGTTATATTGAATGTAGGTACAAAGGGGGTTGATGGTATCACTAAAAATTTCAAGGTTCCAGCTGTCTGAGTAGCTCAGCAGGACAGTTTGTGTCTATCCATGCTGCAAACCCCAAGAATTTTTTTTTCTCATTGAAGGGCTCATTTCACAACCCTGTGCTGATGTACCTCTTTATACTCAGGACTATTCTAGCTCAAAGTTTAGTCACAAGAAATATTCTGATTTAATGGCTCGCACGGCCCCCGCCCATAGGGGCTTGAAGAAATATATGGGCTGCATCATGCTTCCATGCAGAGCTGAAACCAACCCGCACAGAAGTACTGGTAAACCGCTTTGAGGATCTAAACCTGTCCAGGCAAAGGGGATGCGAGTCGGCCCGTCCATGCTTATAAACCATACTGGCGACAGGGCTTGAGATGTCATTTCACCTCAATGTCGGGTAAAAGTCCCACAAAATTGGAAGCAACGTCTCCAAAATGACCTTTACAGTGTTGACGGGGACGTTAAACCTCAAATCAAACAAATTAATGGCTCGCAAAATATATATCATAATCACATTTTGAGATCGACATGTTATCTTTATTCATTCTAGAGCCTTTAATCAAATATATTCTCATTGTAAACCCGAATAATAATACTCATGAGGATGATGATTTTAAAAACAGCGATATTTTTGTTTTGTATACTGTATTTAACATAAATATTCGGACACCTCAACTCCATACCATACTTGTTCTAAAATTTGAACAAGTACAATTTACAACCAGATGTTGTGTCTAAGAATAGCAGGATGAGTGGCAAACAGTGTAGACCCTGATGAGATGCCGCATTCTGCAGGGTCTCATCTGGGTCAACACTGTATGCCCAGGCCTGTGTGTCCAAATACATACTGTAAATACAGTATATTCCAATTCATATACAAATATCAGTCTCCAAGACTACCTCTGAGCTAGAAAATAATCCAAAAACTGAACAAATTAAAACAGTTCAACAATTCATCATCTTTGTTTCACATCATTATACTCACAACAGAAGGCTACAATAACAAGATATTAGAAAACAAGAGGTCCATGATGGCCCTGAATTGCTCACCTGATCCATATTGTACAAATGAAAATTAGGTAAGTATAAGTATATTGTTGACTAACTAGGAGATGTTTTCTGTTTTTAGCTCTGGTGGCCATCTTGTTTATCCCAGCAGAAAGGTTTGGAAAATTTTGGTAGATGGTCACCATGCAGGAATATTCCTGCAAAATTTATCCAAAACCCATTCACTGGTTTTGGAGGAGATATCTTTTAAAATTATAACGTCAACAGACGAGAAGACGTTTTCTATTTTTAGCCCTGGTGGCCACCTTGTTTATTCGGAATGGGCAATTTTGGTAGAGGGTCACCCATGGAACATTTCTGTAAAATCATTTCAAAATTGGTTCACAGATTTACGAAGAGATGTCTTTAAAGTATATTGCTGACAGACTACCGTATTCGGGTGTGTACTACCCGCATTTGCGTACTACCCGCACCCCCCTTTTTTAGCCAAAATCTGGGGAAAAACTGTTATTCTGTAGTATTACCCGCATGAAATATTTGCTGAAATTTTGGTGGGTGCGTAAGTGAGAAAAAGTAAGAATTTGGCCAGTTTTTGTAACACACAACGGAACGCGCGATTGTCTTCAAAAGGCGGGAAAATGCACGTGCGTGCGAGTATCACCAGAATGCATGTATTTTATACTAAAACGTTGAAAAAACTTAACCTGTTCACCCTTGTTATTTATTTATTAACCAATATATACCCAGCGGCCCTTTTGGGGGGACATCGGCAAACAGTGCAGTCCCAGATCAGACACCGCAGAAAGAAACCGCAGACGTCCGATTTGGATTTACACTGTTTGATGATTTATAACGGTTCAATTATGACACTATTGTTAATCCCGGTCGTATAATTGCCACCCTGCGGTGCGTGTCAATAAGGTGTGAAAATATGGTCAAGTTATGTTTATTCACCAATCAATAATTTAATCCACAATCAATGTGAAAATGATTTAATTGCTCCTAAGACGAGTTGCTAAATCTTACGGTAGATTTGTGTATATTCTAATATCTCGTGAATGGTTATGTTTTGGCGCCAAAATGTCGAACGCTTTAATTTATGTAAACACATCTGTATGCTGTTGTTGGTTATTGACACGGAGCTTCCGAGCTATCGACTATTTTTACCGTTTCCAAACATTTTTTTAATGAAAGAGATACACCGCATTAAAATAAAACAATAGACACGTGTGTCGTTGCTGGGGTTCCGATGACGTCATTCACCGATCGCGTGCAGAAAAATTGTAGCGGTAGTTTGTGGGCGGCGTTTTGGATGCCGGAAAACTTTGATGTTAGCATTGAACTTGCTTGTTTATTTCGTTTAAAATCAGAGTTTTAAGAATAATAAGCACCAAATCGGGCTTGCTAGTAATGAATATTGTTTTATTACTCATGTGTAAGTAAAATTGAGTCGACAATTAACGTTATTTATGTCGGGAATCGTAAAGGGATAGAGCATAACATTGAGATGCATCGTATTTTCAGCTGACAAAAGTAAAAAAAAAACGGTCCAAAAATAATTCGGACGGATTACCCGCACCCTGAACTTGGGCCTATCATTTGAGGAAAAAAACTGCGGGTAGTACACACCCGAATACGGTAGATGTTTTCTATATTTAGCTCTGGTGGCCATCTTGTTCAATTCAGCAGAATGGTTTGGGCAATTTTGTTAGAGGGTTTCCCAAGGAATATTCCTGTAAAATTATTTTGAAATTGGACCAGTGGCCTAAGAGGAGATGGCATTTTAATGTGGTTTGGGCAGTTTTGATAGAGGGTCACTCAAGGAATATTCCTGTGAAATTGTTATGACTAGGAAAAGATGGCATCTTAAGGTTTTTTTTTTTTTTTTTTTTTTTTTAGCGCTGGTGGCCAGCTTGTTCAGCAGACTGAACCCTTTTTGGCAATCAACCAAGGATCATTCTTGTAAAATTATTTCAAAATCCATGTAATGGATAAGGAGATGTCATTTAAGTAAATTGTTGATGGATGCACGACGCACGTTGACCGGTCACAAAAGCTCACCATGTCACTACGTGACAGGTGAGCTTAAAAAGCAGAAGCTATTTACAGAGAGTTATATCTTTTAATTTTCATACACTTTTCCCCAGGAAACTGTTTAAAATCCTTGAACTGAATGATGTCAATTAAAGTATAAATAGCAATCTAGAGGACTACCATGCCAAAACTTGAAAAAATAAACTAGATTGGAATCTAGATTCCCCATCCCCTCCCCACCCTAACCACCAACACCCAAAAGGCAGAAAACCAAAGAAAATTTCATTTGCAACCTGACATTAATTGAAGATCAAACAATTTAGGGGGCATTCACTATAATATCACAAATAGCTTTACTGTGCCATGTGGGGCTTTACTGTGTCATGAAATGGACAATACTATTATTTACAACAATTGAATACCTTAACAACTCAGTATTAACCATTTCTTCTAATTTTCTAGGGAACCATGTACAAGATATTAAATTAAACTATACATGCTATGATGTACATTGGGTTACTAAATTGCAAGAAATACTGACAGCCAATAACCTTAACAATTCTTAAATTTGTACAGGGGGCTGATGAAATACACAATACAATCTCTGCTATGATAGCTTTTGAAACTGCCATGTGTCCAGCATCTAGAACAGACATTTGAGCCAGCTCATGAGAAACGGACACAAAAGCTCAAGGTAAGTCTACACATATGCCCAGTCTCACTTGAGCCTTGGCTACACACAGGCATGTGGAGGAGATCTTTAAATAGCTTTCTGCATGCAGACTGTGCACAGGAATGTGAAGAACATAAATTGGAAAACACTATTATAAAGGGCCTTTTTCTCATGTGTCATCCAGGATAGTTTTCTTATTTATACTGCAAACATAGGTTGTGGTTGCTCATTAGAACCCAAAACCTATGTCTCGGAGCAGAAATGAGAAAAATAATATATACCCCCACAAACCCCAGTTTTCTCTATATAAAGTGGAGTTTCGTGGGGTGTTCAATTCACGGACTTTTTCACGAGACGTTATTTTGGACTTATTCCAGCCAGACAAATTATCATAGACACTGGCAAGATGTCAGAGTCAATGTTTCACATGACAGTTGAAAGTAAAACAACAGAGTGACAATTCCTTTTTCATCTAGCCTTTATTAAGACTAAACTTATGAACTACCATATTTTGCCGTGTATAACACACACTTTTTACTCCAAAATATAGGATCAAAATTCAGTGCATGTAATGTATCAGAACTCAAAAATAAATGTAAAAATTTTCAAATTTTTTTAAGCCCAAAAGTCACGAAAACTAATGACAATGACGACTTTACTGAATGATAAATATTTCAAGTTGACTACAGCAACTTTCACAGATAGTTGTGCATACCTAGTGAGCGCCTACATATATTTCTCAACTATAAACTGAAATAATCCCATTTGTTGTAGTAATCTGGCATTGTTTGCAAAAAATGACTGGGCAATACGTTTTTTCCACCTGCTGCTTTTTTCCAATCTCTAGCATCCGTCCCATGTATTGATAACAATTACCAGGCATTATTTCTCAGCTGTTTCCACCAAGAAAACCAGAGGACCAGTGGTCCTGAACCGCTCACCTGTCTGGTGACAATTTTCCTACTTAATTTCACTTAAATTGGCTCAGCAGTTTTGGAGAAAAAAAAATATCTGAAATATGGATCCTGAATGACCTTGGTCTAAGGCCAATGAATGACCTTGACCTTTCTCACCCATAGATCTTCATGTATTCAGTTACTTTACCTGATCTACAAATTTTGGTGACACTGTCTTCAATGGTTTCCTATGAATCCATTATTTTCACTTTGCCCCATGCAAAAGCCTAAGTTGGCAAATTTGACATTGCTGTAAAATAGGTCAAGGTCATCCCAGGGTCACCAGTTGTACAAACCATGATGGGCCCGAGTACCATATGCTACATGCCAAGTTTCAAGGCAACTGGCGTTATGGTTCTGGAGAAGAAGATTTTTGAAGGCTTTTTACCATATATGGGCATGGCGGCCATCTTGGGTCTAAGGCCAATGAATGACCTTGACCTTTCTCACCCACAGATCTTCATGTATTCAGTTACTTTACCTGATCTACCAATTTTGGTGACACTGTCTTCAATGGTTTCCTATGAATCCATTATTTTCACTTTGCCCCATGCAAAAGCCTAAGTCGGCAAATTTGACATTGCTGTAAAATAGGTCAAGGTCAACCCAGGCTCACCATTTGTACAAACCACGATGGGCCCGAGTACCATATGCTACATGCCAAGTTTCAAGGCCAATGGCCTTATGGTTCTGGAGAAGAAGATTTTTGAAGGTTTTTTACCATATATGGGCATGGCGGCCATCTTGGGTCTAAGGCCAATGAATGACCTTGACCTTTATCACCCATAGATCTTCATGTATTCAGTTACTTTACCTGATCTACAAATTTTGGTGACACTGTCTTCAATGGTTTCCTATAAATCCATAATTTTCACTTTGCCCCATGCAAAAGCCTAAGTCGGCAAATTTGACATTGCTGTAAAATAGGTCAAGGTCAACCCAGGGTCACCATTTGTACAAACCATGATGGGCCTGAGTATCATATGCTACATGCCAAGTTTCAAGGCCACTGGCCTTATGGTTCTGGAGAAGAAGATTTTTGAAGGCTTTTTACCATATATGGGCATGGTGGCCATCTTGGTCATGTGATCCAGACCCCGCGAACAAACTTTCGTTCCCCCATCCCATTGAGGCTCCATATGAAATTTGGCTTTGATTGGCCCTGCAGTATAGGAGAAGAAGATCTTTGAAAATGGTGGACGGACGGACGGACGACGGACCATGGCTTTACTATAAGCTCACCTATGAGCCTAAAGGCTCAGGTGAGCTAAAAATCCATTATTTTCACTTTTACCTATGCAAAAGCCTAAGTCAGCATATTTGACATTACTGTAAAATAGGTCAAGTTCAACCCAGGGTCACCATTTGAACAAATTATGATAGGCCCGAGTACCATATGCTACATGCCAAGTTTCAAGGCCATTGGCCTTATGGTTCTTGAGAAGAAGAATTTCGAAGTGTTTTTACCATATATGGGCGTGGTGGCCATCTTGGTCATGTGATCTAGACCATATTGGCAGCTTTTCATTTGTTCAACTCCCAAAGGCTCCATATTGAATTTCACTTCAATTGGCTCAGTAGTTTCTGAGAAAAAATGTTTGAAATATGGAACCTGCGTGACCTTGGTCTAAGGTCAATTAATGACCTTGACCTTTCTTACACATAGATCTTCATGTATTCAGCTACTTTACCTTATCTACTAATTTTGGTGACAGTGTCTTAAATGGTTTCCTAAAAATCCATTATTTTCACTTTTTCCCATGCAAAAGCCTAAGTCGGCAAATTTGACATTGCTGTAAAATAGGTCAAGGTCAACTCAGGGTCACCATTTGTACAAACTATGATGGGCCTGAGTACCATATGCTACATGCCAAGTTTCAAGGCCATTGGCCTTACGGTTCTGGAGGAGAAGAATTTTTAAGGCTTTTTACCATATATGGGCGTGACGGCCATTTTGGTCATGTGATCTAGACCGTATTGGCATTTTCTCATTTGTTCAACTCACAAAGGCTCCATATTAAATTTTACTTAAATTGGCTCAGCAGTTTTGGAGAAAAAAATGTTTGAAATATGGATCCTGAATGACCTTGGTCTAAGGCCAATGAATGACCTTGACCTTTCTGACCCATAGATCTTCATGTATTCAATTACTTTACCTGATCTACAAATTTTGTTGACACTGTCTTCAATGGTTTCCTATAAATCCATTATTTTCACTTTGCCCCATGCAAAATAAAAATCAAAAATGAGTTCCTTTAAGAGCAATGAAAACATTCATAAGAAAGAAGATGGGTCATACTACGTAGTTTCGGCTAATAAAGCCTCATCAGTGACCCTGATATGATCCGGCAAAGAAAGCCAGAGGAAGCATACTGCAATTTTGCGAATTTCGAAAAGGCAGTCGATTCAAAGACTGATATAAATCAAAATGGGGTCCAAATAATTAAAAACCTGTCGGAAAATTTGACATTGCTGTAAAATAGGTCAAGGTCAACCCAGGGTCACCATTTGTACAAACCATAATGGGCTCGAGTACCATATGCTACATGCCAAGTTTCAAAGCCACTGGCCTTATGGTTCTGGAGAAGAAGATTTTTGAAGGCTTTTTACCACATATGGGCATGGCGGCCATCTTGGTCATGTGATCCAGACCCGCGAACAAGGCCAATGAATGACCTTGACCTTTCTGATCCATATACATTCATGTATTCAGTTACTTTACCTGATCTACAAATTTTGGTGACACTGTCTTCAATGGTTTACTATGAATCCATTATTTTCACTTTGCCCCATGCAAAAGCCTAAGTCGGCAAATTTGACATTGCTGTAAAATAGGTCAAGGTCAACCCAGGGTCACCAGTTGCACAAACCATGATGGGCCCGAGTACCATATGCTACATGCCAAGTTTCAAGGCCACTGGCATTATGGTTCTGGAGAAGAAGATTTTTGAAGGCCTTTTACCATATATGGGCATGGCGGCCATCTTGGGTCTAAGGCCAATGAATGACCTTGACCTTTCTCACCCACAGATCTTCATGTATTCAGTTACTTTACCTGATCTACCAATTTTGGTGACACTGTCTTCAATGGTTTCCTATAAATCCATTATTTTCACTTTGCCCCATGCAAAAGCCTAAGTCGGCAAATTTGACATTGCTGTAAAATAGGTCAAGGTCAACCCAGGGTCACCATTTGTACAAACCATGATGGGCCTGAGTACCATATGCTACATACCAAGTTTCAAGGCCACTGGCCTTATGGTTCTGGAGAAGAAGATTTTTGAAGGCTTTTTATCATATATGGACATGGCGGCCATCTTGGTCATGTGATCCAGACCCCGCGAACAAACTTTCGTTCCCCCATCCCATTGAGGCTCCATATGAAATTTGGCTTTGATTGGCCCTGCAGTATAGGAGAAGAAGATCTTTGAAAATGGTGGACGGACGACGGATGGACGGACGACGGACCATGGCTATACTATAAGCTCACCTATGAGCCTAAAGGCTCAGGTGAGCTAAAAATCCATTATTTTCACTTTTTCCTATGCAAAAGCCTAAGTCAGCATATTTGACATTACTGTAAAATAGGTCAAGTTCACCCCAGGGTCACCATTTGAACAAATTATGATAGGCCCGAGTACCATATGCTACATGCCAAGTTTCAAGGCCATTGGCCTTATGGTTCTTGAGAAGAAGAATTTCAAAGTGTTTTTACCATATATGGGCGTGGTGGCCATCTTGGTCATGTGATCTAGACCATATTGGCAGCTTTTCATTTGTTCAACTCCCAAAGGCTCCATATTGAATTTCACTTCAATTGGCTCAGTAGTTTCTGAGAAAAAATGTTTGAAATATGGTACCTGGGTGACCTTGGTCTAAGGTCAATTAATGACCTTGACCTTTCTTACACATAGAAAATTTGACATTGCTGTAAAATAGGTCAAGGTCAACCCAGGGTCACCATTTGCACAAACCATAATGGGCCCGAGTACCATATGCTACATGCCAAGTTTCAAAGCCACTGGCCTTATGGTTCTGGAGAAGAAGATTTTTGAAGGCTTTTTACCATATATGGGCATGGCGGCCATCTTGGTCATGTGATCCAGACCCGCGAACAAGGCCAATGAATGACCTTGACCTTTCTGATCCATATACATTCATGTATTCAGTTACTTTACCTGATCTACAAATTTTGGTGACACTGTCTTCAATGGTTTCCTATAAATCCATTATTTTCACTTTGCCCCATGCAAAAGCCTAAGTCGGCAAATTTGACATTGCTGTAAAATAGGTCAAGGTCAACCCAGGGTCACCAGTTGCACAAACCATGATGGGCCCGAGTACCATATGCTACATGCCAAGTTTCAAGGCCACTGGCATTATGGTTCTGGAGAAGAAGATTTTTGAAGGCCTTTTACCATATATGGGCATGGCGGCCATCTTGGGTCTAAGGCCAATGAATGACCTTGACCTTTCTCACCCACAGATCTTCATGTATTCAGTTACTTTACCTGATCTACCAATTTTGGTGACACTGTCTTCAATGGTTTCCTATAAATCCATTATTTTCACTTTGCCCCATGCAAAAGCCTAAGTCGGCAAATTTGACATTGCTGTAAAATAGGTCAAGGTCAACCCAGGGTCACCATTTGTACAAACCATGATGGGCCTGAGTACCATATGCTACATGCCAAGTTTCAAGGCCACTGGCCTTATGGTTCTGGAGAAGAAGATTTTTGAAGGCTTTTTATCATATATGGGCATGGCGGCCATCTTGGTCATGTGATCCAGACCCCGCGAACAAACTTTCGTTCCCCCATCCCATTGAGGCTCCATATGAAATTTGGCTTTGATTGGCCCTGCAGTATAGGAGAAGAAGATCTTTGAAAATGGTGGACGGACGGACGACGGATGGACGGACGACGGACCATGGCTATACTATAAGCTCACCTATGAGCCTAAAGGCTCAGGTGAGCTAAAAATCCATTATTTTCACTTTTTCCTATGCAAAAGCCTAAGTCAGCATATTTGACATTACTGTAAAATAGGTCAAGTTCACCCCAGGGTCACCATTTGAACAAATTATGATAGGCCCGAGTACCATATGCTACATGCCAAGTTTCAAGGCCATTGGCCTTATGGTTCTTGAGAAGAAGAATTTCAAAGTGTTTTTACCATATATGGGCGTGGTGGCCATCTTGGTCATGTGATCTAGACCATATTGGCAGCTTTTCATTTGTTCAACTCCCAAAGGCTCCATATTGAATTTCACTTCAATTGGCTCAGTAGTTTCTGAGAAAAAATGTTTGAAATATGGTACCTGGGTGACCTTGGTCTAAGGTCAATTAATGACCTTGACCTTTCTTACACATAGAAAATTTGACATTGCTGTAAAATAGGTCAAGGTCAACCCAGGGTCACCATTTGCACAAACCATAATGGGCCCGAGTACCATATGCTACATGCCAAGTTTCAAAGCCACTGGCCTTATGGTTCTGGAGAAGAAGATTTTTGAAGGCTTTTTACCATATATGGGCATGGCGGCCATCTTGGTCATGTGATCCAGACCCGCGAACAAGGCCAATGAATGACCTTGACCTTTCTGATCCATATACATTCATGTATTCAGTTACTTTACCTGATCTACAAATTTTGGTGACACTGTCTTCAATGGTTTCCTATAAATCCATAATTTTCACTTTGCCCCATGCAAAAGCCTAAGTCGACAAATTTGACATTGCTGTAAAATAGGTCAAGGTCAACCCAGGGTCACCATTTGTACAAACCATGATGGGCCTGAGTACCATATGCTACATGCCAAGTTTCAAGGCCACTGGCCTTATGGTTCTGGAGAAGAAGATTTTTGAAGGCTTTTTACCATATATGGGCATGGTGGCCATCTTGTTCATGTGATCCAGACCCCGCGAACAAACTTTCGTTCCCCCATCCCACTGAGGCTCCATATGAAATTTGGCTTTGATTGGCCCTGCAGTATAGGATAAGAAGATCTTTGAAAATGGTGGACGGACGGACGACGGACCATGGCTATATTATAAGCTCACCTATGAGCCTAAAGGCTCAGGTGAGCTAATAAAGCATTTACCCTTATAATATCACACTTGCCATACTTTCAATTTGTTTATCATCAAGAATAGTCCAGTTAAGACAGTGAAAATGAATTTGATGGTGTCTCCCAAATGGACATTGTCTTTTGTTTGTATTGGAGTTTAACCGGCCAGTCAACACAATTTAGGTCATTTTTGAGCCGGTCAGTTTACCTATTCACACTTTTCCTGGGCAGGCCCAGAAAACATATACACTCCATATTTTCCAGTTCTGTGGTGTATTCCTTGCTCCCAAAGGATAACCCTTTCTAGAACATAATTAACCTCACTACAGCTGGTGTATGGGAATATGTGGCGGCCATAAAAAGTCTCCCTGCCCTACATCATAGTGTATATTTTCGTTTTCTTTGGGATCATTGATTCCATTGTTGAATTTTGAAAATATCTGAGGGTCACTGATGAGGCCTAATTGGCTGAAACTAGCTAGTCTGGCCCAGAAAACATATACACTCCATATTTTCCAGTTCTGTGGTGTATTCCTTGCTTCCAAAGGATAACCCTTTCTAGAACATATTATATGTAAGCAGTTAATCAGTACAGTGCACATTCTTTTACCAGAAACTGAAACTGCCCTTCTTGAATCAGTGGAAAGGAGAGAATGACTGTAGAAAAGATTTCATGATCAATCTCCACAGAAGAATGTTGCCGACCCCGGCAGGTATTGAACCTGATGGACATTGTCAGTGAGATAAATGACAAAAACAAATCCCCAAATTTATGATTTCATAGGGCCAAAACCGTTTTGAGTTATGGATTTTCCTGACCCACTTTTACCTGCTGGGACATTGTGGCAAAACTGGCACATGTTATACATACAAACTGCTTTTTTCCCCGCTGACACTGAAAATAGGGTGTGTATTATACATGATGTGTGTTATACACAGCAACATACGGTAACTAGGCACTAAAGTATACGGTATAACATAGCAAAGTTGAGAATAGTTATTTAGAAGCAGAGTGGCGGTAAGCATAAAATAGGAATATGGCCTTAGCAAAATTGCATGTGGTTCACTATCACACCAAGACTGTATTGGCTAAGAAATATTTAATCATTCTATTACATACATGCAGTTAATGTGATTTGAACATGCATGCTTGCTGCCAGCTGCTGTTATTTTGCTTGTATATACTGAGAGGGAGAAAACTACATGTACTTACTTTCTTATCCTCTCCTTCTTGATTTCCAGTCTTTTCCTATCCACTTCAGCCTTGGTTTTCTCTGTCAGAGCATCATACTCATCTTCTGACATCTCTTCAAGACGACGGCGCTCTTCCTCTTCTCTTTCTCTGGCAATGCGTTCTGTGAGAACAAAATATTTCCTCATATAACATGACAAAATATTTCTTCACAGAACATGAGTAACAAAATTAAAAATGAGTGCTCAACACACATGAACAGCAAACACTCTGAGTAAAATGTACATTTGCAGTGTTTTATTGGGGCATTCCCTTTCTAACATTGAAACAAAGCCCCAAAAGCTTTAACCTTCACTGCTCATTATTAAAGCCTGTAATATTTGCATAACTCATATTAACAGCAATAGCTTTGACCAGACTGCTAGACAGAGACAAATATTCCTTTATTTTATAGATCCTTGAGAACAAAATATGGAAGCCATCATCAAAATGTCTGACACTATGTTGTCTGATCTGTGAACATCATAGTGAGGTTAACAAAATGTATAAACTATGATTTTATGAGTCAGACAGAATGATAGAAGAACAGTTTGCTCTTTGGGGAAAGTGAGTAACATAAAATCAGTGCAGAACTGCAGCCACATGTATTTACATACAGATCAATATGATGTTTCTTTTTAACATTCTGATCTCAAGATCATTGTATTATATACTGCAATTAATTCAGTTGTCAGAGTGTCTAGTCAATTGTAATGGACTTAAACACTTGTAATACATTATTAACTGCTTAACTTCTTTATCAGGGTTATCGGTAGCATAAAATTTGCAATGCCTTTACTAAGTTTGTTGAATTTAAATCTCTTCTGCAACAAGGCCATCGGAACCTGAATTTTAAGGTGATTTAGTACATAAACTCAGAAAAATATGTGCTTGCAATGATTATGGTACCCAATTTCTGATATAAAAAGATTGGTTACAACATAAACTTAATACTACAGACAGCATGCATGGTAGTTAACCCAAACATGGTTGATAACTTTGAATCCCTCTTTAATTGCATGCTGGCAGGTCGGGCCTCAGACTTTATGACGGCTCCAGCCTAAAGATTAAGTAATGTTGGTTGGTGCCTGATGCTCTGTCTCTGGTCGGGACAACCAGAGTGTAACAGCTATACATACAAAGAACATCTGTTACAAGCACAGACTCAGAGAGCAGCCTGTGTGTGCACAGCATCTGTTCAATGTTCCTATGTTTTTCCATCACCTCAAGAAAGCACAAACAAAAGTCTAAGGATCTTATTAAAATATGAGCTGACCCACAAGAAAAGGGTCCTTAATATTCCCCAATTTATGTTGTTAAACTTTGTGTGTAGCCAGCTAATATGGCTAAACAAGTGATTTCTTGCATGAAGCTGCCTCAATTTCTCCTCTACAATACCTCTTGCAAAACAGGGCTTAGGGGCAGGCTTGCCTGAGCCTTTACAGGTGGCCTACACAATAAATATTCATATCCAATAAAATGTGTCTATGAGAGCTGGTCTTTGCTCATCAGTGGTCAATTGTTCAAAGCATCGTTAGCTTAACAAGCTCATTAGTTGTCATATTGTTAACTATTCTAACCTAACAAGTTCAATATCTAAAATTGCCGTATTTTTGCTAAAAAAATGTGAGCAGCTTTTGCATCTGCAAAAGCTGCTCACATTTTTTCAGAAAAAAATTAAAATATTAGTATATCTGCCATATTAAATGATCAAAGTTTTAATGACATGTTAACAAATGATGTTAGTTCTGAACAACTGACCCCAGGTCAACTGGAGTTTATTCAGTTAATCTATACTAGATTTCTATGTATGGTTTTAGGATAATTCCGGGATTAGAATACAAAGTTAAGGTAGACAACCAACCTTTCTCTTCTTGTTCTTTCTTCTCTTGTTCCTTGAGACGATTGTAATCAAGTTTGAGAGTGATGAAGAAAATAAACCGGCGATTGTTGAGAGCTTTAAGAATAGCTGAGGCAGCTACTGACTGATTCTGGGCAAACAATGTCTCCAGGCCATCAAATACAACTCCACGATGACAGTCATTCAACTGCAAATTATACAGAATGAAAGTTGTTTTAACCCTTATCCTGCTGAACATCATTACCCAAACACGCCTATACAAATACATTGCCACCTTTATCGCCGAAAAAATGAAAATCTTATGATGAAAAATTGTGATACTTTTCTTATTTCTGCTGTGGGCACTCGTTAGAACTGCCTCATTGAGGCGGTTCTAACGAGTACCCACAATCTATATTTTAGAGCAAAAATAAGAAAAATAAGGTATACCCCCGGAAACCCCAGTTTTACTATATAAAAGTGGGGTTCAAGGGGGTCAAAACTATATAGGCGTGTTTTCGTGATGTGACAACCCCTACCTTTGCAAACAGTGTAGATCCAGTTCAGATGGCTTTTGAATCAGATCAGGATCTACAGTTTGTCATACATTTAGTGAATTTAACAAATACTTTATATCATGTGATTTGATTGGTTGAAAGTTTGTAATGTGTGTGGCTAAAATAATTTATTCAGCAAGATAAGCGCTATCCCTTCAAGCACGAAGTAAACTGTGAAGGGGACATCATTCAACTTTTTTTTTCTTATTTTTCAGAGAAAATCAGACCTGACACTGAAACATAAAAATGACTTGAAAATGATGTCTGCAGCAATTTAAGGGCAGATTTAGAAGATTTAAGGAATTTTTCTTTTCACCTAATTTTAATTATGAAGTGATTTGAAAAAATATCAGAAAGAAATAAAATCAAATCATCATAAACAATCACATAAATGTAATCAATTGTTTTCTATAAAAAAAAAAGATCCTAACCTTGAAATGTTTAACCCATTTAGTACCATTGTCCCAGTTTATCTTGACCCCTGGATGTAAAGATATCCTGACTGGGATATCTTTACCCCCGGTGGTAAAGCTAAACCGGCCAGGATATCTTTACCCCCACCCCGACTTTTGGGTATAAACTATTTTCTTAATACCCAATTTCTTCTTATATGTAACTGAAGCAAGATAGTGGACTCGATGTTTCACTTTAACAGTTTTCGTTTCAATCATGACTCGGACTAATAGAACTACCCTTGGTAAGAAATATGACCATATTATAGAGGCAAATGATTATTTATTTAATAACTTCTTTTTGTATATTTTCTTATTCAAAATGTTGCTTATGACAATCTTCCATAATCTTGCATTATCCCTGTCAGTTGTGAAATGGGTGGTGGTGGTGAGTGGAAAGGCGGGGGTAAAGATATCCTGGCTGGGATATCTTTACCCCAAGAGGTAAAGCTAAACTGGCCAGGATATTTTTACCCCCACCCCCAACTTTTGGGTATAAACTTTTTTCTTAATGCCCAATTTCTTCTTATATGTAAGTCAAGCAAGATAGTGGACTCGATGTTTCGCTTTAACATTTTTTGTTTCAAGCATGACTCGGACTTATAGAACTACCCTTAGTAAGAAATATGACCATATTATAGAGGCAAATGATTATTTAATAACCTCTTTTGTATATTTTCTTATTCAAAATGTTGCTTATGACAATCTTTCATAATCTTGCATTATCCCTGTCAGTTGTGAAATGGGTGGTGGTGGTGGGTGGAAAGGCGGGGGTAAAGATATCCCAGCTGGGATATCTTTACCCCCGGAGGTAAAGCTAAACTGGCCAGGATATCTAAAGATATCCCAGCTGGGATATCTTTACCCCCGGAGGTAAAGCTAAACTGGCCAGGATATCTTTACCCCCACCTAGACTTTTGGGTATAAACTATTTTCTTAATGCCCAATTTCTTCTTATATGTAAGTCAAGCAAGATAGTGGACTCGATGTTTCGCTTTAACATTTTTTGTTTCAAGCATGACTCGGACTTATAGAACTACCCTTAGTAAGAAATATGACCATATTATAGAGGCAAATGATTATTTAATAACCTCTTTTGTATATTTTCTTATTCAAAATGTTGCTTATGACAATCTTTCATAATCTTGCATTATCCCTGTCAGTTGTGAAATGGGTGGTGGTGGTGGGTGGAAAGGCGGGGGTAAAGATATCCCAGCTGGGATATCTTTACCCCCGGAGGTAAAGCTAAACTGGCCAGGATATCTAAAGATATCCCAGCTGGGATATCTTTACCCCCGGAGGTAAAGCTAAACTGGCCAGGATATCTTTACCCCCACCTAGACTTTTGGGTATAAACTATTTTCTTAATGCCCAATTTCTTCTTATATGTAAGTCAAGCAAGATAGTGGACTCGATGTTTCGCTTTAACATTTTTCGTTTCAAGCATGACTCGGACTAATAGAACTACCCTTAGTAAGAAATATGACCATATTATAGAGGCAAATGATTATTTAATAACCTCTTTTGTATATTTTCTTATTCAAAATGTTGCTTATGACAATCTTTCATAATCTTGCATTATCCCTGTGAGTTGTGAAATGGGTGGTGGTGGTGGGTGGAAAGGCGGGGGTAAAGATATCCCGGCCAGGATATCTTTACCCCCAACCCAGACTTTTGGGTATAAACTATTTTCTTAATGCCCAATTTCTTATATGTAAGTGAAGCAAGATAGTGGACTCGATGTTTCACTTTAACATTTTTCGTTTCAATCATGACTCGGACTAATAGAACTACCCTTAGTAAGAAATATGACCATATTATAGAGGCAAATGATTATTTAATCCAAGCACACTTCTCAACAATGGAAGGTACTACATGTACTGGTGTCCAATGGTCTTTGGTTGACATAACACTACCACAAGCTAGCTTGCATGAATCAGGATTTCACATCTCTACCATTGCTCATGGGTGGGGGTAAAGATATCCTGGCCGGGATACCTTCACCCCCGGGGGGCAAAATATCCGGGCTGGGGTAGCTTGACCCCCACCCTTCCAGTATTTCGAAAAACCCAAACATGCACACTTATACCATATAGCTTGCATGAATAAGTTTTTCACAACTTCTACCATTGCTCATAGGTGGGGGTGAAGATATCCCAGCCAGGATAGTGTGAACCCACCCCCAGATCCAGACTTCTACCATTGCGCATCGGTGGGGGTGAAGATATCCCAGCTGGGATAGTGTGACCCCACCCCACATCCAGACCTTGGAAAACCCAAACAAAAACGCTTCTCAACAATGAAGGTACTACTGATGTCCAATGGTCTTTGGATGACATAACATTACCACAAGCTAGCTTGCATGAATCAGGATTTCACACCTCTACCATTGCTCATGGGTGGGGGTAAAGATAACCCAGCTGGGATACCTTCAACCCCGGGAGACAAAATATCCCGGCTGGGATACCTTCACCCCCACACTCCAAGTGTTTTGAAAAAACCCAAACAAGCACACTTATACCATATAAGTTGCATGAATCAGCTCAAGCCCTGCCGACCACGTTTAAAAGCATGGTGGACGGTCCGACTCGCACGGCTTTGCCTGGGCAGGCTTAGATCCTCTAAGCGGTTTACCAGTACTCGTGTGTGGGTCGGTTTCAGCTATGCATGGAAGCATCATGCAGCCCATCTATTTCTTCAAGCCCCGATGGACGGGGGCGAATATTAAGGGTATTTAAAGGATTATGTTCCTTATTTCTTCATGAACACCTGTCATGTGGGTACTTGTTATAAAAAATTCCCACAACATAGGTCTCTGAAGACAAACAAGGCATAGCTTCATTACTCCTTATCACATTAGCTCTTAAGGGGAATGGGAACACCTAGCACATTTTCCCCGCCATTTTTCAAAGGGAGACAACTTTTGGGACTTCCTGTTCGCTTTTCTATAGGATCAGTCCCACTAAAAATGGAGTCCACTCTTAAAGGAAAGAATTTGCTCCTTAGGAGCAAATTCTTTCCTTTAAGAGTTGACCTCTATTGACATGGGAGACAAAAATACTTTTGCAGGAGTTGCCTCCCCTGAAGGTGTTGCCATTCCCCTTAAAGCACTAATAATTTGCAAAGCAGATAACTTTCAATTCTGATTCAGTTCTTCTGAAAAACTCAGGCCTGAAATTTTATGTAAACAGACAATTCACCTGAATTGTATAGCCTTATTTTCTCTGAAAACTGACATTATTTGTTTTAATGCCATCTGCTAAGAGTTGAAATTGGGGGATGTACAGGTTTACAAGTACCCAGTGAGTAAAAGCCTTGGACACACTCCTAAAGCATCTAAAGGAAACTACAGCTAAACTGCAAGGGATTTCACTAGTTTGCCTAGCAATTTATATGAAAGAAATTTTCTTTGAAAAGTAAGAAAACAAACAAACTGTTATCTGCTTCTTGTGATAAGTGCTTTAACCCTTTTTGTATCGGAAACCCCAGAACGGGTAGTTGGCAAACAGTGCAGGCCCAGATCAGACGCCGCAGAACGCGGCGTCTGATCAGGGCCTCCACTGTTTGCTAAAAGTTTAGTCATTTTCCAAATAATTTTGAAGAAAACACAACCTGACACCCCTGACTTTTGAAATGGACTCCTGCTATATATAAGGAAGAAGATTCCATTTGGTTCAAAATGGGTTATGGTTAAAACCATAACTCAATACATTACCTGTAGCCTGTCAGCAAGTATTTCTACAAGTAGATCCTCTGGTAGTACACAGCTCATGAGTCCTTCCTCTCCGGCTACACTGGCACTCACACTGAGACGTCGAGCAATAGGAGCAGCCAGTGGTGGAGGGCTACTTGGTACCTAAACAAACACAACTCCAGTATTACAATCAGGCCTCAGTGAAGTTGTTGAAAATTTATAGTTCAATATGACATATAGAATGATATTTATTGTTGAAAAAATATAACTAATTGCAAAAGCTAATCATATTTTTTCAGCAGAAATACTAGAAAATTTGGTACTGTAGTTGCTAGAACATTAACCCTTATCTTGCTGAATATTCATTTAAGCCACACCCATTTCTGTCTATCAACCAATCAAATTACTTGATGTAATTTATTGCTACATATTCATAAACTGAATGCCAAACAGTGAAGATCCTGATCAGATGGCTTCTTCAGAAGCCATCTGATCTGGATCTACACTGTTTGCAAAGATAGGGGTTGTCGTGAACAGCAAGATAAGGGTTAAACATTTCCACCAAGTGCTAGTTAGTTTATCAGACTAAATTGCTTTGAGCAATCAGAAATGTAGAGGAAAGGAATGTTTGTTATTCAACAAAGCAGGGTATAAAACATTTTTGAAGCAAGGTTTTGGTTAAAGTTTATACTAATTTATTTTAGTTTGATTGCGATGAAAGCTTCAAGCTTATTGAATAGCTCTCGAAAACTCATTCCGGGTGTTTTCACGTGCACGAAAGAGAGAAGCAGTGGCTTGTACACCACTGCTACCCATTTACACCTGGGTGGAGTGGGGCAGTGTCATTACTTGCCCAAGGACACGCCTTTGGTTGAACGATGGATGCCAAACATGCTGTATACTAGAAAAATAAAGATTACTGTATGATAAAAATATCATTTTTGCAACAGTTTTATATTGTAAAATGACTGAAAATACAAATTACATAGGAAAATGACTAAAATTTGTACAAAAAAGAAAACAAAATGACTGAAAATTGCACAAAAGTGAAATATACACAGACAAATAGACATCCTCATTTTTCTATTAAGTACTAAATGTTAACCCTTATCTTGCTGTTCACGACAACCCCTATCTTTGCAAACAGTGTAGATCCAGATCAGATGGCTGATCAGGATCTACACTGTTTGGCATTCTGTTTATGAATTTGTAGCAATAAATTACATCAAGTAATTTGATTGGTTGATAGACAGAAATGGGTATGGCTTAAATGAATATTCAGCAAGATAATGGTTAACATTGACTTTGCTATGGATCCAAGGGATAGTGAAATAAGAGACTCTAAAGATAAGTTCTATTTTAAAAGATGACAATCATAAAAGCAGGCAGAAGTTGCATGTGTGAGATATCTTTTCTGTATATCTCATTTCCTATGTCAAAAATAGTAAACCTGAATGGAGGCCAAGTGAAAACAAGGACATGTTTCATATGGTATCAATTAAACAGGTCTTTCAAGAATATTAGAATAAATGATCTGAAAAGGTTGAAAAAAAAGCTTCAAGTGGCAAAAGAATAGAGATGAGAGGATGTCAGAAAATTACGTGAACACAATGTCATGCCAACACAAAAGAATGGTTTTTATACACATTGTATTGCATTTAGTAAGACTCAGATCTTTGTTATTTTAAAAATGTCATGGAAGTTTTTCTTCTTTTCAGTCTGATTTGTATATTTGACATGTTGATGAAATATTAACAGTAGACATACACTGAAACTAAATTATAATCAGACATTCGTTTGGCCATTTTTTAAGATTGAAATAAGAGTGCCATTGCTTTATTGGTGTCTTGGATAAAAGGTTTAAGGTAATTGTATCAACTCCTGATAACTTCCTTCCCTCCTACCTTTCCATTATTTTCATTTCCTATCTGGGCTATAGAACTACACTGTATATGACTGGACATAGAGCTATACAACTGACTGAACTACAGTTCAACTTCATATTGGGTAAAAGAAATTTAACTTCATCTCTATATGATTGTTAAAACCATCAAATACAGTTCTGATATAACAATAGCTATAAACAAAACAAAAACAGACATGAATATTGCTTTTAGCCTGCAATGTCCCATAAATCTGACATCAGATAAGGCAAAAAAAAATAGATCCCTATTTATTATACACTTCTACCCTTGGCTTTGATTGGAAGTCTTCAAAATTACAATACATTTACATACCTGTGATAATTTTTTAAACTGTAGGAGGAAGATTGTGATGAGGGAGATGTGAAGAATATATAGGGAAATTCTCAGTTCAAATGAGGGAGACTCCAAAATTTGGTAGCGTAAATTGGTAAAAAATTAGCATCAAACCTCCTGATGAGGGAGATATCACAGGTATGCATTTACTTTCAGCCCTATTAGGCAAATTAATGTAACAGGCTTTTAAATGACAAAACTAAAGTAATTCACCAGTGCTCTTCGGCTTAAGAATGTACATGTATAAAAATAAATTTATGCAGAGCAAAATAAAAGGTTTATTATGTTTTTATCAAGATATTGTCGGTGAATTAATAAATTCAGCATTTTTGATTTACTGTAGATATCAAAGGTGAATGATCAAATTTCCGAATGCATGGTTTTGTTAAAAAATGTGTTTTGTGTACTCACTGGAATTGCCTTGATAAGATTCTAGTAAGTACACACAACATACCTTTATAACATGGAAGACTGGGAAGATATTTCTACATTATTTCCATTCATGATGCCTCCTAAACTGGCAGTATGATTTAACAACCCTAAGTGGCTTCAAATAGCCCTATCTAGAACAAATTCCCTTAGCCCCTTGGTGTTGGGTCATTGAACTTCAATGTTAACTAGTTTTAGTTTCATTCACTGAGAATGTTCAGCAGACCACAGCCAAAGTGTAGGCAAATAAAACAAAATGAATCAGTTAATTTTGCAATGGAATGGGAAACAAAAACATGTGAAAGAGGCTTATGTCTGTTTTTGTAATGAGCTTACAGAAAGGAATTCAAATTAACTGTGAACACATGAACACAACAACCGTAACACTTTTAGTAAAATACCACAGCTGAAGAACTTAAAGAACAATTTCAACAAAACGACTGGCACCTGTTCGGAGTCAAATTCAACTTGTGTTTTCTCCTTCTTCTCATTGGTTTCAATCTGAAGTCTACTGGGCTGCCCTAATATTTGCATTCTACTTTCTCGCTACATAAATACACATCAATCACAGGATCAGATTGAAGAAGACAGAAAACGGACTACCTGGTAACAATTTATCAAGCTGATTTTCAGATACCATGTCAGTTTTCCTTCCTTTGGGCTTTACAAGGTAGAGTTTCTCAAGTGTTTATTTTACTTGACATTATGTCCAACATAAATACATTTGAAGATATCCTAAGCATATAATGTATCCTACAAGCTTTATTGTTTCCAGACTGATTTCACATGGCTTATGATTATAATGTCTGAGCATGATTTACTTTTTACAATCAAAATAAAGGGACAGAACCAGAATAACTAAGAGAATGTCAGCAGTACTACTTTTACTTTTGTGAAACCTTAATATCTCTCCTAAAAAGCCAAGAAAATAGTTTTATTGACAGCAATAAACATACCCAGAAATGCATAGACAGTTTTATTATTATTTGCTGGTTTCAGCAAACAAGACCTCATTTGTGACTGACATAATGGTAGTGAAATGAATAGATGCACCTTAACTGCAGGAGTATATTTTGACTGGCACTGCCATATAAATCTTATGTATTATCTCTTTTCAAATTACTACCTTATACCTCTCCATTGTTCAAATGAAATTAGAAGAGAGAAAAATAACTTCAGTGTCCCACCTTTAATGAAAACTGATACTAGCTGAAATATTTTCCACCATATTTACACCAGAGAGACAACTTGTATGACCTATATCATGGTAAACTGAATGGCTCTGAAAAAGGTGTCTAGTCTTAAGGGGAATGGATACACCTCCAGGGGAGGCAACTCCTGTAAAAGTAGTTTTGCCTCTCTTTTTCAGTGGAACCAAGTTTATAGAAAAGGCAACAGGAAGTACAAAAATTGCCTTTCTTTGAAAAATGATGGAAAAATATGCCAGGTGTTCCCATTAACCTTAAAGGAAAGAATTTAAGAGCCAACTCCTATTGATAAGGGAGACAAAATATATTAGAAAGAGTTGCCTCCCATGAAGGTGGAATGGATACACCTGGCAGATCTTTGCGCCATGTTTCCAAGAGAGATAACTTTTGCAACTTTCTGTTCACTTCTCTGTTAACTGTCTCTACTCTTAAAGGAAAGTATTTGCTCCCATGAATGGGTATCCCATGAAGTTGCCTCCCATGAAGGAGTATCCATCCCCCTTAAACACCAATCAAGCTAATAGTGGAAACAAGAATATTTATCTTACCTGACTGCCAGTGGCTCCATCAATTGATGATGTGTTGAATCCCTTTGCACCAGCCATACTTCCATGCTTGTCCTTGACCTTGAGATCTGTAATAGTACTAGTCTTACGATTGGAGACCATGGAATGGGCAGCATTGGATGACACTCCACCTGCTGAGAGGGTCAAATATTAAGCTGGTTAGTGAAGCACAGCAAACTATAAGCAATGCACAACACACACTAAAGAAAATGTCAGAGGAAAGGATGAACTGTCAGAAGCAGACCTTTCAAAAATATTTTTGTTTCCCTAAGCAATAAGGGATTCCAAGTTCTCATGACAGGAAACAGAAAATTTCTTGTAAAATAAGTTCAGACTATATATGCCAGCTTCATCCAATCCTCTAAATTAAGTTACTGCTACTTTTTAGTTATAAAATGCTGGTGCTTAAAATAAGAACATAGAAATCACTTGACATGTAAAATACAAACACATTCAGCCCCTGCTTAAAGAAATAGATGAGCTGCATGATGCTTCCATGCAGAGCTGAAACCGACCAGCACATGAGTACTGGTAAACTGCTTAGAGGATCTAAGCCTGCCCAGGCAAAGCAATGCAAGTCAGACCGTCCATGCTTATAAACCCTATTGGTTTCATTGTTTCATTGGGCGGCAGGGCTTGAGACATCATTGCATCTTAATGTCTGGTAAAAGTCCCACAAAATTTGGAGCAACTTCTCCAAAATGACCTTTACAGTGTTGACGGGATGTCAAATCTCAAATCAAACAAACAAATACAAACACTTTACACACTGTAAGTGTCTACAGTCATGCTTAAAGGCATTAACAATCTCTATTTTGTTCTCCAAGGTGGTTCTTCTGTGGCGGTTTATTTATGTTTTTGTTTGTTACTTACTGTGTGTATCACTTGTGTCTTTTTATTTTGGATGGCCATATGGCCATTTTGTGGGAAAGTAACTGTCCTTATGGCCTTCCTTTGTTTAGGTTTCCATTATGGTCTGGTCGCTTAATGTTTGTGTTTCTTTCCCTTTGGTGTCTTTGATGGGTGGAGTAAGTTAATTGTATCGATTCCTGATCTTTGTTTTACTTCTATTTTAGGTGGGTGTTCATTTCATGGACTTATTCATGCCAGACATTTATACCAACAAGTAACTACCAAGAATGAGTGTCCTAGAGTGATTCAAATAAGCTTGAAGCTTTTATCGCAATCAAACCAAAATAAATTAGTATAAAATACATAAATACCAAGTTAGATGGGAACCAAAGAATGGTTAATGTGTGTGTAGAAATGGCAATTTTTTTTTATCCAAGATATCTGGCACCAAAACTTGATATTCCATATATCTGATATCAAGACAGTAAAATTTTGACAATGATAAACAATTAAATAGCAAATCTACATTTAAGAAAGGAGGGAAATTTATTGGGATTATGAACCCATGCAATGTAATGCTATCTTTCTCTTTACAACCGTAGGAATTTGCAAGAGGAAAAGTATGCTATTTGTCTTTTCTGTTCCAAAAATAGACTTTTTGGTATTCAATACAGCTGTCTCAAAAATGGATTCTAATGAACACCACCATCACTGTTTCTGTTGAAAATATATAATTGGGCCACTCACACTCTATTTTTTCAATGGCTTAAGATGGCTGTTTTTAGCTATTGTGGCTTTTCACCAGGTTCTCTTGTCTTTATATTTTGCTAGCCCATTTATTTGTTTGTTTGGAGGTTTTATGTCACAATCAACACTAGTTAGGTCCTTTTGGAGACATTGCTTCTGATTCTGTGGACTTTTATCCAACACTGAGATGAAATGGCATCTGAAGCCTTACTGCCAAAAACAGCTAAGGTTAAAGGGATGGTCCAAATTAGACAACTTTTCCTGGGCAGGCATAGACTTTTTAAGCGGTTTACCAGTACACAAGTTTGGTCTGTTTCAGCTCTGTGTGGATGCACCAAGCAGTCCAAACTATTTCTTCAAGACCTGATGTGCGTGGGCGCCTAGTCCATTTAAGGTTTTAGCCACTAACAAGTTCCTTGAACTAATGATGTTTTGAACCATTTGGCCCTGGTGTTCTTACAAAGAGAATATTGTATATGAATTCTAAGCATTGGGGTTAGCAGTCCCTTGTTATAGTACTTGTTAATCATATTCCTTTTCGGGGGAAGCTGATCAGCTTAGATACCAAGAAAAACTCTAGTAAAGTCAATGTTAAAAACCGAATCTAGTACAGAACATTTACAGTGATGGATTTTATTCACAATGCTTCATTTGTAGCTATTTAACTTTAAGGTGACTTTCATAAATTTGGTTTACAACATATTATGAGTTTATTTTCTACTGGGACTATGACAGGCAAGCAACAAAATAAGAGCAATATTTCCATTCAAATGCCAAAAGGTTTAGAAGCATAAAAATAAGAACATAAAAGTTAACACTACAATACATTTCTGATTAACAATCTAAACCATCTCACCATAACAGCAACTACATGTATCATTAACTAGAACAGCAACTACATAATATCTGACCCTTCAGCATATTGAAATAAGACAAAATTCCCATTCCCCAGTACTGGTGGAGTCATCCATCTTTGACCTTTATATCTGGACACATCTATTTTTTCATCTAATGGGGAAAGGTGCAAGTCCTGAACCACAGGATAAAAACATTTTATGCTCATTATTATTCAGTACAAACTTTAGCATTTTGATGTGTCTGAGGAACAGAAGTTTCATACTAAACTTATAACCTCAGGAACCTCACCTAACAGGACTAAAACCCAAGGAAAAATGTTATTCCTTAATGCACATTTAAATTGTTCATATCCACATAAAAATTAAGGTGTATTTGATGAAATCTCTCAAGTACAGCTTTACAAATTTTACAGGGTAGCCAAAAAATCATAACATCATTGAGCATAAGAAAGATAATGAGGCAAATTATCATAGCATCTGCAGTAGTATTAAATAATAGTGTGTGTAGAAATCACTATATTACTGGCTTTAGATGAAAAAAAAAAAACAAAAAAAAAAAACATGTGTGCTCAGCAAATTACTCTCAGAAATATCAAATCTTACCAAAAAGATCATAGGGTGTCTAGAACTAATTTTTATGACAAATTTAAGTACCCCCTTTAAAGACTTTTGTTGGTAGATCTAAGTATAACCCATTTTAAAAAAGTTCCAATAGTTTGAGATCTATTGAGAAAAAGTCTCACTAAAATGGCAATTAATCCAAAAGCTAATATTAAACCCCATTGTTTCACCAGCTTTAATTTCTATAACCAGGCCCTAAAACTTTGGTGAAGCCAGAAAAAAATATACTAATAAATACGCATAACAAGGAAAATCTGGGTTCAGTTGTTCAAAGCAAGCTTGTTAGTGGTCAAATTGTTTAGTCTTCTAGGAAGTACAATATCTAAAATTTTGGTATTTTCTAAAACAAAAATGGGAATGGCTTCTGCATATGCAAAAGCTACTCAAATTTTTCAGCAAAAATATTAGTATATTTGCCATATTAGATGATCAAAGTTTTTATTATATATTAACCCTTTACCACTCAGATACGTGTTTTTACATGTCTGCATCCACCCCCCCCCCCCATTTTAAGCCCCAGAAGCACCTAAAATCTGCATTTGTACCCCTGGATAGTTATGTTTGCTTTAGGATTTGTTGGGCAAAATAGTGACCTGTTTTTTTGCGCGCCTCCCCACTAAAAATATTCTGGGGGGAATTTAAGGGGGGCAATTTTGGGTGTTTGGCCCAACCGGCTGCTAAAATTTATATCAGAGGGTGTCTGGGGTCAAAAATGCCTGAAAATTGATGCTGATAAAACATGCTGCAAACAGTGAAAATGGCCAGTGCCAAACACCTTAATTGTTGCCTTTACAGCTGTGTGAAGATTAAAATGTGGTCAAAAATTCATGTGAAAACACACTTTTTGCCAACTTTGAGATGCCCCCTCTTTACCATGACAACAATGATCAAGTCATGAAAGGTTGCATTTGAAAGGCTACTGCCCAATGAACATTCAGACCGAGTTTGGTGTAAAACAGACCATCCATTATGAAACAATGGCTAGTTGAAGTTGCTGTCAGGTGCAACACTGTGAAAATCAGCGAAATTCACAAAATCCCTGAGTGGTAAAGGGTTAATGAAGAAAATCCCAACTGACCCAAAAAATGTTTTTTCATCATTTTATTGCAAGAAACAATATTTCAGATATAATTAATGCATTTTAGGCTAAAATTCAGTATGTTCCCAGATTTCAGTTAACCCTTTACCACTCAGATACGTGTTTTTACGTGTCTGCATCCCCCCCCCCCATTTTAAGCCCAAGAAGCACCTAAAATCTGCATTTGTACCCCTGGATAGTTATGTTTGCTTTAGGATTTGTTGGGCAAAAAAGTGACCTGTTTTTTCGCGCGCCTCCCCACTAAAAATATTCTGGGGGGGAATGAAGGTGGGCAACGCCCCCCTCACATCCCAAAAAATTTTGGGTGTTTGGCCCAACCGGCCGCTAAAATTTATATCTGAGGGTGTCTGGGGTCAAAAATGCCTGAAAATTGATGCTGATAAAACATGCTGCAAACAGTGAAAATGGCCAGTGCCAAACACCTTAACTGTTGCCTTTACAGCTGTGTGAAGATTAAAATGTGGTCAAAAATTCATGTGAAAACACACTTTTTGCCAACTTTGAGATGCCCCCTCTTTACCATGACAACAATGATCAAGTCATGAAAGGTTGCATTTGAAAGGCTACTGCCCAATGAACATTCAGACCAAGTTTGGTGTAAAACAGACCATCCATTATGAAACAATGGCTAGTTGAAGTTGCTGTCAGGTGCAACACTGTGAAAATCAGCGAAATTCACAAAATCCCTGAGTGGTAAAGGGTTAACTAATGATGTTGTTAGTTTTGAACAACTGGCGCCTGGTCTCCATGAATCGGGCTGCCCTTAACCCTTTTTGTACCATTCGGAATCTTCCTCCTTATATATAGCAGGAGTCCATTTTAAAATTTAGGGGTGTCAGGTTGTGTTTTCATCAAAATTATTTGGAAAATGACTAAACTTTTAGCAAACAGTGGAGGCCCTGTTCAGACGCGTTCTGCGGCATCTGATCTGGGCCTGCACTGTTTGCCAAGGTACCTCTTTAGGGGTTTCCCGCACACAATGGCTTAAAGTAAAGCTTTTACTCCCTTTAACCCATTTAGTACCAGAGACCCCTAAACGGGTACCCTGGCAAACAGTGGAGGCCCAGATCAGATGCCGCAGAACGCGGCATCTGATCAGGGCCTCCGCTGTTTGCTAAAAGTTCAGCCATTTTCCAAATAAATTTTGATGAAAACAACCTGACATCCCTAAATTTTGAAATGAACTCCTGCTATTCATAAGGAGGAAGATTCCATTTGGTACAAAAAAGGTTAATAGCAGTCCCAATGACAGGTAAAGCAAAATGCTTTTTATTTAGGTGATTTTTATTTTTCAATATGTCATGCATAATGATACAACACCAACAAAAAAATCTACAATGAAATAAAGTAGTATACTGGTGTGATGGGTATATTCTCTGTTCATCTCTAAATTATAGGAGTTGAGAGTCTCCTCAGTTGTTTCACGACGTGACCGACTCAAAGTTGATGTCATCCGGCCCACTGTTAAGTCTTGCATAATATGGGAATAAAAGATCAAAACTGAACAAAAAACTAAAGTCAATTTTTTATCTTTTTTGTCGCATTTTTTGGCGATAACGTTTTTAATTTTTAATTTTGATCAACACATCCAAAGAGAAAGTTGTGAAGAAGAAGCTCTGCCAATTTCTAATAAAGGATTCAGCCTCCGGAGTTGTATACTTTTTGGTCTAATCGGGTGGACTTTTTACAATTTTTGAATTTTTCGATAAAAACAAAGTCCAATTCTGTCACTCACACTCTCGAAATATAAATAAATGACTAGCCCATTTGTAACAATATTTATATATGGATAAATCCCATGCAGCCAACGAAGCATCCAACTGAAGGGTCGTTGTACAAAGCATTAGAATGTAGACAGTCAAAACCAAGAAAAGCATGGTTTTAGACTGCGGACCATTAGTAAAGACTATACAGATCATATGCCTTTGATCAATATTAAGCAACTATTTAAAATACTACACCAGTCATAGCGAGTGCATTTCACTCTTGATTTGTGCACATTGCAAACCTGCAAGATATTGGAATGACCCACACAACTATCCTTCAATCAAGCACTGAATAGACCACAAATTGTCAAACCACACCATCAAGGCGGGACTAAATGAAACAGAAAATTTCGCACAAGCTTGAATTTGCAGAAATCTCCATCTGATTACAGCTCTGCTCATATAACTTAGAGGCATTAAACCAGTGTTTCTCCTCTACAACTTTCTTGCTGGATGTGTTGATGGGAAATATTATAAAAAATAAAGAAGTAATCGCCAACAAACGCGGCAAAAAAGATAAAAAATCGACTTTCGTTTCTTTTTACTTATGACTGTGTATTTAATGTATGCCAGCTTTTCACAAACATACCTGAATGCAGGTGTCATGTTCAAATTGTGTACAAGGCATAAATGTTAGTTTCCAGATATTATCTAAAATTGAATATGCTGAAGTAAATAAGATTTCTCTCTCATGGAATAAGCAATGCAGCACAAAGAAAAAAAATGAAAAGGCATTGCTTAGGCTATGACAGTCTTAACTATTTATGATATTTGAGCTTAGTGTTCGAACACAAATGAAACTGCATTAAGGTGAATGGGAACACATTCAGGGGGCAACTCCTGCAAAAGTTTTTTTTGTCTCCCATGTCAATAGGAGTCAACTCTTAAAGGAAAGTATTTGCTCTCCTTTAAGAGTGGACCCCTTTTTCAATGGGACTGGGCTTACAGAAAAGCGAACAGAAAGTCCTGAAAGTTGTCTCCCTTTAAAAAATGGCAGAAAAGTCTGCCAGGTGTTCCCATTCCCCTTAAATGCACTTTTTTTTTTCAAAAGAAAATGAGGCTGATATTTAATTGAAGATCCTTTGCTTGGCAGTCAATTTATATGAAATGTACAGCCTGCCACAAAAAAAATCTTTTTTTTCTTCCAAATTCTTTCAGATAGATAAAAATCTAAAGCAAATCATAAATCAAGACAGATCAATGTGCCTGAAAATATAAAGACATTCAAACATTTGTCAAGCAGACAAAGAAAAAGATTTGGTTTAATAGATCATATACTTCTTGCTATCAAAGATTATACTGAAGTGTATTTAATTGTATTATATGGCCTTTCAAGAGAAGCCTCCGTGGTATAGTGGTTATGCTACTCACCTTGTAACTCAGGTGTCACAGGATCGATCCTGGGCTCTCCCGTCTCAGTATGACCTTAGTTGTTGGTGAGATGTAAAACTCACACACTCTTATAGCCTTTCACAAACTGCAACAATCACAGTGGAGGAAGCTGGAGTACCCAGAAAAAACTGCCCACTTTTACAAGCAGACTCTTTTTTCCAAAAATACAGTTGGAGTAAGAGTTTTGGTACAATAAACCTTGACTTACTTGCTCCCTGTGTATGAGCTGTGACTGCCTCCACACTGAGACCACCAGCTGCCTTCTTCTCCCCATCTTCTCCCTCCATCTCACGCATCAGCTCCATCCGTTTCTTGGCTGCCTCGGCACACATCTCCCTTGCCTTCAGTCCAGACTGTGTGTTACCATTGGATATAGCATCTAAGATAACTCCATCAAGCGATAGCAAGGCAGCTTCATAGTGCTTGGCCAGGGTAATAGATGTCATAGTCTTTCCTGCAGAGAAAAAAATGGGTACCATTATGATCCTCAGTATTGGAGCAGATGGGCCTAAGCAAACAGAGCCGACCCAGATCAGATCAGGGTCTACACAGTTTGCCATTCCATCTGCACCTTTTGAATGCTTTACTGGGTCATGAAACAAACTTGTCAGAGTCTAACTGTTGGTTTTCTTTTGCTCCAGCATTTCAGTGGTTTCTTGCTGTCGAGTCCTCACCATTGTTTCATCTCTGTGGTTGTTTGATTTTTGTGTTCTCAGAGATGTTCTACTGATGAATTAGGAGGCCTTCATGTGGACTGAACAAATTGTCTAAATTGTGACGGAAGTAAGGGCGCGGATTGCGGCCGCTCAAAACTTCTGTCACGGTTTAATTTTTTGAGTGTGTGTATCGTTTATACTTTTTTGCTTTGGATAGCCAATAGGCCATTTTGTGGGAAAGTAAATGTCCTTTTGGCTTTCCGCTATTGATTTTTCATTAGGGTCTAGTTACTTCATGTTAGTATTTCTTTCCCTTTGGTGTCTCTGATGGGAACTGTGGGTCAATTGTATCGACGCCTGATCATTGCCTTTAATTCTATTTTGTTAAAATGTTAGGAGAATTACACAGCAAGTCCTCAAGTGTCCAAACTTTTTGGATTTTTACAGTAATAATTTGAGCAAGCTCAGGAGAAAAGGGTACTGATTGCAAAGCAACAAGCAAAGGCTCAGGTAAGGACATTCTTGCCACAGACTTTGCTTCTTGTAGCCATACAGAGGAGATGCATCCAGCTTCCACATTTAAGAACATAAATCAGACAAACGACAAAGCTCCTTTTCTCATCTGTGCCCTCATTTATTACCAAAAAATAGATACTTTATCAAGCCCTATCTGCACTGAAGGAGTCTTGTGAGCAATGAAAGCATACACAACAATAGAAGAAGCTGAAGTGTTAAAGACTTCTCAGTCAGACTAGATAGTATGAGTCAATAAGGCTTCATCGAAACATTAGCTGTCATCAGACAACAAAGCTTGCTAATCATTAAGCAGAATTTTATCCTGAACTGATAAGTGACTAAAATATGCATCCACACTTAGCACATGCAAAATGGGTGGTCTTAAATACATCCATAGATACTCCAGGTATAAGAGTTTGCTGGTAAGCCTTGACCAAATGCAGTTGCAGCAGGTATACTTTAACCAAGTGTAGATGCTAATGTAAGATTTTATCATGAATTGATGAGCAAGGCATACAGGTATAACACTGATATTCTTACCAGACTGTGGTGCTCCATTCACAATAACAGCAATGCCTCTTCTGTTGCGAGCAGCCTTTCCTTCTGCTGTAAGATCTATACCAAGGTGTCTGGCAATAGCTTTTGATACAGGGGTAATTTCCATCTCCCCTACCCCAATGCTGCTAGCTGTGTCCTTCACTAAACCAAAAAATAATAATAAATTTCTAGTTTCTAGCTTCAGCTACAGTTATCTAGTGTTTGCCATAGAACGAAGTTTAAGTAAGTCAATATAGAGGATCTTACATGTGTGTTCACGTATTATTGAATTTATTAAACAAGTTAAGGAAAAGTGATAAAATGCGAGGCTTTGCCGAGCATTTTATCCCTTTTCCTCGACGAGTTTAATAAATTCAGAAATACACGGGCACAAATGCAAGATTACTACACTCTCAGATGAACGTCATATGATAAAAGATGTTTTCCATCGATTGGGGACTTTATATATTTATGCTATTAGACAAAGAAATACCCTGCAATTCAAGCAAAGGAAAGGGGACTTATCAGAAATAAAGTCAGGGTTCTCAAAGTTATCAGGGGCCTGATTACACAGACAAGCAAAAAGCAATGTTTAATAATCCACTGCTGGCAAGCTGAGTTCTGTGATAATTTCTTAGGCTCTTTCTATTATTTAGCAATAAAGCAATGAAGAATTTTTCAGAATTATACATTAAAAAGACACTACTTGTTTAATATAATTATTGTTTATCAACAAAGGTGAAAATCAAAGGAGGTATTACACATCTAGTCTGAAAGCATAGAAATTTAAGAAGTAAATACAGTTAAATTTTAAGTGTAAGTAAGTGTTTTGTAAGTCTGATACTGCGAATGATGCTAGAATATCAATAATCCTATAAGAAATCCTATAAACTCACTCTCTTCAGAATCTTGTTTAGACCTGTCCTCTAAAGCTTCAGTGCCATCAACAAGAGATTCAGCACGGGAAGCTGTCGTTCCCTGGGTACCTTGAACATTGTCCGTCTTGTCAGAACTTCCTTCTCTATCTTTACCTTCCTCACCATTCTCTGCAGAAAAGAATTTCTTGCGAAGTCAAATGGAAACACATAGCTGAGTTTTCTAACATTTAAGGGGAGGTAACTCCTGCAAAAGCATTTTTGTCTCCCATGTCAATAGGGGTCAATTCTTAAAGGAAAGAATTTGCTCCTGAGGAGCAAATTCTTTCCTTTAAGAGTAGACCCCTTTTTCAGTGGGACAGCACTGATAGAAAAGCGGACAGGAAGTCCCAAAAGTTGCCTACCTTGCAGAAAAATCTGCCAGGTGTTCCAATTCCGCTTAAACAAGGCAAACAACCTCTGTGACTTTCTGTTTGCTTCTCTGTGAGTTTGGCAGAAGAAGCAACTCCTTTCTTTTAGAGCAGACCGGTTTTGTACTGGAAACCCCAAAAAGGGATACTGGCAAACAGTGCAGGCACAGACCAGATGCTGCAGAATGTGGCATGTGATCATGACCTACACTGTTTGCAAAATGGTCAGCCATTTTCCGAATAAAATTTAAAGATAACACAATCTGTCACCCCTAACTTTTGAAATTAACTCCTACTATATATAAGGAGGAAGAGTCAATCTAGTACAGAATGGGTTAATGGCTGCACTTTGATATGGTTAAGGACTTTTTTGTTAAGGCATTTTTGTCTGAACTGAATGGCTGAAATGTTAAGCTTTCACAAATATGCAAGCTGCCAAATGGTAGATGTTGCAGTAAATTATCGTACCTTATTTATGCAAATTTAGTTTTTCATATGCCGGTTTCACAAACTTCTTTTTCAAATGGCAAACTGAAACTGTATTATTATCCAATTCTCCTTCAGCACACTTACCTCATGTCTTCCATCCCTCTTTCTACTCTTAACCCTTTTTGTACCAAATGGAATCTTCCTCCTTACATATAGCATGAGTCCATTTCAAAATTTAGGGGTGACAGGTTGTGTTTTCTTCAAAATTGATTAGGAAAATGGCTGAACACTTTGCAAACAGTGTAGGCCCTGATCAGACGCCGCGTTTTGCCAGGGTACCCATTTCGGGGTTTCTGGTACTAAATGGGTTAATTATTCTCAGCTATACTGCTGCTAACAGGTACAACTAGAGCTGTCAGAGGATCTGACTATAGCCCCGCTTCAGCGCTGTCAGAGAAGAAAGTTATTTAAGCTGCAGAGAAAACAGTTATGAACAAGAAATAACTGTTGAAAATTTTAAATTATCTGGAAAAACTCTAAGAGTTGTGAGCCCTTGTCCCTCATTTCAATGAGCATGATACATTACCAGAATGTCCATGTTTATACTAAATTTCATCTTCCATTTTTTAATGTTCAAAGGGTAATAACTCCTAAAGTAGGCAAATCAGAGTCAGGGTTCCTGCGCTCTGCACATTGTCTCATGGTGCTTTACACTTGTGTGAAGTGTCATGAAAATATCTCAAATGGTTTGTGAGTTATGGAGCCGACACAGTCAAAATTGCCTTTTTAAATGTTCAAAGGGCAATAACTCCTAAAGTAGGCAAACCAGAGTTATGGTTCCTGCACTCTGCACATCATCTCAAGGTGCTCTTCATTTATTTGAAGTTTCATGAAAATATCAGAAACGGTTATGGAGCGGACATAGTTAAAATTGCCATTTTTTAATATTCAAAAGCCTATAACTGAAAAAGTAGACAATCCAGAGTTTGGGTTCCTGCGCTCTGCACACGTAATATGGTGCTTTACATTTGTGTGAAGTTTCATAAAATTATCTCAAACGGTTTTTGAGTTATTGAGCAAAGACGGCTAAAATTGATATTTTTCAATATTCAAAGGGAAATAACTCAAAAATTAGGCAATCCAGAGTTATGGTTCCTGCACTCTGCACACCATCTCATGGTGTTTAATGTTTGTGTGAAGTTTCATGAAAATATGTGAATGGGTTTTAAAGTTATGGAGCGGACACGAAAATTGTTAACAGACACAGACAGACACACAGACAGACACACAGAAAATACGAAAACCAGAGTTATGGTTCTTGCGCTCTGCACATTGTCTCATAGTGCTTAACATTTGTGTGAAGTTTCATGAAATTATCTCAAACGGTTTTCGAGTTATGAAGCGGACACTGTTAAAATTGCCATTTTTCAATGTTCAAAGGGCAATGACTCCAAAAATAAGCAATGCAGAGTTATGGTTCCTGCGCTCTGCACATCGTCTCATAGTGCTTAACATTTGTGTGAAGTTTCCTAAAAATATCTCAAACGGTTTTCGAGTTATGAAGCGGACACAATTAAAATTGCCATTTTTCAATGTTCAAAGGGCAATAACTCCAAAAGTAGGCAATCCACAGTTATAATTCCTTCGCTCTGCACATTGTCTTATGGTGTTTAACATTTGTGTGAAGTTTCATGAAAATATGTTAAGCAGATACAAAGTTATGGAGCCAACACAAATTAACGGAATCACGGAATTACGGAATTACGGAATTACGGAAAATGTTCAAAGGGCAATAACTCCAAAAGTAGGCAATCCACAGTTATAATTCCTTCGCTCTGCACATTGTCTTATGGTGTTTAACATTTGTGTGAAGTTTCATGAAAATATGTTAAGCAGATACAAAGTTATGGAGCCAACACAAATTAACGGAATCACGGAATGACAGAAGGACATGGCAAATCCAAAGCGGGGCTATAAAGAAAGCTGGAAACTCAGCAACGAACTGACTATGCAGAAAATACTTACCACCATCTCTGTCTTCCATCTCTCTTCGAGCAGCCTCTGCAGCTTCTTCAGCTTCTCGCCGTGCTTTCTCTGTCTCTTCAAGCTTACGCATTTGTTCTGAAACAATAGTAAAAACTGGCTGATTGGTTGGTTGATTTGAGATTTAACATCCTCGTCAACACTGTAAAACTGTCATTTTAGAGACTCTAACACTGTCATTTTAGAGACGTCGCTTCCAATTTTGTGGGACTTTTACCCGACATTGAGATGAAATGACATCTCAAGCACTGTCACCCAATGACACCAATAGGGTTTATAAACATGGACGGGCCGACTCACACCGCTTTGCCTGGGCAGGCTTAGATCCTCTAAGCGGTTTACCAGTACTCGTGTGCGGGTCGGTTTCAGCTCTGCGTGGAAGCATCATGCAGCCCACATATTACTCACACCACTTTGCCTGGGCAGGCTTAGATCCTCTAAGCGGTTTACCAGAACTTGTGTGCGGGTTGGTTTCAGCTCTGCATGGAAGTATCATGCAGCCCATATATTTCTTCAAGCCCCGATGGGCGGGTGCTGGTAGAACTGGTTGATTCATCAATGAGTGATGAAGAAATTCTTTTAACCCTTGACCTGCTGACTATTTATATATGCCACACCCACAACTGATTAACAACCAATCAGATTACTCAATGCAAATTATTGCAACAAATTCATGAGCTGAATGACAAACAATGAAGATCCTGATCAGATGGCTTCTTCAGACCAACCCGCACATGAGTACTGGTAAACCGCTTAGAGGATCTAAGCCTGCCCAGGCAAAGCGGTGCGAGTCGGCCCGGCCATGCTTATAAACCCCATTGGTTTCATTGGGCGTCAGGGCTTGAGATGTCATTTTATCTCAATGTAGGGTAAAAGTCCCACAAAATTGGAAGCAATGTCTCCAAAATGACCTTTACAGTGTTGACCTCAAATCAAACAAACAAACAAATAAGGTGGGCATCCAGATACAATACAGTTGATTTGGTGTACTTTTAAAAGTAATTGTCAGAAGCATACATAATTTTGGACCCCGATACTGGCATTTTGCAAATGTGATGAAGCAGAAATAGATTGTGCTTTTACAATGAACCAGGTCCTTTAAAGCAAATAATGCTCCAATCAGCTTATTGGACTGCATGTGATCAAACTCCAGGCTACATCATACAGTGTTGTTCTTTTCAAAGGACTTAAGTGACTTTACAAAGAAATGCATCAATCATGTCATAATTTCTCTGTGACATCATGTGTTGCATCCTGGCACACAAGAAATTATCACAATCTTCAAGCAAAAAGATACAATCAATAAGAAGTTTGGACCAATCAACACCTGATTTCTCTGACACTTTTATGCATATGATAAAAGGGATCAATCATAACAGGTTGTTTTATTATCACATAAATTATCAAGTCCTCAACCCAATATTGGAGTCTGGGGCTAAAAACAATAACAAAAACGTACTTATTTAAACCATGTACCTATCATTATTTTCTCCAAAATACCGGGACAAGTTAACTGATAATAGCACAAATACTCCAATCTATTATCGTCTGACAACATAGTATGATGGCAAGAAGCAGCGGCACTGAACGGTCTAATGTATGTTTAAACTGTTTACATAAGCACTTCTCTTAATAAACCCTTTTGTACCAAATGGAGTCTTCCTCCTTATATATAGCAGAAGTCCATTTCAAAGTTTAGGGGTGTCAGGTTGTGTTTTCTTAAAAATTTATTTGGAAAATGGCTAAACTTTTTGCGAACAGTGTAGGCCCTGATCAGAAGCCACGTTCTGCAGTGTCTGATCTGGGGCTGCACTGTTTGCCCATTTGTTCTGTGGTGTCTGATCTGGGCCTGCACTATTTGCCCATGACCCGTTTCGGGGTTTCTGGTATAAAAAGGGTTAACATTCACATCATTTACCTTCATAAAATTCCAGTAATTCAATTGGTAATTTATCAGTGACATTCCGAGGTGGTAGGAGTATTGTATTGTATTCATCATATCCCTTCATTAGTCTCAACACCTACAAACAGAATATGAAGACTCATAGAAAAGATGGATTACATTTTTGTGACATTTACTGGAGTATGAACTACTCTGGGCAGCACACATTGTAAATGAACCCGAAAGGGGCCAGGTAGACTTTGAATGCATCTCAATGTTGTTCATAATTTTATAAACATCACAAGAAAGATTATTACTTATAATTACATTCCTGTCTATCCATAATTTGACAGAAAATCTGGTAAAGGAGATAAAACTGAAGCAGGAAAACACAGCAGTTTAGGTTTGTTATACCTTTAAAATCCTTAAACATCGGACACCTTTAGAACTTAATGTAATTCTCCTAAAATTTTAACAAATTTGTTTCACGATACAACAAAAATTCCAAAGGTGCAGACGAAATGGTTAATAGAGTAGACCCTGAACAGACTGCTCCTTACACTTCAGGAGCAGTCTGATCTGGGTCTGCACTGTCGGCTTAGGCATGTCTGTCCAAATACTTCAGGTCATTACGGTAGTTCGTCTTTGCATGTATGTATTGCTAATATATTTTTATTCTGGATAGCCATTTTGTGGGAAAGTAACTGTCCTTTTGGCTTTCTGCCTGTGACATTTTCATATATAGTGTAGATATTTTATGTTAGTGTTTCTTTCCCTTTGATGTCTTGGATGGGAGGCGTGATGTAATTGTTTTGATTCCTGATAAGTGCCTTCACTTCTTTTTTTCTATTCACAGTGGAATAGAGTTTTGTTTGTTTGTTTGATTTGAGGTTTAACGTCACCATCAACACTGTCAAGGTCATTTTGGAGACGTTGCTTACAATTTTGTGGGACTTTTACCCGACATTGAGATGAAATGACATCCCAAGCCCTGCTGCCCAATGAAACCAATAGGGTTTATAAGCATGGACGGGCCGACTCGCACCGCTTTGCCTGGGCAGGCTTAGATCCTCTAAGCAGTTTACCAGTACTCGTGTGCGGGTCGGTTTCAGCTCTGCGTGGAAGCATCATGCAGCCCACATATTTCTTCAAGCCCCGATGGGCTGGGGCCGGTGGAATAGAGTGAGTGATCCCATGATGTTACCAATGTCCAATCATATTACAGAGTCATTGTATATTTTTAAGTCACTAACAGGTCATATGATACCCTATGACTAAATACTGTTATTGAAGTACAGTATCTCTTTATAACACCTTTCATTATAACAAAGGTGGATCCCAAACATATACAGATTATATAGAAAAGTGACTATAAATGGTTATTGCACGACCCGCAGAAAAAGAAACCGACTGAAGTCGGTTGATTTCTAAGAGTTCCCTAAAATCACCGTGTCATTCTGTCATTCTGTCAGTCTGTCATTCTGTCAGTCTGTCCGTAACCCGTTTGTGAAAATTGGTGATAGTGACTTAACCGCTTGGAATATTTAAACAATTTTTGACATACTGATAGATATCAATGAGATCTAACCAATGAGCTTGCGAAATATTACATTCCATTTAGTATAGCCTCGCCGAGGCAAAAAATGTGAAAATTTTTGAACTGCTTCTCCTCGGAAACCGTTGGGCCGATTGAGTCAAATTTCATATGGAGCCTCTATGGGATGGGGGAAACCAAAATTTGCTCATGCTGCCAAGCCATATATGGTCTGTCTGTCTGTCCGTCACCTGTTTGTGAAAACTGGTGATTGTGACTTAACCGCTTGGAATATTTAAACAATTTTTGGCATACTGATAGATATCAATGAGCTTGCGAAATATTACATTCCATTTAGTATAGCCTCGCCGAGGCAAAAAATGTGAAAATTTTTGAACTGCTTCTCCTCGGAAACATTTGGGCCGATTTAAGTCAAATTTCATATGGAGCCTCTATGGGATAGGGAAACCAAAATTTGCTCTTGGGGTCCAGGTCACATGACCAAAATGGCCGCCAAGCCATATATGGTAAAAACCCTTCATAAATAGTCTTCTCCAGAACCACTGGGCAGATTTCCACGAAACTTGATAAATAGCATCTGGGACGTAGGTCCATCATAAATTGCTAAAATGGTGACCCTGGGTTGACCTTGACCTTCTTTGGGTCCGTCCGTAACCCGTTTGTGAAAATTGGTGATAGTGACTTATCCGCTTGGAATATTTAAACAATTTTTGGCATACTGATAGATATCAATGAGATCTAACCAATGAACTTGCGGAATATTACATTCCATTTAGTATAGCCTCGCCGAGGGGAAAAATGTGAAAATTTTCGAACTGCTTCTCCTTGGAAACCGTTGGGCCGATTGAAATCAAATTTCATATGAAGCCTCTATGGGACGGGGGAAACCAAAATTTGCTCATGGGGTCCAGGTCACATGACCAAAATGGCCGCCAAGCCATATATGGTCTGTCTGTCTGTCTGTCCGTCCGTAACCCGTTTGTGAAAATTGGTGATAGTGACTTAACCGCTTGGAATATTTAAACAATTTTTGGCATACTGATAGATATCAATGAGATCTTACCGATGAACTTGTGAAATATTACATTCCATTTAGTATAGCCTCGCTGAGGCAAAAAATGTGAAAATTTTTGAACTGCTTCTCCTCGGAAACCGTTGGGCCGATTGAAGTCAAATTTCATATGGAGTCTCTATGGGATGGGGGAAACCAAAATTTGCTCATGGGGTCCAGGTCACATGACCAAAATGGCCGCCAAGCCATATATGGTCTGTCTGTCTGTCCGTCCATAACCCGTTTGTGAAAAATGGTGATAGTGACTTAACCGCTTGGATTATTTAAACAGTTTTTGGCATACTGATAGATATCAATGTGATCTTACCAATGAACTTGTGAAATATTACATTCCATTTAGTATAGCTTTGCCGAGGCAAAAAATGTGAAAATTTTTGAACTGCTTCTCCTCGGAAACCGTTGGGCCGATTGAAGTCAAATTTCATATGGAGCCTCTATGGGATTGGGGAAACCAGAATTTGCTCATGGGGTCCAGGTCACATTACCAAAATGGCCGCCAAGCCATATATGGTCTGTCTGTCTGTCCGTCCGTAACCCGTTTGTGAAAACTGGTGATAGTGGATTAACCGCTTGGAATATTTAAACATTTTTTGGCATACTGATAGATATCAATGAGATCTAACCAATGAGCTTGCGAAATATTACATTCCATTTAGTATAGCCTCGCCGAGGCAAAAAATGTGAAAATTGTTGAACTGCTTCTCCTCGGAAACCGTAGGGCCGATTTAAGTCAAATTTCATATGGAGCCTCTTTGGGATAGGGAAACCAAAATTTGCTCATGGGGTCCAGGTCACATGACCAAAATGGCCGCCAAGCCATATATGGTAAAAACCCTTCATAAATAGTCTTCTCCAGAACCACTGGGCAGATTTCCACGAAACTTGATAAATAGCATCTGGGACGTAGGTCCATCATAAATTGCTAAAATGGTGACCCTGGGTTGACCTTGACCTTCTTTGGGTCCGTCCGTAACCCGTTTGTGAAAATTGGTGATAGTGACTTTACCGCTTGGAATATTTAAACATTTTGGCATACTGATAGATATCAATGAGATCTAACCAATGAACTTGCGAAATATTACATTCCATTTAGTATAGCCTCGCCGAGGGGAAAAATGTGAAAATTTTCGAACTGCTTCTCCTTGGAAACCGTTGGGCCGATTGAAATCAAATTTCATATGAAGCCTCTATGGGCCGGGGGAAACCAAAATTTGCTCATGGGGTCCAGGTCACATGACCAAAATGGCCGCCAAGCCATATATGGTCTGTCTGTCTGTCCGTCCGTAACCCGTTTGTGAAAATTGGTGATAGTGACTTAACCGCTTGGAATATTTAAACAATTTTTGGCATACTGATAGATATCAATGAGATCTTACAAATGAACTTGCGAAATATTGCATTCCATTTAGTATAACTTCGCCGAGACGAAAATGTGAAAATTTTCGAACTGCTTCTCCTCGGAAACCGTTGGGCCGTTTGAAGTCAAATTTCATATGGAGCCTCTATGGGATGGGGGAAACCAAAATTTGCTCATGGGGTTCAGGTCACATTACCAAAATGGCCGCCAAGCCATATATGGTAAAAACCCTTCAAAAATAGTCTTCTCCAGAACCACTGGGCAGATTTCCACGAAACTTGATAAATAGCATCTGGGACATAGGCCCATCATAAATTGCTAAAATGGTGACCCTGGGTTGACCTTGACCTTCTTTGTGCCTAGGTCAAACTTTGACACATGTGCTTTTGTATTGGAAAAGTGAGAATGCATTTTATCCTGCAAACGATTCAGAATACAGTACTAAAGTATAAGATATATTTACGATAAGGCGCATTTATTGGGGGAACTGTTTTAGGTCCAGGTCACATGACCAAAATGGCCGCCATACCCATATATGGTAACACTCATAAAGCTAAAAGCATCTGGCGGGTCGTGCACTTCAGCTGAAGCACTCGTTTTTACATATAATCTATACATTTTTGTTTGGATATAACACAGTTGTTTGACTAACATGATTTGTGATTCGGACCCCAACAAAAGTATTAAAATGTGGTTGAGGTGTAGACACTATATACCAAGGGTAAACCATTTATCCTGCTGAACACCACAGCCCCTATCTTTTTTCCCTAACATTTGTATACTATAAACTCACTATTTGAGCTTTGCCCCAGGTGATCTAATGTCAGCAGTTACTGCTTAGGTTTTAACTGAACATTGTTTTTACCTTTTCTTCTTCCAGGTATGATGGATCAAACTCTAAGTTGTAGAATTCTATTGGGAAAGAGCAGGGGTTCTTGACAATCACCTCTCTCTCATCCCCAGCACTGTGTGGCAAGATAGGACCAAACTGCATCATATTCTGGTCAAAATCCAGTCTCGGTTCCAGGCCCTGACCTCGGCATAGCAGCAGTATTCTCTGACTACTCTGGGCAATTCTTATTGGAATTCTTTGCTCATAGAATTTCTGAAAGAAATTTTATTCTATCTCACCATTCTTAACCCTTTTAGTACCAAATGGAATCTTCCTCCTTATATATAGCAGGAGTCCATTTCAAAATTTAGGGGTGTCGGGTTGTTTTTTTCATCAAAATTTATTTGGAAAATGACTGAACTTTTAGCAAACAGTGGAGGCCCTGATCACACGTTCTGCGGCATCTGATCTGGGCCTGCACTGTTTGCCAGGGTACCCGTTTAGGGGTTTCTGGTACTAAATGGGTTAAATCCATATAATACATCATAGTGTAGTTTAGATTTTCTTATCCTTTGGGATCATTGATTCCATTGGGGAATTTTGAAAATATTTGAGGGTCACTGATGAGGCCTAAATGACCAAAACTAACTAGTCTGGTCCAGAAAACAAGCACACTCCATATTTTTCAGCTCTGTGGTGTATTCCTTGCTTCCAAAGGATAACCCTTTTATAGAACATATTGAAAGATTTACAATCTCACATACAAATACTTTGATATTCAGAGTTCTTTAAATCTGACTAATCTCAGAATTGCTTTTAAATCAAACTAGCTCCACAAGCAATGGGTTTCTAACTGAATTAATTACCATAAAATCCTAAAAATTCGGACACCTTGAGGACTGGCTATAATTCTCCTAAAATTTTAACAAATTTATTTCAGGACCCAGCAAGGAGTCCAAAATGTGCAGACAGAATGGTAGACACTGTGGACCCTGATCAGACAGCCACAACCTAATCTGGGTCTGTACTGTTTGCTTAGGCCTATCTGTCCCAATACTTAACATCATTACGGTATGAAAAAATACATGATTCTCGTCAGCTCAAACACTGATATCCAAACCACTACTTGAATCAAACTTAAATCAGGGCCAGTTTAATTTAGTATGTTATACACTACTTATACTAGACAAAAGTGCCTAGTGGGGCACGTATACCCCCGGCCAGTGCCATCACCTCAGCTGAAAATAGCAATGTCAAAAGCTTCTTTGCATATACAGGCCATATTCCATAGAATGGCCATTTTCAAGATTCAAAGGGCAATAACTCTGAAAGTAGGAAAGCAAGAGTTATGGTTCATTTGTTCTGCACGTCATCTCATGGTGTTCAACATTCGTGTGGAGTTTCATGAAAATATGTCAAGCCGTTTAAAAGTAATGGAGAAGACACGAAGATGTTAGCAGACACATAATTTACAATCTTCAAAGGGAAAAAATTTGTAATGTATGCAAAGAAGAGTTATGGTTCTTGTGCTCTGCCCATCCTATTATCTTGCTTTACATTTGTTTGAAGTTTCATGAAATTATCTCAAACGGTTTAAGTTACGGAGCGGACACAAGTCTATGGTAAAACTCTTAATATTCAAAGGGCAATAACTCTGAAAGTAGGAAAGCAAGAATTACGGTTCATGTGTTCTGCACCTCGTCCCATGGTGTTAATATGTGAAGTTTCATGAAAATATGTCAAGTAGTTTAAAAATTATAGAGCGGACACGAAAATGCAAGTTATAACATTCAAAGGGCAATAACTCTGAAAGTAGGAAAGCAAGAGTTACGGTTCATGTGTTCTGCACGTCGTCTCATGGTGTTTAACATTTATGTGAAGTTTCATGAAAATATATCAAGCGGTTGAAAAGTTATGGAGCGGACACGAAAATGCAAGTTAAAACATACATAGGGCAATAACTCCGAAAGTAGGAAAGCAAGAGTTACGGTTCATGTGTTCTGCAAGTCGTCTCATGGTGTTTATAACATTTATGTGAAGTTTCATGAAAATATATCAAGCGGTTGAAAAGTTATGGAGCGGACACGAAAATGCAAGTTAAAACATTCAAAGGGCAATAACTCTGAAAGTAGGAAAGCAAGAGTTACGGTTCATGTGTTCTGCACGTCGTCTCATGGTGTTTAACATTTATGTGAAGTTTCATGAAAATATATCAAGCGGTTGAAAAGTTATGGAGCGGACACGAAAATGCAAGTTAAAACATACATAGGGCAATAACTCCGAAAGTAGGAAAGCAAGAGTTACGGTTCATGTGTTCTGCAAGTCGTCTCATGGTGTTTAACATTTATGTGAAGTTTCATGAAAATATATCAAGCGGTTGAAAAGTTATGGAGCGGACACGAAAATGCAAGTTAAAACATACAAAGGGCAATAACTCTGAAAGTAGAAAAGCAAGAGTTACGGTTCATGTGTTCTGCACGTCATCTCATGGTGTTTAACATTTATGTGAAGCTTCATGAAAATATGTCAAGCGGTTCAAAAGTTATGGAGCGGACACGAAAATGTTAACAGACACACACACACACACACACAAACACACACACAGAAAATACGAAAACTATATACCCCCATGGCATACTGTGTATGCCGGGGGTATAATAAAGTGATGCCACTAAGGGGAATGGGAACACCTTCAGGGAGGGCAACTCCTGCAAAAGTATTTTTGTTTCCCATGTCAATTGGGGTCAACTCTTAAAGGAAAGAATTTGCTCCTGAGGAGCAAATTCTTTCCTTTTAGAGTAGATTCCTTTTTCAGTGGGACAGGGCTTACAGGAAAGCCAACAGGAAGTCCCAAAAGTTGTCTCCCTTTGAAAAAAAAGGCCTAAAAATCTGCAAGATGTTCCCATTCCCCATAATTGTTTCATAAACTTCTGATTTCATAAGCATCCAAATGTACATGGACAGATAATTTCAAATGCCAGGGGCACAGGCACTGACATATTTGACAAAGATTCTTTCTTTTTTGGATGTAATTTTTTTAAAGAACCACAAACTAACTCCACTGGTATGTAAGAATTAGCTTCTTTTTAGACAAAGGAAAACACATAGCAATCTTGATAACTAAATCACATCAAACACAGTTTTTTTTTTTTTTGTTTTTAGACAAAGGAAAATAAAAAGCAATCTTTTTATATTTAAACTGATGAACCACTCCCCCCCCCCCCCCCCCCCCAAAACATACTGTACACCCAGTAAAGTTCAGCAGTGTGGTGTTCACCAGCTTGTTCTGCTCAAAACTGATTTTTTTTTCAATGTTCAAAATGTAATGAACACAGTGACAGTGGACAGAGTTAAAATTGGATGAGTTACAAAGTTCTTCATGGAGAATTATCAGTGATACACCATCACTTCTTCTTCTTCCGGTTTCGCCTTAACCCCAGGAGGGGACACAGACGGTGTACATTACATACACTCCACTTCATGAATGTTAAAAAATTAAATATTAATGTTAATCAATGACATTGCCTAAATTCAGTATCATATGACCTTCATCAGTCAGTATCACTGGTTGGGAGCGTACAGTACACTTAACCCGGATGTTCCGATCTGTATAGTGGACAGATCCTTGTTCCGATATGTCGGGTATGTTACAGAATGTTTATTTTTGTGTTTTGAAATTATTAATCATTAGAATTTCAACTTCATAGCAGTAGTTCGGGAAGCATAACTAAAAGTCTTTTCGACATGCTACCTTGATTTTCTGTTTATTGCTATGATTTCGTTTATTTTCACATTTGTTTCTAGAAAATCATTATCCTACTTTCGATTTCAAACGTTGCACCGGTACAATTTAATCAAGCTTTGCCACCAACCTTACATGAAACGACTGCTAATGCATTTGAACTATTTTATGATGTATTTCGGGTCAGCTTTTATTAATAGTACTAAAAATCTTGCCATGTAAGGGCAACTATTTTCAAAGAAAACGATAGAGGGGTCAAAAACTGGTTTGTATCGCATGGCACAAAAATGATTTCTCAGAACTGTATGTTGTGTTCCGATCATTTTATATTGTGTGTCCTGATAATACTATAGAGTGATTTCGACATATTCGTAGGATAACATTTAAATATGTTAGCTATTTTGTTTCTGAAATGTCGAAACTTGGCATATACACACTTTCTTCATCGGGTTCTTCAAACTGTCTCAGATGAAACACAAAACCTGATAAATGACTGCGCCCGACGAAGATTCAGATCAGCTTGCGCATCCACCCAGTCTGATAAGATTCTTCGCTGTGCACTTGGTGGGTAGTTTACCACTCGAGTTTTTTTTTTCACTTTTTTCACACTCTTCAGACTGGGCAGATGCTCAGACTGAGATTAGTCTTTGATGGACACATAGATGAGTTTTTGTTTTGTAATGCTCAAGTTGAAATAGTCCAATTTTGTTTCTTTCACTAATTTCAGACGTGATGAATTAGTCGTTCGTGGTGGACCCGGTTGGTGGTTCTTTGGCATGACACACTGTTTCAACCTTGTCCAAAACTGTGCCAAATACCATCAATATATCTCACAGGGTATCCAAGTTATGGTCATCACAAGATGATATTGTTTGGGGAAATAACTAAAAAAAAAAAAAAAAAAAAAAAGTGCACCCAGAGTAATGATTTTCACACATGAAACACCTGCCTAGCCTCACGTGCAACTATACCAAGTCCCATCATTATGTCTCAGAGTATATGATTTTATTAGAAGGGGATATAACCTAAATACCATCGCACTAGAGTTGTGGTTCCTGCGCATGACATGCTGTCTCAATCTTGCCAAGTATTATCCATATATCTCAAAGGGTTTCTGAGCTAGGGCCCAGAAGATTTTGTCAGGGGAGGTAACTCACAAACCAGTGCACCAAGAGTCGTGGTTCTTGCCCGTGACAGGCTTGCTTAACTTAAACAATGAACATCACTCGAAGACTTGAAGATACGGCGATCACAAGATAGTCATACAATTTTATTAGAGGGGGAGATAACTCAAATACAATAATAACCATGACACCCAGAGTTGTGGGCCTTGTGAATGACATGCTGCCTCAACCTTGTGAACAAACATGCCAAGTATCATGAATATACCTCAAAGGGTTTTGGAGTTATGGCCATCACAATGTTATTTTGTCAGGGAAGGTAACTCAAATGCCAGTACACCAAGAGTCACGGTTCTTGCATATGACAGGTCTGCTTAACCTCATGTACAACTGTACCAAGTACTATCAACATGTCTTGAAGAATATTGGAGATATGGAGCTCAAAAGATAGTCATCCTATTTTTATTGGAATGGGGATAATTGAAATGCCATGGCACCAAGAGCTGCGGTTCTTGCACATGACACGCCTGCTTAACCTCATGTACAACTGTACCAAGTTCTATCAACATGTCTCCAAGATTATGGGAGATATGGCGATCACAAGATAGTTATTCTATTTTATTTGAAGAGAGATAATTCAAATGCCATGGCACCAAGAGTTGTGGTTCTTGCGCTTGACATGCTGCTTCAACCTTGTGAACAATTGTTTCAAGTTTCATCAATATATCACTAAGGGTATTTGAGTTATGGCGATCACAAGATAACAATTCTATTTTTTTGGAAGAGGAGATAACTCATATGGCATGGCATGAAGAGTTTTGGTTCTTGCGCATGACATGCTGCTACAACCTTGTGAACAATTGTACAAAGTTTAATCAATATATCTTGAAGGGTATGGCAGTTATGGCGATCACAAGATAGTCATTCTATTTTTTTTCGAAGGGGAGATAACTAAAAAAACCATGGCTATTGATGTTATTGCCCATGACATGCCGTGTCAACATTGTTTACAATTTTGTAAAGTATCATCAATATATCTCGAAGGATATTGGAGTTATAGAGATCACAAGATAGTCATTCTATTTTATTGGAAGGGGGGGATAACTGAAATACCATGGTACCCAGGGTTGTGGTTCTTGCGCAAGACACGCCGTCTCAACATTGTTTACCATTGTGCCAAGTATCATCAATATACGGACGACCGAACGCCAAGCCGATCGCTATATCCCCCGAATCTATTCGGTCGGGGGTGAAAAGGAAATTATCTTTCACAGACTGGTCCACAGCTCTTCATTTCTTTGTATAAATTTACATGTATATGTCTAGAACAAATAGTCCGTAACTAATCATATTGCATTTCTGTGCTGTCTGATCAGAGTATTTGCTATGCATTCTGTGGATGAAGAGAGACACGTGACTATGCGACTCATTTTGTTAAATATTCGCACCTGAAGACAGAACTCGAAGGCTGGCTCATTTGGCCGAGTGGTTAAGACCTCTAGTCTGTAGTGTTCTAAAGGTTCAATGAGATGCAGCACACAGCACATGCAATTTCTCCAAGATTTCGGGAATTTATAGGTAATTAATATTTTTACGTAGAATTGCTGTTGTTTAATCATTATCATCTTATTGCATAGACAAATACTGGAATGTACCTTTGAATAACTTACACACATTAAAAGCGACATCCCATACAGTCAAAACAAGGTATCTTAAGACAAATTATACAGTAAATATGAGACATACCATACAGTTAGAAATTGTTTGGGATGGTCAGTCTGGCTCTTCGTGTGATTTCGTATGGAATTCTAGAGGCACTTATTTTTAGTATAACTCATTATAGATTATTAATCTATCTTAAAACTGTCTTAAAAGATATTTTTCTTTCGATTAATGCTCTCAATTGGTCGATTTTCTGGTCACAGGTGAGGTGTGATTCTTACAAACACTAGTGATTTGCAGCTGAAAAATAGATTTAAAGCATAGAAAACGACATCTTGCCATGCCCAAAGGTGGTCAGTATGGAAAACAAAATAAATAAAGCACACTTACCAAGTTGTTCATGTCCAAAAAAATAAATATACAAATATAGAAGACAGACCACGCACATACACCTTCAAGGTCATAACAAAAGACAAGGATCTGTCCACTATACAGATTGGAACATCCGGGTTAAGTGTACTGTACGCTCCCAACCAGTGAGTATGAGGGAACTGAGTGGGTTGTTAAAACTAAATGTTCCAAGATGGAGGTCAGTATTATAGTAATAAGGTAAAAGTGTACCTCTTCAGTAGGCATAAACTTGACTTGTACATTGAGTCTCTGTCCAGGCATCAGTGTGCCAGTAGGTGGCATCATCTCAAAATGTCTTGGCTTGCTCTTGTCGGTCTTAGACTTCCTTCTCAAGTGCAAAGGTACATGCTTGTCAGACTGAAATATAACCCACTCACATATTTACATACACCAAAACCTCTTTATAACATTATTAATGGGGTCCAAAGCAGACACTGTCTTAGTTAAACAACAGTGTTATATCCAAACAAAAATGTATAAATTATATAGAAAAATGACCATTTATGGTCATTTTTCTATATAATCTATACATTTTTGGGAACCATCTTCAAACAGTGTCATATCCAAAACCATGTTACAACGAGCCGTGTAATAATGAGGTTGTGGTGTACTCTAAAAACAAATTAAATGTCATCTTTTGAACCTGCAACAAAACTGTTCAAAGTTACACAAATAGTGGAACAGGTTTCAATCAAATTGTTTTAAAATAATTTCCACAAATTGTTTTAACATTTAACACAATTTCCATAAAACATTTTCACATAAAAAATTTAAATGCAACCTCATCCAAGCTTCTTTTGACTTGATAGTGCTAAAGCAATAAATTAAGTATTTTTTTTTTAATTAATGCAAGCAATGTTTTGAAGCAAACTTATGTTTTCACTGCATTTTAAAGTGGCATCCATCATCTCAAACAGAATGTTTTTCACTGTTACCTTGAAAAACCTTCACACTGCTTGCTGGTTTTTTATAAATGTTCCCTGACAAACATTAAGATACCCCCTTAGGCAATTTAAATAGCATCTTTTCATGATGTAAGGATCTTACATGAGTGTTTATGTATCATTGAATTTATTAAAAGAGTTGAGGGAAAGGGATAAAATATGAGCCTTTGCCGAGCATTTTATCCCTTTTCCTCAATGAGTTAAAAAAATTCAATAATATGTGAGCATGAATGCAAGATTCTTTTTATCATATATGACATTTAAAATGCATTTAAATCATGATTTTTGTACAAAAATGTCAATATTCGGCTATAAGTAAATGCAACGTCGTTGAGGATGACGAACGTGTAACGTTACGGGATGTATCTAACTAATTTAATCCATTTACGGGCTTTAATACATGTACATGGCATTATTACATTCTCAGAACCGACGTTATATGATAAATTAAGAAACAAGCATTTTCATTTTATTTTACCCAATATTTTCACTAACAGAAATCTAAAGCAACAGTTTTCCAGTTAAGTAACATCTTTTATTCAATTCCAGACATATTTTTTTGAAATAAGACCTGTTGCAGGACACGGTAGCTCAACCTGGTCTACAGAACTTAGAGTTCTAAGCTTACCATCAAGGATTGGGTAATACAATCTTGCCAAGTATAAACTTAATCCACCTGAAGGGATTGAAATATATTGAGAACATATATGGCCAGGCAGGTATGCAGGGGAGGGGTGGGAATTATCTCATATTCATTCAGTTTTTCACCAGAAATCAAGTTTACACCCTAACTTTGGACCTCAAATCAAGATTTTCTTCAGCTTAGCACCCCCCTCTGCAAAATACCTGAAATTCGCACCCCCTTTTTCAAAGAATGCATACGGGCCTGTATGCAAAAACTTGAATGCAGAACTAACAAAGTTTGCAGATGCTGAAAATGCCACCAATGCCAATCAATATTAATACCAGGGACAGTGCAATGACCCTGCCTGTACAGGTGAACCAAGAATAATTTATTTTGTTTCTTAAATAAAACAATGCAGTACTTTATCAGGTGAATAGTAACAGTTTAAATTGAAAAATTCAACTTCAAATAATGCAGAAAATAAAAAAGAGCAAAAAATACAGAACATCAGAAAAAAATAGGAAGAAAAGGAAAACAACCAAATAAATGAGCTGACACACAACAAAACATACAAGAAGTGCGGTGCAACCAGTGAAGACTAAGATCAGAACTGTCTAGTCAGTCTTCACTGTTTACATGATTCTATAATATCTAGGCTATCTGGCTTAGCTAAAGAGCAATGCTGAATGCTCTGGCTGGACTGGCTTAACCCATTGTATGCTAGTGGACTCTTCCATTGCTATATTTTGGACAAGTCCATTTGTCATATAAGGCATGTCAGGCCTATTTTTATGTTCTTATTCTATTTTCGGTGGAAAATTCTGTAAGCAAATAGTGCAGGCCCTGATCAGATGCTGCAGAATGCGGTGTCTGATCTGGGCCTGCACTGTTTGCCAAGGTACCCCTTTAGGGGTTTCCTGCATACAATGTGTTAATCCACATTTTGATTTGTAACTTCATTTGTTACACACATCTTCTTGTAAGTTGTCTTGCTCTCGCTCAAATAACCTGGGAAAAACTTCAAAGGAGGCCAACATCAATAGAATATGAACTATGTTTCTGATATTTGACACATTATTATCAAATTAATCCTCACTATGCCGAATATTTTCAGTATGCTACACTTCTCCCTAATTTTCAGCCATTTGTGTTGCATGATTTCATTCTTACCATGAATTCAGAAGCAGAATGGAAAACAGTATAGATCCTGATCAGCTGAGAAGCCAGCTGATCTGGAACTAAACTATTTCAACAAAAGATATATCAGAGCAAGGATTGTGGCCACGTAAAATCAATTTAAGCCCCCCAGTGGAATTCGTTCCACTGACCGTTCCAAGGCAGTTCTTCTGTCGTGGTTTATTTTTGGTATGGCTTGTCTTTGAGTGTGTGTATCGCTTACATTATTTTGTTTTGGATAGCCAATTGACCATTTTGTGGGAAAGTAACTTTTGGCTTTCCGCTAGTGATGTTTTCATTAGGGTCTAGTTGTTTCATGTTTGTGTTTCTTTCCCTTCGTGTCTCTGATGAGAGCTGTGTGTTAATTGTATTGATTCCTGATCATTGCCTCCACTTCTATTTTAACTGTGGTGTGTTTGTGAGTTTTACATCCAACCGACAACTATATATGAGGTCAGAGTGGTGATGGACGCAAACCAAAGTCTGAAGAAGCCTGGTATCAAACCCAAGAGACCCCTGATTAAGTAGCTTAACCACTATAGCACTGAGGGGCGTAACTTAACCACAATAGCACAGAGACTTCTCAGTGTGATAAGGGTTAAGAGTCACTGACCTGGCTGTGCATTGAAACTGTCTCAAAATCGGTCATTTAACATTGTATGTTACAGAAAATAGATGGGTGCTGTTAAGATGAGATTTCAGGAACTTTTTACACAAGATGCAAATATGCATGGTGAAGCAAACACATTTAGGTTTCAATCACCATCACATGAACAAATTAAAAGAAGAATGTCCAATACTGACTCTATGAAAATTGATCACATTTAGCCAAATGATATTTGATGAAAATATGTCTGGATAGGTTTATTAGTAGTGGCGATATTGTATAATTATTCATCTATAACTCTTTGGAATAAAATCTCAAACATGTGCCTTCATTTATTTAAATGGTTGATGCTTTGTTTGTTTGTTTGATTTGAGGCAACAACAACACTGTAAAGGTCATTTTGGAGATGTTGCTTCCACTTTTGTGGGACTTTCACCCAACACTGAGATGAAATGACATCTCAAGCCCTGCTGCCTAATGAAACAATAAGGTTTATGAGCATGGGCGGTCCGACACTCACACCACTTTGCCTGGGCAGGCTTAGATCCTCTAAGCGGTTTACCAGTACTCGTGTGCAGGTCAGTTTCAGCTCTGCGTTGAAGCATCATGCAGCCCATCTCTTTCTTCAAGCCCCAATGGGCCTGGGACGAAATGGTCGATGCTACTCGATGACATGTGACAAGATACCATTTAACCCTTTTTATACCAAATGGAATCTTTCTTCTTATATATAGCAGGAGTCCATTTAACAAGAGGCCCATGGGTCACTACGCTCACCAGAGGTATACAGGCATGGTGACCATCTTGGTCATGTGACAACAAAAGGCCACCATGCAATCAGTAAAATCCACTGTCTTGCCTTTTTTCCATACAATTGTCTATGTGACCAAATTTGACCATAAGGTAAAAACAAGTCAAGGTCAACCAAAGGTCATCATTTGAAGAAAATTGGTACGGTCCGAGCCCCCGATGCTGCATACCAAGTTTCAAGGTCATTGGCCATTTGGTTCCTTTAAAGGTTTTTTACCATATCTGGGCATGGCAGCCATATTGCTCATGTGACCCAGTCCTTATGAACAAACTTTCATTCCCCCTTCCCATAGAAGCTCCACATGTAATTTGGTTTCAATCAACCTAGCAGTTTGAGTAGAGAAGAAGATTAAAATACTGAATCTGAGCCATCCAGGACAAAGGTTGGCAAATGACCTTGACCTTTGGAGTTGAAAAACTTCATTCAGCTGATTGCAAATATCATTTCTGATGCCACAAGTTACCATGCAATCAGAAAAATCCACTGTTTTGCCCTTTTTCCATACATATGTCTAAGTGACCGTATTTGACCTTGACGTAAAATAGGTCAAGTTCAATCAAAGGTCATCAATTGAACAAACTTGGCAGGGCCCAAGGCACCAATGCTGCATACGAAGTTTCAAGGTCATCGGCCATTTGGTTCCTGAGAAAAAGATTTTGAAAGGTTTTTACCATATATGGGCATGGCGGCCATATTGGTCATGTGAGCCAGTCCTTACAAACAAACTTTTGTTCCCCCTTCCTATAGAGGCTCCACATGTAATTTGGATTCAATCGACCCAGCAGTTTAAGTTGAGATGATAAAAATACTCAATCTGAGCCTTCACAGACAAAGGTCAGTAAATGACCTTGACCTTCGGAACTGACAAAATTCCATTCAGCTGAGTGCAAATATCATTTCTGATGCCACTAGCTACCATGCAATCAGAAAAATCCAGTGTTTTGCCTTTTTTCCATATAAATATCTAAGTGACCATATTTGACCTTGACATAAAACAGGTCAGGGTAAACCAAAGGTCATCATTAGAACAAACTTGGTAAGGACCGAATCCCCGATGCTGCATACCAAGTTTCAAGAACATCGGCTGTTCAGTTCTTGAGAAGAAGATTTTTAAAGGTTTTTACCATATATGGGCATGGCGGCCATTTTGGTCATGTGACCCAGTCCTTACGAACATACTTTCGTTCTCCCTTCCCATAGAGGTTCCACATGTAATTTGATTTCAAACTACCCAGCAGTTTAAGTTGAGAAGAAGATAAAATTACTGAATCTGAGCCTTCCAGGACAAAGGTCAGTAAATGACCTTGACCTTCGGAATTGATAAACTTCCATTCAGCTGATTACAAATATCATTTCTGATGCCACAGGTTACTATGCAATCAGAAAAATACACTGTTTTGCCCTTTTTCCATACAAAGCTTTTGGCTCTGGTGAGCTAAAAATTTAGGGGTGTCAGGTTGTGTTTTCTTAAAAAAATGTGTTGGAAAATGGCAGAACTTTTGGCAAAAAGTGTAGGCCCTGATCAGACAGCATGTTCTGCGGCATCTGATCTGGGCCTGCACTGTTTGCAACTTTCCCCTTTTGGGGGTTTCCGGTATAAAATGGATCAAGTTGACCAACTTAAAACTGAAATTGTCTTTAAAGTATGAATGATACTTACTGATGTGAGTGTTAAAGGCTAATAAAAATGGATATGAAATACAGGTATATTGCTAAACCTACAGTGTTAGAAAATGGTTTGAACATATTCATGTGTTTTTGATGCCTATCGAAACTTTTAATTTCCTGATAGTTTAGTGAAATCCATTTTGACCATAACTACAGGTAAGTTGTGACTATGAGCAGTTGTCATTAGTGGTAAATTGATTGATATCATGAACTTTCTTGCTAAGCCAATTCTACAATTATATACACAATGAAAGGTGAAGATACATGCTACATTTTCTAACCTTAAAATCTAGCTATCTAACAATCTAGCCAAAATAAAAGAAATACCTGGATAGGATTTCATGAAATGTCTCCAGTTTTAAGCAAAAAATGTGTGGGATTTTTTTTTAATTGCCATTGGCTTTTGGCAACTGACAAATAATGTAATAAATGCTGAATGTTTACAATATTTCACTTCGACTGAAAAACTGATGCAACTTCAGAGTATATTTGAAAATTCTGGCATTTCGAATATAGAAATAGAATGAAAAATAAACTAAAATAATATGATTACCGAATCTTCACTCTAAAGAAAGGAAAACAGAACAAGGCATACAATAAAATTGAAACAACAAATTATCATATGAATACAAAATAATCAGCTAGCAAGACATAAAATTGAATATCAAAAGCCACAGACAAATTTAGGTCATTCTGAGAGGGGGCATTTTGAAGAGGTGATAACTGATTATTACAGCTGCATTTAAATCAATAAGGCACAGAAAATTAAAATATTTTCTGACATCCATAATTTATGAACACATGTTATGAAGCCTACTAAGAAGTCAAATCCATTTAAATGATATGAGCTGGGCAATGTCAAAAATTCTGAATAGAATTTTATTAATCTAGTGTTAAAAAACATATTTTTTTGTTGTCTCGTATTGTTACCTTTTATAAGGAATTTCAAACTAAATTTCCTGCAATCATTTAAACCCTTATCCTGCTGAAAAAAATAATTTTGGCACACCCATTTCTGACCCAACCAATCAAAATATTTGATCTAATGTTTCAATCAAATTCACAAACTAATTGACAGACAGTGTATATCCTGATCAAGTGAAGCCAAATGATCGGGATCTACACTGTTTGCAAAGGTACAGTGAAATTCCACTGTTAAGACCACCTAAAATTATGACTAATTCTGCTATATAAAGCTCATTTGGAACGGTACACTTAATTTTTCTTTCTATTTTCTGCATACAATGACCTATGGATCAGGGACCAACTTTGGAACTGTTCAAAAGTGGTCTCTAAGACCACTTTTGAACAGTCCCAAAGGTGGTCTTAATATAGGAATTTTACTGTATATAGGGGTTGTTGTATTCAGTGGGTTAAGGGGTAATTATGTTTGAATAAAAGAAGAACTCTATGATACCTACATACAATAAAATTTCTGCAAACTTTAGTGGTGTCAGGATAAGTTACTTTAGAAAATGATCTAGAAAATGGCTGAACTTTTGAAAACAGTGAAGGACCTGGTTAAACACGGCAGAGCACAGCTTCTGATCTGGGCCTTCATTGTTTGCCAGTATCCCATATAAAATATGTGAAACACATTTCAGCTGGGAATATGGGTCATTGGCAAGCAATGTAACCAGAGTGCAGCATCAAAATTCTGAGCCATTTTCTAAAAAATAACTGAACCTGACATACCTAAATTTTGACATGAATATACAGTAAAATACCGCTATTAAGACCACCTAAAATTGAGACAAAATCTGCTTTTAAAAGCTTATTGAGAAGGTTTCAGTTATTCTTTCTTTGCATTTTTCACACCCAGTGTCTCCTAATAAGTGACCAACTTTGGGATTGTTCAAAAGTGGTCTTAAGACCACTTTTGAACAGTCTCAAGGTGGTCTTAATATAGGAATTTTACTGTATCTTGCAGGGAAGATTCTATTCGGTTGGTTGGGTTTATTGTAATATTACCTTTTTCTTGTCCTTGTCAGAAGGCACAGAGTTCCATTCACACTTCACATGTTGGTAGTTGTGCAGCTGAACAATAACCACACGGCACTCGCCACATTTCACATCTCCAAAGTCCAAGGCATCATCTGATATATGCATGTCAGGCATGGTAACATTGGCTTTTAGGCGAATCAGGATCATAGGGCCATTCAGAATCTGTGAACAGTAAAGTGAGTGTGTTTAAGTTTAAAAAACCACCAACAGCTAAGGTCATACAGATAAACCTGTCTCTGTATGACCTTAGCTGTTGGTCTAGAGAAGCGCGGGATCAAACCCACTACACCTAGTATGTATATGAGGTGAATAGCTTATCCATTACAACACAGAGGCATCTATGAAACAGTAAAATAGAAGTGAAGGCAGTAAAACGTTTCACCCTGAGGATATGAAGTGGACTTTACCATCTTGCAATTTGGATATCTTCATTCTTACAAACAGATGGTTTAGTCAAAATTATTAACAGGGTGGCAAATGATGACATGGCCCATAGTCAGTGAGCCGTCCTATCTGGATCTACATCCCTCTGGTGAGATTGAGAGTGTGGCCAGCAGATTAAGATCATCTAGACAGTCAGGGCAGACATTTTGCAGTGCATCATACTCCAATAGTAAGCATTCTGCAAAATCTGACTGGAAAAAACATCACAGACAAGTCAAAAAGGATCTTGCTTCATTTTGAAAGCATTAATGTGGCATGTTTTGAATAAGGTTTTCATGTTAATGCTGTATCTTCATATATATCCAGGAATTATTTTCAAGACGCCTGGCAACAGTTAATGGTCAGGCATGAGACTGGAAGCTTTGTGAAAAACTCTGAAAACCCCTAAATTTCAGATATACTTGTTCAAATCTATCAACTTAATGAAACACATTCTGAAACAGAAAACTCTGAAATGTGCCAAAAATTTAAACAGTCTCATGCCTGAATGACTGACATGAAATGTGCTTATGTATACATACGTTGATTGGTACAACTGTCTCCACAGGTCCTAGCTGAAGATTTGCACCACGTGGATCAAAACTGACCACAAAATCCACAGTCTCATGGTCTGGAGCTCCTGGTAAATTACGAACTCTGTCGAGCTCAACATGAAAGCCATGATGATGTATATCATCTCTCTCCACTTGGAATGAAGCAGAGAACCAGCCTGTGTTGGTTGCCTTGACAACATGGGTACGAACTGTTCCTAGCACAACATAGCCAAAATCTAGTAGATACTCTGGCAGCCTTGGTCTGAAAACACATATTCAAATAATAAAAACAACACTTCAAAACAGCCTGGAACAAAAAAGTACATTGCAGGTTTTCAAAATACTAAGTTCCTCATAGAATATGCTGACTATATACGAATATTATTCTCACGTTTGTTTGTCAATACACCACCTCTTTATAACACTATTAATGGGGTCCAAAGCAGAAACAGTGTTAGTTAAACGTGTTATATTCAAACAAAAATGTATAGATTATATAGAAAAATAACCATTTATGGTCATTTTTCTATATAATCTATACATTTTTGGGATCCATCTTGAAACTGTTTTATATCCAAAACCGTGTTATAACAAACCTTGTTATAATGACATTGGGGTGTAACATGTACATGCAATATGAATGGAAGCGGAAGATTCCAATATTGTAAATCTAGCCTGTTTACGGTATTTTTTTTATATTTCATTTGTGCACGGTATTCAATAAACTTGGGTGGTATACTGTTCAAAATTAAGATTTTAAATTTCATTGTGAATGAACAAATTATAACTTGAAATACAAAAGCATTCAGACAATTTCAAGCTTACTTCTTCTTTCTCTTTCCTCCTTTTGAGTCTGCTGTGGTCTGAGTCTCTCTGCTGTCATTACTGGTGGGTGGGGAAGGCTCAATCGGTTCCAGTTTTACTGAAGACTCCTGCAGATCCTTAGAGAAGTCACGCACAGACAGACGTTCCACTTCCATCTGAACATCCAGAGCAGATGGCATGATGCATAGCTCACCCTGAAAACACAGCAAGGACATTTCATATTCCAAATATTCATTCTTATCCATGATTCCCTCTCTTTAAGATAGTTGCTTGCTATGATTAATCCTTATCCTGCTGCATAAATTAATCAAGCCACTCCCATTGCTGATTATCAACCAATCAAATTACTTCATAGAATATATTTATTCAATTCTCAAACTGCATGACAAACTGTGTAGATCCTGATCAGATGGCTTCTTCAGAAGCCATCTGATCTGGATTTGCACTGTTAGCAAAAGGCAGGGCTTGTCGTTAACCCATTTCAAGCTGGAAAGGAAATTTTGGGGTATCTGGTTGTGTTTTTTGGTGTGGATTATCTTCAGTAACTTATTTAGAGGTGCTGCACTTTTTTTGCGACCAGTGAAGGATCAGATCAGATGTTTTGTTATCAGCATCTAGTTTGGGCCTGCACTGATTGTCAATGTTCCATTTTGGTATTTCTTGTCTAAAATGGGTTAATTCCATGTTTGTATTGATACTCTGATAGAGCTATATTTTTATTTAAATAAAGACAATGTTTTATTAACTCTGACAGACAATCTTTACAACAAGAAAAATACAGTATGGTTCACAAGAAAAACTGCTGTAAGCCATCTCAGAGGTGTTTATGAAGTGTACTCCAACATCTTTGGATCTGGATACATCCATTCTTGTAAATTTGGAGTTTGGTAAAATCATTAAAAGGATGACTCCATCTTTGGATCGGGACACGTCCATTCTTGTAAATGTGGATTTTGTTAAAATCATTAAAAGGATGACTTCATCTTTGGATCTGGAAATGTCCATTCGTGTAAATTTGGAGTTTGCTAAAATCATTAAAAAGATGACCATCTTTGGATCTGGACACGTCCAATCTTGTAAATTTGGAGTTTGTTAAAATCATTAAAAGGAAGACTCCATCTTTGGAACTGGACACGTCCATTCTGTAAATTTGGAGTTTGCTAAAATCATTAAAAGGAAGACTCCATCTTTGGAACTGGACACGTCCATTCTGTAAATTTGGAGTTTGATAAAATCATTAAAAGGAAGACTCCATCTTTGGAACTGGACATGTCCATTCTTGTAAATTTGGAGTTTGATAAAATCATTAAAAGGATGACAAATATTGTAAATCCTGATGGGATGGCGTTTGTAAAGTATCTGTACCAATCTACAGGATTGAAAGGAATCCTCTGGAAAAAAATCTAAAAAGAGTAGCACTCAAAAAGAGAATACTCCTTCCATTTCTCTCCAATTCACTCTAGTCTATGTTTCAAAAATTAATGTGGTGTTAAAGTCTTTTACCTGCATTCTTGCATGATCTATCCTAGGTGCAAATTGCTGCAAAATTACTGCTAAATTCTGCAAGAAAACTTTTCAAAACATCATGGCAAACCCGCACCAAAGCACAAGGCTAGCTGTGAAAGTTGCTATATTGTATGAGCACCTGATCTCACAGTATTTTATGGATTATATTTTAACAAAGAATTTTTCTAGATGAGCTGATAGATACATGTACTGGCATTGAATCACGAGTATAGCAAGTGGTGGGAAGAAGTAGATACAGCTCTGCATGTGTCATAACTACACCTGATACTTCACGATACAGCTCTTGTGTATACTCAGTAATATATATTTTGAACTCCATAGGACAGGCTTACACATTAGCTGTTAAGCAGTATAATGCACATTCTTATGCCGGAAACTGAAAATTGCATTTTTTGAATCAGTGGAAGGGAGAAAATGACCACAATCAATCTCCATGAAAGAATGTCGCCAACCTGGCAGGTGCTGAACCTGCAACCTCCTGATCACCATGTAATACATGTACCAACTGAGCTACTAAGGCAGGCTTTGAACTAGGTGATCATTATGAGACCAAACTAGAGCTGCCGCCTAACGGGCGCCAATTATACCCCCGCATGCGTTGTCAGACAAATTTTTACAAGTATTTGACCTTGAGGAAGGTCAACGTAAAGGTCAAGGTCAGGTTTGTGTATATCAATCTTAAGTACTAGTGGCAAGGTGTTGTGTGTGAATATTAAAGAAATCAGTCAAAGAATAAGGAAGTTATGAGCAATGTTAAAGTTTTTTGTAACGGACCGACGACGACAGACGACAAGCTGACTCCTATATACCCCCTTCAAACTTCGTTTGCGGGGGTATAAATACATTTGTTTGTTTGTTTGATTTGAGGTTTAATGTCCCCGTCAACACAGTATAGGTCATTTTTGAGATGTTGCTTCCAATTTTGTGGGACATTTACCCGACATTGAGATGAAATGAAATCTCAAGCCGTTGCCCAATGAAGCCAATAGGGTTTGTAAGCATTGGACGGTCCGACTCGCACCGCTTTGCCTGGGCAAGCTTAGAACCTCTAAGCGGTTTACCAGTACTCATGTGCGGTCGGTTTCAGCTCTGCGTGAAAGCATCATGCAGCCCATCTTTTTCTTCAAGCCAAAATGTGCGGGGGGCCATCAAAATACATTTACAAACAGCAATCACTCCAACAAACCTATGCAGGTAAGCATCCCAGTTTTGAATTATTGTCAGAAGTTTTGTCTGGTATTTTCTTGGAAGGCATTAATATGTGAAGATGCAGAGTTTTGTTAGCGTCTTCACATTTTAAATAAACATTAAGATCTTTCTTATGACTTCACTTAAAGGGTAAAAATGAAACATGAAGACTGCTAACAGTGGAAACTACAGTGGAAGTGAAATACTTGTACATGTGATTTGAGTTCACCTGCTTATTTCTAATTCACAAATCATATAGCCTTCCCAATAACCATTAACCCATAAAATGCCAATCACTATTGTAGTCTGCTTTGCCGTCTGCCGGTTACCTAAAAAGTAATTTTTTTGCGAACAGTGTGGACTCAGATCAGACTACAGATACATTTTCAGATGTACAATTTAATAAATTTCACTCTTCTTTAAATATTTTGGCACTAGGCCTAGCAGACATCACTTAGCAGACATCATTTTCAAATACAATTTTTCTTATTTTTCAGAGAAATAATGCCTGGCATTACATCTGAACCGTCTGCTTGGTAGACGCAAACGATTCACATGTAAAATTCACTTTGAAAAGTTAAGTTAACCATCAGTAATACGAATTCACTAGAAACTACATGTTTAAGCCGCCATTACTATTTTCCAGAAACAAACAAAGCAAACCGGATGTAACGTCAATGTTGTACACGGCGTAAACGACCAAACATTCTTAACGTCACTAGCGCCGTAATTGCAACAGCAAACTAACGTCTTTGACGTTACAGCCATGCGGTCTCTGAGTTTTCAATCTTTTGATCCAGACAGTCTTTCTAAGCACCCGTTCTGTGTGGTTTCTGTTGTAGAGCACGTCTTTGACGGTACAGCATTGACGTTACGTCCGGTTTGCTTTGTTTACTTCCGGAAAATTGTAATGGTGGCTTAAAAATGTAGTTTCTAGTGAATTCGTATTATTGATGAAGGTCTAGTGCCGAAATATTTAATGAAGAGTGAAATTTATTAAATTGTCTATTTTTCTTCCCTCTGGAGGACCCACAAAATATTGTTTTCAGATGTAGTTTTTCTCGGCGTCTTGAGGGTTAAACTACCCACCACAAAATTAGCAGACATCATTTTCAAATAAAATTTTTCTTTTTTTTCAGAGAAATAATGCCTGGTATTACATCTGGACCGTCTGCTTGGTAGACGCAAACGATTCACATGTAAAATTCACTTTGAAAAGTTAAGTTAACCATTAAGATGGCGAGAAAAACTACATCTGAAAAGGTTGTCTGCTTATGTTGTCTGCAGAAATTTTTTTTGCCAACTTTTTAAAAATATTTTTGCATACAGGCAAACAGTATGAGCCCAAATCAGACTGCTCCTACAAGAACAGTCTGATCTGGGTCCACTGCAAAAAAAAAAATGCTTTTAAGGTAACCGGCAGATGGCAAAGCAGACGACAACTGTCGTGATTGGCATTTTATGGGTTAATTTAATTGCAGTCCACTCCAAAAATTTATACTGCTTGAAGGATTAAAAATACAAACTAGCTTTTCAATATTTAATGCTACCAAAGAAGACCCAGTGTTTGTTATGTTGCCTTGATACATTGCACTGAGTTCCACCAGAATTCTTCCATCGGTTCAAGATACAGTCAAACTGCAATCATGCCAGGTAAACTCAAAAGGGTGAGCCGGCGAATATGCAATCAAAATCCCTACGGGAACTTCCAGCCATGACTTATGTGACATAAAATGTGTCAACAAATATGTTATTTATTGATTTTTAAACATATTTTGAAAAATTGGACAATGAATTTCTCATCTGCATCAGAAAAGATAGGTGTGGACATGAAAAGGCAAGCAGTTGATTTTTAATTTAATTTCTCCCGGAGGAAGGTAGTCAAATATTTCTGTTTTTAACTGTTTTCTAGTGCCAAATGAAGGTATTTTCTGCTACCCGGGCTATGCAAAACCTAGCTAACATGTCAAATAAGACATAATTCAAACTACTTCCATGTTGAAATAAATAAGCTGCAAAATTTCTGCAGGATTTGTTCCAGGGGCTTAAATGTTTGTGCTGATTACAACTTACGAGGCCTGATTACCTCTTACGTGAATATTACCATTACGGGGGCAGGAACAACTGATGGGTGTCTGATTACAATTCACTTCTTCATTCAATAGCCCACACAAACATTTAATCAAAGCCCTGAAGGCACTGCAGTTGTTCTGCACAACTGAAAATACTGTTAATTTTATTCTGAACGACATAACCTGCTGATAACTGATATCAATATGCAACAAATACTGACTTGTGAATATTTGCACACTGTTTGTGACTCTAACAGTAGACTATCAGCAAACATAACATTTTTTATTTAAACAAAACAAATTGATAAATGTATTAGAATATGGCTAACTGCACTGTTATATTGGGGAGTAAATTATGATTTTTTTATTTTTTTTGGTTTTATGGCCCTTTCAAGATTATTTCACTCATATCAAGCCGATCATTAATCAGAGGTGGGCGAAAACCGGAGTGCCCGGAGAAAAACCACCTGACCTTCCGTTGCAGAACTTGGCATCTCACAAAATTATGATTTATGGTGTGTCATGTAAAATTAAGTCTGCAACTGGAAAAATGTCAATCTACCACCAAAAATGACAATTTTGAAGACAGTAGATGTTTCATGTGATCCAGGCATCGGCAATAGTTTATGCTTACATATCATCAATGAACAATGCAAACCTTTCAAAAATAGAACTACCAATACACATACACATTTACCTCTTTATAACACTGTTCATTATAACACAGTTTGGAATATAACTTTTTTAGCCGGACAGAGTTTATAAAAAAGTGAACAGGAAGTCCCGAAAGTTGTCTCCCTTTCAAAACTAGTGGAAAAAATTATCAATTGTTCCCATTCCCCTTAAAGATTGATCCCAATAGTATATAGACTGTACTGGAAAAATAACCATAAACGGTTGTTTTTCTATAAAGTTTGGATCTAACATGTTTGTTTAATAATATGGTACCAAGAATACTGTTATAAAGAGGTAGTGAACAGAAAAAAACAAGTGCTCTACAACAAAATTTATGCAGAGGTAGTCTTCTGCTTTCAAACACAGGCCTTTCAATGAGAAAAGCTTAAAGGAAATAAACAAACAAAAGAAACATCACTTCATCTGCATTTTAAAGGCATTTTACTAGCACAAGATGACACATTAATATGAAGCTGACCAAATGTGCCAGTGGGAATGAGTTAGTGAGTTGTGTGTGAGAATGGTTCAGCATCACACAGTGCTTCAACATACACTTTTCTCGGCTTCATCATGTTTCTTTATCTGTTGAAATGTAGAAAAACATACTGTCATCCCTAACAATACCAACATTTAATAAATCGACAAAACTTGTTATAAAGATTAATTTCAGTAGAAGCAGATTAATAACAACAATTTCAGTGGGACAAATCCTGAACTAAACATGAGACGGATTAATTCAAGAATATTATCCCTAATATTAATGTTGTTGATATTTTTTAGAGGTGAGGCGATTCTAACAAATGTCCACAATATTTGTTTCTAGTAGTAAGTAAGGGGAAGAAAAACTCCCTATTGGGAGTCTTCTTTGTGGGAACAAATATTGTTGTTATATCGAGGGCCCTCTGTGACAATATCAAGTAACTCTTTTTCTAACATTTTGGCATATCAAAATTTGCACCAAAACTACATTTTTCATTTGAGCCTAACTTCAAGAATTCTCACTTATTTGCACATCATCAAAATATTAGCAAAATGCCATTTGAAAAAATATAAACTACACTATGATGTAGGGCAGGGAGACTTTTTACGGCCGCCACACATTCCCATACAACAGCTGTAGTGACGTTAAATATGTTCTAGAAAGGGTTGTCCTTTGGAAGCACACTTATACACAGGTCACTGATCAAATAAGCACCCTTTTCTCATCTCAGCAACATTAAAAAAAGCTGAATATGTGCTAAATATTTTTGCATACTGCAAAGTCATCAGTGAAAACAAGATTTAGAATCAATTTGCTGATGGGGAAACATGCCAAACATTAATGATCCTAAGTTTTGGGACAGATAAGCCTAAGCAAACAGTGCAGGAGCAGTCTGATCAGGGTCTATACTATTTGCCATTCTTTGCATCACTAAACAAATGTGTTAAAATTTTAGGAGAATTACAACAAGTCCTCACGGTGTCTGATTTTTAGGATTTTTATGGTAAATATGTTCTATAAAAGGGTTATCCTTTGGAAGCAAGGAATACACCACAGAAGTGAAAATATAGAGTGCACATGTTTTCTGGGCCAGACTAGCTAGTTTCGGCCAATTAGGCCTCATCAGTGACCCTCAGATATTTTCAAAATTCCACAATGGAATCAATGATCCCAAAGGACAAGAAAATATAATCTACACTATGATGTAGGGCAGGGAGACGTAGGGCAGTAACACTGGAGAAATTGCCTTTTAGAATTCTCCTATTTATGGCCTTCAAATGCATGTGCCCTGCAAACTAACTTTAGCTAGATGCATGGCTTCTCGCAAGAAAATACCCCAAGGTTTCTCTTGAAGGTTTGCTAGAAATAAAAGCTTTGACAATTATGTTCTAAAAAGGGTTGTCCTTTGGAAGCAACGCATACACCACAAAACTGGAAAATATGGAGTGTACATGTTTTCTGGGCTAGACTAGCTAGTTTTGGCCATTTAGGCCTTATCAGAGACTCTCAAATATTTTCAAAATTCCACAATGGAATCAATGATCCCAAAGGACAAGAAAATATAAACTACACTATGATGTAGGGCAGGGATACTTTTTACGGCCGCCACACATTCCCATACAACAGCTGTAGTGACGTTAAATATGTTCTAGAAAGGGGTGTCCTTTGGAAGCACACATATACACATGTCACTGATCAAATAAGCGCCCTTTTCTCATGAGTTGGTTGAAAGGCCATCAAACATAATGTGTATTACCGTAAAATTACTAAAAATTCCTACACCTTCAGGACATACTTTAATGCTCCTAAAAATATTAACAAATAAGTTACATGATCCAACAAGAAGGCGTCCAAAAGGTGCAGACAGTATGGCAACCAGTGAAGGCTCAAATCAGACTGCAGTCTGATCTTGGTCTGCACTGTTTGCTTAGGCCTATATGTTCCAATACTTAGGATCATTACAGTATTGACCATTAACTGTCACTGAATTATGGATATTTCCCTTAGCAATATTATACATGTATGTACAAAATGAAAGGGCAATCTTCATGTAAAACTACAGCCCTAGCGCCAACTCACACAAACACTCAAACAAACATAACATTTAACATTCAAGCGCTGAACATGACTAGCAGATGACACTTTTTTTGTGTGGAAAAGAAAAGGCTTGACATTGCATGTAAATAGTCTGACAACACTCAAGCCCTTTACCCTTTGAAAAATCAGAAAAAAAAAAAAGAAATTATTTCTGCTATAGAATAACTGGTAGTGCCTGAAGGATTAAAATTTGACTGTCAAGTGATTCTGCAATACTCTTAGGCCCCCGCCCATAGGGGCTTGAAGAAATATATGGGCTGCATGATGCTTCCACGCAGAGCTGAATCCGACCCGCACACTAGTACTGGTAAACCGCTTAGAGGATCTAAGCCTGTCCAGGAACCGCGGTGCAAGGCGGACCGTCAATGCTAATAAACCATATTGGTTTCATTGGGCAACAGGGCTTGGGAAGTCATTTCATCTCAATGTTGGGTAAAAGTCCCACAAAATTGGAAGCAATGTCTCCAAAATGACCTTTACAGTGTTGATGGGGACGTTAAACCTCAAATCAAACAAAAATCTGCAATACTCTTAAAATAGAAGTGAAGGCAATGATCAGGAATTGATACAACTAGAGCTGTCAGTGAAACTGACTAGGGCCCCGGCAGCGCTATCAGAGGAGTAAAAATTTGTGGACGGACAGACGGACAGACAGACAAACGGACGGACAGAGTGATTACTATAGGGCACCCACACTTTCAGTGCGGGGCCCTAATTAACCCACAGCTCACATCCGACAGTGACACCAAAGGGAAAGAAACACAAACATGAAATAACTAGACACTAATGGATACATCAATAGCGGAAAACCAAGAGGACAATTACTTTCCCACAAACCTGCCCCGATAGCTCAGTTGGTAGAGTGTCCACTCCGGGGAACGGGAGGTCTCGGGTTCGATCCTGGGCCGCGACATACCAAAGTCGTTAAAAATGGTACTAGCTGCTCCTCGCTTGGCACTCAGATTTACGGGGTAGAGCTAGGACTGGTCGATCCAGTGTCAGGATAATGTGACTGGGTGTGGTATCATGTAATGTGTCTGGGACATGATACTTCAGTGAGGCAGCACTATAAACGTGAGCATTGAGCTCCCTGTCGCAACCAGACACCGTCGTGATATGACTGAAAAATTGTTGAAAGCGACGTTAAACCCGAATTCACACACACACACACACACACTTTCCCACAAAATGGCCAACTGGCTATCCAAAACAAAATAATATAAGCAAAACACACACTCAAAGACAAACCATAACAAAAATAAACCGCGACAGAACCTGTTTATCTGGGTGATTGCAACTTAAACCAAAACCTGTTTATCTGGGTGATTTATTGCAACTCAAACCAAAATTAAAATTCACTCCACACTATGAAGTTCACCAGTCACTCTGTGACAGCTATCCATCTACTTTTGCAAGCTACAAAGGTTTATCTGCAGACTGATTTGTTAAGAAATAACCTGCCATTTCATTTTGATTCTAGCCTATTTGTCTCAGTCAATGGCACATATGAAAATGCAAAGCATGAATAAACTTCTTTAAAAATCTACATTCTTGCATAAAATCTTTTGAATATAGCTGTTTGAAGCTATTCTTGAATAGGTCAGAAGCAGTGTTCAAACAACAAAACCCATGTTCAAATCATGAAATTCACGAGCTGTTTGAACATGGGTTTTTAATTTTTGATTTCACAAGATAGGCCTTGCTTTGTTTACATCATGTTGAGCGACATTACATTGTCGCCCTGAACGTACCATTTTAGATTTTTCTGATCACATCAGAGGTCATTCCGGAACTGACCTCATTGTTAATGTTCTAAAGTAGCTGCCATGTTGGTTTTACGGTTGCATTTGAAGAGTTTTGGGGCGTTTTCATTGCACTTTGCCATTGGAATTAAGATATGCAAGAATAATGATCATCCAAGGTTATTTCATTGCAATGACATTTGCCATGTCCCTCGGAAGATATCTCAACACTTGGCTTGCAGATTGGTGTTCATACAGCTTCCTCGGAACACGGCAAATGTTCACCCATGGTTATTTCAATTACATTTGCTGTGTCCCTCGAAAGATATTTTAACACTTAGCAGCTTCCTCGGGACATGGCAAATATTAATGCATAAAAAAACATGGATGACCTCTGTCCAGTGACCTGTGCACTAACCAAGTCTGACCAGAGTTTTTCTTGTTTGCTCACTGAATAGCACAGATACTGTAGTAGAGGGCACATGCAAACAATGGAGACACTGATCAAACTGCAGAGGTCCATCCTGATCACAGTCTTTGCTGGTTACACAGTTATTACTGTAGGTTTTGTCACACAATAATTCATTTGTTACTGGGAAACTGACCAATTACTTCCCCAAATGACAATTCTGAAGGCTGCTATCCCCTAATTAATATATGCAACCACAGGGGTGGGTGATCAAAAAAGAATAGATACATGCATGTGTATATATCATTTCAGGTCAACCAATGGCACATTTTCCCCTCCACATAACAACTAAATAATTATTATATTTTTATATACCTGAGTATTTGTTTCCTCTTAAACTTAGATGGAATTAACTCTCCTTTTAACGGCTTTCAAAAATTATACCATGTTTAGCATAGATTTTTGCATCATGCATTCAAACACATGAAGATAAGTCAATAATGGTAGCACTCAGATGGAAAAGCTGATGCCTGATTTTTCAAGCAAGATTAATCCAAAATTTCATGCAAGTCTATGCGACAACTGCTTAGCATGCACTATAAGTAGAAGCATAATTGGTTGCTTCTTATGTTTTATATCGTACTACATGTATAACGTATCTTCTTCATAACACTGTTCATTTAATATGATTTGGAATACAATTTTAAAGAGGGGTCCCAAATGGTCTTTTTTCTATATAATGAATATACACTGCAACCTCGTTATAACGCGGGTGGTGGGGTCCAAGAACCCCAACCGCGTTAGTGGTGATCACCGCGTTATAAATTTGGGGGCACCGACAAACGTCATATCGTCGTCGAGCAATGTGTACCCCACCCACCAACAGCATGAAATTTCAAAATGTTAATTTCAGTGGATTAGTTGTTGGAAAAAGAACGATCAATAAGAAGTGTTCTAATATTACTGGTTGTTTATCTTTTTAATCCCATTTATTATCCTTGTCAGACATATGAATCATAATCCCCTATTCACCGTAAGTGTGTAATGGTCCATATGAATGACACTGCTAATGTGTATTATTGTTTTTTTTATCTGCTCTATTGTGTATTGGAGATTTGGCCGTGACGTTTAGTGCACCGACTTACTTTCAAGGTTTAGCAATGACAGGTCACAAAAAACACAGGTAAGGTGACCGCTGGGCAAATTTTTTTTTTATCATTTTTCGCGCCAAAACAGAGAAATGCAGACGCTGTTTTCATCTGTGCATCTGCATGTGGTAAATCCGTGGGGCCGTTTGTTGGGGGGAAATCATTATAACGCTGTTGGTCTGTCGCTCCATTTTTTTGCTTTTGTCCGCCAGTTTTGAAAATGGTCATTTTTTTCCCCATTTTTCCGCCGAACTCGGCAGTCAAAATACCATCAGCCAAGACAATGCCTGTATTCTTGCTTATTTACTCAAGTTGTCAATACTATTAATTTGTGAATAATTGCCTATGGCTTATTGATAAGACGGCAATTAACTGTGTGGTAAGGTGTGAAAACTAAGTAATCAAGGTATTTGTACCAGTTTGTCTCAATTAATCCCTTTGTAATTGTCACTTGCAGATGCTAAACAGGTAGATTTAGTGCAGTGGACCGTTAATCCACTTGATTGACTGAAATTATTACCGCTTTTTGTCCACAGGTTTGAAACCAATACACAATAGTTTTTACCATAATTCATGGGGCAAAAAGTGTTTTTTTGCCTTAAATTATGAAAAAAAGGGAGCCATGGAACACCCGCGTAATACTGATTTCTGCGCTTAAACGATCAGCGCTATAACGAGGTTGCAGTGTATTTTTGTATTACAGAAATAACAGTTGTTTAACTAACATGGTTTATGCTTTGGATCCCTACAATAGAGTTATAAAGAGGTTGATTTTTATTTTTAATAAGAATTTGAAAAAGGAAAACATACCAAAACAATTAATACATTAAATGAGATGTCACATAAATGAATAAAAAGCCCTAAGCATTCCTTTCTGAGACTAAGCATTCCATTCTCAGACATATTATGTGCGTAGACAACTAATAAGGCTAGATATATGTCTTCTTGTATAAATCTCAAGATCTTATGTACTTGTCTGCAAGCAGCAAAGGCTCTGGTGGGACTGGGCTTATATGCAGTCTCACCTGAGCTATCTCTGGTTGCCTATGTGAGAAATACCCTTTTTTAATGTGCTGATAAGAATTTGAAAAAAAAAAGAAAGAATATGGCATAAACATAAAAACACTTCAAGCTGAAGAAGTACATCACTTGAAACAGTAAAAAAACTAGAGCTGCCGCCTAACGGGCGCCAATTATACCCCCCCATGCGTTGTCAGACAAATTTTTACAAGTATTTGACCTTGAGGAAGGTCAACGTAAAGGTCAAGGTCAGGTTTGTGTATATCAATCTTAAGTATTAGTGGCAAGGTGTGTGGTGTGTGAATATTAAAGAAATCGGTCAAAGAATAAGGAAGTTATGAGCAATGTTAAAGTTTTTTGTAACGGACCGACGACAGACGACGACGACAGACAACAAGCTGACTCCTATATACCCCCTTCAAACTTCGTTTGCGGGGGGTATAAAAAATGTATGATATGAAACATGGAAACATTGTGCAAGAAAGAAAACAATTCAAGGCAATTTTATGCCAAGTTACTAGGTTGGCATACTGGCATGTGAAGTCAACAGGGCATGAAAGGCAGGTCAAGAACAGAAAATAATGCAAAATACCTTGACATCATTCCAAATAAAAAAAAATATCAAACTCAGGTGACTGGGTTTTATATTTGGGAAGAAATGGGTTGGACAACATGGAATAAAATTGATCCAGCTCAGGAGAAAATGGTACTTAGGCAGGCAGCAAAAGGTTCTGGTGAGACTGTACACATTGGTGAGACTGCACATATGTACAGTCTCACCAAAACCTTTTGCTGCTCACACACAGTGCAGACTGTGTATTAGTTTCATGCACAGAGTCAAACATTTAGCCATATTAGTTGCCTGCACAGGCTTGGCTGAGCTGTTTCTGGTCACTTAAGGGGAATGGTGACACCTTCAGGGGAGGCAACTCCTTCAAAAGTACTTTTGTTTCCCATATCAATAGGGGTCAACTCTGAAAGGAAAAATTTGCTCCAGAGGAGCAAATTCTTTCCTTTAAGTGTAGCCTCTTTTTCCTTGGGAAAAAGTTAAAAGAAAAGCAAACAGGAAGTCCCGAAAGTTGTCTCCCTTTGAAAAATAGAGGATATTCCAGGTGTTTCCATTCCTCTTAAGCAATAAGTGCACTTTTCTCATGGGCGAGTATTTAGTCTTCACAACTTGCAGCTGGGGATTAGGGTAGAGAGAGTTGGTTTTATATGCCTTGCAAAACAAAGTAGAACTAGAGTTATTCTGTATGCACTACTTGTATAAAAGCTGTAATGAGTTCACAACAGTAAGACAATAAGCAGCAGCCATTATCCCACACTTACCAGCTCCTGGTGGCTCTAAAAACAGCATAAAATTTCATAAGTGACCCCTAGAATAAAGCTTTGAAAGAAGCCTGCTTGTGGAATTTGGCAAAAGATAAAACTGTGCACGTGCATTTATATCAGTAAAACACTAACATCTGGAAAAAATTCTATGTATATATACAATGGATGCAACTTTTGTTATCTTCTGAAATATAAAACCAACATTTCTTGCACACCTGGGGCCAGTTGTTCGAAACTAACAATGTTGTTAGTTAATGTATCACGAAAAGTTTGATCATTTATTATGGCAAATATGCTAGTAATTTTACTGAAAAAATGTGAGCAGCTTTTGCAGCTGCTCACATTTTTTTCAGCAAAAATACCAGAATTTTAAATATTAAACTTGCTAGAAGAGTTAACAATATGACAACTAACGAGCTTGTTAAGTTAACGATGCTTTGAACAACTGGCACCTGATAATTAAGGAAATCCTGATAGAATTTCTTATCCTGCCCAGGGATAGGATAAAAATTGAGAATTTTCACGTTTGGTTGAATAGAACATCATAACACTGACTGACATTTTCTTGAAGGTAAACTACAAGTCAGCTTCACAATTCCAACATTATCATTTTGCATCTCCTGTTATTTGTATTAAAGGTGCAAGTTTAGTACATTGATTAACCCATTGTATGCTAGTGGACTCTTCCATTGCTATATGTCGGACAAATCCATTTCTCATGTAAGGGCTGTCAGGCCTATTGTTTCGTTTTTGTTCTATTTTTGACAGAAAATTCTCTTAGCAAATAGTGCAGGCCCTGATCAGACGCAGCATTCTGCGGCGTCTGATCTGGGCCTGCACTCTTTGCCAAGGTACCCCTTTAGGGGTTTCCTGCATACAGTGGGTTAAAAAATCCTAATGATGGGTTAAAAAAATCCTGTGAACATGAAGCAAAATTCCTACAAAATTGGCAAAGCAAAGGCATTTTAGAGCTATATATGCAAACTCCATTTAAATGTGATCTGTTACTAAATATTTCAACAGAACTCAAAACTACATGGTATTCAAACAAGAGCTGTTATTATCTCAAATTCTTACATCCAAAACCTATATCTAACCTTCATAACTTTGGAAAAATCTTATGTGATTCTGATTTTTTTTCTCATTTACAATTCTGAAGAAACCAGATTCATGGCCAAATATACACTTGCTAACCCTTAAGATGCCATGAAAAACTGCATCTGAAACTGCCGTCTGTTTATATCCTTTGCTGAATCTTCTTGCAAACTTTTCAATCATATTTTTTGAATACAGGAAAACAGTGTTAACCCAGATCAGAGAGGAGCAGTCTGATCTGGATTCACACCGTTTGCTCTAGGAGCAGTCTGTTTGCAAAAAGGACTTAAATTTACCAGCAGGCGACAATGCAGATGATTGGCATTTTATGGGTTAAATCTATCCGTACTATAGGCCACACTAAGCAAAAATGTGAGTGGACATGTGACTACCAAAGACTTGGATCAGCCTGTAGCATTATTCACTGTGCACAATACGCATGGCTATTGAGCCAAAGTTTCATGATGCAGACAAGAAAAGATGCAATAACGCCTAGCACTCTGGGTAAAAATTTTACCAGACGACATTTTAAGATATTTCTTTTATTTTTCCGCCTCCATGGCCTAGTGGTTAAGAGCGCTGACTCTTGATCATTAGGTCTCTCACCGCTGTGGTTCGAGCCTCGCTCGGGTCACATGTGAGACACCAAGTTCTGCAACGGAAGGTCAGGTGGTTTTTCTCCGGGTACTCCGGTTTTCGCCCAATCTTGAAAGGGCCGTAAATCCAAAACCAAAAAAATCTTTTATTTTTCCAAGAAAATAGATCTTGACATTTCATGCAAATTGTCAGCATTTGCATGAAATGTCAAACCTGTTTTCAGGGAAATAAATTTGTTTTCTGCTGAATCAGCCCATAGAGTGGTGAAGGTTAAGTGTGCACATACACTGATGGATATTTTTTTGTTGCTGTTATTGATGTACGGCCCTTTCAAGATTATTCCACTTATTTTGAGCCGATCATTAATCAGTCGTGGGCGAAAACTAGAGCACCTGAAGAAAACTCCCTGACCATCAATGAAGAACTTGGCGGCTCACAGTCATGTGACCCAAGCGAGGTTCAAAGCGCAGAGGTGAAAGACCTAATGATTAAGCAGGGATCTTTCCCACTAGGCCAAGGAGGCATGTACAGACTGATGTGGCCTTCGTTAAGGACACATGGCCAAACAAACATTTTCACATAGGAAGGATCATACTGAATAAATTATAGCTCAGCTATACCATCAAAATATCCCTCTTAATGTTTGTAAAAGAAAATCTCATACCAACTTGACTTTGGCTTATATAATTTGTTCCACTGGCTGAACCCAACAGCTCAGTATTGACCTGAAAGTTTAGCAGAGGTTTCCATTTTGTTAGTTGCAAATTGTGATGAAACATATTTTTCATAGAGTGACGCAATTTGAAAAATACACACACTCAAGCAAAAAAGTGTTGCCTGTTTCCTGCTGAAATCAACTCCTTGTTTATCTAAATGATCACATGCTATAGTAATTTTCCAAGTAAAAAACTGGAGCACAAATGATAGTTAGCAGTGCACTGAGTGATATTATCTATGCCTGAGGTTTCATGAGATATGAGACAGGAGGGATAGATACACCATTGCTGGAGACAAAACTTTTCCAGAATACTTTCCTCTCCCCTAATTAGCCAAGCAGGCTGTTGACCTGAATACTTCTTTAACCCATTTAGTACCAGAAACCCCAAAACAGGTACACTGGCAAACAGTGCAGGCCCTGATCAGACGCCGCATTCTGCGGCGTCTGATCAGGGCCTACATGTTTGCAACACACCCTTCATTTTCCAAATAAATTTTGCAGAAAACACAACCTGACACCCCTAACTTTTGAAATGGACTCCTGTTACATATAAGGATGAAGATTCCATTTGGTACAAAAAGGGTTAAAGACTAATAAGAACAAAATGACCTAAATATAGTAGCAACACATTTTTACTTGGGAAGGCTGATATATGTTGAAGATAAACAACAAAGGAAGCTATTCTCCTAGTTACCTGTGCTTGTGCTGCAAGAAGATGTTCTGCAGGGCCTTGTTGACCCAGCTTTCTAGACATACTGGGTCCAGCGGGCACCCCTGCTGCTCTAGGGTCAATACTGGACATTGTTCTCCTGTAGACATTCTCTTTTGCCTCCTACAAAAACAGTAATAGACTTCAATGACTCCAACAATGATGGCTTAACCCTTATCCCGCCGAATAATTAATTTAGCCACACCCATTTCTGACTTTGAACCAATCAGGTTATTTGATGTAATTTATTCCTACAAATTCTTAGGCGTGTTTTCATGATGAAACATGAGAATTCTGAGATAATGAGAACAAAAGGCAGCCAGGTATTTGCCATAAAAAGCACACATCCTTTAATAAGCATACACCAATACCTTTTTAGAAGTACATTTAACAGTACAAGATTTTGCAATGTGTTAACTTGAAACAGTGCTATAGTTCAAACAAGTTGACATGAGACTGGTGAACTCTATTATCATAATTTCACACACGACTGAATGCATATATTTATCTTCTCTGTTTTCAAAGAGGTCTATATTGTTACTCAATACACAGAGGTCGGTAAATGGGTCGGCATTCACGAGATGTCGAAAATTCACGAGAAGTTTACGAAAACCGACCCGTTAGAAGAAAACACCAATTCATTCTTTGCATAGAGGTCAGTCTCTTGTCAAATTACACAAGCTGTCTTACATATCAATTATTATGCTTCATGATAGAGAGGGACGAATTGCTGATTTGTGTTTATAAAGAAATTTAATGAAATTAAGGGGAATAGGAACATCTGGAAGATTTTTCCGCCATTTCTTCAAAGGGAGACAACTTTCGAGACATCCTGTTCGCTTTTCTATAAGCCCTGTCCCACTTAAACGGGAGTCCACTCTTAAAGGAAAGAATTTGCTCCTCAGGAGCAAATTCTTTCCTTTAAGAGTCGACCTCTACTGGCATAGAAGACAAAATTACTTCTACCTACAGGAGTTGCTTCCTCTGAAGGTGTATCCATTCCTCTTAATATCATGATTTTATAGGCGTCTTGTGCCAACATGTTGAAACCAAATAAGTCCAAAGTTGGCAAAAGGAGCATTAAGTTGTAGCTGTGTGCTTAATAGAAGGGAGTTCTAGAGGCTTGTTTTTTATCAATAACAAATTAGAATGAGATATCTGAGGCCACTTTGCACTTATTATGGTGCAAATGGTAGAAACTTTCAAATTCTTCACTTGCTGAGGCCACTTTGTTGTAGTATCCTTCTTGGCACTGTACGCTTATTACAGTCTGCCTCGGTAGCTCAGTCAGATGGTGATTGACTGGTGATCAGGAGGACGCGGGTTCGATACCTGTTGGGGTCGGCAACATTCTTTCGTGGAGATTGATCATGAAATCTTTTCTATGGTCATTCTCTCCCTTCCACTGATTCAAGAAGGGCAGTTGACAGTTTCTGGCAAAAGAATGTGCACTGTACTGGTTAACCACTTACATATTTGCCTGCCCAGGAAAAGTGTGGAAAAGTAAACTGGCTGGCTAAAAATGACCTAAATAGTGTTGACTGGGCCGTTAAACCCCAATACAAACAAACAAACAAACAAACAAAAGCTTATTACGTGAATATGATAGAAACTTTCAAATTCTTCACTTACCTTGGCCAGTTTGTTGTAGTAGCCTTCTTGGTCAGAAACTCTTGGCAAATCTAGGGAAATCCTTGGAAACACTCCTTCCCCATGAATGGTAATGAGATTGGGCTCAAAGTGAGCTACCTGCAGCCTGAAACACTTATCAAACTTCTCGGGAACACCGGGCAGGTATTTCACTGTCAATTTCTGCTCACTCATTGGCTCTATGTAACCCTGAAAACAAGATATATATCTGACTATTACATTGTGTATCCACACAGTGAAGTTTACGTTATAAAATGGTTTCATCAATAGTTACTGTTTGTTTTCAGAACATAAGCATCACATTTTCCACTGAATGCACTGTCAAATTAAATATTAAACCTTTCTTCCCAAAATAGCACATTCCATGTTAACTTAACACAGCTATGTATCACTGATAGGTTTTCAGTTTTTGGTATTTGGCAGGACAGCATATGTCATGATGATTGGGAGAGACTTAATTAGGCTACCAGTCTGATTTCACTTTTTTTATCTGGTATGTACAGTAAAATTCCTAAATTAAGACCACATTTGGGACTGTTCAAAAGTGGTCTTAAAGACCACTTTTGAACAGTCCCAAAGGTGGTCCCTGACCAGAGGACACTGTGTGAAGAAAACACGAAGAAAGAATAACTGCATCCTTCTAAATAAGCTTTTAAAGCAGAATTAGTCTTAATTTTAGGATTTCAATGTATACTGTGAAAATAATCAGAAGAGATCCCTGGAAAATTTAGCAACCAAGCAGATTTATAGGTATATGTATAGGTGCAATATCCCTCACACCACCTAGCCTTGGGTTGAGCAGTCTGTTTAAATATAGGCAAGTGTTGCCAACTGCAGTCCCAAAGTAATACATTTGTTTTAATCCATTGTATACGAGTGGACTCTTCCATTGCTATACATTGAACAAGTCCATTTGTCATATGAGGGGTGTCAGGCCTATTTTTTTTTTGTTTTATTCTTTTTTGGAAGGAAAATTCGTTTAGCAAATAGTGCATGCCCTGGTCAGATGCTGCGTTCTGTGGCGTCTGATCTGGGCCTGCACTGTTTGCCAGGGTACCCCTTTACGGGTTTGCCCACATGCAAGGAGTTAATAGTTATTTCATAGCAAATATGAAAATGTCAGTTTGAATTTGAACTACCAGTACAATATACAGTCGAACTTCAATGTCTCAAACACCTCTGGGACCATGGAAATCTCCTTCAAACATTAGTAATTCAAGCCAAAGAGAGTCGATCATAGTGATTGATCAGTGGCATAACAAGGATAACTTACTGATCCTGTAAAAAGTAAAGGTATGTTGTGTATTCTCATTAGAATCGCCTCATTGACAATGTGATTCTAACTAGTACACATAATTTACTTTTTGAAGATAAAATAAGAAAGTTTTCTTAACCCTTAAGCTGCCAAGGAAAATATCGTCTGCTTATGTCGTCTGCTGTATCTTCTTACAAACCATTTGAAAATATTTATGCATGCAGGCAAACAGTAATGGCCCAGATCAGACTGCTCCTGGAGGAGCAGTCTGATTTGGATCCACACTGTTTGCAAAAAAAAGGCTTTTTTTATGCTAACTGCCAGACGGCAAAGCGGACAACAATTGTCGTGATTGGCATTTTATGGGTTAAAATATCCCCATCTATTATTTATCTGAAGTATTGCAAAGAATTTTTCAGGGTTCAAAAACATGTTTGACTCAGCCATGGTTGATGTACCATCGGTGTTCAAGCCATCACAGTAGACTGATCCAGTCAAACTTACAGCATGAGGTACCATGACTGGTACCCCAGGTTTAGGTTTCTTAGCCAGAGCTGGGTCCATGTTTAGACAACAGAAGTCAAACCCAACTTTACCACTATTGATCAAAGTGATGTCTGCTGTGGCAACATGGTCATACATCTGAAAAGTATCAGAAAAATCCTTCAGTTATTGCAATGACATATAAATGGTGTTTTTTATGTGTGTTTTTGTTGATGTTTTTTGTGGGGAGAGGCTTCAAACAATTTATCTATATAATCACTGTATGTCTTAATATAAATTGAATAATATGTTGACGATTTACATCCCCATAAACACTATTCAGATCATTTTGGAGATGGTCTAATTTTTGGGGACTTTTACCTGAAATTGAGATGAAATGTCAAGCCCTACAGCCCACAGAAAAAGCTAGTGCTTAAGGGACATTCAGACTTAAACCACTTTTCATGGGCAGACTTAGACCTAAGTAGTGCTCACATTTTATCAGTTTCAGCTGTGTGCGGAAGCACCATGCAGCCCAATCTATTTCTCTGATGGGTGGGGACGCATCATAATATAAATAATATTCACATGTATGCCATTATGCAATATGCTCTTGCTTAGTTCACCATTCACCAAATTACTTGCCGAGCACTTGGTAACAAGAGGTATTGGTGCAGCAAGTTCTCAAGGTGTCTGAATTTGTAGGATTTTATGGTTCATTCCTTCCAGGTGTATCCATTATTTTTTAGCTCATTTTTCTTGCATGAACTCTTCCAATGAGTATTTTCAAGTTATGTAGAAAAGAACTCTGACAAATCCGATGATGTTGCACCTGCAGTGGCCAAATCTCACTTGAAAATTAGGGTAAATGATAGGCAGAAATATATGTTGACAATGAAATGAAGAAAAGCCAATGCTAATAGATGGAAAAACTGATCCTCATATCACACCATGCTTAAAGCAGGCGAGAGAAAAATGGCTAAACTTTCAGCAAACAGACCCTGGTCAGATCATCTGATCTGGACCCGCACCGTTTGCCAGTGACCCTTTTAGGAAGTTTCCAGTCTAAAATGATTTAAAACATGTCACTTAGAGTATTCTAAAGACCCATAGCATACTTTGTAGAAAACAAAATAGCTTTGAATTCCTTCTCAGTTGATAGTAATGGTTCTGTAAAGTTATAAACAAGCTTTCATCAACTGTTCTTTGCCCCCACTTTAATCTTTATCCTGCTGAATATTCAGTTTAGCCACACCCATTTCTGACTTTGAACAAATCAGATTATTTGATGTAATTTATTCCTAAAAATTCATAAAATGAATGTCAAACAGTGTAGATCCAGATCAGATGGCTTCTTCTGGTCTGGATCTACACTGTTTGCAAAGATTGGGTTTGTCGTGAACAGCAGAATAAGAGTTAAATGTGAAGTCTGTTTACCTGTTTTCCATAATCAATCTCCTTGCAGTCAAACCTGTAGTTCACTAGTGAAGCCTCACCCTTCAGGGTAATCTCATATGTTGGACCACCCTCAACTTCACATATAGCCTTGGCCTGCCCCCAGATGTCAGCATGACCATAGAATGTCATGGTAACTTGTTCAGTGTCTCCAGGTTGTAGGGTACCATACAGGGGAAGGATGTCAAACACCTGTAGAAAACAAAACTTCTCCATAAGCACAAAATAACTTTAGCACTCTAACCATGTTAGGATATATAGTAAATACATGGTTAGTGTCTTAAATAATAAAATATAACTGGTGAGCCTTAGACAATTTTATAGGGGTGAGTTCCAGCGACCCCTATAAAACTGTCATGCGTGCCAATTATATTTTATTGTTAAAGACCCTAATCATGTATTTAGTTTATACTGCAATCCATAAAATCAATGGCCTTTGCAATAATTTAGCAAATTCCACCAACAATGACTGCAGACCATGTGGCATGTTAGACAACATTCAGTGTCATGGCCAGCACATGTAGCATAATGTGACGTCAAAGAGTGCAGCGTTCATCAGAAACAACATAGCCTGCAGTTATTCAACGCCCTTTATTAGGTTACTAGAATACCGGTAGCTGAGTACGGTATAAATTCCTTTTTTGAAAACAGTACATATTCAGGTCAGCTGGCTTCTCAGCTGATCAGGATCTATACTGTTTTCCATTCTGCTTCTGAATCCATGGTAAAAATTGAAATCATGTAACACAAATGGTTGAAAATTAGGGAGAAGTGCAGCATATTGAAATATTCAGCACAACCTCTTAAACTGCTCATCATGACTGGCAAACATCATGTTCAAACTTTTTCTTCTTATTTTGAAGAGAAACTAAACATTTTTGCAAAGATAATAGAGGATCTTACACAAATGGTCACTTCATACGAAATAATGAAACAAGCTTATGGTGAGTTTCATATATTCCATATGAAATGTCCACAACTTAAAATTCTGTTTATAATATAATGATTTTAAATCAAATTCTATCCCTGAAGAAGTTCAGTTGAAAACAGAGTTGTCACAGATGGCTTGATGCAATACATGCCAGTAACCATGTGTGTGTGTGTGTGTATGTGAATTCTGGTTTAACGTCGCTTTCAACAATTTTTCAGTCATATCACGACGGTGTCTGGTTGCGACAGGGAGCTCAATGCTCACTTTTATAGTGCTGCCTCACTGAAGGATCATGTCCCAGACACATTACATGATACCACACCCAGTCACATTATCCTGACACTGGGTTGACCAGTCCTAGCTCTACCCCGTAAATCTGAGTGCCAAACCAGGAGCAGCTAGTACCATTTTTAACAACTTTGGTATGTCTCAGCCCGGGGTCGAACCCGTGACCTTCCGTTGCCCGGAGCGGACACTCTACCAACTGAGCAATCGGGGCCGGTGTGCAACCATGTGTTATTTTTACATTTGTTTGTTTGTTTGTATTGGAGTTTAACGACCCACTATTTTAGGTCATTTTTGAGCCGGCCAGTTAACCTAACCATACTTTTCCTGGGCAGGCTTATACCTAAGCGGTTAACCAGTACAGTGCACATTCTTTCACCAGAAACTGACAACTGCCCTTCTTGAATCAGTGTTATTACACATGTAGTCATATCATTTTTATGACATGATGTTATCCCATATTCTAACACAGCGGGTCTGTATAGGCAATGGAAAATTGCTGTGTTTTATTCTACAACAAATCACGACAAGGAAGAGCGTGAAGAGTGACGTCATTAAAAACTGCCAATGTATAACGTCACTAGTCGATTTCCTTGACGTTAGACGGTGTAACATCATATTCTCGCTTCGAAAACGCTAGAAAAGGATATAAATGCACGTGTTTCAGTCGATAATTTTAGCAGGATTTCTTTTCACAATGGCAAAAAGTTGTGAGAATTTGATGGAAACAACAGCATTATTGCCAAGTTTCAGCGTGTTAGAATCGAAATAGATCAGCTCTATCCAGTGATTTGTTAGGTTATAAATCACAGTTTGTCAGTCAGTTGTAAGTAGACAAATCACGCGGGCTACGCGCTCGAGATTTGTCTACTTTACAACTGACCTCCAAACTGTGATTTATTACTCAACAAATCACAGCTAGATCTGATCTATTTCTTAAAATAACAGCGATATTATATAATACGGTTTGACATTACATTTGAATCATCTGTATTTCAAGTGCTTTCACTTGCACTTATCCATGAAAAGCAAATTATCTAAAACAATACAGGCAAGATTAATCATAACAAGAGGGCCCAGAGGGCCCTGGTTCGCTCACCTGTGTGTCACTGTCTCGAGTGCATTCTATTTTTAGCTCTTGTGGCCATCTTGTTCATCAGCAGAGTGATTTTAGCTTATTTGGTAGGGAGTAACCTAGGCAACATTCCTGGGAACTTTGAATCAAATTGGCCTTTGGGTTTAGGGGGAGTTTCCGTTTGAATCAAATTTACAATATTTTTCTATTTTTACCTCCAGTGGCCATTTTGTTCATCCGAGTGATATTGTTTTAGCCTTTTTGGTAGAGGATAATCTAAGCAACATTGTCGCAAGGAACCTACATGCTAAATATGAAGGCTGTATCTCAAATGCTTTAAAAGTTATGACAAAGTAGGTCAAAGGTCAAGGTCATGGGTCAAAAGTTTTGAATGGCTGAGAAAACCTTGTCACAAGGAACATGCATGCCAAATATGAAGGCTCTATCTCATATGGTTCAAAAGGAATGATAAAGTAGGTCACAGGTCAAGGTCACAGGTCAAATCCTTATGAGTGGGAAGCCCTTGTCAGAAGGAAGCTACATGCGAAATTTGAAGGCTCTATCTCAAACGGTTCAAAAGTTATGACAAAATAACCTACTGATCTACTTTTTGATTTGACATGAGCCATATTTGAACTTAACTGAGATATTGTCCAGATGATCATTCTGAGCAAGTTTTATGATGATTTGACTGAAACTGTGGCCTCTTAGAGTGTTCAAAACGTTTTTCTATGATTTGACCTGCTGACCTACTTTTTGACCCGACATAACCCATATTCAAATTTGACACAGATATTGTCAAGATGATCATTCTCAGCAAGTTTGATGATGGTCGGACCAAAACTTGGGCCTCTAGTGTGTTCACAAGGTTTTTCAACAATCTGACCTACATATTGACCAGACATGACCCATATTCGAAATTAACCAAGATATTGTCAAATGATCATTTTGAGCAAGTCATTTTGATCGGACCAAAACTGTTGCCGCCAGTGTGTTCAGAGGGGTTTTCTATGATTGGACCTACTGACCTACTTTTTGACCCAACATGACCCATATTTGAACTTGACTGAGATATTCTCAAGATGATCATTCTATGCAAGTTTGATGATGATCGGACCAAAACTGTGGCCTCTAGTGTGTTCACAAGCTTTTTCTATGATTTGACTTACTGACCTACTTTTTGACCCGACATGACCCGTATTCAAACTAGACCCGGATATTGTCAAGACTATCATTCTGAGCAAGTTTGATGATGACCGGACCAAAACTGTGGCCTCTAGTGTGTTCACAAGTTTTTTCTCTGATTTTACCTACTGGCCTACTTTTTGACCCTACATGATCCATATTCGAACTTGCCCGAGAAATTGTCAAGATAATCATTTGGAGCAAGTTTCATGATGATCAGACAAAAACTGTGGCCTCTAGTATATTCACAAGGTTTTTCTATGATTTGACCTACTGACCTACTTTGTGACCCGACATAACCCATATTCGAACTTGACCATGATATTGTCAAAATAATCATTCTGGGCAAGTCTGATGATGATCGGACCAAAACTGTGGCCTCTAGTGTGTTCACAAGGTTTTTCTATGATTTGACCTACTGACCTACTTTTTGACCCGACATGACCCGTATTCAAACCTGACCGAGATATTGTCAAGATGATCATTCTGGGCAAGTTTGATAATGATTGGACCAAAACTGCGGCCTCTAGTGTATTCACAAGGTTTTTCTATGATCTGACCTACTGACCTACTTTTTGACCTGGCATGACTCATATTCCAATGTGACCAAGATATTAGCAAGATGATCATTCTGAGCAAGTTTGATGATGATTGAACATAAATTGTGGCCTCTAGTGTGTTCAGAAGGTTTTTCTATGATTTGACCTACTGACCTACTTTTTGACCCGACAACACCCATATTCGAACTTGACTGAGATATTGTCAAGATGATCATTCTGGGCAAGTTTGATGATGATCAGACCAAAACTGTGGCCTCCCGTGTCTTCACAAGATTTTTTTCTGATTTGACCTACTGACCTACTTTTTGACCAGACAGGACCCATATTCGAACTTGACCGAGATTTTGTGGTGGTACAAATTGTGTGCAAGTTTAGTTAAAATTAAATCATAGACGAAACATCTATCATGCAGACAAGACCAAAATAAGCAATTTTTGCCATTTCAGGGGCCGTAACTCCGTAACACATGATGGGATATGGCTGGTTCAAGAAAGGAACCCAGATCTCATGGTGGTACAAGTTGTGTGCAAGTCTGGTTAAAATCAAATCATAAATGAAGATGCTATCGTGCGGACAAGAAATTGTTTACGCACGCACGCACGGACGCACACACGGACGCACGCACGGACGCACGACGGACAAAATGTGATCACAAAAGCTCACCTTGTCACTACGTGACAGGTGAGCTAAAAACCCAGATGTTCAAAGGACCCTGAAATCTTTTTTTTTTTTTTTATCTCATTTGGTAAGTGTTTTCAGCAACATTCAGCAATATTCTTGGGTAAAGGAAACAAACAGTAGATTATAAGTCACACTGTCTAGCATGTAGGAAGGACATTGATGTGGCACAGATTGGTAAAAGAGCGTTGAGGTCACATGCAAAGGGAGAGGGTCATTAATACAAGAAACAAGAATAGCAAGGAGAAGAAAAATGTCAAAGTCCTTGAAAACTATAAGATTGGTCCTTGGAAAGTCCTTGAAAAGTCCTTAAATTTGACTTGGCTTTTGAACCCTGTGTTACTTTTGATGATCATTTAAGAGGCAACTCCTGAAAAGGTGTTTTTGTGTCCAATGTCAATAGGGGTCAACTATTAAAGATTTTGTTTGTTTATTTTGGAGTTTTACGGCCCAGTCAACACTATTTAGGTCATTTTTGAGCCGGTCAGTTTACCTATCAACACTTTCCTGGGCAGGCTTATACGTAAGCAGTTAACCAGTACAGTGCACATTCTTTCGCCAGAAACTGACAACTGCCCTTCTTGAACCAGCGGAAGGGAGAGAATGACCGTAGAAAAGATTTCATGATCAATCTCCACGAAAGAATGTTGCCGACCCCGGCGTGGGTCGAACCCGTGTCCTCCTGATCACCAGTCAGACGTGCATCCGACTGAGCCACTGAGGCCGGCAACTCTTAAAGAAAAGAATTTGCTCCTCTCTTTCTTTTAAGAGTAGACCCGTTTTTTGGTAGGACTGAGCCTATAGAAAAGCGAACAGGAAGTCCCGAAAGTTGTCTCCCTTTGAAAAATGTGCTAGGTGTTCCCATTCCCCTTAACATGCATGACAAATACACTGATATTTTCAATAATATTTTACTTGCTAGAGCATTTAATGTTTCCATGCATGACTAACAGGTTCTTTAAGCTAACACCACTTTGAACAATTCAGCTCAGAAGTTAAACTTTATTAGACAAATTAATTTTGGGCATACCTCTTCAACTCCAATAGGAGTAGATTGTGGGCCTCTATCAGATACCAACAAGTCAGCGAGAGCCCTGTTGGTCTTTAATGGGTCCTCTTCCATATCATCCTCTTTCAGTGAGGTTAGACTAAGCCTTAACACATCCATCTTCTCTGTCCCCTCACCACACCCTTCTTCCTGCTCCAACTGACCCTAGAAATGAGACAGGAACAATTGAGCCCCGCCAAGCGAATTTGTGTCTTCCAGCATTCCGTCATGACAAATTTTAACTGCGCTTGCCCAGCCATTCAGAGGGGCCAGGGATATGGCTTTCTGTCTGAAGGTTCCTCTTGATTCACTGCTTGTTTGAGCGAGCAGCAAAGGTTCTGGCGAGACTGCGCGGATGCGCAGGCTCGCCTGAACCTTCGCTGCTCGCATAGGCGATAAGTACCAAAATCGCTTGACGGGGCCCAACTAGTGCTTGCAAAATATAAAACCCAATTGCAAAAAAATGTCTTCAGGGTTTGCAACTAGGTAAATCACAGACCAATTTGGTAAATCACACAGTCTGGCAATAGTTAAGAAATTTTAGATATAGAAACTAAAATTGAGCCAGGGCACAGCATTTCCTACAATTTACATGTGCGGCCAGCGAGGACTCGGATCAGCCTGCACATCTGTGCAGTCTGATCAGTCTTCACTGTGCGCTCTAAGGATAGCTAAGGGCCCAATGCTCCTTCATGCAGCGAGAGAAGTCTCTGGTCAGTCTATATGGATGTGCAAGCTGATCTGATTTTTCGCTTGGCGCACATGTAAATTGTAGGAAATGGTGTGCCCAGCTCAGATATACAGTAAAATTCCACTATTAAGACCACCTAAAATTAAGACTAATTCTGCTTTAAAAAGCTTATTTTGAAGGGTGCACTTAATCTTTTTTGTGTTTTCTGTCCACAGTGTCCTCTGGTCAAAGACCACCTTTGGGACTGTTCAAAAGTGGTCCTTAAGACCACTTTTGAACAGTCCCGAAGGTGGTCTTAATATAGGATTTTTACTGTATGATACAATCCAAGCAGCAAACATGAAGGTGCAAAATAAACTGGGTGAATATGCAGGCTGATCTGCACCTTTGTTGTTTGCGAAAACCATAAAACTGAGATTCTTTAGAGTGCTGATGACATACATTTGCTCCATCACTCCATTAACTGCTTGCTCCTCTCTAAGAACTTTGAAAATCCTCTTGTTTAACTCTTGTCCTGCTGTTCACGACAACCCTTTCCTTTGCAAACAGTGTAGATCCAGATCAGATGGCTTCTGAAAAAGCCATCTGATCAGGATCTACATGGTTTGGCATTGAATTTATGACTTTGTAGGAATAAATTACGTCAAGTAATCTGATTGGTTCAAAGTCAGAAATGGGTGTGGCTAAACTGAATATCCAGCAAGAGAAGGGTTAACAACTTAAAATTCTGAACACAGACAAGTACTCGTATTTCTCTGCTGATCTAATTCTAACGATGTACTGAGCTCCGCCGGAGCACCGTCGCCTTCATTGCACCAGATATTCACGTCCACCAGACAAGCTTGACTTCTGTTTACTAAATCCTTTCCTTCTGTCTCAGCTAAACAACAGTGCAACTTCAACAACACAAACATGAATGGCTCATTTACTGTGGGTAATTTAAACTCACTCTTGAGTCCCCAGAGAATTTATCTAATAGCTCCAGATACTAACATATCTGGATTTTGGATATTTGTGTGTGTGTGTGTGTGGGGGGGGGGGGGGGGAGGAGTGTCTTTATTTTATCTGTAAAAGTTATATTTTGTGTACTCATTAGAATCACTCATTGAGGCAATTCTAACCAGTGCACACAATGTTTCTCGAACAAATTTTCATGGTCCCAAAAGTACATGTATTGTTTTTGTACGGGACTGTATCAGTGACTTGGTTCAAAGGTAAACATTTATTATCATTGAGTATTGCAGTGAAGAAGAATATTAAGGGAAATGGGTTTGCCTTCATGGGAGATAACTCTTGCAAAACATGTAATCTCCCTTATCAATCAGGGTATAATCATAAAGAAGAGCAAAATTCCTATGAGCATTTTTTTTTTCCTTTATGAGTATGCCACTTTTTCAGATTAATCAGGAAGTTAGGAAAGTTGTGTTCCTCATGAAATCAAAGCAATGAGAGTACTGTAGGGTAAATTGTTTCTTGAGCGTAGATTGGAAAAATAGTTCTGGTCTTAAATATAAATTGTTTCATTTAACACTTTAATTCCAGTCTTTAAGCAAAAGATTAGGCCTCTGACCCTTAAATTCCTGTCCTGTATTATGCAAAACGCTGACCTCGCACACACACAAACAAATAAACAGAAAAGCAGCAACATTATAATGAAATATCATTTAAAAACAACCTTTTCCATCTGTTCCTCAGTGAGATCTGAAGCTTTTTTCTCTGCCTCTTTATTATCATCAGGCTGTATTGGGGACTCAGACTTCATAGGGGTACCAGCTCTCTCAGTCTCTATCATTTCCTCCTGTCAGTAAGAAAACATGAAATCTAGACAGGTTGTCACACTTCTTAACAAATGATAAAGCTTCTTGTGGAAAGTGATTAATTTAAGAATGGAAAAAAAAGGTTTATGTTTTGAGGCTTTAACCTATTTTATACAGAAAACCCCAAAATGATTCATTGGCAAACAGAGAAGGCCCAGATCAGATGCCACAGAAGTGTTGTCTGGCTAGTCCATCACTATTTGCAGGAAGTTTAAACATTTGCAAATAAATGTCTAATTATACTAAACCTCACACCTCTAAATTTCGAAATGGACCCCTGCTAAAGATTCCATTAAGTACTAATGGGTTAATTCAGTGTCTACTGAGTTGTTAGAAATACATGTTGGTATTGCTAGAATCTCCATGAGGCGATTCTAACCAGTATATTATAGAGAAATAAGAAAAAAATACATATTACTCCACCTGGGGCCAGTTGTTCAAAGCATCGTTAGCTTAATGAGCTCGTTAGCAGTCATATTGTTAACTGTTCTAACAAGTTTAATATTGAAAATTTTGGTATTTTTGCTGAAAAAATGTGAGCAGCTTTTGCTATTCGCAAAAGCTGCTCATATTTTTTCAGCAAAAATATTAGCATATTTGCCTTAATAAACGATAAAAGTTTTAATGATACGTTAACTAACGATGAACAACTGGCTCCTGGTCTAGAGCTCTCAATTCATAGCGAAAGGCTCTGTGCAACTAACAACAAATAAAGGGGGAAAGAAAGTTGTGCCTAAGGTGATAAGAGCCCAGGACTGCTATCTTGGTAATTGAGCAAATAACCAATTGCTAAAGGTACTCTAACCTTGCAAAAGGCAATCATGTAAATTTAACCTTTGTAGTGCTGAAACATCTTACATTTAAGTAATACACTACATTATTGTTGCAAGCATTAATAATAATCCTAAAAGTACCATGTACATTTTCTGAGCAGACAGCAACTTTTTATTTTTAAAATTATTTTTCAGGTAAAATTAAGGATTGACATTATAAGCAGACAATTCTCACATGTAATGTCAAGCCATATTTTCTTTGGAAAATAAGAAATATTTGACAATGACATCTGCAAATGTTGTGATTGGCAGTCTAAGGGTTAAATGCTTGTATTAATGAGCAGAAATGCCCTGAGTGACGAAGCACCCACCTTTGTTGCTTCTACTTCAGCCTTCTCCTCTTCTTCCTGTTTCTCTTCCTCTACCTCTTCTATGATAACCTCCACTTGCTGTTCCTCCCCAACTTCCTCTTCACTTCCTTCTCCTTCTTCTTCCATCTCCTCCAGCAGTGGAGATTCTGCCTTGGGAGGTTTGTTAATAACAGTACAAGGCTCATCACCAATCAAGAATGACCATCTGTAAAAAAAGATGAAAAGGAGAGTTTTAACCCTTTTTGTACCAAAGGGAATCTTCCTCCTTATATACAGCAGGAGTCCATTTCAAAATTTAGGGGAGTCAGGTTGGGTTTTCATCAATATTTATTTGGAAATTGACTGAACTTTTTTAGCACACTGGATGCCCTGATCAGGTGCCGCATTCTGCTGTGTCTGATCTGGGCCTGCACTGTTTGCCAGGGTACCTGTTTTGGGGTTTCTGGTACAAAATGGGTTAAACTGTGCAGGCTGATGCAAGCGATATTTTGATAATCCGGTCAATGTGAATATGCATCACTGAACCATGAATGTTTTGCCCATTCTCAATCATTTACAAGCACTGTTGCAAACATCTGTCTGCTTCAAATATCTACCCTGAAAGCCGCTGTCCGTATTAAGAAAGGAGTGCCTTTGCAAACAGTGACAACTCCTTGAAGCAGTCTAAGCTGGATCAGCACTGTCTGACATTACCCTAGCACTGTTTTAGAACACACCCAAAAGCAAATTCATCTTGTTGAAATTCTGAATACACAAACTCGCAGTAAGTGTGTATGCAACATCGGAATAATGCATATTTCAGTCATCAACCAGTTAACATCCATTCACCCATTTAGGACCAGAAACCCCAAAACTGGTATTTGGCAAACAGTGCAGGCCCTGATCAGACCGCGGTGTCTGATGAGGGCCTACACTGTTTGCAAAAAGTTCAGCCTTTTTCCTATAAATAAATTTTGAAGAAAACACAATCTGACACCCCTAAATTTTGAAATGGACTCATGCTTTATATAAGGAGGAAGATTCCATTCGGAACAAAAAGGGTTAATGCAATAAGCCATAGCTCCAGATATTACGGATGTGTAAGATAATCAAGGGATAATTTTCCTTATTTGTTGTGGGTACTTATTACAATTATCTTGATGAGGTGATTCTAACCACAGTAGTATTTTGATGGCTCAAACACCGATGGCTTGTTCAAACCCATTCTTGAGACCCTAGGGAATTTCTCTTCATGAGAAATAGTATGGGGTAATTGAGGAGAATTTCAACTTTTATCTTGCAAATGTATGCTGTGTATACTCATTAGATTCGCCTCGAGGAGGTGAATCTATTGAGTACACACAACATACATTGTGATTAGAACAAGAGGGCCCAGAGGGCCCTGGTTCGCTCACCTGATCCAAAGCATAACAAGTGGGCCCCGGGCAGGGTCAATTTTGGCCCCAGGGCTAAAATTTGAACAATCTTGGTAGAGGTCCACAAGATGAAGCTTCATATCTAATATGAAAGACCTGGGCTTTCTGGTTTCAGAAAAGAAGATTTTAAAGGTTTACCCTGCATATAGAAGTCTATGTAAAACAAGATTTTCCCTATATAAGTCTATGTAAAACCAAAGGGCCCCGGAGCGGGGGCATTTTTGGCCCTAGGGCTATAATTTGAACAATCTTGGTAGAGGTCCACTAGCTGAAGCTTCATAACAAATATCAAAGACCTAAGCCTTGTGTTTCAGAGAAGATGATTTTTAAAGATTTTCCCTATATAAGTCTATGTAAAACCAAAGGGCCACATGGCGGGGGCATTTTTGGTCTCAGGCCTATAATTTGAACAATCTTTATAGAGGTCCACTAGCTGAAGCGTCATAACAAATATCGAAGACCTAAGCCTTGTGGTTTCAGAGAAGAAGATTTTTCAAGATTTTCCCTACATAAGTCTATGTAAAACCAAAGGGCCCCGGAGCGGGGGCATTTTTGGCCCCAGGGCTATAATTTGAACAATCTTGGTAGAGGTACACAAGATGAAGCTTCATATCAAATATCAAAGACCTGGGCCTTGCAGTTTCAGTTAGCCCATGTAAAACCAAAGGGCCCCCGTGCAGGGGGCATTTTTAGCTTCAGCACTATAATTTGAACAATCTTGGTAAGGGTCCACTAGATGAAGCTTCATACCAAATATCAAAGACCTGGGCCTTGCGGTTTCAGAGAAGAAGATTTTTAAAGATTTTCCCTATATAAGCCAATGTAAAACCAAAGGGCCCCCGTGCGGGGGCATTTTTAGCTCCAGCACTATAATTTGAACAATCTGGGTAGGGGTCCACTAGATGAAGCTTCATACCAAATATCAAAGATCTGGGCCTTGCGGTTTCAGAGAAGAAGATTTTTAAAGATTTTCCCCATATAAGCCCATGAAAAACCAAAGGGCCCCCGTGCGGGGGCATTTTTGGCCCCAGCAATATAATTTGAACAATCTTGGTAGGGGTCCACTAGATGAAGCTTCATACCAAATATCAAAGACCTGGGCCTTGCGGTTTCAGAGAAGAAGATTTTTCAAGATTTTCCCTATATAAGCCCATGTAAAACCAAAGGGCCCCCGTGCGGGGGCATTTTTAGCTTCAGCACTATAATTTGAACAATCTTGGTAGGGGTTCACTAGATAAAGCTTCATACCTAATATCAAAGACCTGGGCCTTGCGGTTTCAGAGAAGAAGATTTTTAAAGATTTTCCCAATATAAGCCCTTGTAAAACCAAAGGGCCCCCGTGCAGGGGGCATTTTTGGCCCCAGCACTATAATTTGAACAATCATGGTAGGGGTCCACTAGATGAAGCTTCATACCAAATATCAAAGACCTGGGCCTTGCGGTTTCAGAGAAGAAGATTTTTCAAGATTTTCCCTATATAAGCCAATGTAAAACCAAAGGGACCCCTGTGCGGGGGCATTTTTAGCTCCAGCACTATAATTTGAACAATCTTGGTAGGGGTCCACTAGATGAAGCTTCATACCAAATATCAAAGAAATGGGCCTTGCGGTTTCAGAGAAGAAGATTTTTAAAGATTTTCCCTATATAAGCCCATGTAAAACCAAAGGGCCCCCGTGCGGGGGCATTTTTGGCCCCAGCACTATAATTTGAACAATCTTGGTAGGGGTCCACTAGATGAAGCTTCATACCAAATATCAAAGATCTGGGCCTTGCGGTTTTAGAGAAGAAGATTTTAAAGATTTTCCCTATATAAGCCCATGCAAAACCAAAGGGCCCCCGTGCGGGGGCATTTTTGGCCCCAGCACTATAATTTGAATAATCTTGGTAGGGGTCCACTAGATGAAGCTTCATACCAAATATCAAAGACCTGGGCCTTGCGGTTTCAGAGAAGAAGATTTTTTAAGTTTTCGGTGAAAAAAATCTATTTTTGGCTCCTGTGACCTATATGTGCAATGGACCGTAACCATTTGAACAACTTTGAAAGGGGACCACCTAAGGATCATTCCTGTGAAGTTTGGTCAAAATCCGATCAGTGGTTTAGGAGGAGATGTCGTTTGAAGAAAAGTTTACGGACGCACGACGGACAAAAAGTGATCCCAAAAGCTCACCTTGTCACTACGTGACAGGTGAGCTAAAAACACAGAAATGATGCCCAAAAATTAAGCCTGTTATGCCTCCTGGCAGTAACCCACAGTGGCTCGAACTACCCCTGTCTCAAAGAGATTTTCATGGTCCCAAAGGTGTTCCGAACCATTGAAGTTCGACTGTACTCACATGTTTTTAAGAAGAAACAAGAAAAATTAACCCTTGAATGTCCTTATTTTGCCTCCTTAACAGGAGCTATAATAAGCTACTGCCACTGCTGTCAAAAAGCATCAGGCAGCCTATCTACATTGTATATTACAAACCCTGATGGATTATAGTCATGGTCAAAGGGTCCCAATTTTACAATAACCTATTATGTCCTGAATGTAATTTTCAAACTTATACATGCCAGCCTCGGTAGATCAGTCGGATCTGACTAGTGATCAGGAGGATGCTGGTTTGATACTTGCCGGGGTTGGCAACATTCTTTCATGAAGATTGATCATGAAATATTTTCTACGGTCATTCTCTCCCTTCCGCTGATTCAAGAAGGGCAGATGTCAGTTTCTGGCAAGAGAATGTGCATTGTACAGGTTAACCGCTTACGTATAAGCCTGCCCAGGAAGTGTGGATAGGTAAACCGACCTTCTCAAAAATGACCTAAAATTATTTTGACTGGGCCGTTAAACTCCAATACAAACAAACAAATCCAACTTATACACAGCAGGAGTCAATTTTAAAATCCAGGGGTGTCAGGTTGAGTTTCTTTTTATTTAGAAATTGGCCTACCCTATAGCAAGCAGAGAAGTCCTTGATGAGTCACTCTAGAATGGGGCATCTGATTTGGCCTTGCACTGTTGGCCGACATTCCATTTTGGGGTTTCCCTCTTTAAATGGTTTAACCCATTGTATGTGGAGACCCCTAAAGTAGTAACTTGGCAAACAGCACAGGCCCAGATCAGACGCCACAGAATGCGGCATCTGATCAGGGCATGCACTATTTGCTAACAGAATTTTCCGTCAAAAATAGAATAAAATGAAAATATATGCCTGACATTCCTTATGGACTTGTCCAACATATAGCACTGGAAGAGTCCACTAGTATACAATGGGTTAAAAGTACATTATACTATACACACCTGTATTTCACTTCCATGGGACTGTTGTTTGTGATGTTCACATATCTTGTGACCTCTGTGTCATTGAGAATACAACCAAAATCCATCACGGTCTTCTCAAAGTCAAGATTGGGGAAATACACCTCACCTCTCAGAGCAATGTAGTCCTATAATAAAAGATGAAATAAAGGTAAGAATTGAATGATTTGTAAATGAGTTGTTGAATTGGCTTTACTTGTAACAATGCATGCTCTCATGGCAGAGCTATTTGATCTGATGCCTGAACACTCTGAGGCCACATGGTATCAACACAGGATATTAAGTGGCCTAGTAAAAGTCATTCAAATCCAACAGTGGGACAATAAAATACTAAAACAACAGTGCAACTGTATACCTACATACATATTCATTTATTATTATTAATTGACTATTCTGTTTTGATCAGAGGTCAACACCAGATCAACCAATATTAACTAGAGATCAATAATCATGTTTTTTAATTGTGTCAATTAATAAAATTGTCATTAATGGTGTCATTTTCTATTGGCCAAGTTACAGGTCCACGGCAGACCTCGGACCTGTAACTGGGTCAATACGAAATTACTTGATTAATAACATCATATTATTATTTTAAACAACTCAAAACTGATTTTTAAGCCAGCCCCCAGTTCATAAATGTAAAAGACGCAAGTTGGATAGACTTGTTTGTCCAATACACACAGCTGATTCCACCACACTCATAAATCTTCAAATGATAACAATGATAATTTCTTTGCCTGAATGGTATACTATTGATAAGCAACATTCAAAACAAACCCTTGGTCCATAAAGGGCATCTATATTCCATTTAATATTAGATTTTCAAATTAAATTTTAGAAAGAGCTTCTAATGCTCAGTTAAACCATTTGGTACCGGAAACCCCAAAACGGGTAATTGGCAAACAGTGCAGGCCCAGATCAGATGCCGCAGAATGTGGAGTCTGATCAGGGCCTACACTGTTTGCGAAAAGTTAAGCCATTTTTTCAAGTAAATTTTGAAAAAAAAATTCAACCTGACACCCCTTAATTATGGAATGGACATCTGGTATGTATATAAGGAGGAAGATTCCATTTGGTACAAAAAGGGTTTATATGCATATATTGATCACATTTAAATAGTATGTATCAGTTTTGCACTTTTTTGCTATTTCTTTTTGTTATATTCCCATTTTTTTCATTTCAACTGTAAAAAGATTTATGTTTATAAAAACCACTAAAATTGCTTTAATAATAGTTTCTTAGTTTTGCCTGGTTAATGATAACCATTCTTCACCATTTCACCCCTGAGATTCTGAAGTGGACTCTTCCATCTTCAATTTTGGACACAACTATTCTTGTTAATTTGGAGTTTCGTCAAAATCATTTAAGAGTCGTCTCCATTATGAAAACACCCCTATTCAAATATATTGAAAATTCCACCACCCAAAAATGAAAATTTTCAGATTAAAAATTCCGATAGTTTACATTTTTCTGCTTATAACATACAGTGAGGCAGTTCTAACGAGTACCCACGCTCTATGTTTTAACCAGAAATAAAAAAAATAATGTATACCCCTGTAAACCTCAATTTTACTATATAAAATTGGGTATTAACCCACTGTATGCGGGGAAACCCCTAAAGGGGTACCTTGGCAAATAATGCAGGCCCAGATCAGACGCCACAGAATGGACTTGCCCAACATATAGCAATGGAAGAGTCCACTAGCATACAATTGGTTAAGAGGTCAAAACTATATAGGCGTGTTTTCATGATACACTAGACTGTTTGCATAGGTATCTGTACTAGTGTAAAAGGTTGATTGAAAGGGTTGAGCAAAGGCTCCTATGTAACCACTAGCCTCCAGTCCTCCCACCAGAGCATTTACCAACCACATGAGCAACATACTAAGTAACCATGGAACAAACAGCAAAATCTGATCTCTGAAAGCCTGAATTCTGAAAGTAAGGTCTTGCTCACTGACTGAATGAAGCATGATATTAATGAATAGATCCAATATTCAGCTCCAAAAGCCATTCTCAAAGCCTAAGATAGTAAAACTTACAATATGAGGGTGTTCCTTGTAGGTAACATGGAGAATTTCATCCACTGTTCTGATGTGTAGATCATCTTTATAGGCAGGGTCAAACCTGATTCTAAGAGTGTATGTCTTCCCAATATCTAAATGCACTTCCTGAAACACAGAAAGAAAAATAAATCTTGTTTTCAGATGAAAATTCATCTGAAGATACAAAACTTCTCATATGATTAATTCACAATTTCTTTAGGTGACTGTACAGATTTTTGTTTGAATTGGAGTTTAACGGCCCAGTCAACACTATTTAGGTCATTTTGAACCTGTCAGTTTACCTATCCACACTTTTCCTGGGCAGGTTAACCATACAGTGCAGATTCTTTTGCCAGAAAGACTGTACAGAATTTATTCAGGTTATGCCAGTCATTTTATCTATTTAACCACACTTTCATGGGCATCCAGTACAGCGCATATTCTTTAAATAGCGAGAAACTGACAATTAGACACCATTTTTCACAGGTACGTCAATTTGATAAAAATTATTTCATTTAAATCCAAGATCAAAACAAATATATAACCTTGAAAAATCAGAATCTGACAGATAGAATGCAGCTTAAATGGGATTTAACTCCTAAACAATGGATAGTGTGCAATGCAGAGGAATGCCATAAGACATAAAACCAAAGAGAAGCTAAGTTTGCTAAGTTATTTTCTTGAAAATTAGCATGTTACAACCTCTTGAATTTTGCTTGGTAGCTGTAAAACATAGCAATAATCCAGACCCAGCTCTTCAAAAGTAACAAAGTTATTAGTTAATGTTACATTAAAACTTCAACCATTCAGTACGGCAAAAACTTCATAGTTTTGCTAGATAGAGTACAGCAAAAACTTCATAATTTTGCTGAAGAAAAGGTGAGTAGCTTTTACACTGCGAAAGCTACTCCCAATGCTCACATGTTTTTTTTTTTCAGCAAAAATGCCACTGTAGCTGATATTATAATTAACATAACATTTAACTTCAGAGTACGCCGGCCTCAGTGGCTCAGTCGGATGCGCATCTGACTGGTGATCAGGAGGACGCGGGTTCGACTCCCGCCGGGGTCGGCAACATTCTTTCGTGGAGATTGATCATGAAATCTTTTCTACGGTCATTCTCTCCCTTCCGCTGATTCAAGAAGGGCAGTTGTCAGTTTCTGGCGAAAGAATGTGCACTGTACTGGTTAACCGCTTTCGTATAAGCCTGCCCAGGAAAGTGTTGATAGGTAAACTGACCGGCTCAAAATGACCTAAATAGTGTAGACTGGGCCGTTAAACTCCAATACAAACAAACAAAAAACTTCAGAGTACATTCTGACAATTCTGTCACTTATGATAAATTCTCCAAACTGCCACTGGTAAAATCCAACAGTCTGGTGCATCGACCACTGATTTACAACATGGACTAAGGAGGGTTGTGTGAAAAATTCTAGATTGCTGACTTACAGTTTCAGAGACCTCCGAGTTATCATCTAGCAGTATCTGGAAAGGTTTCTTCAGTTTGAGGCTTGTTGTCAGGGGCAATGTAGACACATTACTCATCACTAGTTCCCGGGTCTGCAACTCTAAGAAGTCAGTTGGTTTCTGCAAAACGATGTACAGTGAATTTATTCTATATTCACTCAAAATGTGGCAGTATTTTATTATACACTAATTTCTGCAATAAATATGGCAGTGTTTTATTTAATATTCATTCACACTCTATGTCTACATTCAGTAACAATATGGAACTTTTATTCTGCATTAATTTACATTAAATAGGGCAGTGTTTTACTTCATATTCACTCACATTTCTGTATTTGATATTAAAACAATATTGCACTTTTATTTCATGCAAAATACATATGGAAGTATGTAATTCCACATTTAACATAAATTTATAATATGGCTGTCAATAACAGTGTCAACATTTTCTCATTAAGCCTCAAGCTTGGCCTTGTTCAAGAGGCTGGCAGTTAGGCTTTGTTTTGGGTTTAATGGCCCAGTGAACACAGAAGTCATGTTGGGCCAGTGAATTAACCCAAACCAACTTTTCCTCGGCAGGCTAATGTTTCTTAGCAGCCACATGTATACCGTAAAACTCCAAATTCGGACAGCTTGAGAACTTGCTGTTATTCCCCAAAAGTTTTATCAAATTATTTTCACAATCCAGCAAGGAGTCCAAAGGTAGCAGAGGGAATGGCAAACAGTGTAGAACTGGATCAGACTGCTCTGATCTGGGTCTGCACTGTTGCTTAGGCCTATCATTCCCAATACTTATTTCACATTCTATCACAGTAGCTGATAACTGGCAATCTCCATGAAAAAAAAAGCAGCCAGACCTGACAAGGATACAGCAGTCCTGTGACTGCCTAATCTGTAGTCAGACACACAACCAAAGCAGCCACCACACCAAGCAAGATGGCCTATGGTCTTAAAAAAAAGCTAAGCCACTTTTGGAACACAATGGCCTGGCACTGAGACCTGGATAACAGACATATAAAACCTTTCAAGGGAAAAAAATCATGAAAGCCTACCTTGTCCACCCTGAAGTAGACACTTTTTGTAGAAAATTCTAGGAGTGGACTGATGAAATCAGTAGTGATATCAATCTTCATGATAAGCTCCTTGCCTCCCTGTCTACCAATGATGGCATGACATAACAGACGCTCCTTCACAAACTGAGGACTGTAGTGAAATAGGTCCATAAAAATATTAATAATCTGACACTAAAATATTGACAAACTTCAACTATTGGTGTACAAAAACTAACAAGTGTGTGTATGTCTTGTGAAAACCACCAAACTGTGCAGAGCAAGTCTATCAAAGCAAAGCGTTTCAATCATTCAAGCTTATAAACCTAAGTTTTTGATTTCATGAAAATCTTGTGCTCTTGGTAACTCACACTTCTGTAACACATGCTATTTTTCTGTCAATAACTTCAATGTAACAGAGTTGATGAGTATGATTATCATTTGGGACTTTATGGTCCTTCAAGAAGAATTATGTTCTCATGTAAGGGCAACAGGAATAACAAAAGCACTGCATGCGGGTGCCAACGCTTGGCTGCAGCCCATTTTCATAATGAACAACTAGTCTGAGTTTCAAGTAAATATGTTCAGTAATGACAGAGATATTAAAAATTTCCAAGTTATTGCACGGCGATGCAGACAAAATGTCCAAGTTTTTGCACGACGACGACGCCAGAGCTATGACAATACCTCATTGTTTTCTTTGAAAACAGCCGAGCTAAAAATTCTAAGTCGAAAAAGGGGCATAACTGTGCCTAAATATGTTCAGTAATGACAGAGATATTACAAAATATGTAAGTTTTTGAAACAATTTTTAAACAAAAATTCTAAGTCGAAAAAGGAGCAAAAGTGTGCCAAAAATATTTTTATGGTTACCTCACCTATTGGTATGAGTTTCCCTTTTCATAATGAACAACTAGTCCGAGTTTCAAGTAAATATGTTCAGTAATGACAGAGATATTACAAAATGTGTAAGTTTTTGCACGACGACAACGCATAAACAAAAATTCTAAGTCTTAAAAGGGACATAACTGTGCCAAAAATATTTTGAGGGTTACCTCACCTATTGGTATGAGTTCTCCTTTTCATAATGAACAACTAGTCCGAGTTTCAAGTAAATATGTTCAGTAATGACAGAGATATTACAAAATGTCCAACTTTTTGCACGACGACGACGCCAGAGCTATGACAATACCTCGTCGTTTTCTTCAAAAACAGCCGAGCTAAAAATTCACTACCACTAGGTTTAGTTTATTTGATAATATAACAATTTAATGAATTTCACGCAGACTGATTTTGGTATAAAAGAGATTTTCTTCCATATTTTAGACTTATAGCTCACATGCTTGTTCTTTATATTATATCAATGTCAGTCAGTGACCTTCATTTTCTGAGCAGAGGTTAGAGCTAAATATAGCATTATAGCAAAATATTTGGAAACCATGAGAAACAATACAGAACTTGTCAATATTTTTTTATTTCCACCAACTACTTCTCAAGTGATAGTGGACTGCCACCAACTCCTATTCCAGTGATAGCAGACTGCCATCAACTCCTACTTCAGTGGTAGTGGACTGACACAAATCCCTACTCCTGTGACAGAAGACTGCCTCCATCTCCTACTCCAGTGATAGCAAACTGCCACCAACTCCTGTGATACTGCAATATCTCTCCCTGTACTTTCTTACAAACATACAAAGTTACTAAGCGATTCAGATAGAATAGTATTAAGATAATCCCTGCAAGGGAGGTTATTCTTGACACAAGTTAATTTGCCTCTGTATCAACTTTTGCCATAATTATTCAGAACAGGATTCAGACACCAGAAAAGCCATTTCATGCTTCAAAACATAGTCTCTTACCTGGATACAAATCCTTCCAGCTTCAGGTCAATACTAGTTCCTGGTGGCAGGTCAAATCTCTGGGGAACCACTTTAAAAACAGGAGCTGCAGGTGGAGCTGGGGGAGGCTGGTTCTGAAACAATGATTTTTATATAAAACTGTTAGGAAATAAGACCATGTTACATAGTGTTACAACACTAAATTTGAAATAAAAATAAACATACCATCGCAAGTATAAATATTATTATTTCAAGGAAATAATGCCAAAAAGTCTGTTTCTATCATTTAAACTTCAATTTTAACTTTGCTCAATTACAAGAAAAAAAGCTCTGGAGCCAGTTGTTCAAAACTAACGATGCTGTTAGTGTCAAAACTCACAATGTTGTTAGTTAAGGTATCATTAAAACTTTGATCATTTAATATAGCAAATATGCTAATATTTTGGCTGAAAAAAATGTGAAGCAAAAGCTGCTCATATTTTTTCAGCAAAAAAAAAAATACTTATTGTACTACCTAGAACAGTTAACAATTTGACCACTAACAGTTTTGTTTGATTTAAGGTTTAACGTCCCCATCAACACTGTACAGGTCATTTTGGAGACGTTGCTTCCAATTTTGCGGGACTTTTACCCAACATTGAGATGAAATGACATCTCAAGCCCCGTCGCCCAATGAAACCAATAGGGTTTATAGGCATGGGCAGTCAGACTCACACCACCTTGCCTGGGCAGGCTTAGATCCTCTAAGCAGTTTACCAGTACTCGTGTACAGCCAGTTTCAGCTCTGCATGGAAGCATCATGCAGCCCATCTATTTCTTCAGCCCCGATGGGCTGGGGCGATGACCACTAACAGACTTGTTAAGCTAATGATGCTTTGAACAATGGGTCCCTGATATTTAAACAGAGGGAATTTAACTCATTTTAGATGGGAATGCCCACAGCCAACAGGATACTGGCAAATAGTGCTGGTCCAAATCAGTCCCACAGAATGTAGCATCTGATCAAGCCCTACAGCAGCTTCAAAGTTTTTAAATTAATTTCTATAAATAACTCAATCTGGCACCCATAAATGAAAACAAACTCTTTCAAAATGTAAAGTTGAAGAGTTCATTTCGGATAAAATGGGTCACAAACTCTACAGGCATCTTTGACTATACCTACCCTGTATTTCATATCCAGGGGATTGTAGGTCTGCATCTCTTTCTTGGCTTTAGAAATGGGAGAGAATCCATCCATACTCCAGACCAGCTGCTGGTGTCGCCTCCCTTTGTTAGTGAGATGAAATACCTTGCAGTATGGGCGGTTACTAAAGTTGGGCCCCAGGTCTAACTGCGGAGTGAGTGGTGGGTCAGATACAATAGTTGTTCCCTGGCCATAACTGGTCAGTGGTATCATTCTTATCTGGCTCTCTAGGAAGTTTATCTGCAGCTTGTCATGGAATCTATGATGAGAAATAGAAGATCTTACATATGTTACTCATAGGAACAGATAAGGTTGGTATTTTGTGATAATTGAAGGGTAGTTTTTGTCAACTGTCCACAAAAACCTATGTTGTGGGTATTCATGAACCTGCTACCACATTATCAGTCAGATGCATTTGATTGAGCCAATGGGCCTGCTAGGATCTCTGTATTAAAGAGAAGGAAAATGGTAAAGATCCTGCTCTTTATCCTTGTACCACAAGCAGAATGTAGTTCCCTGCATGTTTGCCATGAAACCAAACCACCACAATGTGACATTTGCTCCATGAAACTGTATGATCCCATAATACCTTGTCATTTCTGTCATATTTCCCTGCTCTTCCCTGTGCATGGGGGCATGTTGTTAAAATGACAGTCTGTAACAATGAGGCATTAAGTTATTGTAAGATTTCTATGCAAGATTTATGATGATAAACGGGCCATATCTCATAGAATCATTTATGAAGTCCTATCTTAAAAAAACTCAACAAAGACTTGTTTGACATTTTCTTATGAAATGGTCACTCATGTGAGATTGTATTATGGAATAAGAACGATGGTGTAATATATCCTTATTATCCAGCAACTGAATAATTGAACAAGATGACTTCAAATTTTTTTTTCGAAACTAGCAATGTGTTGCCCCCATCTGGTAGCGCAATTAAGAAAACTTAAATGCAAATTGCTAATGCCAACTCCGACGGAGACACAGACAGACGGACAGGGTTGATAATAAAAGCCCTTTCCACCATTCTTCTAATGGCAGGGGCATAAAAATGGCATCTGATTCAAATAAAAGCTGAGACTCACCTCACACAGTCATCCAGACATGCTGTTACTGTCACTTCCAAACTCCTTTCTGGTGGTATCTCTCCTTCTGCTGGAGATACTCTGTACACTGACTTCGGCCGCATCTGCAGAACAAACATTTATTACTTCAACTGCAACTGCAACATAAATTCCTGGAGCAGACGGCAATTTGATTTCTTAAAATATTTTCAAAACATTTGCAGACAATTCACATATAATTTCTAGCCTTAATTTCACTGTAAAGTAAGGAAAATACAGTTTGAAAGTGGTGTCTGCTAATCTTAATTAGCAGTTAGTGGGCTGACAGAATCAACTATATAATCATGACACGTGTAAGACAAGAAACTATATGTGGATAGACACTAGTGATGATTGAATTCATGCAAAAAATAAATACCCAGTACATCTGGATAAACAGAATTTGCTGTGCCTTTATTAATTAACCTACATGTATTTTATTCTGAATGCACTCTCCTACTTTATATACTTAAATAATCCATTTTCAATTTTATAGGTGTAAGACTGGATTAATGGTAAACCATTTTCGCGAAAAGTGAAGGCTCTGATCAGATGATGCAGAACGAGGCATCTGATCTAGCAGGTTGCCAGTAGGGGTATCTCTTTTCAAGGTTTCGGTCCAACTGGGTTCAACTGCTGGTTTTCTTTTGCTCCAGTGTTCCTGTGGCGTTGTGTTCAGCATCGGATGGCTCAGCATGTTTGACTGTCGAGTCCTCATCCTTGTGTCAACTTTGCTTTAATTGTGATTTCTTTGTTTATTGAGTTGATTCACTGATGAGTTAGAAAACCTTCACGTGGACCAAACAAATACTTGGTTGAACCACAGTGAAAGTGAGGGTAAGGGTTGGGATCCTGTAAAGTTAACTTAACCTGCCAGTAATTTTTAATAACCGTTTCAAGTCGGTGCTTTTGCTGTGGTTCCTTCATGTTTTGTGTTGGTGGTTCTGATTCTTCCCTAATCATATACATGTATTTTGTAATGTTGATTATTCTAATTCTTCCCCCTTTTTGGTTGTTCATTTTTAGTTATGTTTGTCCTTCCAGTTTAATGTTTGTCATGTTGGTGATTCTTTTTCTTTCCCCCATTATGTATATTGCACCTTTTTAGTTAGGTTTGAATATTCTGAGTCACCACCTGTTTGGGCAAGAGCTGCTGTCTCAGTTTACCTGTTGTCTGTTTTTTTTTTTAGTGTCGTCACCGCTTCAACTTCTTTCTCTAGTGATATTGTGGGGAGAACTTGGGATCTGATTGTATCAGATCCTGGTCGCTTCTCTTTTTAATTTTTCCCATCTAAAATGGGTTAAAAAAGGCTACTCATATATGTACAGGGAAAATTCTGAGAGAGCCCCAATCAGGTACAGATGAAAGTCATGTCCTGTTTCTAAAAGTGGGCTCCGTTTTGGAAACTGATGACTAATTTATTCAGGAGTATGTACATACACATCTTAACAGTTTTGAGTATTTAGAGTAGAATGACTGATATTTACCATATAAGCAGTGAATTTAGCTGGTATAAGAGACTCGTTCGAAAGGAGGATTTTCTTGGGTTTGTCTTGCAGGACTGGTACAGTTCCCCAGTCAAGTTCTAGTGGCATGATGTGAACCACTGGGCCCTCTCCAACACATGCTACATGAATAGGCTGCAATAAACACAATTTATGAAACATCATTACAGCAGAAACTTTTATATAACTCATAGACTCATATATATATACATATTATGACAAATGTGACAGAGTTGAGTGTACTGAACACACAATGCATAGAGCACACAACTGTTATTGACTAGAATGGATTTAGAGAAAATGCTTATCTGTTTCTTTAAAACAGTATATTGTGTAAACATGTCAAGGCATATATGTTCTGCTTTCATATTTCGTCTAGGCATATTAACCCTTCAACTGCTACATAAATTCCTGAAGCAAAAGACAATTTGATTTTTTTTTAATATTTTTCATAATAAATAAGGTTTGATACTACATGTGAATAGTCTGCTTGACAATTCACGTGTAATGTCAGGCTTCATTTTCACAAAATTAAGAAAAACTCACTATGAAAATGCCTTCATGATTAGCAGGGTTAATGTAAACAAGGCTGCAATAATACAGAAAATCTGTTTAACTGTTTAAACCTTGCAGCTCAGTAAAGATACTTATGCGTGATTTCGACTGCCTCTCCTGTTTAAGGGGAATGGGTACACCTTCAGGAAAGGCACATCCTGCAAAAGTATTTTTGTCTCCCATGTCAATAGGGGTCAACTCTTAAAGGAAAGAATTTGCTCCTCAGGAGCAAATTCTTTCTTTTAAGAGTAGACCCCCTTTTCAGTGGGACAGGGCTTATGGGAAAGCGAACAGGAAGTCCAGAGAGTTGTCCCCCTTTGAAAAATGGCAAAAAAAAATCTGCCAGGTGTTCCCATTCCCCTTAATAAAATGGTTGTGCACTTATGCAAAGATGGAAGTGTGCAGTTCAAAAAATCAGGGATGAAAGTGTTAATAACAGCTGAATCAATAGAGTCCTCTGCAACTTGGGAAACTGCAAATGTTATTATATGACAAAACATACATATGATTCCTACAATAAGTAACAAATCATGTAAATGGTTTAATGGCAGAATAGATTTTGAAAATCAAAAAGTAGACATTACAAATCAATACCAACCATTGGTGGGTCTGGACTTCCAAATATGGCAATATGAACAATGACATCTTGTTCTTCCAGAGCCTGGGCTTCAATGAGTAGCGGCACATCACACACTGAATGAGGTTCCACAATACCCTACAAAAATCATATAAACATATCATGATCTACAATTATCTTACCCCAAAGTTTTGCTCTGTTATGCAAGAGAACTATATAGCGCAGTAAAATTCCTATATTGAGACCACCCTTGGAACTGTTCAAAAGTGGTTTTTAAGAAACCACTTTTGAACAGTCCCAAAGGTGGTCTCTGACCAGAGGACACTGTAAGCAGAAAACACAAAGAAAGATTAACTGCAACTTACTAAACAAGCTTTTTAAAGCAGAATTAGTCTTAATTTTACATGGTCTTAATAGCGGAATTTCATTGTACATGTTTTTCCTGTTATTTTTTTTTTCATGTAAATGTCCGTAGAAAACTATCTGATTGGCATACAATTTATGCATGGGAACTAAACAGAATGTTTTACTTGTTTTTTTTTTTGTTGTTGTTGTTTTTTTTTTGGGGGGGGGGGGGAGGGGGGGTGTTTGTTTTCATCTAAATGCCCAATGAAAGCTATCAATTTTCAAGATTTTATGATACATAAAGCATCTTCTTATCTTTGACTGACAAGATGTCAACCACAAGAAGAGGACCAAGAGGTCTTGCATAGTTCACCAGAGCTCCAGTTAATGTATCTCAGGTCGCTCATCATTTTGTTTTAAATACTCATATTGCATTTTGACCTTCTGTCTTATTCCTGAACTTTCTAATGTAGCCCATGTACATTTTCTGTCTTATTCCTAAAGGCACATCCCTGCATCTCAAAGAAATCAATCCTTATGGAAAGAATGTGAAAGCAAAATTCTTGCCTTTAACAGCAGCCAATAGTTTTGAAAATTTCAAATAACAGAGTAACAACTTTTGAGATTTCAAAAGCTATCTTGCTTGAAATGGGTCAAATTTTTCAGGGCCCAGTTGTTCAAAGCACTGTTAGCTTAACAAGCTCGTTAGTGGTCATATTTTTAACTGTTCTAACAAGTTTAATATTTAAAATTTTGGTATTTTTGCAAAAGCTGCTCACATTTTTTCAGCAAAAATATTGGCATATTTGCCATAATAAATGATCAAAGTTTTAACGATACATTAACTAACGACGTCGTTAGCTTTGAACAACTGGGTCCAGGTCTATTTATTCCCATTTGAAAAATACTGCTACATTCTTTGCTTGATAGCTTATAAACTTTAAATTTGGAAGATTACTTTTCTTTTTAGGAACATTTATTGTGGATATTCCTTTAATATGATCGCTTTGGGGAAGCAAAAATCCCCCGTTGCCTTCTTAATTGAAACAAAAATAAATATCTTAATAGGATTTATCACATGGCGTCGTTGATTTGTTTGTTTGATTTGAGGTTTAACGTCCCCATCAACACTGTAATGGTCATTTTGGAGACGTTGCTTCCAATTTTGTGGGACTTTTACCTGACATTGAGATGAAATGACATCTAAAGCCCTGCTGTCCAATGAAACCAATAGGGTTTATAAGCATGGACAGGCTGACTCGCACTGCTTTGCCTGGACAGGCTTAGATCTTCTCTAAGCGGTTTACCAGTACTCGTGTGCGGGTCGGTTTCAGCTCTGCGTGGAAGCATCATGAAGCCCATCTATTTCTTCAAGCCCAGATGGGCGGGAGCCGATGGCATCATTGATATGCAGTGGATATTGTCATGTCATAAAATTGTATGACCCAATGTGTAATAACACTTTGGTGGGATTAATTTACGGTATGATAACGTCCATGTCAACCATGCATTTTTGTGGAAAAACTGTCTTGTTTAAAAGTGATAAAATCCTTTTTTAAAGTGGTCATATGATAAACAGAATCTTACATTTGTGGTCATTTCATAAATATCCTATGAAATGACCACTTGTGTAAGATCCGCTATATATGTGATGGGGTCTATATTCAGTGCTCTGCATGCTGAGTATTATTTCAGCAGAAGAGATTTTGAAATCTTTTTCTTATTTTTCCCAGAAAATAGGATTTGACATTTCATGCAAATTGTATCAAAACAGGATCTGACATTTCATGCAAGGATCTGACATTTCATGACCTTTACAGTGTTGACGGGGACGTTAAACCTCAAATCAAATCAAAATTCATGCAACTTGTCTGGAGACAATTTGCATGAAATGTCAAATCTGGTTTTCTGGGAAAAAATAAGAAAATTCCTATGGGGACAATTTGCATGGAAGATCAAATCCTACTTTCCGGGAAAAATGAGAAGAATATCAACAATTTGCCATCTGCTGAATTGGCCCAGAGATCGGTAAAGGTTAAGAAATAAGCCCATACCTTAGGTTGTGGACTTTTATAGAAGATAGGTGTATCACTGTTTACTTGCTGAGCTACAAGTTCATATTTTGCTGGTAGATCTGAGTCATTGTGCAGCTTGATGCAATGCTCATAAGGATGTCTGATGAAACATCGACCATAGTCCAAGATTGGGCTGAGAACTGTGATCAAAGGCACAATACACCTGAAAAAAATAAAAACAGAATCAATAACACTGTATTTTCATTTTACGAAAATGTTGAACTGTTTTTGTAAATATGATGCTCTGTTACCTAACCTGTTACAGAGTAGTGAATTATTTTTGACTACTGATACCTGTATAAAGTAATACACTATATTATCACTTTATATAAAGTAACAAATTACTCTTGACTATCTATATAAAGTTCTACAATATCATATTTCTTTAGTTTTTGTTTAACATATGAGCCGGCGCATGGCAAAATCTACAATAAGACCTGTGCAACTAGCTATGACTCAGATCAGCCTGCGCATCTGTGCATTCTGATCAGTCTTCGCTGTTCGCATGGGCCTTCTATAGCCTCTGGGCTATTCATAGGGCAACAAGAGGATGCTCCGACCAGGCTGACCTGACAGGCCGGCTAAACTGAGCCTTCGACCATAGCACGGCTCTTATTGTAGGTTTTGTCATGCGTTGGCTCATATAAGAAGCATTTACAGATATGATGACTGAATGGTTGTCAACATCAGTGTCACAAAGTAATGCTAACTGTTCTGGAGTTGTGTATCAATTAACCCTCTTCAGTAAAAGTAATGTTTTAAAAATGCATAGTTAATAATACAACTGCAAACTGGGTAACAAAACTACTGCCACTTAAGATGTGGCTACATGTATAGTGATCCTGTAAATCTGTCATCCATAGTACCTCTAAGGGACAGTCTGGCAATAACCTTCACAATAACAGAATACAAACTTCTGTGGCTCAGACACTTTTTAAACTTTCGTCCAATAATGGACAATCATAGTGCCAGGTCACAGCCATGTTTGGAATAGTTTAGTGGTTTCTTCTACATGTTCTATGTAAAAGATGTTGTGGGTACATATCAAAATGACCTCATTGAGGCAATTCTAATGAGCACACACAATTTTCATATTCTGGATAAAATAAGAAAATCTGCCTAGATCATAAATATTTCTCATCTGCAGCAATGGGGATTCAGAGACAAATTTTAATAAGCCATGGTAAACTGAACTTTCACTGTACAGATGAATGTTGATAATTCAAAATACGGGTTAGTTTGAATTACTGAGATTTAACTAATGTTTCAAGTCATTAAGCACAATGGAGATCTCTTAATATATTTATAATCTTCTATAAAATAAAGATATGTTGTGGGTACTCATTCGAACTGCCTCATTAAGAGCGATTCTAATGAGTACAAACAACATACCTTTTACAGATTAAATTAGGAAGTCCTTTTTCTGTAGTAAAGCTACCTACTTTGCAGTGATAGGCAATGTTACAATTTCTTCTCCAACATTTTCAACATCCACCACCAAGTTCATCTCATATTTCTTAATGGTGTTAGAGATAAAGTTCACTGTCACTTTTATCTCACTCTGAGGGGGTATAGTCCCAGTAGCTGGTACAATCTCAAACTCTCTTGGGGGTCCAGCTCCCTGGGTCACTGACTGGGAGCCCATCTCACTCCTCACACTGTCTAGATCACTGGTGCCACAGATAGAGTCCGTTACACCATCTCCTGGCACACGGAGGTGGAATGACATAGGTACCAGTGAAGTATTTGTCAATGTGCATGTCTGTGTGTTCAGAAATCCTGAAAAAAAAAAAAAAAATGAAATTAAACTACATATATCTGGAGACAGTTCTTCATAACTAATGATGTCATTCTTTAACAAATTCTGTTAAAACTTTTATCATTTAATGCGGCAAATATTTATACTTAAAAATATTTTTGCTGAAAATGTGAGCAGCTTTTGCATCTGCAAAAGCTGCTCACATTTTTAAGCAAAAATACCAGAGTATTAGATAGTATACTTGCTAGAACAATTAACAATTTGACCACTAATGAGGCCATTAAGCTAATGGCGCTTTGAACAACTGAGCCCTGATCTATAAACATTGCATTTATACAAACAAGGGTGGGTATGATGATGTCACAGAGGTGGAAAAAGAACATCGCTCGACTGGGACTCGAACCCAGGGCCTCTCACATACCGTGGGAACACTCTGACTGAGCTACCGAGCCTTATGGTTGGCCTGTTAGATTTTCCCCCCGCCTAAATAGATTTATCCGGAAACTGTAAGTTCTATCCAGTCCGGCAGTGAGATTTATTTTTCATACTCTTTCGTGCCCTCAGACATGGTGCTGGACCCAAACTGAGCCACCAAATGTCGAAGGGGTGGAAAAAGAACATGACTTGACAAGGACTCAAACCCAGGGCCTCTCGCATACCGTGCGAACACTATACCGACTGAGCTGCCAAGCCACACAGTCAACCTGTTACAATGAGTTATAAAATTCATGAGCCAGATCATGGAAAAACTTGTTTTGTGGCATTTTTCAAATATCAAAGCTGCCAATCAGCATGTTCATCTGCTAGTTGGATAAACACCTTCAAGTTTACTGCTTGGACAGCATAATACCTAATTTCTATATCATAAGGGGAACTGGAACACCTTCAGGGGAGGCAACTCCTGCAAAAGTATTTTTGTCTCCCATGTTGATAGGAGTCAACTCTTAAAGGAAAGAATTTGCTCCTAAGGAGCAAATTCTTTCCTTTAAGAGTAGACTTCTTTTTTAGTAAGTCTGAGCTGATAGAAAAGCGAACAGGAAGTCCTGAAAGTTGTCTCCCTTTGAAAAATGGCCAAAAAATCTGCCAGGTGTTCCCATTCTCCTTAAACTTCAAGACTCTTGCAGCTCATCTTGTCACAATCCCAAAAGACAAGTTTTCACATGATAGGGCTCACATAAGCATGCCTGCATAGACAAAAGCCTCAATTCAAATATCATGTCAGAAGACCTCTTTCTGTAAATTTCACCCGAAATACTGAGACGATAGTGCCTTATCCTATCAGAACATTGTTCAAAATGTAAGGTAGCAAGGTTTTCCACTGGTCAAGGTAGTGGAATATGTGTTGGAACTGAGCCAGCTAATGAGAAAAATGTATTTCTTGCACACCAGATAAGAAAATCCGTAGTTTTAGCCTGGGTTCGAAATTCTGTTCCTACCCTGGTGTTCTTACCCAGCACAGGGTAAAAATCGAATATTCTCGCACGTTTGATATGCACTAGTTGAATACAATCTCATATGCGCTGTCGTTAAATTTGACGTCACGGCATGTTACATGATGTCACACCATTGTAATCACAATATGGCGGATGGCAGTATCATGTCGAGCCAGACAGTTAAACTATCCAAAACTTTCTTTGGCAGACCTACATCATAGTGTAGTTTATATTTTCTTGTCCTTTGGGATCATTGATTCCATTGTTGAATTTTGAAAATATATTGAAAATATTTGAGGGTCACTGATGAGGCCTAATTGGCCGAAACTAGCTAGTCTGGCCCAGAAAGCATGCACTCCATATTTTCCAGTTCTGATGTCTAAAAATAGCTAGAGGCAAACAGTATAGACCCTGATTAGATGCAACATTCTATGGTGTCTCATCTGGGTTTTCAAAGTTTGCTCAGGCCTATCTGTCTGAATAAATAAGGTAAATGCTAAAAATTAATCAATACAGTGAACATAATAAGTACAACTAGAATTGTTTTCTAAGAAAACAGATGTCCCCCCACCACACTCATTATTTCAGCCCTGTGACCTTGAAAATTAGGTCAAGGTCACCAAAATCTAATCAGTTCTTAAGATCAGCCCACTGATATAATGTACCTAGTTTGAACCAAATCCATCCACTGGTTCAGGAGATAGAGTGCAGACAAGGCAATTTTCAACAGTCTAAGTCCCGTGGTGACCTTGAAAATTAGGTCAAGGTCACCAAAATCTAATCAGTTCTAGAGACTATCCCACTTACTTTATGTACCAAGTTTGAACCAAATCCATCCTTTGGTTCAGGAGATAGAGTGCAGACAAGCTTATTTTTAACAGTCTTAGTCCCGTGGTGACCTTGAAAATTAGGTCAAGGTCACCAAAATCTAATCAGTTCTTGAGACCATCCCAATTATACTATGTACCAAGTTTGAACAAAATTCATCCATTGGTTCAGGAGATAGAGTGCAGACAAGCTTTTTTGGCCTAAAATTCGACAATGTTTTGAAAATTAGACCAAGGTCACCAAAATCTAATCAGTACTTTTCCCCCTCCCAATGGTGTATCTGTGTAAGTTTAATCAAAATCCATCCATCCATTCAGGAGATAGAGTGCAGACAAGACAAGGTCACCAAAATCTAATCAGTACTTTTCCCCCTCCCAATGGTGTATCTGTGTAAGTTTAATCAAAATCCATCCATCCATTCAGGAGATAGAGTGCAGACAAGAGGCAACGCCAACGCCAATGCCGACAGAATCCGCACCAAAACCAATATGTCCCCCTCCCTTTCGGGTGGGGGGACATAATAACATTATACTGGCAGTTCTTAACTGACAACTGTCATTCTTGAATCAAGAGAAGAGAGAGAATGAATGCAGAAAATATGTCATGTTCAGTTTCCAGAAATGAACTTTGCCAGTCCCAGCAGGCATCAATGCTGTGACTGCCTGGGGTGAGTTCTTCAATGTCGTTAGTTAACACATCAAAACTCTGATCATTTATTATGGCAGACATACTAATATTTTGGAAAAGCTAGTTTTCAGCAAAAATGCCACTTTATTAGATACACTCTTTTGTATTAATTTAACACTTCCCATTTTGACCATTAACAAGCTTGTTAAGCTAATGACGCTTTCAATAACTGGGCCCTGATATCCGATCAGAGGCTCATCTCATATAACTGAGACCCTCTACAAAATCAATCTACAAAATCAATCAGTTTTCCTATTTTGCATTTCAGTATTGCTGTTTGTGGAAACAATGAAATAAGTTACCATATGATACAGTTCCAAACTTGAGTCTGGGGACATCAAACTGGAAGGTTGGTCCAATCACAGAGCCCCTGAAAACATTAAAATGCAACATGTGAGTCCTGGCTGAATAACAATTTATTACATTAATCTTCAGTAAGCACAACTTTTTATGCAGGGGCATTACAAAACCTACAAGAGGAGTGGTGGGACCAGCAAAGACAGAGATCAGTCTGAGCTTATAAAACATTTTTCATGCTCAACTCAGCCAAGCATGAAATTTGTATTGCTCATAACTATTAAAATACTATTAAATCAGGTAATTTACCTGCTCAGATCAGCACTTAATATATCCTGCTCATAAACATTTGTTGGCATATTATAATTTATGAGCAGATAAATTTCATGTTCAAGTAGTTTAGGTCGTAGTACCAAAGCGTTAATCCAAAATCATTAATCCATAGACAAATGGCAAATATCAATGTTCAGACCAACAGACATAGACTCCAGAAGAGTGTAATCAGGCATCCTAGGATAGTAAGCATTACGTGGTAAGCAAGCTTCGCCCACCATGCCTATCCACCTGAATGAAGAAAGGGAGTAAAGATATCAGTTTATCCAGAAATGATATTCAAAAACACAGTGTTCAGAATTATATACTAACAAATAAAGGTTCTATGATTACAAAAATATACTGCCTCAGTAGTCTAGATTTTAGTCGTAAAGCAAACATTACAAGAAATGGATACACCTCACATAATATGTTGCCATTGCTCCAAGGCCATACATCTTTCTTGACTTCCTGTTTCAGTTTGGTTTCCTGAACACTGAACCCGTTAGAATGGGTCTACTCTTAAGAGGAAAATTTGAATATTACATGGGTGTGAGAGTTGGATAGAAAAATCTGTTTCAATGGTCACAGTCCTGCATCTTGAGGCTTGCCAAGTTATGCCAGACTTGGATCCCGAGAGATGGATTTTCTATCCACTACTTACACCCATGGTAGATTATATTTCTTGCATACCTTTCATTTCTGAGCATGGATTTTTAATACTGGTAATGCAGTCACTTTGGTTGCCACTATCTGTCATATTATGATGACAATGGTGTCATTTTTAGTGACGTCACTTAACGTGCTGTGACATCAACATTGACGACTGCACATATGAGGTTGTATTCAATCAGTGCATATCAAACATGTGAGAATATTCAATTTTTACCCAACCCTTGGGTAAGAACACCAAGGTAAGGACAGAATTTCTATCCCAGGCTAAAATTACAGATTTCCTTATCTGGTGTGCAAGAAAAGAATTTTTCCCCTTGATAAGGGAGACAGAAAAAGTATCCATTTCTTTCATTATTCATTTAGAAAGCATATACCATATATAAAATTTGAAATCCAGCATATGTAAATCACATTCTCTGTTAATGACTGCCATAGGTACAACTTAACAAACAACACAAAACAATGATACATTCGTAAGTACAACTTACATAAATTTGACTGACAGTGTCTCTGGCTGTCCATCTACTTGAAATAAGAATTCTTCTTCAAAGTCTCCCAGATATGGACTTTTAAATGATACAAGAATAGCCTGATGTCCACCTGGCATCAAGATCCCCTCAGCTGGATCAAACTTGAAACATGGTCCAAACACTGACTGGTTAGGCACAACACTGTAGATAGCGTCAATGTCACCTTTATTTGCCATTATGATCTCATAGTGATGGGTAGAACCAATGAAGATATTCCCCATATCTAATGTCTCCAGGGAAAACTGAACCTTTGGTCCATTTCCTTCACCTCGAATCCTCAAAGGCAGTCTGCTTTCTCTGCCTGTCACATCACAGAATGCTGTCCTTGTGTAGGCTTTTGCCTCTCTAGGTTTGAAGATGACATTTACTTCAAATGTAGAGTTTGGCCAAATGTCACCCTCCCCTGGCTCAATTTTGACCACATCATCATTGAAAAGCATGTTATCCGTTTGTACCATCTGAAAATAAATTGCATACATATTACCCCTTTCTGATGTAGACATCGCCATTGTCTGAATTTGGACATGACTTTACTGGTAAACAGGTGGTTTAGTCAGAACCATTAATAGGATGGCAAACACTGTTGATGCTGATGCAAACATTGTAATGAACCATCTCATCTGGATCTACAATGTTTGCAATTGTTTCTGTACAGGTCTACAGGGTTATAATAATTCATGTACAAAGGAGACAACTTTCTGAACTACCTGGTCATTTTTCTTGTTCGTTTCAGCCTTCTGAAAAAATGGTCTACTCATAAAGGAAAAAATTTGTTCCAAAGGATATTTATAAGGGAGACAAAAATTATTTTCCAAAGTTGCCTCAACTGAATGTGTATCTATTACTCTTAAGGTGAATGAATACACCTCCGAAATATTGTCGTATTCTTACAAGCGAGACAACTAGGTAAATAGTTGATAGCTTCCCCTGTACAGCTATCCCCACCATCACCCATTTTGTACTCGGTGCAATCTTCTCCATAATATACGGCAGGAGTCTATTTCAAAATTTTAGGTTCAGTTATTTTTTTAAATTGATATAGAAAATGGTTGAACATTCTGCTAACAGTGAATGGCTTGATCAGATGCTGTGTTCTGTGGCACCTGTTTTGGTCTGCACTGTTTGTCAATGAACCATTTTGCACTTTCCCCCATACATGGGTTATAAGGGTCTACTCTGCAAGGAAAGAATTTGCTCCTTCAAACCAAAAATGCCAATAGGGTGGTATGGGATTCTGTATGTTTGTGTTGGAAAACTGGCAGTAGACAGCAGTAATGGTATTTGTTGTAGGTATATAATAAAACTGAGTATGATAAAAATTCCTCAGTTATGGAACAGTGTCTAAACAAAGAATATGAATACAGAACATACAGCTCTGATCAGGGTCAACACTGTCTGTTACTGCACTGGCTATCTTCAATACACTGTCAAATACTGCCTAATTTTGTTTTTGCTACAGTAGGCAAATCAAGTTCCAAATTTTTAGAGAAATTTCAGTTTTACTGGCAACATTTTAACCCATAAAATGCCAATCACCAGAACTGTCGTCTGCTTTGCCATCTGCTGTTTACCTTAAGAGTAATTTTTTTGCAAACAGCGTGGGCCCAGTTCGGACTGCTCCTGAAGGAGCAGTCTCAGGAACAATCTGATCTGGGCCCATACTGCTTGCCTAGATTTTTTATTAAAGTTTGCAAAACAAAAAAAAAAACAACATAAGCAGACGACATTTTCAGATGTAGTTTTTCTCGGCATCTTAAGGGTTAATTCTCTTTCCTGTCTGTCATCTTACAGGCACAACTAACATACCACTTTGAAATCACTCTGAAAGGTTTGTCAGTTTGGCAGAATCCGTTATATATAACATTTCTGGGTCGACTGTTTGTCAACCAACACGAAGTTACTAAGTGAGTAGCTTTATGTTTCTGACGCCCATGTGACTATCACTGATTTTTATGAGATCCATGATTTGGTAATTTATAGCCACACTATTCTTGTTGTTGAGACGTCAAAGGCACTGTGTAAAACAAGCTATCTGTAAAACCGACTGGGTTTGTGAGATGTGACAATGAAGAAGTGTGGACCCTGAACTACACAGTTCACTCAATATACCATTCAGGAACATTTTCCCCACCTACACTCAGAGAAAATCCATCCACCAGAGGGTTGTAATAGAGGATCTTACATGAGTGTTCATGTATTATTGAATTTATTAAACTCATTAAGGAAAAGGGATAAAATGCTCGGCTTATTAAACTCATTGAGGAGAGGGGATAAAATACTCCTTTTAAGCAACGAGTTTAATGAATTCAATAATACATGAACACGAATGCAAGATTCTATTTATCATATGACATTTAAAATGCATTTGATTCCTGATGTTTTAGGAAAATGTCACTAATAAATGTGCCATCGTTAATGGCGGCGTGCATGTTATATTACGGAGTGTATCTTTCTAATTTGCATATTTAATCCACTAGTGGATTATCCAATTTATCATATGGCATTATTACAGATGCCACATCATATGATAAAAAGGTTATTTAAGCCACAGTAAGATACATTTCCTGATAAACCCTTATTGTCAGTTCATCATGGTCTACAGATATATGTATAGGCAATGATATTTCTGTATCAAATACAAATTATTTACCATTCTTCTGTTTTTGAATGTTCTTCCCAGGATTGATATTTTGTCTCTGAGGGTTGGATCTTGTACACACTCTTCAAGAAATCTTTCATTGTCTGCCCTTTCTTCCATTTCAAGAGCTGAAGTTATCCTAGTAATTGGAAAAAGAACAAAATATTTGATCTTAAATGTGATATATGAATATCTGTCAGGTAGGGCTACACATTCAGTAATATTATATCCAGCAATGACTTGCTACTTTTTGAGCATGTTTTATAATCTCAAGATCTGTGTACAAAAACAGGCATAATTATGTGATTATTGTCAAAGAACACAAATTTTCATCTGTTTGTTTATTTGTTTGTTTGAGGTTTAACGTCCCCGTCAGTACTGTAAAGGTGGGAACAATACAAGGTCTTTCCTATGTTTTTACTTATCCTGTGTGGCTAGTGGGTATGATGTCTTAATTTCCCATTATTTTCAAAGATGTAATTTTCTGTCCAGACTTTGTCTATCAGCTAAGGAAAGTTGCCATTCTATGCAACTTTTTTTTTAATTTTTAAAATGCCAAGAATAATTACTATAGCAGATGACATTTTCAATTATTTTTTCCTTATTTTTCAGAGAAAAAAGGTTTAATATTATTTTCTTGAAATGTGAAGCCTTATTTGCAAAGAAAAGTAACAAACTAATTCATGAAAGTACTCCTAACCCTTATCCTGCTGAATATTCAGTTTAGCCACACCCATTTCTGACTTTGAACCAATCAGATTACTTGATGTAATTTATTCCTATAAATTCATAAACTGAAAATTCATAAACTGAATGTCAAACAGTGTAGATCCTGATCAGATGGCTTCTTTAAGCCATCTGATCTGGATCTACACCGTTTGCAAAGGATAGGAGTTAAAATTAGGTTGACCTTTTAAGGGTTTTGTAAGTCTTGGGTTTAAAATTTATGTCCAAGAGAGTCTGAGTTTAAACAAATCAAGATTTCATTACCCATTCAGTACCAGAAACCCCTAAAGGGATACCCTAGCAAACAGTGCAGGCCCAGATCAGACGCCGCAGAATGCGGCGTCTGATCAGGGCCTCCACTGTTTGCAAAAAAGTTGGCCATTTTCCAAATAAATTTTGAAAAAAAAAAACACACAACCTGAAACCCCCTAAATTTTGAAATGGACGCCTGCTATATATAAGAAGGAAGATTCCATTCGGTACAAAAAGGGTTAACAGTTATTTGATAACTTACTTGTATTTCTGTTGGTCCTCCTCTTCCTTAGTAGCAAACTGTGTCCATCTAAAGTGAGCTATTACATTAGTTCTGTTACTTATTGTGACTGTCCTCTGATTGGCCATAGAGATAAAGGTGCTCTCCACACGGATTGTGTTTTTATCCAGTCGAACATTGGCATCTTGTGCTGCTCCGTACAGCGAAACATATATGTCTTCTCCTGTGTCATAATGCACTATCAGGTCACGGCGGTGATCTCCAACTTTCTCAGGGTTAAATTCTACTGTGACTTGCATGCTCTCATTCACAGCAAGTGTTCCTATCATGGGTGTTACAGAAAAAGGCCTGTTTAGAAAGGAAAAGTCCAGCATTAAATACAATACAAATAGAGTATCAGCATAACCACTTTATAACACTATTGTTGGACTCCAAAGCACAGCTAAGTCAGTTAACGCTCTGCATGCTTGGTATTTTTTCAAAAGCAGACAACATTTTGAAATATTTTTCTAATTTTTCCAGAAAACAGGAGAAAATATCAACAATTTGTCGTCTGCTGATTTGCCTAGAGAGTGGTGAAGGTTAAATAACGATGATATCCAAACAAGACTGTACAAACTATAGAAAAATGGTAATTTTTTCTATATAATCTATATATTTTTTGGATCCATCTTTATTTAAACCATGTTATCTCCAGAACTGCATTATAGTGTTACCAGATGTTTGTGTGTATAACAAATACCTACCTCTTGAAAGGCTGTTTGTTGTCTTTTTCATGTTTTTTTTTTTTTTAATGACATACCGGTATTACAGTTCCTTGTCAATGTCAATCATCACTTCACAAGAACTTACATCAATGTTTATGCCAATGCCATTACAGTTATATGATCTCAGAAAGAGAAATATGAGATAGCTACATTTTTCATATTAGATTACAGGTATACAATGTACATGTACCCCAAATAATAGAAAAAAAAATCTGAGAGGAGATTTGGTCCAGTCACAGACCTTACTCAGTAATCCCATTTTTAACTGTTTGATTTAGTGTAAAATATATAAAAACAAACTGCTTTATCACAAATCATGTATCTGAATATCTGCTTTGTAAGTCTGTCTTGTGAAACCAATCAGGAACACTTATTCAGCCTTGCACGACAAAAACCTAGATTAAGACCTGTGCAAACAGCAAAAACTCAAATCAGCATACATATTTGCATACTTTGGCCTGTCTTTGCTGTTCACACGAGCCTTCCAACCAAACACTCTGGTAAGGCAGACCTGATAAGCAGGCTGATCTGAGTGATTGCTGGTCACACAGGGCCCACTTGTTCAAAGCATTGTTAGCATAACAAGCTCATTAGAGCTCAAATTGTTAACTGTTCTAACAAGCATACTATTTTCTTTTTGCTGGAAAAATGTTAGCAGCTTTTGCATTTGCAAAAGCTACTCACATTTTTTCATCAAAAATATGAGAATATTTGCCATATTAACCAATCAAATATGTAAACTTATGATAACTTAAGACATCTTTAGTTTTGGACAATTGGCCCCAGGTCTTATTGTAGTTTTTGTCCTGCGCTGGTTCATTTCATACTTACTTCTCCACACTGAGGCTAATCTTGCCTTCTTTATTGCCAATATTTCTCACCAAAATTGTCTTTGTACTGGGATATTTCACAGGGCCAATAGGAAAGTTGATCTCATCAGGGAAGTCGAGGACAGCCCTGGCCCCTATAGCTCTCACAGGAACTATAAACTTCTCCCTTTCTGTGATACACACAAGCTCATGAGTGTAGTCCTGGTAAAAAAGCAAATGTTGACTATTAATATCTTGGCATGTAAATCTACAATAACAGAAAATCTGTTACCAATAGTTCAGGTTACACTACCCACCTCATAAACCTGGGGTTGTGGGTTCGATCCCGGGCTTCTCCAGACTTTCAGATGAATCATTAAACCGAGGTCCCATCTCCATATGACCTTAGTTGTTGGTGGGACATAAAACTCAAACACATACATTCAAAGCAGGTATCAAATTTCATGGGCTCAGTTGGTTAAGGCATGTTAACTTTACTTGTTAGTGGGCAAAATGTTAAATGAACAAGCAAATTCGTTGAATTGATATCCCCCGCCGAATGGGTTTTTCATGTAGAATGGCAAGAAAATATATCTGGCCAAAATTGAGAAAAAAAAATTGCGCGTGCATCACGGCAGCATAATAATACATATTTATTTCAAGTTTCATTTTATTCCATGCAATAGTTGTTGAGAAGCGGTTCCAGACAAAGTGAGACGACGAAAAATCCAGAATTTTAATCATTTAAGGGGCCATAACTCTGGGTGTAAAAAGTCAATCCGAAAAAAATTTGTGCGTGCATCACCACAGCATAATAATACATATTTATTTCAAGTTTCATTTAATTCCATGCAATAGTTGCTAAGAAACAGTTCCGGACAAAAAAGTGAGACGACGAAAAATCCAGAATTTCAATCATTTAAGGGGCCATAACTCTGGATGTAAAAAGTAAATCCGGAAAAAAAATGCGCGTGCATCACCACAGCATAATAATACATATTTATTTCAGGTTTCATTTAATTCCATGCAATAGTTGCTGAGAAACGGTTCCGGTCAAAGTGAGACGACGAAAAATCCAGAATTTCGATCATTTAAGGGGCCATAACTCTGGATGTAAAAAGTCAATCCAGAAAAAAATTGCGCGTGCATCACCGCAGCATAATAATACATATTTATTTCAGGTTTCATTTAATTCCATGCAATAGTTGCTGAGAAACAGTTCCGGACAAAGTGAGATGACGAAAAAATCCAGAATTTCAATCATTTAAGGGGCCATAACTCTGGATGTAAAAAGTCAATCCGAAAAGAAAAAAAATTGTGCGTGCATCACTGCAGCATAATAATACATATTTATTTCAATTTTCATTTAATTCCATGTAATAGTTGCTGAGAAACGGTTCCGGACAAAGTGAGACGATGAAAAATCCAGAATTTCAATCATTCAAGGGGCCATAACTCTGGATGTAAAAAGTCAATCCGAAAAAAAATTCTGCGTGCATCACCACAGCATAATAATACATATTTATTTCACGTTTCATTTAATTCCATGCAATAGTTGCTGAGAAACGGTTCCGGACAAAGTGTGACGGACGGACGGAAGGACGGACGGAAGGACAGACGGACGTTCTCACGGATGTATACTTATGTGGCTATTTTTGGCAGGATTGATATTTAAGTGGCTACTTTTAGCCACTGAAAAGAAGTATTTTTGGTGTCTAACGGAATAAATCCCATAGACTTACATTGATTCTGTCCATTTACATAGCCACCTAACTATACATTTGTTGGTGCGGAAGGATGGACGGACGGACGGACAACGCCAAAACTATATCCCTCCGCCTTCGGCGGGGGATAACTATAAAGTGTAACATGTCATTCAGGAATATTTTGCTGAAAATAAGCCAGAAGCTGTAAAAACTACTCACAGTTTTTTTTTTTTCAGCAAAAATATTTACAGCATATTTGGATTATTGAATGATAAAAGTTTTTACAAATATGTTAACCAATGATATCATTAGCTTTGAACAACTGGGCTCTGGTATATAAATCCATTTTAAAGGGAAGAAATTATGTGCAGTCAAAGTAGCCTCCAATAGGAGAGGATGCAAACCAATGTACATAAGATTTACACCTTTTGCAGATGACAATGTGTACATTTACCTCATTACCTTCAAGCCCTTTAGAAAATTCTAGAACAGGGCCCAGTTGTTCAAAGCAATGTTAGCTTAACGAGCCCGTTAGTGGTCATATTATTAACTGTTCTAGCAAGTTTAATATCTAAAATTTTGTTATCTTTGCTGATAAAATGTGAGCAGCTTTTGCATATTCAAAAGCTGCTCACATTTTTTCAGCAAAAATTTTAGCATATTTGCCATATTTAATGATCAAAGTTTTAACAATTCGTTAACTAACGACGTCGTTAGTTTTTAACAACTGACCCCAGATGATGATCTAACTTTTTGCTTATGACATTTAATTTAAATCATCTGCCCAGTAGATGCAATGTAACTCATGACTATTAGCTTTGAATAATAATTGGGCCTTGATGTGGTTATTTTGACCCTTGATTTCATTAGCAGTAAACTGAAGTCTAAATGGTGTAAGCAGTCCTGATTTTGACACCTTGATTTCATTGAGAATAAACTCAAGTCTAAATATTGTAGGCAGTCCTGGTTTTTACACCTTGATTTCATTGAGAATAAACGAGTCTAAATGTTGTAGGCAGTCCTTGTTTTGACACTTAACTTGATTTCATTAGGATTAAAATGAAATCTAAATGTTGTAGGCATTCATGGTTTTGACACTTACCTCAATTTCATCAAAAGTAAACTGACGTCTAAATGTTGTAGACATTCACCTTGATTTCATCAGGAGTAAACTGATGTCTAAATGTTGTAGGCAGTCCTGGAATTGACACTTACCTTGATTTCATCAGGAGTAAACTGAAGTCTAAATGTTGTAGGAAGTCCTGGTTTTGACACTTACCTCGATTTCATAAGGAGTAAACTGAAGTCTAAATGTTGTAGGCAGTCCTGGAATTGACACTTACCTTGATTTCATCAGGAGTAAACTGAAGTCTAAATGTTGTAGGAAGTCCTGGTTTTGACACTTACCTTGATTTCATCAGGAGTAAACTGAAGTCTAAATGTTGTAGGCAGTCCTGGAATTGACACTTACCTTGATTTCATCAGGAGTAAACTGAAGTCTAAATGTTGTAGGAAGTCCTGGTTTTGACACTTACCTCGATTTCATAAGGAGTAAACTGAAGTCTAAATGTTGTAGGCAGTCCTGGAATTGACACTTACCTTGATTTCATCAGAAGTAAACTGAGGTCTAAATGTTGTAGGCATTCATGGTTTTGACACTTACCTTGATTTCATCAGGAGTAAACTGAAGTCTAAATGTTGTAGGCAGTCCTGGCCCCACTTTATGTCCCACATCATGAGGGCTTATTATCTTGAAATATGGTGAGTCAGCTTGTGTAACCTTCACTAGTCGAGGTACCTAATAATTATAAACATGAAATGTAACCGTTGTTGGGGTCCGGTCCCTTTTGCTGAATCAAGATTCATGATAATCTGATTTATGGTTCTGGAGAAGATTTTTATTTTTCCATATATGGGCATTGCTGACATCTTGGTCATGTGACCTGACCAGCTATATATAATTATTTACTCCCCCAAGGCATATTTGTTTAATATAAAATCTGACTTCAATTAGTTCAGTGGTTTCTGAGCAGATGTCTGAAAGAATGGCCAGATAATGGAAGCCAGACATATTACAAACTCAACCTTTGAGTTTTTGGCTTTGAGCTAAAAATAAATAGGTCATGAAGTTGCCTCCATTACATAAATGCTTCAAAGCAATATTAGATGTATAGATTCCCCTGTTGTATCCCTGTCCCACACAGAAGACATAACAGTGATTGACTCAGGTCCAGGTAAAGATGAGTACCAAGGAAAACTAAGGTATAATTATCTTTACTTCTTTTTATAGATACATGTATATGTGGTGGGTAATTGCCTGCAATTCTAACAATTACCCACAATATGTATATGGACTGGAAATAAAAAAATGTCCCCAAATTATCCTCTTAAATACTCCCCCACTATCATGAGCAATGAGACAAAAATGATACATTTACATCAGGGTCTATATTCCTTCTGACATCACAAGTGAGAAATTCAAATTTGTCAAATCTGATATTGGCAAAGCCAACTCAGGTTTCCATGCATATTAAACTGCCAAATTCATTTTTTTCTATCCCTAAAATTATATGGGCCAGCACACGACAAAACCTACAATTAGACATGTGTGCCCAGCGCAGACTCAGATCAGCCTGCACATCCGTGCAGCCTGATCTGATATTTGGTGTGCGCTCTAAGGATAACTAAGGGTTCAATGCTCCTTCATGCAGCGATAGAAGTCTCTGGTTAGACTATATAGAAGCGCAGGCTGATCTGATTCTTTGCTAGGCGCACATGTAAGTTGTAGGAAATGCTGTGCCCTGGCTCATGTAATAAATTGTCAATTAACATAACCATGTGCTGGTTCTTGGCAAATATGACAATGCCATGGCCGGCCTCAGTAGCTCAGTCAGATGCACGTCTGACTGACGATCAGGAGGATGCGGGTTCGATTCCTGCTGGGGTTGGCAAGATTCTTTTGTGGGGATTGATCATGAAATCTTTTCTATGGTCATTCTCTCCCTTCCCCTGATTAAAGAAGGGCAGTTGTCAGTTTCTGGCAAAAGAATGTGCACTCTACTGGCTAACCGTTTAAGTATAAGCCTGTCCAGGAAAAGTATGGATAGGTAAACTGACCGGGTCAATAATGACCTTAATAGTGTTGACTTGGCTGTTAAACTCCAATACAAACAAATGACAATTCCAAACTCAACTTAGATAGGTTATGTGGAAATGACCTAATAGCAACTCAAATGTACATTGGCAACAACACATAGTCTCTAAAGCAAATCTGTATAGTGTCCCATGAGCCTTTGCTGGTGACATGTTCATACATAAACTTGACGTCATTTGTTGTTCACATATAAACTTAGTGCCTCTTAGTGCCATTTGTAGTCTGTGTTCAGTGACTGAGGCACTTTCTGGTCACCTTCATTTGTACATGTATTTTGGTTAAGAACAGTATTCATGACTGATTGAGTTAACCAAAAAAAATGACAATCACAAAAATTGTTGTCTGCTTTGTGGTCTGCTGGTAACTTTAAAATATGTTCTATAAAAGGGTTATCCTTTGGAAGCAAGGAATACACCACAGAACTGAAAAAATATGGAGTGTATATGTTTTCTGGGCCAGACTAGCTAGTTTCGGCCAATTAGGCCTCATCAGTGACCCTCAGATATCTTCAAAATTCCACAATGGAATCAATGATCCCAAAGGACAAGAAAATATAATCTACACTATGATGTAGGGCAGGGAGACATTTTACCGCCGCCACACAGTCCCACACACCAGCTGCAGTGAAGTTAAATATGTTCTATAAAAGGGTTATCCTTTGGAAGCAAGGAATACACCACAGAACTGAAAAAATATGGAGTGTATATGTTTTCTGGGCCAGACTAGCTAGTTTCGGCCAATTTGGCCTCAACAGTGACCCTCAGATATCTTCAAAATTCCATAATGGAATCAATGATCCCAAAGGACAAGAAAATATAATCTACACTATGATGTAGGGCAGGGAGACGTTTTACTGCCGCCACACAGTCCCACGCCTAAAAGTCATTTTGGCAAACAGTGTGGACCCAGATTAGATTGCTCCTCTAGGATAAGTCTGATCTGTTTGCAAAAATATGTTTGAAAAGTTTGAAAAGATGCTGCAGACGACATAAACAGATGGCATTTACAAATGCTGTTTTTTCATGGCATTTTAAGGGTTAATATAATTCTGGATATATGACTGACCTTGTCATTATTTCTTAGAACTAGTGGCACTTCAAATGTCTCAAACGGCTGAAACTTCTGGAAGAATATCTCTGAAGGGAAAGGCTGGAACATTGGCTCATCTATATTCACTTGGGAGTACTGAAAAACAATTCATAAAGGTATCACTGTCAGTTTGGTTTTGTATGTTATGGTTGAACTCTTAATGGTTCACTTTTTGGGCCTGTTGTTCAAAGTGTTGTTACCAACCTTAACCCTTATCTTGCTGAATATTCATTTAAGCCACACCCATTTCTGTCTATCAACCAATCAAATTACTTGATGTAATTTATTCTTACAAATCCATAAATTGAATGTCGAACAGTGTAGTTCCTGATCAGATGTGATCTGGATCTACACTGTTTCCAAAGATAGGGGTTCGCAGACCTGCAAGATAAGGTTTAACAGTTCAAGCAAGTATCATATCCAATACAGTGCTATTTTTGCTGAAAAAAGCTTTCGCAAAGGAAAGCTACTAACATTTTTTTCAGCAAAAATAAGAGTGTCTTTGTCATTATATGATCAAAAATTTAACAATACTAACATCATCATTAATTTTGAACAATTGAACAGCTGTCTTGACAGTTTTCAAATTTACAGAAGGGGTTTATACAGTGGTAAGAAACAACAAACATGCATAAACAACAGAGAGGACTATAAAATACTGAAGGTTTAGTACAGAACTTTTATCAGTTACCCCCTATATATATTGCATTGTAATGCATTAATCTGATAAAGATATGCTATCTCAGGTCAAGTGAGCTTTATCACGTCAATGTGACATTGCAATTTTACTGGCAAAATGACAAAAATGTTATTGTTACTGGGAAAAATGTAAACATTACTTGAAACAAAATATCATAGGAAAAATATGGTCAGCTGATACTAAATATATTGAGCACCAGAATGCTGGTACGCACTGAGGATCATCAATAACTGATCGTAAATTGCTAATTTAAGAGTGTACAAGGGGATAAACTGATAAATAGAATACCAGATTTGTATCATTTGATATCAAGTTGATCAGGCTCGGCTTCGCGAATGCATGTAGAATAGCTCGGCAAGCCTCGCGATTCTACAAGGGTTCTCGAAGCCTTGCCTGATCAACTTGATATCAAAAGACATGAACCTGGTATTCTCTATTTATCTTGCAGTTTCTGAAGACTGTTGACTTGACTGAAGTAGACTTCGTTGATAGAGATAGTAAATTTCTATGATAAACAGGGTAAATAATCAGGGGAAAATTATATTAGACATTTTATAATCAAATAAATCAACTATCCTTGTCATAGTAAAAATCTTTTTATTGCAAATTATGCAGCAGATCAGGACAGCTGGTCAACATGTTCTTTGGCAAATAATGGACCACAGGCCAGTTGTTCAAAACTAACGACATTGTTAAAACTTTGATCATTTATAATGGCAAATATGCTAATATTTTTGCTGAAAAAATGGGAGCAGCTTTTGCAAATGCAAATGCAAAAGCTGCTCACATTTATTTCAGCCAAAATACCAAATTTTTATATGTTAACCTTGCTAGAACAGTTAACAATATAACAACTAACGAGCTCGTTAAGCTAACAATGCTTTGAACAGCTGGCCCCTGGTGTCTTTGCATCAGAGATGCCCTAATTTGTCTCAACCCGAGTTAACTGTATCATCATCCAATACTTTTGACTATTGAAAGGTTGGGTTTGCTTTCCGGTTAGCACCATTTTGTCACACTATGCAGTAGAACCAGTGAATCATATCTAGGCAATGATATGCCCACACAGAAATGTTAATTATGCCGCCTATGATTTGATCGTTGTATACATTTGATAGCTGGTATAAGCTGGATTGGATCATAAAACATGGCTATTTGGACAATAGTCAAGTATTGTCTAAACAGCCATCAAATACGTATAATATACTACTCAAAGTTTGATAGGGATCACTTTTTTAATGCAAAATAAATTTTGGTTTAATTAATCAGCTGAATCCAAATTTGATATATAATGATAGAAAACATATCCTTCACAAATACAAGTGATTAATTTTGTCAACTGGCACTGCATTCAAGCGTGACAACACCAAACATCTAGGCACCCACAGAATTTGCTGTAACACGAACGGATTTGGACAATTGATTTTTCACAAATTTCCAAATTTGTTTTGACAAAATTGCCTAATAACGTGTATGACGTCCACGGGCATCAATTACAGCACGACATCCCATGCACATGTTCGTAATCAGAGTGTGTATCAGGTTTTGTGGAATCAGCCTCCATTCAGCAACCAGTGCATCTTTGAGATCTTGTAAAGTCCTCGGATGCACAGGTCGGGCTAAAACAGCACGCTGTAGCATGTTCCACGCATGCTCAAACGGATTTAAGTCCGGTGATCGAGCAGACCAGTCCATACGAACGATTGTCTTGCGTTCCAGATAGGCATCAGTGACGTGAGCACGATGGGGACAAGCATTATTGTCCATTAGAATAAAGTCCGGTCGTTAGCACTGGCGTATGGTCTCACAAACTGATCAAGAATCCCATTACAGTACCTAACTGCCGTTAACGTTCCGTTTTCAACAACATACAAGTCAGTTTTACCATTCACGCTTATCGCAGCCAAACCCATGACTGATCCTTTACCATAGCGGTTATGCTCTGCCACATTCAAGTCATCGAATCGCTCTTTAGACATTCGCCACACTAACTGACGTTTATCAGTGATGTCTAGACAGAATCTGGACTCATCAGTAAACAATACTGGCGTCCAGTCACGAATCATCCACTTGATGTGCATTCTGGCAAGTCCAACTGGTCTTGCACGTGCTGTCTCGTCAACGGAACACGTACAGAAGGCCTCCTGGCATTCAGTCCGGAACCGTGGTGCCTGTTTCTGACAGTTTGTGTAGAAATTCGTACTCCAGTTCCATTCCTAAACTGGTTATTCAACAGCGTAGCGCTCAGGAACCGTTGACGTCGAGACTGAATCAACAATAAACTGTCCTGACGTTGAGTTGTAGCCCTTTCTCGACCGCCGCCGTGTCTGTGTGAAGGATTCCCGTGGGAAAGATGCTGACTCTACATTCGGGAAACCACGGTCTGCGACACATTCAGAATCCCAGCAAAACGACGTTGAGAGTCGCCAGATTCCAACATTCCGACGCCATGGTTCATTTCTTCGGGGCTCAGGCGGTTTCTTAACTGTCCCCAAGGCATTTTAAAGTTTCACAAATCAAATGAATTCCTTTTTACGCTTAGTAAACGAACACTGACAAGTTTGATTTTTCTGTTGGAATGCAGTGTTACGCAAGATTTTTGGGGTGCACGAGTTCATTTGCTGAGTGTGAGAAGTGTGCATTTTCATGTGTACTGAATTGCACATGAGTTTCTGCTCAAGATATTTATCAATATTCGGAGTACAAATTCTGTCATGAAATTTTAAATTTTCAGTGCAAAATTTGGTATATAAAAAGTGATCCCTATCAAACTTTGAGTAGTATATATATCTGTTTCATTTGTAGTGAGAATAGTTTAATCCTTTTTGTACCAAATGGAATCTTCCTCCTTATATATAGCAGGAGTCCATTTCAAAATTTGGGGTTGTCAGGCTGTGTTTTCATCGAAATTTGTTTGGAAAATGACTGAACTTTTTGCAAACAGTGCGGGCCCTGATCAGATGCCGCATTCTGCGGCGTCTGATCTGGGCCTGCACTGTTTGCCAGGGTACCCGTTTTGGGGTTTCTGGTACTAAATGTGTTAACATATGTGCCTGGCACTAATTGCAGAGAAGCTATTCAAAGCTGGACATAAGTTTGGCTTGGCTCAGATTACAAGAAAAATGGTCTGTCATACCTAATGGTTGTGTTCTAAACACTTGTTCATTGTAAATTAAGTCTTCATATATATATAAAAAAAATATACATGTAATAATACATGATGAGGTTTATTTTGTGTTGGTGTTGATTTACTATACAAAACTGTCTTCATTTATACAAATATCTACTTTCACACTGGAAAAGTAGCTATAAGTCATGTTGTATCTACAGGTTAGTATGGAACAATAATTTTTAATCCTTAACCCCTATCTTGCTGAATATTCATTTAAGCCACACCCATTTCTTTCTATCAACCAATCAAATAACTTGATGTAATTTATTGCTACAAATTAATAAACTGAATGCCAAACAGTGTAGATCCTGATCAGATGGCTTCTTCAGAAGCCATCTGATCTGGATCTACACTGTTTGCAAAGACAGGAGTTGTCTTGAACAGCAAGATAAGGGTTAATAACCTTCCCTAAATGCAAACAGTGTAGATCTAGATCAGATGGCTTCTTTAGAAGCCAACTGTTCTGAATCTACACTGTTTTTCATGCTGTTTGTGAATTGAACAAATACACTGAATCACACAATTTGATTGGTGAATAGTCAAAAATGGGTGTGGCTAAATCAATTTATTCAGCAGGATAAGGGTTAGCAAATCTATGTTCTAAATTCAGGATGCAATGGAGGATACACTTGCCTCGGTAGCTTAGTCTGATGCGCGTCTGACAGGTGATTAGGAGGACACAGGTTCGATACCTGCCGGGGTCAGCATTATTCTTCTACAGTCATTCTCTGCCTTCTGCTGATTCAAGAAGGGTAATTGTCAGTTTTGGCGAAAGAATGTGCACTGTACTGGTTAACCGTTTACATATAAGCCTGCCCAGGAAAGTGTAGATATGTAAACTGACTGGCTCAAAAATGACCTAAATAGTGTTGAATGGGCCATTAAAGTCCAATACAAACAAACAAACAATAAAGATACTTCTTATCCTAACAATATCTGAGATGACACATGAGATAAGGGTCGCAAGCATTCTCTGATTAGTCCTCTTCAAATGTGTTGGTGCAACCAACTATAATAGGATTAGATGCTTTACGTCCTGCATGAAACTATCTCTCATCTACTAGAAGCAAAGGCTTTGGCAAAACTATGGTTATGCACAGGCTCAACCGAGTCATTGCTGGACACCTCTGTAATAAGCACCCTTTTCTCATGACCTGTCTCAAATCTATATTTCATCCAAGCCTTTGCTGATTGCATATGTAATAAGTATCCTTTTCTAATGATCTGTCTCATTCATGAAGAGGGCTACATTTAAAACAACAAACTAACAAGTCTCAAAACTGAACAAACCGAACTATGAACACTAACTCTTATCATGCTGTTCACGACAAATCCTATCTTTGGAAACACTGTATCTGGATCTACACTGTTTGACATTAAGTTTATGGCTTTGTAAGAATAAATTACATCAAGTAATCTGATTGGTTCAAAGTCAGAAATGGGCGTGGCTAAAATGAATATTCAGCATGAGAAGGGTAAAAATAAACACTGTCATGGCTGAGATCTGATATCATCATGCTGCCCGGGAGCATAATATGATGTGTATGGTAGTATACACCTCAGTGACTCAGGTACCATGTTACGGGACCAAACAAATCTGGGCCCTGTAGGGTCCCAGGTGTTCATATCATCATTAGCTCAATAAGCTCATTAGTGGTCTAAACCTTAACTGTTCAGTACAGTACAGTATCTTATTCACTAATATTTTTGTTGAAAAAAAAAAAAGTGAGCATCTTTTGCAAAAGCTACCCACATTTTTTCGAAAAAAAAAATATATATGAGTTTATTTTCTGTATTGCATGATTTAAGTTCATCATTGTTAGGGTTATATTTCTAGTCCTTCGAGATCATAGATTCCACTGAAGAATATTGAAAACATTTGAGGGTCTCTAATGAGGCCTAATTGGCCGAAACCAGCTAGTCTGGCCCAGAAAAAACTTTTACACCCTACAGTTGTCAGGTCTGTGGTTGTAGTCTTTGCTTTATTTATCCATAATATTAACCCTTATCTTGCTGAATATTCATTTAAGCCACACCCATTTCTGTCTATCAACCAATCAAATTACTTGATGTAATTTATTGCTACAAATTCATAAACTGAATGCCAAACAGTGTAGATCCTGATCAGATGGCTTCTTCAGAAGCCATCTGATCTGGATCTACACTGTTTGCAAAGACAGGGGTTGTCGTGACCAGCAAGATAAGGGTTAACTAATGACTTTGTTTCACTGAATAATGAGGCCCAAAACCCCATTCTTCAAAATTTTTGAAGTCTTCAATTAACGTTTTGTATGGTGTTGTATTGTACTTTCGGGAACAGTTACGATTTGGACTACTGATGAACTCATTAAGCTAACAATGCTTTGAACAATGGAGTCCAGTTGTTCAAAACTAATGATGTCGTTAGTTAACTAATCATTAAAACTTTGATCATTTAATATGGCCAAAAAAACCCTGATATTTTTGCAGAACAAATGAGAGCAGCTCACATTTTTTCAGCAAAAATAACACTGTACTAAATATTATACTTGCTAGAACAATTAACAATTTAACCACTAATGAGCTTGTTAAGCTAACAATGCTTTGAACAGTTTGGCCCAGATTGTAAACCGACTGAAGAAATCTACAATAATTACTCTCAGGAAAGTACATTTGTACCTGAACAAACAGGGCATGCCCTGATAAAACAGTCCTAAAGGACAGGCTGATCAGGTTCTGCATCATTTAATGCTTGCCATAATGGCCAAAATTTCTAGCCAGCAGGCATAGTTTAGACCAGTTACAGTAAAGGATCAATGTACCCATTTTCTGAGTAATTACAGTAATTCTAGTTTACCATCAATAAGAAAGACTTGTTCCCCATCTCCTGCTGTAAAAGGTAATATTTTATGCACAATGTGAAGTGAAAATAAGTCTTTGGACCATAGCAACAGATAATTTGTATAATTTGTAATAACAGATGGATAATCTTTGTCTATTCTCCATAAAAAACGTATGTTGTGTGTATTCATTAGAACCGCCTCTGTGGACGTAATGAAGCGGAACAGTTTCAACCCCCTTACCCTTATTCTCCTGATCGGGCACACAGTAATTACTTCTTGTTTTTTGAACATGAAGAAAAAATTGCGTGGACGTCAATTCCGTTCAGATGAAGACCTATAGGCTCCGGTTGGAGGGTTGATTGACTGTAAAAACCCTACAGAAATGAACTTTCAGCCTTTTAACATTGATGGGGGAAGTGCTTATTGCTGCAGGGTGACTATGTGGAAAAAGAAGAAGTCAAGCTGTCTTTAAGTACATGTAGGTCCTTATTGAACAACCCTTTTAGTGTCAAAATATTTAAATGGTCAATCCACTTCTGAATCATGTTCACTGTTTTCTCTGGGTAGAAAAGTTCTTTAGCTAACATAAAATTTGCTGTGGATACCAATCAGGCCTTGAAAAACTGCAGGATGCCTATTGGTCCAGCCATTTTCAGCCACATTTACAGAGTTTGTCAACCAGGACTTTTTTCTGTAATATCTGTAACTTTCTGATTTATTATTGGCGAAGCCTAGTGTTTTCCACACTCAATGGCATTCAACCCTCATTGAAGCAATTCTAACAAATATCCATAACATGTTTTACCGGTAACCCATTGTATGCGGGAAACCCCTAAAGGGGTACCTTGCAAACAGTGCAAGCCCAAATCAGATGTCGCAGAATGTGGCGTCCGATCAGGGCCTGCACTATTTGCTTACAGAATTTTCCGTCAAAAATAGCATAAAAAAAATAGCCATCGGAAGAGATGGCAAATCCCCCAACCAAAAGTAAATATGGCAGTCAGAAGATTGTTCACCAACAGAAAGTGCACCAGATAGAATTAAACCAGCAATATATCACAAAAGTATTGCAGTTATGGCCATCACAAGATTATACTGTCAGGGGAGATAACTAAAAAACCAGGGCATTCAGAATTGTGGTTCATGCGCATGACATGCCTGCTTAAGCTCATGCATTTCTGTACAAAGTACCATCAATATGTCTCAAAGAGTGTTGGAGATCACAAGCTGGTCAAACTGTTATATTGGAAGGGTAGATAACTCAAATATATATCATAGCACCCAGAATTGTGGTTCTTAGGCATGAAGCGCCGTCTCAACCGTGTATACAATTGTGCCAAGTACCATCAAAATATCTCAAAGGGTATTGGAGTTATGGCCATCAAAAGGTTATATTGTCAGGGGAGATAATTAAAAAAACAGGGCACCCAGAGTTGCGGTTCTTGCAGGCGACACACCTGCCTAACCTCATGTACAACTGTACCAAGTACCATCAATATATCTCAAAGAGTATTGGAGATGTGGCCATCACAAGGTAGTGATTCTATATTATTGGAAGGGGAGATAACTCAAAAACCATGGCACCCAGAGATGTGGTTCTTGTGCATGACACACCGTCTCGGCCTTGTGAACAACTGTGCCAGGTATCATCAATATATCTTAAAGGGTATTGGAGTTATGGCCATCACAAGGTAGTCACTCTATTTTATTGGAAAGGGATATAACTCAAAAACCTTGGCACCCAGAGATGTGGTTCTTGTGCATGACACACCGTCTCGGCCTTGTGAACAACTGTGCCAGGTATCATCAATATATCTTAAAGGGTATTGGAGTTTTGGCCATCACAAGGTAGTCAATCTATTTTATTGGAAGGGGAGATAACTCAAAAACCATGGCAGCCAGAGTTGTAATTCTTGTGCATGACACGCTGTCTCAGTCTTGTGAACAACTGTGCCAGGTACCATCAATATATCTCAAAGGGTATTGAAGTTATGGCCATCACAAAGTAGTCATTCTATTTTATTAAAAGGGGAGATAACTAAACAAGAGGGCCCAGGGGGCCCTCTGGGCCCTGAATCGCTCACCCGAGAATTAGTGTCTCCAGTACATTCTAGGCCCAAGGGCTATAATTTGAACAAACTTGGTAATGGTCCACTAGATGAAGCTTCATACCAAATATCAAAAACCTTGGCCTCCTGGTTTCAGACAAGTAGATTTTTTAAGGTTTTCCCTATAAAAGCCTATGAAAAACCAAAGGGTCCCGGGGTGGGGGCATTTTTTGCCCCAGGGCTATAATTTGAACAATCTTGAAAGAGGTCCACTAGATGAAGCTTCACACCAAATACCAAAGATCTGGGTCTTGCGGATTCAGAGAAGAAGGTTTTTAAAGATTTTCCATGTATAAGCCTATGTAAAACCAAAGGCCCCAGGGGTGGGGGCTATAATTTGAACAATCTTGTTGAGGTCCACTAGTTGAAGCTTCAAATCAAATAGCATAGAGCAGGGCCTTGTGGTATCAGAGAAGAAGAATTTTAAATATTTTCCCTAATTAAGCCTATCAAAAACCAAAGGGTCCCCGGGTGGGGGCATTTTTGGTCCTAGGGCTATAATTTAAACAATCTTGATAGAGGTCAAATTGATGAAGCTTCACACCAAATATATAAAACCTTGGCCTTACAGTTTCTGAGAATAAGTTTTTTTAAAGATTTTCCCTATGTAAAACCAAAGGCCCCCGGGGCGGGGGCATTTTTGGCCCCAAGGCTATAATTTAAACGATCTTGGTAGAGGTCCATTAGATTAAGCTTCACACCCAATATCAATGACCTGGGCCTTCTGGTTTCAGAGAAGAAAAGTTTTAAAGATTTCAACTACATAAGCTTAGGTAAAACCAAAGGCCCCCTGGGCGGGGGCATTTTTGGCTCCAGGGCTATAATTTGAACAATCTTGGTAGAGGTCCACTAGGTGAAGCTTCATACCAAATATCAAAGACCTGGGCCTTGTGGTTTCAGAGAAGAAGATTTTTAAAGGTTTCCCTATACAAGTCTATGAAAAACCAAAGGGTCCAAGGGTGGGGCTATTTTTGGCCCCAGGGCTATAATTTGTACAATCTTGAAAGAGGTCCACTAGATGAAGCTTCACACCAAATATAAAAAATCTGGGCCTTGCGGTTTCAGAGAAGAAGATTTTTAAAGATTTCCCTGTATAAGCCTATGTAAAACCAAAGGCCCCCGGGGCGGGGGCATTTTTGGCCCCAAGGCTGTAATTTTAACAACCTTAGTAAAGGTCTGCCAAGTAAAGCTTCACACCGAATGTTAAAGACCTGGGCCTTGTGGTTTCAGAGAAGAAGATTTTTTAATGATTCTCCCTATATAAGCCTATATAAAACCATAGGCCCCCGGGGCGGGGGCATTTTGGCCCCGAGGGCTATAATTTGAACAATCTTGGTAGAGGTCAACTAGATGAGGCTTCACACCAAATATCAAAGATCTGGGCCGTGCGGTTTCAGAGAAGAAGATTTTTCAAGATTTTCCCTGTATAAGCGTATGTAAAACCAAAGGCCCCCGGCGCGGGGGCATTTTTGGCCCCAAGGCTATAATTTGAACAATCTTAGTAGAGGTCCACCAGGTAAAGCTTCACACAAAATATTAAAGACCTGGGCATTGTGGTTTCAGAGAAGAAGATTTTTTAATGATTTTCCCTATATACGCCTATGTAAATCCATAGGCCCCCGGGGCGGGGGCATTTTGGCTCCCAGGGCTATAATTTGAACAATCTTGGTAGAGGTCTACTAGATGAAGCTTCACACCAAATACTAAAGACCTGGGCCTTCTGGTTTCAGAGAAGAAGATTTTTTAATGATTTTCCCTATATAAGCCTATGTAAAACCAAAGGCCCCCGGGGTGGGGGCATTTTGGCCCCCAGGGCTATAATTTGAACAATCTTGGTAGAGGTTTACTAGATGAAGCTTCATACCAAATATCGAAGATCTGGGCCTTGCGGTTTCAGAGAACAAGATTTTTAAAGTTTTCGTTTAAAAACTCTATTTTTAGCTCCTGTGACCTAGACAAGCAATGGATCAGAACCATTTGAACAACTTTGAAAGGGGACCACCTAAGGATCATTCATGTGAAGTTTGGTCAAAATCCGATAAGTGGTTTAGGAGGAGATGTCATTTGAAGAAAAAGTTTACGCACACGCACACACGCACATATGCACACACGCACGCACGCACGACGGACACAAAGTGATCCCAAAAGCTCACCTCGTCACTACATGACAGGTGAGCTAAAAAGTATGGCATCCAGAGTTCTGGTTCTTGCGCATGACACGCCGTCTCAGCCTTGTGAACAATTGTGCCAAGAACTATCAATAAATCTCAAAGGGTATAGGAGTTATGGTCATCACAAGGTTGCGTCTACGGACGGATGGACAGACGGGTGGACGCCAGGCTGATCGCTATATCCCCCGAACCTATTCGGTCCGGGGATAATGAAAAAATAGGCCTGACCCCCATTATATGACAAATGGACTTGCCCAACATATAGCAATGGAAGTACTGGTAAACCGCTTAGAGGATCTAAGCCTGCCCAGGCAAAGCGGTGCGAGTCGGCCCATCCATGCTTATAAGCCCTATTGGCAGCAGGGATGCCATTTCATCTCAATGTTAGGTAAAAGTCAAACAAATTGGAAGCAACATCTCCAAAATGACCTTTACATTGTTGATGGGGACGATAAACTTCAAATCAAACAAAAACAATGGAAGAGTCCACTAGTATACAATGGGTTAATCAAGATATGAGAAAAAAAATTATCCTCCTTATCTGGAGCTATTGTTCAACATTTGGATATACAATGTATAAAGTAATAAACATGCAAACAACAAGGGGTGGCTTATCATGGCTGAAAGATAACTGATTACTGATTATCAGTCCTATCATTGTGATCGATAATCGAATAGTAATCACTGAAGATTTGGTCATACACCACAACCTCTTTATAACACTATTAATGGGGTCTAAAGCAGAAACTGTGTAAGTTAAACCATTGTGTTATATCCAAACAAAAATGTATAGATTATATAGAAAAATGACCATTTATGGTCATTTTTCTATATAATCTTTACATTTTTGGTATCCATCTTGAAACCGTGTTATATCCAAACCGTGTTATAACCAACGGTGTTGTAATGAGGTTGTTGAGTATTTTTACTTTTACAGTTTTGTCCTACTGTCTGAGCAAGACTTTTACCATGAAAACTTTACTGTATGTTTTGGACAGACAGGCTTGGGCAAACAGCGCAGACTCAGATGAGATGTTACAGAATGCATAGTCTCATCAGGATCTACACTGTTTGTCATGCATTTAGCATCCAGCTTTTTTAGACACAACATCTGATAGTAAATTGTACTTGTTCAAATTTTAGAACAAGTATGGTAAGGAGTTGAAGTGTCCAATTACTTATGGTTAAAACATAAATGTAACAGACACAGAAATCAAATTATCACTTATCGACAAATCTGTAAAGATAATCAGTTTGGTGGAATTTATTGTTTGATTAATCTACTATCCACAACACAGACACAAGTGAAGTTGACATCAGAATCATCTCCTGAAAACATTCATGTCTATTTCAGAAACTTGACACTGATTTTGGTTTTGGGTTTTACAGCCCTTTCAAGGTTACCGGTATATCACTTTAATAATCATGGCTGGAAAATTCTTCAAAATTTCACTCGTCCTGTACGACCAAGGGTATGTAGAATTTGGTAAATTTCAAAGGGAAGGACAAACTTTTTACTGCTCCTCAACATTTAATCCTCGTCATAGCAAGTGGATGAGTGGAATTTCGCGGCTTATTCCCAGCCAAATGTTAATCAGAGATGGACTAAAACCACAGTACCCAAAGAAAAATATCCAACCTTCTGCTGCAGAATCTGGCATCTCAGATGTGACCCGAGAAAAGCTTTAACCACAGAACTGAGAGACCTAATGATTAAGAGTCAGCACTCTTACCTGTTAGGCCACGGAGGCCCTTAAAGGAGGAATGTGACATGAAATTATAATTACAAACTAAGCCTCAGAACTGTCTGTGTCTTTGCATCTACAGGTTACAACTTGGAAAGCTTGGTCCACAGTGAAATAAACTTTAATAAAACAAAAAGCACAAAAAAGACAAAATAAAAAAAAAATGGATGTTCAAAAACATTTATCACAGCTCATGATAAGGAGAAGTATAAAAGGTTAATTATAGGATCATTTTTCTTATCATTCCATCAGAAGAAGGTTATGGGTACTTGTTAGAATTACCTCTAAGAGGTGATTCTAACAAGTACCCATAACATATGTTTCAATGGAGAAATAAGATTCTTGCACACCAGATAAAGAAATCCATAGTTTTAGCTTGGGTTAGAAATTCTAACCCTGGTGTTCTTACCCAAAACCGAATATTCTCGCGTGTTTAATAAGTGCACTGGTTGAATACAACCTCACATGCGCTGTTTTTAAGGATGACATCACAGCACATTATGTGACGTCACTAAACATTCCTGAAGTGTCATCACAATACGGGGGTCGTCGGTAAGCATTAAAAATCCGCGCTAAGAAATGGAAGATATGCAAAAAAAAAGAATCCTATATGGGTGTGAGGCAAGCCTCGTGATACCGGACAGTGATCCTAGGGACAGATTTTTCCATCCACTCCTCCCACCCATATAAGATTCTTATAAAACATATCCACAACTTATCCTAATTACCCTTCCTTATCTTCAGCTATAAACACATGCTGGTCTGACTGTTTGCTGGTTATAATTATTTGCACTGTACTTACAGATCGGTAAAATGGAGGCCTCTCAATCTCATACTAAGCATCAGAAAGAAAAAGTATTTGAGCTGATAAATGAGAAAAGGGCTCTTACTATTCTTAATGCATGTTCTTCAAATACTGTTAACTTACATAGCCAACCAATAGGGCTCACAAAGCTATCTCAAGCCAAGGTCTCTTCTTGTCTGCAAGCAGCAAAAGCTATGGCGAAAACCTGAGCCATCGCTGGTTTGCCTATGCAATAAGTGCACTTTTATCAAGAACTGGCTCATCTCAATCTCAAATCAGAGTAACTAATCACTTCTGAAACACTGTATCTGTACAATAATTTCTTTTTCACAGAGAAAATATACCACAGACTGTATACAGTCAAACAACAATGGCTCATACACCTTTGTGACCACGAAAATCTGTTCGAGACAGGGGTAGTTCGAGCCACTGAGGGCTACTGCCAGGAGGCATAACGATATACTTAAGGACATCTTTTCGTTGTTCTATAATGAAAAATGTATGCTGTGTGTACTGATTAGAATCATATCATCGAGGTGTTTCTAATGAGTACACACAGTATCCATTTGCAAGATAAGAGACGAAAATATCCAACATTTTACCCTCCCTAATTCTTATGTAGAGAAATTCCATAGGGACTCAAGAACGGATTCGACTCAGCCAAGGTAAACGAGCCAACGGTGTTCGAGCCATCGAAGTTCTACTGTATTTGTTTTCTAACAGCAGTGAAAGAAATGCAGGATTCCTTTTCATACTTTTCATAATTTTATTTTTCATGACATATTATCCGGTGCAGCCAACAATAACATCAATATTGACAACAGTACATTCTTTCTTGTTATGTAATGTTGCTTTCCACTGGTTGGCATTTGGTTTTAGGTAGCTGACTGTGCTTGCAGTTTAACTCTTATCTTGCTGTTCACGACAACCCCTATCTTTGGAAACAGTGCAGATCCAGATCAGATGGCTTCTGAAGAAGCCATCTGATCAGGATCTACACTGTTTGGCATTCAGTTTATGAATTTGTAGCAATAAATTACATCAAGTAATTTGATTGGTTGATAGACAGAAATGGGTGTGGCTTAAATGAATATTCAGCAAGATAAGGGTTAATTTATTGAACAAAAATGAGTTTGTAAGCACATTAGAGTGATGGAGATATTTAGAATGAAAACTGCCATATGGGGAGGAAAATTGTTGGCTTTACGGTTGCAAAATAAAGTTTTATGGCTTTGCTGACATGTCTTCGTAAATAAAAAATTTTGACCATAAAACAGCCAATTTACGGCCCCAAATGACAATTTTCAAATGTTATACTCCCAATTCAAGGTTATTTTTCCTTGTTAGAAACATGTTGTGGGTTCTTGTTAGAATCGCCTTATTGAGTACCCACAACTTAAGTTTCAATGAAGAAATAAGAAAATTGATTAATACCCCTATCCAGAGCTATGTCTAAGACAGTACTGACCCCCACCCCTCTCCCTCGCACAGTACCTCTGAAGTACCAGGGTCATCACTCTAACTTATATTTAAAGTCTAAAAAATATTGCACTAATTATTTTGCATTCTGGCTCACAAGACCAAGTATTTCACACATGGGGTATGTTTAATACTCAAGAAACATCAAAACAGACCATTGTGGAAGGATTTGGCAACTGGTAATTTAAGAATTCTGCATCTCATTTCATCTCTACTCAGAAAATTTATGATTTCTAAAACTTTTGTAAAAGTTAGCAAAGTGCTTACATTTCAATTTTCCAGCTGGAAATGTTGCTGAAACGCTAAGTTCTGGCAGAAAAACGCTGTAAAAAAAGACAAAAAATCAACTTTTGGTAAATGCTACCACACATACCTTCTGTAAACTTGTGTCGGCCATATCCAGTAGTTCTATCTTCCTTGGTATCTTCATAGTGTGAGTATTGGCTAATCGCTGTTCTGTGTCCATCTGCATGTCAAACATGTACTTGCTGGGTGTCATCTGCAATGAAAGTAAAGGATGTTACGAGCCAGGCGTAGCAGAAAGAAAAAGCAAACAAGCCTTTTGGAAAAATTTAGCAAAATTTATTTACAAGTTAACTTTAACCTGTAGAAGTAAGAAAATTAAATGTACTTAGCTCTGAATGAAATATCCTGAATGAATCTATTTTCCTTGATCCCACAGAATTCACAGTCCAAAATGAAAAGTAATATCCTTTAACAATCCAACACAGAATTTAGAAATAACTTTTCTTCTAAGCCCAAACATCAAACTCCAAAGTCTGACTCAATGAGAAAAAACAAGCTCTTTTATAGACCCTAAGATTTCTCTAGAATGTTCCAGAGGGCTGTGGAATAAGATGAGGTAATTCTCTAAAAATAATGCAACCACGAACTTTCTGGAAGGTTCTGAAGTACTTTTCCTTGTAAACATGTTGTTTACAAAAATGAAATTAATCTGTGACTCAGTTTTCTAGAATCTTCTATAAGAAGATTAACAAGATATTTATAGCACTATTAGGTCAACAGTGGGGTGAAAGTGGGAATCAGAAAAATAAATTCTTATGCATAACAAGGAGCATACACCACAACCTTTTTTAACACTATTCAATAAAAACATGTTTTGTATATAACAAGATTTAACCCATTTGGTACTGGAAACCCCAAAACGGGTACCCTGACAAACAGTGCAGGCCCAGATCAGACGCCGCATAATGCGGCGTCTGATCAGGGCCTACACTATTTGCATAAAAATCAGCCATTTTCCAAATAAATTTTGAAAAAAAAACACAACCCATCACCCCTAAATTTTGAAATAGACTCCTGCTATATATAAGGAAGATTCCATTTGGTACAAAAAGGGTTAAAGATGGATCCCCAAAAATATTATTATTATAACAGGGGTAGAAATTTTCTTTCAGGCTCCCAAAAATTCACCCATCTTTAGGGTCAATCCGGGTAAATACGGACAGAGGGGTAAATACGGACAGTTTGATACAAATAGCCATATTTCGGTCCTTCGGGGATGTAACGGCGTATCGTTCAATTTTCTATTTAACTCTACATTCGGTTCTTCTACTGTTAGCTTTCACACGATTACATCCCTTTAGAACTACGTAATATATCCACGTCATTTGGACCACCCTTGCCTCCGTTTCGTTTTTGATAAAACTTCTAAAAGCGGGAGTATTTGAAAGAAAAAATTCTAAGGCTAACTTAAGGTATTTTTTCTCAAATTTTATTGATAAAATTGATTTTAAACAAAGCTTGTATTATTTAATTTTTGTTTTTTAGATAAATTTTCAAGGAAATATGAACTATGTAAGTTTTATCAGCTAAAATGTAAACTGTCCGTATTTTACCAACTGTTTTTTCATATCGGAAAAATACGGACAGGTAGATTCCAGCAAAATTCTCCCTTCGCCTTTCTCTCCACTCTAACATTCCTTTCTCCACTTTTCTCCTCTCCCTTCTTTTTCTCCTCCCCGTCATCCTTTTCACTTTTTCCTTATTGCAGAAATGCTTTAAGATTTGTCCTACTCGTTTAATAGAACTAGAGAAACTGACATTCACACTTTTCCAACACGACACATCATCACATCCATAAGCTGATGTTTTGTTTGTTATTCTCAAATTTTACGATCCATTCAACATCATTTAGGTCATACGGAGCTGATCAGTTTACTGATACATTAACAAGTCAGTACTATAATGTTATTAAGCAAGTAATTTCGTATTGGCCCATTTACTGGTCCGAGATCTGCTGTATTGGCCCGAGGCTACATGTAGATGGGCTACATGATGTTTTCATGCAGAGCTTCATCCGACCGTACAAGAGTACTGGTAAACCGTTTAGAAGTTCTAAGCCAGCACAGGCAAAGCGGTGCGAGTCCGACCGTTCGTGCTTATGAACGTTATTGGTTTCATTGAGCGACAGGGCTCGAGATGTCATTTAAATTCTATGTCAGGTAAAAGTCAAACCAAATTGGAAGCAACGTCTATATTCAGACCTTAACAGATGAAATTAAAATGAATTCACATTAAACGTACATGTCATGCACTTTTAGAAGGAATACGCAGTTTAACACTAAAGTTTTCTAAATACATTTATAGATGAAATAAAGTTGTACTCCTCAACAATTAAATGATATATTTTTAAAAAATAATTGAATGTCCGTATTTTCCCGACTGTTTTAATACTGTCCGTATTTTCCCAGTCTATGTCCGTACTTTCCCTACCTCGTCCGTATTTACCCGGATCGGCCTATCATCCTTTTTTCGCTTTTTCAAGGCTTTAGGTCCCATTAAAACATGCAATTAATATTACATTGGCAAAGGGAGATAATAAACCTTTATAAAAACCGGTACTCAGGTCACTAACATCGGAACACCGACAACAGTAGCACGCCAAACTTCGACGTGTAAAAGTCGTCCGTATTTACCCGGATTGACCCTACAAAAAATTAACTTGCCCTGCTTCTCTGGAGTGAAAATGAAAACAAATTAAACTTAAAAGAAATCATTGTTTTATTGTTATAGAAAATTAGCAAAAAATGTAAATGAAAATGGCTAACAACAATAAAAGGTACCGGGTAAGATATTACAAGACCATGTGCCACCTCCATGCACAAACACTTTTTCCAGTCTAATTTTTACTTTCACTTTCATTTTCACTAATTTTCAGTACTTTCCATGGTACATGTAATGACTGTTTTGTCCCGTTTCAAATTCTTACGGAGTGCTTTTGTCCCTGTAGGTCTTGTTTCTTGAGAGATTAGCTTTTCCTGCTTAATTCAAGACAGGACGTGAGAATATCCCATACAACTACATGTATTTCCAACTGAATATGCTTTTGTAATCATGCATTTATTGAGCGGAAACAACTAGCACGAAAATGCACTGGCATGAATCTGCCTCGGGCCGATGATCTCTCTGTGCAATAATTTATTTACAAGCGGAAAATATTCACAGTTTATGTATTTTGCTTTACATTCAACATTTATTAGCTGTAATTTGATAGTTTTGTGATACGGTTTCGCTGAACAGCATGATTAGACATTTTCATGGTAGAAAACTCACTCGTCCTTACCGAGAAATTACTCATACATGTAAATAAGAGCGGACAAGTGTTAATTTCGACCCCTGTATAGAAAAATGACCACAAATGCTCATTTTTGGATATAATCAATCGTCATTTTTCAGTTTAATCTAGACATTATTGTCTGGGTATAACGATCACGCAACGATAGTCTTATAATATTTTTCTTAACCCATTGTATGCAGGAAACCCCTAAAGGGGTACCTTGGCAAATAGTACAGGCCCAGATCAGACGCCGCAGAATGTGGCGTCTGATCAGGGCCTGCACTGTTTGCTAACAGAACCTTTGCCAAAAATACAATGAAAACAAATAGGCCTGACACCCCTTATATGGCAAATAGACGTGTCAATTATATAGCAATAGAAGAGTCCACTAGCATACAATGGGCTCAGAGGTTGTGGTGTATTCTAACTTTCATTGGCTAATTCATTTCCCAGGTTTCTCAGGGAAGCAGTATTCTGCAGCCCAGGATGCATAAAAATCATCATATGTGCAGAAAAGTGTCCATAAAGTCCTTGCACTCCTCTGCCCGAGGCAGATTCATGCCAATTCATTATCGTGCTAGGACTTTTGCAAGCAAAAAGTTCCAGCCAGCTTAGGGTCCAAGTTAAAGAACTGATGGACTGGATTTCTTAAATGTCAACAGTAGTGGCAACAACGAGTATTATTTTCTTTAAGAAAATTATCTCTGAACATGTAAAAAGTTCAGCTATTTTTCAAATAAATTTTAAAAATAACCACCTGACACCTCAAAATTTTTAATGGACTCCTGCTAAATATAAGGAGTAAGATCCCACCAACAGCTAAGGTCATACGGAGACGGGACCTCAGTTTAATCCTTTCCCACTCAGATACATGTTTTAATGGACTCCTGCTAAATATAAGGAGGAAGATCCCACCAACAGCTAAGGTCATACGGAGACGGGACCTCAGTTTAATCCTTTCCCACTCAGATACATGTTTTAACGTGTCTGCATCCCCCCCCCCCCGTGTCATTTTAAGCCCCAGAAGCCAGAAGCACCTAAAATCTGCATTTCTACCCCTGGATAGTTATGTTTGCTTTAAGATTTGTTTGGCAAAAAAGTGACCTGTTTTTTCGCGCGCCTCCCCACTAAAAATATTCTAGGGGGCATTGAAGGGGGGCAACGCCCCCCTCACATCCAGTCTCCGCGAAATCTTTTGAAGTGTCACAGGACACTGGTCAGACAGACAGAAATATTTTGCAGGACCGAGCAGAAATCTGCAGGACCGAAATATACTTCTAACCAATATTAATCGGTTTGCTTAAAGGGCTTAGGCGGCCAAATTTATTAGTTATATTTCATGCCAATGCAATGTGATGCAGTGTGATGCAGTAAATAAATAACATATATGTTGATTTTAGTTTTTATTTATTTCTATATAAAATAAAATAAATATGTTGTGGGTATCAGTACTCACTGAGTGGACGATTCTGCTTGGTGACAGCATGTGCATCACGAAATAAATAGGCCAATCTGTCTTTCTGCAGACTTGAGTGACACCCATTGTCATATATGGATTAAAAAAAATAAAGAAAAATATTTTGTAAAAGATCTTTGCCAAACTTTGCAAAACATACGCTTCGAGTCTTCATTGTACTCTAAACACTCAGAACTGCTTCAGGCAAACAGGCAGAAACACGTGCAACTTTGGTCAATTGGAGCAGACTTAGACGAATCAGCAGTAGTTTTTTTGTGTTTTTTTTTGCTTTTTGGCTAACAGACAGATCAGACTGCAGCTCGGACCCTGACGAACCGGCCTGGTCACATTCGCCGGTTTTACGTATTTTCAAGGCGCCAAAATCAAACGTCGATCGCAGCGACATTTTGGGTTTTTATAAATTATTTTCGTCATTTCACCTAGTGAACACCCGCTATTTACTCAAGAAAAAAAAACGTATCTATCTATGAAACTATTGTCACACTTTGCATCGCTAATGATAATCTCACTAGCAAACACCTTAATTACGACCCGCTTTAATTTAAACAGTGACAAGTTTACAGGATTAAAAAAAAAACATTTATCGTCAATGAGATAATTAGTTTATCCTCAACTACTAATCCTTTAAATTATATGCAAACACCGAGCAATCACCTCGACACGTTTTTCAAACACCGATGACGATCAAAGGTGTGCCGACGCACGTGATTCTGACTGTCAATATAATAACGCGCAGATAGAAAATGGGACGTCCTTAGTACTCAATAAACACAGAAAGCGGTTTCAGCTAAGAAGGCGGAGCAAACTTTTTACAAACCGCTAAAAGTGGGCGGGTTTATACGTCTCGGTAAATATTTTTGGCCGTACAGAGAAATTTTCGGGAGTCCGCGGGACGCCTTTGATGTTTAATTTGGGCGTCCGGAAGCGATTTCAGGACGAAATATACGCCTTATGTCCGCCTAATGGAAGCCCTGAGTTACTTCAAAAGGCGGGAAAATGCACGTGCGTGCGAGTATCACCAGAAAGCATGTATTTTACATTAGCATGTTGAAAAAACTTTACCTGTATTTACCATTGTTATTTATTTATAAACCCACATATGCCCGCGGCCCTTTTTTTTTGGGACATTGGCAAACAGTGCAGTCCCAGATCAGACACCTCAGAAAGATACCGCAGACGTCTGATTTGGATATACACTGTTTGATGATTTATAATGGTTCAATTATGACACTATTGTTAATCCCTGTTATATAATTGCCACCTGTGGTTATTGTCGATAAGGTGTGAAAATATGGTCAAGTTATGTCTCTAATTTTCGTTTATTCCCCAGTCATAAAATTTAATCCGCAATCAATGTGAAAATTATTTAATTGCTCCTTAGACGAGTTGCTACGACTACTCTACTATCTCGGGTTTTACGGAAAATTGAAGGCTTAACGCAGCAGAAAAACAGGTAGTAAATGATTCGATACTTTGATTGGAATGGACCGAAATGGCTACCCGCAAAGTACCGAGACGGACCGAAACTGCCGGACCCGTGGTCCGGGAAACTGTCAGAAAATGCCGGTCATTTTCGGAAATTGCCGGTTTTGTCCGACGGACCGACGGTTTTCGTGGAGACTGCACATCCCGAAAAATTTTGGGTGTATGGCCCAACCGGCTGCTAAAATTTATATCTGAGTGTGTCTGGGGTCAAAAATGCCTGAAAATTGATGCTGATAAAACATGCTGCAAACAGTGAAAATGGCCAGTGCCAAACACCTTCATTGTTGCCTTGACAGCTGTGTGAAGATTAAAATGTGGTCAAAAATTCATGTGAAAACACACTTTTTGCCAACTTTGAGATGCCCCCTCTTTACCATGACAACAATGATTAAGTCATGAAAGGTTGCATTTCAAAGGCTACTGTCCAATGAATATTCATACCGAGTTTGGTGTAAAACAGACCATCCATTATGAAACAATGGCTAGTTGAAGTTGCTGTCAGGTGCAACACTGTGAAAATCAGCGACATTGACAAAATCCCTGAGTGGTAAAGGGTTAAAGACTCATCCGAAAGTCTGGAGAAGCCCGGGATCGATACTGCGATCCCTGGTTTACAAGGCGAGTAGCGTAAGAGGCTTCTAATTCATTTGCTACAAAATGGATTAAAAAAAATACAGTACCTTATGTTCATCTTCATCTCCTTTCACCAGCTTAGGATTCCTAGGGGCAACCACTTTACTTTTGTATGTCAGCAGATCAACCCCTGTTGCTTCTAAGGTCTCGGTGGTACCCATCACCTCACCAAATGGTCCCAGTGGCATACTCACACTAAAATAGAACAGAACAGTTATTACAAAACAGCTTTTGACCCATTTAATTCTGAATGAATTCCTTCATTTAATATGGTATATTGAAAGAATATTATGTCTTCAGTATGCTGTGGGGTGTCAGACTGTGTTTCATTTATATAATTTTGCAAACGTAAAAGCTCTGCATCTATAATCACGGCCATTACTGTTTACAAAAATGCCCGTCATTTTCTCTCCAGAATTCTAAAACTCAGTCTGACACCCCTAAATTTCAAAACAGACTTCTGCTAAATTTATAGAAGATTCTATTCAGAACAATGTACTGTAAAAATAAAAAAAATTCGGACACCTTAAAGACTTGCTGTAATCTAAGATGTTAACAATTTTGTTTCACAATCCAGCAAGGAGTCCAAAAGGTGCAAAAAGAATGACCCTGGTCAGACTGCTCCTCAGGAGCAGTCTGAGCTGGGTGTGCACTGCTTGCTCAGCCCTATCTGTCCCAATACTTAGGATCATTACCGATCTTTATTAAAATTGGAATGTTCAGTCTGTCACTTGGCCCCTGCCCACAGGGGCTAGTGGAAATAGAAGGGCTGCAAGATGCCTCCACGCAGAGCTGAAACAGACCGCAAACGTGTACGGGTACTACGCATAGAGGATCTAAGCGTGCCCAGGCAAAGCAGTACGAGTTGGACTGTCAATGTTTATAAACTCTATATTGAGCAACAGGGCTTGAGATGTCATTTCATCTCATTATTGGGTAAAAGTCCCACAAAATTGGAAGCAACATCTCCAAAATGACCTATACAGTGTTGACAGGGGCATTAAACCTCAAATCAAACAAACAAATCAGTCTGGCACTGATAAGACATTTATGCCTGGATGACCCATAAGCTGCCAATCACCACAACTGTTGTCTGCTTTGTCGTCTGCTGGTAAATTTAAAAGTCATTTTTTTTTGCAAACAGTGTGGACCAAGATCAGACTGTTCCTCTAGTAGCAGTCTGATCTTTGTCCACACTGTTTGCCTGTTTGCTAAAATATTCTTGAAAAGTTTCCAAGAAGATTCAGCAGACAACAAAAACAGACAACATTTTGAGATGCATTTTTCTCAGCAGCTTAAGGGTTAAACTAGAACACTAACTCTTATCATGCTGTTCACGACAACCCCTATCTTTGGAAACAGTGCAGATCCAGATCAGATGGCTTCTGCCATCTGATCAGGATCTACACTGTTTGACATTCAGTTTATGGATTTCTAAGAATAAATTACATGAAGTAGTCTGATTGGTTCAAAGTCAGAAATGGGTGTGGCTAAACTGAATATTCAGCAAGATAAGGGCTAAGGTGTCAATGTATCCCACATAATAAAAGAAACATAATGCATAAACAATAGACTTTAAATCCAGATAGTTTCATCACCATTATTCATGTGTAATAATATAATTATTTCATGGTTGTTTGTGGGAACAGTCAAAACTATTGTTCCGAGGTGGTGAGAATGACCCTAGGTCTTGTGCAACTATGGCCTCGGGCAATAGTGCATGTGGTCATACCAAGGCACCAAGGGGCAATAGTTTAGACTATTGCGCAAACAGCCATGGATTAACTGTTTTATTAACCCAACTATTGTACAAAAAACATCCATTGAGAATTAAGAATATGAAGTTTGTATTAAACAGTGCTGACAACAATATGCTGCTTGAGTTAAACTGTGTAGGTCCTGATCAGACTGCTTTTCAGGGTTCAACATTACTGGAGGGTGTGGTCCTGTAACTCTTAGGATGCACTGGACCTAATCGACTGAAGAAATGAAGATCATACTAAAGTGATACATCTGATTATTTCTATTATTATTTATTTACATACGGTAGTAAAACTATGCCCCCGCCCATCGGGGTTTGAAGAAATAGATGGGCTGCATGATGCTTCCACGCAGAGCTGAAACTGACCCGCATACGAGTACTGGTAAACTGTTTAGAGGATCTAAGCCTGCCCAGGCAAAGCAGTACGAGTCGGCCCGTCCATGCTTATAAACTCTATCAGTTTCATTGGGTGGCAGGGCTTGAGATGTCATTTCATCTCAACGTCAGGTAAAAGTCCCACAAAATTGGAAGCAATGTCTCCAAAATGACCTTTACAGTGTTGACGGGGATGATAAACCTCAAATCAAACACACAAACGGTAGTAAAACTAGTAAACTACAGTAACAAACTGAAAACAGAAACATTTTACGGTAAATGAGTTACAAACGTGAATTTAAATAACTGTGGTGGTAGATTTTCAACTGGACCATTCGTGACCTTACTAGACCTGGCCAGCTTTTCACTAGCAACACTTGCATTAATGTCGAACCCTGCTCTTTCAAAGGGGTCTGATCTGGGTCTGCATTGTTTGATTTTAGATCTACGCCTGTTTGTTGTTGCTTTTGGCAGAAATTAATAGTTCCTGTTTCATCTGGGAAAATCTCTGCATTATGCAAGGACAGGGAAGGTAATCCACATTTGAAGCAGGAAGCCAAAATCCAGGCACTATCACAGGTCAATCTCCAGAACTATTGCACTGTGATTATCACTAAAAAGGCAAACTTGTGTAGAAGCCAAAATTTGATTGACTGATCTAGCTTTTAAGGTAACCTGGCACCAGAAGCACATTGGGACTACCAACAAGGCAAACTTGTGTAGAAGCCAAAACTAGCTCATTACTGTTTATATAGTACCTATAGTTGGGTAATAAATAGATAATTATCATTTGCATATTGTTTATTTTAACAGTAAAGCAATAATCCATACTTGGGACATGGTGAAAATGTTCATGTTTATCTGAGTCCTTTTGTTTATTGGTCACTTAGCTGATTTTGTAATGCAACGGCTGCATTTCGAAGACAACAGATATCTCCAGCTATTAAAGGAGATACCTGTGTAAAAAAAATCTCTTCATATACAGGGCATGGTATTGTTAAGAAACATTCAATACACATGCAAAAAAATGATAGAAAATTATATACAGAGGACCCGCATTAAAACGACAGTATTTGTTTCCTATGTGCAGGTATAATGAATTTGCCGTTATAAAGAATCCCAGTTATGAGTAAGATAACTGACAAGATATATAGGGTCTTTTCCACATCATTACTCCAAGAAATAAATGTTATGGACATTTGTTAGAATCGCCTTGGTGAGGCGATTCTAACAAATATCTATTACATTTGTTTCTTGGAGTAAACAAAGGGTTAAACTAGAACACTAACCCCTATCTTTGGAATCATAGGGGTCTTTCATGACTATGGCTCAGTTTGGGCATTTCAAACCCGAGGGAAGCCCAGGTTGCTGTTAATCGAGGTTAAGCCTTGAGCTAAGAAGCCATTCCATTGAAATTGTTGTTATAACATGTTTTGCCGTTATAACGAATGTCGTGTAAGGAGGGTTGACTGTATCAAAAACTGAGGCATTTTCAAGTTCTCTTTTTTAAAAACAGACTTATCTTAGACATCTCAAACTGGTGCTAACATTTTATGCATATTCAAAAGAACATCAACATGTATATCAGACCTAAACTATTTCTGATAGTAAAATGTTTCAGCTCAAGATCTATGTCTAATGGCCTAGTGGGTAAGAACACTACCTCTGTATTACTAAGGTCTCTCTAATATGGATTACACCTTGTTCTGATCACATATGAGACACCATATTCTGCAACAGAAGGTCAGATGGTTTTTCTCTGGGTACTCCAGTTTTCAGCAACCAGCTCAAAATAAGTAAAATTATCTTTGACAAGGCCGTACCCCCCCCCCCCAAATAATAATCGTAAGTAATCATGATAACAGATTACAATTACCGTACTTCAGGTCTTATGCAAACAGTGTGTATCCAGATGAGATGGCCTCCCATGTGCTGCTTCATCAGAATCAACACTGATTGCCATCTATCAAAACCACTGTTTACAACAGATGTGTCCAAGTAAAAAATAAAAAGATGGAAGAGTCCACTTAAGAAAGTCAATCAATGGGTTAAGGCAACAAGAAAAATGTCACTGAAGATGTCCTAAAAATCAAAAACTTAGAGAACTAAGCTAAAAGTATGGGTTACTTTGTTAAATATAATGAACAAAAAATGCAAAATCATAAAACAGTAAGAACATGCATTGTACCGGTTTTTACAGAAGATTATACCTATCACCACCATATCTTAAAAGCGTAAGAGTACTTCTGAGAAAGCCCAGAGTAGGTAGAAAAGAACAAGATCCTCCGAAGCAGTAGAAAATTGATAGCAGGACTGATAATTTTAACCCTTATCTTGCTGAATATTCATTTAAGCCACACCCATTTCTGCCTATCAACCAATCAAATTACTTGATGTAATTTATTGCAACAAATTCATAAACTGAATGCTAAACAGTGTAGATCCTGATCAGATGGCTTCTTCAGAAGCTATCTGATCTGGATCTACACTTTTTGCAAAGATAGGGGTTGTCGTGAGCAGCAAGATAAGGGTTAATGTAAGGGCCACAAGAATCTGGCTACCTCATTTTATACGATCTAGCATACAACAAAACCTGGGATAAGACCAAAGACTCAGACAAGCCTGCACATCCCACTAATATGGCAAGAGTTTCTGCTTATCTCTTAGATTAATCTAGAGGTTGTGGAAGGTTTGTGCGTCAATCAGCAAAGACTCTAATCAGACTGTGCAGATAAGCAGGCTGATCTGAGTCTTTGTTGGTCCCATGTAAGGCTTTGTGGTGCACTGGTTGAAGCCTGGTTCAAATATAAAGCAACATTTAATTTAAATGTTGCTTTATATTTGAACCAGGCTTCAGCCAGTGCATCACAATTTTAATGCATGTATACTGACAGAAAGGCCTGAGAAAGTGTAGACCCAGATGAGATGCTACAGCATCATATCTGGGTCTACACAGTTTGACACTCATCCAGCTATTCTTAAACTCACATCAGGCAGAACATTGTAATTGTTCAAATTTAGAACAAGTATGGCAAGGAGTTGATGCGTCCGAAGCCTTACGAGTAAATAGGGTAAATTCCAAGATAATCCTGATACAATTTTAATGCAAGCAAGAATAAAAATAATAGAAGAAACTAATTTAAACCCTTATATGACAGGTCACTGCCAAACAGTGCAGGCCCAGATCAGATGCATCTAAACACATCAACTGATCAGGGTCTTCACTCATTACAGAATTCTAAATATTTTCCTTAAAATAAATTACTAAAGCCGACATCCCTATAGTTTAGAAATTGACAGCTGCTGTATACAATGGAAAAGATTCCATTTAGCACAAGAAATAAAAAGCTGAAGGCTTCACCCCATATATGGAGCATGTGAGAAATATGTAAACCATTCATTTAAAATTTACAAAAATTAAAAAAAAAAAAGACCTTGTATGACAACAGGACCTTCAAACAGATTCAATATTGCCAAAATATAGCTGATATCTTCGTGTAACAGCAAGAAAAACTGAATAAATCAAAAGAATTCCACAGCAGATATAGCTGAACATTATGTGTCTCCATTATCTAATGTGCAGACAAAAAAATCACTTGTCGATGACAAAGTATCTGTAAACAGGCAAATTAAAGTTGAAAACAACTGTAATTTTGTCAAAAATGACCACTGAACAAATAAAAATCCTACACCACATGCCCAGCCTCACATTTATAGAGAAAATCTGCAATACTTTTCATGAAAATCCAACAAGTGTTGTAAGAAGAGTACAATAGAACTGTTCAACATTCAAAGTTTTGAGACTAACAAGTAAGGCTGACACGATTAATCATAAAATTGATTAATCTATCGATAAATTCCACAAAAATGATTATCATTTCCAGGGGTGTAAAATTCCACTCGCCCGCTCGCATTTGCGAGTAAGTTTTGAGGCAGGACGAGTAAGATTTTCAAAACTGACCTTACTTTTCTTCATTTTTAGCACCTAAATGAAAAGTTTAGACGATAAGGGCGAGTAAGTTTCAGGGAAATTATACACCTCTGATTTCTGATTTGCTTTTAATCGATTACTTGATAGACCTGTACTATTTACTACCCAAAGTTATGCCTAAAATAGCTGGATGAGTAGCAAACAGTGCAGACCCTGATGAGATGCCGCATTCTGTGGCGTCTCATCTGGGTCTACACTGTTTGCTCAGACCTGCCTGTTCAAATATACATATGGTAAAGTGCAACATATGGTAAGAGTCATGCTCAGACAGAAAGCCAGACAGGAAAAATTATGACAAAAACCTCAGCAATTACTAATCGATTATCGATCGCAATGACAGGACTGATAATCAGCTCCGATTAGCCAGTCCTACATGTACTAACAAGTTTGTTAAGCTAGCTTAACCGACAGACCAAGATTTATGTACATCACATTCCAAAGAAAGGCATATCAAATATCCCCATCCTGCCTTAGCCATCATTTTCTAATATTTTAACCCATAAAATGCCAATTACAACAACTGCTGTCTGCTTTGCCGCCTGCCAGTGACCTTAAAGGTAATTTTTTTTTCAAAACAGTCTGGGCCCACACTGTTTGGCTGTATGCAAAAATATTTTTAAAAGTATGCAAAAAGATTCAGCAGACAACATTTTCAGATGTAGTTTTTCTCGGCGTCTTAAGAGTTAATTATTTCCTTAATGACAATGGTAGGGATGACTGTTTACAAACAGTACCAATAGGGATTGTCCACTTAAAAATATCCCAGGCTTCTCCAAACTTTCGATGAGTCTTTAAACCGAGAATCCATCTCCGTATGACCTTAGTTGTTGGTGGGACGTAAAACTCAAACACTCACTACTTTAAAATAGCTTCTCAGGGCAAAAACAATCTCCCCCTGGCCTAATTTTCTTTGACCTGAGGATATAGTTAGTGAATAGGGCCCATGCTAGCTTCATGCTTACGTGTAGGAGGAACTGGTATATGAATTAAATTAACCATTACCTTGCTGAATATTCATTTAAGCCACACCCATTTCTGTCTATCAACCAATCAAATTACTTGATGTAATTTATTTCTAAAATTCATAAACTGAATGCCAAACAGTGTATATCCTGATCAGATGGCTTTTTCAGAAGCCATCTGATCTGGATCTACACAGTTTGCAAAGACGGGTTGTCGTGAACAGCAAGATAAGGGTTAAAATAACATCTTGATTTAAACATGATCCTATATTACAATGAGGATGTCTGATATCAATAAGTGACGACGAAAAACAACATTTAACATGCATAAAGAAAATTGCAAAAGAAAAAAAAAGAGAAGGAATAAGAATGAAAGTAGAAAGCATGCATGACCTACTTGGAGAATCTACCACCTGCACTACGCAGGTGATGAATATGTGTTGACATTGTATTCTGCTATAATTGTGCTGAAAGAAAATATACACACTTATGTATTAAAGAGTATGGACATGTTAGTATTAGACAACACAAGACAATACAAAGGTTACTGACGGGCCTGACAAATCCAATTAACCCTTGTCCTGCTGAGCCCGAATATGCTGTATCTTTCAAACAATGTACATCCAGATCCGATGGCTCCTGAAGAAACCATCTGATCAGGATCTACATTGTTTGTCACTCAGATTGTGAATTTGTTGCAATAATTTGCATCAAGTAATCTGATTGGTTGACAATTGGTGGTGGGTGTGGCATATTAAAATATTCAGCAGGACAAGGGTTAAGTTTCAGTTGCTTGCCTGGCAGTCGAAAATATAGCACAATATTATTTCAAAATGGTTCGCATTCCTAAGTATCCTATATATGAATGTGACACATTCTCTGAAAAGATTTGTGTTCATTTATAGTAGTCGCAGATAAGATTGACTAGGCGGAGCTATCATTTGTACCTGCCTGTGGTATGTTCTATTCACAAAAAGGTAAACCAAGTCACCCAGTGGTGTGAATTCAACTGTAACATGAACAAAGCTGTGGCGTGTATGGCCATTTAGTCCGCTTGCAGAAAGCATGCGAAAGGCACTCTACCGAATCTTCTGGGACTCAGCGAATTTGACATATATTGACAACACTTGAATAGCTCCGCCTCGTCAATTTTCTCTGCGACTACTATACTATACTGTATAAACACATTTTTCTGGGCAATTAAAATAAAATAAATTTCTTGCCCAGCCCAAATCTGGACTTGTCCTGGGCAAATGGACAATGGACTTGTCTGGGCATGTAGTGTTGATCAACAATATAAAAACTGCAATCATTTGATTGTCTGTTTTATGAAATGTCGTAGTCCTGATAGGAATTTAGCCAGATCTGGAATCTGACTAGGCCAAATAGGAATTCTAATTTGGCCTAGGCAGATTCTGGTTCTGGCTAAACTTTTAGGCCAAATAAGAATTCATATTTGGCTAGGCAGAATCCAGATCTGGCTAAGCTGGTCAAACCAAAAAGAAATCTTGTTCCATGAAAAATGTATGGCTGAATATCTTTACTTCTTTCCTTTTTTGAAGAAATATATGGGCTGCATGATGCTTCCACGCAGAGCTGAATCCGGCCCGCACACTAGTACTGGTAAACCGCTTAGAGGATCTAAGCCTGTCCAGGAACCGCGGTGCGAGGCGGACCGTCCATGCTAATAAACCCTATTGGTTTCATTGGGCGACAGGGCTTGAGAAGTCATTTCATCTCAATGTCGGGTAAAAGTCCCACAAAATTGGAAGCAACGTCTCCAAAATGACCTTTACAGTGTTGACGGGGATGTTAAACCTCAAATCAAACAAACAAATATTTCCTTTTGGGTTTAAGGGGCTAGATTTACGGGTTCCGGGTCATTTTGGCCCATGGCAAAATTGGCCCAAAATGATTTCAAGGCTGTTATACACATTACTTAACCCTTATCTTGTTGAATATTCATTTAAGCCACTCCCATCTGTCTATCAACCAATCAAATTACTTGATGTAATTTTGCTACAAATTCCTAAAATGAATACCAAACAGTGTAGATCCTGATCAGATGGCTTCTTCAGAAGCCATCTGAGCTGGATCTAAACATTGTTTGCAAAGATAGGGGTTGTCGTGTACAGCAAGATTAGGGTTAAGTACGCAGAGTGGCCATTGTTAAAAAATAGTGCGTTTGCTTTTTTGTTAGAGGAAACAAAAGGAGAAACAAGATATAAAAATCCATTCTGAGAAAAAAATAATTTCTGTTTCACAAACAGCCATAAAATTGTTTCGGTATGAAAACACCTGTAAACAAATGTAGTTTAAGTTCACTGGGTCAGTAGAGTGACAGCAAACAAATATTTTAAGGTTTTTGTTTGTTTGATTTGAGGTTTAATGTTCCTGTCAACACTGTAAAGGTCATTTTGGAGACGCTGCTTCCAATTTTGTGGGACTTTTACCCGACATTAAGATGAAATGACATCTCAAGCCCTGTGACCCAATGAAACCAAAAGGGTTTATAAGCAAGGACAGTCTGACGTGCACCGCTTTGTCTGGGCAGGCTTAGATCCTCTAAGCGGTTTACCAGTACTCGTGTGCGGGTAGGTTTCAGCTCTGCGTGGAAACATCATGGAGCCCATCTATTTCTTCAAACCCTGATGGGTGGAGGCCAAAATATTTTAAGGTTGGTCTCATGTTTATTGAAGACAAATAATATATGATTTATCAGTTTATCATTGGCTTCACCACTGGGACCCAGATACCAGAAAAAAGCCACTGCAAACGAAGTGCCCTAGCTCACCCCTACCTAAGAAATTTTGTACCCAACCATCAGCCGGCAAGCTAATGGCTACAGAGTTTTGGGAATCTAAAAGGATTATATTGATAAATTACAAGCCTGCTGGTACATGTACTTTAGTTATGGGAAAATACTTTGCCAATGTCATTAAACAATTCAGGGTTGCTATTAAAGAAACACAAAAGGGAATGCTAGCTGCTGGAACCCTTCTTTTGGATGATAATGCACATGTGCACAAGTCCAGAGTTGCACAAGCGGCTATTCATGAGTTCAAGTTTGAGCAGTTAAATCACCCACCATACACTCCAGACGTGGCACCAAGTGATTATTATCTGTTTTGAAATTTGAAGTCCCAATTGCATGGAACGTGATATCGGGATGACGATGAGCTCAAGGCTGCCACAGAGGCGTGGTTTCAGGAACAAATAGACGACTTTTATTTCAAATGCATAGACTGCTTAAAACAAAAGTGGGCCAAATGCATTGAAGTACTTGTAAACGGGGTTATATTGAAAAATAATGTTTAAACCATCTTCCAATCTGTGAGTTAACCCTTATCTTGCTGTTCACGACAACCCCTATCTTTGCAAACAGTGTAGATTCAGATCAGATGGCTTCTGAAGAAGCCATCTGATTAGGATCAACACCGTCTGGCATTCAGTTTATGAGTTTGTAGCAATAAATTACATCAAGTAATTTGATTGGTTGATAGACAGAAATGGGTTCGGCTTAAATGAATATTCCACAAGATAAGGGTCAAACCCAGAGTTACTGATCTCCCCTCTCATGTACAGTAATCAAGTTACTGAAATAACTCCTCCACAGCTTCACTAACTAAGACATTCTCACATACGAGAAGAAACCATAGGAGCTGCCATTCGTAGTGATTAAACATTAGGACATAAACAAATAAGATTTTCTCTCTTCATTTGTTTGCACAAGAATTGCCTTTGCTTGTTTTTCACATATATATCTTTTTAAACAAGCAGATTATCAATAAAGCAAAATTTTCAGACATTGAAAAGATTGGAATTACAGTAATTAGCCAGGAAGGACAAAAAAAAAAACAACACATTATTAAATCAGAGTCCTCACTAGGATTTTGAAAACAGGAGTTTAAAAATCCATCCATGGAAAAAGTTGGATTCACAAATCTGAAAAGTTGGGTCAAATTTTGAAGAGTTGGAGTTTGACCTAAAACGTGTTTCAATGAACCTGCGTTGTTTCGCACTGAATTAGGGGGTGAGCCGTTTCGCCATTATCGGGTGAGTTGTTTCGTCGAAATTATATTTTTATGGGAGTGACAAACGGAATGGATGGGTAAATGGACAGACGGTTGAATGAATAAACAAATAAATGAATGGAGTTGTGCATTGGTAGATGTACGGATGGATGAAAGTACGGTTGAATATACGGAGACGAATAAGTGAATTAATGATTGAGGTTTCACATTCGAGTCAACACTGTATAGGTCACTTTGCATGCGTTGCTTCCAGTTTTGCAGGCTTTTTATCTGACATTGAGATGAAACGACATCTCAAGCGGAAAGCCAAAAGGACAGTTACTTTCCTACAAATGATAGTGATTATTTTTTCTCGTAATGAGGCTCATATCTGATTGTCAAAGACTCTTTTACGTAATGTCTAAGTTGTACAAAAACACCAGAATTTGTTTATCAGAAAAATTCGGATTTTTTTTTTGTGTGCGGAAAATCAATGTTAGCAAGTCGACATGTATGTAATGAAGAACCCCCAACCCTTACCCCCACTTTATACAGCATTCAGTGGGTCCTAACATATACTTTATTTTTCTTATTTCAGTTTCTAAAACATAGACAATAAGAAATGAGAACAATGTCACATTTTTACATATACACAGTAATTTTCACAGCCACATAAGTCCCATTATATCAATGTCGAATATGGATAATTGCATTATAAATGTAATCACTAGCTGCAAGCTTTGTTGGTTTAACAATAGGTATAACCAGTGCTTCAGCTGAAGTGCACGACCCAACGGATGCTTTTAGCTTTATGAGTGTTGCCATATATGGGTATGGCGACCATTTTGGTCATGTGACCTGGACCTAAAACGGTTCCCCCAATAAATGCGCCTTATCGTAAGGAGCAAAAATATATCTTATACTTTAGTACTGTATTCTGAATCTTTTGCAGAATAAAATGCATTCTCACTTTTCCAATACAAAAGCATATGTGTCAAAGTTTGACCTAGGCACAAAGAAGGTCAAGGTCAACCCAGGGTCACCATTTTTGGAATTTATGATGGGCCTACGTCCCAGATGCTAATTATCAAGTTTCGTGGAAATCTGCCCAGTGGTTCTGGAGAAGACTATTTTTGAAGGGTTTTTACCATATATGGCTTGGCGGCCATTTTGGTCATGTGACCTGAACACCATGAGCAAATTTTGGTTTCCCCCATCCCATAGAGGCTCCATATGAAATTTGACTTCAATCGGCCCAACGGTACCCGAGCAGAAGCAGTTCGAAAATTTTCACACTTTTCGCCTCGGCGAGGCTTTACTAAATGGAATGTAATATTTCGCAAGTTCATTGGTTAGATCTCATTGATATCTATCATTATGCCAAAAATTGTTTAAATATTCCAAGCGGTTAAGTCACTATCACCAATTTTCACAAACGGGTTACGGACGGACGGACAGACAGACATATATGGCTTGGCGGCCATTTTGGTCATGTGACCTGGACCCCATGAGCAAATTTTGGTTTCCCCCATCCCAGAGAGGCTCCATATGAAATTTGACTTCAATCGGCCCAACGGTTTCCAAGGAGAAGCAGTTCGAAACTTTTCACATTTTTCGCCTCGGCGAGGCTATACTAAATGGAATGCAATATTTCGCAAGTTCATTGGTTAGATCTCATTGATATCTATCAGTATGCCAAAAATTGTTTAAATATTCCAAGCGGTTAAGTCACTATCACCAATTTTCACAAACGGGTTACGGACGGACAGACAGACTGACCGAATGACACGGTGATTTTAGGGCACCTTAGAAAATCAACCGACTTCAGTCGGTTGTTTTTTCTGCGGGTCGTGCAATTACAGGTAATCCCTGGCTGTAGGTGCATGATCACAGCCTTTGCAAATGTTAGTATTATATTTTTATACTTTAAAATACTCTTTATCAGAAGTTTCCCTTTTAGTTTTGAACTGGATAGAATAATTTAGGACTTTTGAATTTATTAGCAATTGATACTTAAGTCCTGATTCATATTATTTTCAGGTCAAACTAATACATTTTTTATCACCCTGACAAATGTGACACCAGTAATGCCCAGTATTACCCAGTATTACCCGCCGGGCTGGGCAATACTCATAAAACCCGGCTTTTTGCCAACCTTGTGTTACAAAGTTCTTTAACAAAGCTCTCAGAGTTCTTGATAAATTAACTTGAATAGTGAGTGGCCGCTGGGTTTGAAGGAATATTTTACAAAGTCTGTGAACCGTGAAAAGTGGGTCAAGACAAGGTCAAATACGGATGCTTGAATAATCGCTGCCATCCCAAGAAGCAAGTTTGTACATGTAAATTGTACCAGGAATCATTAATGAAACAATTAAAGTTCTTGAGAAATGAGGATAAATAGTAGGATGACGATAGGTTTGACGCAATAGTTTTCAAAGTCAGTGAACCATGAAAAGTAGATCAAAATCAAATATAGCACCAAACGAGGATATTACAATATTTCCCGGGACTCGCAATACCCCCATCCACTGCTTTATACACCAAAACATATCTAACCTCGATCCAAAGGGCTTGAAAGGGGAAACAACCCATGGGCGAAACGACCCGTGACCGTTCCAATTATGGCTAAATGGGTACAGCTGTAGAGTGCGTCTGAAAGACTCCAAAAGACTTTGGTGGCAGTGGAGATCCAGATCAGATGGCTTCCATCCAATCAGGATTTACACTATCACTCAGATTGTGAATTTGAATGGATAAACTACATTAGGTTTTGAAAGTCAGGAGTGGGCTGCAGCTAGCCTTACTTAATTTATTCATCAGGATAAGTGTTTAAGTGAATCCGGGTCAACTCGGCCTGAGTCAACTCGGACCCCAGTATGAATTTAGCTTGACGGACGTGTCCTTAATGAAATGATATGCTGCTACATACTATTTTATATCTGTGTCCTTCCGTTTTTCTGTCTGTTTATTCATATTGCATACATCTTTTACAGTAGACCTCGACGGCAAGGTTGGATTGTCACACAACATTAACATTTCTAATCAATTAGTGGACAGCAGATTAATATCATTTAGAATAAGTCATAACAAATACTTAAGATGTGGTATGGTATTTTTACTAGACTGGAAAATTACCCAAATTTAGAAACAAACGGACCCAAAATGAATGTTAACCTTTGATTTGAATGTATACATTTGATGTGAAATAAATACCTATTTTGCCCCTATTTTATCAATGCAGCTCGAACATGTGCAGTCCATTTTGTTTCTTCAAAATAACCAGGAATTGAAGAAATAAGATGGAATAATAATATGACCCTCATAAAAATTTAAAAAATATTAACATTTGTTGTTTTTATTTAGCCTGGAAACCCATAACTCCGTTCACCTAAGGTTGAGCAATCCTGCTTTCTATTTTTTGTTGCAAGAACAATTTTCTGCAGGTATCTTTTAAACATTTGACTAAATGCCTATGAGAATCTCAAGATTTAAGAAAATAAACATCAATTCTGTTTATTCTACGGCCGTTTAGAAATGCAGGGTGTGTTTGGGGCATTTTCTCATAACTCCGTTCACCCAAATTTATTTGATTATCATAAGTAATCAGATTCATTCTATGAATATTATACATGATGAGTATTTTATTTAGACTGTGCACTATTCTAATTTGTTGATACTTTTTCATTTTCAGTCACATGCTTGTCACTGGTTAGAGATTATTTTGGGGGACCCCTAAAATATTAAGCATTTTGTGACAAATTTCGATTTTTGTGAATTAAATTGTTAGTCAAAACTGAATTTCTTCAAAACATGTTGGAATGTTAGTTATTAAATACAAATTCTGATGTGTGATAACTGTTAAAATGATTCCTTTTCATATTAATCAAAGAAGAGGGTGAACGGAGTTATGAGGTTGAACGGAGATATGAGAAAATGGGATACATCCAGTCTGTCAAAAATACTTACAAAAAAAGAAAAAAAAAAAACAGTGCAGGCCCAGGTCAGATGCCTTTGTTGTTTCATGCTTTGTGAACGTTGATCACTACAGGTTTGGCAAATCTCATATTGGTTTCTCTACACCAAACACAGATCCATCAATGTCTAGTTTTTCAGCCCAGGGATATGCCTTATTATCGGGTTCGTAGAAATACCGGAACACACCAAAACACCGGAACACACTGGTAATTACCGGAACACACTTGAATTTTTTATATTTCTTTTATTAGAAATGTTATTTATGACTTATTTGCATTGTTTTATTGTGTATAGTGTTATTGAAATCATTTCTGATATAAAAAACAGAAATTAATTAATCTTAGTTCAGTGTATTATCAAATGTGTTCCGGTCCTGAATATATACAAGTAATTGATACTGAGCAGTTTATGTTTAGATTTGCTCTCTCTGATAAAAATCATTTGATGATGAAAAGAATATAGTTTGACAATTCTTCTAGCGGCAAAAAATAAATAAAATTAAAAAAAAAAATAAAAAAGTTTGCCATTTCCAGTATAGTGTCGCCATTTGGAAGAAAAACATGAAATGTCAAAATCCTTAGCTCGGAAAAATTTCAATTTTTAATGTCAGATTTTTACCAAGTTTGCTAAGAGGCAACTGTCATTTTATTGTTTGTTTATTATAATTTCTGGCCCAGTCAACAGGTAAGATGAATCCGGTCAATACTGCATTGATCCTTGGATTCATTCTTAGAGCAGAGAATTTCGTTGATATTGATCATGAAATATATTCTACTATCTGTCTCTCCCTTCAGCTGATTCAAGAAATTGTCATTATAACAGACCTATATATTATTGATCCCCTTTAACCCCACTTTTTGTAGGAAAAGCGGAGTTAACTGGGGTATTTTTTTTCTTGTGTGTACTCGTTAGAACAGCCTCAAGGAGGCGGTTTTAACGAATACTCACAATCTGCGTTTCATTAGGAAAACATATCCGATTGAAATAATGGCGTCCAACATTGTGTCATAAATAACCGAATTTTAGCAAAAATGCTAACAATTTTCTTATTTCTGCTTTCAACATAGATTGAAATATAACATGTGGTTTAGTGGGGTCTTTAATTCACGGACTTGTTATCGTTTTGAAAACCACCTCATTCATGGGGTTCTAACGAGTACCCACAACCTATGTATATGGGCTGAAATAAGAAAATAATGTATCCCCCACTAAACCCCAGTTTTCTCTACATAAATTGGGGGTGTGCGGGGGTATTTATTTCACGGAGTTGTCCGCGTGATGTATATTAAACTTTTGAAAATAATAAGATTTTTTTTTATCTGAAAATTTGGATATATTTTTTTTTTAAAGAGGTATACATTTAGTGTATTTCTGCTCAAAAGATAGATTGTGGATACTCGTTAGAACCGTCTCAACGACGCGGTATTAATGAATACTCGCAATCTATGTTTGCAGGAAATATTATAATTTTCAGATTTTTTTTTCTGAATTTTTCATTTTTTTTTTCTGTAAAATTAAAAAGGCATTTTCTTTTTCTTCTCAAAGATCTGGATAAAATGGGATTTGGACAGACACGGACATATAACGAAAAGCGCGGACATGATGTCCTGCAGTCTGATCATTATCTTACTTCACGATTAACGGAAGCGTGTTTATTAGCGCATGCAGTTACTATTCCATTATACACTAATCCCCAGGTAGCAAACAGATAACTGGCGGAGCTTAAGGGGATTATATGGTTTGTTACTCGTAACTATGTTGATTAGATCACTGATGTCATTTCTTGAGTACATTGACTCAATCAGTGTCAGAAATGCCTTTTTATTAAAGACGATTGTCGCTAAAAATAACAAACACAAAAGTTTCTTCCACAGAATAAGATGGCATTCGGTTTGTTTGGCGATTCATATATCAAGAGGCTGTGTAAGTTCTGCGATGGCGATCTTCGGGTTCTAGGGTCTTCAACATTCGTTCACCAAGGTGGCTTAAAGTTTGCTCGACTCGCTGTTGATACTACGCTGAAGAAAAGAATGAAAGCTGTCAGACCGCGCATTGTTTTTCTGTCCATCGGTGGCAACGACATCAGCCCTATATCAGATCCAGATATGATCTACGGGAACATCTGTAGTCTGGTTAAGGAATTTGAAGATGCAGGGGTGCGGCGGGTATACATCTCAGAGATTCTCCCAAGAGCTGACTTCTCAAAAAGTGACCCACCTGGGCTTACGAGGGCTAAATTCGACAGAGACAGGAAAAGAATCAACAAGCTGCTCTTCCATACCTACGGTGAAAATGTCATAAATAAAAATCAAAAATGAGTTCCTTTAAGAGCAATGAAAACATTCATAAGAAAGAAGATGACATTAAGTGCTCCCATGATTATGATGAAGACCTGGTCCACCTGTCGCAACAAATGCCAAACAGCAGAAATTGTGGACTCCGAAAATACTTTTTTCGCATCAGACTGGTATTCTGCAGGTCATAGAGAATTCTTAAAAGAAACTATAACGGTCCTTTTTAGGACCACAATATTGCTAGAAAGATTCCTTTATCGCTAATGTCTGTTTATTTAATAATATGTAATCACGCATTTTCAATCCCACCCCCCCCCCCCACAAAAAAAAAAAAAAAAAATCCCAAAGAAATTTTTTCTTTTTTATTTCTGCGCAAAACATAAATAACGGGGACTTTAGAAACGCCTAGGCGTCCTCTATCGATACCCACATTCTTTATTTTTGAGCAGAAATAAGAAAAAAAAAAGTTTACCCTTAAAACACCCAGTTTTACATGTACTATATAAATGACATTGTTCATTCTGATCATTGATATTCCGCCGTTGATATTCCCTTTTAGGGTTTAATGCAAACACAAACTGTAATTTGAGCCCCAGCCCATCGGGGCTTGGGGACGTAGGTAGAAGTTGGAGTCGGGCCGTCCTTGCATATAAAACTTAGATTTCATTGGCCGGTAGGCTTGAGAATTCGTCTCATGTGAATGTCAGAATTGACAGAGACGTCTCCAAAATGACACATAAAATGTTCTGAATCAGTGTTGATGGGACGTTAATTCTACAATAAAAAATGAAATACTATAACTAATTACCACCGTAACAGTTATTCTAGGTTTAAATAACGTATTTTGGCGTTTAATGTTTTTCTTAAAATAGTCTTATGCCTAACGCATCATGACAAAAATATACCGGATCACATTGCCATAAATTATTTGATGCGTAACTGGGCTAGGGTTTATAAAATATGTTTTTGTGATACATTTGGTCAAAATAAGGCATATCAAATGTATAATATAGCATATTCCCCCCCACATAAACATTTATTAAGCCAAAAAATAGCTTTTTTTGAGTGTGTTCCGGTAATTACCAGTGTGTTCCGGTGTTTTGGTGTGTTCCGGTATTTCTACGAACCGCTTATTATCCTATTTAGTGTTCTTGTCATGGACGATCACTGTGGCCTTTTGCTTTATGGCACGGTTTTGTTGAGACAATTCCGATGCCAGAGGAGTATGTTCCTTACACCGCAATTCGATTACCGCTGCTGGAAATCGAACCGGGGACCTCTAGCATGATAGGAAAGTGCACTAACCACAGAGCGACACGCTCCACAGTTGTTGTTTTGTTGATAGTCACAATTCATCATTCTAAAAAAGATAACATAGCAAACATTGCGTCGAATTATTTAAAGCATGAAAGAAAGGGAAAACAAGATTATTTATGTTATACAAACCTTAGTTAAATACACCGCTGAAAAATAATAAATTAGAAAATTCCGGAGGACTCTACATGAAACGATGTTGTATTCGCCATCTTGGCGCTGTTACCATAACATCTTTTGGCGTCCAATATGATATGAAACACTAAACTTGATTGGTTTGGTCTACTACGTGAACCAATGAACGACCTCGTAATTGACCATTTATATATCACTGCGCGTTCGGTTTCGGGTAAAACATGTTACTTTAAAATACGGTGTATCTATTTACCGTAACTGGTCTTAGTGCGGTGAGTCGATTTTTACGGTATCCCTTTTGGCAAACAGTGCGATCCCAGAACACTGTCTGATCAGGGCCTCCACTGTTTGCTGGTATCCTTTAACCTCAAAACCTTTTGGCAAACAGTGCAGGCCCAGAACACTGTCTGATCAGGGCCTCCACTGTTGCTGCTATCCTTTAACCCCAAAACCTTTTGGCAAACAGTGCATGCCCAGAACACTGTCTGATCAGGGCCTCCACTGTTGCTGCTATCCTTTAACCCCAAAACCTTTTGGCAAACAGTGCATGCCCAGAACACTGTCTGATCAGGGCCTCCACTGTTGCTGCTATCCTTTAACCCCAAAACCTTTTGGCAAACAGTGCATGCCCAGAACACTGTCTGATCAGGGCCTCCACTGTTGCTGCTATCCTTTAACCCCAAAACCTTTTGGCAAACAGTGCGATCCCAGAACACTGTCTGATCAGGGCCTCCACTGTTGCTGCTATCCTTTAACCCCAAAACCTTTTGGCAAACAGTGCATGCCCAGAACACTGTCTGATCAGGGCCTCCACTGTTGCTGCTATCCTTTAACCCCAAAACCTTTTGGCAAACAGTGCATGCCCAGAACACTGTCTGATCAGGGCCTCCACTGTTGCTGCTATCCTTTAACCCCAAAACCTTTTGGCAAACAGTGCGATCCCAGAACACTGTCTGATCAGGGCCTCCACTGTTGCTGCTATCCTTTAACCCCAAAACCTTTTGGCAAACAGTGCATGCCCAGAACACTGTCTGATCAGGGCCTCCACTGTTGCTGCTATCCTTTAACCCCAAAACCTTTTGGCAAACAGTGCGATCCCAGAACACTGTCTGATCAGGGCCTCCACTGCTGCTGCTATCCTTTAACCCCAAAACCTTTTGGCAAACAGTGCGATCCCAGAACACTGTCTGATCAGGGCCTCCACTGTTGCTGCTATCCTTTAACCCCAAAACCTTTTGGCAAACAGTGCAGGTCCAGAACACTGTCTGATCAGGGCCTCCACTGTTGCTGCTATCCTTTAACCCCAAAACCTTTTGGCAAACAGTGCGATCCCAGAACACTGTCTGATCAGGGCCTCCACTGTTGCTGCTATCCTTTAACCCCAAAACCTTTTGGCAAACAGTGCGATCCCAGAACACTGTCTGATCAGGGCCTCCACTGTTGCTGCTATCCTTTGACCCCAAAACCTTTTGGCAAACAGTGTAGGCCCAGAACACTGTCTGATCAGGGCCTCCACTGTTGCTGCTATCCTTTAACCCCAAAACCTTTTGGCAAACAGTGCAGGCCCAGAACACTGTCTGATCAGGGCCTCCACTGTTGCTGCTATCCTTTAACCCCAAAACCTTTTGGCAAACAGTGCGATCCCAGAACACTGTCTGATCAGGGCCTCCACTGTTGCTGCTATCCTTTAACCCCAAAACCTTTTGGCAAACAGTGCAGGTCCAGAACACTGTCTGATCAGGGCCTCCACTGTTGCTGCTATCCTTTAAGCCCAAAACCTTTTGGCAAACAGTGCGATCCCAGAACACTTTCTGATCAGGGCCTCCACTGTTGCTGCTATCCTTTAACCCCAAAACCTTTTGGCAAACAGTGCAGGCCCAGAACACTGTCTGATCAGGGCCTCCACTGTTTGCTGGTATCATTTAACCCCAAAACCTTTTGGCAAACAGTGCATGCCCAGAACACTGTCTGATCAGGGCCTCCACTGTTGCTGCTATCCTTTAACCCCAAAACCTTTTGGCAAACAGTGCATGCCCAGAACACTGTCTGATCAGGGCCTCCACTGTTTGCTTGTATCATTTAACCCCAAAACCTTTTGGCAAACAGTGCGATCCCAGAACACTGTCTGATCAGGGCTTCCACTGTTGCTGCTATCCTTTAACCCCAAAACCTTTTGGCAAACAGTGCGATCCCAGAACACTGTCTGATCAGGGCCTCCACTGTTGCTGCTATCCTTTGACCCCAAAACCTTTTGGCAAACAGTGTAGGCCCAGAACACTTTCTGATCAGGGCCTCCACTGTTGCTGCTATCCTTTAACCCCAAAACCTTTTGGCAAACAGTGCAGGCCCAGAACACTGTCTGATCAGGGCCTCCACTGTTTGCTGGTATCATTTAACCCCAAAACCTTTTGGCAAACAGTGCATGCCCAGAACACTGTCTGATCAGGGCCTCCACTGTTGCTGCTATCCTTTAACCCCAAAACCTTTTGGCAAACAGTGCATGCCCAGAACACTGTCTGATCAGGGCCTCCACTGTTTGCTTGTATCATTTAACCCCAAAACCTTTTGGCAAACGGTGCAGGCCCTGAACACTGTCTGATCAGGGCCTCCACTGTTGCTGCTATCCTTTAACCCCAAAACCTTTTGGCAAACAGTGCATGCCCAGAACACTGTCTGATCAGGGCCTCCACTGTTTGCTTGTATCATTTAACCCCAAAACCTTGGCAAACGGTGCAGGCCCTGAACACTGACTGATCAGGGCCTCCACTGTTTGCTTAAAAGTCTTTTTCCAAATAAATTTTGAGAAAACAACCCGTCACCCCTAAATTTTGAATGGGCTCCTGCTTATGTAAGGAGGAAGATTCCATTTGGTACAAAAAGGGTTAAACCCTAGTTTTCTGCGTATGAAGTGGGGTTTACAGGGGTTTTCATTACATGGACTTGTACATATGACATTTGCGACGAACATATACAAGCAGTGATTTCTCCAGCCACCTCGTTGACATCTCCAAACTGGCTACTTTTCTGATGAAGATCTGTTTTCTTTTTCATCCTGCAAAATAGGTTGTGTGTGCTCGTTAGAACCACCTCGGTGAGGTGGTTCTGACGAGTACCGACAACCTATGTCTTGGAAAGGGGTTTAAAGGGGTGATCAAATCACGGAGTTGTTTACGTGAATTTCTTTCAGTATTTCTTTCTTTCTTTCTTTGTCTCTTTCAATCTCATTACGATAATGTACCCGTGCGATATATAGATTTCTTTTTTACATCTCCCAACTCTACTTTTCTGCTGAAAATATAGTTTGTCTTGAGGCAAAAACATAATAATGTATACCTCCACCCCCATAAACCCGAGTTTTCTCTCTAATGAAAATCGGCCCCGCTCATGGGGACTTTAAGAAATAGATTTGCTGCATAATGCTTCCATGCAGAGCGGAAACTGACCGCACACGAGTACTGGTAAACCGCTAAGATGATCTAAGCCTGCCCAGGCAAAGCGAGGGGCTAAGAAATGGTCTGCTTCAGTTACAGCAACAAGACCTAGTCAGACCTCCACGCGACACAAGAGCGACGTCAGTCAAAATGAAGACTAAACTTTTCATACTGGAGATAATCCTTATGCATTTATCATGAACAAAACAAATACGTTCGCTCTTGTGCGGTGCCAGCTGGAAACTATGGATAATATATTATCTATCGGCTAACATGACAGGTCGCTTATTAATTGGGATGGTATCTCATTCGACATCAAATTATCTAAAAAAAAACCCTTTCCTTTCGTAGCGAAAATCTTCCGTTCGCGAAAGGAACCTTCCTTTCGCGAAAGGAAGGTTCCTTTCGCAGATCAATCCGTCTTCTTTTAGACATTTTGGAGTAGCAAGTCTGTAACAAAGATAGGTGGTCATTTTCAGGCATAAATTGTTCATCTTTACGCGACATTACGTGACATTACGCATCATTACGCTACATTACGCATCATTACGCTACATTACGCATCATTACTGTTTTAAGGCAGACCCGAAAAAACCATTTCCGTCCAACTCCACTGTATTTACCCAAATCCACCTGATAATTGCCAATATCCACCTATATCTGGCACATTTATAGTCATATAAGTTGTTTTTAATCTTAATAGGATAGAATGTATCACTTAGGATGTAACAAGTCCTGGTTGATAACGTGCTGCTACTATGTAATATGAAATAAAGGCACTACCTTTTGAGCAATCTATCTATCTATCTATCTATCTATCTATCTATCTATCTATCTATCTATCTATCTATCTATCTTCATATAGTGAGTTGGTGACTCAGTTAATTTGCATCTTGGAAACTTTAAAGTACCCTGAAGCACTGGCGTTATACTATAGATTTGGGGCTTATCATCATTTTGTAAATCTTCGGAAGGAATAAATCCGCAGGTAGCCAGATAAATTCCCATGGCTTTATTTTATACCCCTGAGTGATAGTTTGCGAAATGTTGTAATTGCTTGGCCAGACGAGAAGCGCTTTCCACCCCACCGAGAAGTTCCGGTAAATGCTTCGGCATATGCTCCGGTTACTCGTTGGTCCAGTCGCGGTGCTGGGTTTTACCGTCTAACCTTTGCGGCTCAGTGCGGTACGTTTCAGTTAATTCAAACGCGCGACGTAGTTTCGAAGCTTTCCCGCGACCAAACTTCAGCGTTTGATGCATCGGTCTTGAAAAGAGCTTTTCAAAATTATTTCGACGCATTTTGTGTTTCTGTTGTAATAGGTCTTAACTCCTTCTGGTTTTGAGAAGCATTTTTTTGGATAGGAATAGGATTCTCATGAACTCTGTAAAGATGGCGGATTATCGCGAGAAATTGAACGAGATTCCAGGCGGGATTTGGGTGCCTAAGTATGTTGTTCCAGCCTCTCTACAGTAAAGCAAACACTTCGTGTGTTTGCTATTAACTACGAGAACTGAAAATAAGAGAAACATGGTACAACAAATGCATATGCGGTCCAACCAAGTGTGACTGATAGGCGGTGCTACGATAAAGTCTGTTTCATACAATCTCACACTATTACACCTCCCTGTCTTTAACGAGATGAAATATATGTTTAATACATGTAAAGGCCTGAACTACGCGAATGTAATGAGAAGTACATGTAAAAAAAAATCAAATTTGCATGCATTCATTCCTTTAAATGTCTTATGAAATAATTAGAACTCAAACTACATTTATAAGATGTTCGCAATAATTGACAATGTTTCATAAGTCACTGAGTTCATTTTCCGATACACAAAACTCTGGAATTTACTACGTTTACTATATTGTTTTTATATTGTCAAACAGCTGTTCAGGCTTGTCAAAATAAATTAATTATTTTGTTATCCATTCCTCCCCGTAGTAATGCATGTTTGGTTTTACCACCCTTCCTGATCGTGTCTGAGTGAATGTTGGCTGATGAAACTGGGAAGGCGGAGCTTCTGTTTGCTCAGTCAGGGGTTCATTAGGGGAATGTGTTTCGCTATTTTCTGGGTTTTGTAAAATGTCAAATGCAAGGTCGGTAATCCCCGGGAATTTTTCAGGTGTTTTGCTCAGTAAAGTTCTGTTACGCCTGTACGTAGCTCCGTCCTTTGTCTGAACAATGTAAGAGTGGTTGTCATGTATTTTGATCGCTTTCGCGGGAAACCATTTCTTGGCTATCTGCATTCTCACGTACTCACTGACATTTAGGCGTGGGAAAGGCTTAGCTGAGCGGTCGTAATATTGCTTCTGTTTTTCTTTCTGCTGTTGTATTTTACAGAAAACCTGCCCAGAGTCAACGGTCGCGGGTTTCAATTGGGCATCGATAACGGACATAATAGACTTTGTCTTTCTGGAGTACAGAAGTTGATTAGGCGAATAGCCGCATTCTAAAGGGCAATTCCTGTACTCAAAAATGGGAAAGGGTCTTTTCCACTCTGTTTGGCCTTGATAAAGATGTTCTTTACGATTCCAACTGTTTTTTCTGCAAGGCCGTTACTGCATGGTCTTAAGGGACTTGAAGTAGAATGGGTAAATCCCCATTCTTTTGCGAACTCCTGGAAGAGCCCGCTGGAATACTGCATGGCATTATCAGAGTGCAACACATCAGGAATGCCGTGCCGCGAAAAATGGGCTTTCAGCTTCCGGGTAACTGTGCTACTTCGAGTGTCGCGTAGTGCATCTACTTAAAAAAATCTGCTGTAATAGTCAACGGTGACAAGATAGTCTTTTCCCTCTAAAGAGAATAAATCTGAGCCTGGCTTTTGCCAGGGTCTACTTGGTATTTCGTGTGGTGTTAATGGTTCTTTTTGGTTGGTGTTCCTGTTGCTCAAACAAATGGAACAACTTTGAACGTAGTCACTAATTTGTTTTGCCATGCCTGGCCAGAACATAACGTCTTTGGCTCTTTGTAGGCATTTTTGTGTTCCCATGTGACCCGTATGAACGCTTTCGATCATGTGCTGACGAAGTGCTTTTGGAATTAGCAGGGTTTGACCACGAAAAATCAGGTCATCGGCCGCGGATAGCTCGTCGCGAAGGTTCCAGAAATCCAAGATTTGTTTGGGACATTCAGTGCGCGAATCCGGCCATCCTTGAAGTATAGTTTGTCGCGTACAGTTTCTAGCCTTTTTTCAGTAATGAACAAACTCCGAATCACAGTGTGTACTTGCAGGTCTAATCCTGCAATCTCCTGTGTATCCGGCAAGGGCTGTCTGGACAGTAAGTCGCTAATTGGTACATTCTTTCCGCCTACGAAACGTACGTCAAGATCATACTTTTGCAATTGCAAAAGCATGCGGCTCTAACGCGGAGGCGTTGCTGAAAGGGGTTTGCGTATAATACTTGCGATTGGTCGATGGTCAGTATGCACGATGACCGGCCTGCCATAAATGTATTGATGAAAATGGGTGCATCCAAAACAAATAGCTAGCATTTCCTTTTCTATTTGCGCATACCCTTTTCCGTGCTACTGAGCGTTTTTGAGGCAAATGCAACAGGCCGCCCGTCCTGTAATAATGCAGCACCCGTTCGGTATTGTGAGCTATCGCACTCAAGTGTCACAGGCTTAACAGGGTCAAAAAACGCTAGAATTGGTTGCTGTGTAATGGCCTGTTTCATTTTCTCAAGCGCGTCTGTTTGTGGCTGATCCAATATAAATTCTGCATCTTTTTTTAACAATGCGCGCATGGGACCAGTCACGTCCGCCAAATGTGGTGAAAATCTCTGCAAATAGTTCGCAACCCCGAGAATGTTTTCTAGCTGCGCGCGGTTTTCCGGCGGCTTGAGTTCCATAATGGTGCGTACCTTGTTAGGATCGGGTTGTAAACCACAGCTCGTGATTCGGTGCCCGAAAAAAGGTACCTCACTTACACCAATTTTCATTTTATCAGGATTGAAACGTACACCTCTGTCGCGCGCACGTTCAAGCACCTGTCTCAGATTCTCGTCATGTTCCTGCTTTGTCTGTCCGTACACCAGTAGGTCGTCTACTATAGAAGTCACGCCTGTCAGTCCCTCGAAAATAGAGTCCATGTTTTGCTGAAAAATGTCCTGGGAACTCTTTATGCCAAACGGTAAACGCAAAAAGCGCTACCTGCCGAAGGGACTTGAGAACGTCGTAAGGTACGAGCTCTCAAGGTCAAGCTTCACGCTCCAGTATGCATGGGTGACATCAAGGGTACTGAAATATTTCGCAGCTGTGAGACGGGATGTTATTTCATCAAGCGTCTGCATCGGATAATGTGGTCTGCGAATGTTTTCATTCAATGCTTTGGGGTCAAGGACAATTCTTAATTTGCCGGTTTTGGGCTTTTCATCTGCGTGCATAGAATTTACCCAGTCAGTCGGCTCAGTGACCCTTTGAATGATGCCGTTTTTTTTCCATTCTAAGCAGCTCTTCCTTGACGCGATTTCGAAGGGCTTCTGGGATGCGTCTAGGAGGGTTAACGACAGGTATGGCGTCAGGTTTCAAGTGCAACTTACATGTGCCAGTGAACATCCATGTCCCTTTAGACAAGTCAGCGTATTCGTTAAACACGTCCTGCCTGCTCATGCCAATGTTTACATTTTCAACCGAGTATGTGAGTTTTACCAGTCCAAGGTCAACGGATGTCTGTAAACTTATCAGTGAGTTTTCAACAACGTAGAAGGTTGTGGGTAGCTGCGTGTCATTGTGTTTGCATGGTAAGGTGATTTTTCCTGAGACTGGCAGCATGTCTCCGGTATATCATAGGGGCTTGAGTCATGAAAAAATTGAAAAAAAAATTGATTTTTTTTTTGTGGTTCTATAATAGAGACTAATATAGTACCAAAAAAAAAAAAAAAAAAAGGTTTTATTTTTTCATTTTTTTTTTTTTTTTCATTTTTTTTTTTTCATGATTCAAGCCCCTATGGGTATATGATGTTAATTTGTGCTCGGAGGGCTCCAGTGGGGAATTAAGCTGTCGAAAATGCTTAATATGTAAAATGTTAGCAGAGCTGCCTGTTTCAATATTAAAACTAACAGGGGTCTGGGCATGGCCAACATTCAACTCGTCAAATGCACGATCGGAAGAAGAATGGCTTACCATATCAACGTAAAAGTCCTCAAATTCCTGAATGAATTCCTGCTCACTTTTTCACTGATTCTTAATGTTATTGTCACAGTAATGCACCTTTTTAAATGATCTGCAAAACTTAGAAAAATGGTTCAGTTTTCCACAAGCGTGGCATTTTTTTCCTTTTGCTGGACAATTCAAAGTAGAAGTAAAACAAAGATCAGGAATTGATACAATTAACTTACTCCATCCATAAAAGACACCAAAGGGAAAGAAATACAAACATTAAGCGACCAGACCATAATGGAAACCTAAACAAAGGAAGGCCATATGGACAGTTACTTTCCCACAAAATGGCCATATGGCCATCCAAAATTAAAAGACACAAGTGATACACACAGTAAGTAACAAACAACAACATAAATAAATCGCCACAGAAGAGCCGCCTTGGAATGGTCAGTGGAAGATTTCCACTGGGGGGGCTTAAATCGATTTTACGTGGCCACAATCCTCGCCCTTACTTCCGTCGCGATTTAGACAAATAATTTGTTCAGTCCGCATGAAGGCCTCCTAACTCATCAGTGCAACATCTCCGTGAACACAGAAATCAAAGAACCACAGAGGTGAGACAACGGTGAGGACTCGACAGGAAGAAACCACTGAAATGCTGGAGCAAAAGAAAACCGACAGTTAGACTCCGATGAGCCCGACCAGAGACAGAGCATCAGGCACCAACCAACATTATCTCTTTAATTTTCAATAAGCCTTTACGTTGGAGCCGTCATAGAATCTGAGGCCTGACCCACCGGCGTGCAATTAAAGAGGGAAGCAAAGTTGCCAACCGTGATTGGGTTAACTACCATGCATGCAGTCTGTCGTATAATATCCATGTTGTACCCAATCTTTTTATATCGAAGAATGATTTTACGAAATTGGGTGCTGAAATCATTGCGGTTATATATTTTTCTGAATTTATATACTAAGTCACCATAAAATTCGGGTTCCGATAGACCTTGTTGCAGAAGAGATTTAAGTCCAATATTGAATTTTGAAATTAAATCAGAATGGCGTCTATAAAATTTTGAAAAGGCTTTGCGTAGTTTATGGTACCGATAACCCTGATTAAGAAGTTTAGCCGTTAATAATTTATTACGAGTGTTGAAGTCAGTTACATGACTACACACTCTAGCAAATCGAATTAATTGCGAAATATAAACGCCATAGGATGGCGCACGAGGAACATCACCATCCAAAAAAGGAAAATTTACAATCTCAAAATCAAAGTCATCGCGTTTATCATAAATTTTGCACGAAACAAATCCATCTACAATAGATAGATGTAAATCCAAAAACGGGGCCTCGGTATCAGAAGAATTTGCTTTATTTAACTGAAGTTCTAGGGGGTAAATCTGACTGATCAAACCATCAAAATAGGTATTATCAATATTTAATAAATCATCTAAATATCTAGAAGTAGAGCTAAAAGCTTCAATAATTTCAGATTGGTTATCAATGGAAAGCGACAAAATGAAGTCTCTTTCATAACAATACAAGAACAGATCAGCCACAAGAGGTGCGCAATTAGTACCCATCGGAATACCCACAATTTGTCTAAATAACTTAGTACCGAATCTAATATAAATATTGTCAAGTAGAAAGGTGAGGGCATCACACACTTTCTGACATGACCAAAGTGTATAATTCTTATGCTCTTTAGAAGTGAAAAACGCATTTCTGACATTACATGCAAGATAGAGAGAATCTTCTCTGTGAAAAGCCCATTCAATTAAATCATTAAGCTTTTCTTTTATAAGATTATGAGGAAGTGTAGTGTAAAGAGTGGAAAAATCGTAGGTAGCCAGACTAGAAGCACGACTGATCTGACTGATCAAAGATTATGAGGAAGTGTAGTGTAAAGAGTGGAAAAATCGTAGGTAGACAGACTAGAAGCACGAAACTGTCTAGATTTCAATTTATTTAAAACCTCATTCGAATTTTTTATAGACCAAAACAGATTTCTTCCTGATCTTTCAAAGACTTTATCACAATATTTAATTACATGCGTTTTAATAGCAGTAAGACAGGAAGTTAATAATTTAGAAAGTTCAGTGGTAGTGCAAGAACTAGAATTTGCAATAAACCGTGCTTTGTAAGGTTTTTTATGAAGTTTTGGTAACCAGTATAGCGTAGGAAGCTTGTCTTGGCCTTCGTCAACACACACAGCAAACTTGGTGGCTGAAAGACAAACATGTTTATCTACTATAGCTCTCTCTTCAGCCAAAGGCTGAAGTTCATAGGCCTTAGTACCACCAAGCTCCTGCTTAAGCGTGTTAACATAGTGGAGCCGTCACACAACGACGACGTTGTTAGCGGCCTTGTCTGCAGGGGCCAAAACAAACTTCTTATGAAATTCTTGAATACCTAGTTTAAGATGACGTAAAGACGTCTTGGGCTTAGGAGGTAATAAGTTAGTATTTTGAGAATAGAAAGAAATGCGTTTATTCACTAGTCTTAAAATGCTAAGTTTCCAGTCCTTTAGGGCTTTATACTCAACATACTCTCGCTTACACCATCGATTACCGAATTCATTCAAGGAAGCAGCGATTTCATCTCTACATTTACTGAAATCAATTTTAGAAGGAAACCGATATTTCGGTCCTTTAGAAATTATATTCCTTATCCTAGAATCAGGAATAATTTTCAAATTGCCAGTAATTACATGACCAGCAGCAGGATAGCAATACTTTGAGTTTTTACAATCACATGAATCAGGAGTATTAGTATCAATATCAAGATCTGAAACAAGTTTATTGAAATTAAAAATGATAGATCTAACAGGTTTGTTATATTTATTGCAAATTATAGGTGTTTCAGTATTTTGAAAATAAGCAGGAATGGAAGAAAGCACCGATCTCTCACGGAAGATACTGGGCAAATCTATAAAATCCATACCCTTATTAATGAAGGATATTTTGAAGAAATGGCGTTTATGATTAATTTCAGAATCAATGTAAGGACGGAGAGTATGCTGAGTATAGCCTCTAGTTAAGAGAGCCGCATCATATAACTGATGAGAACTATCGTAGAATTTATTCGCCTCGGTGTCCAGAAGACGTAAAACAGAAGGGGGGGGGGTCTGGTTACCTGTTTTTCCAATATTGACTTTGTATCTATATAAACTAAACAGTATGGAAAATAAAAATCTACAACATTTTGAAGTAGATAGAGACACATAACTAAAAAGACCATCTCGGCACTTAGATTAATGAAGAAATGGATAGGTAAATAAAATGAAAGCAACTAAAATGTAAAATAAATTTAAAAAGGTAAAATAACTCATAAACTGAAGTTAAATAGAAGTAATAACTAAAGTTGTATACATAAAAACTGGAGGAAAAAGGGTGGCTATATTGGAAAATAACCCGTGCAATAGCACTCCCGGTATCGCAATAGTGTTAGCGAAGTACAAGCACTCCCTTTTACAGGAGTCGTAATGAGTTGTGGTGTCAGTCTGGTCTTTTGTTTATATGTCATTCTAATAGAGTACTATTGTGTTTGATTTGATATGTTGTATTGATTAGATTAGCTATTTGAATGGTCTGGTGGTCTGACATGACATATGGCAGTTCCGTGGTATGATAGGTCACTTGAATGGTTTGGTGGTCTAATATGGTAGAATAATGGACATATATGGTATATGCCAATTGAATGGCTCCAGATTTATGATCACCAGAACCACAATTTCCACAGCTGGAGTTAGCTGGATTAGCACCTGAACGTCGATTTTTCGTCGTTTGTACTCGTCCCGTTTGTCGTGTATTCTGCCTGCCTGGGCGTCGGATAGCGTGTACCTCTACCGGTTGCGCGGATGCGCCACCCATTGTCCGTAACTGCATTTAGGCGTATTCCCAAGATTGTGCAATTTGAATGGCTTTTTCAAGCGTAAGTTCAGCACCAACGTTGATGAGCTTCTGTCTTATTTGTGATGAATTTGTCCCGAAAACGATGCGGTCTCTTATCATCTCGTCTGCTTTTTCAAAACTACAGTCTCTGGCGCTAAGTCGTCGTCTTGTAAGATACGCATCAATTGTGTCCTGGTTCTCCATTTCGTTATTGAATTTATATCTAGCGAAAAAAGGGTTCAGTTTAGGTTGAACGTGATCCTTAAACCGTTTGTAATAAGTCTCCGGTGTGTTTGCGACTGCCTCCTCTATTTTCCACGTGGCATGGACGTCACGTCCCTTTTCACATATCCATAATAATAAGTAGGCTACTTTCTCCTTCTCACTCTTGTCATTTAACGGTCCATTCAATATCAGCTCTATGTGTCTCTTGAACCGCTCCCATTGTTCAGGAAGGTTCGTATCGTCCCAATCAAATTTAGGTGGGTTTATTCCTGCAAGTTCCATGTTGAAAGTCCGGGTTTTGACTTTAAAGATCAAAGGTATTATCCTTTTAAAGTAGAAGTAAAACAAAGATCAGGAATTGATACAATTAACTTACTCCACCCATAAAAGACACCAAAGGGAAAGAAACACAAACATTAAGCGACCAGACCACAATGGAAACCTAAACAAAGGAAGGCCATAAGGACAGTTACTTTCCCACAAAATGGCCATATGGCCATCCAAAACCAAAAGACACAAGTGATACACACAGTAAGTAACAAACAACAACATAAATAAATCGCCACAGAAGAGCCGCCTTGGAACGGTCAGTGGAAGATTTCCACTGGGGGGCTTAAATCGACTTTACGTGGCCACAATCCTCGCCCTTACTTCCGTCGCGATTTAGACAAATAATTTGTTCAGTCCGCATGAAGGCCTCCTAACTCATCAGTGCAACATCTCCGTGAACACAAAAATCAAAGAACCACAGAGGTGAGACAACGGTGAGGACTCGACAGCAAGAAACCAAGAATCCCACTTATTTGACACCATGTAACAAGTGCTGGTTGATACTCTATTGTTTGAGTCCTAGTTTGACCACTAATGTGGGGAACAAAGACAGCAATAACACTAACGTGCTGCTACTATGCATTAACTACGAGAACTGAAAATAAGAGAAACATGGTACAACAAATGCATATGCGGTCCAACCAAGTGTGACTGATAGGCGGTTCTACGATAAAGTCTGTTTCATACAATCTCACACTAATACATAGGACAAATAAATAATCAAATTTAATATTTTTAATATTTGGTATCAATGACAATTACACAATAACTATTAGGGCCCCTCATGAGAATGAAATGCGACAATGAAAAAATGTCTGTTGCTGATATGGAATGGTATGAAAATGAAATACGTGCGAAACTTTTTACAAATTCATTTTAATTTTTTATTCACGAACAAATCAATTAAATTAAAATGAATGGTGCTTACGGAACCCGGAAAGGGGCATGAAGTTTTTTTTAATATGTTGTGCAAACAAGATATTAAGTTGTGCGAACAAGATATTATCTTGTGCGGACAATAATTTATCGGTCTCGGGTCGTTTCGCCTGTGAGTCGTTTCGCCCATGAGACGTTTCGCCCGTGGGTCGTTTCGCCCTGGGTAGTTTCGCCCGTGGGTCGTTTCGCCCTGATTAGGTTATCGATTTGCCCTCATTTTTTTCAAGCCCTATTGACTGCGGTTATGTTTGTTTTGGTATGTAAAGGGATTGATGGGGGTATTGGGAGTTCCGGAAACATGGTTTTTCCCTCGTTTGGTGCAGCTGGACGACCTACTGACGGCTTCTACTTCAGGTTTGAGCAACTCCGAGTAGTATAGAGGATGACTTTGGGTACCGGTCCGGAGACTAAGTCCGCACAGCTTTTTGCCTTAAGCCGTGGATGTCATTTCTGTGCTGTGGACTTAGTCTCCGGCCCGGTATCCACAGCTGACACCCCTTTATCTACGCTTGACTAGGCTAGGTTGGCCTTGCTTGGCCAGTAGTTTGGTACCCATAAATTCTGAGTACCTACAATTTATGGGTACCAGAGTAGTATAGGGGGTCACTTTGGCGAGATTTTTATAGCGAGATTTTATAGCGAGACTTTTATAGTGAGATTCTATAGTGAGATTTTTATAGCGAGATTTTATAGCGAGATATGTTCTTGGGTAATTAATAACTGGGAGTGGTTCACTGGTACTTGAAAGTTTTCCGTGACTGTGTACCTGGTACCCATAAATTCTGGTACCCGTAAAACAATTCGATAAAGAAACCAGTGCGAATATGGGATTTATAAACTTCGCGAGTCAAAATAATCCGTAAAAGAAACATAGATACATGTATAAGCAGTGAGTGTTTCTGGTGTTTATTATCGGAGGTCATCCGTATTACGCCAGGTAAAAAAATCAATAATCATATTTATCTAATTGTGTCAATTAATAAAATTAATAATAGACAAGCAATTACTAATTTTGCAATGACTGCAGGTCCTCGGTCAGCTGCATTGGCCGCCAGCAGACCTCGGACCTGTACCAGGGCCAATACGAAATTACTTGATTTAATAGCATTATATTACCATTGCGGGTTTGCAGACTTTCGGATGAGTCTTTAAACCGAGGTCCCGTCTCCGTATGACCTTAGCTGTTGGTGGGACGTAAAACTAAAATCACTCACTCACGCACCATTGCGGGTTCGCTAGCAAACTTTAGATGAGCCTCTTCGGCATTTAACCCACTGTATACTGGTGGACTCTTCCATTGCTATATGTTTGTTTGTAATAGAATTTAACGGCTCAGTCAACACTATTTTAGGTCATTTCTTGGCCGGCCAGTTTACCTATCCACACTTTTCCTGGGCATGCTTATATAAGCATTTAACCAGTACAGTGCACATGTGTCAATTAATAAAATTGTCATTAATCAAGTAATTTTGCATTGACCCAGATACATGTCCTCGGTCAGCTGCATTGGCCGACAGCAGACCTCGGACCTGTACCAAGCCAATACGAAATTACTTGATTTAACAGCATTATATTACCATTGCAGCTTCGCTAGCAAAGTATAGATGAGCCTCTTCGGCGTTTAACCCATTGTATACTGGTGGACTCTTCCATTGCTATATGTTTGTTTGTAATAGAGTTTAACGGCTCAGTCAACACTATTTTAGGTCATTTCTTGGCCGGGCCAGTTTACCTATCCACACTTTTCCTGGGCAAGCTTATACGTAAGCGGTTAACCTGTACAGTGCACATTCTTTCGTAAGAAACTGACAACTGCCCTTCTTGAACCAGCGGAAGGGATTGCTATATGTTGGATAAGTCAATGTGTCGTTAAAGGGATGTCAGGCCAATTTTTTTTTTCATTTTTTAATTTTGACTAAAAATTCTGTTAGCAAATAGTGCAGGCTTTGAGCAGACGCCGCGTTCTTTGGCGTCTGATCTGAGCCTGCACTGTTTGCCAAGGTACCCCTTTAGGGGTTTCCCGCATGCAATGGGGCTTAAATACTTCACATTCATCCCGTTGTACTTCGTTCGATACAACGCAGAAAAATGAAAATTTCTTCTTACACCTGTGGACACAAAAGCGTTCATACTTTGAACTCTATCTCTGGTAGGGCCCATCGGAGTCTAACCGTTGGTTTTCTTTTGCTCCAGTGGAATTCGTTTCCGCTGACCGTGGCCGTTCCAAGGTGGTTCTTCTGTCCTGGTTTATTTTTGTTATGGTTTGTCTTTGGGTGTTTGTGTCGCTTATATTATTTTATTTTGGATAGCCTATCGGCCATTTTGTGGGAAAGTAACTGTCCTCTTGGCTTTCCGCTGTTGGTGTTTCCATTAGGTCTGTTGTTTCATGTTTGTGTTTCTTTCCCTTTGGTGTCTCTGATGGAAGATATGGGTTCATTGTATCGATTCCTGATCATTGCCTCTACTTCTATTTTGATGAGCTTCATTTCATTTTGATCTGATGTTTCATTCAATATTTCCTTACATCCTGTCAGTCAACTGCAAGACAGGAATAACTCCAAAACAGAAAGTGTTGAATAGCCTATTTCATTGTAGACCCTGCATTATCCAATCCGACTACATCTCGCATGTGAATCAGATCTAAAAGTGGAAAAAGTGCTTGCCACAATAAAACCAATCAATGCATATTGTTTGATCCAGTTTTAGACTACTTTGATGAATGACATTTGCTTGTCAAACTAACTTGATGCAAACAGATTCGCTGAAAGGTACTTCATCGGAGTTTGAACGCTTTTGGGTCCACAGGAATGAAGTGTATTTTGATTGGACAGTGCAGGAGTCCGAAATGAAATGTACCTTATGTTTTGAATTTATTTCTTCTAGGATGAAATGAAGCAGCTTAGCTCATCAAAGTTTGAACGTTTTTGTGTGCACAGGTGTAAATACATGTACATTATTTTCCTAACATCTGCTACATTATTAATTATGGGCACTCGATAGAACCACGGGTCTCTGAGGTTCAATCAGAGCACATACTTTAAAAGCCCCCCCCCCCCCCCCCCCCATACCCAAAATGCCTGTACGTTCGCCATTTGCTCAAATAGGGCTGACTTGGTCAGCCGATTTATTGCATTGATGTAACGTCTAACGCCCGTGATAGAACCTCCTCCTTGAGACGTTCTACAGAGCACACATCTACTATTATGTTTGAAGCAGAAATAAGGTAAGGAAACTAATACATCTTTTATTTTATTTCATCTGAGGTAATGGTCAAATATGACCGACTCAGTATAAGAAGATAGATAGATACCATACATATATAGCAGTGAAATTAATGCATATCTGAAATAAATAAAAGTGGTATTTTCACACTGAAAATCACAATGTGAAAAATAACATGACCATGTTATTTTCACAGTAGCAGCCCGGACTACTTTTCTCGCCAAAAATCATATGTCATCTATAAAATAATTCTATAATATACCTTGAAAAAGCATACCAGTATGAAAAAAAATTTTTTTTTTACTCATATTTTGACTTTAATCACATTCCACACGTTTTTCGGACAAATCAACGGGCCAAGTGCCTGTGACTTTGCACTGTAAAAATGCTTATTAAAAATGGCGATTGTATACAGCTGACAGTTGTGACGTCACAACCAAGTCAAAATTGTGACGTAATGCACTAGTCATTTGTAACCACTGCCCCCCCCCCCCCCCCCCCCGCCCACCTACGGGGATAGGCGGGGGATAGCGGGGCTAATGTGCGGGGTAGTTACCCTCTGTGTTCCCCCGCAGTGCCGGGTTAATGCGGGGGTTTTGATATTATGCAAATATACCCTCAGTGGAATGAACTATTATAAACAGCGGGACTGTGACCTTCTGGAGGTCCCCCGCAGTGCAGGGCTTCTAGCAGGGCTGTGAAAAGTCATTGTCCCCGCTATCCCCGTAGGTACAGGGGGGGGGGGGGTTAAAAATGACTGGTGCATTAGTCATTGAGTGTTTGTATCGCTTATATAATTGCCAATTGCCCATTTTATGGGAAAGTAACTGTCCTTTTGGCTTTCCGCTATTGATGTTTCCATTAGGGTCTCCTGTTTCATGTTTCTTTCCCTTTGGTGTCTCTGATGGGAGCTGTGCGTTATTTGTATCGATTGCTGGTCAATGCCTTCCCTTCTATTCTTCTACTACTAATAACAATATTTATAATATATTTTTCTTGAATATAGATGTATCTAAGTTTTATGTCCTAGCTTTTGACCTTACTATTCAAGTGACAATGCGTATTATATATTTAACATCATAGAAAAGTCAGACTCATCCTGAAAACACGCCAAAATAATTTTGACCACCATTTAACACGGGGGTAATACCATTTTCTTACGCACTGGGTACGGATGTCGATGATTCAACGAGAGTGTAAGGGACAGATTTACTGGAAATTAACCCCAGTTAAACAATAAAATAACTGTTGCATTCTTCGTCAGGCTTTGTTTGTTTGTTTGAAATGGCTTATTGATAATAAACTATCGTTGGTTTGTTTGTTTGATTTGAGGTTTAACGTCCCCGTTAACACTGTAAAGGTCATTTTGGAGACGTTTCTTCCAATTTTGTGGGCGAAAACCTGAGTACCCGGAGAAAAACCACCTGACCTTCCGTTGCAGAACTTGGCATCTCACATGTGACCCGCGCGAGGCTCGAACCACAGCGGTGAGAGACCTAATGATCAAGAGTCAGCGCTCTTAACCACTAGGCCACGGAGGCCCGTCGCCAATGAGATTGGTCATTAGGTTTTTAGGTCACCCTAGCCGCAAGCTCAGCAAGTGAGTATACTCATGCCCCGACATCCGTCGTCGTCCGTTCACATTCTGCAAACATCTCATCCATCACGAAAACACGCCTATGTAATATTGACCCCCGTAAACCCCACTTTTATATAGTAAAACTGGGGTTTACAGGCGTATATATTATTTTTCTAATTTCAGCAAAAACAGATTGTGGGTATTCGTTAGAACCGCCTCGTCGAGGCTATTCTAACGAGTGCCCTCAATCTATGTTTAGAGCAGAAATAAGCAAAATTCAGTATTTTCATGCGAAAAGTTCCATAGTGAGAGGCGTGTTTATGGGGCGCCGTTTTACTATTTATTCCATTATTCGATTTATTGATATCCATAAGTCGAATTATTGATATCCATTATTCAGCTGATTTATGGATATCCATAAATCAAATAATGGATATCCATAAATCGAATTATGGATATCCATAAATCGATTTATGGATATCAGTAATTTAGATCGAAATATGGTAGCCATTAATCTAATTATGGATATCCTTAATTCGAATTATGGATATCCATTATTCGACTGATTTATGGATATCCATAAATCGCATTATGGATATCCATAATTCTCCTCTGCAAATAAACCTATTGAATAATGACTGCTCCCTATGCAAACAAAAAAAAAAAAAAAAACTCGACTATTCGCGTCAGATTCCCGATTAAGGTGTGTAATAAAAGCCGGGATTGAGGTGGAGGTAATGTCGGGTAGGCTTAGTGGTGGCCTATGGTGTGGGAGAGATATGTTTTGTTTGATTTGAAGTTTAACGTCCCCTTCAATGTTATTTAGGGCATTTTGGAGACCTTGCTTCCAGTTATGTTTGTCATTAAGCCTTCATTGAGATTAAATGACATCTCAATCCCGCCGGATTCGGTAGCTCAGTCGGATGCGCGTCTGACTGGTGACCAGGAGCAAGCGGGTTCGATACCTGCCGGGGTCGGCAACATTCTTTCGTGGAGATTGATCATGAAATATTTTCTACAGTCATTTTTTCCCTTCCGCTGATTCAAGAAGGGCAGTTGTCAGTTTCTGGCGAAAGAATATGCACTGTTCTGGTTAACTGCTTACGTATAAGCCTGTCCAGGGAAAGTGTGGATAGGTAAAATGACCGGCTAAAAATGACCTAAATTAGTGTTGACAGTGCCGTTAAACTCAAATACAAACAAACATCTCAATCCCTTTTGCCCCTTGACTCGCACGACTTTGCTTGGACAGACTTAGACCTTCTAAACGATTTACCAGTACTCTCAGCTCATGCAGCCAAATCTATTTCTCCAAGCCCCAATGGGTGGGGGCCAGGAGATATATCTGAATCTGCTTGGTACTCCATACATCTGAAGTAGAGTATTTGTTTGTTTGATTAGAGGTTTAACATCCCCGTCAACTCTGTAAAGGTCATTTTGGAGACGTTGCTTTCAATTTTGTTGGACTTTTACCCGACCTTGAGATGAAATGATATCTCAAGCGCTGCCGTCCAAATGAACCAATAGGGTTTATTAACATGGACGGGCCGACTCGTACCGCTTTGCCTGGGCAGGCTTAGATCCTCTAAGCGGTTTACCAGTACTCGTGTGCGGGTCGGTTTCAGCTCCGCGTGGAAGCATCATGCAGCCCAACTATTTCTTCAAGCCCCGATGGGCAGGGGCCGTCAAATAGAGTGTTATATGGATATATTTTAATTCTATATATAACGACCATGTGCATTTTTCTCCAGAAAGCATGCGCGGATTGCCTGTTTGGATCATTATTATCTTACGTCCGATTAAAGGTGCGCAGTCCTCAAAGAGGTGATTCCAGAGGGACCGGATGCGTTGGCCAGATATCCATAATTCGAATTATGGATATCCATAAATCAGAGGAATAATGGATATCCATAAATCGAATTAAGGATATCCATAATTCGAATTATGGATATCCATTAATCGATCTGAATTGATGATATCCATTAATCGAATTATGGATATACATAATTCGATTTATGGATATCCATAATTCGAATTATGGATATCCATGAAAACCGATTGGCCAATCAAAGCCAATATGTTTTGAACCTCTTTGGGTAGGGGGAACGCTAGTTTGTTCGCGGCATATGGGTCACATGACCAAGATGGCTACCGCATACATATATGGTTAAACCATTGAAAAGCTTCTCTAGGACCAGTCAAGAAACTTTGTATGTAACATATTGACCTCCAGCACATCATAATTTGTTCAAATGATGATCTTAAGATTACCCCGAACTTATCTCCAGACACGGTCAAATTGTTCAACCTGTCCTTTTCTGTACAAAAAATTAAAATAATTAATTTTTCAGAAACTATTACAGCCAGTGAAAGTATGTAGGCAACTAATTGAGATTCTTCACATGTGTGTAGATTTGGTGAGTGAGTGTTTGAGTTTAACGTCCCACCACTAAGGTCATATGGAGACGGGACCTCGGTTTTAAGACTCATCCAAAAGTCCGGAGAAGCCAGGGATCGATCCTGCGACCCCTTGTTTACAAGGCGAGTAGCGTAACCACTACACCACGGAGGATTCTGTGTGGATTTGGTACCGATTCCTCACATGTGTGAAGTATTGGTATCAATTAAACTCTTGTGTGAGAAATTGGTACCAATTCTTCTCATGTGTGAGGAATCGGTACCAGTTATTTACATGTAAGACACGTGTAATAGTAATTGGTACAAATTCTGCACACCCATAAACACAGGTCACAGGTGTGACGAATATTTACCATTTCTTTACACGTCGGACATTGTCAACAAATTGTTCACATGTGTGAGGAATTGATACCAATTCTTCACACTCTATAAAAAGTCGCACTAGTTTTTCACAGGTGCGACGAATACTTACCAATTCTTTATACGTCAGAAAATTCAGACATCAAAATTTTTCGAAATTGACCATATGCTAATTTGGGTGTGAAATTTACGAAATGAGAAATTTACGGTTCAACAAAGCCATCCCTAGACATATTGGAAGTGTTGGTGGTGACAGTGACGCAGGTGTGTGGCAAGGTATACTGTCTTCTTCTTCTTCTTCTTCTTCTTCTTCTTCTTCTTCTTCTTCTTCTTCTTCTTCTTCTTCTCTATTAAATCATATTATGCCGATTACTAAATTTCGTTTAAATATACACGTGTAGCTTTTTAAAAAAATCTTAGCAAGCCTTCCGTAGACAAGTTATAAGATACAGCGGTCTTGAACAGTTCTGCGTTGTGTTATCCAGGGTCCGACACTGGCTGCAAAACTGCATCTGGTGAGGAAATCACGACGACCATACTGACATTGACCACCCGTCAACATTTGTATACCCACAATTCCAAACAACTTATTAGAAACCATATTACCGCTGATAGGTGACTTTTGTTTCAAATACAGCTAAGCACGGGGCATGTCAAGACATTGCCCAGTGAAAACCAGCATATCATCCCCGTTTATAGGAATGATAAAAAGTCTGTTCTAATATCAACATAGACAACTGATAAACTATCTTAAAGACAGGACTGGACTATTTAAGGGAGCACAGGAAAACCTGGGTCATTCTTTGTCTGACCTCTGTAGGGTTAACATCAAATTCTATTTATCTGATTGGCTGTAAATGGAGACCTACTGTGACTTCACAATGATTGACAGTTTACTAATAAGTGATTGACAGCTCTGCTCTGTTTGACGCTAATCTTGTTATCTCAATTATGTAACAGCAGGCACACACCATAATTGGTTTCAATAGACAAACAAAACAATTTAGTCATGATTAATGTATTTATTTTTTTTATGTTTAAATTACAAAGAAACAAAATACAAACATATTTCATAATGGTTAATTATATAGCATATTTAGTTCTAATATACCAAAAAAAAAAAAAAAAAAAATAATAATAATAATATTAATAAATAATAAAAAATTGAAGCTTCAAATTTGTTGAAAAATTATTAGTTGACATTATAGAAAACAGCTTCTTCTGATAAATAAATAAATAATGTTTGAATGAAAGAATTGTTTTTAAATTTGATATAATAGAAAGATTTTTCCATTCTTCTTCTTGTTTTTCTTCTTAAAGAAGAAGAAAAATAAAAAGTAAAATGAATTATACACAGGCAGTCTTAGTAAAATAAATTAAATAAAATTGACACAGCTAAGCAAATGATGGAATGGCTGAATGAATAAAACAGATGTCCAGGCTTATCTCATCCTAATCTCAGTTTAGATATTTTAAAATAAAATATAGATTTTGGGCGCTCGTTAGAAATGTCTTAATCAGGCAGTTCTAACGAGCACCCACAATATACTATCAAGTGAGGGTATACATTTGTATGGCCTCAATGAGGCAATTCAAACGAGCCCCCACAGTATACTATAGAGTGTTGGTTTGTTTGTTTGATTTGATGTTTAACGTCCCCGTCAACATGTAAAGGTCATTTTGGAGACGTTGCTTCCAATTTTGTGGGACTTTTACCCGACACTGAGATGAAATGACATCTCAAGCCCTGTCGCCCAATGAAACCAAGAGGGTTTATAAGCATGGCTAGTCCGACTCGCACCGCTTTGCATGGGCAGGCTTAGATCCTCTAAGCTGTTTACCAGTACTCGTGTGCGGGTCGGTTTCAGGTCTGCATGGAAGCATCATGCAGCCCATATATTTCTTCAAGCCCCGATGGGCGGGGGCCTATAGAGTGTCGGTACTAGGTCTATTTCTAATGAGTACTAGGACTAGCATTTTACACATACAAATGTTCAATGAGGCGGTTCTAACGATTTTTGGGATATGTGTTAGAACTGTGTTATATCCCAAAATCTTTTTACAGTGAATCATGTTACAGAGAGGTTATTGTGTACAGAGAAAAATATGAAAACACACATTATATTTCTTCCAATCCTAAATTGACATTCTGATAAAATCGTTTTCTGATTTCAGTCAAGTTGCTATTTTATTTTCTACTACACAAAACGATATTTTTTTTTCTATTTAAATGTTAATAAATAACTAAATCTTTGTTTATGAAGCATAATTTATGTCCAGTTTTTGAAGGTATTTGTTTGATAAGTATATGGACAGCAGCTGATTATTACAGTCAATTATATCCTATAATCCTTATCAGTTTTATGGCCCCTATAGGTAGCCAGCCCACCAAGACCAAGCCACACCTACTTTATATCTGCTGGCTACCTGTACATGTTTAAAGTGGGAACCAGACCCCCCGGCATGAAAATCCTGTCTTTAACAACGACCATAAAGTTAGTTCCTTTTTCCTTATTCGATTTTCATGACGCTGTAACTCCATAGTTTCTTAGGTTGCAGATGTCTGCTGTTTTTATGACTAGTATTACTCTGACATTCATTCTAGACATATCTCACTTTTGTCGTTTTACAATCATGAAATGTCAAATTTTCATGTAGCCTTTCACAAACGCACTATCTGTGCATGTCATAAGGCACATTTCTGTATGAAACGACTCGGTATCATTAATATTTTACAATTCACTGATTCAGTTTCTAAGTCGAATAAGGAAAAAAGGAATAAGGAAAAAGGAATAAGGAAAATGGAAAAAGGAACTAACTTTTATCACAGAGTAACGTCCCTTTGATTGCTGAAAATGCCGATTTTTGATCTTGTCATCACCGTAGCCCTTGCAGTTTTTCTGAAACTTATATGTAAGGTGGCTGGTCATATCTCAACATGTCGGTACAGTTATCTGGTTATTTTTGTTCGTTTGAGAGAGGTTTAACGTTCCCGTCAACACTATTTGGGTAATTTTGGAGACGCTGCTTTCAATATTGTGGGTTTTTTACCCGACATTGAGATAAAATGTCATTATATGCACGGACGGTCCAACTCGCACCACTTCGCCTGGGCAAGCTAAGACCCACTAAGCGGTTTACCACTACTCATGTACGGTCGACTTAAATATGCACTTGCGCACACATAACAAACGCAAAATCAAAGCACTAAGAGTACTGATGGGTCGATTGTCGCTGACTATAGGTCGGAAAGGTCCTGGACTGTGATTTAAACTGCTTAATTTACCCTTTTAATCCGATTTTTAGCTCACCTGGGCCGAAGGCCGAAGTATAGTGGGCCCTAGGTCGTCCGTCCACACTTTCGAGCAGCTATATCTCTGCAGCCTGCAGATCATTTCTCATCTATAGCATAACTCTGGTGGGGCATTGATGACAAATTTTTTTTTGAAATCGCATGAAAACTTTGGTTGCTATGGCAATCACAAGGTCCCATAGACTTACAATGGGAAAATGTTTGTCAACGCCGTAGCACCTTCAGTTTTGATCGGATCTTTCTGAAACTTATATATAAGGTGGCTGGGGATAAAACCTCGGATGAGTTCGAAAACCGGCCAAGTCGGCCAAATTTAAAATAGAGTTACGTCCCTTTTATTGCTGAAAATGCCTTTGACCTTGTCATCACCGTTGCCCCTTCAGTTTTGATCGGATCTTTCTGAAACTTATATGTAAAGTGGCTGGGGATAAAATCTCGGATGAGTTCGAAAACCGACCATGTCGGCGCATTTATTGTAGAGTAACGTCCCTTCGATTGTTGAAAATGCTGATTTCTTACCTTGTCATCACCGTAGCCCTTTCAGTTTTGATCGAATCTTTCTGAAACTTATATGTAACGTGGCTGGGGATAAAATCTCGGATGAGTTCGAAAACCAGCCTAGTTGGTCCATTTATCACAGAGAAACGTCCCTTTGATTGCTGAAAATGCCGATTTTTTTACCTTGTCATCACCGTAGCCCTTTCAGATTTATTCGGATGTTTCTGAAACTTATATGTAAGGTGGCTGGGGATAAAACCTCGGATGAGTTCGAAAACCGGCCAAGTCGCCCCATTAACTATATAGTTATGTCCCTCTGATGGCTGAAAATGTCGATTTTTGACCTTGTCATCACCGTAGCCCCTGCAGTTTTGATCGGATCTTTCTGAAACTTATATGTAAGGTGGCTGGGGATAAAACCTCGGATGAGTTCGAATACCGACCAAGGTGGCCTTTTTATCATAGAGTTACGTCTGTTTGATTGCTGAAAATGCCGATTTTTGACTTTGTCATCACCGTAGCCCCTTCAGTTTTGATGGGATCTTTCTGAAACTTATACGTAAGGTGGCTGGGGATAAAATCTTGGACGAGTTCGAAAACCGACCGTGTTGGTCCATTTATTGTAGAGTAACGTCCCTTTGATTGTTGAAAATGCTGATTTTTTACCTTGTCATCACCGTAGCCCTTTCAGTTTTGACCAAATCTTTCTGAAACTTATATGTAACCTGGCTGGGGATAAAATCTCGGACCAGTTCGAAAACCAGCCAAGTTGGTCAATTTATCACAGAGTAACGTCCCTTTGATTGCTGAAAATGCCGATTTTTGATCTTGTCATCACCGTAGCCCTTGCAGTTTTGATCGGATCTTTCTGAAACTTATATGTAAGGTGGCTGGGGATAAAACCTCGGATGAGTTCGAACACCGACCAAGGTGGCCTATATATCATAGAGTTACGTCCCTTTGATTGCTGAAAATGTTTATTTTTGACCTTGTCATCACTGTAGCCCCTTCGGTTTTGATCGGATCTTTCTGAAACTTATATGTAAGGTGGCTGGGGATAAAACCTCGGATGAGTTCGAAAACCGGCCAAGTCGCCCCATTAACTATATAGTTATGTCCCTCTGATGGCTGAAAATGTCGATTTTTGACCTTGTCATCACCGTAGCCCCTTCAGTTTTGATCGGATCTTTCTGAAACTTATATGTAAGGTGGCTGGGGATAAAACCGCGGATGAGTTCGAATACCGACCAAGGTGGCCTTTTTATCATAGAGTTACGTCTGTTTGATTGCTGAAAATGCCGATTTTTGACCTTGTCATCACCGTAGCCCCTTCAGTTTTGATCGGATCTTTCTGAAACTTATACGTAAGGTGGCTGGGGATAAAATCTTGGACGAGTTCGAAAACCGACCGTGTCGGCCCATTTATTGTAGAGTAACGTCCCTTTGATTGTTGAAAATGCTGATTTTTTACCTTGTCATCACCGTAGCCCTTTCAGTTTTGACCAAATCTTTCTGAAACTTATATGTAACCTGGCTGGGGATAAAATCTCGGACCAGTTCGAAAACCAGCCAAGTTGGTCAATTTATCACAGAGTAACGTCCCTTTGATTGCTGAAATTGCCGATTTTTGATCTTGTCATCACCGTAGCCCTTGCAGTTTTGATCGGATCTTTCTGAAACTTATATGTAAGGTGGCTGGGGATAAAACCTCGGATGAGTTCGAACACCGACCAAGGTGGCCTATATATCATAGAGTTACGTCCCTTTGATTGCTGAAAATGTTTATTTTTGACCTTGTCATCACTGTAGCCCCTTCAGTTTTGATCGGATCTTTCTGAAACTTATATGTAAGGTGGCTGGGGATAAAACCTCGGATGAGTTCGAAAACCGGCCATGTCGCCCCATTTACTATATAGTTATGTCCCTCTGATGGCTGAAAATGTCGATTTTTGACCTTGTCATCGCCGTAGCCCCTTCAGTTTTGATCGGATCTTCATGAAATTAAAATGTAAGGTGACTGGGGATTAAACCTAGGATGAGTTCGAATACCGGCCAAGTTGGCCCATTTATCATAGATTTACGCCCCTGTGATGGCTGAAAATGCCGATTTTTGACCTTGTCATCACCATAGCCCCTTCAGTTTTGATCGGATCTTTCTGAAACTTATATGTAAGGTGGCTGGGGATAAAATCTCGGAATAATTCGAAAACAGGCCAAGTCAGCCCATTTATCTTGGAGTTATGTCCCTTTGATGGCTGAAAATGTTGATTTTTGACCTTGTCATCATCGTAGCCCCTTCATTTTGATCGGATTTTTCTGAAACTTATATGTATGGTGGCTGGGGATGAAACCTCGGAGGAGTTCGAAAACTGGCCAAGTCGGCATATTTATCTTAGAGTAACATCCCTTTGATTGCTAAAAATGCCAAATTTTGACATTGTCATCACCGTAGCCCCTTCAGTTTTGATCGGATATTTCTGAAACTTATACGTAAGGTGACTGGGGATAAAACCTAGGATGAGTTCGAATACCGGCTAAGTTGGCCCATTTATCTTAGATTTACGTCCATTTGATTGCTGAAAATGCCGATTTTTGACCTTGTCATCACCATAGCCCCTTCAGTTTCGATCGGATCTTTCTGAAACTTATATGTAAGATGGCTGGGGATAAAATCTCGGATGAGTTCGAAAACAGGCCAACTCAGCCCATTTATCTTAGAGTTATGTCCCTTTGATGGCTGAAAATGTTGATTGTTGACCTTGTCATCACCGTAGCCCCTTCAGTTTTGATCGGATTTTTCTGAAACTTATATGTAAGGTGACTGGGGATGAAACCTCGGAGGAGTTCGAAAACTGGCCAATAAAAATCAAAAATGAGTTCCTTTAAGAGCAATGAAAACATTCATAAGAAAGAAGATGGGTCATACTACATAGTTTCGGCTAATAAAGCCTCATCAGTGACCCTGTAATGATCCGGCAAGGAAAGCCAGAGGAAAAATACTGCAATTTTACGAATTTCCAATAGGCAGTCGATTCAAAGACTGATATAAATCAAAATGGGGTCCAAATAATTAAAAACCTGTCTAGAATATGAGTCTAAACTAATGATTTATTTCTGATTTCTCAGAATATTCACGCTGATCTCAAAGGACCAAAAGTAAAATATAAACTGCACTATGGTTGATGTACGGGGAGACGTTTTACGGCCGCCACACGGCACAACACCAGCTGCAGTGAAGGCAAATAAAAATCAAAAATGAGTTCCTTTAAGAGCAATGAAAACATTCATAAGAAAGAAGATGGGTCATACTACATAGTTTCGGCTAAAAAAGCCTCATCAGTGACCCTGTAATGATCCGGCAAGGAAAGCCAGAGGAAACATACTGCAATTTTACGAATTTCCAATAGGCAGATGATTCAAAGACTGATATCAATCAAAATGGGGTCCAAATAATTAAAAACCTGTCTAGAATATGAGTCTAAACCAATGATTTATTTCTGATTTCTCAGAATATTCACGCTGATCTCAAAGGACCAAAAGTAAAATATAAACTGCACTATGGTTGATGTACGGGGAGACGTTTTACGGCCGCCCATTTATCTTAGAGTAACATCCCTTTGATTGCTAAATGCCAAATTTTGACCTTTTCATCACCGTAGCCCCTTCGGTTTTGATCGGATCTTTCTGAAACTTATATGTAAGGTTGCTGGGAATAAAACATTGGATGAGTTTGAATACTGGCCAAGTTGGCACATTTATCATAGAGTTACGTGCCTTTGATTGCTAAAAATGCTATTTTCGACCTTGTTAGCACTGCTGCCCCTTCAGTTTTGATCGGATCTTCATGAAACTTACAGACAAATAACTCATGCAGAAAAGCTTGGAGGAGTTTGCCTATTTGTCACAGAGTAACATCCCTATGATTGCAGCAGTTAATTGCTTATTTTTGAATTTGTCATCACCATAGCCCCATCAGTTTATTTCGGATCTTCTTAGAAAGTCAGGAATAAAAGCTTGAATGAGTTTGAAAACTGGTGAGGTCAGCCTATTTATCATAGAGTTACATTCTACTTGATTTGCGGAAATTGCTTACCCTGTCATCACCATGTCCTTCCATTAATCCTTCAGTAAACGTTGGCACTTCCTGAAACTTTGAATCTGTTAGCTCAGGTGAGCGATACAGGACCAGCTTGGTCCTCATGTTAAGTATATAGTGTAGATCTTGATCATACGCCGCATTTTGTGGCGTCTGGTCTGGGTCTTCACTGTTTGCCAAGCCCAACCTATGATTCTAAGATAACCCTCTTACACAACATTCTGACCTCAGTCTCTGCGGCTGTTTTCTATAAAAAAGTTATTCGGACAAGTCTGTGATAGTCACGTGGACTGAAGAGCTTTTCTGCTTAGGAATTTTGGGTAGTCGGGAAAGGAGCTCATCACGAAAACACGCCTATATAATTTTGACCCCCTTGAACCCTACTTTTATATAGTGAAAATGGGGTTTACAGGGGTAAGGCCTTATTTTTCATATTTCTGCTCATATACATAGATTCTGGGTACTTGTTAGAACCGCGCGTTCACACAATCTATTTTTGAGCAGAAATATAAAAAGTATCAGATATTTTTTTCTGAAAATTTTCATTTTTTTTTAGGGTAAAATTTTCAATTTATTTTAATAGGCATGTTTTCGTAATGTCTGCTTGTCATGGCATTTGTTGAGAAATATTCGTCTCTGCACATGTGCTTGAAGTTCTGAGCTCAGTCAAAACCTAAACAACGGGCCTCCGTGGCCTAGTGGTTAAGAGCGCTGACTCTTGATCATTAGGTCTCTCATCGCTGTGGTTCGAGCCTCGCTCGGGTCACATGTGAGACGCCAAGTTCTGCAACGGAAGGTCAGGTGGTTTTTCTCCGGGTACTCCGGTTTTCGCCCACCTCTGATTAACGATCGGCTCGATATGAGTGAAATAATCTTGAAAGGGCCGTAAAACCAAAAAAAAAAACACAAAAAAAAACACACAAAAAAACACACAAAAAAAACACAAAAAAAACTAAACATGAATGTTAATATTGACGTAGTCAATATTCACTTTCGTTATGGCCCTTTCAAACAAATTTTAAACTTCAAGCGCCTGTGATCTTTCCGACATCATTCTTCAAGAGCATTTGCACAGGTTTACAACATTTTTTTGCAGTTTAATTTCAATCTGATTTGGCATTCACATGTTCAAGTGGTTAAATCAGTGCCCAGCCTTTTAGCCTGTTGTGAAAACTAAATATGGGGGAGTTAAGGATAGAGTTACTCTTGGTGATTGTTGCGACTTTAAGACACCAGTTCGCACAAAACATACATTTTTCTTCATGGCTCCCAGTGAAATCTGCCTGATAGTGAAGTTTTCAGTAATAATCATAGAATAAATCATGTATTTTAACAGCAGTACATGAAATGTAATTTTTAATGACAGATTCATTCTGTCATTTCTAGCTGTCCTGCGTGTTGTAAAGTAGTTCCGGCTTTCTTACGACTTTCTTCCGGCTTTGACCGCCAAAGAGATATGAGTCCGCACAAAAATGTAGTCCGGTTAGGCACAGTTATCAAAATTGTACATCCTATAATCGCAATACAAACTTTTGAAGCAGACGACTTGACGATTTTATCGTACCTTTCAGAGAGTAGATTCAGCATTTCATATGAATAAGCTGCATCATGCGAGACTGTATACCTAGATCAATGCGGCACCTGCTCAGACGTCTGCTCAGGTTTTACACTGTTTTCTAACAGTGCTGTCACATTTAATCCTTAAAGACCAGCCGGTCAGCTGCAGACCAGAATATCAATGGGTTTTCCGACATTCGAGGTCAAGTCTAGGTCAGTTACAACTAGGTGTATATCAGACTTTGCGAGAAAGGCTGTCCCTTTCAACCCTGGAATATGGTACAGATACGTATGCAAACAGTGTAGGTCCTGTGATATAATTTTAGGTGCCATATTTAGCAGAATGGACGAGCCCAAATTCAGCGATGGAAGAGTACACTCCAAAAACTCAAGGCAGTGAATAAATCAAAGCACTGACAACACTCATGCCGATTGTCTCTAAATGCAGGCTGGTCATGAACGAGGACTTGGACTGATCCGTTTAAACTTAACGGATGTTAGTAACTGATGCAAAAAAATGTAGAACAAGATCAGCACCGTATTCTGTGGCGTTTGATCTTAGTCTACATTGTTTGCCAAATCGAACATTTTATTCAAGTGCAGATTTTACAGATAACACTTACATGTACACAAGACTGACAAACGACCCGGCTATGTTTGGGTTGATTGTCTGGCATTCGACCCAAAGTTACTAATAAAAAAGCGATTCAGAGCTAACGTCTACGTGACTATCACTGACTTCTCAGAACAACCTTTTTCTTGCAGAAAATAGCCGCAGTGAGATCAGGGTATTCCATAAGACTGAAGAGGGTCATCCTGGAATCATAGGGTGAGCTTGGCAAACAGTGTAGACCAAGTTCGGACGCCGCAGAACGCGCTTCTTATCAAAATCTCCACTATTTGTTTGGAATTTCAGAGTTAAATTAAACAGTTTAATCTCAGCCCAGGACCTTTACCCCAACCTAGATCCCACCAACACTTTCGGTGCTTTGGTTTTGAAACCAAACGATTGCATGATTACAACACGCTTAGGCACCATGTCCTTTAGCTAAACAGGTTAAATCAATCAACCGTGACGTATGGTTACCAGTCCGGCCACGATCCTGTGTTTTGTTTGTTTGATTTGAGGTTTAACGTCCCCGTCAACATTGTATAGGTCATTTTGGAGACGTTGCTTCCAATTTTGTGGGACGTTTACCCGACACTGAGATGAAATGACATCTCAAGCCCTGCCGCCCAATGAAACCAATAGGGTTAATATGCATGGACGGTCCGACTCGAACCTCTTTGCCTGGGCAGGCTTAGATCCTCTAAGCAGATTACCAGTACTCGTGTGCGGGTCGGTTTCAGCTCTGCGTGGAAGCATCATGCAGACCATCTATTTCTTTAAGCCCCGATGGGCGGGGGCCAACGATCCTGTGTACCACCTTCACACCAGCAATGATAGAAACCACATGTTCAGGATCAAACTTTTGATGTGTGATGTAAGGTCGTGCCTAGAAAAGAAGAAATTGTATTTTGTTCTCAAAAAGCATCAAGTGAGAACGTATTGCAACATTTTTCATTAAACCCTGGACAGTTAGAGTGAGTGAGTGTTTGAGTTTTACGTCCCACCAACAGCTAAGGTCATACGGAGACGATACCTCGGTTTAAAGACACAAGAAGATACCTTGGTTTAAAGACACATCCGAAAGTCTGGAGAATTCCGGGATCGATCCTGCGATCCCTGGTTTACAAGGCGAGTAGCATAACCACTACACCAAGGCGGCTTCTAATGGACAATTAGAAGCTGGTCGGAAAGCGGATGGCGTTGACTCTGATTTGGGTGCCAAATGTGTGTGATCTATTTGTCTGTTGGAGCGACATCTTACTATCAACAGAAGACGCTAGTGGACGTCGACGTAGCGGAAGAACCACGTCAGTACGTCCAGATCGATTAATCCGACAGACGCATATGCGAAGCAGATTTCCGCCGGTATCTGCTACACTGTATATGTAGATAAACAAAGGGTTTCAACTACCGACTAATAAGCACTGACACTGTTCGTTGCCCTTATGCGATGCACTTTTGAGAGCTACACGTCCCTGTCGTGACTAAAATTAAGACGTCGACACAGTACGGAACACTTACGCTGGTGCATGAAATACGTACATGTATATTGGCGTCTAAGCGACTCGCGTGATATGCGTTTCAGTGACACATCGCACTTCAGCGTGAATCACGCCGATTGTCGTTTCGGGATGTTTCGACATAGACATATAGGTGTAAGGTATGCCGAGGCGACGCGTGCGTAATAGAGCTTGACATATCGGATGGAATAAGCGAAATGGTATGTCGAGCTATTGCGTGTAGCTAGCGACATTAAGAACATTCAAGCTCATGGCTGAGACGTTAACTGAACAGCGAGACGTTACATCAATTAAGTGCGTCGGCTTCACGTGGTTCCATTTATTTGTTTACGCTCAGAATCCGGGATATCTAATCCAGCAGGATTACGCGCGGGTTTATAGTGCTGTTCTTACTCAAAAATGTCTTCAAGCCAATGGAATTCATGTACTGGACTGACCAGTCTTTCTCCTTCGATATCTTTGTGAAAAATAGAGAATCTTTTGGGGGGGAGGTATCCACAACCGACCAGACAAAAATGTATTTAATTGACAGTAGTATTGTTAAAACTTGAATTTTAATGTTTGGTTTTGAAAACGTAAATAGTTTCTTTCCAAAATTTGAAACATCGAATGGCATTTCATGATACCACCGGTGTATAGACATCTGCAAACATATACAATGGAATTTGCAGAACTATTTTTTAAATTTTAAGATCTTTTTAGAAAGGCTGTCTGTAAGTTTTCACAGTGTTTTGATTTTCTCATAGAATCTGTCATTTCAGTGCCTTTGGCGCTTTGATTATATTTCGTCGACGGCCGTATCAATAAGACTAGGATACCATCGACGGTCGTATTTCTAATAATCGACATCCGTATCCCAACATTTTTCAAAGGTCTATAAAAACTCCCAAAGTGCATGACTTATGTCAAACCCACATTGTTGTTGAAGCGTAAATGGTAGATAAAATATATATGGTGTTTTATTGCTTTCCTACTTTTCATAAAGCATTAGATTAATGATATTCTGTAAAAACTGATTTTTTACGAAAGAACCAGTATTTTATAGTGTTTTCAGACTCACGACTCTCTTTAAGTGAACAGACAATTAACAGCTTGTCTCTTTAAAACACCGACATCGATTGTAAATGTTTAAACTAACGTTTTCGCCTCTCCAAGTGCATCAAAATCGAAGACCCTCCTCTGTCGACATCCGTACGGCTCGGTCGAAAACCGTATTTCTCGGTCGACAGCATATTTACACAGTACCGGCTCGGTCGACAACACAGTATAGAAAATGGTATTACCCCCGTGTTTAACTCCCTTTTTATGTAGTTAAACTGGGGTTTTCAGGGGCAAACATTATATTTCTTATGTCTGCTTAAAAATAAACTGAGTACTCAATACAACCGTCTGTCGAGTCCTCGGAATCAATTTTTGAACAGAAATAAGAAATATTATTCATTAAATTTGGCGTTCTTTCTTTCCTACTTTCTTTTCTTTCAAAATTAGGTAAAATATTGGTGACATGAAATGGACGGAAAACGTAATGCAAAGAAGCATGTTTATGTGTTTGGGGTCAAAACTTTATAGCTGTGTTTCCGTGATGTCTTTCTTCCTTTCTTTTTCTTTCTTTCTTTTTCTTTCTTTCTTTTTCGTTCTTTCTTTCTACCACCATGCATTTATTTATTGATTAATACACACAACAGTCTTTTATACTAGATTTTTTTGTATGTTTGATTTGATGTTTAACGACCCCCTAAACACGGAATAGATCTTTTTGGAGACCTTGCTTCCAATTTTGTGGGACTTTTACCCGGCAACGAAAGGAAATGACATCTCAAGCCCTGTCGCTCAAAGAAAACCAATAGGGTCTATATGCATGAACCGTCTGACTCACACCGCTTTGCCTGGGCAGGCATATTTCCTCTAAGCAGTTTACCAGTACTCGTGTGGGGTCGCATCCAGCTCAAGGGGAAACATCATGCAGCCCATCTATTTCTTCAAGCCCCGATGGGCGTGGGCGATTCCTTTACTTGACAGATCCTTAGGTATTAGGTAATCCTGCATGTTTTTGTTTTGTTTGAATTGAGGTTTAACGTCCCCGTCAACACAGTAAAGGTAATTTTGGAGACGCTGCTTCCGGTTTTGTGGGACTTTTACCCGACATTGAGATGACATGCTGTCTCAAGCCCTGCCGCCCAATGAAGCCAATAGGGTTTATAAGTATGGACGGGCCGACTCGCACCGCTTTGCCTGGGCAGGCATAGATCCTCTTAGTGGTTTACCAGTACTCTTGTGCGGGTCGGTTTCAGCCGCGTCTGCGTGGAAGCATCATGCAGCCCATCTATTTATTCAAGCCCGGAAGAGAATATGTATGAGATAACATATCTGTGTGTGAACCCAGCAAACATTTTACGTTGGATTGACGTTGTATAGCCGTCAGATCTTGACGTTGGATAGACGTTGAATGTTGGTTGAATTTGCAAATTGTTAAGGCGTCTGAACCCGACGTCTATAAGACGTAAGAATTAGACGCCATATGGACGTCCGTTTCTGATGCCAGTACAACGTCAAATTAAGATGTCTATCCAACGTCAGTGCAACCAAATTCCAACGTCAATGCAACCAAATCCAACATGTACACAACCACAGTCCAACATCGATCCGCCGCCCCCGCCCATCGGGGCTTGAAGAAAATGATGGGCTGCACGATGCTTCCACGCAAAGCTGAAACCCTCCGCACACTAGTACTGGTAAACCGCTTAGAGGATCTAAGCCTGTCCAGGAACCGCGGTGCGAGTCGGACCTCCATGCTTATAAACCCTATTGGTTTAACTGAGCGACAGGGCTTGAGATGTCATTTCATCATCAACTTGCTCAGAATGATCATCATAACAATATCTAGGTTAGGTTCGTGTATGGGTCTGGTTGGGTCAAAAAATAGGTCAGCAGATCAAATCAAAGAAAAACCTTGTTAACACTCTAGAGGCCACAGTTTTGGTTCAATTATCATACAGGCCAGCTCTTTATCGTCAAAGGGTTCCATCCCCACCCCCCCCCCCCCACACACACACACCATGAGTCATTGTTAGTAAGACTGAGCCCGTTCATCTCTGTCTGGTGCAGTAGGACCTGACCCTCAATGTGTCCACAAGATACCCAGATTGTGACATACAGTCAGCTCTGTGTCGTCAAAGGGATCCACCCCCACCCCGCTTTCACCTTCAGCATGAGGCATTGTTAGTTAGATTGAGCCTGTTCATCTCCGTCTGGTGCACTAGGACCTGACCCTCAATGTCCACAAGGTGCCCAGATAGTGACATACAAGTCAGCTCTGTATTGTCAAATGGATGAATACCGCCCCCCCCCCTCCCCCACCCCACCCCCTCCTTGTCACCATGAATTATTGTTAGTTAGTTCGAATGAGTCCATCCATTTCCGTCTGGTGCACTAGGTCCTGACAGGTGCCCAGATAGTGACATACAAGTCAGCGCTCACTTCTTCCTCAAAAAACAAAACGATTTTGAAGGAATGTTCCATGAGTGCCACTCTGCCAATTTTCCAATCCAGAAAAAAATATATATACCTTAAAATGACTTAAGTTCCTAAATAGCTAGATTGATTTTGAAATAATTTCACAGAAATGTTCCTTGGGCCACTGTCAGCCAAAAATTGTTCAAACCGTCCACTCCACCTTATATTACCTGTCATAAGGATCAGCTGAGCGATCCAGGGCCATCATGGCCCTCTTATTTGAATGAAGATGATGTATATTTCCTTATTTCTAGTCTAAACATAGATTGAATGTGCTCGTTGGATAACGCAATGAGGCGTTCTAACGTGTACCCACAATCTATGTGTTTGCACCAAAATAAGGAATGGTAATAATTACCCCCTTTTCTCTGTATAAAGTGGGGTTTAGAGGTGCCATTATTTCATGGACTTGTTAACCTGATGCGAAGAGCACACAACGAAGACTATGTATAGACAGCGCGGATGCGTAGACTGATCTGAATTTCGATGGGCGCACGTGTAAATGACAGGAAAATAAAATGACTGCAAATAGCCATTTTAACGTTTTTTGGCTATTTGCAGTTGACTGCAAATAGCCATTTTAACGTTTTTTGGCTATCTGCAGTTGACTGCAAATAGCCATTTTAACATTTTCTGGCTATTTGCAGTTGACTGCAAATAGCCATTTTAACGTTTTTTGGCTATTTGCAGTTGACTGCAAATAGACTCTTCCAAAAAAAAAAATATCGATCCAACCAAAATCCAATGTCTGACCAACTATAATTATAAGAGAAAATAATAATAACGACATGTTTTAATGCAAAGTGATGTACAACGTCTATACAACGTCACATTCTGACGTCCAACTGACATTGCAGTTACAACGTTGTATCGACGTTGTGTTTTAGTCGCCGCCGTCGCGACCTCAATACAAACAAATACCAAAATTAATCCTTTGAATTGTTGGCGTAGTTGTGTGTGCCCATTCTATTTAATAAATACACACAACGTTTCTTTACTTTATAGAGGATCCTCGAGATATCTAAAGTATTGAAATCATGCCTCATGCCCTGACTCGGTGACAAAACCTTACCCAGCAGGCACATGACGTAATTGTGACGTCACAGCAACGTCGGTACAACGTCATGAAGTTTGTGCAACGTCACATCGACGTCGGTGCAACTTCATGACGTTGCACCGACGTTGATTTGACGTTGCACTAGCGACGTGTGCCTGAATTGGTAATCCGAACTGCTCCTGTTCCGAAATATTTTATGGTCCAAAAGTGTTCGAATTGTTTGAGTTTCTTTTTTGTGTGTGTTTTTTTATTTTGGTTTTACGGCTCTTTCAAGATTATTTCACTCATATCGATAATCAGAGGTGGGCGAAAACCGGAGTACTCGGAGAAAAACCACCTGACCATCCGTTGCAGAACTTGGCGTCTCACATATGATCCGAGCGAGGCTCGAACCCACAGCGTGAGAGACCTAATGATTAAGAGTCAGCGCTCTTATCCACTAGGTCACGACGGGCCTCCGTGGCCTAGTGGATAAGAGCGCTGACTCTTAGTCATTAGGTCTCTCACCGCCGTAGGTTCGAGCCTCGCTCGAGCCACGTGTGAGACGCCAAGTTCTGCAACGGAAGGTCAGGTGGTTTTTCTCCGGGTACTCCGGTTTTCGCCCATCTCTAATTAACGATCGGCTCGATATGAGTGAAATAATCTTGAAAGGGCCGTAAAACCCAAACCAAAAAAAACAAGAGGCTCAATGAGCCTAAACCGCTCACCTGAGGAACTTAAGTTTTAACAATTCACAGACTTGACTACTAAATCTGCTAATAGAATCCAGCCCATTGACCCTTACAGGATATAAGTCATCATTGTTGCATTGCATTCCAAGTTTGAGACTTCTAGCTTCTATAGTTCCTGAGAAATCTTTGACGAAAATTTAACATTGGTCAAAATGGAGAGAAAGAAGAATGAAAGAACAGATGAACAAATAAGCTGAGAAAGCCCAATGTCTCTTACACAAAATAAGTCATCATTATTCTATTGAATACCAAATTTGATGCTTCTAGCTTTTATAGTTCCTGAGAAATCTTTGATTAAAAATTTAACATTGGTCTATTATCTCTATATGGAGAGAAAGAAGAATGAAGGAACAAATGAACCAGACTAGCTCCAAAACCTAATGCAGCCTTTCCCCTTGCCCAATGGTGCCACACATAAAATTTAAACAAGATTGGTCGACTGCCTTCTGAGATATGCTTCATTGAAAGTGTGGACGACGGATGGACAGACGACAGACGACGGACTCCGGAGCCTTGGTATACTATCAGCTCACTGGAGCCTTTGGCTCAGGTGAGCTAAAAATTCAAGTCCCTATTTCTGTCACAACATTTTCCCTACGTTAAGTCTATGGGCAAATTTTTTTGTCTCTCAAGGTCACGTAACTCCGAGGTCAATATTCCGATTCGGCCCAAAATCGAACTTAACCGAGATTTTATGCCTGTCCTCGTTACCTGCAAGTTTGAAGCTGATATGAATAAAAATAAAGTTGCTATCGTGGTCACAACGTATTTTTTTATGCTCAAGGGCAGGTAACTCCAAGGCAAATATTCCGATTCGGCCCAAAATCGAACTTAACCGAGATTTTATGTCTGTCCTCGTTACCTGCAAGTTTGAAGCTGATCTGAAAAAAATTCAAGTCGCTATCGTAGTCGCAACATTTTCCCTAATTAAGTCTATGGGCAAATTTTTTGTCGCTCAAGGTCACGTAACTCCGAGGTCAATATTCCGATTCGACCCAAAATTGAACTTAACCGAGATTTTATGCCTGTCCTCGTTACCTGCAAGTTTGAAGCTGATATGAATAAAAATAAAGTTGCTATCGTGGTCACAACGTATTTTTTTATGCTCAAGGGCAGGTAACTCCAAGGCAAATAATCTGATTCGGCCCAAAATCGAACTTAACCGAGATTTTATGTCTGTCCTCGTTACCTGCAAGTTTGAAGCTGATCTGAAAAAAATTCAAGTCGCTATCGTAGTCACAACATTTTCCCTATGTAAAGTCTATGGGCAAATTTTTTGTCGCTCAAGGTCATGTAACTCCGAGGTCAATATTCCGATTCGAACTTGACTGAGATTTTATGCCTGTCCACGTTACCTGCAAGTTTGAAGCTGATCTGAATAAAAATAAAGTTGCTATCGTGGTCACAACGTATTTTTTATGCTCAAGGGCAGGTAACTCCAAGGCAAATAATCCGATTCGGCCCAAAATCGAACTTGACCGAGATTTTATGCCTGTACTGGTTATCTGCAAGAATGAAGTCGATCAGAAAAAAATTGACAGAGCTAGAGTGATGACAAGCTTTTTCCTATGTGAAGTCTATGGGAGCTAGATGTTGCCATGGCAACCAGATGTCCACTCAGGTCTGCCTGAAAACCTAATGAAGCCTTTCCACTTGCCCAATAATGCGACACATGAAATTTGATCAAAGTTGGCCAAGTAGTCTTTAAGATATATATTTAAGATATACATTTTTGAAATTCCCATTAACCCTAATGCAAAAACACACAAGGGCAGGTAACTCCTAAGTGAATGATCCGATTCTGCCAGTTATCGAACTTGACAGAGATTTCATGGCTGTGCTGGTTATCTGCAAGAATAAAGCCAATCTGAAAATAATTGAAGCAGCTACGGTGATGACAACATTCTACCCATGTTAAGTCAATAGGCAATTTTTTCAACGCTCAAGGGCACGTAACTCCTGAGTGAATAATCCGATTCAGCCCAAAATCGAACTTGATCGAGATTTCATGCCTGTCCTCGTTATCTGCAAGAATGAAGTCGATCAGAAAAAAATTGACGGAGCTAGAGTGATGACAAGCTTTTTCCTATGTTAAGAACGCTCAAGGGCACGTAACTCCTGAGTGAATAATCCGATTCAGCCCAAAATCGAACTTGATCGAGATTTCATGCCTGTCCTCGTTATCTGCAAGAATGAAGTCGATCAGAAAAAAATTGACGGAGCTAGAGTGATGACAAGCTTTTTCCTATGTGAAGTCTATGGGAGCTAGATGTTGCCCTGCCTGAAAACCCAATGAAGCCTTTCCACTTGCCCAATAATGCGACACATGAAATTTGATCAAAGTTGGCCAAGTAGTCTTTAAGATATACATTTTTGAAATTCCCATTAACCCTAATGCAAAAACACACAAGGGCAGATAACTCCTAAGTGAATGATCCGATTCTGCCAGTTATCGAACTTGACCGAGATTTCATGGCTGTGCTGGTTATCTGCAAGAATAAAGCCAATCTGAAAATAATTGAAGCAGCTACGGTGATGACAACATTCTCTCCCCATGTTAAGTCAATAGGCAATTTTTTCAACGCTCAAGGGCACGTAACTCCTGAGTGAATAGTCCGATTCAGCCCAAAATCGACCTTGATCGAGATTTTATGCCTGTCCTCATTATCTGCAAGAATGAAGTCGATCAGAAAAAAATTGACGGAGCTAGAGAGTGATGACAAGCTTTTTTCCTATGTTAAGAACGCTCAAGGGCACGTAACTCCTGAGTGAATAATCCGATTCAGCCCAAAATCGAACTTGATCGAGATTTCATGCCTGTCCTCGTTATCTGCAAGAATGAAGACGATCAGAAAAAAATTGACGGAGCTAGAGTGATGACAAACTTTTTCCTATGTTAAGTCTATGGTGAGCTATTTGTTGCCATGGCAACCAGAGTTCCAATCCGATCTGCCCGAAAACAGTATGCAGCGTTTCTCCCCCTACCTGATAATGCTTCACATGAAATTTGATCAAGATTGGCCCACTGGTTCCGGAGATATACTTCTTTGAAAGTGTGGACGACGACGGACGACGACGGACGACGGACGCCGGCTCGTGGTATACTAATACCTCACATGAGCCTTCGGCTCAGGTGAGCTAAAAAAACAACTAGGTCACGGAATTGAATGAGTTGGACTGTACATAAACGTGTATTGCGGTGAGGTAGGTTTCTTGGGTTTGCTGTCGCCGTTGGGTCAATGACATCGTACTGTGACCTGTGTAGTGCATGATGTCTGACGTCGGGTGTAGTAGGCAGTGCATCATTCCTATACTATGGAGATGGTATGATGGTAACAGGAGTGGCTGGGTTGCGGATGGGCACCATTTGTGAAGTACCAGCGATAATTGGAGTACACCCCCACCCCCACCCTCCCCTCCCCCCCCTCCCCCTCCCCGCCTCCCCCACACACACACACTACTACGTAGATATATTGCAACTTTTAACCCTCGAAAGAAAAAACGACATTTTTGCCGATGAAAAATAGTGACGCTTTTTCTGAATTTGTTGTGTATTTCTCGTTTTATTGTATCAAGTCCCATTCACGATTATTTCACTCGTGTCAAAGCCTTGTAAGCCGATTCTTATTTATTTAGTAATGCGTTTTCGTTTGATTTGAGGTTTAACGTCCCCGTCAACACTGTAAAAGGTTATTGTGGAGACTTTGCTTCCAATTTTGTGGGACTTTTTACCCGACATTGAGATGAAATGACAACACAAGCCCTGTCGCCCAATGAAACCAATAGATTTCACAGGCATGGACGGTCCGACTCGTGCGCACCGCTTTGCCTGGACAGGCTTAGATCCTCTTAGCGGTTTACCAGTACTCGTGTGCGGGTCGGATTCAGCTCTGCGTGGAAGCATCATGCAGCCCATATATTTCTTTAAGCCCCCGATGGGCGGGGCCGTTAGTAATGTGATAGTTACCCTTCCGATGTCTTAAAGAGACATTGCCATTGTTTGTGACGTCATGCCATTTGTCGCCGTGATGTCACGAAGTGTTTGTTTGTTTGTTCGATTCCAGGTTTAACGTCCCCATCAACACTGTAATGGTCATTTTGGAGACTTTGCTTCTAATTTTGTGGGGCGTTACCCGACATTGAGATGAAATGACATCTCAAGCCCTGCCGCCCAAAGAAACCAATAGAGTTTATAAGCATGGGCCGACTCGCACCGCTTGGCCTGGACAGGCTTAGATCATCTAAGCGGTATCAGCTCTGTGTGGAAGCATCATGCAGCCTATATATTTCTTCAAGCCGCGATGGACGGGGAAGTGTTAAACACTGGAAGGTCATATTGGAAATAGAGGATCTTACATAAGTGTTCATGCATTGTTAAATTTATAAAACGAGTTGAGGAAAAGTGAGAAAAAGCGAGGCTTTGTCGAGCATTTTATCCCTTTGCCTCAACGAGTTTTGTTTGTTTGATTTGAGGTTTAACGTCCCCGTCAACACTGTAAAGGGCATTTTGGAGACGTTGCTTCCAATTTTGTGGGACTTTTACCCAACATTGAGATGAAATGGCATCTCAAGCCCTGTCGCCCAATGAAACCAATAGGGTTTATTAGCATGGAAGGTCCGCCTCGCACCGCGGTTCCTGGACTGGCTTAGATCCTCTAAGCGGTTTACCAGTACTAGTGTGCGGGCCGGATTCAGCTCTGCGCCACGTTGGAAGTATCATGCAGCCCATATACTTCTTCAAGCCCCTATGGGCGGGGGCCGAGCCTCAACGAGTTAAATAACCCAATAAAACATGGGCACAAATAAAAGATACTATTTATCATATGACACTTTAAATGCATATTATCCGAGATTTGTTTACAGAAATGTCCATAGTCTCCCATTAGTAAATGCGACGTCGTTACGGGCGCCGTGTATGTAACGTTACGGAGCGTATCTAAATAATTTGCATATTTAACCCACTATTCTTGCATAAATACCTATGCACATGGCTGTTTGAAGCCATTGTCAAATGGACCGAAAGCCGTGCTCAAACAGCAAAACCCATGTTCAAATCATGAAATTCGCGTGCTGTTTGAACATATTTTGAGCTTTTGATATCACAAAACGGGCCTTGCTTTGTTTACGTTACGTTGAGCGACGTAACGTTATCGCCCTGAACGTAGCGTTTTAGAGTTCTATGATGACGTCACTGCATGACAACGTCATTGTAAACAACATTCTGAACTGGCCGCCATTTTGGTTTGCCTATCGCATTTGAAGAGTTTATATGGAATTTATATGGAGCTTTTGGGCGTTTTCGTCAAAATTTACTGTCGGATTCGTAAGTTATGCAAGAACAACGATCATCCATGGTTATTTCATTGCATTAACATTTGCCGGATCCCTCGGAAGATATTTGAACATTCGGCCTAGCGGCCTCATTTTCAAACAGCTTCCTCGGGATCCGGCAAATGTAAATGCATGAAAAACCATGGTTGATCCCTATAGTGGATTTCGGTATTTATTACATGGCGATATTACATTCTCAGATGCGACGTCATATGATAAATAGAGTACCTTCTGTTTATCATCCGTCGTTCATACTTTCATGAAAAGCAGAAAACATAAGTTTATTTTTATACATGTATTTACATTCTTTGTCCCCTCATCACTGGGCGAAAAAATGCTTATAGGGCAAATTTTTAAAACTTAAAACCATTTACACGCTGTTTCTCCTACAAAGAGTGGAACAGCGTTGACGTCATCAACGCCCGTACAGAACAATGGTTTAGACCGACGTCACTTGACGTCATTGAAAGTCATGTGACTGGATGCGTTCATGGAAGTATGAACTACATTGTTTTCTATAGGTTTATATCAGATTTTACACTGTAAATGTAAATATTTATTACATGACGCTATCCACTGCATATCAACGACGTAGGGCTCCCGCCCATAGGGGCTTGAAGAAATATATGGGCTGCATGATGCTTCCACGCAGAGCTGAATCCGGCCCGCATACTAGTACTGGTTAACCGCTTAGAGGATCTAAGCCTGTCCAGGAACCGCGGTGCGAGGCGGACCGTCCATGCTAATAAACCCTATTGATTTCATTGGGCGACAGGGCTTGAGATGTCATTTCCTCTCAATGTCGGGTAAAAGTCTCACAAAATTGGAAGCAACGTCTCCAAAATGAACTTTACAGTGTTGACGGGGACGTTAAGCCTCAAATCAAACAAACAAACATCAACGACGTAATGTGATAAAGTAATTTAAGATGCAAAGTACGGTGTCCATATAACCCTGATGAAAAGGGAAGACCCCCGAAAGTGGAAAGAGTAAAAGGAAAACAAGTGTTTGGTTATTATTATTCCATTTTGGAAAAAATTCTACAATTGAGCATTACTTTTGGCTTTCTTCTTTCTATCAATTTTCATTCATTCATTCATTCATTCATTCATTCATTCATTCAAATGAACGGACATATTGTCGACGATAACGTAGACCATACAGACAGGGGCGAAGAGGCAGATATTCTTTCTTTCTTTTTCTTTCTTTTTTTTTCTTTTCTTTTTTTTTTTTTTTTTTTTTTTTCTTCTTTATACCAACATTTATTACTTAATTTTAGCTTCTTTCTTTCTTTCATTCAAATGAAAGTAATTTTTGTTGACGAGAACGTAGAACTTAAAGGCAGAGGCGGAGAAGCATGTGCTCTTCTTTCTTTCTTGTTTTCGTGTTGCTGCTCAAAATCGGTTTGCCGTAAACCCCAGTTTTACTATATAAAACAAGAGGCCCATGGGCCACTACGCTCACCAGAGGTCATGTGGTTTATACCATATACAGGCAAGGTGCCCAATTTGGTCATGTGACAACAATACCACGAATAATGTTTAATTGCCTCACCCCCATAGAGGCTTTTCATGTAATTTGGTTTCACTCAGCACAGCTATTTTACTGGAATAGAAGATAAAAATACTGAATCTGAGTCATCCAAGACAAAGGTCAATAATGACCTTGACCTTTGGAATTAATAAACTTCCATTCAGCTAACTGGAAATATCATTTTTGATGACACAGCCTACCAGTCAATTAGAAATATCCACTACTTTGCCATTTTTCCATACAAATGTCTAAGTGACCAAATTTGACCTTGACATAAAACAGGTCAAGGTCAACCAAAGGTCATCATTTGAACAAACTTGGTAGGGCCAGAGTCCCTGACGCTGCATACGAAGTTTCAAGATCATCGGCCGCTCGGTTCTTGAGAAGAAGATTTTTAAAGGTTTTTACTATATATGGGCATGGCGCCCATATTGGTCATGTGACCCAGTCCTCACAAACAAACTTTCGTTCCCGCATTACATAGAGGCTCCACATGTAATTTGGTTTCAACTGGCCAAGTAGTTTAAGTGAAGAAGAAAATAAAAATACTGAATCTGAGCCGTCCTGGACAAAGGTCCGTAAATGACCTTGACCATTAGAACTGATTGTAAATACCATTTCTGATGCCACCAGCTAATATACAATCAGAAAAATCCACTGTTTTGCCATTTTCCCATACAAATGTCTAAATGACCAAATTTGACCTTGACGTAAAACAGGTCAAGTCAACCAAAGGTCATCATTTGAACAAACTTGGTAGGGCCAGAGTCCCTGATGCTGTATACCAAGTTTCAAGATTATCGGCCATTCGGTTCTTGAGAAGAAGATTTTTAAAGGTTTATACCATATATGGGCACGGCGGTCATATTGGTCATGTGACCCAGTCCTCACGAACAAACTTTCATTCCCCCATTCCATAGAGGCTCCACATGTAATTTGGTTTCAACTGGCAAAGTTGTTTAAGTGAAGAAGAAGATAAAAATACTGAATCTGAGCCGTCCTGGACAAAGGTCGGTAAATGACCTTGACCCCTGAAACTGATAAACTTCCATTCAGCTGATTGCAAATTCCATTTCTGGTGCCACTAGCTAACATTCAATCAGAAAAAATCCACTGTTTGGCCATTTTTCCATACAAATGTCTAGGTGACCAAATTTGACCTTGACGTAAAACAGGTCAAGGTCAACCAAAGGTCATCATTTGAACAAAATTGATAGGGCCCGAGTCCCCAATGCTGCATACCAAGTTTCAAGATCATCGGCTATTCGGTTCTTGAGAAGAAGATTTTTAAAGGTTTTCACCATATATGGGCATGGCGGTCATATTGGTCATGTGACCCAGTCCTCCCGAACAAACTATCGTTCCCCCTTCCCTTAGAGACTCCACATGTAATTTGGTTTCAACTGGCCAAGTAGTTTCAGAGGAGATGTTGTTTGAAAATGTTGACGATGCAGACGCAAACGACGAGAAGAACGGACGACGGACCAATGCCCATACTATAAGCTCCCCCGGAGCCTTCGGCTCTGGTGAGCTAAAAATCCTAAAAATTCAGACACCTTGAGGACTTAATGTAATTGAATGGCAAACAGTGCAGACCCTGATCAGACTGCTCCTGATCTGGGTCTGCACTGTTTGTTTAGGCCTATCTGCTCCAATACTTAGGAACATTAGGGTAGTTGTGACATGGATGAACAAGTAGTTTAAGTGAAGAAGTAGATAGAAATACTGAATCTGAGCAGTCCTGGACAAAGGTTGGTAAATGACCTTGACCTTTGGAACTGATAAACTTCCTTCCAGCTGATTGTAAATACCATTTCTGATGCCACTAGCTAATATACAATCAGAAAATTCACTGTTTTGCCATTTTTCCATACAAATGTTTAAGTGACCACTTGGTTGGGCCCGAGTCCCCGATGCTGCATACACAGTTTCAAGATCATCGGCTATTCGGTTCTTGAGAAGAAGATTTTTAAAGGTTTTTACCATAAATGGACATGGCGGCCATATTGGTCATGTGACCCAGTCCTCCCGAACAAACTTTCGTTCCCCCTTCCCTTAGAGACTCCACATGTAATTTGGTTTCAATTGGCCAAGTAGTTTCAGAGGAGATGTTGTTTGAAAATGTTGACGATGCAGACGCAAACGACGAGAAGAACGGACGACGGACCAATGCCTATACTATAAGCTCCCCCGGAGCCTTCGGCTCTGGTGAGCTAAAAATCCTAAAAATTCAGACACCTTGAGGACTTAATGTAATTGAATGGCAAACAGTGCAGACCCTGATCAGACTGCTCCTGATCTGGGTCTGCACTGTTTGTTTAGGCCTATCTGCTCCAATACTTAGGAACATTAGGGTAGTTGTGACATGGATGAACAAGTAGTTTAAGTGAAGAAGAAGATAGAAATACTGAATCTGAGCAGTCCTGGACAAAGGTTGGTAAATGACCTTGACCTTTGGAACTGATAAACTTCCTTCCAGCTGATTGTAAATACCATTTCTGATGCCACTAGCTAATATACAATCAGAAAATTCACTGTTTTGCCATTTTTCCATACAAATGTTTAAGTGACCACTTGGTTGGGCCCGAGTCCCCGATGCCGCATACACAGTTTCAAGATCATCGGCTATTCGGTTCTTGAGAAGAAGATTTTTAAAGGTTTTTACCATAAATGGACATGGCGGCCATATTGGTCATGTGACCCAGTCCTCCCGAACAAACTTTCGTTCCCCCTTCCCTTAGAGACTCCACATGTAATTTGGTTTCAATTGGCCAAGTAGTTTCAGAGGAGATGTTGTTTGAAAATGTTGACGACGCAGACGCAGGCGACGATGACGACGGACCAATGCCCATACTATAAGCTCCCCCGGAGCATTCGGCTCTGGTGAGCTAAAAAGTGTTCGAAATCATATAGGAGTGTTTCCAGAATGCGTTTATGCGTTGCTCGATGTTCGTTTGTCTTCCAGTTCTTTCTTTCTTCCTTCCTATCAAACGTATCGTGTATGTATTCATTTCAGCATTCTTTATTTCTTTTGAATAAGAAACAAACTGTTAAAGTGGCGTTACAACATTGATGCAAAGAAGCCAGTAACTGCATCTTTCTTTCTTTTGTATAACGGCTCAAATGATAGATTTAGGTTATGGGTCCTCGTTAGGCGGTTCTAACGTGTACATCTGTTTTGAGCAGAAGTATTTATCCCTGCAAACCATGCTGGGGGTCAAAATTACAGACTCGTGCTCGCAAAATTTGTTCGTTCATTTGTTGAATAGTCTATACTTTCTTTCATTCTTTCTATCATTTTTTCTTTCTTTTCAAACATCATACATTCGTTTATTTACAATCGTTCTTATTTTATTTTCTTTTAACATAAGTAAAGTTTTGTTGACATGAACGGAAAACCAAAAGGACAGTTACTTTACCACAAAATGGCCAATAGGCTATCCAAAATAAAATAATATAAGCGACACAAACACACAAAGACGAACCATAAAAAAAAATAAACCGCGACAGAAGAACCGCCTTGTAACGGTCAGCGGAAACGAATTCCGTGGGGTGTGTGTGTGTGTGTGTGGGGGGGGGGGGGGGGGTGTGAGGGGGGGGGGGGCTTAAATCGATTTTACGTGGAAAAAATCCTCGCCCTTGATTCCGTCGCGATTTAGACAAAAAACACATAACCAATCTGAAATCACTGAAGCCTTTAGTTCAACTTCTAGATTTTAAGATCTTTTACCGGCCGAATCTTCGTCCTAGCCAACAATAAGCATTAAATATTCGGTAATCATAATGATTTCCAAATTCAATCAATGCATCATCACAGAGACATATATCAATTAAGAAAATCATTAGTTAAACCGCGGTGGGCCCAGCGACAGACTAAGCATCAGGCCTCAACTTTCTTAAAATAGAAGCAAAATCTTTAAACGACAACTTGTACCTGTTTGGATAACTGCCTATAAGCCCCTCTCACTAGCTAATATACATGTGTCAGTCTTTTTAGCATCTCATAATGTATGAATGATATTCTGTTGTTAGTTAGTTCTTGTAGACAAATAAAGTTAAGAAACCAGCTTGGTTCTTATCTAATAATGTGTTACAAACACAAAACATGGTGTTAGAAGTCGGATATTTTTGTTCCAAAGGGAAACAAAAGAACTTTCCAAAGGGAATATATTAAAATAAATTCAAAGGAATTTATGACATTTCATGAAAAATTAGAAGAACTCAATGAAACTCAGAAACATTAAAAATGGCATCAAAATTTACCCCGCCGAATGAATTTGACTTCAGCCAGCCCAACAGGTGGGAAGTCTGGAAGAATAGATTTTTAAGATTTAGACTTGCGACAAAGCTGAATAAAGAAAATGGTGAAATCCAGGTGTCTAGTTTAATTTATGCCATGGGAATGAACGCAGAAAATATAACGAAATCTTTCGGACTAACATCCGACGAGTAAAAAAAGTTTGATGAACATTTCATACCAAGAAAAAATGTAATACACGAAAGAGCAATGTTTATTCAAAGAAAACAACAGAGCGGCAAAAGTGCAGAACAGTTCATAAGAAGCCTTTAGGAAATATCAGAAAATTGTGACTTTGGGACAGCCAAAAACGACCGAATTAGGGATGCCATTGTAATCGGAATTCTTGACAAAGATCCGTCAAAGAAAATGTAGCTGAAAGATGATTTAACACTGGAAAGCGCCTCAACAATAGCTCGACAGTCCGAACTTGTAAAATCAAAAGTTCGCGACCAAACACAACCGACGACAGTCTACGAAGTCATGGGAACTATAGCACGTTCGAAACGACCGCCGCAAGGAACAACACCTCGCTCACTACCCCAGGGTGGGCTGAGACCAACCCAGAAATCAACAGCGAAGCAACTGAGGTATCTATCCTGATGTACAGTGTGCAATAGACGTCAGGGAACCAGAGACAATGCCCGGCTATTGGACAGACATGCAAAATGTGTAATAAACACAATCATTTTGCAGTGTGTTGTAAAACTAAGCAGGTACACGAAATTGCACAACATGTAGGAAGCATTCAAAACGAGGAATTAAATGACAGTGCTTATTTCTTGGAGTCTTGTGAAATTGATTGTGATCAATCAGAAAAAAACCATGGGTCGTTAACCTTTAAATCTGTAAGTCAAACATTGCTTTTAAAATTGATAGCGCTGCAGATATATCAATCATTTCAGAATCATGCTATAAAATGTTGAAGCAATGTCCGGCAGTGCGAAAAGCCTTGTCAATTCTGAAAAGCCCCGGTGGTAATGTAAATTGTCTTGGGTATTTTATTGCAGATAAATACAGAAATCGGCAGCAATGTATGTTTAGAATATATGTATTAGCAGGCAAAGACCAGGCTAATTTGTTCAGCCGAGGAGCCTCCTCTGCGTTAAAGTTTGTGAAGCGAATTCAGTGAAGAAACCCCGGAAACCGTGTTCAGTCGAACAGGACTCATAAATTGTGAGCCGGTCAAAATAGAGCTTAAGTCCGATGCCCAGCTGTATAGCGCCAGTACAGTTAGGCGTATACCCTTCCCACTTTTGCCAAAAGTGAAAGAAGAGCCCTTCCCTCTTTTGCCAAAAGTGAAAGAAGAGCTCTAAAACATGGTTCGCGATGGAATTTTGACTGAAATTTCGGAGCCGACGGACTGGTGTTCACCGATGGTACCGGTTTTAAAACCTAACTGCAAAGTACGCATTTGCATCGATTATAAAAAATTGAATGAGTCGATCAAGCGTGAACTTTACATGTTACCAACTTTGGACGATATCGCGCCGAAATTAGCAGGAATGACTGTATTTACAAAGTTGGATTCCGCTCAAAGCTTTCACCAACTGCCCCTCCGGCGAGAATCGTCTAAGCTTACTACGTTCATAACGCCATTCGGGGGTTACGCGTATCAAAGATGCCCAACGGGTACTAGTCTCGGGCCCGAGATCTTCCAGAAAAAACAACAGCTGTTACAGGGTTTGGAAAATGCCGATGCGATTATGGACGACATTATTGTTTATGGCCGAGACATGGCAGAGCATAATGCAATGTTGACCGCTGTACTGCAAAGAATAAATGAAGCAGGTCTGAAAATTAACATAGACAAGTTTTTGTTCAGACAAACCCAGTTAGAATACTATGGCCATATTATTAACGCATCGGGTATCTCACCGAACCAAAAGAAGGTAGAAGCAATCAGAAATCTAGACCTCCTCAAGACAAAACAGAACTTAAAAGGGTTCTTGGCATGGTAAATTACTTGGGAAGGTATGTAGAAAAATTATCTACAATAATTAGCCCAATATATGACCTGCTTAAGGACGACACAGCCTTCTATTGGGGCCCAGATCAGAAATGCTTTTGAAAAAGTAAAATCGTTGCTCACAGAAGCCCTTACATTGGCGCACGTTGACGGAATCAGAGAAAAAATGGGCACAAATCGAGCTGGAATGCCTAAGCCTAGTTTATGCATGCGAAGAATACGTTAGGTATTTAATTGGCCTTCAATCATTCAAGTTAATCACGGATCATAAGCCTCTTATACCCTTAATAAATAAAATAAACTTATTTGTGTTCACGGAGATGTTGCACTGAAGAGTTAGGAGGCCTTCATGCGGACTGAACAAATTATTTGTCTAAATCACGACGGAAGTAAGGGCGAGGATTGTAGCAACGTAAAATCGATTTAAGTCCCCCAGTGGAATCGTTTCCGCTGACCCTTCCAATGCGGTTCTTCTGTCGCGGTTTCTTTTGTTTGGGTGTCTTTGGGTGTTTGTGTCGCTTATATTATTTTATTTTGGATAGCCTATTGGCCATTTTGTGGGAAAGTAACTGTCCTTTTGGCTTTCCGCTATTGAAGTGTCTGTTGGTTAATGTTTGTGTTTCTTTCCATTTGGTGTCTCTGATGGGAGCTGTGGGTTGATTGTATCGATTCCTGATCATTGCCTCCACTTCTATATTGACAGAACACCTATCAGATGCCTGAGGCTGCTTTTACGTTTACGCAGATTTAATTGCATAGCAGAGTTTTCAAAAGGTACTTCAAAAGACATAATGGTATCTGATTGTTTATCCAGATCGCCGTTAAAGCAAATCGATTGTAAACTTGAAAATGAGGTGAATATATATGTTGATTCAGTAACTGCTTACGAACGTATATGCCAATCAGTGACACGCGCTTGAAAATGATCTACAATCCTACGCTAAATGATTCAGAAATTCAGCAGGTCATCTCGCTCACGAGAAAAGGATGACCAGAAACTGGTTAAATCAAAGTACTGAAAGTACTAATAGAAGGTGATGGTAGAAAACTGTTAGTTTTTACCTTGGGCCATTTCATTTCATTACCTTTTTTTTAAATTTTAAAACAGTCAATGGTTTTGTATGATTGTAGTGACAAATGAAATGTCAAAAACTAAATTGAGGATCGAACGCTACATGTTGTGAATCCCTTCTTGTGTCAATGAGAATAATTCTGGAGACAATTACATACATAGACTCTAGCAAACAAGACAATTTACTCAACACTCTATACGTGCTAGCAAATGGCTTTCTAACGCCAATATTCCGGGACACTGGCTGGTTTTTATCCGAGGCTTCGATCACAAGTTTAAAAGTTTATTGGTTGCTATGTTTTGTCAAGTGTTTGAAAGACGTCCGTCGACCCAGTGAAACCCGGATTAAACAAGAGGGCCATAATGGCCCTGGAACGCTCACCTAATACTTATTGTACAGATAAAGTGGTAGGTAATATAAGGTGGAGTGGATGGTTTGAGCCGTTTTTGTTGAGAGTGACCAAAATAACATTCCTGTGAACTTATTTCAAAATCAGTCTACTTATTTAGTAGTACATCACGTGAACAAGTCCGTGAAATGAAGACCCCTCTAAACCCCACTTCATATAGAGCCAACTGGGGTTACGGGGTGGGGGTATACATTATTTTTCATATTTCTGCTCAAATACATAGGTTGCGGGTACTCGTTAGAACCGCCTCATTAAGTTCACTTCTAAAGAGCTGACATTTTCCGGACATTGAGGGTCATGTCCTAGTGCATGGAGATGAATTTGCTCAGCATCACGTGAACAAGTCCGTAAAAAGCCCCCCCCCCCCCCCTTTTATATGGAGAAAACTGGGGTTTACAAGGGTATACATTGTTATACTTATTTCTGTTCCAAGACATAGGTTGTGGGTACTCGTTAGAGCCGCCTTACTAAGGCGGTTCTTACAAGTACCCTCAACCTATGTTTTGAAAATTTATTTAGAAAACATCAAGGCTTTTCATCAGAAAACTAGCCGTTTTGGAGATGTGAAAAATGCTCTATGTCACACGGGTGAGTTATCAAAATGGTCTAACTTACAATGCCTCGCTGTGACAATTGGCGGGGGGTGTGGGGGCAAGAATTGTCATAAAATGACAGTCATTGGTTCCCTTTGACAATACAGAGGTAACTTGTATGTCACTATCTGGACATATTGTGGACATTGAAGAGTCAGGTCCTAGTGCAACAGAGGGAAATGAAGAATTAGTTTTACTAATACTGTCACATGGTGACAAAGGGAGGATGGTTATGTGTCGATGGTTCCCTTTGACAATACAGAGCTGACTTTTATGTCACTGTCTAGGCACCTTGTGGACATTGAGGGTCAGGTCTTAGTGCAGCAGGAGGAGATGAACCGGCTCAGCCTTAACCCTATATAAAACCAGTGGGCTCCAGGCAGGTCCAGTTTTGACCCGCTGGGGTTATAGTTTGGACAATCTTGGTAGAGGGCAACTAGAGGAAGTTTCATTCCAAATATCAAAGACTTGGACCTTCTGGTTTCAGACGTAAGGGTATTTAAAGGTTTTCAGTACGTAAGTCTATGTGAAACCAGTGGGCCCTGAGGCGGCGCCATTTTTGACTCCAGGGCTTTGATTTGAATAATCTTGGTAGAGGTTATCCGCATGAAACTTCTTGCAAAATATCAAAAACCTGGGCCTTGGGTTTTTTAGTAGAATTTTGGCACAAGGACTATAATTTGAAAATCCTGATATAGGTTCACAAGACGAAGCTATATACCATATACCAAATATCTGAGATCTGAGGCTTATAGTTTCAGACAAGAAGATTTTTGAAGATTTTCCCGCGAGATGTCTATGTAAATTTGTTTTTGTTTGATTTGAGGTTTAACGTCCCCGTCAACACTGTAAAGGTCTTTCTGGAGACGTTGCTTCCAATTTTGTGGGACTTTTACCCGACATTGAGATGAAATGACATCTCAAGCCCTGTCGCCCAATGAAACCAATAGGGTTTGTTAGCATGGACGGTCCGTCTCGCACCACAGTTCCTGGACAGGCTTAGACCCTCTAAGCGGTTAACCTGTACTAGTGTGCGGGCCGGGTTCAGCTCTGCGTGGAAGCATCGTGCAGCCCATATATACTACTCAAAGTTTGATAGGGATCACTTTTTATGTACCAAATTTTGCACAGAAAATTTATAAGTTCTTGACAGAATTTGTACTCGGTATATTGATAAATATCTTAAGCAGAAACTCGTGTGCAGTTCAGTACTCATAAAAGTGTACACTTCTCACAATTCGCAAATGAATTAATGCACCCCCAAAATCTTGCGTAGCACTGCTTTCCAACAGACCAATCAAACTTGTCAGTGTTCCTTTACCAAGCGTAAAAAGGACTTCATTTGATTTGTGAAACACTAAAAGCCTAGGGGGACAATTAAGAAACCGTCTGAGCCCCGAAGAAATGAACCGTTGCGTCGGAATGTTGGAATCTTGCGTCTCTCAACGTCGTGTTGCTGGGATTCTGAATGTGTCTCAGAGCGTGGTTTCACGAATGTGGAGTCGGCATCTTACCCACGGAAATCCTTCACACAGCCGCGGCGGGGTCGAGAAAGAGCCTACAACTCAACGTCAGGACCGTTTCTTGTTGATTCAGTCTCGACGTCAACGGTTCCTGAACGCTACGCGTTTGCATAACGAGCTTATGAACGGAACTGGAGTACGAATTTCTACACAAACTGTCAGAAACGGACTCCACGAGTTCGGACTTAATGCCATGAGGCCTGCTGTACGTGTCCCGTTGACGAGACAGCACGTGCTAGACCGGTTAGACTTTGTCAGAACTCACGTCAGGTGGACGGTTCATGACTTGACGCCAGTACTGTTTACTGAGGGGTCCAGATTCTGTCTAGACTTCACTTATAAACGTCAATTAGTGTGGCGAATGTCTAAACAGCGATTCGATGACTTGAATGTGGCAGAGCATGATCGCTATGGAAAGGGGTCAGTCATGGTTTGGGCTGGGATAAGCGTGAACGGTAAACCTGACTTGTACGTCGTTGAAAACGGAACGTTAATGGCAGTGAGGTACTGTAATGAGATTCTTGATGAGTTTGTGAGACCATATGCAGATGCTATCGGCCCGGACTTTATTCTGATGGATGGTAATGCCCGTCCCAACCCTGCCAACGTCACTGATTCCTACCTGGAACGTGAGACAATCGTTCGTATGGACTGGCCTGCTCGGTCACCGCACTTGAATCCGATTGAGCATGCGCAGGACATGCTACAGAATGCTGTTTCAGCCCGACCTGTGCATCCGAGGACTTTACAGGAGCTCAAAGATGCATTGGTTGCTGAATGAAAGCTGATTTCACAAAACCGGATACAGACTCGGATTACGAGCATGCGCAAGCGATGTCGTACTGTAATTGATGCCCTTGTACGCCATACACGTTATTAAGCACGTTTGTCTAAACAAATTTGGATATTTGTGAAAAATCAGTTGTCCAAATCCCTTCGTGTTACGGCAAATTTTGGGGGTGCCAAGACGTTTGCTGTTGTCACGCTTGAATGCAGTACCAGTTGACAAAATTAATCACTAGGTTTTGTGAAGGATACGTTTTCTATCATTATGTATCAAATTTGGATTCAGCTGATTAATTCATCCAAAAATTATTTTGCATTAAAAAAGTGATCCCTATCAAACTTTGAGTAGTATATTTCTTCAAGCCCCTATGGGCGGGGGCGGGTGTCTATGTAAAACCAGTGGGTTATAGGGAGGGGGCATTTTTGGTCACAGGGCTATAATTCTAACAATCTTGATAGAGGTCCACTAGACGCAGCTTCATATAAAATATCAAACACCTCAGCCTCCTGGTTTCTGACAAGAAAATTTTCAAAGGGTTTCCCTATATAAGTCAGTATAAAACCAAAGGGCCCCAGGGCGGGGGCATGTTTGGCCCCATGGCTATAATTTGAAGTCGGAAAGTCCATTGGTCTCACTCATAGTGTGGCAAGGCTTTAAATGCCATTTCATCACAATGTTAGGTAAGAGTCCAACGAAATTCGAAGCACGTCTATACAGTTTTGTTTATTTGTTTGATTTGAGGTTTAACGCCCCGTCAACACTTTATAGGTCATTTTGGAGACGTCGCTTCCAATTTTGTCGGACTTTTACCCGACATTGAGATGAAATGGCAACTCAGCCTCTGCCGCACAATGCAACCAATAGAGTATATATGGATGGGTGGTCCAATCGCACCACTTTTCCAAGGCAGGCTTAGAATCGGAACCTTTAAGATGTCTACCAGTATTCGTGTTCGGTCGATTTCAGCTCTGCGTGGAAGCATCATGCAACCCAATCTGTTTCCTCAATCCCCGGTGGGTGGGGCCGTTATGCAGTCTAGACGGGGACGTAAAAATCAAATACACCTCAGCAAAGAAAGGGAAATATTCAGATACAGAAGAAGAGGAAACAAAATCTGATATTTTCTGACCTCGGCTAAAAAAAAAGCACCCACCGCCCGGAATAAATATGTATTATCCCGAACTATAAACGTTAAGATTAAGGAGATTAAGTTATAAAGGTATATTATCCTTATGGTTCACAGAAATATATCCATGCAGCAGTGAATCGGCCCCCTCCCATCGGGGCTTGAAGAAATATATGGGCTGCATGATGCTTCCACACAGAGCTGAATCCGATCTGCACACGAGTACTTGTAAACCGCTTAGAGGATCTAAGCCTGCCCAGGCAAAGCGGTGTGCACGAGTCGGACCGTCCTTGCTTATAAACCCTATTGGTTTCATTGGGCGAAAGGCCTGGAGATGTCATTTCATCTCAATGTCGGGTAAAAGTCCCACAAAATTGGAAGCAACGTCTCCAAAATGACCTTCACAGTGTTGACGGGGACGTTAAACCTCAAATCAAAAACATGCAACAGTGAAGGTAACTTAATTCGCTCTATCCGCCCCGCCCATGGGGGCTTGAAGAACTATATGGGCAGCATGATGCTTCCACGCAGAGATGAATCCGGCCCGCACACTAGTACTGGTAAACCGCTTAGAGGATCTAAACCTGTCCAGGAACCGCGGTGCGAGGCAGACCCTCCGTGCTAATAAACCCTATTGGTTTCATTGGGCGAGAGGGCTTGAGATGTCATTTCATCTCAATGTCGGGTAAAAGTCCCACAAAACTGGAAGCAACGTCTCCAAAATAACCTTTACAGTGTTGACGGGGACGTTAAACGTCAAATCAAACAAACAAACAAAACTTCGCTCTATCTGTAGTATAGCAAGTCGTAGTATTCCATTCATACTGTCAACTCATTCATTGAATTATTAATCCGCGATCTAGATTTTGAGCGAGTTCAGTTGACGTACTAGATTTAACAAGAGTTGACTTGCTCCAAAACGCGCCATGTAGGAATATTGCGACTGCGAGAGTTAGCTTGGTATGAGAGATGGAAGCATTGCCTAGTAACAACGAATACGGTGGAAGGTGGAAAATTGTAAGTTAAATGCAATCCGAAAATCGATTTTTTCCAACTTTTTGAAATTTTGGCCACCTGTTGGAAAAATCACGTCCAACTTGAAAACATTTTATACTTTCGATTTACTCGAGTGCAAACGATTCCATTTTCTTGACGTCAGTAGAGTTCTGAAGGTGACGCATCAAATGACATTTGATGCTTCCTGTCGCTTCTAATTGTGGGATCGTGAAGTGGGACGTGGGGGTTGAGGGGGGGGGGGGGATTAAGTCATTGTACAACTTTGCACAAGAGTAAGCCTACTGTCTCCCCTACTTTTCTTGAGTTAACTTTAGTTGGTCAACTGAACTCGCTCAAAGCAAACTAGGTCATGACAAAGCTGCGAATCGGGACCAATTTGAACCCTAGGGTTAATTTTATGGCATTTTACTCTGAAATTAGTTGTTTGTGTAATTGGCTTCCACAGTTTGACAATCACCATATCATTTTCACTTATCATATGATACATGCGTATCTATTGATAAATATATGGAGAGAGAGAGAGAGAGAGAGAGAGAGAGAGAGAGAGAGAGAGAGAGGGGGGGGGGGGCTAGTGTGTCGATTGACATAAGAAGGTGAGACCTGAAAGGTCATCACCTTCTAATAATAAGTTTATATTCATTTCTTAATTAACCTACGATTATCCCCCTGCCGCCGTGTTTTTGTTCTTGCTAGACAGAACTCCAAACTCCCAAAGCAAGCTTGACTGAACTCAAGTTAACTCTAGTAGTGCGGCACTAGCCATAACCCGCGTCTTTCGATTGTAACTATAGTTAACTCTAGAAAGTCAACCGAACTCGCTCTTAATAACTAGGCCAGGTCAGCTGCGAAACGAGACCAATTTCAAATCTAGATCAATTTTATGACATTTAACTTTGAAGTTCATTATTTGTGTATTTTACATCCACAGTTTTTTTCAATCTGCATATTATTTTTACATATCAAATGGCACAGGCGCATCTCTTCACTGATTTATGAGGACCTATTTTTCTTGAAACAGAGGAGTGATGCGGTATCAAGGGAATTCTCTGAGTGTTGCCATAAGAAGGTGAGACCTGAAAGGTCATCACCTTCTAAAAATCTGTCAGATTCTATCAACAAGTATTTCAGCGCTCGAAATGAACTTTCTGTTGCTGATGATCTGTTATTGTACAGAAATAGACTCGTTATTCCAGTAAGCCAACGCATGGAAGTGATAGACAAACTGCATATATCGCACCAGGGACTCACAAAATGCGAATACTTTGCAGCACAGTGCGTGTGGTGGCCGACAATCAATAAAGACTTAACCAAAAAGGTGCACAATTGTATATTTTGCCAGGAATCTAGACCTACACAGCGTCGAGAGCCCCTTGAAACCGTCAGAACTACCTTGGGTCAAGGTTGCAGCAGATTTATGTCTGTTGAACAATAAAACGTGCCTCATTGTCATGGATACATATTCTAAATACATAGAAATTGGATATCTGAATACATTGACCAGTGAACATGTCGTGGACAAAATGAAAAAACATGTTTTCGCGCTTGGCAGACCCTGAAGAAGTCACATGCGATGGCGGCCCTCATTTCACAGCCAAGTGTTTTAAGGACTTTGCAAAGGAACACAACATAAAAGTAACATATAGTTCTCCTTATTTTGCACAGGCCAATGGTGCTGCAGAAGCAGGCGTCAAAATCGTTAAAAACATTCTCATATAAAAGGATCTATACAGTGCACTAAGGACCTATCTTTGTACACCGACTTATCTACCAGCTATAGTCCTTCGGAACTAATGATAGATAGACAAATCCGGATACATGTACCGTGTGCTATAGAAAAAACTTAGACCTAAGTGGCCAAGTCATGAACTTCTGAAAATACATCATGACAAATCGAAGGGAAATCGAACATTCTTCTTCAATAGGAGACACGCAACCCATCCACTCCAAAATTTGGCTGCCGGAGACAATGTACGTACATGTATTAAACTTGACGGTGAGAAAAGGTGGCAAAAAGAAGGTACAGTAGTTGATGTTGATATTGAAAATAGAACATATATAAGATAAAAACGAATGACGGAACCTACAGGCGAAACCGTATTCATCTTCAGAAAATTCTCTCGCAGGATGATCAGGGAAACATGTGAGAAAATAAGGGAAACATAGGACAAAATAACAACACGGGAAGTTTGCAGGAACTTGATACAGGACAGCATATAAATAAAACACGGTGTGGCAGACAGATTAAACCCCCGCAGAGATATGCTGAGTGGTACTAATGTACATTATCTCTTGGCAACTAGGTGTTAAAATTATACATTGGAACAAACTGTAAATTCTTATAAACCACTAGAACACATGAAAGACTTGGATTTCAGTCACGATTTAATTTAATCTAACAAAAAAATTAATGTCTTGATGCTTGACTAGAATTTTTAAGCCGAATAGAATTTACAACCTTTCCGTGTTCACGGCATGACTTTGAAATAGTGAAAAAAATGTAAAACTGTCAGAGAATTTCATCTACGTTACATTGGTGAAAGTCACAAGTTTTCAATAAGGGGGAGATGTTTGGATAATGAAAAAAAAAAAAAAAAACACTACTGCCTATAAGCCCCTCCCACCAGCGTATATACATGTGTCAGTCTTGTTAGAATCTCATAATGTATGCATGCTATTATGTTGTTAATTCAGTAGTTCTTATAGACAAATAAAGTTAAGAAACCAGCTTGGTTCTTATCTAATAATGTGTTACAAACACAAAACAGTACACTTAGCCCATTTCATTCAATTTTTGGCTTTCCGCTATTGATGTTTCAATTAGGTTCTGTTGTTTCATGTTTGTGTTTCTTTCTCTGATGGGAGCTGTGGGTAAATTTTATCGATACCTGATCATTTCCTTCACTTCTATTTTAGTACTAAGTTATTTAGACAAATTGTGTGTATTCCAGTGGTACAAATTGTGCATCCCTTGTGACTGATCTGTTCTTATTTTGTTATGAGAGCGAATTCATGATGTCCCTTTCCGTTGAAGACCAATTTGAAATCATTGAAATAGAAGTGGGGGCAATGATCAGGAATTGATACAATTAACACACGGCTCCCATCAGAGACACCAAAGGGAACGAAACACAAACATGAAACACCAGACCCTAATGGAAACGCCAATAGCGAAAAGCCAAATGGACAGTTACTTTCCCACAAAATGGCCAATAGACTAGCCAAAATAACATAATATAAGCAACACAAACACCCTAAGACAAACCATAACAAAAATAAACCGCGACAGAAGAACCGCCTTGGAACGGTCAGCGGGAACGAATTCCACTGGGGGTGGGGGAGTGGGGCGGCTTAAATCGATTTTACTTGGCCACAATCCTTGTCCTTACTTCCGTCGCGATTAAGACAAATAATTTGTTCGGTCCGCATGAAGGCCTCCTAACTCATCAGTGCAACATCTCCGTGAACACAAAAATCAAACAACCACAGAGATGAAACAACGGTGAGGACTCGACAGCAAGAAACCACTGAAATGCTGGAGCAAAAGAAAACCAACAGTTAGACTCCGATGGACCCGACTCTGGATATTTAGATGATTTATTAAATAATGACAATACCTATTTCGATGGCTTGATCGGTCAAATATACCCCAAGTACTTCAGTTAAACAAAGGAAATTCTTCTGATACTGAGGTCCCGTTTTTAGATTTACATCTATCTATTGTAGATGGGTTTGCTTCTTACCAAATTTATGATAAACGCGATGATTTTGATTTTGAGATTGTAAATTTTCATTTGTTGGATGGTGATATTCCTTGTGCGGCAACCTATGGGGTTTAAATCACTTTTAAGTGGACACAGTCCTCGCCCTTACTTCCGTCGCGATTTAGACAAATATTTGTTCGGTCCGCACGATGGCCTCCTAACTCATCAGTGCAATATCTCCGTGAACACAAAAAATCAAACAACCACAGGAACGGTAAGCCTTCAAGTTGGAACCGTCATAGTATTTGAGGCCTGACCCACCGGCGTGCAATTAAAGAGGAAATCAAAGTTGTCAGCCATGATTGGTTTAACTACCATGCATGCAGTCTGTCATATAATATATATGTGGTACCCAGTCTTTTTATATCGAAGTTTGAATCAAATTGGGTCGGGGTTTAGGAGGAAATTTACGTTTTTCTATTTTTAGCTCTGGTGGCCATTTTGCTCATCACAGGTGAACCGTTTTAGCTATTTTGTTTGAGAGTCACCTACGCAACATTCCTATGACGTTTGAATGAAATTGCCCCAAGGGTATAGGAGGAAGCAATAGTTGTCGTTAAAAGATTTTCTAGTTTTAGCTCTGGTCACCATCTTGTTCATCAGAGCGAAGCGGGTTTAGATCATTGCCTTCATATCTGTTTAGCTATTTTGGTAGGGAGTATATATCCCTTCAGAGGGATATAGATAGATTACAGTGTTGGGCAAGAAAACTGGGTTCGATATTTCAGCCTGTTAAACGCAATATAATGCAGATAAATAAGAAAAGAAGAAACAAATCGAGGTTTCTTACACTTTATAGTGAGTGGTCGTCGGAAATGTGGATTTCAATAAATACCTTGGCGTGACAATCAAACATGGCATTAAGATAGCGTTTCTGATTCTGAAAGGGTCAAATACAAGGAAAAAATACAAGAACAAACAAAAAAAGGTGTTCTGTGAGCAAATATGTCGCCGGAGCGTGGAGCGTGATAGCTCAGTGGTTAGTGCACTTGCCTCTGATGCTAGAGGTCCCGGGTTCGATCCCCGGCAGCGGCGATAAAATTTCGGTGTCCGAACACGCTCCATTGGCATCTTTTGCAGGGATGAATGTCATAAAGTGAACCGTCCTTCGGATCGGGACGTTAACTGAAGGCCCCCTGTGCAGGGAGAACCATCCCCTGTGCAGGTTGAAGATCCCTACCGTAATTACATGATTACTGTGTAGGCTTTCATCCTGCAAAACCTGGAGTGTATGTAATATACGCCTACGGTAATGGTCACATGTGACCGACGCAGTATCAGAAGATAGATAGATAGTCGGTGAACTGTCATAATTACCAACCCCAGCCCTTTTCTAAAGTCTTTATTACCCACGCTATCTGCAATTAGTAACATTTTCAGGGTTACCTCATAGTTAGCCAGTCTGAATCAATGAAAAGTAGAAACCCACCCTGAGTTGATAAAGATAAATGCACGGTATTGCCTCTGGAAAATGACCCTGAATGGTGATTTACTGTTGACATATCCTTTAACCCTTTCTTTTCTTTCTGCATATAATGCAACACCCACTCACGAGGATTACATGCAGGTATACATTACATACACTCCAGATCTTTTACTTGCACAGGGGACAGGGGATGGTACTTCCTGCACAGTTTGCCTCAAGTTAACGTACCGATCCGAAGGATGGTGCACTTTGTGGCATTCATCCCTGCAATTGATGCCAGTGGAGCATATTCGGACACTGTCATTTTATTACCACTACCGGTTATTGAACCGGGGTGGGGTGGGGGGCTCTAGCATGATAGCCAAGTGCACTAACCACTGAGCTACCACACTCCACATACCATAAGCAAACATGTTCAGCTGAATTGACCACAAACATTTGTTTTTCATTAGAAGCTTGGACTCGTGTCTCTTTTGTCATCAGCTGTCGTGTAACACCCCTGCAGTAGACGTACACTCATAGGTTCAGATGTATACAAGCCTTTGATGTGTGTTATAAGGGATAATTTCAGCTACTTCAGGTGTTGACGATGTTTAGGAGAGAATATATATTCTCTTGTATGTCTATTACATTGTCAATTCTCGGAAAGGAGGCTTTCAAATTATTAAAGAAAAAAAAAAAAGAAAAAAAAAAATAATAGTAAAATCGACCTACCGACCCTGTTTTTTTCTGGCCAGGAGCCTGAAACACAACTATTTTTTTTATTGGCCTTACAACACCATGTGTGGTAGGTAATTCCGTATTGGGCGCCGTTTTACTATTTAATCCGTATACATGTATATAGATATCCATAATTATTTATGGATATCCATAATTCGAAAGGATATCTATAATTCGAATTATGGATATCCATTATTATCTATGGATATCCGTAATTATTTATGGATAATCATAATTTGAATTATGGGTATCCATAATTCGAATTATGGATATCCATAAATCGAGCTGAATTAATGATATCCATAAATCGAATAATGGATATCCATTATTCGATTTATTGATATCCATAAATTGAATTATGGGTATCCATTATTCGGCTGATTTATGGATATCCATAAATCAAATTATGGATATCCATAAATCGAATTATGGCTTCCCATAATACGGGCCTCCGTGGCCTAGTGGATAAGAGCGCTGACTCTTAGCCATTAGGTCTCTCACCGCCGTAGGTTCGAGCCTCGCTCGGGCCACGTGTGAGACGCCAAGTTCTATAACGGAAGGTCAGGTGGTTTTTCTCCGGGTACTCCGGTTTTCGCCCACCTCTGATTAACGATCGGCTCGATATGAGTGAAATAATCTTGAAAGGGCCGTAAAACCCAAACCAAAAAAAAAAAAAAAAAAAAAATGGCTTCCCATAAATCGATTCATGGAGATCATTTATTTTGATGTAAATATGGATATCCATTAATCGAATAATGGATATCCTTAATTCGAATTATGGATATCCATTATTCGGATAATTTATGGATATCCATAAATCGAATTATGGATATCCATAATTCTCCTCTGCAATTAAACCTAATGAATAAAGACTGCTCCTTTTGCCAAAAAAATAACAAAAAACAAAACAAAAACAATAAAACTCTACTATTCCCGTGAAGGTGTGCAATAAAAGCCGGGATGGAGGTGGAGGTAATGTAGGGTAGGCTTAGTGGTGGCCTATGGTGTAGGAGAGATATGTTTTGTTTGATTTGAGGTTTAACGTCCCCTTCAATACTATTTAGGTCAGTTTGGAGACGTTGCTTCCAATTATGTCGGGCATTAAGCCTACACTGAGATGAAATGACATCTCAATCCCTGTAGCCCATTGACTCGCACGGCTTTATTTGGACAGGCTTAGACCTTCTTAACGGTTTACCAGTACTCTCAGCTCATGCAGCCAAATCTATTTCTCCAAGTCCCAATGGGCGGGGGCCAGGATATATATCTGAATATGTCTGGTACTCCATACACCTCAAGATGAGCATTGCAGTAAAATTCCTATTTCGGACTGTTCAAAAGTGGCCGTAACATTCCCAAAGGTGGTACATAACCAGAGGACAATGTGTGCCGAAAGCAGAAAAAAAAATGCATGAAGCCTTCAAAATAAGCTTTTTATAGCAGAATAGGTCTTAATTTTAGGTGGTCTTAATAGCGTAAATTCACTGTATATGGAAATATGTTAATACTATAAACAACGACCATGTGCATTTTTCTCCAGAAAGCATGAACGGATTGCCTGTTTGGATCATTATAATCTTACATCCGACTTATAGTGCCCTTAGGTACGCAGTCCTCATACAGGCGATTCCAGAGGGACAGGTCGCTTTGGCCGGAATTTCAAGATCTTACGACTGGTTCCGGTATTTAACTGCACACATGGGGGGCGGTCAGCGTATGGCGTTCGTTGCGTTGGAAGCTTTTCGGGATGAAAAGGCTGCACGGCAGAGAGGTCCTTTTGACTGGCCATCCTCTTCCCGCGCTTTTGAACATTTTTACAATAAAAAAATCACGTGTCTTTTGGGGAGAAATCATTAAACCAAAAGCTTTGGCTGTGATTTATGGATATCGATAATTCGAATTATAGATCTCCAAAAATCGATCTTAGTTATGGATATCCATAAATCGAATTATCGATGTCCATTAATCGATCTGAGTTATGGATGTCCATATATCGAATTATCGATATCCATAAATCGATCTGGATTAATGATATTCATTAATCGTTAATTATGGATATCCATAATTCGATTTATGGATATCCAAAATTTGAATTATGGATATCCATTTTTCGGCTGATTTATGGATATCAATAATTCGATTTATGGATATCTATAAATACGGATTAAATCGTAAAACGGTGCCCCATACTTCCGACCCTCACTGACTAAGGGACCCTTAAGATGCAGCTCGCAACAAATGTCGTCTGTTTTGTTGTCTGCTACTTAATTAAAGTCTTAGCTGCCAATAATGTGGATCCAGATCAGAATGCTCCTTCAAGAGCAGTCTTAGAAGAGTAGTCTGATCACGGTCCAAGCTGTCTGCCTGTATGCAAAGCTGTTTTGAGATGCAGTAGAGGACGTAAACAGACGATATTTTCAGACGCATTTTTGGATTAAATCTTTAATCGATTCGTCCTTTGCAATTTAGAGAGTGATAGTAAAGAGATGATCTCCATTTAAACTGCTTTCGGCACTTTCCGCAGGAGAGTCGTTTTTGTTCATGTACAGCTAGAATATGATCTTTTTTTGAATCCGTTGTGGCAAAGTCAATTTGACATTCATCGCACCTCGGTCGAGCTGATGGTCTGGTGCTGGCAACCTTGGTGGCTTTACACGAGTGCTTGAGCAATGATTTTCTGTACTGAAATGTCGCCTGGCAGTGACTGCATATTTCTTTCAGGGCTGGATCATGCTTGGCCACGTGCCCCCTATGATTCCAAAGTGTGTTTGACTTTTGGTTGCAAACTACACATTCGTATTTGAAATTGTTCTGGTGCCTACGGAACCCGGGAAGGGGCATGATTTTTTATTTTTATTATGTTGTGCGAACAAGATAATATCTTGAGCGGACAAGATATTATCTTGTTCGGACAACATATTATCTTGTGCTGACAAGATATTATCTTGTGCGGACAAGATATGATCTTGTTCGCACAACATAATATCTTGTGCGCACAAGATATTATCTTGTTCGCACGTCATATTATCTTGTTTGCACAACATAGATCTTGGGAAGTTGTGCCGACAAGATATTAACTTGTGCGGACAAGATATTATCTTGTGCGGACAAGATAATATCTTGTGCGGACAAGATAATATCTTGTGTTGTGCAGACAAGATATTATCTTGTGCGGACAAGATAATATCTTGTTTGCACAACTTAATATCTTGTGCGGACAAGATAATATCTTGTCTGCACAAGATACTATGTTGTCCGCACAAGATAATATATTGTGCGGACAAGATATTATGTTGTGCGGACAAGATATTATCTTGTAAAACTTATAAAAAAAAAAAAAATCATGTCGCTTCCCGGGTTCCGTAAGTGCCAGTGGATACTTTTACAGTGAAGAGTTAACCAATAGCGGGACCTAAATGTCTTTCCACACTCGTTACAAAGAAAATGATCTGCCTGTTGGCCTGCCTGGCGTGTGTCTTCCGAATCCACGTGTACTTTCATATGACTTTTAGATTCGATTTATAGAGAGTCTTGTATTCACAGATGTCGCATTCATGGTTATCCCCTGGGCTTTCAAATGACTCGTCTACACCATGTATCGTGAAAGACTCATCCATGACTGACCTGAAAAATAACAAGAGGGCCCAATGGCCCTATATCGCTCACCTGTGTACCAGAAAATCATTAGTGTAGGAGACCACTTGACATTGTTACTTACTAAATATCTAAGCTCAGGCAAAGCGGTGTCCATGCTTATAAACCCTATTGGTTTCGTTGGGCGACAGGGCTTGAGATGTAATTTCATCTCAATTTCGGGTAAAAGTCCCACAAAATTGGAAGAGACATCTCCAAAATGACATATACAGTGTTGACAGGGATGTAAAACCTCAAATCAAATAAAATCTGTGCCTTTGGTTTTGGAAAAGAAGATCTTTGTTACGTTTTTTCCAGTATAAGTCTATAGAAGCTAATGAGCCCTGGGGCTTGGCCAATTTTGACCCAAAGGGCATGGCTGGCAGGATTTATGTAGGCAGCCATTTTGTGTTGCTATACACTAAATATCTAAGGTCTGTATTTCATGGTTTCAAAGAAGATGTTTGAAGCTTTTTTCCATTATAAGTTTGTTGGAGTTAAGGGGCCACAGGATTTGGCCAATTTGGACCCCTGGGGCATGATTGGCAGGATTCATGAAGGCGACCCCTCGACATTGCTACATGCTAAATACCTAAGCTCTGGGACTTAAGGTTTCAGAGAAGAAGATTTTTGAAGATTTTTTCCCCCATTTCAAGTTGTTTTTTTGTGTGTGTGTGTGTGTGTTTTTTTTTTTTTTTATCATAAAGGCCCTGTGGTTTCAGAGAAGAAGATTTTTGAAGTTTTTCTAATTGTAAGTCTATGGAAGTTAAAGAGCCCTGGGGTGTGGCCAATTTGGATCCCAGGGGCATAACTGGCAGGATTTATGTAGGTGGCCACTTGACATTGCTACATACTAAAAATCTAACCTCTGGGCCTAATGGTTTCATAGAAGAAGATTTTTAAGTATTTCTTCCATTATAAGTTTATTGGAGCTGATGAGCTCGGGCATGGCCAAGTTTGACCCCATGGGCAGGGTAAGCAGGGTTTATGCAGCTGGCTATTTTATGTTCATAGATACAAAATATCTAAGTTCTGTGCTTCACAGTTTCTGAGAAGAAGATTTTTGAAGCTTTTTTTCCATTATGAGTCTATTGAAGCTAAGGGGCCCCGGGGCGTGGCCCTTTTGGACCCCAGGGGCATGATTAGCAGGAAATATGTAGGTGATCACTTGTCGTTGCTACATGCTAAATATCTAAGCTCAGGGCCCTGCGGTTTCAGAGAAGAAGATTTTTAAGCTTTTTTCCATTATGAGTCTATGGGAGCTAAGGGGCCCTGAGGCGTGGCCCATTTGGACCCGAGGGGCATGATTGGCAGGATTTATGTAGGTGACCACTTGTCATTGCTACATGCTAAATATCTAAGCTCTGGGCCCTGTGGTTTTAGAGAAGAAGATTTTTGAAGCTTTTTTTCACTATGAGTCTATGGGAGCTAAGGGGCCCCGGGGCGAGGCCAATTTGGACCCCAGGGGCATGAATGGCAGGATTTATATAGGCGACCACTTGCGATTGCTACATGCTAAATATCTAAGCTCTGGGCCCCGTGGTTTCAGAGAAAAAGATTTTTGAAGCTTTTTTCCATTTGGAGTCTATAGGAGCTAAGGGGCCCCGGGGCGTGGCCCCTTTGGACCCCAGGGGCATGATTGGAATGAATTATGTAGGTGACCACTTGCCGTTGCAACGTGCTAAATATCTAAGCTCTGGGCCCTGGGGTTGCAGAGAAGAAGATTTTTGAAGCTTTTTTCCATTATGAGTCTATTGGAGCGTAGAGGCCCCAGGGCGTGGCCAATTTGGACCCCCAGAGGCATGATTGGCAGGAATTATGTAGGTGACAACTTGCCGTTCTACATGTTAAATATCTAAGCTCTGGGCCCTGTTGTTTCAGAGAAGAAGATTTTTGAAGCTTTTTTGTCCATTATGAGTCTATGGGAGCTATGGGGCCCCGGGCATGGCCAATTTGGACCCAAGGGGCATGATTGGCAGGATTTATGTAGGTGACCACTTGCCATTGCTACATGCTAAATATCTCAGCTCTGGGCCCTGTGGTTTCAGAGAAAAAGCTGTTTGAACTTTTTTCCATTATGAGTCTATAGGAGCTAAGGGGCCCCGGGGCGTGGCCCGTTTGGACCCCAGGGGCATGATTGGCAGGAATTATGTAGGTGACCACTTGCCGTTGCTACATGTTTAATATCTAAGCTCTGGGCCCTGTCGCGAATGGCGCGAAGTTACGACGGAGCCATTTCATTGACTGTACGGTGCACGTGATGTAATAACTGCACGTGCTTCTGACGGAGCCTGGTGTCGTCGGAGCCCTTCGATTTATCGTGCAGCACGGGTTTTAAATGCTGCACGTTTCGTTTGTGGTGAGATGCCTCTGCTATATAAAGACAGAATTTTGTTATTATTGTCAATGTAAATAAGGGAATAAAAAAGTTAAAAGGTGTATGTTCTTGTCTTTCAATTAAAAATCTAAATTGTGTGGTAGATGAATTAAAAAATTGGATTAAAAGGATCTCTGCCACATATATGGTGCCGGAACCCGGGAAATTGAACAAGTAAGTGAAATTTATTTGTATTCATTGTGAAAAAATGTCTACACAAATTTCATACCTAAAGGGTATAAGGACAAGGTACAGGAGTTTCCTTGAAAAAGAAATAGCAATTGCTTCGGACATTCTACACTATGATCCTGGTCAGATCGACGTAGATAGGGTCCTAAATGAAATAACAAAATGCGTTGAAAAAATGAAAATGTACAGTGAAAAGGTTGAAATTCAAACAGAAAAATTGTCATGTGCTCTTGACGAGACGGAAAGTGACTATTTGGACACTATCTTAGGACAAGATAGCCAAATTTGTGCTGATGCAATGGAGCGTTGCATCGATTTAAAGCAAATGAAAGAAACTTTGATTGAATCAAAAGAAAAGGAAACTGTTACGAGTAAATTAGCGACAAAATCGGATGCAGAAAAACTTGCTGACATGCAAAACGTCATATTTACTCAAATGAAGCAGCAACAGGAACTTCTTGACCATCAGCAAAATAAAATGAAGGAACTGGAAAAAATAAGTGCGTTAGAAAAAAGTAGTTCTGTGAAGCTTCCGAAGATTGATATAGTTTCATATAGTGGTGACCGTTTGAAATGGAGTGAATTTTGGGATTCCTTTGAGTACACAATACACAACAACAGTAGGCTTTCAAACATAGAAAAATTCAGCTATCTTATGAGCAAGCTATCAGGTGAAGCAGCCCGTGTAGTGTCTGGTTTGGCTTTGTCACATGAAAATTACAATATTGCCATCGCGAGTTTGAAGGAACGTTTTGGCAACAAACAAGAAGTCGTAGATTTGCATTACAGCCAGATTATCAATCTGCAGGTTGCAAGTAACAATACGTGTAGTTTGAGGTTGCTACTTGATAGGATTCAAAGGCACCTACGTAGTCTCGAAGTGTTAAAACAAAATATCAACCAGGATGTGTTTGTTTCTATGGTGAAGGCAAAATTGCCACAGGAAGTTTTACTTCAGCTTGAAATCATGAAGGGCGCAGACGATGAGTGGGATACACAGAGATTGATTGAAACGCTGCGTAGCTATGTAAAAGCGCGTGAAAAATCTGAGGTAAAACAAAAGCCGACGGAGCACAGTTCTAAGGGATTCGAGGGAAAAAGCAAATCATTCGTAGGCCAAAAACCAAGCCAAAGTCAGTCAAAACCTTCACAGCATTTTGATTTTAGACAAAGGGGTGATAAGCGTGCATCGACGTCCATAGGCTCGGCGGAGGCACTTGTAGCTGATGCCAAACAGATGTCAGGTGTAAATTACTTAGAAATGTGCCGATATTGTTCTAAACACCACTGGAGTGACGAATGTCCTACGTTTCGAACTTTAAAGGACCGGAAACAACAGTTAAAGGACAGCTGCTTTAAATGTTTAAGAATTGGCCATCTTGCCAAGGAGTGTAAACGGAGCAAAGTGTGCGTGCATTGTGGGAAAGCTAATGACCATCATAGGAGTTTATGTCCAAAGAAGTTCAAACAGTCAAATGACGTTCGATCACCACAGGAAGTGAATGCTTTGACGGAGCAAAGTGGAGTACAAGGTGAAAATGCTCTGATCTCATCTGGAGAATTCGTCCTGATGCAGACTGCAAAGACAGAAATCAGAAACCCCGACAGTACTAGAAGCCAGACTGTGCGACTTCTCTTTGATTCTGGTTCCCAAAGGACGTACATAACCGAACATCTGGCGGAGCAACTTGACCTGAAGAGAAACGGCCAAGAACAGATAAAACTCGCCACGTTCGGAACTGATACACCAAAGACAATAACAACAACGTCTACAGAACTGAACCTTACACTTAACAATGGAGAGTATTTCTCTATTCGTGCAAACATCGTGCCTACTATCAGTGGAACCATCCAACGGAATTCAGTGAAGCTGGTTTCCAGTCAAATAGAACATCTGGTGAGAAGTGTTGAGTTAGCTGACAGTATTCCTACAGAAAGTGAGTCATCTACCATTGAGTTACTGATTGGTAACGACTACTACCTGGATCTAGTTCTTTCTAAAAAAATTGAAATACAACCAGGCTTGTACTTACTTTCGTCTAAACTAGGTTGGATCCTCACTGGTCGAACAACAGACACTCATAGTGGTGACACAACGCAGTCAAGTTTGTTCGTCCTTACATATGGGAACGGTATTACAGGTACAGAAGGATTAACTTCCCTTGATTCCACTCTGCCAACAAAGCCTGACTTGGAAGACTTCTGGAATGTGGAAGGCATAGGGATCGTAGACCACCCACAATGCTCTGATAATGAAAGTGTATTACGTCAGTTCAATGAGACGTTAAAGTTTGAAAACGGTCGTTATCAAGTGACCTGGCCGTGGAAGGAGGAGTTTCCTGAGTTACCTGTAAACAGAGAACTTGCTGTTGGTCGGCTGAAATCGGTTGTGTCAAAACTGAGGAATCAACCAGAATTCTTACATAAATATGATTCCATATTAAAGGACCAGTTAGGAAAGGGAGTTATAGAGACAGTGAATGGTGTTGACAGTGGAGCAATGATACACTATCTCCCACATCATGCAGTAGTTACTCCAACAAAGTCAACAACAAAGCTGCGCATTGTATACGATGCATCTGCAAAGACCAAAATGAGCAACAAAAGTCTAAACGAATGCCTCTATAGGGGACCTGTTCTTCTAAAGGACCTGTGTGGAATTCTCCTCCGATTTAGGCTGAATAGAGTAGGGATCGTTGCTGACATAGAGAAAGCATTCTTGCAGATCGGTCTACAGTCAAACCAGCGGGATGTGACTAGATTTCTTTGGTTGAAGGATCTGGAAAATGCTAGTATAACTCGTGACAATATACAGGAGTATCGTTTTTGCAGAGTACCTTTTGGTGTGATTTCTAGCCCGTTTCTGCTGGGAGCCACCGTTGAACATCACCTTGATTCGTACAATTGTGAGATAGCAAAAAGGCTTAAGGAAGACATTTATGTTGATAATGTGATTTCTGGAACAGAATCAGCAGGTGATGCAATTCAGTTTTACAACGGAGCAAAGGCTATATTCTCTGATGCATCACTTAACCTTCGTGAATGGCTTTCAAACAGCAGTGATGTTAACAATATTCTGCCAGCAGCAGATAAATCCTCATGTCGGACTACTAAAGTTCTAGGACACATATGGAACACTGAAAACGACAGTATATCTTTGAAAAACACAGTAATGCCTACAGAAGCACAAGAGCCAACCAAACGCATTGTTCTGAAAACAATAGCATCCGTGTTCGACCCTCAAGGTCTGTTTTCTCCAGTATTACTCCGTGGGAAGGTTATGCTTCAAACATTGTGGTGTAAGGGTCTTGACTGGGATGACACGATTCCTCATGAGGATTTACATGCATGGTCGGACATAAAAGTAGACATTCAAAATATCTCAGATTATCAGCTACCTAGATGTGTTAAGATGGAAACAAATTGTGACACTCAGAACCGGCTAGTTTGTTTTTGTGATGCTTCTTCAAGCGCATATGCTACTCTGATATACCTACACCAGACAGATGGATATGATTCAAAGGTGGATTTACTGTTCGCTAAAACAAGGCTCACACCTGTGAAGGGAATGACCATACCCAGAGCAGAGTTAATGGCCGTACTGATTGGTGTTAGGTGCTTAAACTTTGTGCAACAACAATTGAAACTGTCTATAGTTGACAATTTCTTGTGGACAGATTCTCAATGTGTTCTCAAATGGATTTGTAGTGACAAAGATTTGACAGTGTTTGTAGCAAACAGAGTTCGTGAAATAAAATCTCATAGTGCTGTTTCATTCGGATATGTTTCTACAAAGGAAAATCCAGCAGATATTGCTACACGCGGTTGTACACTACAGAAGATTTGTGAAAATGAACTTTGGTGGCAGGGTCCACAGTGGTTGAAAAAACATCCAACAGAATGGCCAGGGTCAGAGGTCAGTATCAATCAGCAAGCAAGATATGACTATGAATCAGAATTGAAGAAACACAGGGAATCTAAAGAAGCAAGTTGTCTTTCTTCTATCAGAAGTGCCTGCGAAAGTGTTAATCAGTTGCATTCCCCATTCGAATTAGACGATAGAAAATATTCTTCAGTGACAAAACTGATTAGAGTTACCGCATATGCACTGCGGTTTATCAATAAGGTAAGAAAGTGTGCCAATCAATGTGCATATTTGACTAGTGAGGAGCTTAAAGACGCTGAAAGGATGTGGATAAGATTCATTCAAAGGAAACACCATGCTGACGTATTTCACGCTATCTCTGGCAAAACGCAAAATAATTTACAGAAACAGCTAGGGTTGTATGTAGATGAACTAGGTCTGTTACGGTGCAAAGGTAGACTCGAAAATTCTGACCTTACAGAAGGTGCAAGGCGACCAGCGCTACTACCCACCAAGGAAAACTTCACACGCCTTATGATCGAAAGAATTCACAAACAAAACTTTCACGCAGGTGCATCTCAAACCCTCAGTCAAATAAGGAACTCATTCTGGATTCCTAAGGGTCGCGCATGTGTTCGACAAGTGATTCAAAGTTGTATGGTTTGTAGAAGGCACGAAGGAGGCCCTTACAAACTTCCTCCAATGGCACCATTGCCACCACTTCGAGTTACAGAAGCACCACCTTTCTCTCGAACAGGATTGGATTACTTAGGACCACTGTTCATAAAGAGTGCTGAAGGAGCAAAGAAAATTTGGGTGTGTTTGTTCACTTGTCTTGTGATTCGTGCCGTGCATTTGGAAATTATACAGGATATGACAGCCCAGGAGTTCCTTTTGTGTTTCAGGCGATTTATTGCGCATAGAGGCTTACCAAGTGTGAAAGCACTGGAACAAAATTGCTAGAAATGTGGAAACAAGGTCAAAAACTACTCGATAAGTTCTGGAACACATGGAGAGAAGAATACTTACTTAGTCTTAGAGAAAGAACACAATCCCAAATACAGAGTAAAAGAATTCAGTCCTCCCATTTTCCAACCGCTGGAGACATTGTGCTTGTAAAGGACGACATTCCTAGGGGGTGTTGGAAATTAGCAAAAGTTGTTTCCCTTGTGTCAAGTCGTGACGGAGAAACACGTTCTGCGAAGGTACAATTGCCTTCTGGGCGGGTCATAGGACGCCCCTTAAATCTGTTGTACCCGTTAGAAATAACTGAAAATGTAGACACAATTACCCCGCAGAGTATTTCAAGTAAAACAAATACAACTCCATTAAGTGTACGACCCAAACGGAGCACCGTAGGTGAAACTCTACGGCGCATAAAAGAATGTTTGTCGTAAAATAAACATGTCATTACCTGTGCAGCTCGTGTGCCTGACAAATATACACAGGTAAAGATATTTTTAGCCAGAGGAGCAAAGACAGTATCGTATACCTATAACGGAGTCGTTTTTTACGAAACATGGTCTGCACGTGAATTGTATGGGTGTATATGTATGTAAAGTTCATAGTATATAGTATTATCAGTGCAGACAGTCATTGAGTTAACATCCTTATTAAATACAGTAACTGTGTTTCAGAATGCCAAGATATCTTTGTGACAGGTGTGGGAAATCATATAAGCATAAGAGAAATCTTAAAAGACACACCAAGGAGCATCATTCGGGCACAGAGCATTGGAATTGTGTGGAATCGTCGTGTGCGTCCAAGTTTATCCGCAGGAGCTATTTGTCACGTCACCTGGTCTGGGTACATGGTTACAACAAGAGCGACGCCATTGAAGCAACATTAAACGCACGTCGTGGAGATGTTCCCCAGCAGATAAGTGAATATGAAATGGTGAGCGATGATGATACAATTCTGGACTTGTTAGTAGAACGCGAAAATATGGTGACAGTGCAGGGTTATTGTGATACTGTCGGTGACTTCGAGGTAAACATGTTGGATGAGGGTACTAGTGATGTTGTGGAGGACTGTCTTGAAGGTGACATTGATGTTGAAGTGTTGGAGCCTGTAAGTGATAACCAGTTGCCGGACAGTGAAGCTGCTAATGCTAATGATATTAGTGTGGTAGGAGAGGTGGTTGCTGATAATGGTGGAGATGACGTTGGTGGAAACGGTGCTGATGTGGATGGTGACAGAGTTTCGGGGGATGAAGTGGCTGCTGCTAGTGACGCTGGCAGTGTAATTGTGATTAGTAGTGATGAGGACGAGACTGTGGCCATGGATAATTCATATGTTGTTGATGATATGTTCGTGGGAGCGGTGTTGCGGAGACGGTGGTATGTTGATAACAGACTTGTATATTCAAACATTACATGTTTCCAGCAGTATCATCAGTGGTAGACACTTCCTGCTGGGAGTGTCGCGAATGGCGCGAAGTTACGACGGAGCCATTTCATTGACTGTACGGTGCACGTGATGTAATAACTGCACGTGCTTCTGACGGAGCCTGGTGTCGTCGGAGCCCTTCGATTTATCGTGCAGCACGGGTTTTAAATGCTGCACGTTTCGTTTGTGGTGAGATGCCTCTGCTATATAAAGACAGAATTTTGTTATTATTGTCAATGTAAATAAGGGAATAAAAAAGTTAAAAGGTGTATGTTCTTGTCTTTCAATTAAAAATCTAAATTGTGTGGTAGATGAATTAAAAAATTGGATTAAAAGGATCTCTGCCACATATATGTTGTTTCAGAGAAGAAGATTTTTGAAGCTTTTTTTTCCATTATGAGTCTATGGGAGCTAAGGGGCCCCGGGGTGTGGCCAATTTGGACCCCAGGGTCATGACTGGCAGGAATTATGTAGGTCACCACTTGCCGTGCTAAATGCTAAATATCTAAGCTCTGGGCCCTGTAGTTTCAGAGAAGAAGATTTTTGAAGCTTTTTTTCCAATTATGAGTCTATGGGAGCGAAGGGGCCCCGGGGCGTGGCCCATTTGGACCCCAGGGTCATGATTGGCAGGAATTATGTAGGTGACCACTTGCCGTTGCTACATGCTAAATATCTAAGCTCTGGGCCCTGTAGTTTCAGAGAAGAAGATTTTTGAAGCTTTTTTTTCCAATTATGAGTCTATGGGAGCTAAGGGGCCACAGGGCGTGGCCCATTTGGAACCCAGGGGCATGATTGGCAGGAATTATGTAGGTGAACACTTGCCGTTGCTACATGCTAAATATCTAAGCTCTGGGCCCTGTGGTTTCAGAGAAGAAGATTTTTTAAGCTTTTTTTGCCATTATGAGTCTATGGGAGCTAAGGGGCCCAGGGGTGTGGCCAATTTGGACCCCAGGGGCATGATTGGCAGGAATTATGTAGGTGACCACTTGCCCTTGCTACATGCTAAATACCTAAGCTATGGGCCCTGCGGTTTCAGAAAAGAAGATTTTTGAAGCTTTTTTCCATTATGAGTCTATGGGAGCAAAGGGGCCCCAGGGCATGGCCCATTTGGCACCCAGGGGCATAATTGGCAGGAATTATGTAGGTGACCACTTGCCATTGCTACATGCTAAATATCTAAGCTCTGGGCCCTGTGGTTTCAGAGAAGAAGATTTTTGAAGCTTTTTTTTTCCATTTTGAATCTACAGGAGTTAAGGGGCCCCGGGGTGTGGCCAATTTGGACCCAAGGGGCATGATTGGCAGGAATTATGTAGGTGACCACTTGACATTGTTACAAGCTTAATATCTAAGCTCTGGCCCTGTGGTTTCAGAGAAGAAGATATTTTAAATTTTTCCCATTGTAAGTCTATGGGAGTAATATGTTGCCATGGCAACCAGAATTCCAATCTGATCAGCCCAAAAACCTTATGCAGCCTTTCCCCCTACCTGATGATGCTTCTCATGAAATTTGATCGAGATTGACCATTGGGTATTAGAGATATACTTATTTGAAATTGTTTTCGGACGCACTGACGCACGGACGGACGCACTGTCTGAACTTGGATTATACTTTCATTACAAAAAAAAAAAAAAAAAAAAAATATGTTGAAAACAGTGTTCAAATACAATAACTTTTATTATTATTTTCAATCAAGAAGACAAATACAATATTTTTTATCATTATTTTCAATCAAGAAGACAAACACACATAAAAATGGATCCTGCGGTGTCCTTTGGTATTCTGCGGTATTCAGACCGACCCGTCTTGTTTCCTTTGAGCTTGTACCGGTTTTTACCGCGAGTTAGGTTGAAAAATATGTTTTGTCGTGAGAGATATAACTACTTTATTAATAATTATTATTATTCATTTAAATAACGATGAGATTCGACAATTGAATATGCAATGGGGTTAATAGTGCCCGGTAATTATTATTATTTTGTAGGAGTTATATTTCGTCAAATAATTAGAGTTGTGATTTGGTTCCTCCCGGTCATTTCCGCAAGGTTGTCAAGGACGTAGACACACACAATTTTGTTAATGTTCTTTGAATTCGCTAACTAACATGAAGATCTGGACTTCGGAGCATACATTTGAGTAAGATTATTCTGTGCTTTTCACCACTCTTCTGCTCGGTCAAAACAAAATTAATGGTTGGTATATTTCAGTGAGATTGCGTATACTCACTTCCTATGTTATCGCGGATTCTACGTTATCGCGGACCTTAAATATCTCGCGAATTTTCGAACGTCACGCCCCCTAGCGTTTGTTTACGTTGGCTACCTTTCGAGGGAAACGTCAAACTCGATCTCTGTGAGAAAATCAGGCGACATGTCTAGAATACTGGTGAGTAAAATTTTATATTTATGAAAAACATGGAAAATATACGTTTTGTAATATACTGGAACTGCGTATTCTCGCGGCATGCGTATTCTCGCGGTAAACCGTTTTTCCCTGGTAAACAAACGTGCGCGCCACCCACCGGTTGTTTACGTATGCAAATCCGTCACGGAAGAGCTGCGCTAAGCTGTCATCTTGAAAATTTCCAAAATGTTTCGTTTATCGGTAAGTTTCGATTGAAAAATAATTATGGAGAGAAAAATAGTAAAAAGCCTACCTATCTGCTAACCCCCCTCCCATAAATATCCGTTTTTAATGAGATTTAAAAAAAAAAAAAAACTCCAGCTCTGATCCCTCCTATTCGTCTGCATATTAATATTCATGAATGAAACTGTAAACAAGTCACGTGATCGATGTGGGCTTTCCCGCCGATCCAAAAAATCTATGGAAGCAACTTGTTGTCACCAAACACGTTGTTTACACGTGTTATATTTTTCAAGTTACATACTTACAGAACATTCAAATTTATATTGGTATATATTAAATTAAAATAAATGACAATGCTATATACATATCCGATAAGAATAATATGTATTGTACAGTTTCATACCTAAAAAACATTTTGTATTGTTTAAATACGCAACCAGCAAAAAAGCCGGGCCACCGTATGGCCGACAGCGATACAACGTGACGTCGTATATCTATCGGCCCGACGTTGGTCCGCAAATGCCTGCTAGCAGAGTAATAAGTAATATTTCCATGTTGTCCATACCTCGAGCCTCTGGCAGGTGGTTTTGCACTTTCAGGCTACAACTAAAAACAAGAGAGTGAAGCCCTATGAGAAGGCTAATTTGCTGCGAGCTTTTGAAGCTACAAGAACTGGAATGTCGGTGTACAGGGCCTCCAGAGTTTACAATGTGCCTGAATCCACTTTGCGTGACAGAACACGGGGCTATGTGTCATTAGATGCTCATTCGGGGCCAGAGAGAATATTCTCCCATGAAGAAGAAAAAAAATTGGTTGAACACATCACATATATGGGAGATATTGGTTATGGGTACAGCAAAGGAAATATTCAGTTTATGGCTGCTGATTATGCCAAATCAGTTGGCAAGTCTGTTAAGGCTGCAAATGGCCTAAGTGACCGTTGGTTTTATGGTTTCCTTAAGCGGTGGCCTGAATTAAAATTAGCAAAACCCCAAAAACTTCACATTGCTAGAGCAAAAAGTGCATCCAGGGAGACAGTTGATAACTATTTCAAAGATCTGGGGCATGTGTTGCGAGAGAATGATTTAATTGGCGCCCCAGAGCGTATCTACAATATTGATGAAACGGGAATCAGCACAGAACACAGACCACCAAAGGTTGTATGCTCCAAATCAACCGACCCTCAAGCTGTTACGTCACCAAAGTCATCCAATGTCACTATCATTGCCGGTGCCAATGCCCTTGGTAATCATATTCCCCCATTTTATGTCTTCCCTGGAAAGAGATGGAATGATGATTTACTTGTAGGTGCTCCTGCTGGATCAGATGGAACGATGTCAGACTCCGGCTGGTCAAATGGGAAAATATTTGAACAGTATGTCATGGACCATTTCACAAAACATTCCTGTATAAGAGAGGGTAGTGATCAGAAACCCACCCTTATTCTATATGATGGCCACAAATCCCATTTATTATTAACACTCACAGAATGGGCAAGCAGAAGACAAGTTATCCTCTTTGTACTACCTCCCCATACTAGCCACATTACTCAACCACTTGATGTCGGCGTATTCGGTCCTCTTAAAAATCACTATTACAGGGAATGCCAAACATATATGCAAAATAACCCAGGGATTTCCATTACTAGGTACGAAGTTGCCAAGCTAACTGCAAGCCCATACTTGAAAGCACTTTGTCCCCAAAACATATTGTCTGGATTCAGTAAATGCGGCATTTACCCTTTCAATGACAAAGTGTTTACTTCAGCACAACTAGCGCCAGCCGTCATATACAGTGCACAAAAAGAAGTTGTACAGACTGAAAATGAATTGAGAGCAGCAGAAACCGATACCCAACAAGCCCAAGATGAGACGGTTGTATCTCCAGTTTTCACCGATAATTCATCAGATGCCAGAAGAATCGCCCAAACAGCTGACAATGTGGATACCGCGAAACATGATTTGCCCGAAAACAACAATGACATGACCATGAATAACAAAGCAGATGCATTTTTGAGTGCCAGAAAGATCACAACTGTTGTACAGAGACCAAAAAAAAAGTTTGTTCCTCCCTTTACGGTAACTGGAAACCTTATGAGTAAAACAAATTTTGATTACCTTGTAAACAAGCAATCTTCAGTAAAGCCAATGGAAAAGCCAAAATGTGAATTTAAGAAGGTATCAACCAAAGCAAAACCAAAGCAAGTTCCAAAAAATAATGCTAAACAAAAAAGCCCAAAGCCAAGCACGTCTGGTGTTACAACAAAGAAAGGTGGCCCAATATATCTTAACAGCCCAGACATATTTTCAGATAGTGACGACTCAATTCCCGACGAAGAGAAGTGTTGTGTATGCAAGCTCTTTCATCCAAAGGAGACCAGAGGTTGTGAGCAGCTTGTATTCACAAAGTGGGCACAATGTGACAAATGTCCTCATTGGGTTCATCTTCAATTCTGTACAAAAGTAAGAGTAGTCAGGCTCGGAGATAAATTCATATGCCCACATTGTTCAGATCTTTAGACCCTATTTCCAAAGAAACTTTCAAAACCCTTGTTATTTTTTGAAAATTTGGCTGCACTTTCTTTTTTTTTCGTGTTCATAATTTTTGTGTTACTGTTTTCTTAAATTGAACTGAAATGATGACACGTCTAGGCCACCACAGACAGCTTTTTCAACATACCGCGGGAATATGACGTCAGCATCCAAAATGGCGACCGGCTGGGTGGTGTTGTTTACGTGGGGAAACGACGGGATTCGCTGATGGAAAATGACAAAGGATGACGTTACAAGACGATTTGAATAAAAAAGGTGAGAACATTTATGCTTAATTATATTCATATATGTATGTACATCTGTCTATCGAAGGTTCGATCGTAAGTACCGCGGAAATACGCAGCGCCAGGCTATATCCGGTACCCCCTTATCAGAAAAATCAGCCCCGGAACCCTTATTTTCAACTTTGTCATATATTTGACCCGGGAATTCGGTCGTCTGAGTTTGACATTTGTCACGTGCACACCGAAAGTCACGTTATTACCAAATATGGAACTGGGATGTCACGGGACATGACGTCACGATGTAAACAACATGGCTGCTTATTTCAAATCGGAAGAAAAATAATTGTTTTAAAAAGAAGATTAAAGTGAAGTTTAGCTCATAAAAAGGATCAAAAGGTTTGAATCGATTGCAATAAAGGTGTTTTCAATGTTTGTGGATGGAAAATTGAATGGCTGTAGCGATAATTGAGATTTCGTCGGTGACCATTTTTTGACAGTTGGGCGAGCGGTTATTCAAAGGGATCTAGATGACGGAAATCGGGTATTTTAGTTTCATTTCTCTCAATCAGATGATAAATAGACAATTTTCTGAATAATTATTTGGTCTAAAATAATTTTTTTTTAAATGCAAAATGCCTACGGCTCGACAGAAATTTACCTTTTACGCAGTCACCAATGGGAGAGAGAATGGTGTTTATACCAACTGGCCTCAAGCATCTGACTCGGTATTAGGGTTTGCAAATGCTAAACATAAAGGTTTTTGCACATTTAGCGATGCTGCTGAAGCTATGGTCACTGCCGGTTTGAATGATTTCAAAGTATTTGATGGTCAAAACACTTACACCAGATGTGATTATGAAAACAACAAAATAAAAGGGGGAACCATGTCTGCAATGTCTGACACACCAAATTCTGCAGTTAAAATACATGTTTCTGATGAAGATGTTTTACAGGAAACAGGCTCTTGCAATTCCAGGAAAGGAGACGGTATTAAACAGCCTGAAAATATTGTTAGTACACAAAATAATTCTATACATACCGTGTACATTGATGGCAGTTGTATTCGAAATGGTTCGGCTTCAGCTCAGGCTGGGTTTGGGTTGTTTTGGGGTGATGGACACTCATGGAACTGCAGTATACCCCTGCCATCAGAGATAACGCCTACCAACAACAAAGCAGAGTTAAGGGCAGCAATAAAAGCAGTGCAAGTTGCCAGGGAAAATGACCTGACGGAGTTGATAATCAATTCAGACAGCAAATATGTAATAAATGGTATTAACGAGTGGGTGCAGAAATGGACAGACAATGGCTGGAGAACAGCAAGTGGTGAACGGGTAAAAAATAAAGAAGAATGGACAGAACTTGTACAACTTGTCAATAGTAGTAAAATTAAAATCACATGGCAACATGTCCAGGCACATTCTGGCATTGCGGGTAACGAAGAGGCGGACAGGCTGGCATTGCAGGCAGCAAAGGGAGAGATATTGTGCGTTCAAGCAAAAGGTCTGTTCCAGGAAACACCAAAATCCACAATAAAGTGTACTACTGCAAATCAAATGGTTTCGAAAGATCAGCACAATGTTGGGGGAATAGATGAGAAAACTGATTTCAATACTGGTAATAATCAGCAAGATTTAAAATCACAATCCAGTGTGCAGACAACCCCAGTAAGGAAAAAAAAAATCAAAGACAAAAGTGAAACGCCTGTTCCTGGGTCTTTGAATGGCTCTTTCATAGCAATGCAAGGGAAAACAGACACTCAACAGAAAATTCCACAATGTGACCAGTCTGCTAGTGCCCAGAGTGAACAAAATGCAAAAGTGTCAAAAAATGTGGAAAGTTTATTAGAAAATACTATGTTTGAGCTACACCAAATGAAACAGCACCAAATTGAATTCAGAGAGGTAGTTATAGATAAACTTAACAAAATCGAAGAAAGGCAGCAGAAAATTGATTCTACAATGTCAGTCATTACAAACAAAAATGAAGCAGTATCCTCAAATATTCAGAAATACTGTGAGAAAATAAACAGTTATGAAGAAGCTTTACAAATAATCTCCACAAAATGTTCAGATTCTACTAATGAGGATAAGCGTGAAATAATATGTCTGCAGAAGAGAGTAGATTCACAGCTTGATGCGGTTGGGACTACTGTTCGGTCAATTGAAAACTCCCTTTCAGTTCTGAAACAAGGAGTTGATAAGGTGTCAATGGACTGTAAATCTGAATTTAAGAACTTAGAGTCTACAAATAGACAGCTTCAGCAGTCAGTTTTTGAAGTAAACAAAGATGTAAAGGCTACAAAGGGAGTCATAACTGATATAGAAAAATGCCTGACAGAAATGTCCAAGCAAGAGGAGTTTGTGAAATCAACTAAATCAATGAAACACCAGCTTCTACAGACAGAAACAAGTGTGTTGGAGACATCAAACACATATGGCAGGCTCTCAGTAGATAATGAAGTAACTTTTAGACATGTAAACCCTGAGGTTGAAAATGAAATTGTTATCACAGGAGTAGACCTACCTCATAGAGAAAAGATTAATGAGATTCCATGTACACCTACAAATGAGTATGAAAAGGCATCAACTTCAAGTGATAGGTCTGTCAGTGCAGAGGACCCAGCAGGAATCTCGGATGAGGGAAATAGTTCTGCATCAAAGGAACCAGAGAAAAATGTCACAAGCACAAAGAGAGAAACAGTGTGCCTTCTAGGTGATTCTATATCAGGCCAAGTCAACCCAGCATTATTGGGAAAATCAACAAAGACCTTTGTAAAAAAGCTAAAAGCTTCAACAATACAAGATGTAAATAAAATGAAAGATCAAGTGAAGGATGCCAAAGTTATAATTTTACATACTGGTATTAATAATATTAGGCAGCCATCTTCGACTGAGGATAATGTATTCAACATGTTCAAAGCTATGGAATCTTTAAGGGACATTGCACCAGATAGTAAGTTAATATTGTCGAAGCCTATTCCCATTGGTGACCGCAAATTAGATGTTGAAAGGAATATTTTCAGTGCAAGTGTTGAAAAGAAGCTGATAGAGAGTGAACAATTTAAAAATGTATCATTCATAGACCATAGTAATTTGGCATCCCAGGGATTACCAATTATACATTTTTACAAGCAGGACTTGGTACATTTATCAGCAGCTGGTGTGGATACTTTTGGAAATAATTTGTACCGAGCAATCATACAAATACTAAAGAAGGATGATTTCAGCCCAGATGGTCATTTTAATTGGAAAGGTCACTTAAATCAGGAGGGGCGCTCTAACCAGGAGGGGCGCTCTAATCAGGAGCGGAGCTCTAACCAGGAGGGATGCTATAATCAAGAGGGGCGCTCTAACCAGAAGGGACGCTATAACCAAGAGGGGTGCTATAATCAGGAGGTGCACTCTAACCAGGTGGGACGCTATAATCAGGAGAGGCGCTGCAATCAGCAGGGGCGCTCTAACCAGGAGGGGTGCTCTAACCAGGATGGACGCTATAATCATGAGGAGCGTTATAATATGGAGGGACCCTATAATCAGGAGGGACGTTACAATCACGATGGATGCTATAATCAGGAGGGCCGCTCTAACCAGGAGGGACGCTACAATCAGGAGGGACGCTTAAATCGAGAGGGGCGCTTAAGTCAGGATATGCGCTCTAACCAAGAGAGACACTTCAACCAGGAGAGACACTTCAATCAGGATGGACGCTTTTATCAGGAGGGCCGCTTAAATCGAGAGGGGCGCGTAAGTCAGGAGGTGCGCTCTAACCAGGAGGGACGCTACAATCAGGAGGGACGCTTTATTGAGGAGGGACGCTTAAATCGACAGGGGCGCTTAAGTCAGGAGGTGCGCTCTAACCAGGAGGGACGCTTTTATCAGGAGGGCCGCTTAAATCGACAGGGGCGCTTAAGTCAGGAGGTGCGCTCTAACCAAGAGAGACGCTTCAACCAGGAGAGACACTTCAACCATGATGGACGCTTTTATCAGGAGGGCCGCTTAAATCGAGAGGGGTGCTTAAGTCAGGAGGTGCGCTCTAACCAGGAGGGATGCTACAATCAGGAGGGACGCTTTAATGAGGAGGGCCGCTTAAATCGAGAGGGGAGCTTAAGTCAGGAGGTGAACTCTAACCAGGAGAGACGCTTTTATCAGGAGGGCCGCTTAAATCGAGAGGGGCGCTTAAGTCAGGAGGTGCGCTCAAACCAGGAGAGACGCTTCGATCAGGAGGGGTGCTTAAGTAATATGCGCTCTCACCTGGAGGGACGCTACAATCAGGAGGGACGCTTAAATCAAGAGGGGCGCTCAAACCAGGAGGGACGCTATAATCAAGAGGGTTGCAGAAATCGAGATGAACGCTATAATCAGGAGGGACGCAATCACCCGGAGGAACGCTCTAACCGGGAGGGGCTCTATAATCAGGAGGGAAGCTACAATACGGAGGGACGCTATTATCACAAGGGGCACTCTAACCAGAAGGGGCGCTTGTATCCAGAAGGGCGTTATAATCATGATGAGCGCTCTAACCAGATGGGGCGTTATAACGGATGTCATAATCAGGAGGGGCGCTTTAATCATCAGAGGCGCTCTACTCAAGAGAGACGTTACAATTATGGGGGACATTATAACCAGGAGGGGCTCTTTTATCAGAAGGGGCGCTATTACCAAGAGGGACACTTTTAGCCAGAAGGACCAATATATTGTTAATCAACAGTTAAATGTTTTCAATATTATAAAGACAATTATCATGTTGTGAGTGTTACATGAGAGGTGAAAATGAGGAATTATTATTCAGAGACATTACTTCATAACTTAAAATACGTGTATTACAGTTTTCATTTAAATTTAAATGACATCAGAATATCAATGTTGTTCTTCAAACAATTAGTACAAATTGACAGACAATTTTGTATATATTAACTTTTACATACATGTAAATGTCAAGTATTTGGTCTAAATACTGAATAACAATGCTTTCTTACATTGATACTTATATATTAATCTTAAATTAATGGTCTAAAATAGAGGATCTTGCATGAGTGCTCATGCATTGTTGAATTTGTTGAACGAGTTGAGGTAAGGGGATGGGATGTGAGGCTTTGCCGAGCATGTTATTCCTTTTCCTCAACAAGTTTAGTAGATTCAATAAGGCATGAACAGGAATGCAAGATTCTATTTATCATATGACTTTAAAACGCTATTTATTCACAATTTGTAAGCAAAAGAGTCAGTATTCCGCCATGCGTGGGCGTGACTTCGTTAACGGCGTTGTACATGTAACGTTACGGAGAGTTACTAATTTGCATATTTAATCCACTAGTGGATTACGGAATTGATGCATGGCGTTATTACACTCTCAGACACAATGTCACATGATAAAGCTTAATATGTCTTTACTTCACTTTAATCTGTCTTATTTGAAACAGTTACATGCAACATGGTTTACATTAATTCTGAAAACTTAATGACAGTCAGTTGCTGGAATATTAATGGTTTGGAGTGTAAGATTAATGGTGTTAAGGCTAATAAATTACATGATAGTGAGGTGATTAACAGTCTTACCGGATCTGACTTTATAGGTCTGGTTGAAACGCATGCTGACAATACCACTGATATTTCTTTGAAAGGATATTATGTGTTTCGAAAAGACAGACCTAAACATAAGAAGGCATGGAAGGCATCAGGTGGCATTGCAGTTTTTGTAAAAGAATCTTTACGGCATGCATGTAAATTTGATCCTTTATCTGATAGTGATGTTATCTGGGTTAGGGTTCTAAAAGAGTTTACTAATCTAAGTAATGATTTATTTTTAGCTTTTTTATATCTTCCCCCTATCAATTCGAGTTATGGTAAGGCTAATGGAGCTGATATTATTAAAAAAATCGAAAAACACATTGAATTCTTTTCCTGTAAGGGAAAAGTTTTAATATGTGGCGACTTAAATGCAAGGGTTGGCGACAACATGGATGTATTAGAAAAAGAGGATGAACCTCATATTCCTTTTCCACATGATGGTTCTTATGAATTTATCCTTCCACGTGTGTCATGTGATGATAAAACAGTTAATCAATATGGTAAATGGTTAGTGGACCTGTGCACTGATAATCAAATGTATATTGTAAATGGACGCACATTAGGTGACCTCACTGGCAAATTTACATGTCACACTCCAAGAGGAAGTAGCGTCATAGACTACTTCATAGCAAGTAGGCCATTGTCTAATATAATCTTTAGTATGTGTGTAAATGATCTTAGCCTTTCTTCTGACCATTGTTTGTTAACAATAAAGGTAAAAGTAGGTAGAGATTTTCTATCTGATGAAAATGTTTCAAAGGATAGTAATAATAATTGTACTCATTTACCTGATACATTTGTATGGTCTGATGGAGCAAAAGTTGAATATCAAGCAGCATTTAACACTTCAGAGGTAAAAAGTAAGCTTTCAGATATTGACTACGAAGTAGATTCAGATAATGTAAATATTCAGTGCCTAATAGATAAGTTAACAGATGTTTTGATATCAGTAGGAAACAAAACTCTGCGAAGAAAATCATTCAAGCTTAAGCGTAAAAACATGTGTAAGGTTAATAAAAAGTGGTATGATAGCAACTGCAAGAATTTACTGAGGGAAGTCAAGACAGCAAAAAATTCGTTTAATCGTAGTGTTTTCAATAACAATTTAAGGATTCAATATTATAAAAAATTAAAAGAATATAAGAGATTGATAAAGTATAAAAAGCGAAAGTTTAAAGATAATCTTACAAACATGTTGAGCAATGCAATGGAAAATGACCCCCAGACAGCATGGAAAATCATACATGAACTTAAAAATGACTCTTTACCAGCTGATAAAGCAGAAAAGATTAACCGATCGGAATGGTACAATCACTTTCGAGACCTTTTAAAAAGTAATACAGAACAAATAGATGCTGAGAGACTTGATACAATCAGAGAAGAACTTCAACAATTTGAAAGTGATGTGAAGACTGGTAACATAGATTATGAAATAAATGAAAAAGAAATTTTAGATGCATGTAATAATTTAAAAAATAATAAAGCTAGTGCCTATGATATGGTGAAGAATGAAATGATTAAATCGGCCTTTCCTTTCATAAAACAAACATTAGTTAATGTTTTTAATAAACTTTTAAAACTAGGACAATTTCCATCATCTTGGACCGAAGGAATTATTGTCCCTGTTCATAAACAGGGCAGTGGTGTAGACCCAAACAATTACCGAGGTATTACTTTGAACAGTTGCTTTGGAAAATTATTTTGTCATGTTTTAAATAGTAGAATCTCCAATTATTTAGAAAACAAATCATTTATTATCAGAGAACAGGCAGGATTTAGAAAGCATTTCCGGACTTCTGACCAAATCTTTATTCTAAAAACAATAATTGATAAATATATTCAAAGAAATGGCAAAGGAAATAAACTTTATGCATGTTTCATTGATCTTAGGAAGGCCTTTGATACTGTCTGGCATGAGGGTTTATTATTGAAATTGCAGAGAGCTGGTATCAATGGAAATGTGTTTCAGCTACTAAAATCAATGTATCAAGGGTCTATATCTCGTGTAAAATGCAAAAATATTCTGACTGAGCCCATTACTATAACTCAAGGTGTGTACCAGGGTAATGTACTCAGTCCCTTGTTATTCAATATATTTATTAATGATATTGGGAACAATATGAATTTTGATGATGCACCAATTTTAGATGATTCTAGAGTGAGTCATTTATTGTATGCAGATGATTTAGTCTTATTGTCAACTTCGGAGAGCGGTTTACAAAGCAATATAGATAAGGTATATGAATTCTGTAAGAATTGGGGTTTGGCAATTAATATTAATAAGTCGAAGGTTATGACGTTTTCAAAATCTGGCCGGCTGCCTAGAGACAGTGCACAGTTTGTAGTTGGTGCAGAAGCTCTGGAATATGTTAATCAATATAAATATCTTGGTGTAAATATCTCCAACACGGGCAAGTTTTCAGTTGCAGAGAAAAACCTAAGCTTGAAAGCCAGTAGGGCTTTATTTTCTATTAAGCAGAGTATCTTCAATAAAACACTAAAACCCTCAGCAATTTTAAATATTTTTGATGCACTTGTTAAACCTATTGCCCTGTATGGTTGTGAAGTTTGGTCTGCTTATAAACCTTCTTTTCAAACTAAATCTATTGACGAATTATTTGAGCTGTCATTTAAAAGCACTAATGATTTTGATAAAGTACATACACGTTTTTGTAAATTTGTTCTTGGAACACATTCAAAAGCCTCGAATTTCGCTGTATACAGTGAACTGGGTCAATTCCCTCTCTTAATAACAATATTAACTAGCTGTCTTAACTTCTGGTTGCATATCATACAGTCAAATAGGGATACACTACTCTCAAAAGCCTACATGGAGCAAATAAACAGCAGTATGGATAAAAGTCGTTGGGCTTTATTCATTAAAAATATCTTACACGACTTAGGATTTTCTCATGTTTGGAATAACCATAGCACCTTTAATTCTTTTGCCCTTCTTAATTCAATTAAACATAAGCTGAAAGAACGTTATATATCCTTCTGGTACAAACGCTTATCAGGTGATGAAGGAATGAGGAAATTGCGTACATATAAGATACTTAAGCAAAATTTTGGCCGTGAAACTTACATTGAAGATATATATGACAAGGATATAAGAAAATGTATCTGTTCACTTAGAATAAGTACACACAAACTCAGAATTGAACGAGGGAGGTATTGTGGTGAAACTGTAGAAAATAGATTGTGCACTGTGTGTAATGAAATTGAAACCGAAGTACATTTCTTATGTCAATGTCAAAAATACAAGAGTTTAAGGGGAAAAATGTTTGAAAGTATTTATGGAACTAACTGCATTTCAGTCACTGATCCGGATGCCTTATTCTATGAGTTGTTGACCAGTCAAAACAAAAACATTCTCAAGGCTGTTGGTAAATTCATTCAAGATTGTTCAGTCACATAAGTAGTATATTTAAAACTTTATATGCCCAGAATGTTACACTCCAAATCATTGATTTCATTGCATGTTTGTGAGAGTGTTATGTGAGAGAAAGATAATGTTTCTTATTGTTGTTCAAATTGTATTATATGTATTGTTTGCCATTAACCCACTAGTGGGTACAGCAGTGCAATAAATTCTATTCGTGATAAAACAAGAAGTATAGTGCAGTTCAAGTCAGCAGAAAAACCAATATATTGAAACCGTTATGAAATCAAAATACATTTCTGACTATTTTGGCTCAAGTTATTAAATTTTATTTTCAATTATTAACTTTAAGATATTTTAATGTTTATTTCATTAATTTATTTATATGTTTTACCTGTTAGTTTGATAAAATTAGCAAAAACATTTGTCAGTATGCTGCACAAGGTTTTCGCTGATTTTATTAACTAAAACATAGACCAGTTGTAGGCTGTGGTGCGAGTCATGCGTCTTAATAAGGTTTCTCATGTCTTCCAGGATGTACCCGTCAAGAAAAGACGCCTCCAGTATGACCGGGCAAACCTACCAAGGGCATTTGAAGCTACCCAGAATGGTATGTCGGTGTGCAGGGCTGCAAAACTCTACAGCGTTCCAGAATCAACTCTGAGGGACCGCACCAGGGGCAACGTTACAGTTGATGCAAAAAATGGTACTGGGACACTACTGGCAACAGAAGAGGAAGAGAAGTTGGTAGATCATTTAAAGTACATGGCAGATATAGGCTACGGCTACAATAAATCTAGCATACAGTATATGGCCAGAGATTATGCAATGTCATTAGGAAAGAGTGTGCCAGCTTCAGACTCACTAAGTAACTGCTGGTTTTATGGCTTTATGGGACGTTGGCCTACATTGAAAGTGGTTAAGCCTCAAAAATTAGCTATTTCCAGGGCTAAGTCGGCATCACGGGAGGTTCTGAGTAAATACTACAGGGAGCTTGGCACAATCCTTTCCACTAATAATCTTAAAAACAAACCTGAAAGGATTTATAATATTGACGAAACAGGCATTTCAACTGAACACACTCCTCCTAAAATAGTATGTGATAAAGACACGAATCCTCAAGCTGTAACATCCCCAAGAGGATCGACAATCACGGTTATTGCAGCTGGAAATGCTCTTGGGAACACCATTCCACCATATTATGTATTCCCCGGAGCCAGATGGAATGATTCTCTCCTGTTGGGGGCGAGTACCGGATCAGCAGGTGAAATGTCAAAGAGTGGTTGGTCGTCGTCTGCAGTATTTCAGAACTATCTGACATAGCATTTTGCTAAGTATGCCAATATTGCACATGGATCAAATGCTGAACCAACATTAGTTTTATATGATGGACATCGGTCACATATATCATTAACACTTACAGAATGGGCTAAGACAAACAATGTAATCCTCTTTGTATTACCACCTCACACCAGTCATCTGACACAACCTTTGGACGTCGGTGTATTTGGGCCTTTTAAGGCAATGTACAATAAAGAATGCCAGACGTATATGAAAAACAACCCGGGGCTTACAATTACCAAATATCAAGTTGCTGAGCTTACTTCCAGGCCATACATTAAGTCTTTAACACCGGACAATCTGACTGCTGCCTTCCGCAAAACTGGAATTTATCCATTTGACAGTTCGGTAATATCAGACTCGCAGGTAGCTCCAGCTGTAATATATCCGAGTCAACCAAATGAACGGGCTGATGGTGAATCAAATGAGACATCACATCAAGATGCAACCTTAATAGAAGAACAGCAAGACCTAGACCAATCAACCCAACACCAACATGAACCTAATCAGTCAACTTGTGATCAAGAAACACCAAAAACCACTTCCACACTTGACCCAAAGGAATCTTTCTTCCAACAGAGAACTATCACTTGTGCTGTCAATAACAGAACTAAGCGAAAATTTGTACCGCCTTTCATTGCTGGCAACCTCCTGAAAAAATCTGTTACGGACATATTACATGAACAAGCCATTAAGAAGCAGTCATTGCCAGCTACGTCATGTAACCCTAAACTGGAGAAAGATCTAAAGAAAAAACAGCCATTGCCCAAGAAGTCATCGACGTGTAAGACCAAAAAATCCAAAACATCTAATATTAAAGCTGTTGTTAGGGATGAGCCATTGCCAAGTACTTCTGGCTTCAGCAAGGCAGGAGGTCCCATAGACTTGATCTCAAATGAGGACATGTCCACATGCAGCAGTGATTACAGTAGTGACACAGAGGAAGATAAGTGTTGTGTATGTCATGCATTCCAGCCAGAGGAAGTAAGGAAGTGTCAGTCAGTTATCTTTGTGAAATGGGCTAAATGTGACTATTGTAATCACTGGACTCACTTACAGTTCTGCTCAGATGTCAGGGTCATCAGAAGGGGTAGTGAATTCCGTTGTCCTCACTGCCCCTCTCCAACTCAGTAGAATTTTTTCAAAGAAATTTAACTGTAAATATGTTAGTTGGTGTTTCAAGTTAGTTTCAATATGTTTCATGACGTTAAAACTGCTGTATGAATCATAGTTCATTTACAAAATATGTGTGTTCAAAACTGCTGCATTGGTCTTACACGGGGAGTGCACTATATGGTTAGGTGAACTCCGCGATAACATAGGAACCTCATTCTGAATCGACCTTGACATGTAATGGCTGCCGATGGACGAGTTTCAAAATAAATAGAAACAACAAACGAAATTGTACTGTGTTGAAATACACAAGGATGAATGCTTAAAACATTAATAGGATAAACTTGCTGGTAAGTTCTATTAATAAATTATTTATTTAAATCAAAGCGTTAAGTCCGCGATAACATAGGATCCCGGGATAATTGTCACTCTCAGCGCAATGAGAAACGTGACTCCAATGTGACAGTGTGATACCGGTTCTCAGCATCAAGGAGAGTTTAGCAAAGGTAAGGTGTAGGGAGAATATTGTCAAAGTTCATTGGGTGCCGGGACACAAAGATATTGAGGGGAATGAGTTGGCAGATCAACAAGCAAAGGCGGCAGCAGCATCAGAGATGATTAAAAATAATGAGGTAAAACCGACCCTGGACAAGAAAGAAGCAGTACGGGAGTGTAAATCACAGGGAAGAGAAAAATGGGAAAGAAGGTACAAGTGCTCAGACAAAGTGAATGTATTGCAGGATATAATTGGGGAAGTGGGAAAAAGGATCTGTCATGGAGATAGGGACAGAAGGACTTTCTCTGCAGTAAATCAGGTGCTGTGTGGACATTCAATCTTAAATGATCACCAGGCAAAAGTTAACAAAGATCAGTCAAGTTTGTGCGAGACATGCAACATGAAAGAGAATGTGGATCATTTTCTTTTTCACTGTCAGAGATTTAAATCAGAAAGGGATACTTTAGAGTATAATGTAGAAGAGATTCTGGCCAGGGAGGAGGTGAAATTGGTAACAGACATTAACTTGAAAGTGTTGACAGGCATGATTGAAGACATTAGTAAGCAAGGAAGGAAGGAACTGACAGATGCACTGATGGAATACATCAGGAGCACTAAAAGATTTTGAAGGTCATTGTATTATGAGCATCATGTGTTTTTCACATAGGGAAATGCACAAGTGACTTACTTAAGTACCATGAGTTTATAGGTAGCGAAAAAATGCCTTATAGATATACAACAACAACGGAATCGAGACAATTCATCGACAAGACAATTCATCGACACGGTTTTTGGAGACAATTCATCGACACAACTGAAGACAACTCATCGACACTTTTTGAAGACAATTCATCGACACATTATTATGTTGAAATTATACACAACCTGATAAAATGAAGACAATGTTTTGAATATAAAATTATCTATTGATCAAAATTACGAATTAAAAAAAATTAATTCAATATTTTGGCTTATTGACCATTTTAACCGCAATGGTTTGCCTCGTCTGATTTGATGTCGCAAAAAGTGACTGTCGGGGTGCTGTCTCAAAGTAATTGAGGATAGCATGTAGCTTTTAGGATGCTGATTGCTATGTAGTGGCAATATTGATAGTACGACCACTGGAGTTGAAGGATAATTTAGCCTCGAAATTTGTACAATTCGCATTTAGATACCTAATTCTGATCATGAGGCGTCTGAGCTGGGCCTACACTGTTTGTCAGGGTACCCGTTTTGGGGTATATGGTACTAAATGGGATTAATTACGTTTACGTTCCATATTTCTGCCTATAAACGTTAGGCGTTATCGTTAGAATCGTTTTGATTTGAGCAGAATCTTATTTAATGCTGAAGTTTCAGCTTGACATAAATAAAAATCAATAATGAGTTCCTTTAAGAGCAATGAAAACATTCATAAGAACGAAGATGGGTCATACTACGTAGTTTCGGCTAATAAAGCCTCATCAGTGACCCTGTAATGATCCGACAAAGAAAACCAGAAGAAACATACTGCAATTTTGTGAATTTCGAATAGGCAGTCGATTCAAAGACTGAAATAAAGCCTGTATTGGCGAACAGTGAAGCTTTTGACGAGACTGCGTGGATAATTCCCTATTATTATCAATATTCGAACAACAAAAATTTAGGGAAAAATGCAAACATACATGTAAATTACAATCCAGCTTCACTTTCCATCTTTTTTATTTTGATTATGAAAGTTTTGAATAATATTTGACCAAGTTCCGTATACATTTTCTTTTATGCGGTTAAAATGGTCAATAAGCCAAAATATTGAAATATTTTTTTCTAAATTCGTTATTTTGATCATAAACGTGATAATAGATCATTTTATTTTCAAAACAGTGTCTTCATTTTATCAACTTGTGTATAATTTTAACATAATAATGTGTCGATGAATTGTCTTCAAAAAGTGTCGATGAGTTGTCTTCAATTGTGTCGATGAATTGTCTCCAAAAACCGTGTCGATGAATTGTCTTGTCGATGAATTGTCTTGTTCCCACAACAACAACTACCGGTTGTGATATGCTGATCTTACAGATTTTAAACAACGGGCGCGTTTTTCGCCAAGTTTAATAAAGCCACAAATATGACAAAGAATTTCATCGGAAGTTTAAATAAAAAATTTACAATCTGTTGAATAGAGAAGGTTGTTGCGAAAGACCGGCGCACATGGACGACCCCACATGGACCATGGTCATGCGGCTGTCTGGTACAATTGAATCGAGACAATTCATCAATAAGACAACTCATCGACACGGTTTTTGGAGACAATTCATCGACACAAGACAACTCCTCGACACCTTTCGAAGACATTTCACTGACACATTTCATTTCATTTCAAAGCCTTCTACTGGCCGAGATAACTCACAAGTATAATCTTTCACAAGTAGTGTCTGCGTAATAACTCATAGACATAGTATAGAGGATTATTTTTTTTTTCCCTCCCTCTTTCACCCAACCAGAGCTCTCAATAGGATTTTGAAAACAGGATTCCAGGAATCCTTCCTTGTAAAAAGTTGGATTCACAGATAAAAAGTTGGATTCCCACATAAAAAGTTGGAGTTCTGATCTTGATCGCGCATAGAACATAGACAAAAACTTCTTATTATCAGGCTACACGTCCATATGAAAAACTGTATACTTTCATGGCTCCCAAACTCTTTTTTTCTGATAAATGCATTTAATAACTTCGTTCCAAACATGTAGATTGTGGGTACTAGTTAGAAATATTTCACTGATATGTCTATTCCCCCCCCCCCCCCACCCCCCACCCAACCCCATGCAGTTGCTCAGATTTATTCTCACACTTGTAGTGAAATAATGCCACATAAAAATAATCTAGTATAAGGATAACAGCAGATATAATGTAAACCCAGATCAGAAAAGCAGCATTCTATTTAGCTATATTTGTGCGTATATGTACGTGACAGTAGCTCAATTATTTTTAATTGGTGTAAACAAATACGTAGGGGAAGCATCCTAACCACGTCTGACTTCCTGTAATTGTTAAGAATGATTGTATTTTGAAGAACTACACACATTTTTGTCACCAGTAAACGTCGAAACACACTTTGACGGAGCGATAAAAAGTACGATCGTGTAGTCGCGAAAATACATGACATTGGTAATTCGTCAATTATATCGTCTTCGCCGTAACCCTGGTTTAACTAAACGTGATATTTTACCGACTCATGCTAATCCGTTGATGATATGAGCTTACATCAATTAGTAAACTAATTAATTGTAATCCGTAATAACACGGGGATTAGCGCAGCGAGATTAAACAGGTACAATCATTTTTAACACGTGCCGCAAAAATACCTGTCAATATAGGTCACATCTACTGATTTGTAGCACGTGCGCTTTCAACATAAAAAGCCGCGCCGCATTTGATCTTTTATTGGTATTGCATAAGCGGCCTAAATTAGCTTCTGAATTTACCGCTTCTGTAATTTTAGACGCGTGTCGCAATAAAAACATGCGTACACAAGAATCGCCGGTTGTGAATTTTACGCGTACAACGGCAAAAGTTGGCGTAAAATACGCAGAATCCTGCGTTTCCGAGAGCTCTGCCAACATGATGAAAATCAGACATAAACAGCAATCAACAGGGTTAAGATATAGATAAGACCATTAAGCATGCACTCTGAATACATATTTATTGTTGCACTCCATCCTACAAAGAGACAATTATTATCATTATTATTGTTATCATTATTATTATTATTATTATTTTAAAATGTTCAGGGGGTACTCATGTAATCATATCACATTTCCAGCTTCTTTTGACTCTGCTGCATCTGCACCTCTCCTGGGCTTCATCAGTAACCATCCCGGCACCGCTGCAATCTGAGGAGAAAAATTGTAAAGAAAAACACCAAGTGCCCCAACCGGGGACCGAGCCCACGACCCTGAGGCCAAAAAGCAAGCGAGTCAAACACCAGGCCAAAAGGTTCGGGCCAGCCAGACCGGTCAGTTATGCACTCCAAATAAGGGGATTTATTATGGCGTGCTACTTCATTCCTCTATCCTACAAAGAAACCAATATTTGTGTGAAGGTAATTGTGGATCATAGGTAATGAAGGGTAATTATGGATAAGTGGTATACTCGCTTCTGATGGTACCAAGGGTTCCATGGTACCGAGGTAAACAATATTTTGCTGCATTTTGAATCTTATACAATTCACATGGGCTTGATAGCCTCACATCAATGAAGTAGGATATATATCTTTCCATTGAAAAACGACCACTGGAATTGAAGGATAATTGAGCCTCGAGATTTGTACAAATACCATCCAGAACACTCATTATGAAAGCTGACACACAAGCTGAGTTATAATAACTGACATCGAGGTAATCATGTCAGTCAAGTCATCTTATCAACTGATGAGCGTGTACAAGCTCATCAACATCGAGGTAGCCATGTCACTGAAGTATCCAATCTATTGAGGATATCAATTGATGCTGGCGTACAAGCTCATTGTGATTAACAGTCAAACACCCTATTATTATCAAAATTAAAGCAACAAAAATTTAGGGGAAAAATGATAACATATATGTAACACACATCAACTAATATCCAGCTGCACTTTCCATCTTTTTTATTTTAATTATGAAAGTTCTGAATAATATTTGACCAGGTTCCCTATACATTTTCTTTTATATCATGTTTTTAAAATAGAATGTGTAGTTTATGTACGCCAGCAGTTAAAATGATCTCTTAATTGTCATCAATAAGCTCAAATATGGAATTAATAATTTATTAATATATTCAAAATTTTGATCATAGACGTGATAGTAGATCATTTTATTTTCAAAACATTTTCTTCATTTTAAAAATATCAGATTGTGTATAATTTCAACATAATGTGTCGGTGAGTTGTCTGCAATTGTGTCGATGAATTGTCTTCAAAAACCGTGTCGATGAATTGTCTTGTTCACGGTACAACAGCACTCAGAGAGCTATGAGCTAATCCACCTAAGGGTGGATCCTCTTATCCCAAAATAATCCAATTTAAACAATAGCCTTGTCAAAGGCCTTGGTATTAAGTCAGTCTGGTTCAGGGCCTGACAAATCAAAAAAATTTCCACTCGTCCACTGGGCAAGTAAAATATGACGGTCCGTAGAAATACTGGAACACACCAAAACACCAGAACACACTGGTAATTACCGGAACACACTTAAAAAATTGATTGGAGGCCAATTAATTTTTTTTTTTTTTTTGGAATATGTGCTTAATATATATTTTGTGTCATATTTTGACCAAATGTGACATGTAAACATACTTTATTCACACTGGCTCAGTTAAGAACCAAATGATTAATCCTGTTTTATGGCAGTCTGTTCCAGTAAATTTTTGTCACAATGAGTTAGGTATTAGAAAGTTATAATTCATTAATTAACTTAAAATTTTATTTTAATTAAAAAAAAAAAAAAGAAAAGACTTACGATGGGGATTAATTTATAACCAAAAAAAAAGGTTATTGTTTAATTTGAGGTTCAACATCCTCATCAACACTTTAAATTATAGGTCATTATAGAGACGTTGTTTCCCATTTTGTTGGACTTTTACCCAACATTCAATTGAAATGACATATTGCAAGCCCTGTCGCATAGTGGAACCAAAGAGTTTATATGCCACTTCTTCAAATTCTTTAGTCAAGTTGGTTTTTGAATATACACTGTGTTTTTGTGCCGCATATTGCTTCTGCTTCGTTCGTCTGTTCGACTTTGATGCATAGCATAACTTAAGAACCATGTACGATGGGGTTTTGAAATTTCTTGTACAGATTTCTCATGGAAAAAAATGGGAACGCATATTTTTTTCTCGTCCGGATTATGTCCCTTTCAAGAGTTATTGCCCTTTGTATTTTTTTTTTTTTGATAAAATCTTGTCAGCAAAAAAACTCAAAAACTATTTGAGCTAGAGCCTTGAAAATTGATCAATAGATTGGTGGCGACGAGTAGATGACCTGATTAACTTTTGACAAAATTCCGAAAAATACTTTGTGAGTTATTGCCCTTTGTCACTTTGGTAATTTGTGTCCATTGTAATGTATTGTAAAAGTGATGCACGACATAACTTAAGAACCATGTATGCTAGGGTTTTGGAGTTTCATATATGGGTTCCTCATGGAAAATTAGCTGACACATATTTTTTTTCTCATCTGGATTATGCGCCTTTCAAGAGTTATTGCCCTTTGAAATTATTTTGATAAAATCTTGTCAGCAAAATATCTCAAAAACTATTGGAGCTATAACCTTGAAAGTTGTTGAATAGATTGGTGATGATGAGTAGATGACCTGGTTAACTTTTGACAAAATTCTGAAAAAATACTTTGTGAGTTATGGCCCTTTGTCACTTTGGTAATTTGTGTCCATTGTAATGTATTGTAAAAGTGATGCATGATATAATTTAAGAACCGTGTATGCTAGAGTTTTGAAATTTCATACATGGATTCCTCATGGAAAATTAGCTGACACATATTTTTTTTCTCATCTGGATTATGCCCCTTTCAAGAGTTATTGCCCTTTGATATTTTTTTGATAAAATCTTGTCAGCGAAATATCTAAAAAATTATTGAAGCTAGAGCCTTGGATATTAGTGAATAGATTGGTGGTGATGAGTAGATGACCTGATTAACTTTTGACAAAGTTCTGAAAATTCCTTTGTGAGTTATGGCCTTTTGCCACTTTGCTAATTTGTGTCCGTTGTAATACATGCTTAAAGTGATGCATAGCATAACTTAAGAACCCTTTTTGCTAGGGTTTTGAACATGCGCTCACACATACATGCACACATGCATAGAGTTCTCGTTAACTCCAAATTTGGAGTAATTTACTCCACTTTTTCATTTCTGACTCCAACTTCTTGGAAAGTCTCAATAGAAAAGTATGGTAAAACTCCAACTTTTTCTGGAGGACACCATTTTTACTCCAATTTTCAAAATCCTAATGAGAACCCTGAATAATGCACTAACACATGTATGCATACATTCACTAACACATGCATGCATGCAAACATACATTCATTTTTTGTATGCATACATGCATGTACATGTACACTCATGCATCTATGCATGCATACATACATGGATGCACACACTCATGCATACATGCACAAATGTTTACATGGATTCACAAATACATGCATGTATGAACACTTCCATGCACACACATGCATGCAGACACACACACACATGCATGAATGCATACAAGAACACATGCATGCATATCCACATGCGTGCATGCATGCATCCATACATTCACTCATTCTTTCACACATGTATGCGCTCACACATGCATGCATGAGCACACTCATGTATGCATGCATCCTCATGCATTCATGCACACATGCATGCATGCATGCACAAATTCACCCATGAATGCATGCATACATACATGCACACACTAATGCACACATGTACACATATACACACATGAGTGCATGCACTCGTGCATGTATGCAAACACACATGCTTTGCATCACACATGCATGCATGGACACATATGCATGTACACCCACATGCGCACTCACACCTGCATGCACTCATGCATGTATTCACACATGCATGCTCCCATACATGCACACATGCATGCATGCACATGAATGCACACACTTATGCATGCATACCAAGGTTGGTCGGTAAATACCAGTGGTGGGAATTCCCACTGGTATTTACCGGTAATTACCATCCTGGGAAATACTCCAAATTTCAGCAAAAGTGGGAAATAGTGGGAAATTTGATTTTTGTTTAGTTATTTCATAGAAAAAACACTATTAATATTTGTGTAATTTAATTGAAAAAATGAACAGTTAGCTATCCCCTTTCATAAATGTTATAAGTCTGCTTTCACTCAACCAAACATAAGCAATCCGGTAAATATAAAGTGATCTTTTGTTATGTGGGGTGCAGAGTTATTTAAAATCACTCATATGCTTAAGAAGATAAAATACCATAATGATCCCAATATTTGGGACAGACATGCTTGGGCAAACAGATCCAGATCAGAATCACTTAGCTTCTTTAAGAGAGTTTGCCATTGGAACTACCAGTTGCCATGTGTAACACTAAACCACATGGTTCAATTTGCTTGAGATTCACAACAACTCTTTGGATGTTTGAATTTTAAGGATGTTTACACAAGAAAAAGGTTTGTTTGCAAGTTTATCAAGTAATCATACTCCTTATGCTAAAAGATGTGATAATTTAATTGTTTGTTTGAGACAGGTGTTAAAAGAACACAGTTAATTTAAGCATAAAAGGTTCCTTAAATTATCTACAGATACCTAAGTAATAAAATTACATGTATTTTCAAGTCAAGGGAAATAGCTGAAAGTTAAAAACTAATATTTTAGAATCACGTTTGAAAAGAATTATATACAGTTTATATCAAGGCAAAGAACTATAGATCTTGCAAGTTATTCAATATAAAAAGGGCTGGAAAATTGTTCAAAATTTCACTTGTCCTACATGACTAAGTAAACCTTGGTAAATGTCATAAGGACTAGACAAACATTTTACTTGTCCTTCATTTTTTTTTGTCATTGCAAGCAGACAAGTGGAATTTTCAAGCCCTGCATGAACTTTTGCTTTCAAATAGCTTTCAAATAGCTAGGTACATGTAGTTAGGGTTTATTCAGCAGTCTCAGTTGGTTCCACATATGCAAATATATTTATTTCCCAGTATATCCAGGGAATTCCCTGTATTTCCCGCCGTCCAGGAAAATATGAGTATTTCCCGCTTTTTTGCCAACCTTGAATTGCATACACACACTCATGCATGCATGCACATGTACAATCACACATGCATGAACATATACAATAACACATGCATGCAGGTTTTCGCCCACCTCTGATTAACGATCGGCTCGATATGAGTGAAATAATCTTGAAAGGGCCGTAAAACCCAAACCAAAAAAAAAAAAAACACATGCATGCACCCATACATGCACATGTTTAAATGTATGCACATATGCATGTACATACATACATACATACATACATACATACATACATACATACATACATACATACATACCATACATTACATACATACATATATACATACATACATACATACATGCACGAGTTAACATGTGCACACACAGGCATACATACATACATAAATACATATATGCACACATGCATGCAAACACTCATGCATGCATGCACACCAGGCATGCAGGCATGCACACATGCATGAGTGCACACATGCATTCACAAACACATGTATATACACACACTCCCATGCAGGCATGCACTTACACATAACTAGTTCAACCTTGGCCCTCATTTACAAACACCAGCTCTAGTTATATACTTTATATATTGTTGAGAGAGAGAGAGAGAGAGAGAGAGAGAGAGAGAGAGAGAGAGAGTTGATAACACATTTTATATTGAATTGATGAACGATGAAATAAAACTGTGCAGATATAAAACATGTCTTACTATGTTTCATCACCATTTATCCTATTAGTATTTCATTCTCTGCTCAGAATAAAACCAATAGGCTGGTGCATTATGGGCAGACATGACCTTATCTGTTCATTAGGCTGTAAACCATATATATAAAATCAGACTTCTTCAAATTCTTTAGTCAAGTTGGTTTTTGAATATACACTGTGTTTTTGTGCCGCATATTGCTTCTGCTTCGTTCGTCTGTTCGACTTTGATGCATAGCATAACTTAAGAACCATGTACGATGGGGTTTTGAAATTTCTTGTACAGATTTCTCATGGAAAAAAATGGGAACGCATATTTTTTTCTCGTCCGGATTATGTCCCTTTCAAGAGTTATTGCCCTTTGTATTTTTTTTTTTTTGATAAAATCTTGTCAGCAAAAAAAACTCAAAAACTATTTGAGCTAGAGCCTTGAAAATTGATCAATAGATTGGTGGCGACGAGTAGATGACCTGATTAACTTTTGACAAAATTCCGAAAAATACTTTGTGAGTTATTGCCCTTTGTCACTTTGGTAATTTGTGTCCATTGTAATGTATTGTAAAAGTGATGCACGACATAACTTAAGAACCATGTATGCTAGGGTTTTGGAGTTTCATATATGGGTTCCTCATGGAAAATTAGCTGACACATATTTTTTTTCTCATCTGGATTATGCGCCTTTCAAGAGTTATTGCCCTTTGAAATTATTTTGATAAAATCTTGTCAGCAAAATATCTCAAAAACTATTGGAGCTATAACCTTGAAAGTTGTTGAATAGATTGGTGATGATGAGTAGATGACCTGGTTAACTTTTGACAAAATTCTGAAAAAATACTTTGTGAGTTATGGCCCTTTGTCACTTTGGTAATTTGTGTCCATTGTAATGTATTGTAAAAGTGATGCATGATATAATTTAAGAACCGTGTATGCTAGAGTTTTGAAATTTCATACATGGATTCCTCATGGAAAATTAGCTGACACATATTTTTTTTCTCATCTGGATTATGCCCCTTTCAAGAGTTATTGCCCTTTGATATTTTTTTGATAAAATCTTGTCAGCGAAATATCTAAAAAATTATTGAAGCTAGAGCCTTGGATATTGGTGAATAGATTGGTGGTGATGAGTAGATGACCTGATTAACTTTTGACAAAGTTCTGAAAATTCCTTTGTGAGTTATGGCCTTTTGCCACTTTGCTAATTTGTGTCCGTTGTAATACATGCTTAAAGTGATGCATAGCATAACTTAAGAACCCTTTTTGCTAGGGTTTTGAACATGCGCTCACACATACATGCACACATGCATAGAGTTCTCGTTAACTCCAAATTTGGAGTAATTTACTCTACTTTTTCATTTCTGACTCCAACTTCTTGGAAAGTCTCAATAGAAAAGTATGGTAAAACTCCAACTTTTTCTGGAGGACACCATTTTTACTCCAATTTTCAAAATCCTAATGAGAACCCTGAATAATGCACTAACACATGTATGCATACATTCACTAACACATGCATGCATGCAAACATACATTCATTTTTTGTATGCATACATGCATGTACATGTACACTCATGCATCTATGCATGCATACATACATGGATGCACACACTCATGCATACATGCACAAATGTTTACATGGATTCACAAATACATGCATGTATGAACACTTCCATGCACACACATGCATGCAGACACACACACACATGCATGAATGCATACAAGAACACATGCATGCATATCCACATGCGTGCATCCATACATTCACTCATTCTTTCACACATGTATGCGCTCACACATGCATGCATGAGCACACTCATGTATGCATGCATCCTCATGCATTCATGCACACATGCATGCATGCATGCACAAATTCACCCATGAATGCATGCATACATACATGCACACACTAATGCACACATGTACACATATACACACATGAGTGCATGCACTCGTGCATGTATGCAAACACACATGCTTTGCATCACACATGCATGCATGGACACATATGCATGTACACCCACATGCGCACTCACACCTGCATGCACTCATGCATGTATTCACACATGCATGCTCCCATACATGCACACATGCATGCATGCACATGAATGCACACACTTATGCATGCATACCAAGGTTGGTCGGTAAATACCAGTGGTGGGAATTCCCACTGGTATTTACCGGTAATTACCATCCTGGGAAATACTCCAAATTTCAGCAAAAGTGGGAAATAGTGGGAAATTTGATTTTTGTTTAGTTATTTCATAGAAAAAACACTATTAATATTTGTGTAATTTAATTGAAAAAATGAACAGTTAGCTATCCCCTTTCATAAATGTTATAAGTCTGCTTTCACTCAACCAAACATAAGCAATCCGGTAAATATAAAGTGATCTGTTGTTATGTGGGGTGCAGAGTTATTTAAAATCACTCATATGCTTAAGAAGATAAAATACCATAATGATCCCAATATTTGGGACAGACATGCTTGGGCAAACAGATCCAGATCAGAATCACTTAGCTTCTTTAAGAGAGTTTGCCATTGGAACTACCAGTTGCCATGTGTAACACTAAACCACATGGTTCAATTTGCTTGAGATTCACAACAACTCTTTGGATGTTTGAATTTTAAGGATGTTTACACAAGAAAAAGGTTTGTTTGCAAGTTTATCAAGTAATCATACTCCTTATGCTAAAAGATGTGATAATTTAATTGTTTGTTTGAGACAGGTGTTAAAAGAACACAGTTAATTTAAGCATAAAAGGTTCCTTAAATTATCTACAGATACCTAAGTAATAAAATTACATGTATTTTCAAGTCAAGGGAAATAGCTGAAAGTTAAAAACTAATATTTTAGAATCACGTTTGAAAAGAATTATATACAGTTTATATCAAGGCAAAGAACTATAGATCTTGCAAGTTATTCAATATAAAAAGGGCTGGAAAATTGTTCAAAATTTCACTTGTCCTACATGACTAAGTAAACCTTGGTAAATGTCATAAGGACTAGACAAACATTTTACTTGTCCTTCATTTTTTTTTGTCATTGCAAGCAGACAAGTGGAATTTTCAAGCCCTGCATGAACTTTTGCTTTCAAATAGCTTTCAAATAGCTAGGTACATGTAGTTAGGGTTTATTCAGCAGTCTCAGTTGGTTCCACATATGCAAATATATTTATTTCCCAGTATATCCAGGGAATTCCCTGAAAATATGAGTATTTCCCGCTTTTTTGCCAACCTTGAATTGCATACACACACTCATGCATGCATGCACATGTACAATCACACATGCATGAACATATACAATAACACATGCATGCAGGTTTTCGCCCACCTCTGATTAACGATCGGCTCGATATGAGTGAAATAATCTTGAAAGGGCCGTAAAACCCAAACCAAAAAAAAAAAAAACACATGCATGCACCCATACATGCACATGTTTAAATGTATGCACATATGCATGTACATACATACATACATACATACATACATACATACATACATACATACATACATACCATACATTACATACATACATATATACATACATACATACATGCACGAGTTAACATGTGCACACACAGGCATACATACATACATAAATACATATATGCACACATGCATGCAAACACTCATGCATGCATGCACACCAGGCATGCAGGCATGCACACATGCATGAGTGCACACATGCATTCACAAACACATGTATATACACACACTCCCATGCAGGCATCCACTTACACATAACTAGTTCAACCTTGGCCCTCATTTACAAACACCAGCTCTAGTTATATACTTTATATATTGTTGAGAGAGAGAGAGAGAGAGAGAGAGAGAGAGAGAGAGTTGATAACACATTTTATATTGAATTGATGAACGATGAAATAAAACTGTGCAGATATAAAACATGTCTTACTATGTTTCATCACCATTTATCCTATTAGTATTTCATTCTCTGCTCAGAATAAAACCAATAGGCTGGTGCATTATGGGCAGACATGACCTTATCTGTTCATTAGGCTGTAAACCATATATATAAAATCAGACAGGGCAAATACATGGGGCTGACAATCAGCACTAAGCAGACTGGTTAAAAATTTCAGATAACATTTTGATATATTTTCCCAGCTAACGGTTTTGACATTTCATGTTTATCATCTGAAATGGAGACGCATTTGTCACAAACACGGGGTTGTGGGGTCTGGGAGGTCTCCTGGTGGCAGGATGGCAATTGGGGGTCCCTGCCTCTTCTTTGCCCAGGCCTTGTATGAGCGCACTCGCTTGGCAGATTGGGGAATTAAGCTCAAGACCCAGATTTAAGTAGGGATGTAACGATAGTCAGAAAATGACTATTGCAATAGTATTGACATTGCAAGAAGAACCATTGCGATACTATTACTATTGCTGACTACTATTGCAATACTATTGCCGGATACATATTTTCTTGTTTAAGATGGAAATAAAAACTATTCAAACCTTCAAACTGTTTTTCTGTATGTTTTATCTGCATAAAAGAAATAAACAAGATAATTTACACAGAGGGATAACTGTTGTAAACTCCTGTTTGCTTTTTGTCTGCCCTACATAAGGAAATAACTCCCCAGGAGCAACTTTTTTTTCTTTAAGTGAAAATTCTCCTGGAAGACCCGGGAAACTCATTTTATTAGAAGTAGCCAGGAAGATTCCAGCCAAGTACATTTATCATTTTACAATGAGAATGTACATGTAACATCAGTTTCTTAATCAAAATAAATGTAAGCTCTTCACGAAGGCAATGAAATCTTTGCTTGTCTTCAAAAACAACTTCAGACATGATAAAGTGACTAAATACTCCTCAACCTCGTTATAACACAGAACTTCGGATCCAACCAACCGTGTTAGTTAACCGAATTGTGTTATAAACGCCGACCGAATTTGTCACGGATCAGTCTGTTCTACTATTACACTGTAAACACAAGTCTCCGGCGCTATCGTTAAGCCTACAGTGTTTCGCATGACAAGGAGTGAAAATTAGATCAGGTTATGTCTCTATCATAAAATTTAATCCACAATCAAATTGCTCCGGGCCTAAGAGGATTAGCTACATCAAACGGTAGATGTATGCATGTAAATATGAAACGGACTATTCTACTGTCTCGTAGGGGTAGCCCCTATGTGCTTTTAGGCCTGTTACCTTACAAAATCTATCAAGTCAAGTACTGTCTCGTGCATGGTTATGTTTTGGCGCCAAAATAGAAGACGCTTGGTGGGAAAAGTCGTACACTTAAACAACACATCCGAGGATAATTCAGGAATTGGGGGAAATTCCGTTCTCTATCCACAACCGTTTAGCTATCACTTGCACACGATTCAGAATCAGAATTGTTTCCGGTGACACGTCAAATGACATTCATACACCAGGACCTGTGATACAGGAAGTTAGATTTGAATTTTCTGGCAGAAAATCTGATGAAATTTTAATATAGGTCTCAATGTTTCGGTACACAATCGATCGCATGCGTTTGTTAAACGGAACACCATTGAAATCAGGGCTAACAAATTTTTAAATCCAAATCGGCCCCGGCCGACCGATTACGTCATCAGTACCGTGCCGAACATGCCTTATAATGTCATCCCTATTGCATCTGCCAACTTATCTAATTGCCCATCATTTTTATTGTGAATTGATTTTCCAAAAATCATTTGTATATTTCTTTTGTTGTTTGGTCAAATCTTTCAGCAATACAAATAAATAGAAACTCGTACCACGTTTTTATTTTCTTTAATTGTTTTCTAGTGCTGTATTTTCCTGTGCATATTTTGAATGCACGATGTCCAAGATTTAAAATTAATTCCTCGGCTGTATAGACATTGTCTGGATGCCCAAATTATAAACGTTCTTTGCACGACAACACGTATTTCATTTCCTTTGATGTCTGCTATTGACAAAATAAGAATCCTCTAAAACATCAACCAGAACAATTTTTTGCACCTTTGGAAGCGGTAATGACACATGCGAACGTTCTATGCTTCACGTGCTAATGCGGGCGGCACCCTTTGATAATAAATACCACTGTGTAAACACGCATTAATTATCGCTTTTCATATTACCAGCTTACAGACAGCTTGCAGATTAGCGAATCAAAATATGTGTGGTCAATTATTTCGAACTCAATTAATATAAAGTGTTTACTGTTGAAAAGCGCTTCAGAAAGCTGTAAATTTACTAGCTGAATGAAGGAATATTCAGCGTACTGATTCTGTACCGACATTGGGTGTTAAGTGGATAATCCATAACAAATAGGATGCATAAACACCGTGTACCTGTAGGCTACCGCCAAATCATGATTTGGCTGTAATGTTATTGCCCTTATCTCGCGACAAGCAGTCGTTGCAAGCAGACGTTGACTCCCACTGGCACAGGAGATTATTGGATTACAATTAAGACAATATACAGTTTGATGCTTGACCGGGTACAAGACGCAGGTCGTAATAAAGAATATATTTAAGAATGAAAACAACTTCGAGAATTATCTGAAAAACTTGTGATATAGAAAACTATCGAAACTATCGATAGTTCAAAACACTATCGGCAATAGTCATCGATGTTTGACTTTACCATCGATGCAGTACTATCGGCCCAGTGCCTATCGCAATGCATCGATGGTCCGATGCATCGTTACACTCCTAGATTTAAGTTGAGTCCCCTAACCCAAAGCTCGTGGGTGACATAAGGATTACACCAAACACAAAGTCTGATGTGATGTAGAATTATAAAGTTAAACACAACACTGTTCACTTTTCCCAAAATTATATATTTAATTTAAAAGTTCCCAAAATTCATTAAAACGCGATTGATGCAGACTATTTTGTATATTTCAATGTCCAAATTTCACTAGAATGTCCTAAATGTCTTTTTTCACTTCAGCACAATTTTCCTTAGAAATTCACATTAAATGTCAAGTTGCGATTTGTCCTGAAATGTCAAGTTCCTAAAACACAAATTGTTAATACCCTTAATGTGAAGTCCCCAGCATATAATTTTCCCAAAACTTAATGTTCATCAATTTTCTTAAAGTCTTGCAAGTTATCTCCTTTACTTAGCTATTGAATTTATTTAATTTTGATGTATTACAAAGTCCCAATTTTCTTACATAGGTCTGTTACTAAGATTTAGCAAAGATTTGTAAGTCTCTACACAGAACTTAAATTGAATCAAACAGTCTGTGCAGGGTCTACGATGCAAAACCGGGTTAACATTTCAATGTTCTAGTTCAAAAGATTGTCTCTTAACTGCCCGTCAGCTGTTGTTGTTGTTTTCCAGTTTCCCGGTGTCACGGGTCGTCAGCTGGTGGGGTCCCAGGGAACGAATCCATGCTGGCACTACACCGTAGCCGTTCGGTGGTACCCCCATTCCCCGTTGCCGGTGAACAGGGAGACCATCTCTCGGCTCCAGCCCCGTCAGTCTCATGTTTGTCGTCTCACGTCTCAGATGTCTCCGAGCCCACGGGCATCCCCTTACCCTGTAGCCAATCGCCGAGCTCCGTCCTGAGAGGTTTGTGAAACGGTGCCGTGACCTTTCCAGGTCTCGGTGGGGCTTGTATTTTGTCTTCCAGTTTGCTTCAGGAGTGCATGTGTCCTGTCGCTAAAGGGCATCTTTATTTGTTGGAGTTTATGGGCTAGGCGTGCTTCATTTTTCAAGGGCTGTGGATGTGTTGCACAGTTCCAATGTGAGCCTTTGTTTTGGTGCAACATAGTTTAGTTGTAGTAATTTGGAACTCCATTCTAAAGGTTTGGCTACGTGATTGCCTGCGTTTAAGTTATAGCAGTGCTGTGCCTTGGGTTTTTGCGGTTTGTCGCAAAGGGGTGTGGGTTGTTTTGTGTAACAGGGTAGGCTCCGAGTTTGACCTTATCATAAAGGGGATCGTTTAGCAGTTAATTTTGTTTGAAAGTTTCATTGCGATTTGGAAGACGTTTCTAAAGATTGCTATACACGTTTCCATGCTACGTGTTATGCACCTTATATCCAATCAGGTGATTCGAGACAAAGTTTTTAGCCTTTTTGTGGTGCTTATTTGCACCACAAAATTGTAGAGTCCATCCATTTCTTTCTTCTAGCTTGTAGCTTCAGCCGCATCTACACCCTCACGCCAGCACCATGTCTATGGATGTCGTCTACGCTTTTTGTATCAATTTTGATATTGGTATTTTTGTTTTTTTATTTTTTTGTTTGATTTTTGAATATTTTTGTAACGTATGTACATTTTTACATTATTTGGTCTGTGCCCCCAGCTTATTGAGTATATATGCGGGCAGATGTGCTCGCCCCGCCACGGACCTGTCATGTTTGTTTTTCTTGTGCTTTAAAGAGGGTGTTGTCCGTTTTGGGGCAAGCCCACCCGCTCTCTATTGCTGGGTAGGACAGTTTTTGTACCTGCAAGGTTGTGCTTGTAGATTGTATTTTGTGATTTTTATTCTGTACATACAACATATAGTATAGTGTGATGGCCTCCGCCGTCTCGGGCCCAAGTTTGTGTTTATTTTAGTTAGTGGGTGACCTCTATCGCGGAGGATGTGGAAGTAGGTCAATCCCCTTTCTGGATTTTTTGTTAAAGTTAGGAAAATGTGGTGCCCCTAGCTAGGCCTCCTCCACGTAGGATGTCATATTTATACCCCCGGCATACGAAGTATGCAATGGGGGTATATAGTTTTTGTCTTTTCCGTCTGTCTGTCTGTCCGTAAACAATTATTTGTGTCAAAGATATCTCAGGAACTGCTTCACATAGAAACTTGAAATATTGCACACATGATCAGTATGACTACTTGTATTGTGGGAAAGAAAATAAGGGCCAAGGGGTCAGGCCTTTTAGAGTTATTTCCCTTTGTAGTTCTTGCTGTTTAATAGTGTATATTTTTATTTTGTGTCAAAGATTTCTCAATAACTACTGTACATAAAAACTTGAAATTTTGCAAACATGATCAGTATGACTAGTTGTATTGTGGGAAAGAAAATAAGGGCCAAGGGATCAGGCCTTTTAGAGTTATTTCCCTTTGTAGTTCTTGCTGTAGTGTATATTTTTATTATTTTGTGTCAAAGATTTCTCAATAACTACTGTACATAGAGACTTAAAATTTGGTAGCAACAACCAGTATGACTACTTGTATTGTGGGAAAGAAAAAAGGGGCCAAGGGACCAGGGCTCTTGGAGTTATTTCCCTTTCTAATTCTTGCTATTTTAAAATGTAATTTTCCTCATAACTTCTGTACCGGTCTCAATATTTTCTTGATGTCAGGCCTTTTAGAGTTATTTCCCTTTGTAGTTCTTGCTGTTTAATAGTGTATATTTATACCCCCGGCATACGAAGTATGCAATGGGGGTATATAGTTTTTGTCTTTTCCGTCTGTCTGTAAACAATTATTTTGTGTCAAAGATATCTCAGGAACTGCTTCACATAGAAACTTGAAATTTTGCACACATGATCAGTATGACTACTTGTATTGTGGGAAAGAAAATAAGGGCCAAGGGGTCAGGCCTTTTAGAGTTATTTCCCTTTGTAGTTCATGTTTCAGCTGAGGCGATGACCCTGGCCGGGGGTATACGTGCCCCACTGGGCACTTTGTCTAGTCTTTGGGGCAGTAAGTGGGTCATTCTGAGTCGCCATGTTTACATGTCATTATCGCAACCTACGTGAAGGAAGGCACCATAGGAGGAATTGTATTCCTACCTAGTCGTTTGAGGGCCCAAGATATAGTGTGCCGATCTCGTTAGCAATGTAGTTAGTACAAATTCATATAATCATGTAGGTCGCATACAAGGGTCCGCCTGCGCATGTGCGCAGTCGAGCACTCCTATGCGATCTTGTTTTTATGAGTCATATTTACAGTTAACAATGTTTGAAATCGCTTTTTGGGAAAGAACTCTTCTTCTTCTTCTTCTATCTCCAGGTTTTTGATCTCTCTTTTCCTATACACCTGTGGACACAAAAGCGTTCAAACTTTGATGAGCTTCATGTCATTCTGACTTGAAACGTCATTCAATATATCCTAACACCACCAGACAGAAATAAATTCAAAACACAAGGTGGTGTACATTTCATTGCTGACTCCTGCACTGTCCAATCAAAATACATCTCAAATGTCAATCAGAAAGTGTTTTCCAAAATGAGACCAATCAATTGTTTGATCTAGTTTAAGAATTCTTTGATGAATGACATTTGCTTGTAAAACTAACTTGATGCAAAGAGATTCATTGAAAGTTGTTTCATAGGAGTTTGAACGCTTTTGTGTCCACGGGTGTACTATCCTCTCTACGGGATTCCTACTCTACACATATTCTACAACTATCGCTATATCTACCTAATTGAGCATTGCGTGGGTGGATGTGTGTTGTTTTAGTTTTGCGTGGGTGGTTGTGTGTTGATGCCCTCCTTCAGGGTCGCGCTTAGTCATGCCCTAGTTGGTTAGTTAATTTCCCTTATCTGTATAAATATTTGGCCGTCTTGACCGTCCGTTTTAATTACGGTCATGGCACGATTTGCTGTCTTTGATGATACTTATGTTAAACGACAAGGGCAGTACCGAGGGCTGTTTGATGTACCAGGCGAGGTTCGGTTTTTCGGCCGTGGTGGTATGCGCGTGGCGAGCTATGATGTTGACTTGTGGGACAGCGGTTCATATTTTCCGAGGGCAAAAATGGGACAGCGATGGTCGTCCCACAGGCACTATTATAGGGGCCGTATTCATTTGTCAAGGGAAGAACAGAAGCAATACCATGTGTGCTTAGAAAGGGCCTTCCTGCCATTTTTCTGCTAGTCGGGTGTTTATAAAATGTCCTTTTGTGGGCCCCCAGATCATTCTGTTTGGGTAACCTTATAATGTACATCCTTTATTCGAAAGCGAAATTTGCGAAAAAAAAAAAAAAGAAAAAAAAGAAAAAGAGAAAAACAAGGAGATGTGATAAGGCCTATTGTTTCTTATTTCTGTCCCACTCATCTATGTGCATTCCTGAAGGAGAGCCTTTTTGTTTGCTAGTGTGTTTGTGTGCCGTTCTCCTTTGGGTTGTGTGGTTCTCGATCAGCCAGGATTTTGACGCAACACTGCTCAGTGCCAAAGTCCTAAGACCGCAAACCCCAGCGTTACATCTCGTCCTGATTTTCCGTTTTCCTCAGCCCCTCTGGAGAGGCCGGGCGATGGATTTTCCTTGTGGTGGATCCATGCCCAGTCCCAGCGTGTTCTCGTGTGATCCTCTTTTGGGCAGTTTGGCTCCCGATCAGCTAGGATTTTGGTGCAGCGCTCATAAGTGCAAAGCCAGTGGGCCGCAACCACAACGCTACATCTCGTCTTAGCCTTTGCTTGCCATACCCTTTTGGAGGGTGGGTCGGGGCCATGGATTTTCCTTGTGGTAGGTCCATGCCCCGTTCTGTTATGGTCTTCTCACAGTGAACCAGGGATCGCTGTCACCGTTAGGCACTCCTTAGTGCAAAGCCGAGGCCGCAAACCACAGTGCCTACCGTTGACTTTGTTCCCCTTTCGCAGTGAGACGGCCGCCCTTTGATCACTACGCTCCTTTTTGGTTGATAGCGTCTCAGGTGCGGTTAAATCATTTATTGTTTCTGAAATCGGGTCTCTAACGGTTTTGGTTTCAGGCACGTTTGTGTGTAACCTCGCACGGGGTGTGTCTCTCGCAACAGTGCAATAAATTTAGTCTGCGCCCTTAGCTTTCCCCTATATTTTGTCCAGGTAGTTTGTTTTCTCAAAGAAATTGAAAACCACGTCCCTCATTTCCTGTGACATTAGATTGAGCAAAGAAATCGCGTTTATCTCCCCTTGGTATCCTAGTGCTGTCAGTTCTCCCTTTAGTTCCCTTTTAGCGGGGCCTTGTGCGGGGCACTCTGCGAGGTAGTGTTGAACACTCTCAACCCCGCCACAGTGCCCGCATAATGGATCGGCCGCGTTATAGAAGATGTTGTGTGCATTTAGTCCGTTGACCCCAAGTCTTAGTCGTGTATATATGCGATCGTGCTTTCAGCTGTCGCTGTATTGAACTATTTTCGGGGTCAAGGACTGGCAGATCGAGTGTCTGAAGCCGTGTTGTCCCTGCCATATGCACGCCCATTCCTTTTTGATGCTGGCCTTAATGATTGTGTAGACTTCTTGTGGGGTGGGGAGGTAGTCAAGTTCCTTCCCCCGAGTCAGAGCTTCTTTGGCCAGCGTGTCTGCGCGCTCATTCCCCTGCACGTTGCAGTGGGAGGGGATCCAATCTATGTTCAGGGTGATGTCTTGTTTTAGTATTTTGTGTATTAGGATATGAATGTCCTGCAGTATATCCGGTCTTGTAGTGCTGTTGCCAGAGTTTATGCTTTGTACTGAGCTTAATGAGTCCGTTAGTATAACGACACTATCGGGTTTTTCTTCCTGTATCCATTCCAAGGCTTTCTGTATGGCTATAAGTTCTGCAGAGTAGACTGTGAGGTGCTGGTTAAGTTTGAATTTTTGGTCGAAATTTAATTCTGGTATTGTGAAAGCGCACCCTGTTTCTTTTTTGTCGGCATCTTTGCTTCCATCAGTGAAAATTTTAAGCGCTTGCTTATAGTTTTCACTGATGTGTGATTCTGCGATCTCATTGCATTTTTTCTGTGTTGTTTCAGTTTTCTTTATGACACCCGTTAGTGTTGTTTTTGCGCGTAGGCTTCTTAAATTAAAAACTTCAGGATATGTTTTTTCCGCTGTTTTGACCTGTTCGAGGTCATGGTTTATAATTAGGTCCTGGACTTTGATAATATAGGGGATCTTTCCTCTTAACCTATCTCTGTTAACACGATTGGGCGTGTCGGCGATCATTTCGTTTATGGGGAGACTTTCCCTAAGACTGCTTGAGCGGGCCCAGTACTTGAGCTGCAGTTCATCCCTCCGCAGGTGCCCGTCAGCTAATGTTCAGCATGTTTTTATGTTGTGTGGGCTGATCAGCCCTGTCTCAAAAATGAGCCGATAAACCAACTTCTTTCATCCAACTAATAGTTGATATTTTAGAAGTGTCAGTGGGACCAATCAAAAGTCAGGCCCAAAAAGGGTCTTACAGATTTTGCTCAAAATTATAGTCTAACACCTGAGAAAGAAGCCAATTATCTAAAGATCACAAGTTTGTTTGAACAATAGAAGTGTGCCAGCTCAGAGTGACCACTGTTTCCCTTATTTCTAATTAGACTGTCTACTAAACTCAGTTCAGAAAATCTGAATCATCAGTTTTTTTTGTTTCTTCCTTTTAATACTCATTTTAGCCCATACATCACTGTGGGAAAGTTTTAGACCTGACCTTCCGCCGACTTCTCCAGCAAATTGCATGCCTCTGCGACAGTCAGGAAAGGCTGTGATTATTTGGAGAAAATTGCAAAACAAAGAAATGAGACCACAGACTAAGTCCATTTGACGATGATTGTCAGGTGAAATAATAAATATTCAAATACATGTGACCCACTATATAAATAGATATGCAATTACGACACACTTTACATTCGAATGGTTAGATAGAGGCTCACTATGAACATGGAGCCTCTAGAAAGGTCATTCTTCTTGGTACGTTTTCTTATTCCTTTTGGCCACCTATTTATAGATCAGTCATTTGAAAATTTAATTGGAAGACAAGTTAAGATGGGACCTCTAGTGGATGTGGGAACGGATGTTTGTCCCCGTCATTCGGGAGAAACAACCACGTTGGCCGCTACGCCCATGTATGGTCAAACACTTTGAAACTCATCTTGTCTGGAATCAAACTGTCAGTGGTATTAGAAATTGGTATGCAGCATTAAAGGCTGTGACTCCGCATAGTTCCGTTTGCAAATGAAGATCAGCCTCATGGGAGACTGGGTTGTTGTGGCATGGATGGATAGATGGATAAGGATGAGGATGGATGCTGTATGTATGTATTGTATTGTATGAATGCAATGCAATGCATGTATACATGTATATATGTATGTATCGCGTTCGAGCAATAGCGTTTAACTTTATATATTTTTTTTTGATGGAATTGGAAATACCTTGGCAGAAATATTAACCGTTACGAGACGATGTGTTGCGCGTAAGGTCCAGGACGGTTCCTTCATTTGAAGTTGGGTTCGTTCTTAGAGGTCAGAGGTTAAAAAAAGATTGTTTTCGTGTCCGGACAAAAACTTTCTTATGCCTGGATGGATTTCCAAATAACGTTAATGATAATCATTACAAGACGATGTGTCACATTGATGGCCCAAGTCGGTACTTCCAAAGTCATGGTCCTACTTAGAAGTCAAAGGTCAAAAAGATGTTTTATCATGTTTCAATAACTTATTATTATTATTTCTAAAATTACATGGCAGAAATGTAAAACCAATATAAGACGATATATCACGCGCAAGACTTGTGTCAAAGTCATACTTAGAGGTCAAATGTCAAATAAAGGGCATTTTCCGTGTCCAGTCAGTAACATTCGTTTTTGTTAACCATCCTCAGAAGATTTTTGTGGCTTGCTAGACCCAGGTAGATGCCACCAAAGCCAAGGTCATCTTTAGAGGTCAAATAGCAAAAAAGGTCTTTTTGAGTCCTGTCAATAACTTTTGTATTCCTGCATGGATTTTAAAATCACCTAGCCAAAATGTTAATCATTATCAGATGATGTGGCATACGTAACACTCAGGTCCGTAGCTCAAAGGTGAGGTCATAAATATTTTCCTCACACAGACTATACATAGCACTCAATTCTATGTACAATGTCATATGGCGGGGCATCCGTGTCCTATGGATGCAATTCTAGTTTCTTTCTTCTTTTTCTCTAACCCATCATTCCATCTTTTGATTGAACCTTTCTCGGAAGAGGGCTTAAGGTGAAAGGCTCAACAAGGCTCGGCCGTTGACCACCGGTTCTTATAACAGCAGGGGTGGGGTGCGATCTCACATCAGTACTTGTAACTGGCCGGCCCGACGAGGCCTTAGCCACAAGGCATAGCACTCACTGTCGTAACAAATTAATTATCACTTTCCCTCACCTTCGTGCAAATCAGAGAGAGAGAGAGAGAGAGAGAGAGAGAAGGACAAAAAAAAAGACATTGTTTGTTTGTTTGATTTGAGGTTTAACGTCCCCATCAACACTGTAAAAGTCATTTTGGAGACTTTGCTACCAATTTTGTGGGACTCATACCCGACATTGAGATGAATTGACATCTCCAGCCATGTCGCCCAATGAAACCAATAGGGTTTATGAGCATGGATATTTTAGAAGTGTCAGTGGGACCAATCAAAAGTCAGGCCCAAAAAGGGTCTTACAGATTTTGCTCAAAATTATAGTCTAACACCTGAGAAAGAAGCCAATTATCTTAAGATCACAAGTTTGTTTGAACAATAGAAGTGTGCCAGCTCAGAGTGACCACTGTTTCCCTTATTTCTAATTAGACTGTCTACTAAACTCAGTTCAGAAAATCTGAATCATCAGTTTTTTTTGTTTCTTCCTTTTAATACTCATTTTAGCCCATACATCACTGTGGGAAAGTTTTAGACCTGACCTTCCGCCGACTTCTCCAGCAAATTGCATGCCTCTGCGACAGTCAGGAAAGGCTGTGATTATTTGGAGAAAATTGCAAAACAAAGAAATGAGACCACAGACTAAGTCCATTTGACGATGATTGTCAGGTGAAATAATAAATATTCAAATACATTTGACCCACTATGTAAATAGATATGCAATTACGACACACTTTACATTCGAATGGTTAGATAGAGGCTCACTATGAACATGTAGCCTCTAGAAAGGTCATTCTTCTTGATACGTTTTCTTATTCGTTTTGGCCACCTATTTCTTATTCCTTTAGGTCAGTCATTATTCCGTTTTCTTATTCCTTTAGGTCAGTCATTTGAAAATTTAATTGGAAGACAAGTTAAGATAGGACCTCTAGTGGATGTGGGAATGGATGTTTGTCCCCGTCATTCGGGTGAAACGACCACGTTGGCCGCTACGCCCATGTATGGTCAAACACTTTGAAACTCAACTTGTCTGGAATCAAACTGTCAGTGGTATTAGAAATTGGTATGCAGCATTAAAGGCTGTGACTCCGCATAGTTCCGTTTGCAAATGAAGATCAGCCTCATGGGAGACTGGGTTGTTGTGGCATGGATGGATAGATGGATAAGGATGAGGATGGATGGATGCTGTATGTATGTATTGTATTGTATTGTATGAATGCATTTGCAATTCAATGCATGTATGTATGTATGTATGTATGTATGTATGTATGTATGTAACTATGTATCACGTTCGAGCAATAGCGTTTAACTTTATATTTTTTTTGATGGAATTGGAAATACCTTGGCAGAAATATTAACCGTTACAAGACGATGTGTTGCGCGTAAGGCCCAGGACGGTTCCTTCATTTGAAGTAGGGTTCGTTCTTGGAGGTCAAAGGTTAAAAAAAGATTGTTTTCGTGTCTGGACAAAAACTTTCTTATGCCTGGATGGATTTCCAAATAACGTTAATGATAATCATTATAAGACGATGTGTCACATTGATGGCCCAAGTCGGTACTTCCAAAGTCATGCTCCTACTTAGAAGTCAAAGGTCAAAAAGATGTTTTATCATGTTTCAATAACTTATTATTATTATTTTTAAAATTACATGGCAGAAATGTAAAACCATCATAAGACAATATGTCACGCGCAAGACTTGTAAAATAATGTCAAAGTTTTACTTAGAGGTCAAATGTCAAATAAAGGGCATTTTCCGTGTCCAGTCAGTAACATTCGTTTTTGTTAACCATCCTCAGAAGGTTTTTGTGGCTTGCTAGACCCAGGTAGATGCCACCAAAGCCAAGGTCATCTTTAGAGGTCAAATAGCAAAAAAGGTCTTTTTGAGTCCTGTCAATAACTTTTGTATTCCTGCATGGATTTTAAAATCACCTAGCCAAAATGTTAATCATTATCAGATGATGTGGCATACGTAACACTCAGGTCCGTAGCTCAAAGGTGAGGTCATAAATATTTTCCTCACACAGACTATACATAGCACTCAATTCTATGTACAATGTCATATGGCGGGGCATCCGTGTCCTATGGATGCAATTCTAGTTTCTTTCTTCTTTTTCTCTAACCCATCATTCCATCTTTTGATTGAACCTTTCTTGGAAGACGGCTTAAGGTGAAAGGCTCAACAAGGCTCGGCCGTTGACCACCGGTTCTTATAACAGCAGGGGTGGGGTGCGATCTCACATCAGTACTTGTAACTGGCCGGCCCGACGAGGCCTTAGCCACAAGGCATAGCACTCACTGTCGTAACAAATTAATTATCACTTTCCCTCACCTTCGTGCAAATCAGAGAGAGAGAGAGAGAGAGAGAGAGAAGGACAAAAAAAGACATTGTTTGTTTGTTTGATTTGAGGTTTAACGTCCCCGTCAACACTGTAAAAGTCATTTTGGAGACTTTGCTACCAATTTTGTGGGACTCATACCTGACATTGAGATGAATTGACATCTCGAGCCCTGTCGCCCAATGAAACCAATAGGGTTTATGAGCATGGACGGGCCGACTCGCACCGTGTTGCCTGGGTATTAAGGCTTAGATTCCCTTAGCGGTTTACCAGTATGCGTGTGCGGGTCGATTTCAGCTCTACGTGGAAGCATCATGCAGCCCATATATTTCTTCAAGTCCCTGATGAGCGGGGGCCGAAAAAAGACATTGTACTTTGAATTTGAGAATAAAGTTGCACAGGTGTATACATATATCTCTTGATAGAATTTCTACAGCTTCTACGCCAGTTCTACCCCCGCCCATAGGGGCCTGAAGAAATAGATGGGTTGTGAACCGCTTAGAGGATCTAACCCTGCCCAGGCTAAGCGGTGCGAGTCTGCATGTCCATGCTTATAAACCTTATTGGTTTCATTTGGCGCCGCGGCTTGAGATGTCATTTCATCTGAAGGTCGGTTAAAGTTTCCAAAAATTGGAAGCAACGTCTCGAAAATGACCTTTACAGTATTGACGGGACATTACATCTCAAAACAAACAAACAAACAAATCATACGCCGGTCTGTGGCAGTCCTATAAGTTTAAACTATACAAGAATGCAGTCTGAGGAACAACCAAATTCCCCGCCTCACTTAGTATCAGGGCTGAACCTTGTGACCTTGACCTTGAATTGGCATGGTTTATTTATGGATACTGCACCAGGGCTCAAGCTAGAGGGCGACTCAGGCGAAGAAGTCGCCCTGTTGGGGCTCACTTCGCCGACTTTGGCGATGAAAGCGAAAAAAACTTCGCCCTGAAATTTCGCCCGTTTTATTGGTTTCTTCCTTGTGAACAGTAACGGTAAACTGACAAGGTGACGATAACCCTTCGATCCACTAGTGTCAGAAATCTCAGTAATTACACTGAACAAAGCTAACTGTTTATTCTGCACTTCGTGTCAGTTGCAGTTTGGTACTGTTATGTAATTTAATTCTAACCGTTAGCTCATGTCGCTCAAGCCACTTGCAACACGCTTAGTAGTCTTAAGCTTGTACTGTCATAAATCTATCTCGGTTGATTGCACAAGCACGCCTACGGAACGATAGAATGCGTAACCATTGGTTAAGAACGTGAAGCAATTAGAGCGACATCCGGTTAGGAATTAGATCGCTAAAAAAGGTAAAGAAACTGTGCAGTTTCTGTGTTTCATAAGTTATATAATTTTTACGAGGAAGTTATTTTAAAAACGGGGAATTACATTCAGGAGCCCATTGATATCGGCATCTTTGGAGTAAATACCAAATCCCGTACTTCACACATTTTGGCTAAATTTAGTTTCTCCTGCTGAAGGTGAACTCAAGCCTTAGAAAACGAGTGGTTTTTCGAGGTGTTTGTTGCCTTTTATTTATTACTGCGCTTTGCTACAAGTTCAGCATATTAACATGCACACACAATAAACATACCGTATTCGACCTATTTACCGCACCGTGCGCTTAGTTTTTTCAAAATTAAATGAAAATTTTGTGGTGAAAAATCTACCTAATAAGCGCACACTCAATACGAAAAAAATTCGAAAAAGAAGCTTCCGATATATTATTTTATAGAGTTGAATTTTAGCAAAGGGGTTCACCACATATACATTTGATTGTCCAGGTCAAAGATGCAGCAAAACTCAATATGAATTTGTTGGGAGGTTACTGTAAAGTGTGCGCTTGTGTATTTTTTCAAGAAAAAGCTTGGGTGTGCGCTTATAGGAGCATGTGCGGTAAATAGGTCGAATACGGTATATGGTTATATGTGTTGTGGATATTTTGCTTGTCAATGCAGCACTAGCGAGAAATCACCACGGAAAAGGTCGAAAATAGTTGGTTACGCATTAGATCTATAGAAATGATAACAAAACTTGCAACTATAAAGCGGATCTGTTTTCATCTTCACGGCCCCAGAATCACCCGCACCTTGTTCTACGGAACCATTGTTAGCCAACCTGATAAGCAGTGCGCTATTGATTCGATAATGACATAGTATTTTATGGAAACATTTTCAGTCTCCAGAATCATAGTACCGAATGATTTTCACTGACTTTTACGCTGTGTTTGTTTTATCAATGGTCCGGTAATTGCCTGAAATGAAATTAAACAGGTTTTGGAGTTTTAATTTCTGCGAAGAACTCCTCATCTGCCCAAATTTGCTGGTTAAGCATTAGATCGTCTGGTTAAGCATTCGATAGCCAGAGAGGAGAAAATCTCACCAGTTGCTGCCTAAGTAAATGCCAGCAGCTTACTACAATAAAAGGTGGTCTACATATGATTTCTAAAATATGTTAAAATCACCAGAGAAAGAAAGCCGTGATGAAAAATACTTTTCTGGACAAGACCATTAAATGTCTGGGTATCATGCTTATCTGACCGAATGACGCACAGATTCATAAATAAGAGGTCATTACTTGCTTTTGTAGAAAACAAAATGGCCAGCTTACGCTTTTTAATGGCGATTAAATCTATATCGTGTTTCTATGGTCAAGCATTAGAGAGCCAGGTTGAGCATAAGACACTCATGATTATAAACTTGGTGCTTATAAAAAGTAGAAGTAAAGCAATGATCATGAATCAATACCAGCTGGCTATCCAAAATGCGATACATACAATCAGTGACAAACAATAACATAAATAAACCGCCAAAGAAGAACCGCCTTGTAACAGTCAGTGAAAAGAATTCCACTGGGAATTGTTTGTCAATCGACCCAAAGGTGCTCAGAAGAAAAGCTGTTCTATGCTTAAGTGCACGTGAATATCACTGACTTGTCGGGAAAACTATTAGAATGAAAATAGTCGCAGTGAGGTCAGAGTGTTGTGAAAAACTAAAGAGGGTTATCTTGGAAACATAGGATGGGCTTGGCAAAGAGTGTAGACCCTGATCAGATGCTGCAGAATCCGGCGTCTGGTGAAGATCTACACTATTTGATTGGACACTGGAATTTAAGAGATTAATGAAACAGTTTAAGACCTACACTCGGAGGCAATAGACCCACCAGTCCTTTGTTGTTGTTTTTTAAATCACATTATATTTTGTGCAGAAATGAGAAAAATATCACAATTTTTCATCTTAAAATTTTCGTTTTTTTTGGCGATAAAGGTTACATTGTATTTGTATAGGCGTGTTTTCGTAATGATTATTCAAAGAAACAAAATGATGTGGAGAAAACAAATGTCTGCAACCTTTTTAGTACTAAATACAATATTATCAACAGTCGGTCGATAGTGAACAAAAAACTGGACTTTTGGCTTAATGTAAACTGCCTAATCACTGCCTAGATACATCCGTGAGAAAATATTGCTCCATATTCAAAACGGTTTCAAAAGTTCCTCATATCTAAACATGATACTGCAGATGGAAGAAAATATTATAACTTGTATGTTCTATCAATTTATTATATCTATATTTTTTCCTCATATCTAAAAATGACACTGCCGATGAAACAAAATATTATAGCGTGTATGTTTTATTAAGAAGGAAGATTAGATCATGGAAGATTAGCTGAGGGCCTCGTGGAAGATTAGCTATTACATGTATTTTTGTATGTGCTAAATGTTGCTACCCTCACTAAATAAAGTCCTTACTTACTTACTGACTGACTGACTGACTTACTTACTTTCTCTCAATTTATTTAATGAACGCACCTGTCCTCCTGTTTACTTAAAATTTATAAATTTTACAAATGGATTCTAGTTCGTCTTGATTAACATGATTACGAATACATGGTGTGTCATTCTTGCGCTGTTTGTATTAATAAGAAGTTGGTTTTAGACAATATCTTTATCTTATCGTTTTGACAGTAGCATAGAACTCACGGGATCTCCGATCTGGGTTATCGATCATGATACAGACATATATTTTGGGGGCATGCGCAGTCCCAGGAGTAGGATATTCCGGCTACCTATTTGCTTTGCAGAGGCGAGCTAAAACAAATACGCCTTTCTTTTGCGTTACTATGCCTTTTTTTCGCATTACTACGCCTTTTGATTCGCGTAAAAAACGCCTTTGATTCGCATCACTGCGCCTTTCTTTTGCGTTACTACGTCTTTCTGTTGCATTAGTATGCACTTTTTCGAGTTACTACGCCTTGTTTTTGCGTTACTACGACTTTTTTGCATAGCTTCGCCTTCTGATTGGCGTTACTGCGTCTTTTGTTTTGCCTTTCTACGCCTTTTTTGCGTTATTATGTCTTTTGTGTCGCGCTACTCCGCCTTTACGGTATTTTATTTTCTCCTACATAAGCCAAATAGACTTTCGTATCTGCAGTGTTAACGATCTTACCCTTAGCCTTTCACGCCTGAGTTTCTTAAACGGGTTCTCTCCATTTTTTTATTTTGGGCAATTCTTGTTAATAGGAGATTTAGTCAAATTCATTTACAGGATGGCGAACAGCTTTCATTCTCGGATGAGACGGTTCATTAATGGCCGTCCCATCCGGATATAGATTTAATCGCCATTACAAAGTGTAAGCTGGCCATTTTGTTTTCTACAAAAGCAAGTAATGACCTCTTATTTATGAATCGGCGCGTCATTCGGTCAGATAAGCATGATACCCAGACATTTAATGGTCTTGTCCAGAAAGGTATTTTTCATCACAGCTTTCTTTCTCTGGTGATTTTAACACAATTTAGAAATCATATGTAGACCGCCTTTTATTGTAGTAAGCTGCTGGCATTTACTTAGGCAGCAACTGGTTTGATTTTCTCCTCTGGTTATCGAATGCTCAACCAGACGATCTAATGCTTAACCAGCAAATTTTGGCAGATGAGGAGTTCTTCGCAGAAATTAAAACTCCAAAACCTGTTTTATATCATTTCAGTCAATTAACGGACCATTGATAAAACAAACACAGCGTAAAAGTCCGTGAAAATCATTCGATACTATGATTCTGGAGACTGAAAATGTTTCCATAAAATACTATGTCATTATCAACACAATAGCGCACTGCTTATCAGGTTGGCTAAAAATGGTTCCGTAGAACAAGGTGCGGGTGATTCTGGGGCCGTGAAGATGAAAACAGATCCGCTTTATAGTTGCAAGTTTTGTTATCATTTCTATAGATCTAATGCATAACCAACTATTTTCGACCTTTTCCGTGGTGATTTCTCGCTAGTGCTGCATTGACAAGCAAAATATCCACAACACATATAACCATATATGTTTATTGTGTGTGCATGTTAATACGCTGAACTTGTAGCAAAGCGCAGTAATAAATAAAAGGCAACAAACACCTCGAAAAACCACTCGTTTTCTAAGGCTTGAGTTCACCTTCAGCAGGAGAAACTAAATTTAGCCAAAATGTGTGAAGTACGGGATTTGGTATTTACTCCAAAGATGCCGATATCAATGGGCTCCTGAATGTAATTCCCCGTTTTTTAAATAACTTCCTCGTAAAAATTATATAACTTATGAAACACAGAAACTGCACAGTTTCTTTACCTTTTTTAGCGATCTAATTCCTAACCGGATGTCGCTCTAATTGCTTCACGTTCTTAACCAATGGTTACGCATTCTATCGTTCCGTAGGCGTGCAAGAGTTTTTATTGCAAGAGCCAATTAAGATTACACAATATTATGTAACTTAAACAGGTAATTTGTACCGTTAGCTCGTGCTAAAGTCCGGGTGCGGACGTACTTTGTTAAGGGCTGTTGTACACAGTAATAAGATTATTCCGACCATTGGCTTTGACACTGCATTAGGATTTAATATTTTTTAAATAAAGATGGTTTATTTGTTTCGCCATTGATTTGTTTGTACATTACTTTTGCATCCATCAATCGTTTTCATTTTTTTTTATGGACAACAACAAAAGTAGGTAGCAATTTTTTATTTTTTAAGTGAAAATAATTATCACTTGCTGGTAAATATTCAGTAGTAATCCAAATTCATAAAAAATAACAACTGATTTTCATTTAGCGAGGTTGTTCCCCCTTGTTTTAAAGGAACTGAGTGAGAAATGATCTAACTAGTACACAGAAACCTCACCATTCATTATAACATGGTTGGATACAACAAAAGTTACAGCTTGCCCAAATACAGTAAAATTACTATATTAAGACCACCTTTGGGACAGTTCAAAAGTGGTCTTTAAGACCACTTTTGAACAGCCCGAAAAGTGGTCTCTGATCAGGGGTCACTATATGCAGAAAACAGAAAGAAAGAATAACTGCAGCCAACCAAATAAGCTTTTTAAAGCAGAATTAGTCTTCATTTCAGGTGGTCTCAAAAGCGGAATTGATTGATACCCCTATAAAACACACTTTTCTCCAAATAGGGGTTTACAGGAGAACTCATTACATTGTTGTTCGGCGTTAAGCCGCACCCACTTCTCCCTAGACCCAGCAAACTTCTCCCTATTTTCCCAGGAGGGAGAAGTCACTTCTCCCAAATGTTTTGGGCTAGCTTGGGCCCTGCTGCACATCAGCCCACTGAGGGGGTATATTTCAGAAAAGTTTAATGAAAATCCTTTCATGGGTAAATGAGATATGGAACGGACACAAAATTCCAAGTTTCAAACTTGTGACATTCACCTGTGACCTTGACCTTGAGTTGGCATGATTTATTTATGGGTTCTGCACATCAGCTCACTGAGGGGGATAATTGACCAGAGTTTGATGAGAATCCTTGCAGGGGTAAAGGAGATATGGAATGGACATAAAATTCAAAGTTTCAAACTCTTTACCTTCAAATGTGACCTTGACCTTGAGTCAGCATGGTTTATTTATGGCCCATGTACACCAGCTCACTCAAAAGAATATCTGACCAAAGTTTAATGAAAATCCTTCCAAGGGTAAAGGAGATATGGAACGGACACAAAATTCAAAAAAGTTTCAGTTGTGACCTTAAACTCTGACCTTGACCTTGAGTCGACATGGTTCATTTATGAGTTCTGCACATCAGCTCAATGAGACGAATAATTGACCAAAGTTTAATTAAAATCTGTTAGTGGGTTCAGAAGATATGGAGCGGACAAGAAAGTGTTACGGACAGACAGATGGACGGATGTACAGACGAAGGCCATTCCTATAATCCCTGTTCCGCTTCACGGCGGAGGATAAAAATGTGATGTACTGTCAACAGTGGTCAAAAAGAATTATACCAATATCAGACGTGGTGTCACAGCTAATGATTTTCCATGAATTGAACATGCAAATAAACCATATATGCCCTTGTAATTTACAAGAGCAGTAACCACTTCTATATATGGTTTAAATGGGTGTGTCGAACCTGTCAAAATGTCTTAGTCTGTGAAAGGAAATTTCGATTTTGCAATTTTCTCCAAATAATCACAGCCTTTCCTGGTTGCCACAGAGGCATATGACTTGCTGGAGAAATCGGCAGAGAGTCAGGTCTAAAACTTTCCCATAGTGATGTATGGGCTAAAATGAGTATTAACAGCAAGAAATGAAAAAATCGATGATTCAGATTTTCTGAACGAAGTTTAAGTTTCAATTTGTAAGCCAAAGAGTGACATGTGTTTTCTTAGTTGACTGAATATTATTGTTTCGCTTGATGGTTTCCAAGCTATAACTTTGTAAGCAGCTTTGTTACCTTAAAGGTGCAAAAACATTTCTCAAGCCATGTTGCTTAACATGCTTCTTTGTCAAATAATGCCTCAAGACCTATTTTACAAAGATTTACCTTGAACAAAATAAATCCTGGGAAAATATGAAATTATGAAATTAAACTAAAATGAAAGATTACTTTTTTTCTGTAATTCTGTTTTTCTCATTCACCCATTCTCTCTTACAATGACCTAAAAAAAATTAAACCATTCTTTCAATATTCACCCCACATCAAGATTCCTTTCTCACTTATTCATTCATTTAATTTTCTGAAATGTAAATGCCCTAAAATTTCAACTGGTGACATTTCATTGCTGGAAATGTCAAATCTTTATTTTTATTTTTGATGGAAGAGTATGCAAACAGACTTCATTTTGTAATCAGATGAGTTACATGTATACCAGAGAGTTGTAACCTTAAAATAAATATCTCTTAACCGTTATCTTGCTGAATATTCATTTAAGCCACACCCACCCATTTCTGTCTATCAACCAATCAAATTACTTTATGTAATTTATTGCTACAAATTCTTAAACAAAATGCCAAACAGTGTAGATCCTGATCAGATGGCTTCTTCAGAAGCCATCTGATCTGTATCTACACTGTTTGCAAAGAGGGGGGTTTTTGTGAACAGCAAGATAAGGGTTAAATATTCAGACCCACCGCACCGGAACACATTTGATATAAAAATAAAATGGAATAAGATCAATTTGTTGTATGATTGTAGGATCAGAATTGTCAGCATCCTACACACTAAAAGCTTTAATTTAGTCAAATGCGGTTTTAAATGATATAAAATAAAAAAAAAAATGAGTGTGTTCTGGTAATTACCAGTGTGTTCCGGTGTTTTGGTGTGTTCCGGTATTTCTACAAACCCAAAATATTTTTGCACTTGCCCAGCTCAAAATTCCTCCAGTTGATAAAAGACCTTGACCTTTGGACCAGAACCCTGAAAGTCGAACTTGCTCAAGATATCATCATAAGCAATATTTGTGTGAAGTTATATTAAAATCCATCTGTAAATGTAGATGCTAAACTCCGTTCAGAAAATCTGAATCATCGATTTTTTCGTTTCTTCCTTTTAATACTCATTTTAGCCCATACATCACTATGGGAAAGTTTTAGACCTGACCCTCCGCCGACTTCTCCAACAGGTCATATGCCTCTGCGACAGTCAGGGAAGGCTGTGATTATTAATTGGAGAAAATTGCAAACCAAAGAAATGAGACCACAGACTAAGTCCATTTGACGATGATTGTCCGGTAAAATAATAAATATTCAAAGCCATGTGATACACTTTATAAATAGATATGAAGTTACGACACACCTTACATTCGAATGGCTAGATAGAGGCTCATTAGGAACGGGGAGCCATTAGCGCGATGTGCTGTCAACAGTTGTCAAAAAGAAATATACCGATATCGGATGTGGTGTCACAGCTAATGATTGTCCATGAAGTGATCGTGCAAATAAAACATAGACGCCTTTGTAATTTACAAGAGCAGTAACCACTTCTATATATGGTTTAAAGGGTGTGTAGAAACTGTCAGAATGTCTTAGTCTGTGGAAGAAAATTTAGATTTTGCACTTTTCTCCAAATAATCACAGACTTTCCTGGCTATCGCAGAGGCATACGACTTGCTGGAGAAATCGGCGGAGGGTGAGGTCTAAAACTTGCCCATAGTGATGTATGGGCTAAAATGAGTATTAAACGCGAGAATCGAAAAAATCGATGATTCAGATTTTCTGAACGGAGTTTAGAGCAATATCAAAAGTTTTTCTGACATAGACACAGTGACCTTGACCTTGGACCCAGGACTTCATTGTGTAGGGGGATAATGACTGTGTATATGTATTCATGAAGAAAAAAATTATTCCTCCACCTGGATTCAAACTCACAACTCCTTGATCCATAGTACTGCACTCTATCCACTACACTGGCGCTTGTAAAAAAGGGTTAACCAAAAGGTAAACCTGAAAAGTTGAAGTTCAAAAAATGACAATTTTCACCAAAACTTGGATCCTTGATGCCAGTAATGGATTGTATTTGAAAGGAATATCTCCAATGAAGCAACAGTCATAGTATGAAAGCAATCCCCTGAAGAATAAAGGTAACATATCACTTTGAAAAAAGGTTAACCAAAAGGTAAACCGGACGACACCCACCCGCCCGTACATCGCTATTTTAAAGGACATGTAAAAGTCCCACAAAATTGGAAGCAACATCTCCAAAATGACCTTTACAGTGTTGACAGGGACGTTAAACCTCAAATCAAACAAAACAAACAAAATTTTAAAGGACAAAATTTTTTTTAAAAACCTGTCCAACAAAATATTAAGATGGGGATGTAAAACTTCAATACAGACAAACAAAATCACTCGTTATCTGAAGCTGTGTTTCAGATGGAATTTTCTTTCTTTCACTTTTTGTCAGGCACCCTTGGGAGACAGTAGTTAAAGCAGCCTGGAGAAAATACCCTAATCCTTTCAATCCAGCAGTCGAGGGAATAGATGTTGTTGACAGGCTTGTTGATGAGAAAGGAATTTTAAAGTCACATCGACTTATGAGCACAAGATGGGGATTTCCATCCTGGGCCGTCAAAGTAAGTTTTACTTCTTTTCACTGTCAAGCTTTTCAGCTAAAGAGATTATTACATAATATCATTATTTAATATTTATTACTTAACCCTTCTCTTCCTGAATATTCAGTTTAGCCACACCCATTTCTGACTTCGAACCAATCAGATTGCTTGATGTAATTTATTCCTACAAATTCAAAAACTGAATGTCAAACAGTGTAGATCCTGATCAGATGGCTTCTTCAGAAGCCATCTGATCTGGATCTGCACTGTTTGCAAAGATAGGGGTTGTCGTGAACAGCATGATATGAGTTAAGAACTAGTCGTCTCTTATCCTGTCTTACAGTGGTTTAACGTTTATTGTCGGAATACTACTTCACATTGGGGAAACCAGAGGAAAATTGTGTCAGTTCTAAAAATGATCATTGACTGAGAGAAATGTATCATAAATCTAGTGATGAGTATGAAGGGCTCATTTGACAGTTGACGTGCAATGTGCATAAAGTGGAAATTTTTACACAATGGAGTTTCCTGGGTTCCATGGAAAAAACATTAATTTCATGTCGGAATTTTTATTACAGCCCTAGTACGGTATTTATCCTATACAGTAGAACTTCAATGGCTCGAACTCCGATGGTTTGTTTACCATGGATGAGCCGAACCCGCTCTTGAGTCTGCAGAGAATGCCTCCAAATACGATATAAGGGTAATTTATGAAAATTTGCTTCATTTATCTTGCAAATGTATGCTGTGTGTTTTCATTACAATCGACTTCTAATGAGTACACATAACATACATTTATAATACAAAACACCGAAAAGATATCCCACAATTATCTCCATTATGCCTCCTTGTATGGCCCTAATAGTAACCCTCTGTGGCTCGAACTACTGCTGTCTCTAACAAATTTTCATGGTTCCATAGGGATTCGAGCCATCGAAGTTCGACTATATATTGGGACACCTCAACTCCTTACCATCCTTGTTCTAAAATTCGAATAAGTACAATTTGCTATCGATGTTGTGTCTAAGAATAGCCGAATGGGTGGCAAACAGTGTTGACCAAGATGAGACACTGCATTCTGCAGCATCTGATCTGAGTCTACATTGTTTGCTAAGGCCTGTCCAGCCTGAATGCGACATAGTGCATTTTTCACATCTCCAAAATGGCTATTTTTACAATGAAAATCCGTGATATTTGCAAACATAGGTTATGGGTGCTCTTTCGAACCGCATCATTGAGGTGGTTCTAATGAGTACCCACAAAATATGTCTTGGAGCAGAAATAGGAAAAATAATGTATACCCTATAAACCCCAGTTTTCTCTATAAAGTGTGGTTTAAGGGGATGTTCATTTCATGGACTTTTTCACTTGATGGTATGGTATAAAAGAGGTCTTACCGGTCAGTTAAAGAGAATTTTGATTTTCTAATCAAGAGGCATATAACCTGAAGGAGTTGCCATTCCTGGAGATGTAGCCATTCGTGGTAACCCTTTTTAGACCAAATGGAATCTTCCTCCTTATATTTAGCAGGAGTCCATTTCAAAATTTAGGTGTGTCAGGTTGTGTATTCTTCAAAATTCATTTGGAAGATGGCTGAACTTTTTGCAAGCATGATCAGATGCCACATTCTGCAGCCTCTGATCTTGGCCTGCCCTGTTTGCCAGTTACCAGTTTTGGGGTTTCTGGTACAAAAACAGTTAAGGTGATGATTAATTGTTTCTCTATTCAGATACTTGGTCAAGATAACCATGGTTATGGGAGTGAGCACTCCAGAGTAGACCCAAATAAGAAAAAGATGACATTGAAGACCAGAAATGTAAGCTTGCTTGGGAGTCATTCCCTTTTGGTACATTATCTGTTTTGTACACCCCTGTCAACACTATTAACCCTTATCTTGCTGTTCACGACAACCCCTATCTTTGCAAACAGTGTAGATCCAGATCAGATGGCTTCTGAAGAAGCCATCTGATCAGGATCTACACCGTTTGACATTCAGTTCATGAATTTGTAGGAATAAATCACATCAAGTAATCTGATTGGTTCAAAGTCAGAGATGGGTGTGGCTAAAATGAATATTCAGCAAGAGAAGGGTTAAGGTAATTTTGGAGGCTTGCTTCTGATTTTGAGGGATTTTTACCTGACATTGAGGTGAAATGACATCTCAAACCCTGTCGCTAGGATTTACAGGACAGTCCTACTGAGTACTCGCATCACTTTTATGGGGCAGGCTATACTAGTATTCACTTGTGCTGTCGGTTTCAGCTCTACAGGGAAGCACCATTCAGGCCAGTCTATTCCTCCAAGCCCCATAGGCAGGACACTCGGGTTCATAAAACGCAGTTGTCAGTTACGAGGTGAAAAGTGTTTTTTTTTTCAAACAATGCAGGCTTGCTGTTCTATATCTTTCTCCCTTTCTCTGAGAGACGACACAAAATGACCCACAAGGGTTCTGTTAATCTCAAACAATCAATCAATGCTGCTGATCCAAAAATGACAGCTGTCACTTGCTGATGAAAGAATGCGCACAGTACTGCTTAAGCACATACAAGGAAGAAATCATGAAGTCCATTGGTTGGCTCAAAATGACCTTAATAGTCTTGATTGGGTCAGTAAAGTCCAAAATAGACAAACAAACAATCAAAACCTGTATGAGTCAACAAACCTGCATTTTTGTGTAGTTTCTAGTTATGGATATTGATAAGGCATGAAAAGGTTGAAATTCACTGTCATAGAATGTTGTTCCATTCTTTTCGGCTTTCTTTCTTTAACCCTTTTGGTACCAAATGGAATCTTCCTCCTTTTATATAGCAGGAGTTCATTTAAAAATTTAGGGGTGTCAGGTTGTGTTTTCATCGAAATTCATTTGGAAAAGACGGAACTTTTAGCAAACAGTGGAGGCCCTGATCAGACGCCGCATTCTGCGGCGTCTGTTCTGGGCCTGTACTGTTTGCCAGGGTACCCGTTTTGGGGTTTCTGGTACTAAATGGGTTAAAATATCATTGTATACTTGTATTGGTTTTTACTGAAGACATGTATCAGGATCAGAACTTTTAACAGCTTAGACCAAATGGCACACTGTATTATGTTTTGTGTTTTTCAGTTGACATTTTGTAGTGTGATAACAGTTGATGAGAAACTGGTATATTCACGGCACCCAGAAAATAAAACCAAGTAAGTAAAATTTAATTTTAAGGCTTGAACACCCTGGGAATTATGGAATTTTTTTCTACCGTTATGATCCTAAGTATTGGGACAGATAAGCCTAAGCAAACAGTGCATACCAGATCAGACTGCTCCTGAAGGAGCAGTCTGTTCATTGTCTACACTGTTTGCCATTCTGTCTGCACCTTTTTGACTCCTTTCTGGATCATTGGATCATGAAACAAAATTTGTTAATATTTTAGGAGAATTATAGCAAGTCCTCAAGGTGTCCCAATTTTTAGAACTTTTGCGGTAGGCAGGGATAGTTTGAGCTACAAAGGTTAATTGTAGCAACAGGTGGGGGTGCATATCAGGAATACTCCATAGTTATGTGATACCTTTTAGATCTTCAGTAGATTTGTTTGTATTCGAGTTTTTCGGCCTGGTCAACACCATTTAGCTAATTTTTTCAGCCAGTCAGTTTACCTAGCCACATTTTTCCTGGGCAGACTTATGCATGAGCAGTTAACCAGTACAGTGCACATTCTTTTGCCAGAAACTGACAACTGCCCTTCTTGAATAGAAAATAGAAAAGAACTCGTGATCAATCTCCACGAAAGAATGTTGCCGACCCCGGCGGGTATTGACTGGAACTCCTGATCACCAGTCAGACGCACATCAGACTGAAATACTGAGGCTGGCAGATATTCAGTAAAAGAAGCTGGCTACGGTGACTCAGTTGGATGTGCGTCCCACTGCACATCTGACTGGTGATCAGGAGGTTGCAGATTTGATCCCTGCAGGGTCAGCAATATTCGTTCATGGAGACTGGTATTGAGATATTTTCTATGCTCATTCTCTCCTTTCACTGATTCAAGAAGGGCAGTTGTCAGTTTCTGGCAATTTATGGTCACTATTGGTAAGGCTGCCACGATTAATCATATAATCGATTAATCAGTCGATAAATTCAGGGATTTTCCTACCCTTCTGAATCAGGGTCCAGGGGCCACTGGGTTTGGGAAAACAGCTCGCTAATATTTATAGTTGGGAATTTAAATCAGCTGTAACTTTGTCAATTTTGGTTTAATTTTCATGAAATAGTCAATTTTAGTTTAATTTTCATGAAATTTTTATCAAAATGTACAACACAACATCAGAAATTTGGAAATTTGTTATCACATTTGGGAATATCTGTCTGTAAATTGGGAAAAATTGGGGCCGATTACCGGCCCCAAAGTTGAACTAAGAAAATCCAGGGTTCGCGTTACCGATCGCCAAAGTCGCCAAATGCGCAGAAAAATAAAATTTGGCACAAAAAATCATAAATTGGCGAAAACAAGTGGCGAAAAAAAATTTTCGCCTGACTTGGCCGTTGCCGAGCCATATAATTGTCGCGCGTGTCTATCGCACCTTACTTGATTGTATAATTCGGCAATTAACAACTCAATTATCGATAAGAAAACGGTAGCTGATGGAATTAACCTGAATTTAATGAAGGTGATAAGATCACATGCCGTGATGCGCAGTTTGACAGTAGCACCGCCCACTTTCCACGCCTTTCGTCCTAAATATTCATGATGCTCTGCCGAAACTACCAATCAGGAATCAATGTGAGAGTCGCATCGCCTACGTCACGGAAATTTACCCAATGTAATCACGTGGAACAGTGTGTCGGTCAAGGTTGAACACAAAGATGAAAACAAATTGATTACACGAGAAATAATTATTGTCATTAATCGTTTCGGATTATGCTCATGAAAGCGGTAAGTACACTTTGACAGTGACGACTTTAATTAAGCATGTTTCAGTACCTTCTGATGTTCTTGTCAGTTTGTGTGTCTTCGCAATTACTGGCATAAAGAACAAGAACGGGCTGCGCATACAAAACAATTTTCTGTTTTGCAACAAAAATTTCTGGTATTGTTTTGATGTACCGAAGTTGTCAATATAAAAGTCATGCCTTGGAGTTCGATCTTCATTCACTGATTAGGCAATATGAGTAAGCGTAAGGCTGATTTTGATAATCCTGAAAAGTAGAATAAGCGTCCAAAAACGTCTGGCACTCCGAATGCAGCTCAATCCTATCGAGAGGGGTGGAAAAATGGCAACCCTTGGCTCCTCTACGATGCCAAGTCAAAATTAATGTTCTGTGACTACTGTATTAAATCTCAACGTCAGAATATCTTCACCAAGGGGTGTAGTGTTTTGAAAAAAGAATCTGTGTCTAAACACGCTACATCGAAGGGTAAGATTGCTGAGTCCCCCACTCATTTCACACTATACTGATTCTTGAATCTACTGCTGCAATTATAGGACTCAATAAATGAACACACTTTTTCTGATAAGATAACTCCTTCAGTCTCCTTGGCCATAAACGGCCAAAATTTGGCACAAAATCTGGCTCAAAGTTAAAGAAAATGGCACAAAAAAAATCAAATTGGCGAAAATGGTGGCGAAAGAAAAAAAAATCCTAGTGCGAACCCTGAAATCCCTGAAATTCCACAAGAATGATTATCATTTCTGATTTGCTTTTAATCGATTACTTGATAGGCACAATTTACTACCCAAAGTTATGCCTAAAATAGCTGAATGAGTGGCAAACAGTGCAGACCCTGATGAGACGCCACATTATGCGGCGTCTCATCTGGGTCTCCACTGTTTGCTCAGGCCTGTCTGTTCAAATATACATATGATAAAGTGCAACATACGGTAAGAGTTATGCTCAGACAGGTAAAATTATGACAGAAACCTTAGCGATTACTAATTGATTAACGAATGCAATGGTAAGACTGATTATCGATTATCTTTTCAGCTCCGATTAGCCAGCCCTAACTATTGGTCATGTGTAAGTCTGCCCAGGAAAAGTGGTTTTTAAGCTGACAAGCTCACCTTGACCTTTAAACTCAGGCCAAATCTAAAAACAAGGGCTTATACTGAGGTACACACACAACATACCGTCGAACTTCAATGGCTCTAACCTCTTTGGGACCAAGAAAATCTGTTCGAGACAGGGGTAGTTCGAGCCACTGAGATTACTGCCAGTATAACGACATACTTTAGGACATCTTTTCAGTGTTTTTTAATGAAAAATGTATGCTGTGTATATTCATTAGAATCGCCTCATCGAGTATTCATTTGGAAGATAAGACGATCATATCCTAAATTTTACCCTCCCTATTTCTTATGTAGAGATTTTCCCTCGGGACTCTAGTGTGGGCTCGACTCAGCCATGGTAAACGAGCCATTGGTGTTCGACCCATTGAAGTTCTACTGTACATTGTTTGGAAGGCCCCTGAGATATGCTTATTGCTAACAACCAGTTTGTTTATGGTGCATTTGACAATTAAACTGTGTAGACCCAGACCCATTTAACTCCAAAACAAACAAAACCTCCTTATTTGGAGCTATGCAGGTGTGAATTTCTGCTAATTGTCTGACTTATCGTATGATAACAAGCTGTCCTTCAATATCTATAACATATTGAGGGTGCTTGAGTTCAAACAAGTAGCTGCTGCATGTTTCTAATAAGAAGTAGGAAAGACTTTTAGTATTAAGTTTTCCTCCTTAATCATTATCTCAAGTTTAGTAGAAGCCTTTTTGGTGTAGTGGTGTGCTACTTACCTTACAAACCAAAGGTCAAAGATTTGACAGGCGGCTACAGACTTTCTTACATGTCTTAAAACTGAGATTCTGGTGCAATATGACCATGGTTGTTGGTGGGACATAAATCCGAAACAGACTTGAAGTGTTGTATTTGTATTTTAGGACACTACTGAAACAGGAAACTGTTGTAACAGTGAAGGGTATACCACTATCAGGCTACCTTGAAAGTGTTGTAACAGACTCAATACAAAGTAATGCTAACAAGGTAAGGATTAACTATATGTTCATAAACACTTATACAGTAAAATTCCACTATTAAATTTAAGACTAAATCTGCTTTTAAAAGCTTATTCAGTAGGTTTCATTTATTTTTTCTTTGCGTTTTCTACATGCAGAAATCTCTGGTCAGATATCACCTTTGGGACTGTTCAAAAGTGGTCTTTAAGTGGTCTTAAAGACCACTTTTGAACAGTCCCAAAGGTTGTCTTAATAGAGGAATTTTATTATGCCCTCGCCATTCGAAGAATGGTGGAAAGGGCATATAGTGTGCCCCTGTCTGTCTGTCCGTGCGTGCGTCCGTCCGTGCGTCCGAAACTTAAACGCAGTCAATAACTTCCTTATTTCTTGATGGATTTTAAAATTACTCAGCAGAAATGTTAACCATCATGAGTCGACTTGTCACGTGCAAAACCCAGGTCCGTACCTCCAATGTCAAGGTCATACTTAGAGGTCAAAGGTTAAAAAAGGATCCGAAACTTAAACGCAGTCAATAACTTTCTTATTTCTGGATGGATTTTGAAATTACTTTCTGGAAATGTTAACCATCATGAGACGATGTGTCATGTGCAAAACCCAGGTCCGTACCTCCAAGGTCAAGGTCATACTTAGAGGTCAAAGGTCGAAAAAAGGGTCCAAAACTTAAACGCAGTCAATAACTTACTTATTTCTGGATGGATTTTGAAATTACTTTGAAGAAATGTTAACCATCATGAGACGATGGGTCACGTGCAAACCCAGATCCGTACCTCCAAGGTCAAGGTCATACTTAGAGGTCAAAGGTTAAAAAAAAGGGTCCGAAACTTAAACGCAGTCAATAACTTACTTATTTCTGGATGAATTTTAAAATTACTTTGAAGAAATATTAACCATCATGAGAAGATGTGTCACATGCAAACCCAGATCCGTACCTCCAAGGACAATGTCATACTTAGAGGTCAAAGGTAAAAAAATGGTCCGAAACTAAACGCAGTCAATAACTTTCTTATCTCTGGATGGATTTTGAAATTACTTGGCAGAAATGTTGGCCATCATGAAACAATCTGCCTCACACAAAACCAAGGTCCTTACCTACAAGGTCAAGGTCATACTTAGAGGTCAAACGTGAAAAAAGGGTCCAAAACTTAAACACGGTCAATAACTTTCTATGGATGGATACAAAATCTACAATTAAACCTGTGCCACCAGTGAAGGCTCAGATCAGCCTATAATCCGCACAGTCAACAAGTAAACATTTGGCCAGACTGGCTAGACACATTAGTAAGTTCTGAATAGTTGGATCCTTTGGAAGCAAAGAATACACCAAATAAACGAAAATAGCAGATTCGGTTTTATTGAGTTTGTTCATGACCATTTCTAATATGTGCAACACCCGCCACGCCTACTAGCACCGGCTTAAGCAGAACTCTATTTTCAAAATGATTCTAAATGAACTCAGTGATTCCAAAGGACCAGAAAATATAAGTCTTCCTTGGTGGCGCAGGTCTTAATTTAGATTAAAATAAGCCTCTGTGGTGTAGTGGTTAAGCTACTGGCCTCATAAACCAGGGATCCTTGGTTCGAATCCAGGCTTCTCCAGACTTGTGGATGAGTTTTTATGCCCCCGCCATTCGAAGAATGGTGGAAAGGGCATAAAGCGTTGCCCCTGTCCGTCCGTGTGTCCGAAACTTAAATGCAGTCAATAACTTCCTTATTTCTTGATGGATTTTAAAATTACTCTGCAGAACTGTTAACCATCATGAGACGATGTGTCACATGCAAAACCCAGGTTGGTAACTCCAAGGTCAAGGTCATACTTAGAGGTCAACGGTAAAAAAGGGTCCGAAACTAAAAGGGAGTCAATAACTTTCTTACTTCTGGATGGATTTGAAATTACTTTGAAGAAATGTTAACCATCATGAGACGAAGTGTCACGTGCAAACCGAGATCCGTACCTCCAAGGTCAAGGTCATACTTGGAGGTCAAAGGTAAAAAAAATGGTCCGAAACTTAAACGCAGTCAAAAATTTTCTTATCTCTGGATGGGTTTTGAAATTACTTGGCAGAAATGTTGGCCATCATGAGACAATCTGCCTCGCACAAAACCAAGGTCCTTACCTCCAAATTCAAGGTCATACTTAAGAGGTCAAATGTGAAAAAAGGGTCCAAAACTTAAACACGGTCAATAACTTTCTATCGATGAATACGAACATGGACATATTTTCAGGCGGGGGCATCCGTGTCCTATGGATGCATTTCTAGTTAAAATGAGCTTCTGTCTCCATATGACCGTAGTTGTTAATGGCACATTAAACTGGAACACTTATTGTAGGTTTTGTCATATGCTTGCTAGTATCATACTCGTACATAGCTCTCGATAAGAGGGGGTATCCAAACAATAATTTTCTTATTTCTGCACGAAAACACGGTTTGTTGTGGGTACTCATTAGAAGTGCCTCATTGAGGCGCTTCTAATAAGTACCCACAACATAGGTTTTCGTGCAGAAATAAGAAAAATAGCAGTAATTATCCGATGAGTATAGCACTATATCTGGAGCTATGAGTTCGTAGATGCTGAAGCAATGGAATGTGAAAATGTGGTTTTGAGAATATTGGCACAGCAAAGACTCAGATCAGCCTGCAATCCAGGCAATGTATATTATGCGCTACATGGATGGCTTCCCACTCAAAGCATATGTATCGGGGAGCCTGTATTCGAGTGTGGGTATGCAGACTGATTTGAGGTTTGAATGTGGGTTAGTGTTTAATGACCCATTACACTGGTATGACTCTGTGATTGATTGATTGTGTTAGGGTTTAACGACATCAACCTGTGTGGTTCATTTTGTGTTGTCTCCCTCAGAAAGGGGGGAAACTGATAGAAGACATAGTAGGGGAGGTGAAGTAGTAGAGGGAGGTAAAAGAATCAGAAGAAATAAACATTTGCCATCCACCATTACCATAGTGATGCCCTGAAGAAATTCCTCTTTCTAAGAACTATTTCTCAGATGAATAGTCTTCCCTCTTCAGTGGTAGATGCCAAGACAACACAGGTGTTCAAAGCCAGTAAAGTATAGATTAGGACTCTGGGAGTTATGCATTTTAGCTTACTTCTATTAAACAATCAGACTGTAAATAGTTTTTAGGACTCATTGAGTGACTTTTTTTTCAAAGCTAAATTCTAAATTTAGCCAGATGTGACAGACTCAGTATATGAAGATCCATGTAGATAGATAGACCTGTTACAAGGAGAGAAGCCTGCCAAGGCAAAATGGTTTGAGTCATTGCATATAAACCCTATTGATTTCATAAGGTGGCAGGGCTTGAGATGTCAGTTCATCTCAGTGTGAGGTAGAAGTCCCACAAAATTGGAAGCAACATCTCCAAAATGACCTAAAAAGTGTTGGTGGGGATGTTAAACCTCAGTTCAAACAAACAGCTGTTATGACCAGGTCACAGTTTTGATTCCTGCTGGGTTGGTACCATTCTTTTGTGTAGTACATTTATCAAGAACAGTATGGGTTAACCCATTCTGCACCGGAAACCATGAAATGGGTGCCCTGGCAAACATTGAATGGCCGGATCAGACGCCACAGAACATGTTGTCTGATCATGGCCAACGCTGTTTGCAAAAAAGTTAAGCCATTTTCCAAATAAATTTTGAAACACAACCTGTCACCCCTAAATTTTGAAATGGACTCCTGCTATGTATAAACAGGAAGATTCCATTTGGTACAAAAAAGGTTAAAGCAATTATACTAACTTGATACACCCTTGCAACTAGCAATATGTACCTGATTGCAGATTTGGTGCTTACAAGCATGACATAGTCTTTGGCGAAATTCTTTTTATGAAATTATTCTGAGTAAAAAAACGTGTTAATTTGCTTTTCAGGGCAGGCAAGCTATGGAACATGTTATAGCTAAAATCAAGGCAGAGGCAACTGAACTACAACATGAGGCTAAAAAAGCAATGGACTCAGTGATTCACAGCAGCAAGCCTGCGTTATGATGTTTGTGAGACTTAGGAATTTTTAAATAACTAGCTGTAATTGTGATATTATCCTCGGACTCGGTGATGATCATATCTCCAGAAAGAGGCATGACGAAGATAATTAAGGGGAATGGGAACACTTGGCACATTTTTCCTCCATTTTTCAAAGGGAGACACTTTTTGGGAGTTGCGGTTCACTTTTCTATAAGCCCTGTCACATTGAAAAAGGGGTCTACTCTTAAAGGAAAGAATTTGCTCCTTAGGAGCAAATTCTTTCCTTTAAGAGTTGACCCCTATTGACATGGGAGACAAAAATACTTTTGGAGGAGTTGCCTCCCCTGGAGGTGTACCCATTCTTCTAAAGGGATAATTTTCCTTATTTATTGTTAGAAACTTACGTTGTGGGTACCTGTTACAATCGCCTTGATGAGGCAATATCGCCTTGATGAGGTGATGCTAACAAATACCAACAACGTTTTCATGGATAAATAAGAAAAATTATCCCCAAACCATGTTTGTTACGCCTCCTGATCTGGCTGATACTCTGGCTCAGGTTTAGATCAGAGTGAAACTGCTGATCAGTTCCAGAGGTTGTAAAAATTATGCTCAACTCAGCTGAGCTTGAAATTTGAATTGTCCATTTATTGTAAAATACATGTACCAGCAAATGAAGCTTTTTGATGCTCATCTCGGCAAAGACTGATATTAAGTGTTAAATATCAACCCATTTTATACAGGAAATGCTAAAACTGGTCACTGGCAGACAGTGCAAGGCTAGATCAGATGCCACAGAATGCTTTTCATTACGAAAACACGCCTATACAAATACATTGTTAATTTTACCGACGAAAATTAAATATTTTAAGTTTTATTCCTGCTCAAAATATAGATTGTGGGTACACGTTAGAACCGCCTCATCGAGGCAGTTCTAACGAGTACCCACAATCTATATTTTAGAGCAGAAATAAGAAAAGTAAGGCTTAACTCTGTAAACGCCAGTTTTACTACATAAAAGTGGGGTTCGAGGGGGTCAAATTTATATAGGTGTGTTTTCGTGATGACTGTTCAGCCATTTTTAAAACCCATTTTAAACTGTGGTTTATTGCTCAACAGTGCTCTGCTAGAGCTTATCTATTTTCATTCTAACACAACTATTCTGTTGTTTCCTTCGAATTTACCAACTTTTCGCCAACACAGTTGACTGACACATGCTTCCTTTCTTTTGCCTATATAGGCGTGTTTAGTTCAAACGAATGGACAATTTCATTCTCAGTTGATGTGGGCATGAAGAATGTTTTGTAGTTTTAGGACCAGTTCATGTTACAGTTAGGAACTTAAGCCTTATTGCACTACAGAAATTTTAGAGCAGATTCCAATTAAAAAAAAAAAATCAGAGAAAGTAAGGCTTGACATTACATGTGAGTGGTCTGCTGGCAGACGTTTCACATCCAATGTCAGGCCTTATTTCTTTGAAAAAATAGACAAAAAGAGGAAGTGACATCTGCAAAAGTCATGGATTGCAGATTTAGGGTTAAGAGAAAAAAAAAAATGTGATTTTGTGATTATGCAAGAAACTTAAAGTATAAAATAGAACTGTTTATCATAAATAAATACACTCAAAGAGCTGTAGCAGACTGTTTGTCTATAGACCCTAAACTATCATAGAATAACACAGCTCAGAATTTTTGACTGGTCTGTCACTAGCAGCCTTTTCCATAGAGATTTGCAGGGTTTGTTCTGAAGAAACAAATTCTTAGCATTAAGAGTACATGTATATCCCATTTCGGAAGACCTCAGTGTTCAGGAAATCACTATAGGATTTCAGATACTATAGGATTTGCATCAATATTTGAAAAGGCAATAAAAACATATGGAGCAAATATTTTTTTGACATGACAAAGTTTCTTACTGGGTTGCAATATTATAACATATCACATGATACATATACAGTGAAATTCTGCTATTAAGACCAGCTAAAATTAAGACTAATTCTGCTTTAGGTGGGTGAAATTATTCTTTTCTATGCATTTTCGGTACAGAGTGTCCTCTGGTCAGAGACCACCTTTTGGACTGTTCAAAAGTGGTGTTAAAGACCACTTTTGAACAGTCCTAAAGGTGGTCTTAACAGAGGAATTTTACTGTACTTAGCATTAACCCATTTTGTCCTAAATAGCATTTCCAACTTTATAAATATATTCATTTGTTATCTCAAACTCCAAGGGAATGGAATATTTGGTTTGAGATAACAGTAGTTTCAGATAAAAGGAGTTGAATTCTGAGGAACATATAGCAAAACTAACATAACAGTGCACAAAATTTAGTTTGACATAAGTCATTTTTTGAGATATCAGAGTTTGAGATAACGAGAGTCTACTGAAGTAAGAGTCTATTTCGAAATTTAGGGCTGTCGGGTTTATGTATTTTTAGAGATTATTGGCTGACTGTTTTGGTGTGTAGGCCCTGAACACATGCTGCAGAATTTGGGGTCTGATTCTGGCATGCAGTGTTTTCAAGTGTCCCTTTTGATGTTTACCATCTGAAATGGGTTAAGGCTTAAAATAGGTTAAATTTTAGGGTTTGTATATTGAACAGTTACAGTTTCATAACAGTGGTTATCCTCTTAACCCTTAAGAAGCCAAGAAAAGCTACATCTGAAAATGACGTCTGCTTATGTCGTCTGCTGAATTTATTTCGCAAAATTTTTGAAAATAGTTATGCATGCAGGCAAACAGTCTGGGCCCAGTTCAGATTGCTCCTACAGGAGCGGTCTGATCTGGGTCCAGACAGTTTGCAAAAAAATTCATTTAGGGTAACTAGCAGACGGCAAAGCAGATGACAATTGTCATGATTGGCATTTTATGGGTTAAAGGGTAATTTAACAACAACAACAATTTAACTGATATCAGGAATATTTACCGTTGTTAGGATATCAAATGACATCAGCTTATGAGTTTCTTGTAATATCCCAGTGGGGACAATTTTCTCCAGTATCAGTATAGCTAAAATATTTTTCATCATTTCCAGTATTTTTTTAGCCTCAAAACATGCATTTTGTATTAGCATGTTACAAAATTTTTAAGTGACATCATTGACATTAGACATTTAGATGTCACTTTTCTGTAATTTTTGAATTCTATATCAAGTAAGCATGCTGATATCCGCACAATAGTTCTGGGATTTTAACCCATTTTGTACCAAATGGAATTGTCCTCCTTGTACATGTATATAGCAGGAGTCCATTTCTAAATTTAGGGGTGCCACGTTGTGTTTTCTTCAAAATTTATTTAGAAATTGGCCTAACTTCTTGCAAACAGTGTAGGTCAGATGCCACATCATTCAAAATCTGATCTAGGCCTGCACTGTTTGCCAATTACCCCTTTTGGGGTTTGCGGTACCCAATGGGTTAATGCCCATTTCTAATCATTTAATATCTACAGCTATATGATTATACATTTTATCGCACAATATAAAGGCAGCCCACATGGTCATGATTCACTAATGTGTTTTATGCAATTAACATCATTCTTGTCACAACCATCTTTGTGCCAGCTCAGGACAAAAGGTACTTAGTGGATAGCTTACCAGTGATGACTCAGGTGAGCCTGCACATAAGTGCACTCTGCCCAGAGCCATTACTGCTCATAGACATGAAGAAGAAACCTTGTACCTTCATGCAAGAAGTATTGCTTCTAGTGTGCACACACATTTGAAGAATGCATATTGGGGAATGCTTTTGGCCCTTTTGTTATGGGTTCGCTCAAATATTTATTGGTTCAGGTAATCATATGTTGACACTGTACTGTTACAAGATATGTATTAACCCTTATCCTGCTTAAGAAGACAACCCCTACCATTGCTAACAGTGTAGATCAAGATCAGATGGCTTCAGCTGAAGAAGTCATTTGGGTCTATACTGTCATGCAATTTGTCAATTCGAAAAAAAAAAAATATGCAATCAGATTGGCTGGTTAACAGAATTGGTGTGGATTATTAATTTATTCAGCAGGATAAGGGTTGTTAATGAGCTGGTTCAACCCTTTCACCCCATGAGTTTCTGGCTTTCCCATTAAATTCTTGAACTTGGAATGTCAGTTCTTGTAAAATTGGGTGTTAAGTCAATATTATTAACAGGATGTAAGTCATTATCATTAATGGGATGGCAAACTGTTGATCCTGATGGGACTGCTCATAATGAGCCATTTAACCTGGATCAAGTCATACTGGTCTACAGGGTTTAGAGGGTTAAAGTCTTTACCTACAGTAGTATACCACAACCTTTTTATAACACTATTAATGGGGTCCAAAGCAAAAATCGTGTTTTTAAACAACCGAAATTTTTATCCAAACAAAAATGTATAGATTATATAGAAAAATGACCATTTATGGTCATTTTTCTATATAATATACACATTTTTGGGATCCATCTTGAAACCGTGTTCTATCCATAACCGTGTTATAATGAACTGTGTTATAACGAGGTTGTGGTGTATAACGAAGAAGTTTGCAATACCCAGTATTTTTCCACTAAAGTTGCCAGAGTAACATCCTCAGATTTTAACTTTCTGACCAGATCTTGAATTTTATTGTACTTGAAAATCGTCAGGGCATTCTATTGGATAACATCATATCTTTGTGACAGTATATTCTATGTTATATTGTTGACAACCAAATGCCATTATGTAACATTGCTTTTCATTGGCTGACATTAGTTTGATCACAGCTGACTGCACTTGCCATTTTGTGCAAATAGAACAACTTGGAAAAAAAAATAAAATAAAACAAAAAAGTAAAGAATAGAAAATTAACCCTTAAGATGCCGAGAAAAACTACATCTGAAAATGTCTTCTGCTTATGTTGTCTGCTGAATATTTTTGCAAACTTGTTAAAAATATTTTGCATACAACCACACTGTTTGCAAAAAATTACTTTAAGATATAAAGTGGCAGATGGCAAAGCAGACAACAATTGTAGTGATTGGCATTTTATGGGTTAATGAAGTGCATTAGAATGGGGATAACTGTATTGAAAAAAATGCCATTTGACAATATTATTCGTTTGTTTGACATTCTCAAATTCCATTTTACTGCTCCCTTGATATTTTACTGCAAAAAAAAAAAAAAAAATCAACTGAAAACAGACAATTGTCCTCCCAAATAACAATTTGAAACAGCAATACCCTAATTTGCATCTGCAGCATTTTTAATAGGCAACAATATGTAAACTGTTAGTATATGCTGTGACAACATTTGTGTCAGTGACATCCTCATTAATATGATTCTGACAATGAAGAAAGGGATGTAAGATTGATAGATTGAGATAGTGTCTGTGATAAGATTACAGATGACTGGTGAGACAAACTCCCGTGTCATGTTAGACAGACCATGTATATCATTTCAACCAGCACATGACAAAACCAACAGTAAGACCTGTGTGACCAGCAAAGACTCTGATCGGCCTGCACATCCATCCAACTTGACAAGTTTTCATTTATATGTCCTTGGATAGCCTGTAGAAGGCTCACACCATCACCAAAGACTGAGCAGTCTTCGCTCGTCACACTAGTCTTACCATAAAAATCCTAAAAAAAATATCAAACACCTGGAGGACTCTAATATTTGAACAAATTTGTTTCATGATCCAGCAAGGAGTCCAAAAGGTGCAGACAGAATGGCAAACAGTGAAGACCTTGATCAGACTGCTCCTTCAGGAGCAGTCTGATCTGGGTCTACACAGTTTCCTTCAGGCCTATCTGTCCCAATACATAGGATCAGTATGGTATTGTAGTTTTTATCTTGCACTTGCTCATTTACAGTTACATTGCAGAATAAATATGCAATACCTCAACTTCATTGAAATACATCATTTCATTTATATGTTTTCTTTGTGCCACTCATATGTCATGCTTTTAGTGCTTCATGTTTTTAAATTTTGTTAAAGTAGAAATGTTTTGTTGCTCTAGGATCAAGTTAAAATTAAGTTTTTACTCACCTTTAAACCTAAATATATGTGTTTTCCTTCTATGTGTGTATTTGCCTTCTATGTTTCTCAGGTGTCCTCATGTCAAAGTCTGGTGTTCCATTAACTTGCAGTTTCTGACAAAGCCATGTTCTGAATACTTCTGTTATGTGGGGGTGGGGTGTAGGGGGCATTGTTGAAGTCAGCTAACTGGTAACTATGGGGTCGTCAATCACAGCTGGGTTAGTAACAGTCATTTGTGGAGTTTGATCATGAGTTGTTGTTTTTCTGTGATCATTCTCACCCATCTGCTGATTGAGGTGCAGTTGTCAGTTACTGATAAAAGAATGTGCACTGTACTTATATACCGCCTTTACAAAGACTAAGCCTAACCAGGAAAAGTGTTGTTAGGTTGACTAACTTGGCATGCAGGGGCCTGTCGTTTAAAGCATTGTTAGCTTAACGTGCTTGTTAGTGGTTAAATCCTAGCAAGTACAATATCTAATATAGTGATTTTTGCTGAGAAAAATGAGAAGAGCAGCAAAAGCTGCTCACATTTTTTTTCAACAAAAATATAAGCAGATTTTGCCATATTATAATTTAATGAAAATAATAATGTCTGTAATACACCAGAGTTCACCTTGTATTTGTGTGTCTTGATTTTGTTGTCTTCAGTTTATCATGATCAGAATTTTCAACTGCTGGGTATAGATTTTAACAAAATTGTGACAAAAACCAATGAAAATGAGCAGAAAATAAACTATATTTTCAAAAGAAGGAATTTCTTGTGTATTTCACAATCAGTAGTAAAATAAAGTCCATTGAGAAGACACAGGTACAGTGAAATTCCGTTATTAAGACCACCTAACATTAAGACTAATTCTGCTTTTTAAAGCTTATTTAGTATGTTGCAGTTATTGTTTCTTTGTGTTTTCTGCATACAGTTCACTCTGGTCAAAGACCACCAAAGCAATTTTGAACAGTCCAAAGGTGGTCTTAATATAGGAATTTTCCTGCAACAGAAAAGCTATTGCTAAAAAATACAAAATGGAAAATATGAAGTTTAACTCTTCTCTTGATTAACACAACTCCTGCCTTTGTAAACACAGTAGATCCTGATCTTGGGAGGTTGGGTTGGTGCAAAGGTGCTGTGTAGCTTTCAGTGCCAGAGCGTTCTGCTGCACTGGATTCAGTATGGCAAAGGACAGGTTTTGCATGCAGCAGGTGCGGGAGAGACCACAACAAGTGAAAATGTCTTATCATGTGAATGGAGAAGACTGGAATCAGTCTTCACTGTGCACTATATTGATACTTGAAGGAAACACTTCTTCATACACACAAGAAAGGCCGTTTCCTGAGTTACAGTATAGGTAAGCAGGCTGATTTGAGTCTTGGCGGAGTGTAAATATCCAGACATATTTTCTCTTGACATAGATCATCTGTATTGGGGGTGGGGTGGGAACTATGAATACTTGAGATATAGGTAGTTTGAACTACTGAGGTATAACCCTTAAGACACCCAGAAAAACTACATCTGAAAATGTTGTCTGCTTATGTCGTTTGTTGAATTTTTTGGCAAACTTTTTAACAATATTTTTGCATACAGGCAATCTGATCGGGTCTACACTGTTTGCAAAAAATTACTTCTAAGGTAACCGACAGACGGCAAAGCAGACAACTTGTAGTGATTGGAATTTTATGGGTTAATCATAGTGCCAGATCTTGAGGCATAATTTGGATACTAAAGGATATTTACTATCTTCTATAAAATTCAGGTATGTTGATTGCACACAATACCTTGCCGTGATAAAAGCCAGAAAGTAAGCCATATACGAGGACTGTTCAAATATGAATGCAAGTAGAACGTTTTCTCATGCACTAATGCGAAAATCACCTGGAAATAGATATCACAGCGTAGAAAAACATTTTACCTATACATTGATACCAAACCTGTTAAAATCCGTGCACTTTAGCTATGTATATCGTTCGATAAACACTGTCTACTCTTGTATACTATATTAAGAATCGTTGTATTCTTGGTCTACCGTACGGTGCAAAGACATTTTTGATGAAATATGTTCGGTTTATGGGCATAATGAAATGTCTTTTCCAACAGTTTTTTGTTGGTGTAAGAAATTCAGCTGTGGGCTAGGCTCAACAGATAATGCACCACATGATCTGCCAAGATGGTTGCTAGAGTGAAAGAAATAGTTGCTACCGATGCACGATACACCACTAGGCAAATAGCTAGTATGGTTGGCATCTCATTAGGAGCAGCTCATACAATTCTGAAAGGGGGATTTGAAAATGAGAAAGATCTGTGCTAGATGGATTCCCCATCTGTTGACAGATGAGCAGAAAAAGACACGCGTTCAGTGCGCCAAGAAGTTGCTTAAATAGTTTCCAAATTACAATGCACTGTCTTCGCTAATGTCGTCACAGGTGACGAGACATGGGGATCACTTTTTTGAACCAAACGAAAGATTCAGAACAAAATATGGGCAACAAAGTATTGCAAAAGACCATGCATTGCAAAGCGGACCATGAGCGTTAAGAAGGTAATGTATGCCGTATTCTTTTCAAATCAGGGCCCTGCTATTCAGGTTGCTGTGCCTAAAGGCAAATCTTTAAATGCGAAGTTTTACAAGAATAAAGTTCTTTGAAAATTGAAGAAATATTTCAAAGAACGAAGAGCTGCAACTGGTTTGGCCAATGTCAGATTGCTATATGACAATGCGTTATTGCACAAGGCGTTCATTATGCAAGACTATCTGAAGCAGGAAAAGGTTGTTGAACTCCCACACCCCCGTATTCCCCTGACCTTGCCCCGTGTGACTTTTTTTTTGTTCCCGCGGCTGGAAAAAATACCTTTCTATTCGAAAATTTGTACAGCGCAAACACTTCGGTTCTGCAATATTCCAGTGCCTTCATAGTATACCTCGAAAAGACTACCAAAATGCATTCAATGATTGGATCAGAAGACTGAAAGTTTGTATATCTGTTTAAGGGGAATACTTTGAGGGGACAAAATAAATTTTTCATCGAAATCTAACACGGAATCATTTTTTTTGTGCTTAGTTGCATTCATATTTGAACAGTCCTCGTATTATCCTAAATTTATGAATACAGTCGAACTTCAATGGCTGAAACACCTTTGGGACCTCGAAAATCAGTTCGAGACCGGTAGTTCGAGCCACTCAGGTTACTGTCAGGAGGCATAATGAAATACTTTTAGATATCTTTTTGGGTGTTCTATAATGAATATTTATGCTGTATGTACTCATTAGAATCGCCTCATCGAGGCGATTCTAATGAGGACACACAGCAAACATTTGCAAGATAATAGACTAAAATCTCCTTAAATATCCCCACTGTTTCTTATGTGAGGATTTCGCTAGGGGCTCAAGAAGGGGTTCGACACATCCATGGTACAAAGCCATCGGTGTTCGAGCCATCGAAGTTCTACTGTATCTGCAGCTTTGGAAAGAAGTTTCAAGGGACTCCCTACGAGATAGAATTAGACTTTGTTTAGACAAACCAAGTTTCTTAAGCAAATCGGGTTAGTTGAAGAAAACATTGCTTGTGTAAATAAAAACAAGAGGGCCCTGATTCGCTCCCCTGAATAACACTGTCTCTAGTACATTCTAATTTAAGCTCTGGTGGCCATCTTCATCAGAGCAAAAGATCTTAGCTATTTTGGTAGGGTGTCACCAAGGCAACATTCCTGCGAAGTTTGAATCAAATTGACCCATGGGTTTAGGAAGAGTTTGATTTTAGCTATTTTGGTAGAGGGTCACCTATGCATCATTCCTATGAAGTTTGAATGAAATTGGCCCAGGGATTTGGGAGGAGTAGTCGTTTAAAGATTTTTCTATTTTTAGCTCTGGCAGCCATCTTGTTTATCAGAGTGGAACAATTTTAGCTATTTTGGTAGAGAGCCACCTAGGCAACATTCATTTGAAGTTTAAATGAAATTGGCCCAAGGGTTTAGGAGGAGTAGTCTTTTAAAGCAATTGTTGACGGACGACGGACATTGACCGATCACAATAGCTCACCATAAGCACTTCGTGCTCAGGTGAGCTAAAAATTGGTAACGTTTCATTGGCAGATATATATTGTAAACTTATGTGTGTTCAATGATATTTGTTCGTGTGAATTAGAACTTTGCCACATTGATGTAACAAACTTGAGCGCTTTCGACAAATTTATTTGTTTCTCGTCATTTGACAAAGTTTCATAGATGGCATGGAATCCACCCAATTTCCTATGTGTTTCACAAGAGCTGAACTCTGGCCGATCCCTTAGGAACTCGCAGTCAAAATTTAAAAGCAACTAAGGTCAGACTGAGACGAGACCTCAGTTTAAGACTCGCCTGGGCTTCTTAGCAGGGATGTAAAACTAACACACACACACATACCACCTGTATATCAAGTTTTGGCTCAGTTTCATCAGATGTAAAATGTAGGAGTTATCCGGAAATGAAATGTTTAGAAGAATCTATGAAAGGGTCATAATTCTGATAATATTTGGTGGACCATAACCTTAAAATAATTTGGGCATAACTCTGGCAATAAGTGGTGAACTGTGACCTTGAAATAATATGCGCTTTCCACATCATAGTCTAACTATACATAAAGTTTCCGCTTCATCAGATGTAAAATATTGGAGTTCTGCGGAAACGGAAAATCTGCGAAAGGGGCATAACTCTGGTAATATTTGGCAGACCGTAACCTCAAAATATGGGCTGTTCAACATCATGGTCTTTCTATATGTAAAGTTTCAGCTTCATCAGATGTAAAATGTAGGAGTTATCCGGAAACGAAATGTTTGGCAGATCGTAACCTTAAAATAATAGGGGCTGTTCCACATCATGGTCTTACTGTATGTAAAGTTTCAGCTTCATCGGAGGAGTTATCGAGAAACAAAATGTTTACAGAATTTTTCAAAGGGCAAGACTATTATTATTTGGTGGACTGTAACCTCGAAACAATATGCGCTACATCACATCAAGATCTAACTATGTATGAAGTTTCAGTTTGATGGGATGCAAACTGTAGGAGGAGTTATGTGGAATGTTTAGACGGATGGACAGATGGACGCCAGGTGGTGTAACATAATACATACCATTTCTCAAACAGGCGTATAAAAACCAAGGGTTACTCGACCATTGTCAGCAATGGAATCCTTTATACATGAACAAAAGATTTCCGCCGATGGCTATGTCATACCCGTGGGGGTACAGTTACCAAACCGTGAAATCTATGTCAAACATGGATGCGAGTTGCCATTCCTAAATGCAAGCTCGTACCCAGATTTTAAACATAATGGTGAACCCCTAGGTACAAGTTTGTACTAAGTATCATTAATGAAGCTCTTATAGTTCTTGAGAAATGAACTTGACCATTAAGGTCAACGCTAGGGTGGTCGCAATAGTTCAGTCCATGAACCATGGAACGTTAGACAAGGTCAAATATGGATGCTTGCAATAAAATTGCCATCTCTTCATTAATGAAGCTCTTTTAGTTCTTAGAAGCCTCCGTGGTGCAGTGGTTACGCTACTCGCCTTGTAAACCAGGGATCGCAGGATCGATCCCGGGCTTCTCCAGACTTTCGGATGAGTCTTTAAACCGAGGTCCCGTCTCCGTATGACCTTAGCTGTTGGTGGGACGTAAAACTAAAACTCACTCACTCACTCTTTTAGTTCTTGGGAAATGGACTCTTATATTATGTTGAACATAAGGTTTGACACAAAAAATTTACTAAGTTAGTGAACCATGAAAGGTAGATCAATGTGAAATATGGATGCTTGCATTTAAGTTGACATCACTTAGATTCAAGTTTGAACCAAGTATCATTAATGAAGCCCTTATAGTTCTTGAGAAATGATCTTGACCAGGCCCTGATAATCTGGGCATGCACTGTTTGCCAAAATACCCCTTTAGGGGTTTCCCGCATGCAAAGGGTTAAGCAAACAGTGCAAACCCTGATCAGCACCATATTCTGTGGCATTTGATCAGAGTAAACACTGTTAATTTCCCAGCACATGAGCCCACTATGTTTTACAGATAACCCACTTTACACAGCACTCTGACATAAAAACAACAAGACGACCCCCCCCCCCCCCTCATTGGGGCTTGAAGAAATAGATGGGCTGCATGATGCTTCCACGCAGAGCTGAACAGTGATCCAGATAATTTTTTTTTCAACCAGTACGATACTGGTCAAATTTTAACCCAACCAGTAAAGGGTCATATTTGTTCTCTGGAACCATTATTAAAGTTTTGGACAAACTTGATCTTAGATTCTGATACTGATTGGCTACTTAAACCATCACTGTTTTGCATTTCCTACTGGTTCCTTTATCTAAGTATGAGGGTGATCAAATTGAAAGTGAACCAGCTGGTAACGAGACCCCTGACCCTGAATGTTCACGGGTCTGACCTGAATTTCTAATATTGATTTTGACCTATTAGCTGGAATCCAGCAGATAATACATAAAAGGTGAACTTTGTGCATGTTTATAAATTACTTATGTGTTGTATTGTGACAGCTTAACATGGTTTCTGATCAGGGCCTGTCGTTAAAACCTTCAGCCATTTTTCCAAATCCATTTTGAGGAAAACACAACCTGTTATCCCCTCATTTTTAAAATGGGCTTGTGTACTGGATTTTAAAATTGGGTCATGAAACTAACCAGTGTTGCGCATCCCTTTTACAAAGATTGTTTTTACTACAAGGTAACACCACCAATCAACTCGCCCTGTATGTCAATAAAGTCCGCCATTTGATCATGGGGAAGAAAACGAAATAGGGATGCCTGTTTCATAGCTTTATAAATATTGACCATGGTCGAAGAAACACGAGAATTTCTACTTTCAGTTTCACTCTGACTGGTTCTTACAATCACACTGTTCGTTGCGACATATATCTGTAGCAAACATCGATAACCAGTCTAACAGTGATTTCATGGTTACTCAAGCGCTAAGCGGGTTGCCTCAGCGTCTTATAATAGCGGGAAACGGCTTTGCGGTCATACTGGTTACGGGAAAAGATGTACCTTACGGAGAAAAACACATCCGTATTTGGTATGTGCTGTTTTCCAACATGATCCTTATTTAGGAAAAACGTATTTACGGCTGTAAGGCCCTTATCTGGAGCGCTGGCTGAAAGTACTGGTAAACCGCTTAGAGGATCTAAGCCTGCCCAGGCAAAGTGGTGCAAGTCGGACCATCCTGCTTCTAGAGCCTCTTGGTTTCATTGGGCGACAGCTTCATCTCAATGTCTGGGTAAAAGTCACACAAAATTGGATGCGTCTCCAAAATGAACTATACAGTGTTGATGTGGACGTTTAACCTCATATCAAAACAACAAGAAAAGCACAACTATAGATAACTGATACCTAGCCCACGAGTTTATAAAACTTTTTTTTCGTGCTCAACTCTATTGAACGTGAAATTTGTAATGCTCACAAGTATCTAAATACCAGATCCATCATATGGTTTGGAAAATATAAGCTCTTAAAAAAATTTTAATTTCCAAATCCGTGACCTTCACCTTGAGGTCATGGCCCTCAATAGGGATATTGCTGAACAAAGCTTTGGACATATCTGTCACCTTACCAAATCCATCATCCTCTTTGAAAATTATGAGCTCTTAAAAAAATTTAAACATAAATGTGGATGCCAACACCAATTGCAACGCCGTCACAGCTCTTCCGGGAATTTGTCTGACGAGCTAAAAACAAGCACTGCATGATGCCCCGCCACTACAAGCAAGTGCCATATCACAGTGAAAGGGAATTCAAAGCAAGGCTGCATTAATATTTCTCTTAATAAAGTTGACAGGAATACATGACTAAGATGACTTTTTTCAATGTTCAAAGAGCCATGGCTCCAAAAGAAAGGAAACCAGAATTAAAATTCTCATTTTCAGTCAAGGTCTTCAAAATCTAGTCAAAGCTTTGGTCAATTGCAATGATATTGGTACCATGTTAGACCACATTTCATTGATGTGTTCATGAGATTGGGTGCAGATAAGCAATCTTTGGCCAAAAATTGACATATTTTTGGGGCCTGTGCCCTTGAAAATAAGGTCAAGGTCACCAAAACCTAAATGCTGTTTTACCCCATCCTAATGATGTCACCATACGTGTTTGGTCAGAATCAATCATTAGATTCAGGAGATACAGTGCTTCAAACAGACTACATGATAGAAATGGCTATGTTCAATGTTCAATAACTCAAAAGTAGGAAATCATATGTTCTGGAATTCTGTTCTACATATCTGTGAAGTTTCATTGAAATATCTCAAATGGCATCGAAGTTATGGAGCGGACACAAAACTGTGACAGAAAAGGCTATGTTCAATGTTCAAAGGGCAACAACTCCAAAAGTAGGAAAATCCGAGTTACGGTTCATAAGTTCTGCACGTCATCTCATAGTGCTCTACATATCTTGTGAAGTTTAGTGAAAATATCTCAAATGGTATTAGAGTTATGGAGCGGACACAAAACTGATAGCAGCAGCTATGTTTTAAGTTCAATAACTCCAGAAGTAGGAAAATCAGAGTTATGGTTCATATGTTCTGCACGTCGTCTCATGGTGCTCTACATACCTGTGAAGTTTCATGGAAATATCTCAAATGGTATCGAAGTTATGGAGCGGACATGAAACTATGAGCGAAATGGCTATGTTCAAAGGGCAATAACTCCAAAAGTAGGAAAATCAGTTATAGTTCATATGTTCTGCATGTCGTCTCGTGATGCTTTACATATCTGTGAAGTTTCATGAAACTATCTCAAATGGTATCAGAGTTATGGGGTGGACACGAAACAGATAGCAGCAGCTATATGCAAAGTTCAAAGGGCAATAACTCCAAAATGAGGTAAACCAGAGTTACGGTTTATATGTTCTGCACGTCGTCTCATGTTGCTCTACAGATCTGTATAGGTTCAGGGAAATATCTCGAACGGTATCAATGTAATGGAGTGGACACAAACTATGATAGAAATGGCTATGTTCAATGTTCAAAGGGCAACAACTCCAAGAGTAGGAAACTTGGAGTTATGGTTCATATGTTCTGCACGTTGTCTTGATAGTGTTTCACATATCTGTGAAGTTTCGTGAAAATATCTCAAACATTATCAGAGTTATGGAGCGGACACAATCTATGAGGCGCTGACGGATGGACGGACTGACACTCAAAACTTCGGAGGGTATAACATAATACCCCACCATTCAAAAACAGAATAGATCCAGATCGGCTTGCTTCTCATAAGACAGGCGTCTAGGATCTATTCTGGTTTCCATTCTGTTCTGTTTCTGAACATGTCTGTCATGCACCATAAATGTCTGAAAATCTGGGAGGAGTGTAGCATATTGTAGTGTTAAGGCCTTTCAAGATTATTTCTCATATCAAGCCGATTGTTAATTAGGAGTACCCGAAGAAACACAAACTGACCACTGGTGCAGAACTTGCGGTCTCACATGAACCAAGTGAGGCTAGAACCCACAACTGCGAGGCCTAATGTCTGCACTCATAACCACTAGGCCAAGGCAGCCTGTCATGCCATATGTATAATGAACAGTATCAGAAAGTAAACATATACACCACAACCTCTTTATAACACTAATAATGGGGTCCAAAGCAGAAACCGTGCTAGTTAAACAACCTTGTTATATCCAAATAAAATGTATTGATTATATAGAAAAATGACCATTTATGGTCATTTTTCTATATACTCATACATTTTTGGGATCCATCCTGAAACCGTGTTATATCCAAAACCTTGTTATAACAAAACGTCTTATAACGAGGTTGCGGTGTATTCAGATTATTCCTTAGAGTTCAAAGAGCAGGTTTCAACAAAAACAAAGGCTGTTATCTCCACTTTTATTGTGTTTTTAATATTTTTAGTCTTCTAATTTACAGACAGTAACAAGCAGTTGTAGGCATTAAGTGTACTAGTAACCTGAAGGTTGGTTTGTATGTACAATGTGGACAGAATCTCAACAATTAGGGGATAAAAACTTTCTTCAAACTTGAGACAGCTGCGTTCTTGGATTGTGGCCTTTCCTGAGTAACCTTTTCTTACCAGTTGTCATTGGCAAATGGAAATACCTTAATATTTTTATGGCTGCAAATACATTTATGTTTCATCTCAATGCATCAGCAGAGCTGTAAAGTGCAATTTGGGTTCATAAACACTTCCCCAAATGACAGGTTTCAATTGCTATCCTCATTCTAACGCAATTACCGTAAAAATCCTAAGAGTTGGGACACCTTGAGAGCTTGGTGTAATTCTCCTAAGATTTTAACAAATTTGTTTCATGACCCAGCAAGGAGTCCAAAAGGTGCAGACAGAATGGCAAACAGTGTAGACCCTGATCAGACTGCTCCTGAAGGAGCAGTCTGATCTGGGTCTGCACTGTTTGCTTAGGCCTATCTGTACCAATACTTAGGATCATTACGGTATTCATGGTTTTATTTATAGAAGATATACTATTCCAACAAAAGACAAGCACTGCTGGCAGGGTAAAACCAAATGTTAGCCAATGAAGCGACGTTTATTTTTTCAACTTCCCATAACACGATGCATAGTGGATTGGGGAAGAAATGTTACGTAATAAGGTGGGATTCCCAACAGTTGATGATATCAGAGAATATACCCTAGCATTAACACTGTCACTTCATTTACGAGTGCAACAGTCTGGATACCTGTACATTTTTCAAAATAAATGTAACTGGACAGCTGTAGAAATTATCAAAACTCCGTAAGGCACACGTCTTTGGTAACATCTAGTGGAAATTTGATAAATCTTTCAGACACCGCAACAAAATACTGCAAGATTCTATCCTCATTATACAATACTAGCCTTATAATGTTGAATTATTTGACAGTATGGAAGTTATTAACAACAAAGATAGCTCTTATCTCTGACCCAGACTGAGGGTTGCTATCTTGTTTTTAGTGGTAGCGATATGGGCCTAGACTAAGCTTTACAGGAGTAAGAGAACTTTACTGTATTCCTAAATTAAGACCACCTTTGGTACTGTCCAAAAGTGGTCTTTAAGACCACTTTTGAACAGTCCCAAAGGTGGTCTCTTACAAGTGGATACTGGGTGCAGACAACATAAAGAACAGCTGAAACATACATGTTTGGAAGAAGCATTACCCTTAGTTTTGGCTAGTGTTAATAGTGGAGTTTTACTGTACAGAAAAATTCCGCTATTAAGACCACCTAAAATTAAGACTAATTCTGCTTTAAAAAGCTTATTAATAGGGTGCAGTTACTCTGTCTTCGTGTTTTCTGCACACAATGTCCTCTGGTCAGGGACCACCTTTGGGACTGTTCCAAAGTGGCCTTAAAGACCACTTTTGAACAGTTCCAAAGGTGGTCTTAATATATGAATTTTACTGTATATCGTTACAATGTGGGCAGGATTTCTGACCGATTTCCTGAAGCCTTGTAAAGGCTTATATCACTATCACCTGACCATTGCCGTTGTGTATCAACTTGATGAACACTCCCCCCACCCACCTCCAGGTTATAAAACTTTTTTCATGCTCAACTCAGCTGAAGCACGTAATTTGTAATACTCATTTAACCCTTGTCCTGCTGAGCCCAGATATGTCTGACCTTTAAAACAATGCAGATCCAGATCAGATGGCTTCTGAACCATCTGAGCAGGATCTTCATTGTTTGCCATTCAGTTTATGAATTTGTTGCAATGATTTGCAACAAGTAATCTGATTGGTTGATAATCAGTAGTGGGTATAGCATATATAAATACTCAGCAGGTCAAGGGTTACATGTACATACAAATCAGACAATTTTTCTGCTCAGATCAGCACAGAATGTCATTTATCCTGCTCAAGTGAGTTGAGCATGAAATAAGTTGTATAATCTCGGCGCCAGGATATGCTGTCCCATTGGCATACTCACAGGCAGACTTTGTCCTTCTTGGGAGTTAAACTTAGTCCAGTTTCTCAAAACTGACGATATCGTTACTTAACATACTGTTAAAACATTGATCATCTGATATGGCATTTGCACTAATATTTTTGGTGAAAAAAAAATGTGCATTTCCAGAAAAAACAGACTATTTATTAGATCTTGTACTTGCTAGAACAGCCCCTGCCCATCTGGGCTTGAAAAAATAGATGGGCTGCATGATGTTTCCACGCAGAGCTGAAACCGACCCGCACATGAGTACTGGTAAACCGCTCAGAGGATCTAAGCCTGCCCAGGCAATGCGGTGCGAGTCGGCCATCCATGCTTATAAACCCTATTGGTTTCATTGGGGGTGAGAGCTTGTGATGTCATTCCATCTCAGTGTCGGGTAAAAGTCCCACAAAATTGGAAGCAACGTCTCCCAAAATGACCTTTACAGTGTTGACGGGGACGTTAAACCTCAAATTAAACAAACAAAACTTGCTAGAATAGTTAACATTTTGACAACTAACAAGCTCTCTAAGTTAATGAAGCTTTGAACTGCAGTGTTTGTTTGTTTGCTTGAATTGAGGTTTAATGTCCCCGTCAACACTACAGGGTTTTGTTTGAATTGAGGTTTTACTTCCCTGTCAACAAATTTGTCATTTTGGAGACGTTGCTTCCAATTTTGTGGGACTTGGGTCATTTTGGAGACACTGCTTCAAAGTTAATGTGTCTTTTACCCAACACTGAGATGAAATGACATCTCAAGCCCTACCGTCCACACAAAACAATAGGTTTTATATGTAGGAATGGTCTGACTCACACCACTTTGCCTGGGCGGGCTTAGCCAGTACTCATGCGGTCAGTTTCAGCTCTGCATGCCCAATCTATTTTTCCAAGCCCCAATGGGCGAGAGCCATCCCTTTGCAGTGTACATATTTTTGTCACCAGCTGATAACTGCCCTTCTTTAATAAGCTGAAGAGTCAAATTACAAAAATATATTAAATTAAAGAGTGTTGCTTGACCTAGAAATCAACCCCGCAACCTGATCACCAGTCCACTGTGCACCTAAGCTACCAGGCACATGCAGTATTATCAGTCATAACTATATCTCATCCGGATCTGCACTGTTTGTACAGGCATATGTATGAGCAGTTGTTTCTAGGCTTGAAAGGTCCAACAGTAACATATTCAGCAAGTCATGAAGAAACCATCAAAATTTCTAATAAAATTTACTATTAAAGACATTTTTGTACATGAAGATTTAAATAAAAACAATACATAACCCAACCATGTCTTAGAGAGTGCTATAAACAATCTGATATATACAATAAAAATCTTTTTACATATATACTATACAATGGCCTGGGATTTTACATGTTGTCATTTCATATATTGTACATTTTCTTCATTTTTTCAAGTAGCACAAAAGGAAGAATTTTATTCGGATTGCTTTTCCAAACAAGCTCTATGTTTTACATCTATATAGTGGGTTTAAGAAGAATCAATATACCAAACATATAACATGCAGACAATATGAAATATACCCTTGGCTTGAACAGAATTTACAATATTTATTGCAGGAAGAAATGCCCAGAATAAAATGCAACTGACATGTCATTTTAACCCTTGTTCTGCCAAATAAATTAATTTTGCCACCCACAGTTTAGACAATCAACTGATCAAATTACGTGAGTACCCGGAGAAAAACCACCTGACCTTTCGCTGCAGAACTTGGCATCTCACGTGCTGCCTGAGCAAGCCGCAGAGACCTAATGATTAAGAGTCAGCACTCTTACCCATTAGGCCATGGAGGCTTGTATTCCTACCATTCACCCAACTGAATGACAATGTAGATCCAGAGCAGATGGGGATCTTCACAGTTCGCAAAGGTTCAACGGGCAAAGGTTAAATCAGACAATCAGAACACTTTTTTTTTTTATTCTGATCAACATCACATACCTTTATAATATAATACTAAAAGTACAGTCTACAGGGCCCAGTTCTTCAAAGCATCAATAGCTTAACAAGCTCGTTAGTGGTCAAAATGTCAACTGTTCTGGCAAGTGCACTGTCTAGTACCCTAGTTTTTTTGCTGAAAAAATGTGAGCTTTTGCAAATGCCAAACCTACTCACATTTTTTCAGCAACAAAAAAATAGCATATTTGCCATATTAAATGATCAAAGTTTTAATGATATATTAACCCTTGTTCTGCTGAGCCCGGATATGCCTTTTCTTTGAAACAATGTAGATCCAGATCAGATGGCTTCTAAAGAAGCCATCTGATCAGGATCTACATTGTTTGTCATTCAGATTGTGAATTTTTTGCAATAGTTTGCATCAAGTAATCTGATTGGTTGACAATCGGTAGTGGGTGTTGTATATATGAATATTCAGCAGGACAAGGGTTAATATTTTGAACAACTGTACCCAGGTCCTAAGCAAAGTGTTATCCAACAATTCTCAGAGGGCAGTCAGATCTGGGTCTACCAAAGCATGATGTCTGACAAATGGACTTGAAACTATTTCAACCCTGTAGACCAGTAAAGATTTAAGATTTATCTTTACCACTCTGGCCTAATTCAGCAGGCAATTAATTGATAAATAATTTTCTTATTTTTCTGTTTTCTGGGAAAAGAGAAAAAATTTAAAATGCTGTCTGCTGGGTTTTTACCCAGAATGCTAAGCTTTATTAAGGTTCTAGGTGTTTACCTAGTTCACAGACGCCAGCTGCTATAAAGAAAATATGAAAGATTTATATTGCTATCAAAAACAAATACATTTAGACATTTATACAATACTTAAATATGAAAAAGTTTATCAAATGAAAGACAATAAAAAGAACATATAATGTAGTCATAGCTCTGGACAAGTAAGAGTAGAGGATTTTTCATATTTCACCATAACCATGTGTTTTTTGAATTGCCTCATTGAGGCAGCCAGGGATAGTCTGCACTTTACCGGTCGGTCGCCACCATCTTTTTTTTACCTAGTGGGCAGGTGTCAAACGTTGCTAAAGGGGGCATGGTCTAGATCTTTGTTTACAGTTGCCATGTCCGCCATCTTGTTTTTTTCTAACGGGTCCGGGGTGTTGATTCAACTAAGTTTTGTAGCCTTTCTAGGTCATTTGAGATACAATATTTTTATCATTTACCGAAATAAATATATACTGTGTTGTATGATATTGATAATACCTAGCATTACATGAAAATTGCACAGAAACAATGGGGGTGTGGGGGCGATAGCCCCCATTAACAAAACAACTTACTTTATACACGCCCTAGTTACCTACCTCACGTGGATTTTCCTTCGGAAAATTACCGACCGGTAAAGTGCAGTTGTCCCGCAGGCAGTTCTAACAAGTACCCAGGGTGAAGTTTCTGGCAAGGAAGAAGGAAAATTATACCTTAATTATTCATGTTACCATATGAATTTGGGCAGACATACCAAGCAAACTGTAGCCCCTGATGCAGTGCCACAGAACATGGCATCTCATCTAGTCTACACCACTAGTCCATTTCCTGTAAGACGAAGCAGGTAATGAATTATACTAGCAAGTGTGATAACTAAACCTAAACATTTTTGAACTTAATGGCCATCACTCAGGGGAAGATCAATTTTCTGCCCACTTCTCAAGCAAGTCTTACATTTCTACACCATCCAGGAATGATGCTATTCAGAGAAAATTGCTGCATTAAGATTTTCTTCAAGACAGATACTCTTTTATACCATAAATACAAGTGGACTCAACTCATGTAAAATACTGGGATGTAGCAACTTCAGGCCAAAGTATCCACTGTCATGAAAACTCTTAAACTAACACAATCCTGAAACTGTCTTTTTTCTTGTCTTTGACTTCAATTTAACTACAGCATTTATCCCACACCCCAGCAGTCCTTAACATACTTGTTCGAAAATTTGAACAAGTATAATTTACTACCCGGGGCTGTCATAAAACGGTTAGATGAGTGGCAAACAGGGAAGACCCTGATGAGACTCCACCTTTTGATTAGTCTCATATATTATTGGTTTACAGTGTCTGTGGAAATACATACTGGAATATGTAGTACCCATCTTTGTTAGCTGCAAGGAACAGATAAGCAAATGGATGTCACTCTGTAGCAACTTTTGACTCTTGAAAATGATGCATTGAATATTTTACTGGACTTTGTCCAATGGATTCAGCTGCAGTAGCATTTCTCTATGTATTTTTCTTGTCCCAGTGTGTAAATATCAACAGATGCACCCAGTGAGCTATTTAAAGAAGAAAAGAATTATCATCTGAATGGTGTGTTAATTTTTATCTCTTCTTATAGACCAGGATTTCAATACATATTATTTTAAGTCTGACAATCGTCATTGAATGGACTTTTTTTTTTTTTTTTTTCAGTCTTTCCTGGATCTCAGAGACGTGACTTACTTGAGAAATTGGTAGAGTAGTTGGTAGTGTGGATGTGTGTGTGTGTGTGAATTCGGGTTTAACGTCGCTTTCAACAATTTTTCAGTCATATCACAACGGTGTCTGGTTGCGACAGGGAGCTCAATGCTCACTTTTATAGTGCTGCCTCACTGAAGTATCATGTCCCAGACACATTACATGATACCACACCCACTCACATTATCCTGACACTGGGTCGACCAGTCCTAGCTCTACCCCGTAAATCTGAGTGCCAAGAGAGAAGCTAGTACCATTCTTAACGACTTTGGTATGTCGCGGCCCGGGATCGAACCCGTGACCTCCCGTTCCCTGGAGCGGACACTCTACCAACTGAGCTATCAGGGCCGGTAGAGTAGTTGGTAGATTTTTCAATTGTGATGTGTAGGCTAAAATAGGCATTAACCCATAAGATGCCTGTCTGCTTATTCGACTGCTTTTTTTTAAGTTATTGTTGCAAACAATGTGGCCCCAGATCTCTGATCAGTCTACAATGTTTGCCGTTATGCATGTTTTCTTGGCATCTTAAGGGTTAAAGTCAAGAAATGAGAAACATGATATTTCAGAATTTATGACAAGTTTAACACAAGCACATTAGTATCTTTTGCTGCAAATGCTTGTAGTGTACAATGTCATGTAAGTTTCAATGTCAACCAACACCTTCATTTCGCCCTGCCTGGGGTTGAATGATGGCCAATGAATACAATAAATGTGTATGCAGGGATGATCGAGTGAGTGATGTGTCAAAATATAAACATGACAGGGATCAATCACAGCTCCAGATAAGGTGTTTTTTCATCTGAAAAGTACATGTACTCATATTTTTTTCTTATTTTCGTTCAGAAATAGGAATCATATGTGGATACCCCCTAATATCTGGTGCTATGACCTGGGATTCAAACCTCTACTGTTAACAGCTCAGCTAACATCTATCTTCAGATTAATCACAACTGTGAATAAGAGACAATTAGTATGACATCTTGAAAATTACATACAGCTCAATCTGAAAATCAAAGTACCGACAGCACTGGTCAGTCAATTGTCTCTGGGTGTAGACTGGGATAATGGTCAGGAACAGCGACTTAAGATTGTCTGGTTTATTCCTTAAATTCCTGGAGTTTAAGCAAACAGTGTAGACCTGATCTGACACCACCTGATCTGGGTATTCATTGTTTGGAAAAGACCCAGTACACCAGCCCAGTCAAGATAACCAACCCTTTTAACACAGCACATGATGTCACCTGGACAAAAACAGTGCTGCTATAAATAACCGTTAACTGGATATCTATGGGGTCAGTGATAGTCATGTGACCATAGCAACGTAACTCTAATTCATACAGTAACTTTGGGTCGACTGATAAACAAATAACCCCAAAAAAGTCCTTCAATAAATATCTGAAGACTCAAATCATAGCTCCTAATAAACCAGAATAATAACACGTGTTGTGGGTATGGGTTAGAAATGCCTCAATGAGAGGATTCTAAACCATTCCCACAACACAGATTTTTAACCCATTTTTACCGTAAACCCCAAAATGGGTACCCGGCAATCAGTGCAGGCCCAGATCAGATGCCACAGAACACGGCGTCTGATCAGGGCCTACACTGTTTGTAAATAGTTAAGCCATTTTCCCGAATAAATTTTGAAGAAAAAACAACCCGACATAAGGAGGAAGATTCCATCAGGTACAAAAAGGGTTAATTATCATCAGTACACCTCGTTAATTGGAGCAAAGTATCATATGTTCTATTCTAACCAGATATGATGCGGACACTGACCATCACAATACATCATACAAATTCACCAGTCTGGACCCAGATGTACAAAACTAACAGCATCGTTAATTAACGTATCATTAAATCTTTGATCATTTAATTCAGTAAATACATGCATACTAATATTTTTGCTGAATAAAAAATGAGCAGCTTTTGCAAATGCAAAAGTTGCTCACATTTTTATTCAGCAAAAATACTACTGTATCAGATATTGTCCTTACTGGAACACTCAACAAATTTTGAATATTAACAAGCTTGTTACACTAACAATGCTTTGAACAAATGGGCCACAATTTATAATTTGACACCTCACCCCTTCTAAGGTGCTCTACAACAGCCTCAGAATGATCTTAGTGGCACCTCAATGAAGACAATGGACTGAGATCTATTATGCTCCCTGATCAATAAACAAGATATAACCCTGTTAGGGAAAAATACACTTTACACACAAACATGGTAACTATCAGTATGCCATTACACACTGATCTCCATATATCAATAATGCAGTCAAACTTTATACAACACAAACTCTTTACAACACTTTTAATGGGGTCCAGAGCAGAAACAGTGTAGTTAAACAACCGTGTTACATCCAAACAAAAATGTATAGATTATATATTATTTATGGTCATTTTTCTATATAATCTATACATTTTTGGGATCCATCTTGAAACCATGTTATATCCAAAACCGTGTTATAATGAACAGTGTTATAATGCAGTATATGTCAATAATAATTGATTTGGAGTAATTTTGTGAATAATAACTGATTTGTACCCTGTCAATACTATTTTAGATCATATGAGCCGGTCAGTTTAACAAACCACATTCCTCCTGGAGAGGTGGGGGTTAGTGGCAGTTAACTGGTACAGTGCAAATTATTACATCAGAAACTGACAGCTGCCCTTATTCAATCAGCCGAAGGGGGACAAACTGCTGGAAACATTACATGTTCATTTATAAAGCTGTTGAATTGAATATTTTGTTTATAATAGATTTGCCTAAAGATGAATCTGTGCTATATTGTTTCAAAACAAAAACTAGAGGTCCAAGTGGGCAAGAATTGCTCACCTGGATGAGGCTGATCATATATTACAGTGCCTTGGTGGCCATCTTGTCTATAAGATTATATTGCCTTCGTTTAGCAATGCTGCATCTGCATGTTATCTTGATGCTTCTGATTAAGTTTCTGAACAACTTAGTCTGATTGCTGTTTCGGGAAGAGATGATGTTGATGCAGAGTGGAAGTGTATAGTTTGGCAGGCCAGAGCTATCATTTGCACCTGCCTTTGGCATGATATGTTATCCAAAAAGTAAAGCAGGACAACCAATCATGTGTAACACAAAGCTTCCCAAAAAGCCACTATCTTTTTGTGGACTCAGTGAGTTTGACATATAGTGACAAGGCCTGAGCTGCCCCTCCCTGTAAATCTTGTATGGTGCTTTGAAGAATTTCGAGATGGCTGCCATCTGGGAAATCAGAATGCAACAATTTTAGCAATGCTGAATCTCCATGTCACCCAAATGTCTTCCACCAATTTCATCTCAATGCACCAGACCATTTTGCAGATCTGGTCTATAGATTTTCAAGATGGCCAACATGGCCGCCATCTGGGGTATCAGAACAGAATGGTACTAAGAAGTCTTCAATCAAGTTCAGCTCAATGCAACTTGATGTAGTTTGAAGGTTTTCAAGATGGCCAACATGGAAGCCATCTTAGATAACAGAACAGAATAATTTCAGCAATTCTGAATCTCAATGTTGCCCAATCAAGTTTCAGCTCCATCCGATCTTTGTTTCAAGAGATGTAGTTTGAAGAATTTCAAGGTGGTGGCCATGGTGGCCATCTTGTATTTAGTAATGGAACCAATTTAGCAAATCCTAATTTCCATGTCGGCCCAATGCCTCCTAGCAAGCTTCAGCTAGATCTGACCTGCTTCAGGAGATGTCTTTTGAATAATTTCAAGATGGCCTATTGGATATCGGAACAGAACGATTTTAGCAAATCTGAATCTCCATGTCGCTCCAATGCCTCCCATCAAGTTTCAGCTCAGCCCAACCCTTGGTTCAGGAAGTGATGTCATATGAAGGATTTCAGGATGGCCGCCACAGTGGCCATCTTGCATATCAGAACGGAACAAATTAGCAAATCTGAATCCCCATTTCGCCCAGATGCCTTCCATGAAGTTTCAACTTGATCTTACCTCTGGTTTGGCAGGAGATATTGTTTGAAACATTTCAAGATGGCCATCTAGGATATCGGAGTAGAATGATTTTTAGCAAATCTGAATCTCCATGTTGCCCCACCATGGCTCCCATCAAGTTTCAGATTGGTAAGACCTCTGTTTTGCGAGATGAGGCGATTCTAACAAGTACCCACAACCCAAATAAGAAAATTTTGCCTTAATTCTCACAAGTACCCACAACTTAGGTTTCTGAAGAAGATAAGTACATGTACCCACAACCAGGGCTCGAGAAACTGAAGAATCCAAATCGGTCCAGCCAGGTTTCGCCAAAAATTACGGAAATTGCCGATCGGTTTCGGTAATTTCTGTAAACGTCCTTGGCGATTTGCAATTTCAAAATGTGTTATTAGCGTAACGAATGACATACCAATGTTGATCTTACACTTGTCAACAGATATGAGCACCAGTATCTTGATTATAAACAGCAATTATTGCTCACATCGTTCAGATTTCATCTACTTTCATTTTCTAAGCCAGATTTCATCTACTTTCATTTTCCCAATATCCGGGTCACTCAGAACCTGAAGACTGCTAAAGGGAAACAACCGATGTGGGGCAGTCAAAGACCAGTTCGATGTTCACTATATAAACCTTTAAAATATTTCTCTTATTTCACGCATTTTATTTTGCCCAAATTGCTTTGTTTACAAATGGCGACCGATTTTGCAGCCACGTGGTCGGAAAATGATGTCATACGGTTTCCGTTTTCACAATACACATCAATGCAGTCAAGGACGTAACACACACACCTGTTTATGTCATTGATTTTAAAAGAGCGTATTTCTAAAAAAAAAAAAATCGCTTTGAACCGGTTAAAAAATCGAAAAACATTTCTTTAATCTCGAACCAAAACATGACCGAACGAGAGTCATTGAAAATCTTACATGGCCGAACTGAGTTTTAAAGAATATAAATACATATTTCACGATTACACAAGCCTGAAACAAATTGCTTTGTCTACAAATGATGACCAATATTGAAGCCACGTGATCGGAAAATCACCTCATGCGTTTTCATTTTAATTCATTCAAGGGCCTAATACACACGTGGTTTATGTTATTGGTTTCAATGGAGCGTATTTCTTAAATGAAAATATCGTTTAGAACGGGTGTAATAAGGCATTTTCCCTCGAAGGCATAACACACAATGTTCAGACATGACAGGTGTGTATTGAAAATTGCGCCCTGTGAAAAAAAAACAAAAAACAAATTTTATATTCAAATACCAGTTCTATAGAAAGCCATAAATTAATGACTTGTGTAAACAAACTAGTGTATGTCTTGCATTGATTGGTCTAATTTTCTCACCTTGCCAGCTTGCCAATAACACCTGAGGCCAGTGTTCACGGTTTAATACTTTTGACACACGGGTCAAATTTCGCTGCGATAAGATCAAAGAACCTGACGTGGACTTGTCCAATTTTCACCTAGTTAGATAATGAACCGGTCTAACACCTTGTGCTGTAGGCTTTTGTATACATGCTTGGATTATCAGTGGCAAAAGGTCAGCTTGTTATTACAACATAATGATTTAGCGAAAATTTTCGAACCGATTTTTTTAAAATGTTATAGAATTATGGACCGATTTTTTAATCTTCTTCTGAAGTCAAAATCGGTTTATTCAAGGTAAATTCGGTCCAGAACCGGAAAACCGACATTTTCTCGAGCCCTGCCCACAACACGTAAGAAATAAGAAAATTTGTGCCTTAACTGCCCATGCTTCTCCCCTTTATCAAGAACTACGAATGTGTGGCAAACACATCAATTTTTGTTTAGTATCTGAATCTGATCTTTTCCTATTTATAAACACAGGATATTGCATTCATAGACAGGAACTTATCTGTATATCACAGTTTATATCATGCACCAATTATACTACCCTAATATTCATAATTCGTGACTAACTTCTACAAAACAAAATCATCAAACAGAATCCATATAGCTAGCTTTGTGTATCAGTATTTGCATGATTTCTGATCCATTTTGACAAAATACATCAGAAGGATTTTCTCCAAGCGAAGGATTAAAACACGATTATCTTTACAACCCAGAATTCCATTCTCCTTATATAAATAGACATGTAACAAAAATGATTTAAAGATAAAACATATTAATCATTAACACATACAGTTCATCTGAAAGTGAATACAAATATCATATGATGGGTGTTCATTAAGTAATGAGAACTGATCTGTAACTTCTGCAATTGTACATGGGTCCAGTTGTTCAAAGCCTCGTTAGCTTAACAAGCTTGTTAGTGGTCAAACTGTTCTAGCAAGTTTAATGCCTAAAATTTTATTTTTGCTGAAAAAATGTGAGCAGCTGCTCACATTTTTTTCAGCAAAAATATTAGTATAATAATAATAAATGATCAAAGTTTTAACGATTTGTTAATTAATGCTGTCATTAGTTTTGAACAATTGACACCAGATTGTTTATTAGATTTTTACTCGTAAAACCAGCAAAATAAACCTAAGGAGTATGAAATACTGCTGACAATCAATTCCTTGAATAGCATCACGAAAACACATCTATATAATTTTGACCCCCTTAACCCCAATTTCATCTGGTAAAACTGGGGTTTAAAGGGTATAAATTATTTCTCTTGTTTCTGCTTAAAAACATAGATTGTGAGTACTCATTAGAACCGCCTGACTGAGGTGGTTCTACTGAGCGCCTAAAATCTATGTTTTGAAAAGAAAAACGAAAAATATCACATTTTTATCTGAATTTATTCATTGTTTTGCTGGTAAAATTTTCAATATATTTTGAATAGGCATGTTTTCGTAAAGATTATAATCAGCCTATATGCATGAAATTCATTAACATGTATTCAGACAGTAGCTATGGTAAACAATCAAGAAGTTTTACATGTTGTCATTGTTTATTGAACATCCCTCATATTTTCAAAAATCTTGTTTTGGCCTGAAACATTTCTGCCATGTCATGAGAAAACCTATTATTACCATTTGCGAACAACAACTAAATCTGCACAGTCTGATCAGCACCTTGAATAGTAAACAATAAACTCTATATCTGAAATGTCATGACTGTGAACAGTCTGTAGCTGAGTAGACCAATTACATTACAAAAACACGTCTATACAAATGCAATATAAATTTTATCACTGAAAAACAAACTTTTTAAGCTGAAAAATTTTGATACTTTTCTTATTTCTGCTCAAAATATAGATTGTGGGTACTCCTCAAGGCGGTTCTAACGTGTACCCACAATCTATATTTTAGAGCAGAAATAAGAAAATTAAGGTTTACCCCTGTAAAACCCAGTTTTGCTTTTTTAAAGTGGAGTTCATGGGGGTTAGAATTATATAGGCGTATTTTCGTGCTGGTGTTTTACCTAGTTGCAAACCTCCACAACAGATTTTCTCATGACGGGACAAATCTTTGATACTTGTCAACATTTGTTTACAAACTAAGAGAGAAAAAAGCTGCATCTTGCCTGTAAGAATCTTACCTCAAGGGCCCAGTTGTTCAAAGCATCATTGGCTTAACGAGCTCGTTAGTGGTCAAACTATTAACTGTTCTAACAAGTACAATATCAATTGTGGTGTTATTTTTGCTGTAAAAATGTGAGTAGCTTTTGCATTTGCAAAAGCTACTCACATTTTTTTCAGCACAAATACTGGTTGCAAAAGATACTCACATTTTTTCTGACCAGCAAAAATATGAGTGCTTTTGCCATTTTAACAATATGTCAATTAATGATATCATTAGTTTTGAGCAACTGGGTCTTAAGTTCATAAACAACAGCACAGGAAGTACAAGCTTTGACATAAGTATATATTAAATATGGATATACACACCCAAGGTTCTAAAACATTTTTCATGCGCAACATACCTCAGTATGAAATTGGTCCTGCCACATTTGTTGATATTTTAAACCTCATGTGCAGGACAAATAACTATTGGAGGAAAGTTAAAACACTTGTTTGTATTTTAATTTTCATAAACATTAAAAATTTCATGCTCCACTGAGCATGCAAAAAGTTTTGAAACCTAGGGGCCTGGCATTATGTCATATCTGCTCACAAAAGCAGTTTCATAAAGAAAAAATGCCTTCAATAAGACTCATTAACCCATAAAAGGCCAATCACGACTTTTGCCGTCTGCTTTGCCGTCTGCCAGTTATCTTAAAATTAATTTATTGCAAACAGTGTGAACCCAGATCAGACTGTAGGAGCAGTCTGATCTGGGCCCACACTGTTTGCCTGAATGCAAAAATATTTTTAAAAAGTTTGCAAAAAATTCAGCAGACGACATAGGCAGATACATTTTCAGAAGTAGTTTTTCTCAGCATCTTAAAGGTGCATTATTGAGCTACCGGGTCTCAATTTTTTTTCTGTTTTTTTATCTTCAATTCATACTCCTTTGTCATGTGTACACTTTTGGAGCCAAATACAGCTTCAGAACTTTGTGAAAATAGTCGTTTTCATTCGTGTGTACCCTTCGCTTTGAACATGTGTTCGGAATTTCTGTTCTAAAAATAAATCTGTCACTTTACACAAACATGGCGACAGTATCGTCTCTGAGTGTCGTTACTTATGGCATTGTATTCAGCGTCATATTTTTTCCGATTCAGGCATGGCCTAAGCAAACAAGGCCAAAAATGAACGTCGCATAACGTCATATATGGGGATTCTATTGTTGTCACGAACTTAAAATAGATCTATCTAGTGTTCGAAACCTAGTTAGGGAATCCCTCTCAAACTCATTTACCTGTCATCATAATTGTTCGCATTTTTGCATAAAATGCATTCATTTGTATTGTTTTAAAGAAAAATACCGGCTATATGTATTTTATTTTTGGAAGCATTTTTTACCAATTGCTCAATAATGCACCTTTAAGGGTTAAGATAAGAGTGAATGAAATTATCCTTTTAAGACAATAATTTTTGCTTCTTTCCTTTCCGCCGTCACATCTTGCAGACGTTTGATCAAACTAATTCTCTTTGGCGGGATCTCATCTTCTTCATCATTGTCAACCTGAAGCAGGCGTTTACCCGTGTAGTTTGTACTCTTCTCATCTTTCCGGCGAATCATATTGTTAATAGCTGTCAGACTCTGTTTATAAAGAAAACAAAATCACTAAAATCTTTTAACTTCATATATATGACACTTTTAGCTTATTTTTTAACGTATCATGTCACCACCAAGAATTCATTTTTATTGACTGTTTTGGGGTTAAATGACTTATCAGCCCTTATTTCGCCCCTGCCCATGAAGGCTTGAAAAAATAGATAAGGCTGCAAGGTGCTTCCACGCAGAGCTGAAACTGACCACACATGAGTACTGGTAAACCACTTAAAAGGACTAAGCCTGCTCAAGCAAAGTTGTTCATTGCATAAGCCTTTTGGTTTCATTTAGCGCCATCTTAATTCATCTCAATGTAAGCAACCTCTCCAAAATTACCTAAAAGTGTTGGCTGGGACGTAAAAACCTCATTTCAATAAATCTTTCAACCAGCCCTTATTGTCGCCCAAGAGAAATGAAGAAAGAGATGGAGATGCAATAAATTCTAATGTTTCGGGATCTAGCAAGGAGTTCAAAAGGTATTTAGCATAAATACTGTTATCTAAATGTAATAAATACCAAAGTTGATATTACCTTTGAGGGACTTCTATTGAAACAATACAACATTCTCTGTGTGTCACTTTTTGGAGACTGTGCTCTGTGGGCAGTCTTATGAGGAGAGATATATACAGAATGTTTACTGGAGACACGGCGAGGTGACGATGTGTGACATCTCACAGGTGGTAGTGGAGACAATGGAGGGGCATCCTACAAATGACAAATTATTAATGACTTCAGGGTTATGGTGAGATATCTGATGTCTATAAATGACAACCAATCATTAACCCTTATCCCGCTGAATAATTAAGCCACACCCATTTCTGACTTTGAACCAATCAGATTACTTGATGAAAATTATTCCTGCAAATTCACAAACAGAATGTCAAACAGTGTAGATAGACCCTGATCTGATGGCTTCTTCAGAAGCCATCTAATTGAAGAAGCCATTTGATCTGGATCTACACTGTTTGCAAAGGTAGGGGTTGTCGTGAACAGCAAGATAAGGGTTAATGACTTTAGATTTGAGTAACCCCTATGTGCACTAGCACCTGGTTACCTTTAAAACCTGTCTGAAGCATATATATCACAAAATATTGGCTTTACAGTACAGAGATAATTGCAATGTCTATTAACCCTTCTCTTGCTGAATATTCAGTTAAGCCACACCTATTTCTGACTTTGAACCAATCAGATTACTTGATGTAATTTATTCCTACAAATTCATAAATTGAATGTCAAACAGTGTAGATCCTGATCAGATGGCTTCTTCTACACTGTTTGCAAAGATAGGGGATGTCGTGAACAGCAAGATAAGAGTTAATGACGAATCATTACCACATAAAAGATTACTAATTTTAGCTCTGGCAGCCATCTTGTTCATTTCCTTGTTCACTGGATCAGATATTTTAGCTATTTTGGTCATTTAGGCATCAATGTCCTGTGAAGTTTAAATGAAATTGGCCCAAGGGTATTGCAGGAGATTTAAAGATATTTTCTATTTTTAGCTCTGGAAGCAATCTTCTTCATTGGAGCAGAACCTTTTTACTAACTTTGGTAGAGTCACCTTGGGCAAAATTTCAGCTAAGTTTGAATGGAATTGCCCAAACTTATATGAGAACTTTGTCGTTTTAAGAATTTCCTACTTTTAGCTTTAAGGTATATATAGGAGTTGTCATTAAAGATTTTTTTTCTTTCTTTAGCTCTTCAATGGGGCAGAACTGTTTTAGCTACTTTGGAAGAGTCACCTAGGAAATATTTAATAGGAGTTGTCAATTAACAATTTTTCTGTTTAAGCTACTTTTGTAGAGGGTCACCAAGGCAATATTTCTGTGTAAGTTTGTATGAAATTGGCTCAAATGTATAGTTGTCATTTCGAGATTTTTCTAATTTTAGCTCTGGCAGCCATCATAAACATTCATTGAATCAAGCAGAACCATTTTAGCTATTTTAATAAAGTGTCACCTTGGCAACATTGCTGTTAAAGTTGAATGAAACTGCCTCAAGGGTATAGCAGTCATCATTTAAAGATTTTTTCAATTTTTAACTCTTGCAGCCATCTCATTCATATAGGCAAGATTTTGATAGATTGCCACCTATGCAAATTTCCTGCTACATTTGAATGAAACTGACCCAAGGGTATAGCAGGAGCTGTAATAAAATATTAATGTAATATGTAATATTTTATGTAAATATGGCTCTGGCGGCCATCTTGTTATTTGGGGCAGAAACATTTTATCTCTTTTTGTAGAGAATTTCTGTAACGTTTGAATGAAAATGTCCAGAAGGTATAGCCAGTGATCTAGATAAGAATTTGATACAATGAGTATTTTACTTTAGAACTTAATACTTAAATGCCCACTTGCAATGCTTAACTTTCAAAGAACCAAACATAAGAGTAGCATACAAAATTCTTTTTTTTTTGGTAAATTTGTTTTTTAGACAAAATAAAGGCTGGTATTTCATGTGAATTGTCTGCAAGACAATTCACATGAAATACCAAGCTTTATATTCTCTTTATGTGCAGGGTTGAAACCATTCTGAGCTGGTATACTACTACTGCTTACAAAAGAAATTGCTTTCTGTTAAAAATGTAAATTGTTCAGTGACATATTTACCCCCATCATTTTATTTCAATGCTGAAATCCAAACTTTTACTGAGTATTTTACCCCGCATATAAAATTTCAATGCTGATTTTCAAAATTTCAATGCTGAAATACCCTTTACTTCCTCTTATCTAGAGCTCTGTATAGCAGTTGTCATTTAAAGGTAATTGCTGATGCCACATGACATACGCCACTCAAGACACTGACCAATCACAATAGCTCACCATAAGCAATTCATGAGCTAATAAATGACAAATCATTAATGGCTCTTTAGTAAAACGAGATTTCTGTCTATCAATTCATGTTCTCTCTGAAGTTCATAGTTGCCTTCAACAGTTTACCTGTTAATCAAACAAGTTTTCCAGTTTTAGTTTTTTTTTGGTTTTGTTTTTGTTGTTGTAAGCAATATCACATTACTATAACAAATCAAGGCAATTTAAGTTTATAGTTTGGAAATATATGCAGGAGCTTCCTAGGAAATTGTTGTAGTGGATCTGATACGTACAGTAAAATTCCTATCTTAAGACCACCTCTGGGACTGTTCAAAAGTGGTCTTTAAGACCACTATTGAACAGTCCTCCAGGTGCTCCCTTACCAGATGACATTGTGTGCAGAAAACACGAAGAAAGAATAACTGCAACCTTCTAAATAAGCTTTTAAAAGCAGAATTAGTCTTAATTTTAGGCTGCCTTAATAGCGGAATTGCAATGTATTCTATTGAGAAGTCGCCACTGTCAATAGATTTTGTGACTGCAAAATATGTTCTATAAAAGGGTTCTTCTTTGGAAGCAAGAAATACACCACAGAACTGGAAAATATGGAGTGTACATAAAGGCTTCAACAAATCTGGGAGAAAATGTTGAAAATTTTGAGATTGAGGTGTACATTCCTCCTCAATACCTATATAGTTATGACCCAGCGAACACTGCTAACACAGACAGCTGTGTTCTACCCAAGTATCAGTGTGATAATGGCATTGCAATGTACTCAGTTATAAAGCCTTAGACAAAGACAAGATGAACTACAAATATATAGAGAATACAGTCGAACTTCGATGGGTCGAACTCGGTAGGCTCAAACACCATCTTTGGGTCGAACTGACTTTTCAGTCCCGGCAAAATCCCTATTCATTTTAACTAAACATGCCACATTTGGCTCGAACCACGATGGCTCGAACCCTCGAACTCTAAGCCTTGTCCCTAGAGCGCATTTTCTATGTAAAATCCCACCGATGGCTCGCACTAATTACCTTTTTTTAAAAAAAAAGTCCAATTTTATCGATCAAGTCACGCAGGCGCGTGATCAGTATCATAAGACGCTTTGATATTGACAAAGCGTCTTGCCGAAACAGCTGTTTACATAACACAGGTGTACCTGATTGGCGCAATCCCTTTGATCAACAGGTCAAGAGATTAATGTTGAGAAGGTGTCAAAGTAAGTTTATGTAAACACCTATAATAACCCAGGGCTAATGAGGAGGCATAAGGAATTAGATCTGACAAAACATTTTTCACAAATTAAAATTTCACACCGACATTGAGTAAGACCTGCCAAACTTACGGCCTTTGCCTGAAAATACGGACCAAAAATACGAAAGGTATACTACGTGGCTTAAATTATGACCGATAAATGTACCCATAGTCACCAAAATCGCCGCAGCTATGATAAAAAATCATTGTACACAAAGATGGATCTTGCCGAATTGGATTCCAATGGCTCGAACTACCGATGGCTCGAACTTTTTTGGCGGTCCCGGCAAGTTCGAGCCATCAACGTTCGACTGTATTTACTTTTTTGAGATGAGTATCAAAATTATTTCATAGAGTGTGTTGAAATAGCAGAATTTTCACGAGTGCGAAGCACCAGTGAAAATTCTGATGTTTTCAACACACGAGATGAAATATTTTCGATATTTATCGAAAAAAGTAAATTTTCTTTTTATTTGATAATAATTTAGGACACTTACTGTAATTGATCAATCGAATCTTACGTCACAATTTTTACTTGGCTATGACGTCACAACTGTCAGTTGCAAACCATTAACAGGTCGCCATTTTTATACAGCATTTTTACAGTTCAAAGAATGCTTTTTCAAGGTATTTTACAGAATTATGTTATAGATAACATGAATTTTGGCGAGAAAGTAGTCCGGGCTGCTACTGTGAAAATAACATAGTCATGTTATTTTTCACACTGTGAAAATATCATTTATATTTTCACAGTGTGAAAATATCACTTTTATTTGTTTCAGATATGCACTGATTTCACTGCTATGTATTAAATATATTCAAGTACTACATAACTACTCGATTACTTACCCCTGCTTGATGAGTAAGTGAGAATTTCAAAGCAAACTTTTTCACTTTGGTGATGAAAACCTGAAAAAGTATTTATTAATTTTACACTTCGAATTAGAACTATTAACTCATAAAATATAAAATGCCAATCACAACAATTGTCATCTGCTCGGTCGTTTGCCGGTTACTTCATAAATGAGCCCCGCCAAGCGAATTTGTGTCTTCGAGCATTCCGTCATGACAAATGTTGACTGTGCATGCCCAGCCATTCAGAGGGGCCAGGGATATGACTTTCTGTCTGAAGGTTCCTCTTGATTCACTGCTTGAATGAGCGGGCAGCGAAGGTTCTGGCGAGACTGCGCGGATGCGCAGACTCGCCTGAACCTTCGCTGCTCGCATAGGCGATAAGTACCAAAATAGATTGGTGGGGCCCAAATCATTTTTGCAAACAGTGTGGACCCAGATCAGACTGCTTCTCTAGGAGCAGTCTGATCTGGGTCCACACTGTTGGTCTGCATGCAAAAATATTTTTTAAAAGTTCGCAAAAAGATTAAGCAGACGACATAAGCAGAAAACATTTTCAGATGTAGTTTTTCTCGACGTCTTAAGGGTTAAAGAAGCACATAAACATTATTTCTACTGCTTTGTGCACATATCAACATGTGTTTTACAAAGGTAAAGAAGTCTATCAACTGAAAGGATCACTTGTCAGGTAGGCAAATTTGTCAGGCTCAGTCCTCTCATACTGACTGGCCTCTAGCGCTTATGACTTAAATTAACATTTGCGACCTGCATTATTCAAGACGACCACTGACACAGAACTTTTCCAGGAAAATTAAGCAAGATGGCCCTGGATTGCTAATGCACACTCAAGATATGCCACAGCTTGTGGAAAAGATAGGGGTCATCAACTTTTTCTACTCTATCTTGTTCAACCAAGTGGAACCACTTTAGCTAGTTTGATAAAGAGCTGCCCAAGCAAATTTCATAAAAATTTGGAAAGTTTTTATTTCTGATTGAATAAGTTTGAAAGATTTTATTTCTGTTCGCATTCTAATCCGTTTGGCTACAAAATATGTACCACGTTTGAATTTTAATTATTTCTTTCCATTCCTGATACCGACTTCTAAACCTGTTGTAATATAGATAACTCTCTATAAATATAAATACCTGTTCTGTAATGCCGTGGCACAAGCTTTATATGGCGAGAAATAAGAATGAAAGAAGAGATTAACACAAAGCCAAGAAAGCTCTTTATTTCTTAAATACTTTTCGATGAAATATAGAGCTTTCGCAGTGAAATCGAAATCGATATTGTCACTGTTTCAAACAGTGAAATATTTTTTTTGTATTTTCACTGTGAATTCATTGTATCAACAAAAAATAACATATATTTTCTGTTTGCTAGATGTCAATAAGCCGAACGTTATGAATGTGTGTCAGAAATTACATCAGGCACATTTTCACGTCAATCGGACGTTGACTTTTTAAAAAATTTGGGGATTTCGGTTTTACGGCCCTTTCAAGATTATTTCACTCATAGAGAGCCGATTTTTAATCAGAGGTGAGCGAAAACTGGAGTACCCAGAGAAAAACCACCTGACCTTCCGTTGCAGAACTTGACATCTCACATGTGACCCAAGCCAGGCTCGTGTGTTCCCTGCAATGTTTGCCAAGTACCCCTTTTGGGGTTTCTGGTACTAAATGGGTTAATATATGCTGTCAGACTTTATATGATATATAGAATTGAGGCAACTCACAAAAAAGCACACTTATCACATATGCAACCAGCAGACACAGCTGAGCCTGTGTACAAACATAGTCTCCCCAGTCTTTGCTGCTGGCAGACATGTAGAAGAGATCTAACCAATCTGTGCATGTGCAACTCAATTATTAACTCTTTTTGTATTGAATGGAATTTACCATCTAATATAAAGCAGGAGTCTATTTCAATATTCAGGGAGGTCAGATGAAGTATTCAGAAAATGGTTGAACTCCCTGCAAACGGTGAAGGCCGGGCCTGCATTGTTTGCTTATCACCTGTTTTGGGGTTTCCCTTATTAACCCATTTGGTACAAGAAACTCCAAAATGGGTACCCTGGCAAACAGTGCACACCCAGATCAGACGACGTAGAACGCGGCTTCTGATCTGGGCCTCCATTGTTTGCTAAAAGTTCAGTCATTTTCCAAATAAATTTTGATGAAAACACAGCCTGACACCCCTAAATTTTAAAATGGACTCCTGCTATGTATAAGGAGGAAGATTCCATTTGGTACAAAATGTATTAGTCATGAAGATGCAGTCATACCTGGTTATAAAACTGTATGAGATCACCTCTTTCTTCACCAAACTCAAAGCTTGGTCCTGTTCCTAGGAGTCGAGTGGGTGTGGGTGGATGGCTGCTGGGGTGGGGAATAGGAAGTGTACTTGAAGACCGTATAGGAACAGTTTCTGAAACAAGAATAAAAAGCTATAGTTTACAAACTGCACTGTCTTGGTAGAATCCAACTAAAACTTCTGTCTGTTCAAAAACTTCGATTTTTTCCTGAAAGACCTTCAACATGTTTTCAGAAGGACATGCATGGCTTTATATTTGAGAGGAGACTGACTACTTGCAGATCAACTGGGTAGTGTGCCATTTATTTGCACTTCAGTGCAGCCATATCACTGGCAGAGAAGATAACCCTTTCAAACCTGGATTTCTAAAATGGTCTCTTCCATCTCTGAACTGGACATGTCCAGTTTTGTTAAATTTGTAAAGTTTTAGATGATAAAATTCATTCCTTTGTGCTTGTTCTAAGTATAAAGATCTACAAAATAAACCGTTTCAAAACATGGCTGTTCTAAATAATCATTTATATGAGTCTAAAAAGAGTATTCAAACAAACTACCTGTAATGGCATCTAAAGACAATATTATTTTGAAATTTATTGTTATATTTGTATTAACCCTTATCCTGCTGCATATTTTAATTAGCCACACCCATTTCTGATTAACAGCCAATCAGGTTACATGAAGCAATATTTTCTTTCAAATTCACAAACTGAATGACAAACAGTGTAGATCCAGATCAGATGGCTTCTTCAGAAGCCATCTGATCTGGATCTACACTGTTTGCAAAGGTACAGGTTGTCGGGAACAGCAGGATAAGAGTTAAAGTAAATGAAATATATCATAGCATGGCTCTTTTGACTCAAGGCAATTTTTTTTCCTCATTCAAATGATCATAAAATCATTTTCATGTTATCGTATGGGCCCCGTCAAGCAATTTTGGTACTTATCGCCTATGCGAGCAGCGAAGGTTCAGGTGAGCCTGCACATCCGCGCAGTCTCGCCAGAACCTTCGCTGCTCGCTCATACAAGCAGTGAATCAAGAGGAACCTTTAGACAGAAAGCCATATCCCTGGCCCCTCTGAATGGCTGGGCATGGGCAGTTAAAATTTGTCATGACGGAATGCTCGAAGACACAAATTTGCTTGGCGGGGCTCATATAATGTATTATGTCATGTTTGTATTTGCTTGCCATTAACCCTTATGGGGTAGAGTTGTTCAGTATTCTATTCTGTAAATTTAAAGACAAGAAGATGGTCAAGTCAATCCTGAGACTACAAAGGTATCTGTACTGGTGAACAGGACAGGAAGGGTTAACCATTACTGCTATAGAATTCTTCAGCTATTATCAAGATATCAGTTACCTTGGTCAGTACTTTGTCAACTGACCAATTAACAATACTGCTGGCCATTCACTGCTATTGTCCATGTGACTACGTGTCAGAATAACCACTGACCAATCAAGTTAAACCATGCACAAATAAGACGACAGGTTTTGTGTACTGTTTAACCCTTTACTGACCAATAGAAACTTCAACCTAATAGCTTTGGGGAGGTCCAGTTACAATCTTTGGTGGTCAGGGGCCAGCAATTCAAAACTAACCATGTTGTTAGTTAACGTATCATTAAAACTTTGATCATTTAGTATGATAAATATGCTAATATTTTTGCTGAAAAAATTTGACCAGCTTTTCAAATGCAAAAGCTGCTCATTTTTTTTTTCAGAAAAATACCAAATTTTAGATATTGTACTTGCTAGAACAGTTAACAATATGACCACTAACAAGCTCGTTAATCTAACATGGCTTTGAACCACTGGCCCCAGATATATTTTATTCACTGTACATTTTACATCCATTTCCATATATCAAGCAAACAGTGAAGACCCTGATCAGGGTCTTTACCGTTTGCTAATGTCTTGTTTATTTTTTTATCCATAAAGAAGCATCCCTTTTTGTACCAAATGAAATCTTTGCACCTTATATATAGCAGGGAGTCCGTTTAAAAATTTATGAGGGTCAGGTTGTGTTTTCTTCAAAATCTATTTGGAAACTGGCTGAACATTTTGCAAACAGTGTAGGCCCTGATCAGTTTATTATAGCATAATTAATGATATAACATAGTTTGAAGATGGGTCCCAAAAATGTGTAGATTACATAGAAAACAGTCAATTATCTATACATTTTATTTTGATAGTTAACCCATTGTATGCTGGTGGACTCTTCCATTGCTGTATGCTGGAAAATGTCAATTTGTTATATAAGGGGTGGTAGGCCTATTTTTTTGTGTTTATTCTATTTTTGACAGAAAATTCTGTTAGCAAATAGTGCAGGCCCTGATCAGACACTGCATTCAGCGGTGTCTGATCTGGGCCTGCACTGTTTGCCAAGGTACCCCTTTACGGGTTTCCCACATGCAATGGGTTAAATAGGGTTGTTTAGCAAACATTGACTTTTCTGTCTATAAAAGCAGTGTTACAAAGTGGTGTGGTGTATTATCCATTTAGTTCATTAACCCATTTAGTACCGGAAACCCCAAAACGGGTACCCGGGCAAACAGTGCAGGGCCAGATCAGGGCCTCCAGTGTTTGCTAAAATTTCAAACACAGCCTGACACGCATAAATTTTGAAATAGACTCCTGCTATTTATAAGGAGGAAGAATCCATTTGGTACAAAAGGGTTAAACTCTAACTTACTTCTTTCTTTTGTATCATCTCTATCAAGATTGACTGGAGAAGATGACCCACTAGCTTCAGTCCGGCTGCCATCACTGCTACCTGATGTGTGGCGTTGACGACTGTTCAATAGCACACTTCTGTACACCTGATAAATACAGTCAATGTCATAAGAATGTACAGTAAAATTCCTATATTAAGACCACCTTTGGGACTGTTCAAAAGTGGTCTTTTAGACCTCTTTTGAACAGTCCCAAAGGTGGTCTCTTATTAGGAGACACTGAATGTAGAAAACACAAAGAAAGAATAACTGAAACCTTCTCAATAAGCTTTAAAAGCAGATTTAGTTGTAATTTTAGGTGTGTATGTGTTTGAAATTTATATCCCACCAACATATAAGGTCATACGAAGACGAGACCTCGGTTAAAAGACTCATCCAAAAGTCTGGAGAAGCCCAGGATCGAACCCATAACCCCTGGTTTATGAAGCGAGTAGCATAAGCACTACACCATAGGAGCTTCTAGTATCGTAAAGAAGAAGGAAATCACAAAGCATATGTGAGCTGATACATTGCCAAAGGGCATTTAGCATTTTCCAATTTATGTTCTTCAATTAAAGAATTTGTCTCTGTACAGCCAAGTACAGTTGCCCAGGCCAAGTGGTGTGAGCCCCAATGCATTTATTTAAGCATTTTGCTTTCATTTGGCAGCAGGGCATGAAATGTCATTTCATCTCAGTGTCCGGTAGAAGTCTCACAAAATTGGAAGCGACGTCTCCAAAATGACTTGTATAGTGTTGATGGGGACGTTAAACCTCAATTCAAACAAACAAAACAAAACAGTTGCATGTTAATGCCTAGAACATCTATGAGACCTTGAAAATTTGTTTGATGTCAGTGTAATTCAATCCACTGAGGATTAATAGTAGCAAGTTAGAAGCCATGATAAGGATAGCTTGAAATTTTCATTAAAAGTAAGGTATGTTGTGTGTACTGATTAGAATCGCCTTGAGGCGATTCTAATCAGTACACACAACATACATTATTACAACGAAATAGGCAAACTCTAACTAAATTATCCAACAAAACAGGATTTTTTCCTGGGGACCCAAGAATGTGGTAAACGAACCATTTAAGTTTGAGTCATTGAAGTTTCACTGTTACAAGACTAGAAAGTTTGTTTGTTTGATTTGAGGTTTAACGTCCCCGTCAACACTGTAAAGGTCATTTTGGAGATGTACAAGACTAGAAAGTCAATCCTCTTTGTAGACATTAGATGTAACAACAAAACTTGAGATAACAACAATTTCAATGAACAAATCTTTAGCTCAAGATGCAATGGATAAATGAGAAATTCAATAGAGATATTCAAGACTATTGTATTCATTACGAAAACACACCCGTGAGACATAGTACCTTTTTTTACATCTCCAAAATGGCTACTTTTCTGATGAAAATCCGTGGTACTTTTCTTATAAATGCTCAAAACATAGATTGTGGGTACTCGTTAGAACCGCCTCAATGAGGCGGTTCTAACGAGTATCCACAACCTATGTCTTGGAGCAGAAATAAGAAAAAAATAGTGTATACCCCCGTAAACCCCAGTTTTCTCTATATGAAGTGGGGTTTAGGGGGGTCTTCATTTCACGGACTTGTTCAAGTGATGTAACACTCCAAGAGACAAATGGTTTGGAAACACCCTCTGAGGTGATTCTAACAAATATCCTCATGGAATAATTAATGCCTTTTATACTACTCCTTATTGGGAATCTTAACCCATTGTATAATAGTGGACTCTTCCATTGCTATATGTTAGACAAGTCCATTTGCCAGTTAAGGGGTGTCAGGCCTATTTTTGTTCTATTCTTATTTATGGAAGAGAATTCTTTTCGCAAATAGTATAGGCCCTGATCAGACACCCTGTTGTGCGGCATCTGATCTGGGCCTGCACGGTTTGCCAGGGTTCCCCTTTATGAGTTTCCCGCATGCAATGGGTTAACCCATTTTGTACCAGAAACCCCGAAATGGGTACCCTGGCAAACATTGCAGGCCTAGATCAGACAAAATTTTCAAATGGGACTCCTGCTATACATAAGGAGGAAGGTTCCATTTGGTATAAAAAAGAGTTAAAAGCGGTGACTTCTTTATTAGAAAAATCTTTCTAACAGCAAACTGTCAGGGAATCAACAGAGCTGTTCAAATGAGGCCTCAGTAGTCCTCAGTAACAAGATTAACTGGCATGTACACTTACATGGCTCTGGGCTTGTGGCTGTAGCCTGTAGCACCTCATAATGTTCTGGAAAGGCTGGTCTTTACCTGTCACCTGCAAAATTATATAGTTATATTCAATAGCTACTATCAAAATGTGTTTTAGTCAAGGAAAAGTTCAAACCCCTGAAGAATCATTGTGTTCAGGTCAGGAGAAGGTATGTTGTGTTACTCAGAATCACTTTGATGCAGATCACTTTGATGCAGCAATTCTAACTCTTATCATGCTGTTCAAGACAACTCTTATCTTTGGAAACAGTGTAAATCCAGATCAGATGGCTTCTCAAGAAGCCATCTGATCAGGATCTACACTGTTTGGCATTCAGTTTATGAATTTGTAGCAATAAATTACATCAAGTAATTTGATTGGTTGATAGACAGAAATGGGTGTGGCTTAAATGAATATTCAGCAAGAGAAGGGCTAATAAGTGCATACAACAAAATTTATCCTGTTGGATTACAAGAATAACTACTGCCTGTCCGGCATCAAGAGTGATGATGGACAGTGATCCAGAGGTACAGGTTTTTCTATAGACCCCTCACGCATGTAAGCCCCATACATCTTTTAGATGCCAGCTGATCAAGATCTATACTGCTTTTCAATCTTCTGATTCCATGGCAAAAAAATAAATCATGCAACACAAATGGCTGAGAATCAGGGAGGAGTGTAGCATACTGACATATTCAGCATGGTGAGAGTTAACCTTTAAAGGTGCATTATTGAGCTACCGTGTCTCAAAATTTTTTTTCTGGTTTTTATCTTCAATGCATACACCTTTGTCATGTGTACACTTTTGGAGCCAAATACAGCTTCAGAACTTTGTGAAAATGGTCGTTTTCATTCGTGTTTACCCTTCGCTCTGAACATGTGTTCGGAATTTCTGTTCTAAAAATAAATCTGTCACTTTACACATACATGGCGACGGTATCGTCTCTGAGTGTCGTTACTTATGGCATAGTATTCAGCGTCATATTTTTCCCCGATTCAGGCATGGCCTAAGCAAACAAGGCCAAAAATGAACGTCGCATAACGTGGGGATTCTATTTTTGTCACGAACTAAAAATAGATCTAACTAATGTTCGAAACCTAGTTAGGGAATCCCTCTCAAACTCGTTTACCTGTCATCATAATTGTTCGCATTTTTGCATAAAATGCATTCATTTGTATTGTTTTAAAGAAAAATACCAGCTATATGTATTTTATTTTTGGAAGCATTTTTTCCAGATAGCTCAATAATGCACCTTTAAGCTGCTGAGAAAAACAACATCCGAAAATGTCGTCTGCTTTTGTCATCAGCTGAATCTTCTTGCAAACTTTTTAGAAATAATTATACGCACAGGCAAACAGTGCAGGTCCAGATCAGATGGCTCCTACAGGAGCGGTCTGATCTTGGCACACACTGTTTGCCAATAATAAACCTTTTAAGATAACCAGCAGACGGCAAAGCAGATGAGAATTGTCATGATTGGCAATTTATGTGTTAAGATACACAAATAAGGCTTTTGTCGCTATCAAATCCGCGAAGAAGACTGTCCTCCTCAGAAATATCAAAACATTTTACAACATTCACTGACATAAAAAATATTTATCAGTTACCCCTATATAAAGTTCATTGTAACATACTGACATGATAAAGATATGCTATCTCAGGACAAGTGAGCTTTATCACGTCAACGTGACATTGCACTTTTTGAATGAACCGGACAACTGGAAAAATGGCCAAGATGTTATTTTTACTAGAAAAATTGGAAAAATTACATTGAAAATTATCACAAGAAAAATAACGGTCAGATGATAGTAAATATACTGGTCGATTATATTCCGCACCGGAATGTTGAGATGCACTGCAGACAATCGTTAAGTGATCGTAAATTGCCAATTTAAAGAGTTCACAAGGGATAAACTAACAAATAGAATACCAGGTTCGTGTCTTTTGATATCAAGTTTATCAGGCTCGGCTTCGAGAACGCATGTAGAAGCCTTGCCTGATAAACTTGATATCAAAAGACACGAACCTGGTATTCTCTATTTATCAGCATGACCAATAATTTCATGCTCAATAGAAATGCACATAAAAGAGTTTGTTGTATGATCTAACCTGAGGCAGCTCAGCACAATTTCCACAAACAACTTTTTTAATTCAACATAATTTTTAAAAAGATGAAATCTAGCAGATACTAATTTATTATATGTTTTTACCCTGCCTGAATTTTGAAATCTTACCTTTTTACTTCGGAACTAGATCAGCTCTAGCAGCGAGTTGTGAGTAATAAATCACAGTTTGAAGGTCAGTGGAAAGTAGATCAAATCACAAGCACAAAGCACGAGTGATTTGTCTACATATAACAAACTCTGATTTATTACTCAAAAAATCACACACAAGAGCTGATCAATTGTTTCCTTCAACTTCTCCTTACTTTCTCTCATTGTTAGAAGAAATCCCACCAACATGATTGACTGTATCACACACATTTAAGTCATTGTATAATGTTTTTGACGCGAGAAAATAATGTTTCACAAACGTCAAGGGACCTACAAGTGATGTCATAAAACTCTGGTTTTTAATGACATCACTTGACGGATTGGGAAATGGACGATCGAAATGACGGAAAATCGGACATCTATATTGCTAACAGCAGGCGCGACAATAAATCAGTTCCTTTCAATTGCCTATATAGGCATGTTGTGTTAAAATGACTTCTAATGGTTTCAATTCTGAAGCCTTACCTTTGCCATAACATAGACAGCACACATTAAGATCTGATCAAGATGTCTGTCCATCATGAGATCAACATGCTTGACAAGAACATGTTCTAAACATGTCCACATCATTCTCTGCTGTTCATCATCACAAATCTCTAATCTGTCACAGAGATCACGTAATCTCACATGAGCTAGATGATACACCTGAAATTATCAACATGCTAACATGAATCACAGAGATCATGTTATCTCACATGAGCTGGATGAAACACCTGAAACAAGAGGGCCATGATGGCCCTGGATCGCTCACCTGATCCTATTGTACAAACGGAATTGTGGGTAATATATGGTGGAGGGGAGGGTTTCAGCAATTTTGGTTGGACCCAAAGACCATTTCTGTGAAATTAATTCAAAATCAGTCTGCCTGTTTAGGAGTAGAAGTCATTTTGAGAAGTAGAAGCCATTTTTGATGAACTGACATCTCAAGCCCTGCTGCCCAATGAAACCAATGGGGTTTAAATGTATTGATGGTTCCACTTGCACCACTTTGCCTAGACAGGCTAAAACCTTCAAAGTGGTTTACCAATATTCCTGTAGAAGCACCTTGCAGCCAAGGTGGGTGGGGGCCAAAACTTTCAAAAGACTCTCTAAAAGGAAGCAATTTTATAGGAATGTTCTATGAGTGACCCTCTAACAATATTGCTAAAAATATTTTGCTTAACTGAACATGATGGCCACCACAGCTAAAAACCTCAAACCTCATTCCTGTCAAATAATTTCATAATCAATCCACTGGTTAAGGAGAAGAAGTTGTTTAAAGGTTTTGTTCACCAGAGCGGCATAGTTTGAGCAATTTTGGTGGAGGGTCACACAAGGAACATTCCTGTCAAGTAGTTTCAAAATCCATCCACTGGTTAAGGAGAAGAAGTCGTTTAAAGGTTTTTCTATTTTTAGCTCTGGCAGCCATCTTGTTCACCAGAGCAGAATGGTTTGAGCACTTTTTGTAGAGGGTCACCCAAGAAACATTCCTGTGAAGTTATTTCAAAATCCATCCACAGGTAAAGGAGAAGAAGTTGTTTAAAGTTTTTTCTATTTTTAGCTCTGGTGGCCATTTTATTAAACCGAGCAGAATGGTTTGAGCAATTGTGGTAGAGGGTCACCGAACGAACATTCCTGTGAAATAATTTCAAAATCCATCCACTTGTTAACGAGAAGTCATTTAAAGGTTTTTCTATTTTTAGCTCTGGCGGCCATTTTGTTGACCTGTTTGTTGGAACGGTTTGAGCAAATTTGGTAGAGGGTCACCCAAGGAACATTCTGGTGAAATAATTTCAAAATCCATCCACTGGTTAAGGAGAAAAGTGTGTTTAAAGTTTATTCTATTTTTAGCTCTGGCGGCCATTTTGTTAACCCGAGCTGAACAGTTTGAGCAATTTTGGTGGAGGGCCACCCAAGGAACATTCCTCTTAAGTGATTTCAAAATCCATCCACTGGTAAAGGAGAAGAAGTCGTTTAAAGGTTTTTCTATTTTAAGCTCTGGCGGCCATTTTGTTTACCCGAGCGGAACAGTATGAGCAATTTTGGTAGAGGGTCACCAAACAAACATTCCTGTGAAATAATTTCAAAATCCATCCACTGGTTATGGAGAAGAAGTCGTTTAAAGGTTTTTCTATTTTTAGCTCTGGTGGCCATTTTGTTCACCCGAGCGGAACTGTTTGAGCAATTCTGGTAGAGGATCCCCCAAGGAACATTCCAGTGAAATAATTTCAAAATCCATCCACTGGTTAAGGAGAAAAAGTCGTTTAAAGCTTTTTCTATTTTTAGCTCTGGTGGCCATTTTGTTCACCCGCGCGGAATGGTTTGGGCAATTTTGGTAGAGGGTCACCGAAGGAACATTCCTGTGAAGTAATTCCAAAATCCATCCACTAGTTAAGGAGAAAAAGTCGTTTAAAGCTTTTTCTATTTTTAGCTCTGGCGGCCATTTTGTTCATCCGAGCAGAACGGTTTGAGCAATTCTGGTAGAGGGTCACCCAAGGAACTTTCCTGTCAAGTAATTTCGAAATCCATCCACTGGTTAAGGAGAAGAAGTTGTTAAAAGGTTTTTCTATTTTTAGCTCTGGCGGCCATTTTGTTCACCCGAGCTGAACGGTTTGAGCAATTTTGGTAGAGGGTCATCCAAGGAACATTCCTGTGAAACAATTTCAAAATCCATCCACTGGTTAAGCAGGAGAAGTCGTTTAAAGAATTTTCTATTTTTAGCTCTGGCGGCCATCTTGTTCACCCGAGCGGAACACTCTGAGCAATTTTGGTAGAGGATCACCCAAGGAGCATTCCTGTGAAATTAGATCAAAATCTGTCCAGCAGTTTTGGAGGAGAAGTTGTTTAAAGCAAAAGTTGACGACGGACGGACGCACGCACGCACGGACGACGGACAAAGACTGATCCCAAAAGCTCACCTTGAGCACTTCGTGCTCAGGTGAGCTAAAAAAGAACATGCAGTTCACATAGATCACATTATCTCACATCTTTGCAATTTTTAGCAGTGCTTCCAGGACTAGACTCTTCTCATCTGCCCATCAAGAAGTCCTTGGTCATGTGGTATAAGAATTAAACGCGATAACATTTTCTTTATTGAATCTACTGGAAACTGCATTGCATGAAAATGTCCAAGAGTCCAATTAACAACATTTTGCTAATAGTTCTGATGTCAGTAAATTAACTACTGGTGTTGATGTTCATGTTATCATTCCATATGCTGGGTATATTTCTCAGCAGACATTTTGAAATATTTTTTTTCTTTTTCCTAGACAAAAGGATTTGAGATTTCATGCAAATTGACAGTCAACAGTTTGTCGTCGGCTGATTTCTTTTGTTTGTTTGATTTGAGGTTTAACATCCCTGTCAACACTGTATAGGTCATTCTGGAGATGTTGCTTCCAATTTTGTGGGTTTTACCCGACATTGAGATGAAATGACATCTCAAGCCCTGTTGCCCAAAGAAACTAATAGGGTTTATAAGCATGGACGGACCGACTTGCAGTGCTGAGCAGTTTACCAGTACTCATGTGCAGGTCGGTTTCAGCTCTGTGTGGAAGCATCGTGCAGCTCATCTATTTCTTCAAGCCCAGATGGGCTGGGGCCTGTCGTCTGCCGAACTAGCCCAGTGAGTGGTAAAGGTTAAAGAGTCCTCCAAAGAGTTACTGTAATGATGTTTTACCACTGGGCACGGTCACACTATGATTCATGTTAGAATTGAAATTCTCTTTCCTTCCCAGTGTGGGGCATCCCAATTCTGAAAGACATAGGGAACCTGTCAATTTGCATTCTTGTTGTAGTCATTTCACTATACATTTGTACAGAAGCCTCCGTGGTGTAGTGGTTACGCTACTCGCTTTGTAAACGAGGGGTTGCAGGATCGATCCCGGGCTTCTCCAGACTTTTGGATGAGTCTTTAAACCGAGGTCCGGTCTCCGTATGACCTTAGCTGTTGGTAGGATGTGAAACTCAAACACTCACTCACTATACATTTGTATCGACAGAACAATCTAAAGTATAACTGAACAAGTAAACGACAAAACACACATTTGGTTGAGCCTTACGGCCAAGCTATATTTACCCAAAGTTTTCAGACACCTCAACTCATTCCCATACTTTTAAAACTTGAACAAGAATAATTTACTACCTGATGTTGTATCTTACAAGAGGGCCCTGGTTTCTGGGCCCTGGTTTTCTCATCTGTGTGTCACTGTCTCGAGTACATTCTATTTTTAGCTCTATTGGCCATCTTGATCATCAGCAGAGTGATTTTAGCTTATTTGGTAGGCAGTAACCGAGGCAACATTCCTGTGAAGTTTGAATCAAATTGGCCTTAGGGTTACGGTTTAGGAGGACTTCACGTTTGAATCAAATTTACACTATTTTTCCATTTTTAGCACAGGTTGCCATTTTGTTCATCTGAGCTAGATCATTTTAGCCTTTTTGGTAGAGGGTCATCTAAGCAACATTACTTCGAAGTTTGAATGAAATTGGCCCAAGGGTACAGGAGGAATTGTCGTTTGAAGATATTTTTTTTTATTATTTTAGCTCTGGCAGCCATATTGTTCATTGGAGTGGAATGAGTTTTAACTATTTTGGTAGGGAGTCACCTATGCAACATTCCTGTGAAGTTTTAAAACCAAATAATTTTTGTATGAATAGGAAGCCCTTGTCACAAGGGAACTACATGCCAAATATGAAGGCCCTATCTCAAATGCCTAAAAATTAGGACAAAGTAGGTCAAAGGTCAAGGTCATAAGACAAAATTTTTGTATGGGTGGGAAGACCTTTTCACAAGGAACATACATGCCTAATATGAAGGCACTCAAATAGTTCAAAAGTTATAATAAAATAGGTCAAATGTCAAGGTAAAGGCCACAGATCATTTTATGTATGAATAGGAAGCTCTTGTCGCAAGGAACCTACATGCCAAATATGAAGGCTGTATCTCAAATGCTTCAAACTTTATGACAAAGTAGGTCAAAAGTCAAGGTCATTGTCAAAAGTTTTGAATGGTTGAGAAAACCTTGTCATAAGGAACATACATGTCAATTAGGAAGGCTCTAAATCATATGGTTCAAAAGTTGTGATAAAGTAGGTCACAGGTCAAAGTCACAGACCTGACTAATCTTTATATATGAGTGGGAAGCCCTTGTCACAAGGAACCTCCATGCCAGATATAAAGGATCTATCTCAAATGGTTCAAAAGTTATTACAAAATAACCTACTGATCTACTTTTTGATTTGACATGACCCATATTCCAACTTAACTGAGGTATTGTCCAGATGATCATTCTGAGCAAGTTTTATGATGATTTTACTAAAACTGTGGCCTCTTAAGAGTGTTCAAAAGGTTCAAAACATTTTTCTATGATTTGACCTGCTGACCTACTTTTTGACCCGACATGACCCATATTCAAACTTGACTCAGATATTGTCAAGATAATCATTCTGAGCAAGTTTCATGATGATCAAACCAAAACTGGGGCCTCTAGTGTGTTCAGAAGGTTTTTTAACAATCTGACCTACTTATTGACCCGACATGACCCATATTTAAAGTTGACCCAGATATTGTCAAGATGATCATTCTGAGCAAGTTTAATGACGATCGGACCAAAACTTTGGCCTCTAGAGTGTTCACAAGGTTTTTTTTATTTGACCTACTGACCTACTTTTTGACCTGCCATGACCCATATTCGAACTTGATGATGATCATTCTGACCAAGTTGGATGCTGATTGGCCACAAACTGTGACCTCAAGAAAAGTTCATGGACGGATGCACAGATGAACGCACAACGGACAAAAAGTGATTCCAAAAGCTCACCTCGTCACTACATGACAGGTGAGCTAAAAACAATATGTGTTTGTGAAACACTGATGCCCCCTGACAGCACATGTTAAATATGAAAGCAGTATCACTAAGCAATGGAAAGGTATGGCCAATGTTCAAGTCTTAAAAAAGTAGGTCAAGGCCACAAGGTAAAAAATTATGGGATCGTTGGAAAGGTCTAATGACATAGAACGCATTGTGAAATATGAAACCCCTATAATATACCAATTGAAAGTTATGGCCAATGTTAAAGTTTTTAAAAAGTAGGGCAAAAGTCAAAGTCAAGGTCACAAGGTCAAAAATTATTGTACCACTGGAAATGTCTTGAGAAAAAGAATGCACATATGAAATATGAAAGCCCTATCACTTACCAATTGAAAGTTATGGACTATGTTAAAGTTTTTAAAAAGTAGGTCAAATGACATGGTCAAGGTCACGAGGGCAAAAATTATGGTACCACTAGAGAGGTCTTGAGACAAGGAATGCACATGTGAAATATGAAAGCCCTACCACTTACCAAATGAAGGTTATGGCCAATGTTAAAGTTTTTAAAAAGGAGGTCAAAAGTAGGCCAAATGTCAAGGTCAAGAGGTCAAAATTTATGGTACAAGAGGTCTTGTGATAAGGAATGCACATGTGAAATATCCTATCAGTTATCATTCAAAAGTTATGCCCAATGTTAAGGCTTTTGCAGACAGACAAACTGAGAAACAAATGGACAGCCAGTATGTCTGAGTACGAACAAAAATATGGTAGTATATCTTACCTTCCTGAAGAAGAGTGCCAGGGAACCAGTCTTGAGTTTCAGCGGTAGAATCTGTTCTGTTGTCACAGTACCTGTTGTCACAGTACCTGATGTCACAGTACCTGTTGTCACAGAACTACTACTGGAAGGTGGGGCAGTCTTCTGAGCAGAGGTCCCTGCCTGCGGGGAGACAACCTGAGCTTGAACTGGTATCAAGACCTGGCAAAAGAAAGTTTTACTTCTATCATACCTCACCATGCTGAACCCCGGGTCCTGGATATCTCAAGATTTTGAAAACAGTATAGATCCAGATCAGCTGGCTTCTCTCTGAAGCCAGCTGATCAGAATCTATACTGTTTTCCATTCGGCTTCTGAATCCATGGTACAAATTGAAATCATGTAACACAAATGGCTAAAAATTGGAGAGGAGTGTGGCAATTTGAAATATTCAGCATGGCTGGTGGTTATGGTTTTTGGTTTTATGGCCCTTTCAAGATTATAAGTGGACAAAAACCACTTCAGTTGCAGAACTTGGCGTCTCACATGTGACCCGAGCCAGGCTCGAATCAACAGCAGTGAGAGACCTCAAAAATTATTGCTTAACTTTACCAAATTTAGTGACACAGAGGCCTTTCTGATATTTAATCTTCGTCAGTGTGTCTCAACCCCAAAGTTTTGAAACTGAAATGGGAACGGATGACGGACAAGACCCGACAAACACAGCACATCCGCCTCCGAGCACACATCGACCGACGTAGCTCATGAGACAGGTCAACTGGAGGCATCAGGCAAGAGAGGCGTACCCTCGGACTTATAGGCGTCCCCCACCGAGCCAACATCAGCAAACAAGGCCCACACTCCACGGAAGTCCCGGGCATCAGGAAGGAGATGTCCAAAGTAGTGAGACTTGCAAAATTTAAAATATTACAAAAAATGGCAACCAAATCTGCTAAGATACATGTCTCACCTGACAAGTCAGTCTTAGTTTTAGAAAAATTAGAAATTTATACTGCAAAAATCAAAGATATAATATAGTTATTTAAATCAGTACTGGAGTACTGACGTCAACACCGCAGTATCAACCTCAGCACTAAGGAACTGATACTGAGCTGATGATACCCTCGGGGACTAACGAATCATCAACCAGCAGAGATACCGACCCAGTGGTTGCAATTATTGCATAACTTTACCAAATTTAGTGACACAGAGGCCTTTCTGATATTTAATCTTCATCAGTGTGTCTCAACCCCAAAAATTAGGATGCGATAATGTGCGCCTAATATGCTTCTGATCAACTGTCGAAAGTCTTGGTACCCATTGGGCCAAAAGCTTTCTCATTGAAAGAGCCTGTCAGAATGGAATGCACTCTTTCCTGTGAAATGCCAAATCTACTGGCTGTATATCTTTCTGTGTCTGTCAGTCATAACAATATCATTGACTCTACTGACCATTTCTGGGGTTGCAACAATGACAGGCCTTCCAGGACAGGGGGTCATCCTCAAGGCACTGTCTGCCCCGCTTAAAGTCCACCACCCACCTTTTCACTGTAGCATATGAAGGGGCATCTTTCACTAGTGTTGCTACCGTATCATTATGGATATTCTTAGGTGTTAAACCTTTTTTATGTAAATATTGAATCACTGCTCTTTCACCAGTCCTTGGGTACCAGCCCTTTATAGTCAGAGAATAGTAGGACTTAAAACAAGAGGCTCAATGAGCCTAACCGCTCACCTGAGGAACATTTTAGTTAGCTGTTTGACTCATGGTCTTTGAGCATAATTTTTTTTTGAAGTTCTTCCTAATGGAACACGGCATTGTCAATTTGGACCCTAGGGGCAGGTTTGGTAGGATTAATGTAGGGGACCACTTGACATTGCTACATGCTTAATATGTAAGCTCTGGGCCTAGTGGTTTCAGAGAAGAAGATTTTTGATTTTTTTTTTTAAGTCTATGGGGGCTAAGGGGCCCCTGGGCGTGGCCAGTTTAGACCCCAGGGGCATGATTGGCACAATTTATGTAGGGGACCACTTGACATTGCTACATGCTTAATATTAGGGATGTAACGATAGTCAAAAAATGACTATTGCGATAGTATTGACATTGCAGGAAGAACCATTGCGATACTATTACTATTGCTGACTACTATTGCAATACTATTGCGATACTATTGCCTGAAACAAATTTTCTTGTTTGAGAAGGAAATAAAAACTATTTAATCCTTCAGACTGTTTTCTGTATGCTTTATCTGCATACAAGAAATAAACAAGATAATTTACACAAGAGGGACACCTGTTGTAAACTCCTGTTTGCTTTTCTGGCTGCCCTTCATGAAGAGGAAACAGCTCCCCAGGAGCATCTTTTTTCCTTTAAGTGTTTATCCTTCAAGAAGAGCCGGGAGACTCATTTTAAAAGAAGTAGCCAATTAAAATGTATCAATTCACAGTGAGAATGTGAAATCAGTTTCTTAATCAAAATAAATGTAAGCTCTTCACGAAGGCAATGAAATCTTGGCTTGTCTTCAAAAACACTTCAGACATGACAAAGTGTCTAAATGCACCTCAACCTAGTTATAACACTGAACTTTGGGTCCAACCAAACCGACCATGTCAGTTAACCGAATCGTGTAATAAACGCCGGATATGCAGTCTCTTCTATAATTACACTGTAAACACAAGCCTCCGGCGCTACCGATAAGCCTATAATGTTCCGCGTGACAAGGTGTGAAAATAAGATAAAGTTATGTCTATAATTTGCATTTATCCCTCAATCATAAAATTTAATCCACAATCAAATCGCTCCTAAGACGATTAGCTTCATCTATCGGTAGATGTATGCATATTAATAAAAACAGACTATTCTACTGCCTCGTGCATGGCTATATTTTGGCGCCAAAATAGCAGACGCTTGGCGGGAAAAGTCGAACACTTAAATTTGTGTAAACACATCTGTATGCTGTTGTTGGTGACACGGATCGAGCTCCCGGGTATAAATCGGAAATTGTGCAGGGCGCTGTTTTGTATCCACCTCTATCCACAACCGTTTAGCTGTTGAGAAAATATGTTTTACCTGTTACGAAAGAAATACGCTTCATTAATATAAATAGTAGAAAGCTGAAAACCTGTGTCAGCAATGCATACGATTCAGAATTGTTACCGATGACACGTCAAACGAATCAATACACCAGAACCTGTGTTTTGGGAAGTTTGATTTGAATCTTAAGACCGAAAATCAGTGTTTCGGTACACAATCGATCGCATGCGCTTGTTAAACGGAACACCTTTGAAATCAGGGCTAAAGAATTTTTTTATCCAAATCGGCCCCGGTCGACCGATAACGTCACCAGTAACGTGCCGAACATGCTTTACAATGTCATCCCGACATTCTTGCATCTGCCAACTTATCCATCATTTTCATTGTGTAATGTTTTTTTTCCAAACTTTTCCATCATTTTCATTGTGTAATGGTTTTTTCCCAACATCATTTGTATTTTTCTTTTGTTGTTTGGTAAAATCTTTTAAAATATTTTAGCAATACATGCAAATAAACAGAAAATCGTACCACGTTTTTAATTTCTTTAATTGTTTTCTAGTGCGGTATTCCCTTACACGGTGTCCAAGATTCAAAATTAATTCCTCGGCTGTATAAACATGTCGGGATGCCCAAATAATAAACGTTCTTTGCAGGACGACACGTATTTCATTTCCTTTGATGTCTGTTATTGACAAAATAAGAATCCACTAAAACATCAACCAGAACGTTTTTTTGCATCTTTTGAAGCGGTAGTGACACGTGCGGACTTTCCATGCTTCATGTGCTAATTAATGCGGGCGGCACCCTTTGATAATAAATACCACTGAGTAAACACGCATTAATTATCGCTTTTCTTATCACTGGCTTACAGACAGCTTGCAGATTAGCGTGATCAAAATATGCGTGGTCGTCCGTGTCAACTATTTCGAAATCAATTACCATCAAAATGCTGTTGATAGCGCAGTGGTTAGCGCGTTCGACTCATAATCGAGAGGTTGTGCCTTCGAATCCGCCACCGGTATCGAGGTGTGTCCTTGAGCAAGACACGTAATGACACTGCCCCACTCCACCCAGGTGTAAATGGGTAGCAGTGGTCTAAAAGCCACTGCCTCTCTCTCACGCGCGTGAAAACACCCGGAATGGGTGTTCGAGAGCGATTCAATAAGCTTAAAGCTTTCATCGCAATCGAACTAAAATAAATTAGTATAAACTAAAATGCTGTTGACATATGCTTCAGAAAGTTGTAAGTTTACCAGTTCAATGAAGGAATATTCAGCGGTCTGACCTAATACCGACATCGGGTGTTAAGTGGATAATGTGTAACAAGATAGGATGCATAAACAGTGTACCTGCAGGCTACCGCCAAATCACGAGTCGGCTAATTTTATTGCCTTTATCTGGCGGCAAGCAGCCGTTGTCTCCCACTGACACACAGGAGATTATTGGTTTATAATTAGGACAATGTACAGTTTGACGCTTGACCGGGTACAAGACGTAGGTGGGAATAAAGAGTATAAATTATATAAGAATGAAAACAACTCTGGGAATTATCTGAAAAACTTGTGATATAGAAAACTATCGAAACTATCGATAGTTCAAAACACTATCGGCGATAGTCATCGATGTTTAACTTTACCATCGATGCAGTACTATTGGCCCAGTGCCTATCGCAATGCATCGATGGTCCGATGCATTGTTACACTCCTACTTAATATGTAAGCTCTGGGCTTAGTGGTTTCAGAGAAGAAAATTTTTTAAGTTTGTCCCATTGTAAGTCTATGGTAGCTATATATTGCCATGGTAACATAAGTTTCAATCTGAATTACCCCAAAACATACTGCATCTTCACCCCCAATCGGATAATGCTTCTCATGAAATTTAATCATTATTGGCCAAGTGGCTTTAAAGATATACTTATTTAAAAATGTGAACAGACGCCGACCAAATGGCATACCAATACCTCACATGAGCCTTCGGCTCAAGTGAGCTAATAATACTAGCAGTTTCAGAGAAGAAGGTTTTTTAAGCTTTTTTTTTCCATTATAAGTCTATGGGGGCTAAGGGGCCCAAGGGCATGGCCAGTTGAGATCCCAGGGGCATGATTGGCACAATTTATGTAGGGGACCACTTAACATTGCTACATGCTTAATATGTAAGCTCTGGGCCTAGTGGTTTCAGAGAAGAAGATTTTTTAAGCTTTTTTTCCATTATAAGTTTATAGGGGCTAAGGGGCCCGGGGCGTGGCCAGTTTAGATCCCAGGGGCATGATTGGCACAATTTATGTAGAGGACCACTTGACATTGCTACATGCTTAATATGTGAGCTCTGTGCCTAGCGGTTTCAGAGAAGAAGATTTTTTTAAGCTTTTATTTCCATTATAAGTCTATGGGGGTTAAGGGACCCCGGGGCGTGGCCAGTTTAGACCCCAGGGGCATGATTGGCACAATTTATGTAGAGGACCACTTGACATTGCTTCATGCTTCATATGTAAGCTCATGGCCTATTGGTTTCAGAGAAGAAGATTTTTTTAGCTTTTTTCCATTATAAGTCTATGGGGGCTAAGGGGCCCCTGGGAGTGGCCAGTTTAGACCCCAGGGGCATGATTGGCACAATTTATGTAGAGGACCACTTGACATTGCTACATGCTTAATATGTAAGCTCTGTGCCTAGCGGTTTCAGAGAAGAAGATTTTTTAATCATTTTTTTTTTATTATAAGTCTATGGGGGTGAAGGGGCCCCAGGGACCAGTTTAAATCCCAGGGGCATGATTGGCACAATTTATGTAGGGGACCACTTGATATTGCTACATGCTTAATATGTAAGCTCTGGGCCTAGTGGTTTCAGAGAAGAAGATTTTTTAAGCTTTTTTCCATTATAAGTCTATGGGAGCTAAGGGACCCCGGGGCGTGGCCAGTTTAGACCCCATGGGCATGATTGGCACAATTTATGTAGAGGACGACTTGACATTGCAACATGCTTAATATGAAAGCTCAGGGCCTAGTGGTTTCAGAGAAGAAGATTTTTTAAGCTTTTTTATCATTACAAGTCTATGGGAGCTAAGGGATCCCGGGGCGTGGCCAGTTTAGACCCCAGGGGCATGACTGGCACAATTTATGTAGAGGACCACTTGACATTGCTACATGCTTAAAATGTAAGCTCTGTGCCTAGCAGTTTCAGAGAAGATTTTTTAAGCTTTTCTTTCCATTATAAGTCTATGGGGGCGAAGGGGCACCAGGGCGTGGCCAGTTTAGATCCCAGGGGCATGATTGGCACAATTTATGTAGGGGACCACTTGGCATTGCTACTTGCTTAATATGTAAGCTCTGGGTCTAGTGGTTTCAGAGAAGAAGATTTTTTAAGCTTTTTTTCCATTATAAGTCTATGGGAGCTAAGGGACCCGGGGCGTGGCCAGTTTAGACCCCAGGGGCATGATTGGCACAATTTATGTAGAGGACCACTTGACATTGCTTCACACTTAATATGTAAGCTCTGTGCCTTGTGGTTTCAGAGAAGATTTTTTAAGCTTTTATTTCCATTATAAGTCTATGGAGGTTAAGGGACCGCGGGCGTGGCCAGTTTAGACCCCAGGGGCATGATTGGCACAATTTATGTAGGGAACCACTTGACATTGCTACATGCTTCATATGTAAGCTCTCAACCCAGGGGTTTCAGAAAAAAAAGATTTTTTTAGCTTTTATTTCCATTATAAGTCTATGGGGGTTAAGGGACCCCGGGGCGTGGCCAGTTTAGACCCCAGGGGCATGATTGGCACAATTTATGTAGGGGACCACTTGACATTGCTACATGCTTCATGTAGCTCACGGCCTATTGGTTTCAGAGAAGAAGATTTTTTTAGCTTTTTTACATTATAAGTCTATGGGGGTTAAGGGGCCCCTGGGTGTGGCCAGTTTAGACCCCAGGGGCATGATTGGCACAATTTATGTAGAGGACCACTTGACATTGCTACATGCTTAAAACGTAAGCTCTGTGCCTAGCGGTTTCAGAGAAGAAGATTTTTTAAGCTTTTATTTCCATTATAAGACTATGGGGGCGAAGGGGCCCCTGGGCGTGGCCAGTTTAGATCCCAGGGGCATGATTGGTACAATTTATGTAGGGGACCACTTGACATTGCTACATGCTTAATATGTAAGCTCTGGGCCTAGTGGTTTCAGAGAAGAAGATTTTTTCAGCTTTTTTTCCATTATAAGTCTATGGGCGCTAAGGGACCCCGGGGCGTGGCCAGTTTAGACCCCAGGGGCATGATTGGCACAATTTATGTAGGGGACCACTTGACATTGCTACATGCTTCATATGTAAGCTCTCGACCCAGGGGTTTCAGAGAAGAAGATTTTTTTTTAGTTTTTTTTCCATTACAAGTCTATGGGAGCAAAGTGACCCCAGGGCGTGGCCAGTTTAGACCCCAGGGGCATGATTGGCACAATTTATGTAGAGGACCACTTGACATTGCTACATGCTTAATATGAAAGCTCAGGGCCTAGTGGTTTTAGAGAAGAAGATTTTTTAAGCTTTTTTTACCACTATAAGTCTATGGGAGCTAAGGGACCCCGGGGCATGGCCAGTTTAGACCCCAGGGGCATGATTGGCACAATTTATGTAGAGGACCACTTGACATTGCTTCATGCTTAAAATGTTATCCTTGTGCCTAGCGGTTTCAGAGAAGAAGATTTTTTAAGCTTTTATTTCCATTATAAGTCTATGGGGGCGAAGGGGCCCCAGTGCGTGGCCAGTTTAGATCCCAGGGGCATGATTGGCACAATTTATGTAGGGGACCACTTGACATTGCTACATGCTTAATATGTAAGCTCTGGGCCTAGTGGTTTCAGAGAAGAAGATTTTTTAAGCTTTTTTTTCCATTAGAAGTCTATGGGAGCTAAGGGACCCCGGGGCGTGGCCAGTTTAGACCCCAGGGGCATGATTGGCACAATTTATGCAGAGGACCACTTGACATTGCTTCACGCTTAATATGTAAGCTCTGTGCCTTGCGGTTGCAGAGAAGAAGATTTTTTAAGCTTTTATTTCCATTATAAGTCTATGGGGGTTAAGGGACCCCGGGGCATGGCCAGTTTAGACCCCAGGGGTATGATTGGCACAATTTATGTAGGGGACTACTTGACATTGCTACATGCTTCATATGTAAGCTCTCGACCCAGGGGTTTCAGAGAAGAAGATTTTTTTAGCTTTATTTCCATTATAAGTCTATGGGGGCTAAGGGGCCCCGGGGCGTGGCCAATTTAGACCCCAGAGGCATGATTGACACAATTTATGTAGAGGACCACTTGACATTGCTACATGCTTAATATGTAAGCTCTGTGCCTAGCGGTTTCAGAGAAGAAGATTTTTTAAGCTTTTATTTCTATTGGGGGTTAAGGGACCCCGGGGCTTGGCCAGTTTAGACCCCAGGGGCATGATTGGCACAATTTATGTAGGGGACCACTTGACATTGCTACATGCTTCATATGTAAGCTCTTGGCCTATTGGTTTCAGAGAAGAAGATTTTTTTAAGTATTTCCCATTGTAAAGTAGAAGTAAAACAAAGATCAGGAATTGCTACAATTAACTTACTCCACCCATAAAAGACACCAAAGGGAAAGAAATACAAACATTAAGCGACCAGACCATAATGGAAACCTAAACAAAGGAAGGCCATAAGGACAGTTACTTTCCCACAAAATGGCCATATGGCCATCCGAAACCAAAAGACACAAGTGATACACACAGTAAGTAACAAACAACAACATAAATAAATCGCCACAGAAGAGCCGCCTTGGAACGGTCAGTGGAAGATTTCCACTGGGGGGCTTAAATCGATTTTACGTGGCCACAATCCTCGCCCTTACTTCCGTCGCGATTTAGACAAATAATTTGTTCAGTCCGCATGAAGGCCTCCTAACTCATCAGTGCAACATCTCCGTGAACACAAAAATCAAAGAACCACAGAGGTGAGAAAACGGTGAGGACTCGACAGCAAGAAACCACTGAAATGCTGGAGCAAAAGAAAACCAACAGTTAGACTCCGATGAGCCCGACCAGAGACAGAGCATCAGGCATCAGGTAAGTCTATGGGAGCTATATGTTGCCATGGAAACAAGAGTTTCCATCTGATCTGCCCCAAAACATAATGCATCTTTTCCCCTAACCAGATAATGCTTCTCATGAAATTTGATCATGATTGGCCAACTGGCTTTAAAGATATACTTAGTTGAAAATGTGAACGGACGACGGACGCCGATTCATTGGCATACTAATACCTCACATGAGCCTTCGGCTCAGGTGAGCTAAAAAAGAACATCCCTACGTACCTCCTTCAATACAAGGCTGACAACATATCAATCAGCCCTCGTAAATGAAGCATGTTTTTCCTTATTTCTCCATATAGACCTATGTTGTGGGTATTCATTTGAATCTTGTCGGTTCAAATGATTTCCAACAAAGTTTGTTCTTATGGAGTACTGACAAAAAGAATCCTTTAGTTATCACAAAATACCCACCTTAACTATTTCTTTGGGTCAACGTATAATATCTGAAGTAAACTCACCTGTCTACCATCTGAGGTAAGAGCCTGCTGAAACGCTATCAATTGTGTTGGTTGTTTATCCTTATTCACAGGGCCATCCCCACCCAGGTTCACAACTGTGTCCGACACCCCACTATTTACTTGCTTGACTAGCATTGGTTTAGCTGTACTTGTACTCTGTGTTGCGGTCTCTTGGGCTTGTGTGATGCTGGTTGAACCCGAAAACAGTCGTCTCTTGGCAGAGCCTGGGGATGGGGAACTAAATCTATCTGTTACTGAGGGTCCCGTTGGAGACAATAAGGGGTCTATAAAAAGAAAGAACGTTTTCCACACATGTAGAAGAGCACTTGAAGTGGCTTCCTGCAACATAGTTCCAGCTAAGGCGCTTTTTTTTCATCTTAAGTATATATTTTTCTTATTTCTACATGAAAACATGTTGTAGGTACTCATTAAAAGCACCTCAGTGAGGTACTTCTAATGAGTACCCCACAACATGTTATTATGCCGAAATAAGAAAAATAATTTGTGGATATCCCCTCTTATCCGGGGCTATGCTGCAAGCAGTGATCCATCTAGCCTTACTGGCTAGGAAAACATAAATCAGGGGACAATAAAAACATCGCTAACACTGCATGATACCCCACCATTGCAGGACAATATGGGCCCATTAAGAATCCCAAACATGCTTCCTTTAGTGGTCTATTTATCTGCTAAGTTTCATCCATTTATTCCATTAAGTAAAGGAATAAGAGTCTAAAAACCATTGGCTGGGAATGGTTAATGGCCAGAACTATGTAAAATGTTAATGCATTTTGCCAATCCCAAACATGCTTTCTTTAGCGGCCTATATATCTGTGAAGTTTCATCCATATATTCTGTTTAGTAAAGGAATAGGTGTCCAAAAACCATTTAGTGCAAATTGTTAAAGACAATAACTCTCTTAAATGTTAACATATATTGTCCATTGACAATCCCTAACCACACATCACCAATTCCAATGTATATAAAAAAGTTGAAGAAGTTTCATCCAAATCTTCCATAAAGAAAAAGAATAAGAGTCCAAAAACAATTTAATGAGAATTGTTAACAGCATAACTCTGTCAAATGTTAACACATTTTGCATATTAACAATCCCAAACATGCTTCCTATAGTGGTCTATATATCTGTGAAAATTCATCTCTATATTCCATTCAGGAAAGGAAAAAGTGACCAAAAACCATTTAATGGGAATTGTTAATGTCAAATGTATTTGTTAAAATATTTTTCATATTAACAATCTCAAACATGCTTCCTAGCATTGTCTATATTTCTGTAAAACTTCATCCATATATTCCATTAAGTAAAAGAATAAGTGTCCAAAAACCATTCAATGGTCATAACTCTGCCAAATGTTAACATATTTTGCCCATCAACAATCCAAACCATTCACCCCCAATACCAATGTATATAGGAAATTTGAAAGAAATCCGTGGACAAATAATTCAGTTATCAATCTGAAATGCCCAAAAAACATTTATTTGGAACTGACAAGGGCCTTAACTCTGTCAAAAAGTAACAGATTTTGCCCAATAAAAATCCCATACCACTCAATCCCAGTATAAACATGTTTGCAAAAATTAACAAGAGCTGTCACTATAAGTGAGCAATGCCTCCATGGGAGCCAATTTGAGGAATTATGTGTTTGTGTGTGAATTCGGGTTTAACGTGGCTTTCAACAATTTTTCAGTCATATCACGATGCAGTCTGGTTGCGACAGGGAGCTCAATGCTCACTTTTATAGTGCTGCCTCACTGAAGTATCATGTCCCAAACACATTACATGATACCACACCCAGTCACATTATCCTGACGCTGGGTCGACCAGTCCTAGCTCTACCCCGTAAATCTGAGTGCCAAGCGAAGAGCAGCTAGTACCATTTTTAATGACTTTGGTATGTCACGGCCCGGGATCGAACCCATGACCTCCCATTCCCCGGAGCGGACACTCTACCAACTGAGCTATCAGGGCCGGTTACCAATTTGAGGAAAGGACCATAACTCCTTTGAAAATGATAGGACCAATGTGAAAATTGTGTTAGGCATCCCTTCACCTCACAAGGAATGCATGTGCAAAGTTTCAGCTCAATCATTGAAGAAATGTGGAAGTAGTTCACTTCACAAAAAAAGTCGGGACTTACAAATGCACAAACGGACAGTGCAAAAACTATACGCCCTCCTACGGGGGCATAAAAATTTAACAAAATTGTCGAAGAAATGTGGGAGTAGTTTGCGTCACGAGGTTTAAGAACGCATTCTTCAGAAAATAAAGGGCCATAACTGCTTTGCAGATGATAGGATCAACGTGAAAATCACCCCTTTACCTCACAAGGAATGCATGTCCAAAGTTTCAGCTCAATCTGTGAAGAAATGTGGAAGTAGTTCACGTCACAAGGTTTTCTAATGCTTTTTCAGAAAATCAAGGGCCTTAACTTATTTGTTTTGTTTGTTTGTTTGATTTGAGGTTTAACGTCCCCGTCAAGTTTATTTTGGAGACGTTGCTTCCAATTTTGTGGGACTTTTACCCGACATTGAGATGAAAGGACATCTCAAGCCCTGTCGCCCAATGAAAACAATAGGGTTTATTAGCATGGACGGTCCGCTTCGAACCGCAGTTCCTGGACAGGCTTAGATCCTCTAAGCGGTTTACCAGTACTAGTGTGCGGGCCGGATTCAGCTCTGCGTGGAAGCATCATGCAGGCCATATGTTTCTTCAAGCCCAAATATCAAAGACCTGGGCCTTCTGGTTTCAGACAAGAAGATTTTTAAATGTTTTCCCTATATAAGCCTATGTAAAACCAGTGGGCCCCGGCAGGGGGCATTTTTGGCCCCAGGGCTATAATTTGAACAATATTGATAGAGGTCCACTAGACGAAGCATCATACCAAATATCAAAGACCTGGGCCTTCTGGTTTCAGACAAGAAGATTTTTAAAAGGTTTTACCTATATAAGCCTATACAAAACCAGTGGGCCCTGGCGTGGGGGCATTTTTGGCCCTAGGGCAATAATTTGAACAATCTTGGTAGAGGTCCACTAGATGAAGCTTCATACCAAATATCAAAGACCTGGGCCTTCTGGTTTCAGACAAGAAGATTTTTAAAGAGTTTCCCTATATAAGCCTATGTAAAACAAGCGGGCCCCCGCGCGGAGGCATTATTGGCCCCAGGGCTATAATTTGAACAACCTTGGTAGAGGTCCGCTAGACGAAGCTTCATACCAAATATCAAAGACCTGGGCCTTCTGATTTCAGACAAGAAGATTTTTAAAGAGTTTCCCTATATAAGCCTATGAAAAACAAGTGGGCCCCGGGGAGGGGGCATTATTGGCCCCATTTGAACAATCTTAGTAGAGGTCCACTAGACGAAGCTTCATACCAAATATCAAAGACTTGGGCCTTCTGGTTTCAGACAAGAAGATTTTTGAAGGTTTTCCCTATATAAGCCTATGTAAAACCAGTGGGCCCCGGCACAGGGGCATTTTTGGCCCCAGGGCTACAATTTGAACAATCTTGGTAGAGGTTCACAGATGAAGCTTCGTACCAAACACCAAAGACCTGGGCTTTCTGGTTTCAGACAAGAAGATTTTTAAAGGTCTTTTCTTATTTTCACCTTTTCATTGTCATGGCAACCAGAGGTCTGCATAGAATGGAATTCTTTGAACAACTTTGAGAGAGGACCACCCACAGATCATTTCTGCCAAGTTTGGTCAAAATCTCTTCAGTGGTTTAGGAGGAGATGTCATTTATAGAAATTGTGGATGGACATCTGGACGGAGGACGATGACAACGGACGAAAAACTGATCACAATAGCTCCCCAGGGGCCATCGGCTTAGGTGAGCTAAAAAGTGCGGACTTACAAACGGACAGTGCAAAAACTATATGCCCTCCTATGGGGGCATAAAAAAAAAATTGTGAAAATTTTCTCAAGTTATTGATCGGAAATGGTGCTGATCGGCGGAGGTACAGACACTCAAAGGTATATCATAATACCGCACCACTATCGTGTGAAGGGGTATAATGATATTGAGTAATGAGGATAATTTTAGGACACCTTTTTCTTATTTCTCAAATCATGCTGAGGGTACCTGCCAAAGTTCTGATTATAATCCAATTCAGCAATTACTAAATCAGCTTTTTTACTTCTCATTAATTGTTTGCTTGGTTCGAGTTTAACAGCCCAGTCAATACTATTCAGGTTATCTTGAGCCAGTCTATTCACCAAACCTTTCCTGGGCAGGCTAATACATTAGCGATAAATCAGTGCAGTGCACTTTCTTTATCTAGAAACTGACAATTGCCCTTCTTGAATCAGCAGAAGGGAGAGAACGACCTTAAAAAATCTCATGATCAATCCACTTCAAAATTTAGGTGTGTCAGGATGAGTTAGTTTTGAAAATCTTTTAGAAAATGGATGAACAGTGAAGGCCCAGATCAGATGCCGCATCTAAAGTGGGTTAAAGCTCACAAACTCACATACTTTCCCGACTAGCCCCTGGCTTGTTTCAGTGCCTGGCTTAAACACCCTTACATTTTACAAGTATTTATAAAGACAAAAAGTTGATTAAATAATATGAATAAATAAGTGAAAGTCAAAATCAGATAAAGGGGGTAAAAACTCAGCATAAACTCCAATAAACGACCAAGAGCTCCAACCCAACTCTTGATAAGCAGGAAGACGCATATCTGAGCTACTGGCTGAACTTGTTTCCCATCTGAGCCAACAACTGTTTTACACGGAATGTCAATGATAGATTTCACATATCTCCCACAATTTCTTACCTTTCAACACAGAGCTAAGTCTACCCTCCATGACAAGCCGCCTCAGAGCTGGATGACGAACAGCACTGTTCTGGTCACCTGCTGGTAATGATACCTACAAACGAATATTTACATATCAGATTGACCGTGGACAAGCTATTAAATAACAAATTATCAGCAAATGGTGAAGACGCAACCTGACAAATGACTGTTCCTAGCTTGTTTCAATCATCTACTAGGCAGTAAGTTTTATTAGTTTTAACGTTACCTTCCTCCACATGCATTGACCTAGGCAGTTAGCACATATGATCAAAGCATTAATCTTGTAACTGACTAGAAATGTGACCTCTAAGTATGACCCTGACCTTTGAGGTACCAACCGGGGTCATTCTATCGACACATCGTCTCATGGTGGTTAAAATTTCTGCCAAGTAATTTCAAAATCCATCTAAAAATAAGAAAGTTATTGACCTGACACAATTTGCCAATACATACATACACGATTTTGTGACCGGTCACAAACTTCCAAGGGAGATAACTCAAAAAGTATAAATGCGAGAGTTATGGTTCTTGAGCTCTGCATGTCGTCTATTGTTGATTAATATTTATATGAAGTTTCGTGAAGATACCTTGAACGGTATTCAAGTTATAGAGCGTACACGATTTTGTGACAGCCCGACGGACAGACTCACGCCCGGGGGAAAAACAATATATCTCCCCGAGGGTGGGGGGGAGACATATGTCTCCCCGAAAAGGGGGGGGGGGGGGGGGGGGGGGGGGGGGGGGGGGAGACATAATAAGCAAGCTCTAACCAAAACAATGGACAGGCCCAGATCAGACCAAACACAATGTGGCATCTAATCAGGGCCTTCATGGTTTGCACAGAGTTAACCTATTGTCTAAATAAATTTCTATAAATAACTCAACCAGACACTCATAAAATGAAAATGGACCCTTTCATTTAAGTGGAAGGGTTCATTAAGGATAAATTGGGTTACCGTAATGATTTTAAGAATTGGGACAGATAGGCCTAAGCAAACAGTGAAGATCCAGATCAGACTTCTCCTATAGGAGCTTTAGGAGCAGTCTGATCAGGCTCTTTACTGTTTACCATTCTGTCTGCACCTTTTTGGACTTCTTGCTGGATCGTGAAACAAATTTGTTAAAATTTGGTGAGATTAAAGCAAGTCCTCAAGGTGTCTGAATTCTTAGGATTTTAATGGTGATTTACAGTATCACATTCTTTACCTCTGATGACAAAGGTATTCCTTCTGTCTGTGCTTTCATTGTCTCCCACAAAGGGGAATCACTCTTCCAGGCCAAACTCTCTAAAATACACTCTTCAATCTGAAAAATACATGTTGTGTTGTTCAGCAGTGTCAATGAAGGGAAAAACTCATTTCACTGACTCTTTCACAATGTAATAACTTCGATCTACTATGATAGTCCAACCTGTATTAAGCAAGCAGTGTTTGCTTAAGACAGGTGCTTGCTTAACACAGGTGAATTTCAATACATTTTCTGTTTCGAGGTCAGTTAGAAGGTAGATCAAATCACAAGCACATAGAGCAAATGATTTATCTATTTACAACTGACCTATCTGACCGACAAACTGGGATATCTTACTCAACAAATCATGCAATAGAGATGATCTAGTTGGATTCTAACACACTGAAAGTCGACTAAACAGAAGACTAAATTATTTCATCGAGTGCATTGAAAACACCCAAATTTTCATGAGTGCCAAGCACGAGTGAAAATTCAGATGTTTTGTACTCATGAGATAAAATATCTTTGGTATCCGCCGATAAAAAAGGAAATTTTCTTTTTATTTTATAATCTTATGCGGATATTTACGGTAATTGATAAATCGTATCTATGTCACAATTTTGACCTGGCCATGACCTCACAACTGTCAGTTTCAAAACATAAACAGATCACCATTTTGAATATAGCATTTTTACAGATCAAAAAGTGCTTTTCAGGGTATTTAAAGAATTATTTTGTCAATAACGTATGACTTTTGGTGAGAAAAAGTAGTTCGGGCTGCTACTGTGAAAATAACACGGTCATGTTATTTTTCACAGTGTGAAAATATCATATATTTTCACAGTTTCACACTGTGAAAATATCATTTTTACTTGTTTCAGATATGAATTGATCTCAATGCAGCATTGATTTCAATGCAGTGTATAAAATAAATACTTTTGTGTCCTTCATATTCTCTCAACGTTCTGCCATTGTTTGAAGAAATCCCACCAACAGACTGTAACACATGCATGTATCTGTTTTGGTAACATACTCAATGCATGAAAAAGACGATACTCCGTCCAACTTCAAGGAAATGATCGTCCTAAAATGGTGGCTCTTTGCATCATGCTTTTTCGCTTAGTGTTTTGTCACTCAATATATCACTGGATTTAACTATTGGCTATATAGGTGACCAGTGTTATGTTTGTTTGATTTTAAGTTTAACGTCCCCGTCAACACTGTATTTTTGAGACGTTGCTTCCAATTTTTTGGGACTTTTACCCGACATTGAGATGAAATGACAGCTCAAGCCCTGTCGCCCAATGAAACCAATAGGGCTTATAAGCATGGATGGGCCGACTTGCACCGCATTGCCTGAGCAGGCATAGATCCTCCAAGCGGTTTACCAGTACTCGGGTGCGGGTTGGTTTCAGCTCTGCGTGGAAGCATCATACAGCCCATCTATTTCTTCAAGCCCCAATAGGCGGGGGCTGACCAGTGTTATAAAAGATCTTAGAAAGTTCACATTTCACTTATAATAATAATAACAGAAATCTTATTGAAATATTCTTGAATGAGCTAGTTTTGTTGTGGTCATAACCAGAAGATCCATTCCCCACAACCCCTAACACCAAGCATGAAACCTGACAAGGTATCAACAAGGAAATGTTATGCTTGCACAGTTCTTGTAAAATGGACTTGAACACTAGGGTCAACACTAGCTTTGGTGCAATTGATGATTGCTGGACAAATGCAAGAACAAATGATCAGGGGCCATGTTTCAAAACTAACAACATCGTCAGTTAACATATTTCTAAAACTTTGATCATTTAATATGGCAAATATGCTAATAGTTTTGATGAAAAATGAGAGCACTAAAAAGCTGCTCTCATTTTTTTCAGCAAAAATAAGACTATATTAGATACTGTAGTTGCTAGAACAGCTAACAATTTTACTACTAACAAGCTCGTTAAGCTAACGATACTTTGAACAACTGGCCCCTGATGGAAAACTATATCCCTATATCATGCCATGCTAAAAACATGTGCAACAAGAACTGTGTTGATGTAGTGACGAGTAAATCATACCCATCCTTATACATACTAACCTTGTCCTGCTGAGCCCGGACATGTCTTATCTTTCAAACAATGTAGATCCAGATCAGATGGCTTCTGAAGAAGCCATCTGATCAGGATCTACATTGTTTGTCATTCAGATAGATTACAAGTAACCTGATTGGTTTTGTTTGTTTGATTTGAGGTTTAATGTCCCCATCAACACTGTAAAGGTCATTTTGGAGACGTTGCTTCCAATTTTGTGGGACTTTTACCCGACATTGAGATGAAATGACATCTCAAGTCCTGTCGCCCAATGAAACCAATAGGGTTTATTAGCATGGACGGTCCGCCTCGCACCGCGGTTCCTGGACAGGCTTAGATCCTCTAAGCGGTTTACCACTACTAGTGTGCGGGCCGGATTCAGCTCTGCGTGGAAGAATCATGCAGCCCATATATTTCTTCAAGCCCCTATGGGCGGGGGCTTAATCTGATTGGTTGATAATTGGTAGTGGGTGTGGCATATTTAAATGTTCAGCAGGTCAAGGGTTAAGACTATACTTACATGGTTTAAATGTTTAACTACGTCCCTGGAGAGTCCCTCCTCTTCTCGCACAATAATTTCTATCACCTTGTAGAAATGGTAAGGACTGAGATCAAATATGTCAACAATCCAAGGGAACATCCTGAGGATAAAAACAAAACTCCTATGAGTTGTGCATCACTTCCTAGCTTGTCTGCAGTACGTCAATTATTTATGGAGACTGGATATAACTATCAGGGGAGGCAAATCTTCCAAAACGTTTGTCTCCCTTATCAACAGGGATCTAATCTTAAAGGAATGAAACTGCAAATTCTTTCGCTCCAGGGGAATGGGTACACCTTCAGGGGAGACAACTCCAGTATTTTTGTTTCCCATGTCAACAGGGGTCAACTCTTAAAGGAAAGAATTTGCTCCTCAGGAGCAAATTCTTTCCTTTAAGAGTAGACCCATTTTTCAGCAAGACTGAGCCTATAGAAAAGCGAACAGGAAGTCCCGTGTCCCTGTGAAAAATGGCGGAAAAATGTGCCAGGTGTTCCCATTCTCCTTAAGAGTAGACCCAATTTTCCGATGGGTTTAATGCACAGGACGGAAAACAGTAGTGGACTCCCTTACAAAAATGGCTGAAAATGTGTCAGCTTAAGCATGAAGCAACATTCTATCCTGTTCTTTCCCCAGTTTTCTTGGAAACGTTCCTATATCATGCAAACCATCTGCCTATCTAAAGTTGTGTTGCTTGTACACATATGAAATCTGATGATTATTGGACAAATAGTAAATGGGGAAATGCAACCAGTTTCATTACTTTCTGAACAGCCCTCAATCATTGTCTCTGGACTAATTAGACAACAAAATAGTGTGTTATAATGACACCATGTTATATCCATAATAAAATATATCGTACAAGAATTCCGCTGAAGGCTAAGTCGCACCTGTGGGGACACAAAGTCACCAAACCATGAAATCAAGGCCAAGGTCAAACATTGATGCTTGCATTGAAGTTGCCATTCCTGATGCAAGCTTGTGCCAAGTATCATAAATGAAGCTCTAATAATTCTTGAGAAATGTACTCAAACATTAGGTTGAACACCAAGGTTGATGCAATAGTTCAATAAGTCAGTGACCCATGAAATTTAGGTCAAGGTCAAATATGGATGTTTTCATTATAGTTGTCATCCCTAGATACATGTACGAGGGTAGGCTGAAAAGTTCTGAGCCTGACCAAGATCCAATGGTTTGTCGATGCTGAAAGTGCCTTATTTTTCAACATAGTCTCCCTTCCTGTCCACACACTTCCTCCAGCAATGCTGGAGTCCTTGGATCCCAGTGGTATACAAGGTCTCATCTTGGTCCCTGAAAAACTCCTCCACAGCAATAATCACCTCCTCGTCTGACCAATAATGCTGCCCAGCCAAGTGCTTTTTCATGTTTGGAAACAGGAAATAATCTGATGGAGCAAGTTCAGGTGAATGCGGAGGGTGATCCACAAGTGTGAAGACACAGTCATGCACAGCAGCCATTGCGACAACCGATTTATGAGCAGGCACATTGTCCTGATGGGACAAGACCCCTTTTGTCAATTTCCGGGGTCCTTTAGCCTTAATTGCTTTTCGCAATTGTTTTAGCAGATCTGCATAATACTCCCCATTAATTGTTCTGCCCTCTTGAAGGTAATCTATGAATATTATACCCTTGGCATCCCAGAACACTGATGCCATCACCTTCCTTGCAGAGGAGACAACCTTTGCCTTCTTTGGAGGGGGTGAGCCAGGGTGCTTCCATTGCATGGATTGTCTTTTGGTCTCTGGCTGAAAGTGATGAACCCAACACTCATCCTGATTGACAAAACGGTCAAGAAATCCATCTTGGTCTGCTTCAAAAATAGCCAAGTTGGCTTGTGACAGGTTCAGTCTGGTCAACGTTTGGTCAGGCGTCAAAAGCCGTGGCACCCATCTGGCGGAAACCTTGGACATTCCTCATTCACTGTGTAGAATGTTTTCTACTCGTTCACAGGAGATGCCAACAGTGTTAGCTAACTGATTCACAGTTTAACGCCTGTCATCCATCACGGCCCTGTGCACTTGACTGATGGTTTCCTCGGCTGTTGCCGTTGTGGGTCGTCCACACCGGTCATCATCTTCAAGGCTGTCCTTGCCCATCTTAAAATTTGCTGCCCACCTTTTTACGGTTGCATACGAAGGAGCATCATCCCCAAATGTAGCAACCATATCGGCATGAATGTCCTTAGGAGCTAACCCCTTTTTATGGAGGTACTTGTAACACCACGATGCCAGATTTTGTCCATTTTCTCAAAAACGTGCTAGTATCAATTTTCAAAGTCTAGAATTTCTACGTTATTGCAGGTAAACTTGAACTCATTTGAGTCAAATCAAGTAATAAAGGTTTGGATTTAATGAATACAAAATTTCATGGCTGTTCTATGCCTGCTTCTTGGTCAGGCTCAGAACTTTTCAGCCTATTAGGCTGAAAAGTTGTGAGCCTGACCAAGAAGCAGGCATCCAAGGCCCTACTCTCGTATTAATTATCATTAACAAAGCTCTGACCATATGGGTGGTCAAAATATTTCACGTAGTCAGTGAACCATAAAATGTAGGTCAAGATCAAATATGGATGCTTGCATTAAAATTGCAATCCCTAGATACAAGATTGTACCAAGCTCTTATAGTTGAGAATTAACTTGACCATAAGGGTGAACGCTAGGGTGGTTGCAATATTTTACAAAGTCAGTGAACCATGAAATGTAGGTCAAGGGCAAAATGGATGCTTACATTTAAGTTGTCATCCCCAGATACAAGTTTGTACCAAGTATCATTAGTTAAGCTCTTATAGTTCTTGAGAAATTAACTTGACCATTAGAGTGAACGCTAGGGTGGTCACAATATTTCACAAAGTCAGTGAATCATGAAATGTAGGTCAATGTCAAATATGGATGCTTGCATTTAAGTTGTCATCCCCAGATACAAATTTGTACCAAGTATCATTAATGAAGCTCTTATAGCTCTTGACAAATTAACTTGACTATTAGGGTGAACGCTAGGATGGTTGCAAACGCTGATGCCTTGACAAACAGACAGACGGAAAACTGGACATCTATATCATGCCATGCTAAAAGCAGCCGCAACATTGAATATTTGTGAGGTTATATCCAAAACCATGTTATAATGTGTAGCGTTATGCCGAGACACCAATGTACTACTATTTTGCAAAAGAAACTAATATTTTTTTCAGCAAAAATACCACTGTATAAGATATGTTACTTGCAAGAAGAGTTAACATTTTGACACAAATTTGAACACTTGGATCTTAGTGTTTCCTTACCTCTGTGAGTTGTAAGAGAAGATGATTATTTCCAAACAACAGGCGAACAGTGATCTGTGGAATACTTCATGTTCCATAAGACCCTGAAATGCAAGAAAGATGTGCAAAGGTATTGGTAGCAGAATCTGTTGCACTAGATACTGTACTAGCTACAATTTACTCAACATGAGCTCCTCAAACTCACTGCTGCAAATTACAGACCTGGCTCAATTCATGTCAGGATTTAACGGCTGAAGTCACTAGATGAATGGAGTTTTTCCTGTATAAAATAAGCTAACACTCTGCATGCTGGGTATTATTTTCAACAGACATCATTTTAGTTTATACTAATTTATTTTAGTTTGATTGCGATGAAAGCTTCAAGCATATATCAAATGCTCTCGAACACTCATTCCGGACGTTATCTCGCACGAGAAAGAGAGGCAGTGACTTTTACAGGTTTTTTTTTTTTTAAAATATTTTCTTCTTTTTCCTCAAAAACTGGATACGACATTTCATACAAATTGTCTCCTATGGAAGATTTGACATTTCATACAAATTGTCTCCTATGGACGATTTGACATTTCATGCAAATTGTCTACTATGGAGAGGATTTGCATGAGATGTCAAATCCTGTTTCATGATATGCCAAATCCTTTTTTCTGGGAAAAATACCAACAATTTGTGGTCTGATGAATTTGCCTAGGGAGTGGTTAAAGTTAAATTACCAGTCTGGGGTTATTGGCTTTGTAATGTGAGTTCGTAAAAGTACACTGGCAACACCACTTCATATGTTCCTATTAAGGACATAGCTAACCTGCACAACTGTCGTCTGCTTTGCCGTCTGCTGGTTACCTTGAAAGTAATTTTTTTTGCAAACAGTAGGGACCCAGATCAGACTGCTCCTATAGAAGCAGTCTGATCTGGGCCCACACTGTTTGCCTGTATGCAAATATATTTTAAAAAACTTTGCAAAAAAAAAAAAATCAGCAGACGACAAAAGCAGAGGACATTTCAGATGTAGTTTTTCTCGGCCTCTTAAGGGTTAAGACTCACAGATATATTTGCTTTTCTGTCTTTACACGAGCCAGCTCTGTGTTTTTCTCCTACAAGGATACACTCTAGGGTTTTGAAGTAGAGGCTCTCTCCTAGTTGAAGACGTCTTTTAGCAAAATCCATCTGACTTCCTGGGTGATTGTCTCCTGCCTGCAATATTAAATTATTGTTCATATTGAGATTTGATTTTAACATTTAAAACTCAAATGGCATACAAAGTAATGCATTGTTGGATAGAAATCCATTTATAGAAAGATTCATCTTCCAGTGAAAATGCATGCATAGCTCGGCTTTGACAGTCATACTTTTTGAACAAGCTGGATTTTTTTATGCAAGTTTTGGTATTAAATCTGATCAGTTTTCTAAAGATTAAAACAACATATGATTTAACGATTTTCCCCTTTCTTAAGGGTACTCTCATTTCTTGAAGGTACAGTTTACAGGATGGTGGAGGGATGTTTATGAACCTGGGAGAGGATGAGAAAGCATGATGGTGACGCTTGCTGGGGGTTGTTGCATTTATACTTAGAATTTGAATTTTTTGTTCATTTCGCATTTACTTGTCGACTGATGCTATTTACACAAATTGGTCGGAAGTTTGAACGTTGAACAGATGCAACTATAAAATTGTTGTCTTCAGTGTTAAGGTTTGCAATTAGGAGTTTAAAGGGCCAAGTGTGAGTTGTTATATCTATCCACCATCCCACTTTGTATCATCTTCCGTGTTAGCTATTATTTGATTTTTTTTTTTTTGTATGTTGTAGGGGAAGGGCCGTAACTAATGGGATAACTTGTGGTCTGACCCCTTGCTTGCAAATTTAAGCAATACATATGTTTATCATATGACGTCGCATCTGAGTGTAATAACACCATGTAATAAGTTCAGCAATCCACTAGTGGATTAAATTAAATATGCAAATTAGTTAGATACGTTCCATACTGTTACATGTACGACGTACCTAACGATGTCACATTTACAAATGGCAGAATAACGACATTTTTGTAGAACAATGGTGAATAAAATGCATTTTAAATGTCATATGATAAATAGAATCTTGCATTCTAGCCCATGTATTATCAAATTTATTAAACTCATTGAGGAAAAGAGATATAATGCTCGGCAAAGCCTCGTATTTTATCTCTTTTCCTCAACTCATTTAATGAAATCTATAATACATGAACACTCATGTAAGATCCTCTGTTTAATCTAATCTAGTTTATAGGCAACCAATAAGGAAGTCCCAAAAGTTGTTTAGTGGAAAATATGCTGGGTGTATTCATGACACTGTTATAAAATGTCCATTATGTATATTCATTACCTGTGCATAATGTGAGCAGAAAATAGCCCCCATGCTTTTGATCCGCTGAGTAATAGTTTCTAACAGTATGGCTCCACCCTGATCACTGAAACAGACAAAAATAGTATTCTACTAAGAAGTATAGCCCCAGATAAGAGGGAGTATCCACATATTAATTTTCTTATTTCTGCATGAAAACGTATGTTGTGGGTACTCATTAGAAGCACCTCACCGAGGCGCTTCTAATGAGTACCCACAACACGTTTTTGTGCAGAACTAAGAAGAATATGTGTACTTTTCGGATAAAAAAGCGCCTTATCTGGAGCTATGACTTATTCTTGAAAATACACAAACTTCAATGGCTCACTTTTTAACACTACATTAAGGGGAATGGGAACACCTTCATGGGAGGCAACTCCTGCAAAAGTATTGTTGTCTCCCATGACAATAGGCATCATCTCTTAAAGGAAAGAATTTGCTCCTGAGGAGCAAATTCTTTCCTTTAAGAGAAAAACGAACTAGAAGTCCCTCTGAAAAATGGTGAAAAAATCTGCCAGGCATTCCCATTCCCCTTAAGTCCTAAGGGAATTCTTCCCATGGCTCTAGGTCAGAAATATGGATAATTCAGTGGCATTTTCTTATCTTATCACAATACTATACAGGTTGTGTGCCATCACAAGAACTGACTAGGCACTTTTAATCAGTACCATTTTGCCCCCTATTTCAGAAATTTATCCCCATACAATGTCAAAATCCCCACCTTGAAGATGGTGTTGCCCAGTAGCACTTTTGTGATTTTCAATATCATCATGTTGATCAATCCTCTAGGGTATGCAGGATAACACCAACCTCTGTTATGTTTATTTTAGGAATCATTTTCATTTTTCTGGTACACACAACATTTGGTCAACTGCAAAATAAATGTTTCTTGACCTTTGCTTGTGACCCTATTTCATTCTTAGTGTGATAAAATATTAGAAAAATTAAATTCACTATTTACATGCGTGTAGGTTTTTTTTTCCCGAAATTCAATGTTAAGCTTGTGGGCTAAAACTGAAACAGAAAAATATATTGCACACAATTTTTCTATCAACAAAGGATCACCCTCACTGATGCTTTATCAGTGTGGAGATTATCTAAATATATATATATATATTTGTTTTCTTTGTTTTCTTTTGTGTGTGTGTGTGTGTGTGTGTGGGGGGGGGGGGGGGGGGCAGATATTCCACATGCAATGTCTGAAAAATAAGAAGAAACACTCAGAAAAGGGCGTCTAACATTCATTATTATTGGTGCCTTAAAGTTTAAGATGATAGAAACTGATCTATTAAAGCAGTTTTGCATGAAACGAATCATACCTGATAAGTTCTGTTAATTTATCACTGGGGGACGTCTTCCTCCCAGACAGCAACAACTGAAGTTTACTGACACTCTGAGTTGCCGTAGAGACTGGTGTTATGGTAGGATCCTTCTCCTTCAAATAGCGTCTCCCTGTCAGTGGTGTGGACGGTGCCAAGCTCTGTGTCTGTTTAAACAACAGATAATATCAGTTACTTAGAGGATATGGCTACACTAATATGTTGTATTGTGTAAATGCAAGCAGATGTTAATGAAATTATTGAGATCATTTCTTTTGCTGTCAAAACTGAACACAGACATTTTTTGTATCTACTAAGCAGGGCTCAACTGTTTTACCCTTATTCTGCTGATTGCATTTAATTTGCTACACCCATTTCTGACTATCAACCCATCAAAGTAAAATGTACATGATATGATGTATTCGTTCAATTTTACAAACTGCATGACAAACAGTGCAGTTCCAGATCAGATGGCTTCTTCAGAAGCCAGATGGCTTGAAGAAGCCATCTGATCTGGAGCTACACTGTTTGTCAAGGTAGGGCTTGTCGTGTTGAGCAGGATAAGGGTTGAAGATAACGAATGTGTTCTTTAATGTGTGATGGAAACTGATCATCTGGTTTGGCATTTACACTAATATTTTTTGCGGAAATATTTTCAGCAAAATTGCCACAGTTTACTGGAACAGTACATTTCAGCTACTAACAAGTTCGATGTTCTGAAGAACTGCGCACAGCACTGGAAAATAGTTTGTCTAAGCCTAGAAAAGTACCAGAACTTCTTAAATACTTAGATACCAAAATCCTAACATCCAGCACTGGAGATTAACTAATTTTCCAAAAAGAGCAAATTTCTATTGGAAAATGTCTAAACCCCTAGGTTTTAGTTGAAAGCAAACCATGCAGATCCTGATGACTGCTCATTATGCACAGCTCATTAGGTTCCACACTGGTTGCATAAGTACCTTTAACAGTTTATATGGTTGAAAGGGGTAAAGAACAGCCATACCCGTTCTAAATGTTGTTGCAAGTTGTTATTTCTTGAATATATACGTTTTGACAGCTCCCCTGTAGCATCTTCTCGAGACTTTGTAGGCGTCCCAATCTCCTCATCCGCATCATTATCCAAGAAAATTCGCTCATCAAAGTCGCCAACACTTAAAACATACTCTTCATATGCATTATTTATAGTTTTCCTGCAAGATAAAGTATTTCTATATACCAAGGAACTTCGATGACTCAAACATTGATAGCCGATTCAGTCCATTGGAATTTCTTCCCAAATCTTCAGATAACAAACATAAATAACAATCTGGGCGGGCTTTTTTTCTTATTTCATCGATGTGTGTAGTCATATTCTAATGAGGAACACAACATACCTTTCAATATTTTAATGCACCTGGGGACATAGTGCATTCCTTCATGTCTCAAAAATGGTTATTTTTCTGTTGGAAATTAGTGATTTTTTCTTTTTATACTTCAGACATAGGTTAAGGGTACTCGTTAGATCCGCCTCAATGAGGTGGTTCTAATGTGTACCCACCACCTACGTCTTGGAGCAGAGGCGATTCTAACGTGTACCCACAACCCACGTCTTGGAGCAGAAAAGAGAAAAATAATGTATAGCCCTTAAAACTCCAGTTTTCTCTGATTAACCTATAAAATGCCAATCACGACAATTGTCTTCTGCTTTGCCGTCTGCCTGATACCTTAAAAGTAATTTTTTGGCAAACAGTGTGGACCCTGATCAGACTGCTCCTGTAGGTGCAGTCTGATCTGGGCCCACACTGCTTTGCCTGTATGCAAAAATATTTTTAAAAAGTTTGCAAAAACAATTCAGCAGACGACATAAGCAGACAACATTTTTCATATGTAGATTTTCTCGGCTTCTTAACCGATTCCCACTGGGGACCCGGTGAATTTTGCTGATTTTCACAGTGTTGCCTGAGACAGCAACGTCATAAAACCATTATTTCATAAGGAATGGTCTGTTTAACATCAAACTCTGCAGGAGTGTTCACTTGGCAGTAGCCTTCCAAATGGAACCCATTTAAGCTAAAAATCATTGTTGCCATGGTAACGAGAGGGCATTCATTTCAAAGTTGTCAAAAAGTGTGATTTCACATGTGTTTTTGACCGAATCTTAATCTTCACACTGCTGTCAAGGCAACAATTAAGCGGTTTTCACTGTCTGCAACGTTTTGCCAGCGTCAATTCCAGGGCATTTTGGACCCCAGACACCTTCAGATTTTATTTCAGCGGCCATCTGGGCCATACCCCCATTTTTTTTCAGCAGTGAAGGGGGCTAATGCCCCCCTTTCAACCCCCCCCCCCACCCATACTTATATTTAAAGTGGCAAGCTGGCAGGTATCGAAACAGTGTCCTCCTGATTACCAGTCAGATGCGCTTCCGACTGAGCTACCGAGGCTGGCTCTTGGTCATATGACCCAGATTCCTGAAACAAACTATTTTAGAAAGTTTGGGCCGGCCTCTGTAGCTCAGTCTGATGCGCGTCTGACTGGTGATCAGGAGGGCCGGCAACATTCTTTCGTGAAGATTGATCATGAAATCTTTTCTACGGTCATTCTCTCCCTTCCACTGATTCAAGAAGGGCAGTTGTCAGTTTCTGGCGAAGAATCTGCACTGTACTGGTAAACCGCTTACATATAAGCCTGCCCAGGAAAAGTGTGGATAGGTAAACTGACTGGCTCAAAAGTGACCTAAATAGTGTTGACTGGGCCGTTAAACTCCAATACAATACAAATTTATAATGTTTGGTAGAGCAGGGTTACTCAAAAAGACATGATCATATCAAAAACTCTGGGTGAAATTTTGTTTAAAAGATATTTAAACTTAGCTTTTACATACTTTTGTCAATATGGCTACTTCAGCATATAGTAAAGACTCAGATCACACTTAACCCTTGTCCTGCTGAGCCCGGATATGCCTCATTTTCCAAACAATGAAGATCCAGATCAGATGGCTTCTGACGAAGCCATCTGATCAGGATCTACATTGTTTGCCATTCAGATTGTGAATTTGTTGCAATTGTTTGTTTGTATTGGAGTTTAACGGCCCAGTCAACACTATTTAGGTCATTTTTGAGCCGGTCAGTTTACCTATCCACACTTTCCTGGGCAGGCTTATACGTAAGCGGTTAACCAGTACAGTGCACATTCTTTCGCCAGAAACTGACAACTGCCCTTCTTGAATCAGCGGAAGGGAGAGAATGACCGTAGAAAAGATTTCATGATCAATCTCCACGAAAGAATGTTGCCGACCCCGGCGGGAGTCGAACCCGCGTCCTCCTGATCACCAGTCAGACGCGCATCCGACTGAGCCAACGAGGCCGGCGAATTTGTTGCAATAATTTGCATCAAGTAATCTGATTGTTTGATAATCGGTAGTGGGTGTGACAGACTGAAATATTCTGCAGGACAAGGGTTAAAAACCACAGATGGATTTAGCAGCAGATTGAATCTGACTCACAGTTATATGCTTTCCAACAGCCTTTTACTGAGATGAGCTTAACCTTTGTCCTGCTGTATATGACGAGCCCTACATTTGCAGACAGTGTAGATCCAGATCAGGGGCCAGTTGTTCAAAGCATCGTTAGCTTAACGAGCTTGTTAGTGGTCATATTGATAACTCTTCTAGCAAGTATAATTTCGTAAATTTTGGTATTTTTGCTGAAAAAATGTGAGCAGCTTTTGCGTCCGCAAAAGCTGCTCACATTTTTTCAGCAAAAAATTCAGCATATTTGCCATATTTAATGATCAAAGTTTTAACGATACGTTAACTAACGACGTCGTTAGTTTTGAACAACTGGCCCCAGAGGATCAGGATCTTCAGTCTGTTTGTTATTCAGTTTATAAACTGAACAAATTACATCAAGTAATTTGATTGGTTGTAGTCAGAAATGGGTGTGGCAAAAATAATTGGTTCAGCAGGATAAAGGTTGAATTTTCAGAGGTTGACGTTTACTTAGTCTCTCATTAGGGGTGGCTCATCTGGAATTTTTTTTTTTTTTGCCACTTTGGTTTCTTGTAGAAAGTAATACAACAATTCCATGCTTTGGTTAGTTGAAAGAACAAAAACAAGGAACAAAATCACAGATAATGGCAGAACTGGAACAATGGAACAAATTAAGTGCAACAGCAACAAAGTGACACTCTTCCCACATGGTCAGTCTGAAAACAAGGAGAAAACTATTTGTAGTTAGATGATTTAGTAGAAACTCTGGTATCAGCTGATGACAAGGCATTTGAAAACATTTTTTTTTGTCATTTGTTTACTGCCAAGCTCCAGACAAGAATTTAAGTGGAATGGGAACACCTTCAGGGGAGGCAACTCCTGCAGAAGTAGTTTTGTCTCCCACGTCCATAGGGGTCGACTCTTAAAGGAAAGAATTTGCTCCTAAGGAGCAAATTCTTTCCTTTAAGAGATGACCCATTTTTCAGTGGGACAGGGCTTATCAAAAAGCAAACAGGAACTCCCGACAGTTGTCATTTAACCTATAACCCCAAAAAGGGACACTGCCAAACATGGCAGGTCTCATCATCTCATTAGGGCCGTCCCTGTTTGTGAAAAGTTCAGCCCTTCTCTAAATAGCTCAATATGATAGACCTTTCACTTGTAGTAGACTCTTTGATTATAGGAAGCAGATTTGTTCATTTCGGATAAAACAGGTAAATTGTCCTCAGTTCATTTCCTGTTTTACAGGCTGCTTTTAACTACAGGTATTGAAAATAAAATCATCAAGAAATGTTCATGGTTTTGGTAGAGTTTCAAGTTAAATGGCTCAGTAGGCACAATTTAGGTCAATTCACCTAGGGCAGGCTATTATGCCTGTGGCTAACCAATAGTCAGATTTCTCCCTATTTTAGCTGTGGGAGGTCAAATTGTATAGGATATATAGACAAATATACTTCTCCCTATTTTTCTTGGAGAGAGAGGTCACTTTTCCATATTTCAAGGCAATGTTGAACCCTGGAAGGAATCTAAATAGAGTACAGCTAAAACTCTGATCAGACTCTGGATGGGCTGGCTGATCTGGGTCTTTGCTGCTACCCATACTGAATAAATCACATTTGTTTTATTACCATCTATCTTGCAAAGTTGCCAATTTTTCAAATGCCATTTCATCTGTGATTTTGTAACTTCTTCTGTCACTGTCCAGTGCATAAACCATAACACTTACCAACAAACTACAGTGCCCTCCCCACAACCAACCCGCCAGCCCCAACATCCATTATTTCCATGTACAGCTTTACCTGTGTCTAACCCATTTTAAATTGAATAGAACCTTCCTTACCATATACAGCAGGAGTTCATTTCAAATTTTAGGGATGTCATAATAAAAATAATATTCAACAAGAGGCCCATGGGCCACTATGCTCACCAGAGCTCAGGTGGGCACTGCCCAATTGCAGCCATGTATTTTAACATGATATCATTTTAATCTGCCAAATGAACCCCCATATCCAAATGAGCACCCATGTGGACTCAATATATGAAACATTAGGCCTTTTATGAAGTAGAGGGGGTGGGGCATGGACCCAATGGAGCCCTGGTTGGTGTCACTAAATGTGTCTTATCACAAAGAACAAGAATATATATGGTTTAGCAGTGGGGATCTGCATGGCTGGAGATATAAGTGGAGGGGTTGAGCATGCCCTGTCGTTCCCAGGAAAGCCCAAGATTGTTGTCCCTAAATGTGTCTTATCATAAGGACCAAGTATATATATGGTTTAGGGGTGGGAATCTGAACGGTATCCAAGATATCCTTTCATGAAGTGGAAAGGAGAGGACTGGCCCCTGCGGACACCCCTACAGTAGGTGTGCTAATAATAAGGAACAAGAACATATATGAATATGGGGTGGGGATTTGAATGGTTTCTGAAATATATGGCCTTTTATGAAGTGGAAGGGCGGGGCACATTGCCTCAGCACAAAGAGACCCCCAAGTTGGTGTGACTGAATGAGTCTTATCATAAGGAACAAGAATATATATGGTTTAGGGGTGGGGATCTGAATTATTTCTGAGATATGTGGCTTTTAATGAAGTCAAGCGGTGTAGCAAGGCCCGGGCATGCCCCAGGGACTCACAAGCTGGTGTTAATGAATGTGCCTTATCATAAGGAAGATGAATATATATGGTTTAGGGGTGGGGCTCTGAACAGTTTCTGAGATAAAAGGCATTTTGTGAAGTGCAGGGGTGGGGCAAGGCCAAGGGAGACCCCCAGGTTGGTGTCAATGAATGTGTCTTATCATAAGGTACAAGAATATATATGGTTTAGGGGTGGAGATCTGTAAGGTTTCCGAGATATTGTGATATTATGAAATGGAGGGGGTGGGGCATGGCCCCAGCACATCCCTGGGGACCCCCAGGTTGGTGTCACTGAATGTGTCTCATCATACTGAACAAGAACATATATGGTTAAGGGGTAGGGATCTGAACAGTTTCTGAGATATATGGCCTTTTGTGAAGTGAAGTGGTGGGGCATGGCTCCGGCGCACCCCGGAAGACCCCCAATTGGGGGTCAATGAATGTGTCTTATCATAAGGAGCAAGAATATATATGGTTTAGGGGTGGGGATCTGTAAGGTTTCCGAGATATTGGGCCTTTTATGAAATGGAGGGGCGGGACATGGCCCCGGCGCATCCCGGGGGACCCCCAGTTTGATGTCACTGAATGGGTCTTATCATAAGGAACAAGAGTATATAGGGTTCAGGGGTGGGGATCTGAATGGTTTCCGAGATATTGGGCCTTTTATGAAGTGGAGGGGGTGGGGCATGGCCTCGGCGCATCCCGGAGGACCTCCAGGTTGGTGTCAATGAATGCGTCTTATCAATAGAAACAAGAATATATATGGTTTAGGGGTGGGGATCTGTAAGGTTTCTGAGATATAAGGCATTTTATGAAGTACTGGGGGGCGGCGCATGGCCCCGGCACAACCTACTGGACCCCCAGGTTGACATAAAAGCATATGGCTGAGAGAAGTTTGCTAAAGGAACATTTCTATGAAAGTTTTGTCAAAATATCTGCAAAGGCTTTGTAGTTAATGCCATTTTTCAATTTTCCCCATTATAAGTCTATGGAAAATCTAAGTTGCCATAGCAACCAAACTAAAGAGCCGAATTTCATAAAAAACACAAAACCTGTAAAGGCAAATATGGTGAATATTTCCATAAACTCTCAGCCTCATAGAGCATACGGTTTCTGAGGAGATGATTTTTTAAGTATTTTTTTTCTATTTTTTTTCATTTTGGTTTCCATGGCAACCAATACAAATGAGCAGTAGGCCTAAAATCATATGGCAGATAGAAGATTGCTTAAGGAATATTTCTATGAAAGTTTTGTCAAAATATCTGCAGCGGCTTAGCAGGAAATGCCATTTTTCAATTTTCCCCATTATAAGTCTATGGAAACTCTAAGTTGCCATAGCAACCAAACTAATAAGCCGAATTTCATAAACAAGAGGGCCATGATGGCCCTGGATCGCTCACCTGATCCATACAGTAACAAGTGGGCCCCGGGGAGGTCCATTATTGACCCAAGGGCTATAATGTGCATAATGCTGAGGGAGGTCTGAAAAGGTGAAGCTTCATACCAAATATCAACAAAGGCTATAATTTGAACAATCTTGGCAAAGGTCCACTAGATGGAGCTACACACGAAATATCAAAGACCTGGGCCTTCCGGTTTCAGAGAAGAAGATTTTTTTAAAGATATTCCCTACATAAGCCTATGTAAAACCAAATGGCCCCAGAGCGGGGGCATTTTTGGCCTCAGGGCTATAATTTAAACAATCTTGATAGAGGTCCACTGATGAAGCTTCACACCAAATATCAAAACCTGGGCCTTGCTGTTTCAGAGAAGAAGATTTTCAAAGATTATCTCTATATAAGTCTATGTAAAACCAAATGGCAAAGGGACGGGGGCATTTGTGGCCCGGGGGCTATAATGTGAACAATCTTGGTAGGGGTCCACTAGATGAAGCTCTATACCAAATATCAAAGACATGGGCCTTGCAGTTTCGGAGAAGATTTTTAAAGATTTTCCTATATAAGTCTATGTAAAAACCAAAGGGTCTCGGCGTGGGGGCATTTTTGGCCCCAGGGCTATAATTTGAACAATCTTGATAGAGGTCCACTAGATGAAATTTCACACCAAATATCAAAGACCTTGGCCTTGTGGTTTCACAGAAGAAGATTTTTAAAGATTTTACCTATTATAAGTCTATGTAAAACTAAAGGGCCCCGAGACGGGGGCATTTTTGGTCCCAGCACTATAATTTGGACAATCTTGGTAGGGGTCCACTAGATGAAGCTACCTACCAAATATCAAAGACCTGGGCCTTGCTGTTTCAGAGAAGAAGATTTTGAAAGATTTTCCCTATATAAGCCCCATGTAAAAACAAGAGGGCCCAGAGGGCCCTGAATCGCTCACCTGAGAATTAGTGTCTCTAGTACATTCTAGGCCCAAGGGCTACTATAATTTGAACAAACTTGGTAATGGTCCACTACATGAAGCTTCATACCAAATATCAAAGACCGGGACCTTCTGGTTTCAGACAAGAAGATTTTTAACTGTTTTCCCTATATAAGCCTATGAAAAACCAAAGGGTCCCAGGGTGGGGGCATTTGTGGCCCCAGGGCTATAATTTGAACAATCTTGAAAGAGGTCCACTAGATGAAGCTTCACACCAAATATCAAAGATCTGGGCCTTGTGGTTTCAAAGAAGAAAAGTTTTAAAGATTTCCGCTACGTAAGCTTAGTTCAAACCAAAGGCCCCCTGATAGGGGGCATTTTTAGCCCCAGGGCTATAATTTGAACACTCTTGGTAGAGGTCCACTAGGTGAAGCTTCATACCAAATATCAAAGACCTGGGCCTTGTGGTTTCAGAGAAGAAGATTTTTAAAGGTTTTCCCTATAAAAGCCTATGAAAAACCAAAAGGGTCCCAGGGTGGGGGCATTTTCGGCCCCAGGGCTATAATTTGTATAATCTTGAAAGAGGTCCACTAGATGAAGCTTCACACCAAATATCAAAGATCTTGGCCTTTCGGTGTCAAGAGAAGAAGATTTTTACAGATTTTCCTATGTTAAACCAAAGGCCCCCAAAGGCTATAATTTGAACAATCTTAGTAGAGGTCCACCAGGTAAAGCTTCACACCAAATATTAAAGACCTGGGCCTGGTGGTTTCAGAGAAGAAGATTTTTTTAATGATTTTCCCTATATAAGCCTATGTAAAATCAAAGGCCCCCAAGCGGGGGCATTTTGGCCTCCAGGGCTATAATTTGAACAATCTTGGTAGAGGTCCACTAGATGAAGCTTCACACCAAATATCAAAGATCTGGGCCTTGCAGTTTCAGAGAAGAAGATTTTTAAAGATTTTCCCTGTATAAGCCTATGTAAAACCAAAGGCCCCTGGGGCGGGGGCATTTTTGGCCCCAAGGTTATAATTTGAACAATCTTAGTAGAGGTCCACCAGGTAAAGCTTCACACCAAATATTAAAGACCTGGGCCTTGTGGTTTCAGAGAAGAAGATTTTCAAAGATTATCTCTATATAAGTCTATGTAAAACCAAATGGCAAAGGGACGGGGGCATTTGTGGCCCGGGGGCTATAATGTGAACAATCTTGGTAGGGGTCCACTAGATGAAGCTCTATACCAAATATCAAAGACATGGGCCTTGCAGTTTCGGAGAAGATTTTTAAAGATTTTCCTATATAAGTCTATGTAAAAACCAAAGGGTCTCGGCGTGGGGGCATTTTTGGCCCCAGGGCTATAATTTGAACAATCTTGATAGAGGTCCACTAGATGAAATTTCACACCAAATATCAAAGACCTTGGCCTTGTGGTTTCACAGAAGAAGATTTTTAAAGATTTTACCTATTATAAGTCTATGTAAAACTAAAGGGCCCCGAGACGGGGGCATTTTTGGTCCCAGCACTATAATTTGGACAATCTTGGTAGGGGTCCACTAGATGAAGCTACCTACCAAATATCAAAGACCTGGGCCTTGCTGTTTCAGAGAAGAAGATTTTGAAAGATTTTCCCTAATAAGCCCCATGTAAAAACAAGAGGGCCCAGAGGGCCCTGAATCGCTCACCTGAGAATTAGTGTCTCTAGTACATTCTAGGCCCAAGGGCTACTATAATTTGAACAAACTTGGTAATGGTCCACTACATGAAGCTTCATACCAAATATCAAAGACCGGGACCTTCTGGTTTCAGACAAGAAGATTTTTAACTGTTTTCCCTATATAAGCCTATGAAAAACCAAAGGGTCCCAGGGTGGGGGCATTTGTGGCCCCAGGGCTATAATTTGAACAATCTTGAAAGAGGTCCACTAGATGAAGCTTCACACCAAATATCAAAGATCTGGGCCTTGTGGTTTCAAAGAAGAAAAGTTTTAAAGATTTCCGCTACGTAAGCTTAGTTCAAACCAAAGGCCCCCTGATAGGGGGCATTTTTAGCCCCAGGGCTATAATTTGAACACTCTTGGTAGAGGTCCACTAGGTGAAGCTTCATACCAAATATCAAAGACCTGGGCCTTGTGGTTTCAGAGAAGAAGATTTTTAAAGGTTTTCCCTATAAAAGCCTATGAAAAACCAAAAGGGTCCCAGGGTGGGGGCATTTTCGGCCCCAGGGCTATAACTTGTATAATCTTGAAAGAGGTCCACTAGATGAAGCTTCACACCAAATATCAAAGATCTTGGCCTTTCGGTGTCAGAGAAGAAGATTTTTACAGATTTTCCTATGTTAAACCAAAGGCCCCCAAAGGCTATAATTTGAACAATCTTAGTAGAGGTCCACCAGGTAAAGCTTCACACCAAATATTAAAGACCTGGGCCTGGTGGTTTCAGAGAAGAAGATTTTTTTAATGATTTTCCCTATATAAGCCTATGTAAAATCAAAGGCCCCCAAGCGGGGGCATTTTGGCCTCCAGGGCTATAATTTGAACAATCTTGGTAGAGGTCCACTAGATGAAGCTTCACACCAAATATCAAAGATCTGGGCCTTGCAGTTTCAGAGAAGAAGATTTTTAAAGATTTTCCCTGTATAAGCCTATGTAAAACCAAAGGCCCCTGGGGCGGGGGCATTTTTGGCCCCAAGGTTATAATTTGAACAATCTTAGTAGAGGTCCACCAGGTAAAGCTTCACACCAAATATTAAAGACCTGGGCCTTGTGGTTTCAGAGAAGAAGATTTTTTTAAAGATATTCCCTACATAAGCCTATGTAATACCAAAGGCCCCCGGGGCGGGAGCATTTTGGCCCCCAGGGCTATAATTTGAACAATCTTGGTAGAGGTCCACTAGATGAAGCTTCACACCAAATATCAAAGGTCTGGGCCTTGCGGTTTCAGAGTAGAAGATTTTTAAAGATTTTCCCTGTATAATCCTATGTAAAACCAAAGGCCCCCGGGGCGAGGGCATTTTTGGCCCCAAGGCTATAATTTGAACAATCTTAGTAGAGGTCCACCAGGTTAAGCTTCACACCAAATATTAAAGATCTGTGTCTGTGATTTCAGAGAAGAAGATTTTTTAATGATTTTCCCTATATAAGCCTATGTAAAACCAAAGGCCCCGGGGCGGGGGCATTTTGGCCCCCAGGGCTATAATTTGAACAATCTTGGTAGAGGTCCACTAGATAAAGCTTCACACCAAATATCAAAGATCTGGGCCTTGCGGTTTCAGAGAAGAAGATTTTTAAAGATTTGCCCTGTATAAGCCTGTGTAAAACCAAAGGCCCCCGGGGCAGGGGCATTTTTGGCCCCAAGGCTATAATTTGTACAATCTTAGTAGAGGTCCACCAGGTAAAGCTTCGCACCAAATATTAAAGACCTGGGCCTTGTGGTTTCAGAGAAGAAGATTTTTTAATGATTTTCCATATATAAGCCTATGTAAAACCAAAGGCCCCCGGGGCGGGGGCATTTTGGCCCCCAGGGCTATAATTTGAACAATCTTGGTAGAGGTCCACTAGATGAAGCTACATACCAAGTATCGAAGAACTGGGCCTTGCGGTTTCAGAGAAGAAGATTTTTTAAGTTTTCATTTAAAAAATCTATTTTTAGCTCCTGTGACCTAGATGTGCAATGGACCAGAACCATTTGAACAACTTTGAAAGGGGACCACCTAAGGATCATTCCTGTGAAGTTTGGTCAAAATCTGATCAGTGGTTTAGGAGGAGATGTCATTTGAAGAAAAAGTTTACGCACGCACACACGCACTGACGACGGACGAAAAGTGATCACAAAAGCTCACCTTGTCACTACGTGACAGGTGAGCTAAAAAGGGCCCCGGGGCGGGGGCATTTTTGGCCCGAGCACTATAATTTGAACAATCTTTGTAGTGATCCACTAGATGAAGCTTCATACCAAATGGCAAAGACCTGGGCCTTGCGGTTTCGGAGAAGAAGATTTTTAAAGATTTTCCCTATATAAGCCCATGTAAAACCAAAGGGCCCTGGGGCAGGGACATTTTTGGCCCCAGCACTATACTTTGAACAATCTTGGTAGGGGTCCACTAAATGAAGCTTCATACCAAATATCAAAGATCTGGGCCTTGCGGTTTCAGAGAAGAAGATTTTTAAAGATTTTCACTATATAAGCCCATGTAAAACCACAGGGCCCCGGGGCGGGGGCATTTTTGGCCCCAGCACTATAATTTGAACAATCTTGGTAAGGGTCCACTAGATGAAGCTACATATCATATATCAAAGACCTGGGCCTTGTGGTTTCAGAGAAGAAGATTTTTTAAGATTTCAGTGAAAAAAATCTTTTTTTGGCTCCTGTGACCCGGATGTGCAACGGACCAGAACCATTTGAACAACTTTGAAAGGGGACCACCAAAGGATCATTCCTGTGAAGTTTGGTCAAAATCCGATCAGTGGTTTAGGAGGAGATGTCGTCTGAAGAAACTGTTTATGCACGGACACACGCACGCACGGACGACGGACAAAAAGTGATCCCAGAAGCTCACCTCGTCACTACGTGAGGGTGAGCTAAAATTTATTGGACCATAATATACAGTACACTCAGATTAACTCTTATCCTGCTGAATATTTAAATTAGCCACACCCATACCTGACTATCAGCCAATCAGATTATATGATATAATGTTTTTGTACAAATTCAAAAAATGGATGTCAAACAGTATAGATCCTGTTCAGATGGCTTCTTCAGAAGCCATCTGATCTGGATCTACACTGTTTGCAAAGGCAGGGGCTGTCATGTTTGTTTGTTTGAGTTGCGGTTTAACGTCCCCGTCAACACTGCAAAGGTCATTTTGGAGATGCTGCTTCCAATTTTGTGGGACTTTTACCCGAGATTGAGATGAAATGACATCTCAAGCCCTGACGCCCAATGAAACCAATAGGGTTTATAAGCATGGACAGGCCGACTCGTACCGCTTTGCCTGGGCAAGATTAGATCCTCTAAGCGGTTTACCAGTACTCATGTGCGAGTCGGTTTCATTTCTGTGTTGAAGCATCATGCAGCCCATATATTTCTTCAAGCCCCGATGGGTAGGGGCCAAGGGGCTGTCATGAACAGCAGGATAAGGGTTAAAACAGGTTCCAACTCATCCCATCACCAAACATATATCATAATGCTTTATTTAAGAGATTGAATAATAATACACAGAGATTATTATAGGTCAGAAAATGATTTTTTCAAACACAGCAAGGGCAGATAACTGAGATAACTCTGAAGTCGAATGGCTATAGCAGCAGTCCTCAGCAGTAATTAGCCTAATGTTAGTGCCCAATATGTCTGTGAAGTTTCTTCCACCTATTCCACACAGCAAACCGACCAAAAAAACAAGAGGGCCATGATGGCCCTGGATCGCTCACCTGATCCATAGGGTATCAAGTGGGCCCCTGGGAGAGCCATTATTGACCCAGGCTATAATATGAAATCAGGCCAAAGGGCTAGGAGGAGATGTTGCTTAAAGGTATTTCTATTTTTAGCTCTGGTGGCCATTTTGGTCAGCGGAGCAGAACCATTTTATCAATTTCGGTATAGGGTCACCCAAGAAACATTTCAGTGAAATTATTTTGAAATCGGGCCAAAGGGCTAGGAGGAGATGTCGTTTAAAGGTTTTTCTATTTTTAGCTCTGGCGCCATTTTGTTCAGCGGAGCGGAACCATTTTAACAATTTCTGTAAAGGGTCATCCAAGGAACATTTCAGTGAAATAATTTTGAAATCAGGCCAAAGGGCTAGGAGGAGATGTCGTTTAAAGGTTTTTCTATTTTTAGCTCTGGCGGCCATTTTTTTCAGCGGAGTGGAACCATTTTAGCAATTTTGGTAGAGGGTCATCCAAGGAACATTTCTGTGAAATTATTTTGAAATCAGACCAAAGGGCTAGGAGGAGATGTTGTTTAAAGGTTTTTCTATTTTTAGCTCTTGCGGCCATTTTGTTCAGCGGAGGGGAACCATTTTAGCAATTTCGGTAGAGGGTCATCCAAGAAACATTTCAGTGAAATTATGTTGAAATCGGGCCAAAGGGCTAGGAGGAGATGTCGTTTAAAGGTTTTTCTATTTTTAGCTCTGGTGGCCATTTTGTTCAGCGGAGAGGAACCATTTTAGCAATTTCGGTAGAGGGTCATCCAAGGAACATTTCTGTGAAATTATTTTGAAATCGGGCCAAAGGGCTAGGAGGAGATGTCGTTTAAAGGATTTTCTATTTTTAGCTCTGGCGGCCATTTTGTTCAGTGGAGCGGAACCATTTTAGCAATTTCGGTAGAGGGTCATCCAAGGAGCATTTCTGTGAAATTATTTTGAAATCCGGCCAAAGGGCTAGGAGGAGATGTCGTTTAAAGGTTTTTCTATTTTTAGCTCTGGTGGCCATTTTGTTCTGCGGAGCGGAACCATTTTAGCAATTTTGGTAGAGGGTCATCCAAGGAACATTTCTGTGAAATTATTTTGAAATCGGACCAAAGGGCTAGGAGGAGATGTCGTTTAAAGGTTTTTCTATTTTTAGCTCTTGCCGCCATTTTGTTCAGCGGAGCGGAACCATTTTAGCAATTTCGGTAGAGGGTCATCCAAGAAACATTTCAGTGAAATTATTTTGAAATCGGGCCAAAGGGCTAGGAGGAGATGTCGTTTAAAGGTTTTTCTATTTTTAGCTCTGGCGGCCATTTTGTTCAGCGGAGTGGAACCATTTTAGCAATTTTGGTAGAGGGTCATCCAAGGAACATTTCTGTGAAATTATTTTGAAATCGGGCCAAAGGGCTAGGAGGAGATGTCGTTTAAAGGATTTTCTATTTTTAGCTCTGGCGGCCATTTTGTTCAGCGGAGCGGAACCATTTTAGCAATTTTGGTAGAGGGTCATCCAAGGAACATTTCTGTGAAATTATTTTGAAATCGGGCCAAGGGGCTAGGAGGAGATGTCGTTTAAAGGTTTTTCTATTTTTAGCTCTGGCGGCCATTTTGTTCTGCGGAGCAGAACCATTTTAGCAATTTTGGTAGAGGGTCACCCAAGGAACATTTCTATGAAAGTATTTTGAAATCCATTCACTGGTTTAGGAGGAGATGTCATTTAAGTGAATTGTTGACGACGCACGACGCACGACGCACACCGCACGACGCACGACGCACGACGGACAAAAGGCGATCACAATAGCTCACCTTGAGCACTTCGTGCTCAGGTGAGCTAAAAACACAAACTTTCAATCCCCCAACCCAAGGATGCTACAGATGAAATTTGGGCTGAATCGGTCCAGTGGCTTCAGAGAAGAAGATGTTTGAAAGTGTTGACGTCAGACGACGACGACGCCGGACAACTGCCTATCCTATAAGCTCCCCCGGAGCCTTCGGCTCTGGTGAGCTAAAAATTCATACTCATTTAAGTATCAAACCATACCCTCAAAACTGCAGGACCAGTTTCAGACACTAGCTGTTCCATGGTACGGATATTAAGCAACATTTCTAAGTTAAATCAAGGTGTGTACAAGGTGCATATATACATACGCCTAACCTATGTACTAGCTATCATACAAGTTTCAAACCATGATCTTGACAATCTTGAAAACTGTAGGGTGTTTTGGAGTCACAAACAGTACTAAGATGACGACAATGTGTGTGTGTGTGTGTGTGTGTGTCGGTGTGCGTACATAAGCAAGTACATGTGTGCGAGGGAGTGGGGGTTGTATACCCTCCCAAATTTTGTGACAGGGGCCGAACAAAAACCCTATAAAAGCAATATTCAGCTATTGAGACCACCTAAAATTAGGACTAACTCTGCTTTTAAAAGCTTATTAAGAAAGTTCCCATTACTTTTTCTGTGTGTTTGCTAAACTCAGTGTTTCATTATAAGAAACCACCTTTGGGACTGTTCAAAAGTGGTGTTAAAGACCACTTTTGAACAGTCCCAAAGGTTGTCTTAATATAGGAATTTTACTGTACTTTTCCAGACATAACAACAGAACCCTGGAATACATTGCAGCTGAAAATATTACCCTTGAAAATTCACCAATGGACCAACCCTCAGTTGTAAATTGATCATATAAGAACATTAATGGCTGCACTGGAACTGTACAGAAGAGAGTTAACAGAGCTTGGAGTCAAATTCTCATGTATTCATAATTTCAATGTGTTATTTTAACATTTGCTTTCCCATATGCAGGACTCATTCACTTATTAAATTCATTTTATTATTATTATTATTATTTTGTAATCAAAACTGCTCATATCTAGTAAATCAAACCCATAGATGGGAAAGATTAACCAGGTTAATCTTTCCCATCTAATGGTTTGATTTACTAGATATAATAAACCACTTAAAGTGAATGAGGTCTGCATACATCGAGGAGATAAAAGAAAACATAGTAAATCTGCTCTTTCCAAACAAGAAATTGTATTACCAAACAAAGCAAGGCAACTTAAAGGGCAAATATCAAGATTCTTATTTCTGTGCACAGCAATGTATGGAAATAAATGACAGCTGAAATCTGATAAAATTATCTTTGAGACTTTCTGAGATATTTAGTTTGAAACCTGAAATATGTAAATACACATTAACCTCTTTATAACAGTTCATTATAACATGCTGTAAAAATCCTCAAAATTCCGACACTTTGAGGACTTGCTGTAATTCTCCTAAAATTTTAACAAATTTGTTTCTCACTCCAGAAAGGAGTCAAAAAAGTGCAGATGGAATGGCAAGCAGTGTATTCCCTGAACAGAAGCACTTTTTGCTTAGGCCTGTCTGTCCTAATAGTTAAGGTCATTAAGGTGATAGATGGACCCCAAAATGTATAGATGGTCATTTTTCTATGTACATGTTATCTACAGATTTTTTTTTGTTTGGATATTACACGGTTGTTTAAAGGCATTTATTCTTGATTATTGAGGGCTATCATTTCATTACATAATTTTAAGTAGCCCTCAGAGCTGACGGAGGAGAAGTCCTCTGTCTTCAACAGGTAAGGGCCTCCTTGGAGAAAATCAATACTTCACTAACTGTTGACTGGTGTATATAATTGATTTTCCTCTTAAGTGCCTAAATCAGGGGATACAACAAGAGCTACTAATCTCCCTATTAAGGGCCGCCTTTGATCTGCTATAGTCAGTATATCACAGGGGCAATAAAACAATTATGAACACACAGTGTGTTCTACTGTTACAGAATAAATGCCTTTAACTATCATGGTTTCTGCTTTGGACCCCAAAATATTGTTATAAAGAGGTTGTGGTGTATTTCACTGACACAGAATAGCTTTAAAAGTGTCTAATTAATATTCACGCGGTATCATTCATTAATATTCATGCTGGATTTTATGCTGTCACAGTGGAAAAGGTTCATGTCTATTACAACCACTGTGAGTTGAATTTCATGAGAAATCAACGACTATTATCATGAGAGGAAAATATGTATGTTGTATGAATTATGAATAAATCAGCAAAACTTTTGAACTAAAAACTATTAAAAATTTCTCACTATTTGCCCTTTAGTCAGTCCCTCTTCATATGGCATATTCTGTCAATAGGAAGTTGTTTTTTTTTCCGTCCTAAAATACATGAAAACTAACCAGCCTCAAAGCTCTGTAAATTGGTAATTTTGTAAACCCAAAGAATCAATGCCATCAGTAATTGTGTTTCAATTTATGAGAATGGATTATTCTGCTATACAGCTGAGCTGTAAAGAAAAAAAGAAAGAAAAACAAGAGGGCCCAGAGGGCCCTGGTTCGCTCACCTGATCCAAAGCATAACAAGTGTGCCCCGGGCAGGGTCAATTTTGGCCCCAGGGCTAAAATTTGAACAATCTTGGTAGAGGTCCACAAGATGAAGCTTCATATCGAATATGAAAGACCTGGGCTTTCTGGTTTCAGAGAAAAAGATTTTAAAGGTTTACCCTGCATATAGAAGTCTATGTAAAACAAGATTTTCCCTATATAAGTCTATGTTAAACCAAAGGGCCCCGGAGCGGGGGCATTTTTGGCCCCAGTGCTATAATTTGAACAATCTTGGTAGAGGTCCACTAGCTGAAGCTTCATAACAAATATCAAAGACCTAAGCCTTGTGTTTCAGAGAAGATGATTTTTAAAGATTTTCCCTATATAAGTCTATGTAAAACCAAAGGGCCACATGGCGGGGGCATTTTTGGTCTCAGGGCTATAATTTGAACAATCTTTATAGAGGTCCACTAGCATAAGCGTCATAACAAATATCGAAGACCTAAGCCTTGTGGTTTCAGAGAAGAAGATTTTTCAAGATTTTCCCTATATAAGTCTATGTAAAACCAAAGGGCCCCGGAGCGGGGGCATTTTTGGCCCCAGGGCTATAATTTGAACAATATTGGTAGAGGTCCACAAGATGAAGCTTCATACCAAATATCAAAGACCTGGGCCTTGCAGTTTCAGAGAAGAAGATTTTTAAAGATTTTCCCTATATAAGCCTATGTAAAACAAAAGAGCCCTGGTGCTGGGGCATTTTTGGCCCCAGCACTATAATTTGAACAATCTTGGTAGGGGTCTACTAGATGAAGCTTCATACCAAATATCAAAGACCTGGGCCTTGAGGTTTCAGAGAAGAAGATTTTTCAAGATTTTCCCTATATAAGTCCATGTAAAACCAAAGGGCCCCCGTGCGGGGGGTATTTTTAGCTCCAGCACTATAATTTGAACAATCTTGGTAGGGGTCCACTAAATGAAGCTTCATACCAAATATCAAAGACCTGGGCCTTGCAGTTTCAGAGAAGAAGATTTTTAAAGATTTTCCCTATATAAGCCTATGTAAAACAAAAGGGCCCTGGTGCCGGGGCATTTTTGGCCACAGCACTATAATTTGAACAATCTTGGTAGGGGTCCACTAGATAAAGCTTCATACCTAATATCAAAGACCTGGGCCTTGCGGTTTCAGAGAAGAAGATTTTTAAAGATTTTCCCTATATAAGCCCATGTAAAACCAAAGGGCCCCCGTGCGGGGGCATTTTTGGCCCCAGCACTATAATCTGAACAATCTTGGTAGGGGTCTACTAGATGAAGCTTCATACCAAATATCAAAGACCTGGGCCTTGCGGTTTCAGAGAAGAAGATTTTTCAAGATTTTCCCTATATAAGCCCATGTAAAACCAAAGGGCCCCCGTGCGGGGGCATTTTTAGCTCCAGCACTATAATTTGAACAATCTTGGTAGGGGTCCACCAGATGAAGCTTCATACCAAATATCAAAGATCTGGGCCTTGCAGTTTCAGAGAAGAAGATTTTTAAAGATTTTCCCTATATAAGCCCATGTAAAACCAAAGGGCCCCCGTGCGGGGGCATTTTTGGCCCCAGCACTATAATTTGAACAATCTTGGTAGGGGTCCACTAGATGAAGCTTCATACCAAATATCAAAGACCTGGGCCTTGCGGTTTCAGAGAAGAAGATTTTTTAAGTTTTCGGTGAAAAAAATCTATTATTGGCTACTGTGACCTATATGTGCAACGGACCGGAACCATTTGAACAACTTTGAAAGGGGACCTCCTAAGGATCATTCCTGTGAAGTTTGGTAAAAATCCGATCAGTGGTTTAGGAGGAGATGTCGTTTGAAGAAAAGTTTACGGACGCACGCACGGACGCAAGCACGGACGCACGACGGACAAAAAGTGATCCCAAAAGCTCACCTTGTCACTACGTGACAGGTGAGCTAAAAAGAAAGGAAGAAAAAAACAAATGCTGAATTTATTTAAAAATACCTTGTATTTCCTTTCTCCTCAATCTCTCTTAACATAGGGCCATGTTTCGATGTCAATCTTTGGTGGTATGGTGGGCTGGATTTGCATATAAAACTTATTATTAAATTACTTTGATTTGGACAACTGGGCCCAGATGTTTATTTTAGCAGAACATCCCCCACCCCTCTACCTGATTGAGCAATTCTTTTGGGGTCATTGTGTGTTGTCTCCCAGAGAAGGGAGAAAAGAGAATTTGTTTGTTTGATCTGAGGTTTAACTTCCCTGTCAACACTATATAGGTCATTTTGGAGATGTCGATTCCAATTTCTGGGGGACTTTTACCCGACACTGAGATGAAATGACATCTCAAGCCCTGTCGCCCAATGAAACCAATAGATTAATTGGCATGGACGGTCCAATTCGCAACTCTTGGCCTGGGCAGGCTTAGATCCTCTAAGCGGTTTACCAGTACTCGTGTGCGGGTCGGTTTCAGCTCTGCGTGGAAGCATCATGCAGCCCATCTATTTCTTCAAGCCCCGATGGGCGGGGTCCGAGGGAGAAAAGAGAAAGAAGAGATGAAGTAGAGGGATAGGGGGAGAACAAGAGCTGCCGCATGACAGCATAGCTTGCTTGTTTCACACCTTCAAGACATAAGGTAAAATTACTGAACCATGAAATATAGGTCACACTCACCTAGATATATTTTGAGGTCAAGCTTCAGGTCACATGGAACATATATTCCAGATATCAAATAGTGTCTGAATTATAAGGCAAACTCAATGAACCATGAAAACAGGTCACTGACCTAGATATATTTCTATGTCAATCAACTGGTCACATGGAACTTATAAATCAGGTTTGAAATTTCTTCATGAAATAGTTTTCAAATGACATGGCAGAATCACTGAATCATGAAATATAGGTCCCACTGACCTAGATATACTTTTATGTCATTCATCGGGTCACATGGAACTGATAATTCAGATACATTCAAACAGTATTTAAGATATAAGGCAAAGTCACTGAACCATGAAATATAGGTCACACTGACCTACATATATATTGAGGTCAATCATTTGGTTGCATTGAAGTATTATCCTAGGTATAACAACAGTATTCAAGCTAATAGGCAAAATCAATGAACCATGAAATATAAGTCACACTGACCTAGATTTACTTCGAGGTCAATCATAGGGTCACATGGAACTAACAATCCAATCTACTACTACGACATTTCTCCATCAAATAGTATTCAATCACTGAACCATGAAATATAGGTCACACTGACCGAGATATATTTTGAAGCCAATCATGGGGTCAATGAATTAACTGGGAGACCAAATTGTCCTCTGTTGCTCACCCCAGGAAGCAAGTGAAATGACAAGACAACAGCCAGATACTGAGTTCAGTTTTTAGGTCCAAAGAGTTGATGAGTATGTGCAACAGATAATGGAGAAGGTGTGACCCTTATATTGACAGTCCAGATTTAAATCCCACATATAGAAAGAAAATTTTCACATCTTTTATTCATGTATGTCACACAGTCCTGAGACAACAAAACAGACATGAGTGGTTCTTGTGTGGCCCATGGCATGTTACTAAACCCCAGTGTGCTACAGTAAGTATGCGTAAGCATTACAGGCATGATTCTTTGGGTTGTCAAACGTAGCAGTCCGGCACTGACCTGCTGTATGACAGGGGATAGTCTTCATATGCTTCATTTATTGCATCACTGAAAACATGAAACACTAACAACTCAAAATACAAACAAAACAAAATCAGGAACTGGCTACAAGTACAAAAAATGTCTTGTTTTTGGAGCACCTGCTATCTATCATCATATTAACCCTTAAGCTGCCGGGAAAAACAACATTTGAATGTCGTCTGCCAAATTTTCTAGCAAACGCTTTTAAAAATAATTTTGCTATTTTCTTTGTTCTGCATGAAAACATGTTGAGGGTATTCATAATAAGTGCCTCACTGAGGCACTTCTAATAAATACCTATAATATATGTTTCTGTGCAGAAGTAAGAAAAAATATTACAGTCAAACCTGTCTTGGGAGACCACCTTGTGAAGAACCGAAAGTGGATTCTCAAGAGAGGTGGTCTCTTAAGGCAGGAAGGATAAAACATGTGGATATCCCCTCTTATTTGGCGCTATTAAATTTTACCTTTGTGAACATGAAGGCCCCAGATCAGATACCATAGAATGTGGCAGATTCAGTGGTATCTGCTCTAAGCCTTCAATGTTTGACAGTGTCCCTTTCTAGGGTTTCCCATCTAAAATTGTTTACTAATTCAGACCAGTCAGGAAACAAGACATTTTTTTGTTGTCAGCATGAAGCAAGTAAAATGGAACAAAAGAGAAAAAGAGTGTATATTCTGGCATGCATGAAATGTAAAACAGGAGTGATTGTTACTGTAATTACCATTCTTGTATTCACATTGTACATTTTAGGGGACAAAACTAGTAACAACTTCTGTTTAAACAAAATAGTCATAAAGTCCCTAACTGCTCATCAGAACTCAACTTTTTTCTTGCCAATCAAACAGGACTACTCAAGAAATGTTTCTTTTTCAAAATACACATGGACCTCTTTATAACATTGTTCATTATACTACAATTTTGGATATAATAATGTTTAACCCTTTTTGTACCAAATGGAGTCTACCTCTTTATATTTAGCAGGAGTCCATTTCAAATTTAGGGGTGACAGGTTGTGTTCTCTTAAAAATTTATTTGGGAAATGGCTTAATTTTTTGCAAATAGTGTAGACCCTGGTCAGACCAATGTGTTCTGCGGCATCTGATCTGGGTCTGCACTGTTTGCCAGGGTACACGTTTTAATGGTTAAAGATGGATCCAAAAAATGTATAAGCCTCTTTTTTTTTTTTTTCAGATAATCTATACATTTTTGTTGGTTTATAACAAAAAATTTTCTGCTCTGGATCCCAGCAACAGTGTTATAAAGGGGTTGCAGTGTAACTAAAATATAACATTACATTTTTTCTTCTTTAAAGTCTTTGCAAGATTATTAAGATGATTTTATTAAATTTAAGAAGAAAAACAGGTGCCATAGTCAAATATTGTCGATTTCAGCATTCAAGGGACCATCACTCACTAACACCAACAGTAACTACTGGAGGCCAGATGTTCAAAATTAACGATGTCGTTAGCTAACAAATCATTAAAACTTTGATCATTTAATATGGCAAATAAACTGATATTTTTGCTAAAAAATTAAATGTGATCACATTTTTTTTTCAGCAAAAAATTTCAGAATTACAGACATTGTACCTGCCAGAACACCCTTAACCAGCTCATTAAGCTAACAATGCCTTGAATAACTGGGCACAGGGCTCACTTGTTCGAAGCTTAAGGAATACATTACAGGTTGAAATGTTAACTGTTTGTTTGTATTGGAGTTTAATGGCCCAGTCAACACTAAGTCATTTTTGAGCCGGTCATTTTACCTCTCCACACTTTTCCTGGGCAGGCTTATACCAGTACAGTGTACATTCTTTCTCCAGAAAATGCCAACTAGTGGAAAGGAGAGAACGACTGTAGAAAAGATTTCATGATCAATTTCCATGAAAGAATGTTGCTGAAACACAGCAGGTATCGAACCCGTGACCTCCTGATCACCTCCAACTGAACTACTGAGCCCGGCAATTATAACTATTCTAGTAAGTACAGTATCCGATACAGTGGCATTTTTGCTGACAAAAAAGGGTTTTGCCTGCTCATGTTTCATATTCAGCAAAAACACTGTTTGCACCATACTGAATGATTAAAGTTTTGATGTTAACTTACATCAACTGCCTAAATCTGGCCAGTTATAATGGTTTTCCTAGATTTTCAAGACTGATCAAACCTTAAGTTAAGCTGGCAAAAAGTCGGATATTGCCACTTTCAACCCCCACTTCAAATAACATAACTTCAATGTCAAGTAGTTCAAAGCATCATTAGCATATCTGACACAGTGATGTTTTGCTAAAAAAAGTGTTAGCAAGCCACTCACATTTTCCAGCGAAAATACTTTTACAGTCCTGAATGAATGATCAAAGTTAACTAACGACTTTGTTAGCTCTTGAACAAGTGGACCAATTGTAACTATTGGTCTGGTCAGTTTTCAAGCAACATGGAGCGCAGTTGATGCTATGGAACAGATCTATTAACCCTTTAACAATTGTCATCTGCTAGTTACTTTAAGAAGTCATCGTTGCAAACAGTGAGAACCCAGACCAGACTGCTTCCTTTAGGAGCAGTCTGGTCAGGGTCCACACTGTTTGCTTGTATGCAAAAAATATGTTTGCAAATGGAGTAGATGCAATTTTATTTGGCATCTTAAGTGTTAACAATAAAAAGAACAAAACACAGGATCCCTGTATCTGCTTCTTGGGCAGGGAAGCCACCAACAGGTTTTTACTCACTTGTTCACCTCAAAATTTCCAACTTCAAGTACAGCTGATAGGGTATCACTTTTTCCTTTTAATGTCTGCAGAAAAGAGAAAGTACATGAAAGATCATTCTTTAGCTCACCAAATACTGTATCTTCTTATAACGTAAAAACCCCTGGTGAGAAGTTTTTATTTACAGTCAACCCTCTTTATATAGACATTCGTTATAACGGCAGAACTCGGTATAATGACAATTTCAATGGAATGACCACTTAGCTAAAGGCTTAGCCTCAGTTCTGAGCGGTGTGGGCTTCCCTCAGGTTGGAAATGCACGAATCGAGTCCATAATCATGAAAGATTCTTGTAATCTAATACTCAAAGAAACAAATGTTATAGATATTTGTTAGAAGCGCCTCACCAATTCTAACAAATGTCTACAACATTTTGTTTCTTGATTTTATGATGGGGAAAAGCTTTTTTATTACCTTTCACACTCCTAACTTGGATTCTTTATAACAGCAAATTCTTTACCAACGGCACAATAATAAGCAACAAATACTGTCATTATAACGAGAGTCCTCTGTTCAAGAAAAAGTCTATGGAACAGAGACAGCTCTTCTAAGATTTGATATACAGCATTCTATGTGAGGTATTTGACACTGGAGTACTTGGCATGTTGTTTTACCAAAAAACTGTGGAATATATGCAACTAGAATTTGTTTATCTACTAAAACACAGATGTCTCCCCCCCATCTTTCTGACCTCTAAGTATGACCTTGACACTGGAGGTATTGACCTGGAGGTATTTACCTTTGACCTCTAAGTATGACCTTGACCTTGGAGGTACGGACCTGTGTCTTGTACGCGACACATCATCTTATGATGGTGGACATTTCTGCCAAGAAATTTAAAAATCCATCAAGGAATAAAAAAGTTACTGACAATACATGGAAATAAGACCCTTTTTGACATTTGACCTGTATGTATGACCTTGACATTTGAACTACTGACTTGGATCTTGGGCGCAACATATCATCTTATGATGGTTAACATTTCTGCCAAGTAATTTCATAATCCATAAAGGACTAAGAAAGTTATTGACCGTACATAAAAAAAGGCCCCTTTTTGACCTTTGACCTCTAAGTATGACCTTGACATTGGAGGTACATACCTTGGTCTTGCAAAAAACACATCATCTAATGAAGGTCAACATTTTTGCAATGTTACTTTAAAAGTTCGTCCAGAAATAAAAGGTTAATGACCGGACACGTAAAAAGACCCTTTTTTGACCTTTGACTTCTAAGTATGACCTTGACCTTGGAGGAACCCACCTGGTTCATGCGAGCGACACATCGTCCTATGATGGTAAACATTTCTGCCAAGTAATTTCACAATCCATCCAGGATTAATGAAGATATTGACCGAACAGAGGACCACATGGAAGATTAGTACTAAATGTGTTACCCTCTATAAATAAGGTTGATTATTATTATTATTATTATTATAACAGAAAGAAAGACGCCTGGGGGAAAAACATGTCTCCCCGAAACAAAATGACCAAAAATATGCAATTTTAGTTTTCCCTACATTTGGAACAAAGAGCTCATGTTAATTTAGACTTTAACAGCCAAGTCAACACTATTAAGGTCACAACAAGCTGGTCAGTTTACCTAACAAGATGTTTTCTGGGCAGGCTTACAATTTTTCCACTCTTTACACTACACTTCCTCATAATCTTATAAAAGAAAAGCTTAATGATTTAATTGAATGGACTTATCACAGAGAAGATTCTCTCTATCTTGCATGTAATGTCAGAAATGCATTTTTCACTTCTAAAGAGCATAAGAATTATACACTTTGGTCATGTCAGAAAGTGTGTGATGCCCTCACCTTTCTACCTGACAATATTTATATTAGATTCGGTACTAAGTTATTTAGACAAATTGTGGGTATTCCGATGGGTACGAATTGTGCACCTCTTGTGGCTGATCTGTTCTTGTATTGTTATGAAAGAGACTTCATGTTGTTGCTTTCCATTGATAACCAATCTGAAATTATTGAAGCTTTTAGCTCCACTTCTAGACATTTAAATGATTTATTAAATACATATTGATAATACTTATTTTGATAGTTTGATCTGTCAGATTTACCCCCCAGAACTTCAGTTAAATAAAGCAAATTCTTCTGATACCGAGGCCCCGTTTTGGGATTTACATCTATCTATTGTAGATGGGTTTGTTTCGTGCAAAATTTATGATAAACGAGATGACTTTGATTTTGAGATTGTAAATTTTCCTTTTTTGGATGGTGATGTTCCTCGTGCGCCATCCTATGGCGTTATATTTCGCAATTAATTCGATTTGCTACAGTGTGTAGTCATGTATCTGACTTCAACACTCGTAATAAATTATTAACGGCTAAACGTCTTAATCAGGGTTATCGGTACCATAAACTATGCAAAGCATTTTCAAAATTTTATAGACGCCATTCTGATTTAATTTCAAAATTCAATACTGGACTTAAATCTCTTCTGCAACAAGGTCTATCGGAACCCGAATTCTATGGTGACTTAGTATATAAATTCAGAAAAATATATAACCGCAATGACTTCAGCACCCAATTTCGTAAAATCGTTCTTCGATATAAAAAGATTTGGTACAATATGGATGTTATATGACAGACTGCATGCATGGTGGTTTACCCAATCACGGTTGGCAACTTTGCTTCCCTCTTTATTTGAACGCCGGTAAGTCAGGCCTCAGATTCTATTACGGTTCCAACGTAAAGGCTTATTGAGAATTGGAGAGATCTAATTCAAGGTAATGTTGTTTGGTGCCTGATGCTCTGTCTCTGGTCGGGCCCATCGGAGTCTAACTGTTGGTTTTCTTTTGCTCCAGCATTTCAGTGGCTTTTTGCTGTCAAGTCCTCACTGTTGTCTCACCTCTGTGGTTCTTTAATTATTTGTGTTCACGGATATGTTGCACTGATGAGTTAGGAGGCCTTCATGCGGACTGAACAAATTATTTGTCTAAATCGCGACCGATGTAAGGGCGAGGATTGTGGCCATGTAAAATCGATTTAAGCCCCCCCCCAGTGGAATTATTTCCACTGGCCATTCCACGGCGGTTCTTCTGTGGCAGTTTATTTATTTTGTTGTTTGTTACTGTTCACTGTGTCAGCCCCCACCCATCTGGGCTTGAAGAAATAGATGGGCTGCATGATGCTTCCACGCAGAGCTGAAACCGACTTGCACACGAGTACTGGTAAACCACTCAGAGGATCTAAGCCTGTAGGGCGGTAGGGCTTGAGATGTCATTTCATCTCAATGTCAGGTAAAAGTCCCACAAAATTGGAAGCAACGTCTCCAAAATGACCTTTACAGTGTTGACGGGGACGTGAAACCTCAAATCAAACAAAATTACTCACTGTGTGTATCACTTGTGTCTTTTTATTTTGGATGGCCATTTGGCCATTTTGTAGGAAAGTAACTGTCCTTTGCTTTGCCTTGCTTTGTTTAGGTTTCCATCATGGTCTGGTCGCTTCATGTTTGTGTTTCTTTCCCTTTCGTGTCTTTGATGGGTGGAGTAAGTTAATTGTATCGATTCCTGATCTTTGTTTTACTTCTAAATGGAATCTTCCTCCTCATATATAGCAGGAGTCCATTTCAGATTTAGGGCTGTCAGGTTGTTTTCTTCAAAAACTATTTGGAAAATGGCTGATTTTTTTGCAAACAGTGCAGGCCCTGATCAGACGCCGCAGAATCAGACGCCGAGTTCTGCGGCGTCTGATCTGGGCCTGCACTGTTTTCACTGGTACCCGTTTTTGGGTTTCCGGTACAAAATGGGTTAATCACATTCAGAAATTCATAATGCCAACCACTTACCCTTTTTTCAAACATTTTCTTTATATAAGGTTTCCACCAGTGTTCTTTAATGACTTTAGCTTCTATTTCTAAACCTTCATGTCTATCACATAAATGCTTTATAATACAAGGGGACTCTGACGGTGGCTTCCAGTCTTTACTCTGGAACTCAGCTGGTAACCCTGAAACATCAACAAACTCAGTTTAATAGGAATCAGCTTAATCCATTGTATGCTACTAGTAGACTCTTCCATTGCTATATGTTTGTTTGCTTGATTTGAAGGCTTGATTTTAATGTCCAGGTCAACACTGTATAGGACATTTTGGAGATGTTGCTTCATATTTTGTGGGACTTTAACCCAACACTGAGATGAAATGATATCTCACGCCCTGCCTCCCAATAAAACCAAAAGGGTCTATAAGCATGGACGATCAGACTCGCATCCCTTTGCCTGGGCAGGCTTAGAACCTCTAAGCGGTTTGCAGTACTCGTGTGCAGTCAGTTTTAGGACTGCGTGGAAGCATCATGCAGCACATCCATTTCTTCAAGCTCCAATGGGCAGGGACCATCTATATGTTGGACAAGTCCATTTGTCAGATAACAGGGAGTAGGCCTATTTTTTTCGTTTTTTATTCTATTTTTGACGGAAAATTCTGCGACGTCTGATCTCGGTCTGCACTGTTTGCAACGGTATCCCTTTAGGGGTTTCCCGCATACAATGGGTTTATAGTAATTTAATTTGTGGCTAGAATGTAAAAGGCAGCAGGTATTGACAACAATTAAAACTTCTGTCTTAGTATCCACCATTTTAGTAAGTGTGATAACTTTTTGTAACTTCCTGTTTATGTTTTCAAAGGGAGACAACTTTCGGAACTTCCTGTTCGCTTTTATATTAAGCCCTGTCCCACTAAAAAGGGGTCTATTCTCAGGAGCAAATTCTTTCCTTTAAGAGTTGACCTGTTTGAAATGGGAAACAAAAATACTTTTGCAGGAGTTGGCTCCCCTAGCCTAAAGGTTTGGTTTGGTTTTGGTCTTACGGCCCTTTCAAGATTATTTCTCTCATATTGAGCTGATCGTTAATCAGAGGTGGGCGAAAACCGTAGTGCCAGGAGAAAAACCACCTGACCTTCCATTGCAGAACTTGGCTTCTCACATGTGACCCCTAGCCTGAAGGTGTTCCCATTCCCCTGACCCCTAGCCTGAAGGTGTTCCCATTCCCCTTAAGGGATAATTGTCCTTAAGCTTTGTCAGCAACATATTTTGGGGTACTTTCTATTCAATCGCCAAATCAAGGTGCAAGTACTAAACCGAAACTCAAATTATCCTCAGTACACCACAACCTCATTATCACACAGTTCATATAACATGGTTTTGGATATAACATGGTTTCAAGATGGATCCCAAAAATGTATAGCTTATATAGAAAAATGACCATAAATGGTCATTTTTCTATATAATCTATACATTTTTGTTTGGATAGAACCTGGTTGTTTAACTAACACAGTTTCCCCTTTGGATCCCATCAATAGTGTCATAAGAGGTTGTGGTGTATTTATTCTTGTCTAGAGCTATGCTGTAAAAACATTGTGGAAAATCATCTTACCTGAGAATTTGGGGTTGATGAGATCTTTTCTCCCACTCAGAAGGGCGTTGGTATAAAACCAGTCTATATTGCACAATAGTAAATGGTAGGAATTAACTAGATCATCACTTATCGCAGGAAAATTGCCTACAAGTACACACAAAAACATACTTCGTTATTAATTCAGACCCATTATTCAAAACTGACAATGACTTTGCAATGCTTTGACTATGAACTGAAGCCGACGTCTTTATATTCCTTGCCATGTTTTTAGTGCAACATTTCTATGCTGACCAGTGACAAAGTTACATCAGGGAAGCTGCACCAACTACTCACATAAAGAATTGGCTTTCAATCCTTTTTTTTTTCTTTTTCAAGAAAAACTAATTCAAGTTCAATGTTGTCAATTACAGCATCGAAACGCCCGGCCCATTTCAACACATCAATATATGGCTAAATCCTGTGCACCCAACAAACATCTGATCATGGCCTTCACTGGTTGTCCAAATGGTTCTGTCATTTTCTACAACCATAAAAATCCTAAACTTCTTTTATCAAGTCTCAAGTCAATCTGTCTTCTGTTCAGAAGAAATTCAACTGGAGCCCTGGCAACCATCTTGATTCCCACTGGGAACCATTTTATTCATTTCTGAGCTACATTAATATAAGTTGTCATGATATCAAATTTTGAGCCAACTGGCCTTTGGGTTCAAAACAGGTTTACAAGATGGCATCTGATCTGAACATGTTTAATTGCTATTTTTTATCTCCAAGTCACCCAATACTTCCCACCAAATTCTAATGGCACCAAATTCTAATGGCTGCCTGAGACTAACCCAGATTTCCTGAATGATTTTGGCTATTCTAAATCTACAACTTAACCTGATTCTTCCCTAATCCTATCAAGTTTCTAGTCAACTGGCCTTTGGATTCAGAAGAGCAGGTTCCAGTTTGGATTTCTCTTCAGAACAATTTTAGCCTTTTTTTTTTTAAAAAATCCACATGTCTCTCTGATACTGCCTACCAAATTTCTGGTCAATTCATCCCCTGGTTCAGAAGAAGCTCAAATAGATTTTCAAGTTGGCAATCATGCCATGGTGCCCACTGGAAGGATCTATTTTTGACCTTGATTTGTTTGTCTGAATTGATGTTTAATGTCCCCATCAACCCTATAAAGGTCATTTTGGAGACGCTGCTTCCAATTTTGTGGAACTTTTACCCGACACTGAGATGAAATGATGACTCAAGCCCTGTCGCCCAATAAAACCAATAGGGTTTATAAGCATGGACGGTCCGACTCGCACCGCTTGAAGGCTTAGATCGGAATAGATCCTCTAAGCGGTTTACCAGTACTTGTGTGCGGTTAGATTCAGCTCGGCTGTTCGATTTTTGACCTTGAAGTCATCCCCACTAAGTTTTGAGTCTATTGGCCTAGCAGTTCAGGGGAAGTTCAAAATAGATTTCAACATGGCGGCTGTACCAGCCACCTTGAAATGATTAAATGACTTAAGCAAATCAGATTTTGAATATGCATGTAGATTTCTAAGCAAAACAATTTAAATTTAGTTATTTTTTATTTGCAAGTCACCCCGATACTTCCTACCAAGCTTCGAGTCAATCATCAGTCCTGCCATTATGATTGATAATCAATTAGTAATCACTGAATACATGATCACAATTTTATGTGGGGAAGGAGAAGGCACCCACCCCCATCATTTCTTGACTTCATCCCGAAATCACACTTCGATGTCACACATGCCTCACTAGGCCAACCAGAGGGTGGAATCCATGCAACAAACCAGCTGCACTGTTTCCATCCCACTTCTGCCACCAATGTAGCGTAAGCCACGAAGTCAAGCAATGTGGTCACCCATCCAGGTACTAACCGCAATATCTGTTGCTTAACTTCGTGAAAAGGCCAACCACTCTACCCACGACCAACCTAAGTGTTCCCTTTGGAATTGTAACATCCTGTTTCCCACCCTTAACATTTCCAAATGATGACTCCCCCCTTTGCACTTATCAAACTCGTAAGCTCTTTAACCCATTTAGTACCGGAAACCCCTAAGCGGGTACCCTGGCAAACAGTGCAGGCCCAAATCAGACACCGCAGAATGCGGCGTCTGATCAGGGCCTCCACTGTTTGCTAAAAGTTCAGCCATTTTCCAAATGAATTTTGAAGAAAACACAACCTTAGACCCCTAAATTTTGAAATGAACACCTGCTATATAAAAGGTGGAAGATTCCATTTGGTATAAAAAGGGTTAATTGCATCATCTGAAAAAATTGTGCCAGTCTTAAACCTACTACTACTGAACCTTCATACAGTTCAATAACATTAAAACCAATAACTGGCTTAATAATACTTGACACTGCTGAAATCAAAAATGGCACTTTCACAGCCTCATACGAGGGTTCAGATGACAGGAAAAAGACAACTCAATTAACCCTTAGAAGGGAATGGTTGCTCCATTTGCCATCCTAACATCAAGTATGTTTCTGGGTGGTTCCACCTTAATATCTGGAAAGTGAGCTACATAACTTGATGGAAGGATGGACACTTGGGCACCAGTATCCCACAAAACGTCCATCTTTTGTCCCTCCAAATAACTTTCAACCTTACACTTACATATGAGCCAGCGCAGAAGAAATGACATCTCAAGCCCTGCTGCCCAAAGAAACCAATAGGGTTTCTATGCATGGACGGTCAGACTCGCACCTGGGCAGAACCTCTAAGGGGTTTACCAGTACTTAAGTGTGGTCTGTTTCAGCTCTGCCTGGAAACAGCATACAGTCCAATCTACTTCTTCAAGCCCTGATGGTGGGGGCTAGCAGAATAAGTATGATAAGGAAGTGAGGTATCCAAACAATTAAGGGTAATTAACAAATACAAATATCAGATAATCAATTAGAAGCAAATCAGTAACATTTGTCATTTTAGTGAATTCATCAATTGATTAATCAACAGTCCAATTAACCAAGCCAGCCTTACTGTGCAGACTGATCAGCCTTCACTGTGGGCTATACAAATGCTATTTGTTCCAAGCCCTCGTCATGCAGACAGGGAACCGGTACTATAAAAATCCTAAAAATTCAGACACCCTGAGGACTTACAGTAATTCTCCTAAAACTTTTACAAATTTGTTTCCCGACCCAGAAAGGAATCCAAAAGGTGCAGACGAAATAGTAAACAGTGAAGACTGATCAGAATTCAGAATGCTCCATCAGATCTGGGCCTGCACTCTTTGCTTTTGCCTGTCTGTCCCAATATTTAGGAACATTATGTTAAACCATATTTTCAATGGTTCAACAGACTTGCAGGCAACTCAAGCCATTGCATTTCTGAAGACATACATTTTTTTTGCTTGTTTGTTTCTTTGATTAGAGGCTTAACATCCCCATCAACACTGTATGGGTCATTCTGGAGACGTTGCTTACAATTTTGTGGGACTTTTACCAAACATTGAGATGAAATGACATCTCAAACCCTGTCACCCAGTGAAACCAATAAGAGTTTATAAGCATGGACGGTCCAACTCACACTGATTGCCCTGGGCAGGCCTAGATCCTCTGAGCGGTTTCCTAGTACTCATGTGCAGTCAGTTTCAGCTCTGCATGGAAGCATCATGAAGCCCATCTATTTCTTCAAGCCCTGATGGGCGGGGGCCATATTTTTTTTTTTTGCTCGTCAAAGCCCAGCTATATAAGGTAAAAAAGTTACCTTTCACTTGAACAAACATGGTCCAACAGAAGTTAAAGACTTCTACAACTGTACATGGCAATTTCCTGTAAAAGTATGGGAGAAAAATCTGTACAACTCAAGACAGTTTCAGCATTAACTTCAGAGCACTAAGTATGGCAATTTTAATATTCAATAATACAAGATTGAGCTAGCTCATAACATAAGGGTACTAATCAGGGCTGACTTACAGTGAATCAGAGCTGAAAAGATAATGTACTATCATCTGTGCCATTGTGATCGCTTACCCATTAGTAAATACCGGAATTTTGGTCTTGATTTCACCTTTCTGGCTTAATGTCTGAGCATGACTCTTACCATATGTTATCCTTTCCTTTATATATTCACACAGACAAACCTGTGCAAACATTGTAGACCCAGATTAGATGCCACAGAATGCAGCAGGTAATCAGTGTTTACACGGTTTGCCATTCATCCAGATATTTTTTGACAAAGCATTCGATAGCAAATTGCACTTATTCAAATTTTAGAACATGTATAAGCAGTGATGACAATCTTTTTTTTGTGAAATCCATCAATCAACTACATGTAATTTTGTGTGTGTGTGTAATGCCCAACCAACAGCGATGATCATACACAGCGGAGTCAATCGATTAATTGATTATCCCATTAACTTCGACAGCCTTGAACTCGTACATTTTGCTAACTTACATTTAAATTAGGCTGTTGTGAAAGGACAAAGGCTCTGGGACTCCAGTTTATAAAATCCTAGCAAGAATTTTTAAACAAGAGGGCCCAGAGGACCCTGATTCGCTCACCTGTGAGTCACTGTCTCGAGTACATTCTAATTTTAGCTATGGTGGCCATCTTATTCATCAGCAGAGTTATTTTAGCTCATTTGGTAGGGAGTAACCTAGGCAACATTCCTGTGAAGTTTGAATCAAATTGGCCTTAGGGTTTAGGAGGGGTTCATGTTTGAATCAAATTTACAATATTTTTTCTATTTTTACGGATTGTTTTAGCCTTTTTGGTAGAGTGTCATCTAAGCAACATTACTTCAAAGTTTGAATGAAATTGGCCCAAGGGTAGAGGAGGAATTGTCGTTTGAAGATGATCGGACCAAAACTGGGGCCTCTAGTGTGTCCACAAGGTTTTTCAACAATCTGACCTACTGACCTACTTACTGACCAGATTTGACCCATATTCGAAATTAACTGAGATATTGTCAAATGATCATTTTGAGCAAGTCGGACCAAAACTAAGGCTCAAGTGTGTTCAGAGGGTTTTTCTATGATTTTACCTACTGAACTACTTTTTGGACCAACATGACCCATATTCAATCTTGACTCAGATATTGTCAAGATGATCATTCTGGGCAAGTTTGATGAGGATCTGACCTAAACTGTGGCCTCTAGTGTTTTCACAAGGTTTTTCTATGATTTGACCTACTGACCTACTTTTTGACATGACATGACCCATATTCGAACTTGACTGATATATTGTCAAGACAATCATTCTGAGCTAGTTTGATGATGATTGGAACAAAACAGTGGCCTCTAGTGTGTTCACAAGGTTTTTCTCTGATTTGACCTACTGACCTACTTTTTCACCTTTGCACGTGACCAAGTTGAAGATATTATCAAGATGATCATTCTGAGCAAGTTTGATGATGTACGGACCAAAACTGTGGCCTCTAGTGTGTTCACAAGGTTTTCCTATGATTTGACCTACTGACCTACTTTTTGACCCAACATAACCTGTATTCAAACCTGACCGAGATATTAGCAAGATGATCATTCTGGGCAAATTTGATAATGATTGGACCAAAACTGTGGCCTCTAGTGTATTCACAAGGTTTTTCTATGATTTGACCTACTGACCTTCTTTGTGTCCTGACGTGACCCATATTCAAACACGACCAAGATATTATCAAGATGATCATTCTGAGCAAGTTTGATGATGATCGGACCAAAACTGTGGCCTCCGTGTCTTCACAAGGTTTTTTTTTATTTGACCTACTTTTTGACCCGACATGACCCATATTCAAACTTGACCGAGTAATTTTGTGGCGGTACAAATTGTGTGCAAGTTCAGTTAAAATCAAATCATAAATTAAACAGCTATCATGCAGACAAAACCAAAATAGGCAATTTTTGCAATTTCAGGGGCCGTAACTCCGTAACACCTGATGGGATATAGCTGGTTCAAGAAAGGAACCCAGATCTCATGGTGGTACAAGTTGTGTGCAAGACTGGTTAAAATCAAATCATAAATGAAGATTCTATCGTGCAGACAAGACCAAAATAGGCATTTTTTGTCCTTTCAGGGGCCGTAACTCCGTAACACATGACGGGATATGGCTGATTCAAGAAAGGAACCCAGATCTCATGGTGGTACAAGTTGTGTGCAAGTCTGGTTAAAATCAAAGCATAAATGATGATGCTATCGTGCAGACAAGACCAAAATAGGCAATTTTTGCAATTTCAGGGGCCGTAACTCTGTAACACATGACGGGATATGGCTTATTCAAGAAAGGAACCCAGATCTCATGGTGGTACAAGTTGTGTGCAAGTCTGGTTAAAATCAAATCATAAATGAAGATGCTATCGTGCGAACAAGACCAAAATAGGCAATTTTTGCAATTTCAGGGGCCGTAACTCTGTAACACATGAAGGGATATGGCTGGTTCAAGAAAGGAACCCAGATCTCATGGTGGTACAAGTTGTGAGCAAGTCTGGTTAAATCAAATCATAAATGATGATGCTATCGTGCAGACAAGACCAAAATAGGCAATTTTTGCAATTTCAGGGGCCGTAACTCTGTAACACATGACGGGATGCGGCTGGTTCAAGAAAGGAACCCAGATCTCATGGTGGTACAAGTTGTGAGCAAGTCTGGTTAAAATCAAATCATAAATGAAGATGCTATCGTGCGAACAAGACCAAAATAGACAATTTTTGCAATTTCAGGGGCCGTAACTCTGTAACACATGACCAGATACGGCTGGTTCAAGAAAGGAACCCAGATCTCATGGTGGTACATGTTGTGTGCAAGTCTGGTAAAATCAAATCATAAATGAAGATGTTATCGTGCGGACAAGAAATTGTTTACGGACGCATGGACGACGGACAAAATGTGATCACAAAAGCTCACCTTGTCACTACGTGACAGGTGAGCTAATAAGGCAAGAGTTTCTTTTTGGTTTACAAGAATTTTTCAAATTTGCTGTCGGGAGGAGGGAATAAAATTAAAAATAAAAGCATTTAAAATCGCAAGTTTGCGAAAAAATAAAATCTATTAATGTATCTATTGATGTAAATTATACTCAAGTGATGCATTAGTTCAACAGTCATCGGATTATTTTATTGTTAATTATTGCATGTATTTATACAGAGCAATAAAAACTTCTGCAGCAAATCAAAAACGAAAATCATTTTTTTTTTCTGTAACTGAGTTTTAAACAGCTTTTAATAACTGTGGCAGATTTTTCACTGGACCATTTAGACCAGCCAGCCTTGGGCCTTACTTGACCTGACCAAGTTTTCACTAGACAATGTCCTTCGGTTTTTGGTTAATGTCGAACCCTTTGGTGTTTTTTGTTGTTTTTTTGTGTGTGTGTGTTTTTTTTTTCAGAGCCCAACTGTATGGAAGGGAAGACATTTAAATCTGTAATATAAAATAGATGGGCATAATTGTATGTTGTATGACTTATACATGTGGTGATATATGCCTTTGGCTTGCTTTCAAATGTATTTCTGCTTGGTCTTTATTACCGGTAGATGAAAACATATATTTTTCTAGAAATATTGCAAATATTCAAATTTACAGATACAAAGCAGGACCCATCCCACACCTCAATTTTCGGAAAAAGTCTCCTTATTTTATCAAGCTTCTGCCAGAAAATTGAGTGCCTGATGCTACAGGACAAACAAGATGTGTTTGTGAAACACCGATGCCCCCGGACAGCGCCTGTGCAATATGAAAGCCCCATCACTAAATTATGTCACGGTTGAGGCCACAAGGTCACGAGGTAAAAAATTATGGTACCACTGGAAAGGTCTTGTGAGAAAGAATACACATGTGAAATATGAAAGCTCTATCACTTACCAATCAAAAGTTATGGACTATATTAAAGTTTTTAAAAAGTAGGTCAAACATCAAGGTCAAAGTCACAAGGTCAAAAATTATAGTACCACTAGAAAGGTCTTGTGACAAGGAATGCACATGTGAAATATGAAAGCCCTACCATTTACCAATCAAAAGTTATGGCCAATGTTAAAGTTTTTAAAAAGTAGGTCAAACATCAAGGTCAAGGTCATGAGGTCAAAAATTATGGTACCATTAGAAAGGTCTTGTGACAAGGAATGCACATGTGAAATATGAAAGCTCTACCATTTACCAATCAAACGTTACGGCCAATGTTAAAGTTTTTAAAAAGTAGGTCAAATGCCAAGGTCAAGGTCATGAGGTCAAAAATTATAGTACCAATAGAAAGGTCTTGTGACAAGGAATGCACATGTGAAATATGAAAGCTCTACCATTTACCAATCAAACGTTACGGCCAATGTTAAAGTTTTTAAAAAGTAGGTCAAATGCCAAGGTCAAGGTCATGAGGTCAAAAATTATAGTACCAATAGAAAGGTCTTGTGACAAGGAATGCACATGTGAAATATGAAAGCTCTATCACTTACCAATCAAAAGTTATGGCCAATGTTAAAGTTTTTAAAAAAGTAGGTCATATGCCAAGGTCAAGGTCATGAGGTCAAAAATTATAGTACCAATAGAAAGGTCTTGTGACAAGGAATGCACATGTGAAATATGAAAGCTCTATCACTTACCAATCAAAAGTTATGGCCAATGTTAAAGTTTTTAAAAATGAGGCCAAAAGTAGGTCAAATCTCAAGGTGAAGGTCACGAGGTCAAAATTTATGGTACCTCTTGAAAGGTCTTGTGACAAGGAATGCACATGTGAAGTATGAAAGCTGTATCACTTACCATTCAAAAGTTATGCCCAATGTTAAAGTTTTTGCAGACGGAGAAACGGACAAACGGACAAACAGACAAACAGACAAACGGACAAACAGACAAACGGACAAACAGACAAACAGACGGACAGACCAAAAACTATATGCCCCCCAGAATCTTAGATTCCGGGGGCATAATAAAAATTTTCTCTAGTAAGTATCCATGAAATTGACTTAAATGTACATACCCTTTGTCCTGCCGGATGAGTGAAATTTGAATAGTTTTCAATCACTGCTTTTCCTTATATTGAACCTCCAATATGGAAGTATACACTGCCTTCTTATTTGTCACAATATTTCAGTCTGATCAGATAAGAAGAAGAGGAAGTAAGATCAACTGTGCCTCACTGCGAGAAACCATGAGGCAGGGAAGAAACAAACTACAAGATGCATGGCAGATGAGAAAGAGTCTTGAAATCTAGGTATAGAAAATAGAGGTATTGTACTATCCAACCAGTGAACACGCAGGTGACGATTACAAAGTAATACTACCACTTCAAAATGGGCATACGAAATGTGCACTTGCCAGAGTAAAGTTGAACCCAAGTCTCCTAACAGTGTTATTAAATATCCACATTACTACTCCCGCCAACTGGGGTTGAAAAATAGATTGGGCTGTGTGATGCTTCCACGCAGAGCTGAAACTGACCACACAAGTACTGGTAAACTGCTGAGAGGGTCTGAGCTTTCTCAACCAAAGTGGTGCAAGTCGGACCATACATGCCTTTAAACCCTATTGGTTTCATTGGTTGGCAGGCCTTGAGATGTCATTTCATCTCAGTGTCAGGTAAAAGACAACGTCCCACAAAATTGGAAGCATTATCTCCAAAATGACCTATATGAGGTTGATGGGGATGTTTAATCTCAAATGAAACAAACAAAATCTACACGTTAGCCCAAGCCGTAACTCCAGATAAGGCGGAGTAATGGGGATAAGGACATTTTTTCTTCTTTCTTATAAACCCGAGACAATTTTAATAATTATCATAACAAAGGCATTTAGCAGGATTCAATAAGGAATATCCTTCTTATCCACAACTATCGTTATCTGAAGCTATGTTGCTCTAGTGCCCCAGCCCTTTTTAGCATGGTGTGGCACCATGGCCCTTTTCTCTAGGGCTGTGCCCTTTTTTCTAGCGCTGTGCCCTTTTTCAGATAGAATAAATGTTGCCCAACAGTTTGGTACCAAAAATCATTGAAATTGACCACAAAATAACAAAGTTATGCCTGTTTAAATAAGGACTATTTTAGACACTTTTTAGCAATAAATTGTTGCCTATTTGACAGTCCCTATTTATGGTATTATTAAGTTTATTGTACTTAATTAACTCACTTTTAGAAGTCATAACTGTGTTTTGATAACAAGTGTAAGTGACACCAATTAAACAACTGAAGTGTGAAAGTGTGCCTCACCACTGACCAGTGTGATGTCAGTGTTTGTATTAGAGAGTGGGAGCATGTACCAAACTTACCTTGTTTGTATCAGTGATCAGCTTGCCTACCAAACTTTAACTGCTTGCCACCAATGGTGGATATGATGTATCTCTTTAGAATAAAAATTAAACTGGCAGTATAATTAAGCATTGAAGACAAAGGTTAAGAGAAGGATCTTTTTATTTCAAGTTGAGAGATGTGTCCCTTTAGTAAGGCTGTGCACGTGCCCTTTTTATATGGCTGTGCATATTAAAAGTGCATTTTTTACATGTTTTTGTGCGTTGAAAGTCCAGCACCACGTCCTTTTTGGGAGCTAGGAGAAACACTATCAACTCAAACAATAAATTACTACCTTTGTTTTCTGCTCCTCGGCTGTCTAGGTATTTCATCAGCTGGACTCTTAAAAATATCTAGGAAAATGGGCTCAAATTTCTTGAAGATAACTGTAGACACAGCAAAGTTTCTCTCCAATTTTTCTACTTTGTCTCTGAACTCCTGACTGAGACTGGCCATGTCAGACCATTTTTTCATCTTGTTAAAAAACTGTATTAAACTGAAAATAAAATTGAGGGAAACATATACACTGGAATAACTTTGCTGACATTTTCAATGGCAACACTTTACAGATGCAGGAACAAGGTCTAACAAATAAAGCTTCAATGGAGGATCACTTTGTCCTATTTTTATTTTGGTTTTTTTAGCCCTTTCAAGACTCTTTCACCTACAATGAGCCATCTTTAAACAGATGTGGGTAAAACCTTGAGTATCCGGAGAAGAACAACTTGAAACAAGATGTGTTTGTGAAACACTGATGCCCCCGGACAGCGCCAATGTTAATGTTTTTAAAAATTTTGAAAAAAATAGGTCAAAGGTCAAGGTCAAGAAATCAAAAATTATGGTACCACTGGAAAAGTCTTGTGATAAGGTATACACATGTGAAATATGAAAGCTCTATCTATTACCATTCAAAAGTTATGCCCAATGTTAAAGTTTTTGCAGACGGACAAACGGACAAACAGACAAACGGACAAACAGACGGACAGACCAAAAACTATATGCCCCCGAATCTCTTAGATTCCGGGGGCATAAAAATTGGTGCCACAGAAGTGAGTAAGTGACCAGAGAGAGCCTCAAACCCAACGCGGATCCATTATTGTTTTCAGTCGACATTCTTAATCAATATGACAGAGACCAGTGTCACAATGTCTTAAGAAAAGTGCAGTCATGCAATCAATACATACAAATAAATGTTCACTCTCCCAACTTAATTATCAACCTGGTAATTGATTTTACAGGGTCCAGGAAAGTCTCTGCAAAATCTGTCCAAATATCTGACATGCCTGCCTTAACCCATTGTATGCTATAAGACTCTACAATTTCTATATGTTGGACAAGTCCATTGTCATAAAAGGGGTGTCGGGCATATTTTTCCGTTTTTATTCTATTTCTGATGGAAAATTCTGTCAGCAAATAGTGCAAGGCTTGATCAGATGCCACATTCTGATCTGGGTCTTCACTGTTTGTCAAAGTACCCCATTATGGGTTTCCCGCATACAGTGGGTTAATATGATGTTGTAAATAGATTTGACTTTGCTGGGGAAGAATAATAATTGCCTGCTTTAGGTGCAAACTTAGTATCTATCTATCTTATACTGATTTGGTCACGTTTGGCCATTACCTCAGTTGGGTGGGTGATTAAATTTAGAATTTAGCTTTAAAAGGGTTTGGGGGGCACTGGACGAGGTATAGTAAAACACATATCTCCGAGTCCCAATCTATACTGTATGGGCTTTGACTTCCTCTGCGGTCCTTGCATCTACCACAGACAAGGGAAGACTATTCCACTGAGGAATGCTTTAGGGCATCACTATAGGCCTGGTGCATATTGTGTGTTATTTACTTTTGATGCCCTTGTTTGAGTTGAAGCTGTCACAGGGAGTCAAGTATTTATCTTTATCTTGAGACACTATACAAGAGATTATCTTATAAACGAAGGTTAAAGGGGACTGCTCACGGCATTCCCCTGGGAACAGCCACTCCAACTCACTAAGCATGTCACCGACGGTACTCTCAATTCGCCATCGCTGACATTTCCATTCAGCTGCTGTCCTCTGAACCTTCTCAACCTGCCAGGTCTGGCAGCTACTAATCTCCGTGAGGACCAAGTGTTTGTGTCACTACGGCAACTTCCACATGCCATGATGCCAACATTGGGAATCAAACCTGAGCGGCAGCTGTGGTAAGTAACATTCTATCCAGGCCCTGAACATTATCTCTTTATTTTTTTTTTTAATGTAGTGTAGATAAGTTTACCTCTTTGGTTAGAGCTAGGGACTAACCTCCCATATCACAGGTCCTGGTATATGAATGTCATTTGACGTGTCACCAGTAACAATTCTGATTCTGATTAATAAAGATTAAAATAAAAACTATAATAGTAAAACAGAACATTCTTATAAACGTAATTGATTTAAATTCAAATGGCGAGTCTGACATATCTTCTTGCTGTTTTCTGAACTTAGAATTCATTACACAGAAGACAAGTACTAACTGAACAATGTGCCCCTGCCTATCGGGACTTGAAGAAATATATGGGCTGCATGATGCACGCAGAGCTAAATCCGACCAGCACATGAGTACTGGTAAACTGCTTAGAGGATCTAAGCATGCCTAGGCAAAGCGGTACTAGTTGGACCGTCCATGCTTATAAACCCTATTGGTTACATTGGGCGACAGGGCTTGAGATGTCATTTCATCTCAACGTCGGGTAAAAGTCCCACAAAATTGGAAGCAACATCTCCAAAATGACCTTTACAGTGTTGATGGGGGGTTAAACCTCAAATCAAACAAACAAACACACTGGACAATACTTACCTAAATTTTGCAGATCTCAGAAGCCTGGTTAACGACACACAATTTCCCTCTACTGTGCCCCGCCCCACTGTGGGCACTACACTACGTCTGCAGGCCTCGTACAATGCACAAGACAGCCAATGGATTTGATCGCCCTGCAATACAGAATTGTCACATACTATCAGTATTTAGAAATCGAGAGACGAGACCATCAACAAAAGAGAATTGCGGAAGTAAAAATTAAAGGACCGGGAACACCAATCAAAATGGCTGTTTACCTCAAGAGTGTAGTTTGTCCGTATTTTCTCGTACGATCTCCACGCCTCCTCTTTCGCTTTCTTGTCCATATTGAGGTCGAGGCATAGTTCTTCGAATCTTGCATAAACATTTTCATCTCCCTCGTCGGATAACCCCATTTTGTTTACAAACAGTGAGGTCTACCCCACCTTCCACATAGCCTCTTTCGGAAACTGATAGATTGACACTCGCACGCGCTTTGTGGCGGGAAAATTAGTGTCTAGTGACGTACACAAAGGTTTTCATAATATAGGCCCAAGTTTAGTTTTAATAAGTCGCTGCATCATCAATTTTTAAACTACCAAACAGCTTCATCATTTAAAAAAGTCAAGAGCAAAATATTCTTCATAAAGAATTTACGTCAAACATTGCTCAGATCATTAAATTATATGGGAATTCCATTACGGCGCACTAATCTATTCACGTAAACAAAAATAAATAAATAACAAGATAAGCTTTCAGAATCAGAAAGGACCTTACGGGGCACAGATATTACCGGGACTTTTTTGTGGGGTAGGGGGTGGGATGGCTCGAAATTTATTATCCCCTCGCACGATATAGCATTTGTCCCGTACGTACTAGCGCCTACACAGTCTGTGGACCAAGTGTCTTTCTTATTGGGCGCCCTTTTACTATTTATTCCCTATTTATAGATATCAATAATTATTTATGGATATCCATAATTCGTTTTACGGATATCTATAATTCGAATTAGGGATATCCATAATTATTTATGGATATCAATAATTATTTATGGATATCCATAATTCGAATTAATGATATCCATAAATCGATATGAATTATGGATATCCATAAATCGAATTATGGATATCCATTATTCGATTTATGGATATCTATAATTCGAATTATGGATCTCCATAAACCAGTCAAATTATGGATATCCATAATTCGGTCCATTTCTTGATATCCATAATATATTTTTTTGATATCCATTATTGAAAATTGTGATATCTATAATTCAGACCTTTGAATGATATCTATAATTAGATTGTAGGTATCCATAAATCTAATTATTGATATCATGAAATATTATTTTAGATATCCAAAATCTCAGAATATTTGATATATTTTAATACAATTTTAATACAATTTTAGATACTTGCGTATATGGATCTTCTAGTCAAAATGTGCCAAGTTTCGAAACTTCAGAACACTTGTGACTCCCAGGGGAGCGATGAACTCTGAATTTTCCCTTTTTCATGGGCTGGAATTCTTAAGGGCACATTGTCAGTCTTGGTATTGTTTGGGCTCACCTTTAGATGCCGGGGCCCAACCTATGTAGCAGGCAAAATCGCCCCCCCCCCAGACACATACCACCACCACCACCCCACAATGGGATGTGTCCAGAGTTAGTGACTGTAAGATGCATACTTGAAGCCATAAGGCCCAAATGATATGTTTGTTTCAGGTTTCAACAAGACAAATGAAACAAACAGCACAACTCACCAAGAGCTACCCTATAAGTTACAAAAAATGCACCACACTCTATTTTAGACATCCTAGTTCTATTTTAATGTCCCCGGTAGCGATAGCGGGGACATAGGCCTATTGTTTTTGCCCTGTCTGTTTGTTGGTTGGTTTGTTGGCTTGTACGTGGACAACTTTAACGTTGACCATAACTTTTGAACCGTTTGAGATAGAGCTTTCATATTTGGCCTGAAGGTTCCTTGTGACAAGACCTTCACATTCATGCAAAAAAAAAAAAAAAAAAAAAAACAAATGACCTGTGACCTTGACCTTGACCTTTGACCTACTTAAAAGAAAAAAATAACATTGGTCATAACTTTTGAACCACTTGGAATACAGCCTTCATATTTAGCATGTATGTTCCTTGTGACAAAAGCTTTATATTCATGCAAAAAAATGACCTGTGACCTTGACCTTGATCTTTGACCTACTTAAAATTTAAAAAAATATAACATTTTGGTCATAACTTTTTAACGGTTTGAGATAGAGCCTTCATATTTTGCATGTAGGTTCCTTGTGACAAGAGCTTTACATCAACTCAAAATTTTTGACCTGTTACCTTAACCTTTGACCTACATAAAAGAAAAAGTTAACATTTGTCTTAACTTTTGAACCGTTTGAGATACAGCCTTCATATTTAGCATGTATGTTCCTTGTGACATAAGCTTTACATTCATGCAAAAAAAATTGACCTGTGACCTTGACCTTGACCTTTGACCTACTTAAAAAAAAAACATTTTGGTCATAACTTTTTAACAGTTTGAGATAGAGCCTTCATATTTTGCATGTAGGTTCCTTGTGACAAGAGCTTTACATTCACTCAAAAAATTTTGACCTGTGACCTTGACCTTTGACCTACATAAAATAAAAAGTTAACATTTGTCTTAACTTTTGAACCGTTCGAGATACAGCCTTCATATTTAGCATGTAGTTTCCTTGTGACAAATGCTTTATATGCATCTGTGGAACTGTTTATAGTTTCATCGATACGGCTGTCGATGAAGTGAAAGTTTGCGGGGTACAGTTGTCGACGTTACAGGGTACGGATGTCGATGTCGATGACTCAACGAGAGTGTAAGGGACAGATTTACTGGAAATTAACCCCAGTTAAACAATAAAATAACTGTTGCATTCTTCGTCAGGCTTTGTGTGTTTGTTTGGACTGGCTGATTGATAATAAACTATCGTTGCTTTGTTTTGTTTGTTTGATCTGAGGTTTAACGTCCCCGTCAACACTGTAAAGGTAATTTTGGAGACGTTTCTTCCAATTTTGTGGGCGAAAACCTGAGTGCCCGGAGAAAAACCACCAGACCTTCCGTTGCAGAGCTTGGCATCTCACATGTGACCAGAGCGAGGCTCGAACCACAGCGGTGAGAGACCTAATGATCAAGAGTCAGCGCTCTTAACCACTAGGCCACGGAGGCCCGTCACCAATGAGATTGGTCATTAGATTTTTAGCTCACCCTAGCCGCAAGCTCAGCAAGTGAGTATACTCATGCCCCGGCATCCGTCGTCGTCCGTTCACATTCTGCAAACATCTCATCCATCACGAAAACACGCAGGCCTATGTAATATTGACCCCCGTTATATGTTGTAAAACTGGGGTTTACAGGCGTATATATTATTTTTCTAATTTCAGCAAAAAACAGATTGTGCGTATTCGTTAGAACCGCCTCGTCGAGGCTATTCTAACGAGTGCCCTCAATCTAAGTTTAGAGCAGAAATAAGCAAAATTCTGTATTTTCATGCGAAAAGTTTCATATTGAGAGGCGTGTTTATGGGGCGCCGTTTTACTATTTATTCCGTATTTATGGATATCCATAATTATTTATGGATATCCATAAATCGATGTGAATTAATGATATACATAAATCGAATAATGGATATTCATCATTCGATTTATTGATATCCATAAATCGAATTATGGATATCCATTATTCGGCTGATTTATGGATATCCATCAATCAAATTATGGATATCCATAAATCGAATTAAAATATGACGTCGTTGATAAGCAGTGGATAACGTCGTGTAATAAAAATCGTATGACCACACGTGTAATAACACTTTGGCGGGATTAAGTAACGTATGACCACGTCCATGTCAACAATGCATTTTTCTAAGAAAACTTGTCAAATTTAAAGGCGATAAAATCCAATTTAAAGTAGTCATATGATAAAGAGAATCTTACACTCGTGGTCATTTCATATGAAATTTATGAAACTCGCCGAAGGCTCGTTTCATAAATTTCATATGAAATGACCACTCGTGTAAGATCCTCTATTTATGAATATCCATATGGATATCATTAATTTAGATCGAATATGGATATCCATTAATCGAATTATGGATATCCTTAATTCGAATTATGGATATCCATTATTCGGCTGATTTATGGATATCCATAAATCGAATTATGGATATCCATAATTCTCCTCTGCAAATAAACCTAATGAAGAATGACTGCTCCCTTTGCAAAAAAAAAATAAAATAAAATAAATAAATAACTTGACTATTCGCGTCAGATTTCCGATTTAGGTGTGTAATAAAAGCCGGGATGGAAGTGGAGGTATTGTCGGGTAGGTTTAGTGGTAGCCTATGGTGTGAGAGAGATATGTTTTGTTTGATTTGAGGTTTAACGTCCCGTTCAATGTTATTTAGGGCATTTTGGAGACGTTGCTTCCAGTTATGTTGGCCATTAAGCCTTCATTGAGATTAAATGAGATCTCAATCCCGCCGGCTTCGGCAGCTCAGTCGGATGCGCGTCTGACTGGTGATCAGGAGGAAGCGGGTTCGATACCTGCCGGGATCGGCAACATTCTTTCGTGGAGATTGATCGTGGAATATTTTCTACAGTCATTCTCTCCCTTCCGCTGATTCAAGAAGGGCAGTTGTCAGTTTCTAGCGAAAGAATGTGCACTGTACTGGTTAACTGCTTACGCATAAGCCTGTCCAGGAAAAGTGTGGATAAGTAAACTGACCGGCTCAAAAATGACCTAAATTAGTGTTGACTGCCGTTAAACTCAAATACAAACAAACAAACAAACATCTCAATCCCTGTCGCCCATTGACTCGCACGACTTTGTTTGGACAGACTTAGACCTTCTAAACGATTTACCAGTACTCTCAGCTCATGCAGCCAAATATATTTCTCCAAGCCCCAATGGGCGGGGGCCAGGAGATATATCTGAATCTGCTTGGTACTCCATACATCTCAAGTAGAGTATTTGTTTGTTTGATTTGAGATTTAACGTCCCCGTCAACTCTGTAAAGGTCATTTTTGGAGACGTTGCTTCCAATTTTGTGGGACTTTTATCCGATCTTGAGATGAAATGACATCTCAAGCCCTGCCGCCCAAATGAACCAATAGGGTTTATTAACATGGACGGGCCGACTCGTACCGCTTTGCCTGGGCAGGCTTAGATCCTCTAAGCGGTTTACTCGTGTGCGGGTCGGTTTCAGCTCTGCGTGGAAGCATCATGCAGCCCATCTATTTCTTCAAGCTCCGATGGGCGGGGGCCGTCAAATAGAGTGTTATATGGATATATGTTAATACTATATATAACGACCATGTGCATTTTTCTCCAGAAAGCATGCACGGATTACCTGTTTTGATCATTATAATCTTACGTCCGATTAGGTGCGCAGTCTTCATAGAGGTGATTCCAGAGGGACCGGATGCGTTGGCCGGAATTTCCAGATCTTACGGCTGGTTCTGATATTTAACTGCACACATGGCGGGCGTTCAGCGTATGCCGTCCGTTGCTTTGGAAGCCTTACGGACTAAAAAGGCTGCACGGCAGATAGGTCCCTTTGACCGGCCATCATCTTCCAGCGATGATGAAGATCTTGAAGATTTTGAAGATTTTTACAATAAACAATCACGTGTTTTAGGGAGAAATCATTAAACCAAAAGCTTTGACGGTGATTTATGGATATCCATAATTCGAATTATGGATATCCATAAATCGATCTGAATAAATGATATCCATTAATCGAATTATGGATATCCATAATTCGATTTATGGATATCCATAATTCGAATTATGGATATCCATTATTCGGCTGATTTATGGATATCCATAAATCGAATTATTGATATCCATAATTCGATTTATGGATATCTATAAATACGGATTAAATAGTAAAACGGCGCCCCATACGTGTTTTCGTTATGTCTGAAAACCGATTGGCCTATCAAAGCCAATATGTTTTGAACCTCTTTGGGTAGGGGGAACGCTAGTTTGTTCGCGGCATCTGGGTCACATGACCAAGATGGCTACCACACTCATATATGGTTAAACCATTGAAAAGCTTCTCTAGGACCAGTCAAGAAACTTTGTATGTTACAGATAGGACTCCAGCACATCATTATTTGTTCAAATGATGATCTTAGGATTACCCCGAACTTATCTCCAGACACGGTCAAATTTTACAACCTATCCTTTTCTATTGGAAAAATTAAAATTTTCAGAAACAATTACAGCCAATGAAAGTTGGTAGGCAACTAATTGAGATTCTTCACATGTGTGTGGATTTGGTGAGTGAGTGTTTGCGTTTTACGTCCCACCAACAACTAAGGTCATATGGAGACGGGACCTCGGTTTAAAGACTCATCCGAAAGTCCGGAGAAGCCAGGGATCGATCCTACGACCCCTAGTTTACAAGGCGAGTAGCGTAACCACTACACCACGGAGGCTTCTGTGTGGATTTGGTACCGATTCCTCACATGTGTGAAGTATTGGTATCATTATACTCTTGTGTGAGAAATTGGTACCAATTCTTCTCATGTGTGAGGAATCGGTACCAGTTCTTTACATGTAAGACACGTGTAATAGTAATTGGTACAAATTCTCCACACCCCATAAACACAGGTCACAGGTGTGACGAATACTTACCATATCTTTACACGTCAGACATTGTCAACGAATTCTTCACATGTGTGAGGAATTGATACCAATTCTTCACACCCTATAAAAAGTCGCACTAGTTTTTCACAGGTGTGACGAATACTTACCAATTCTTTATACGTCAGAAAATTCAGACATAAAATTTTTTCGAAATTGACCATATGTAAAGGGTGTGAAATTTACGAAATGAGAAATTTACGGTTCAACAAAACCATCCCTAGACATATTGGAAGTGTTGGTGGTGACAGTGACGCAGGTGTGTGGCAAGGTATACTGTCTTCTTCTTCTTCTTCTTCTTCTTCTTCTTCTTCTTCTTCTTCTTCTTCTTCTTCTTCTTCTTCTTCTTCTTCTTTATTAAATCATATTATGCCGATTACTAAATTTCGTTTAAATATACACGTGTAGCTTTTTAAACAATCTTAGAAAGCCTTCCGTAGACAAGTTATAGGATATAGCGGTCTTGAACAGTTCTGCGTTGTTATATCCAGGGTCCGACACTGGCTGCAAAACTGCATCTGGTGAGGGAATCAAGACGACCATACTGACATTGACCACCCGTCAGCATTTGTATACCCACAATTCCAAACAACTTATTAGAAACCATATTACCGCTGATAGGTGACTTTTGTTTCAATTACAGCTAAGCACGGGACATGTCAAGACATTGCCCAGTGAAAACCAACGTGTCATCCCCGTTAGGAATGGCAAAAAGTCTGTTCTAATATCAACATAGACAACTGATAAACTATCTTAACATGTCGGTACAGGTTATCTGGTTATGTTTGTTTGTTTGAGGGAGGTTTAACGTTCCCGTCAACACTATTTGGGTCATTTTGGAGACGCTGCTTTCAATATTGTGGGACTTTTACCCGACATTGAGATAAAATGTTATTATATGCACGGACGGTCCAACTCGCACCACTTTGCCTGGGCAGGCAAAGACCCACTAAGCGGTTTACCGCTACTCATGTACATTCGATTTCTGCTCAGCGTTAACCATTTATTCCTCCTTTACTTAAATATGCACTTGCGCACACATAACAAACGCAAAATCAAAGCACTAAGAGTACTGGTGGGTCGATTGTCGCTGACTATAGGTCGGACAAGTCCTGGACTGTGATTTAAACTGCTTAATTTACCCTTGAAATCCGATTTTAAGTATATGACGTAGATCTTGATCAGACGCCGCATTCTGTGGCGACTGGTCTGGGTCTTCACTGTTTGCCAAGCCCAACCTATGATTCCAAGATAACCCTCTTACACAACACTCTGCCCTCAGTCACTGCAACTGTTTTCTATAAAAAAAGTTATTCGGAAAAGCCTGTGATAGTCACGTGGACTGAAGAGCTTTTCTGCTAAGGAATTTTGGGTAGTCGGAAAAGGAGCTCATCACGAAAACGCGCCTATATAATTTTGACCCCCTTGAACCCAACTTTTATATAGTGAAACTGGGATTTACAGGGGTAAACCTTATTTTTCATATTTCTGCTCATATACATAGATTCTGGGTACTTGTTAGAACCGCGCGTTCACACAATCTATTTTTGAGCAGAAATATAAAAAGTATCCGATATTTTTTTTTCTGAAAATTTTCATTTTTGTTTCTAGGGTAAAATTTTCAATTTATTTTAATAGGCATGTTTTCGTAATGTCTGCTGATCAACCCTACTGTTTGTCATGGCATTTGTTGAGAAATATTTGTCTCTGCACATGTGCTTGAAGTTCTGAGCTCAAAACCTAAACAACGGGCCTCTGTGGCCTAGTGGTTACGAGCGCTGACTCTTGATCATTAGGTCTCTCACCGCTGTGGTTCGAGCCTCGCTCGGGTCACATGTGAGACGCCAAGTTCTGCAACGGAAGGTCATGTGGTTTTTCTCCGGGTACTCCGGTTTTCGCCAACCTCTGATTTACGATCGGCTCGATATGAGTGAAATAATCTTGAAAGGGCCGTAAAACCAAAACCAAAAACAAAAAAAAAAAAAAAAAAAACCTAAACATGAATGTAAATATTGACGTAGTCAATATTCAATTTCGTTATGGCCCTTTCAAACCAGTTTGAAATGTTTAAGCATTTAAACTTCAAGCGCCTGTGATCTTTCCGACATCATTTTTCAAGAGCATTTGCACAGGTTTACAACATTTTTTTGCAGTTTAATTTCAGTCTGATTTGGCATTTACATGTTCAAGTTTTTACATCAGTGACCAGCCTTGTAGCCTGTTGTGTAAACTAAATATGGGAGAGTTATGGATGGAGTTATTCTTGGTGATTGTTGCGACTTTAAGACACCAGTTCGCACAAAACATACATTTTACTTCATGGCTCCCAGTGAAATCTGCCTAGATTTCAGTAATACATGTATTTTAACAGCAGTACATAAAATGTAGTCTTTATATTTCGTCGACAGCCGAATCAATCAGACTAGGATACCATCGACGGTCGTATTTCTAATAATCGACATCCGTATCCCGACATTTTTCAAAGGTCTATAAAAACTCCCAGAGTGCATGAGTTATGTCAAACCCATATGTACCGAACAGTATTTAGGTAAAAACTCAATTATGCAACATTGAGATTGCAATATGCAATTTTGATATTCTGTTATGATTTATTCAGTTACAATTGTGCAACACTGCATTATGATATTCATTTTTGTAGTCTGCTTTTGGAATTTGTGTAGTTTTCTTTCTGTTTCACGTCCTATTTTGCAACTTGAAATTCCGCTTAGAACTGCTTCTTCTAGTTCCCATTATTCTCGTTCAGTGGCGCTGTGATCGTTCTTTCGTACCGTTCCCGTAAACGTCCGCCTGTATTCGGCAGATACCCAAAAAAATCTGCAAGCGTATTGGTGACGAAATGAGAGAACTATACTTTTGGCATAAAACGGACGATTTGGGGACACTACACCCTTCCCGATAAAATCATTTACACATAATTTTTATTTTATATGTCAGACCAGGAATCTGCTTTGCTTGGTTTGTTTTGTGTCCAAGTTTTATCTAAATATATCGCAAATGTGTTCAGGCCATTGCACCTCTAAAATATAAATTTGTTGTAAATACGTATACTAATTTTGTATGGCTCAGAAAGGCACCTGTCCAAATCGTGTAGACCTTTGTGAGACTGCTCCTTAATGATCACCTGAAAGCAAACATGGTTACAACTCTCTTTCGTGAAAATGCTTTGAGATGAACTATCTAACATTTATTTCTGATTTAGAGCATATCCAACGGAATTTCTCAAACTAGGCATTTTGGTTCTGTTTGATTTGATGTTTTAACGTCACCGTCAACACAATATAGGTCATTTTGGAGACGTTGCTTCCACTTTTGTGGGACTTTTACCCGACACTGAGATGAAATGACATATCAAAGCCATGTCGCCCAATGAAACAAATAGGGTTTGTAAGCGCCGCTTTGGCTCGGTAGACTTAGATCCTCTAAGCGGTTTCAGACCAGTACTGGTGTGCGGGTCGGTTTCAGTTCATGCAGCCCATCTATTTCTTCAAGCCCCGAAGGCCGGGGGTCTGATTCCCTGTTTATTTTGTCACATGTTTATATAGATGTTCGTAACTGTTTGTGTTAAATGCATTCATTAATTTATAAGAAAATAGAAAACTATCTGACTTTTTATACTAGATTTTTGGCTTCAAGTGACAAAACGCAAAGGTTTCCACTTTTTTGACAAAACACAACGCGAAGCAAATTCTTTCATACCGGAGTGCAGGTGGAAAACCCGCACCTGCTACAATGTAACATATCAAGCGCTGGAAGCCTCTGTGGTGTTGTGGTTATGCTACTCGCCTCATTAACCAGGGATCGCAGGATCGACCCCGGGCTTCTCCAGAATTTCGGATGAGTCTTTAAACCCAGGTCCCATCTCCGTATGACCTTAGCTGTTGGTGAGACGTAAAACTAAAAACGCACTCACATACCAAGCGCATCCCACCATTAAACACATCTTTATAATTCTGACCCCCCCCCCCACACACACACACACACACACACACACACACACACACTTGATCCCCACTTTTATAGAGTAAAACTGGGATTTACAGGAGTAAACATTATTTTTCTCATTTCTACTCCAAAAAATAGATTGTGGGTACTCGTTAGAACCGCATCGAAGAGGCGCTTCTAACGTGTACCCAAAATGTATATTTTAAGCAACAGTCAGAAAAATATCATCACGACTTTTCATCTTACAATTTTGTTGTTGTATTTTTCGGCGGTAAAATGTACAAATCTAATGCATCAAAAACATTTTTTTTTCTAGATTTTGTACACTTTAATAATAAGTGAATAAATAAATAAATAATGTCGTTAAGTTCCGCCAGGTAAACCTGGGTACGCTGTACGCGGTCTAACTGTAATAAAACAAGAAGAAAAAACAAGAGGACCAAGCTTGGTCCTGTATCGCTCACCTGAGCTAACAGATTCAAAGTTTAAGGAAGTGCCAACCTTTACTGAAGGCTTTATGGGAGGACATGGTGATGACAGGGTAAGCATTTTCTGAAAATCAAGTAGAATTTAACTCTATGATAAACAGGCTGACCTCACCGGTTTTCAAACTCATTCAAGCTTTTATTCCTGACCTGCTAAGAAGATCCGATCTAAACTGAAGTGGCTATGGTGATGACAAGTTCAAAAACAAGAGTTTTCAAACTCCTCCAAGCTTTCTGCCGGACTTCCTTGTTCGTAAGTTTCATGAAGATCCGTTCAAAACTAAAGCAGCAGTGATAACAATGTCAAAAATAGGCATTTTCAGCAATCAAAGGCACGTCACTCTATGATAAATGTGCCGACTTGGCCTGTATTCGAACTCACCTGAGGTTTTATTCCCAGCCACCTTACATGTAAGTTTCAGAAAGATCCGATCAGACTTGGCCAGTATTCAAACTCATCCAAGATTTTATTCCCAGCCACCTCACGTATAAGTTTCAGAAAGATCCGATCAAAACTGAAGGGGCTACGGTGATGACAAGGTCAAAATTTGGCATTTTTAGCAATCAAAGGGATGTTACTCTAAAATAAATGAGCCGACTTGGCCAGTTTTCGAACTCATCCGAGGTTTCATCCCCAGCCACCTTACATATAAGTTTCAGAAAAATCCGATCAAAACTGAAGGGGCTACGGTAATGACAAGGTCAAAAATCAACATTTTCAGCCATCAAAGGGACAGAACTCTACGATAAATGGGCTGGCTTTGCCTGTTTTCGAACTCATCCAAGATTTTATCCCCAGCCACCTTACATATAAGTTTCAGAAAGATCCGATCAAAACTGAAGGGGCTATGGTGATGACAAGGTCAAAAAATCGGCATTTTCAGCAATCAAAGGGACGTAAATCAATGATAAATGGGCCAACTTGGCCGGTATTCAAACTCATCCTAGGTTTTATCTCCAGTCACCTTACATATAGGTTTCAGAAAGATTCGATCAAAACTGAAGGGGCTACGGTGATGACAAGGTAAAAAATCGACATTTTCAGCCATCGAAGGGACATAACTATATAGTTAATGGGGCAACTTGGCCGGTTTTCGAACTCATCCGAGGTTTTATCCCCAGCCACCTTACATATAAGTTTCAGAAAGATCCGATCAAAACTGAAGGGGCTACAGTGTTGACAAGGTCAAAAATCAACATTTTCAGCAATCAAAGGGACCTAACTCTATGATAAATAGGCCACCTTTGCCGGTATGCGAACTCATCCGAGGCTTTATCCCCAGCCACCTTGCATATTAGTTTCAGAAAGATCCGATCAAAACTCAAAGGGCTACGGTGATGGCAAGATCAAAAGACGGCAATTTCAGCAATCAAAGGGACGTTACTCTGTGATAAATGGACCAACTTGGCTGGTTTTCGAACTCATCCGAGATTTTATCCCCAGCCACTTTACATATAAGTTTCAGAAAGATTCGATCAAAACTGAAAGGGCTACAGTGATGACAAGGTCAAAAATCAGCATTTTCAGCCATCAAAGGGACGTTACTCTACGATAAAAGGGCCGACTTGGTCGGTTTTCGAACTCATCCGAGATTTTATCCACAGCCACCTTACATATAAGTTTCAGAAAGATCCGATCAAAACTGAAGGGGCTACAGTGATGACAATGTCAAAAATGGCATTTTCAGCAATCAAAGGGACGTAACTCTATGATAAACCAGCGGACTAGGCCGGTTTTCAAACTCATCCGAGGTTTTATCCCCAGCCACATTACATATAAGTTTCAGAAAGATCCGATCAAAACTGAAGGGGCTACGGTGATGACAAGGTCGAAAATGGGCATTTTCAGCAATCAAAGGGACGTAACTCTATGATAAATGGGCCGACTTGGCCGGTTTTCGAACTCATCCGAGTTTTTATCCCCAGTCACCTTACATATAAGTTTCAGAAAGAACCGATCAAAACTGTAGGCGCTACGGTGATGACAAGCATTTTCCCATAGTAAGTCTATGGGACCTTGTGGTTGCCATAGGAACAAAAGTTTTAGAGCGATTTCAAAAAAAAGTTTATGTCATCAATGCCCCACCAGAGGCATACTACAGGTGAGAAATGATTGAGATCAGCCTGCAGGATACAGAGATATAGCTGCTCAAAAGTGTGGACGGACGGACGACGGACGACGGAGGACCCACTATACTATAAGCTCCCCTGGAGCCTTCGGCCCAGGTGAGCTAAAAAACTTTGGCGTAGACCTAATACATGGAAAAACATGTAAGTACAAAATGGTTTGGATTCAGCCACTCCATTTGTCAAACTGTTACATGTAGAACTTGAAGAAATATGTAGTAGGCTGGTTAAGACAGTCGCGACACTAGCTCAGCAAGGTTTTGCTGGCTGAAGACAGACGGACGGACGAACTGACAGACGACCAGCTAATATTTTTGCGTTGTGATTCTGTTGGATGAAAGCCATCATGCCCAAGTCTAACTTATGACGACAGACGGACATATGAATAGGACAGCTGTCATTGTGACCACAGGTCCGTTTCTATGGTTGTGGGTCGGGGCTGAGAATGAGTAAATAATGTTCACATTAGTGACGTTGAAGTATTTACATCAGAGTAACAATGGGAATTGAGGCACTGGTTGTTGTTTACCAGTTTCCCCGTATGGTTAGCTGGTAAGGTCCCAGGGAACGAATCCGTGCCCGCGAACAAGGAGACCATAGCACGGTTACGTATTGTATTGTATTGTAAAGTTTTAGCATTTTACGTCCGCTACGGTCAGGCGCGTTAGCATTACCCCACAACAGGACGTAAAGTTTAAGTGCTTCTGGGCTGCAAATCGCGGTAGAGTTCAGCGGTGTGTCAATCGTGCTGATCTACCAGTGCCCTTTCCCTAATTATCCTAAGTAAATTGCCTGAGCTGACGTATACATACTTCTATAATATCCAAACATTTGAGTTTTGAGTGAGGTTGCAATTAATACGTATTATCTTTATAAGTAACACCTCAGAAGGATCAGATTTATGAAAATTGTATGAATTAATCAATTTTAACAATCTATGCTCATTTCAAATCCATGGATTCGGCACAAACTAATCCCTTATGGTAATTTATTTTAGTAAATATTCAACGATAGAGTATTTTCCCCTTCATCAAACAAGTATTAACTTTTAAATAAAAATCCTGTTTCTCATAAATATATAAATAAGGAACTGTAAAATTTATTTTAAAGATGCAAACGTACACATTATTGTAAATATCCGAATTATTATATAGCTGGATAAAATTTATCGCTGCTGGCTTGAATTTGGCCCCTGGAAAAGCGAATGCGATCTTCTCAAACGGACGCTTGTCATCGGAAAAAAATACGGCAAAACCACGGACATTACCGAACGTTACCGTCACCTCAATGACTGGTACCCCGTCTAACCACAGCAGAATCGAAACTGAATATTGCAAAATAGGACGTCCAAATGCCATATTTAAATACAAAGGTCTCAAATTAGAATGTGCATGTTGCATATTCGAATAAAGTAGTAAGATATGGAAAGGTTCATAATGCAAAGTGCGGTTTCAACAATTCATTTTGTAATTGCACATTGCATAATTGAGTTTTTACCTTAATACTGTTCCATAAACCCACGTTGTTAGTGAAGCGTAAACGGTAAATAAAATATATATGGTGTTTTATTGCTTTCCTACTTTTCATAAAGCATTAGATATATGATATTCTGTGAAAACTGATTTTTTTTCGAAACGGAACCGGTATTTTATAGTGTTTTTCAGACTCACGACTCTCTATAAGTGAACAGACAATTAACAGCTTGTCTCTTCAAAACTCCGACATCGTTTATAAATGTTTAAACTACCGTTTCCGCCTCTCCAAGTGCATCAAAATCGAAGACCCTCCTCTGTCGACATCCGTACTGCTCGGTCGAAAACCGTATTTCTCGGTCGACAGCAGCTTTACACAGTACCGGCTCGGTCGACAACACAGTATAGAAAATGGTATTACCCCCGTGGTTTTAGGTAAATCGCCTTCAGTTTGGATTTTATATTGGGCGATATAGTTTTACTGAGGATCGTACAACATCATATTTACCACTTGGCCACGACACATTGTACTAGTACTAATCTTCCATGTGGCCCTCTTTTCCTGGGTAGGAACCAGTACTAAGCAATGTGGATAAAGTTTCTTGCTCAAGGTAACAACACGTGGCCCTTGTGAGGATCGAACCGGCTACCTTTCGATCTCAAATCTGATGCTTTACCACTGCACAACAGCACTCCACTTTTTCGTAAAGATAGCTTGAACGGTTTTCAAGTTATAGAGCGGACACGATTTTGTGACGGATGGACTGACAGACAGACGCCCGAGGAAAAATCAATTTGTCTCCCCGAAACAAAATTTCGGGGGAGAGACATAACTATTCAGCAGGATGAGGGATTAATGACATATTTACAGAACTGTGCCCCGCCCTTGAAAAATTATGGATATCAATAAATCAAATAATTGATATCCATAATTTGAATTATATATAGATGTCAATAATTCTAATTGATTTATTGATATCTTAAATCTCAATTATTGACATCAATTAATCTATTTATGGATATCATTTATTCAGATTGTAGATATCATTTATTCAGCCAATTAAATGATATAAAAAATTCTGATTATTGATATCATTATATAGAATTAATGATATCAACAATTCATAATACTGATATCTATAAATTCTTTAGCTATTTAGATATCTTAAATTTAAATAAATGATATCAATTATTCGAATAATAAATATCAATAATTTGGCCCATTTATTGATATCAATAAGTCTAATTATGGATATCTTTAAATAATATGTGCATTTATACTTGAGTCTCCGTGGTGAAATTTGAATATCACTAATTCCAATAATGGATATCAATAAATAAATCAGATTTATAGATATCATTTATCCTATATATGGATATCAATAATTCAAATTTATGATATCAATAATTCAAATGATTTCTGGATATCCTTAATTCAAATTTTGATATCTATAATTCGACTTTATGACATCAATAATTGGAATTAATGATATCAATAAATAGGACTGAATTATTGATATCTATTATTCGATTAAAAGATATCAATAATTGGAATTATGGATATCTATAATTTGAATTATAGATATCAATAATTGCGCTGAATTATTCATATCATTAAATCGAAATATGGATATCCATAATTCGAATTATATTTATAAATAGAAACTGTATCCCACAACTATACTATCCTAAAAGTTTATAAATTATGGTCTGGCCAGATTTGAACAGAGTGCACCAGATTTGAACAGCGTGCGTGAGGTGGGGAGTAAGGCAAAATGTGGGACGGGGCGTACTCTGAATTTTCCTTTTTACATGGGCTGGGAACATTTTCATTGTTTAGATTTTCATTTTCGAGTGTTTCTTTGGGTTTTAGAGAAAAAGATTTTTAGGTCACGGCCGTTTAGCCAGTTACATTACGAAAACATGCCTATATATAATTTTGACCCCCTTGAACCCCACTTTTATATAGTAAAACTGGGGTTTGCAGGGGTATACATTATTTTTCTTATTTCTGCTCAAAACATAGATTGTGGATACTCGTTAGAAGGCGAGGCGGTTCTAACGAGTATCCACAATCTATATTTTTGAGCAGCCTCAGTTCTAACGTGTACCCACATTCTATGTTTTTGAGCAGAAATTAGAATCAAAGTACTGAAAGTACTGAGAGGCGGGCGAGTAATGTCATCTATTTACAACGCTCTTTAGTTAAAAATTGAAAAAAAAAATAATGACAAAAGTCTTTTTACGCTCTAGTCACACGTAATTGCTCTTGAATTTATCATTGAGTGTTTTTATCTTCAAACGGGCTTTTTCAATAAAAGACCACAGACACGATGCAGTACGGAATCCGGGAAGGGACATGATTTTTTATTTTTATTATGTTGTGCGAACAAGATAATAGCTTGAGCGGACAAGATATTATCTTGTTCGGACAACAAATTATCTTGTGCGGACAAGATATTATCTTGTTCGGACAAAATATTATCTTTTCGCACAAGATATTTTCTTGTGCGGACAACATAATATCTTGTGCAGACAAGATATTATCTTGTGCGGACAACATAATATCTTGTTCGCACAACAGATTATCTTGTGCAGACAAGCTATTAAGTTGTGCGAACAAGATATTATCTTGTCTGCACAACATAGATCTTGTGCGGACAAGATAATATCTTGTGCGCACAAGATAATATCTTGTCCACACAAGATATTATCTTGTTCGCACAACTTAATATCTTGTCCGCACAAGATAATATGTTGTTCAAACAAGATAAAATCTTGTCCGCACAAGATAATATCTTGTTCGCACAACTTCTCAAGATCTATGTTGTGCAAACAAGATAATATCTTGTCCGCACAAGATATTAAGTTGTGCAAACAAGATATTATCTTGTCCGCACAAGATAATATTTTGTCCGCACAACATAAATTATGTTGTCCGCACAAGATAACATCTTGCCCGCACAACATATTATCTTGTGCGCACAAGATAATATCTTGTTCGCACAACTTAATATCTTGTTCGCACAACATATTAAATTTTTTTGTCCCTTCCCGGGTTCCGTAATGCAGGCCTCCAAGAAGTTGACTCTTTTTCCTAGCTGGAAGAAACTGTTTTTTTTTTATTTATTTATTTTCATGCACCTTCCTGTTTCTGAGTTACTTTCCACCAACTTTGCTGGCGATCACAATGTTTGTTTGTTTGATTTGAGGTTTAACGTCCCTGTCAACTTTGTATAGGTCATTTTTGAGACGCTGCTTCCAATTGTGTGGGACTTCTACCTGACATTGAGATGAAATGACTTCTCAAGCCCTGTCGCCCAATGAAACCAATAGGGTTTTATAAGCATGGACGGTCCGACTCGCACCGCTTTACCTGGGCAGGTTTAGGACCTCCAAGCTGTTTCCCAATACTCGTGTGCGCTACGTGGAACCATCATGCAGCCTATCTATTTCTTCAAGCCTCGATGGACGGGGGCGGCTGACGATCACATACACTGAGGACAACCTACAAATTATCATTCTGTGTATTGAAAACATCAGATATTTCACTCGTGCATCGCACTCGTGATAATACTGATGTTTTCAACACATTCGTATTCCGCTGCATTTGATCACTGAGTCGGAGCAAACTTTATTTATACAACTTTATGTTTCCAAATAAAATCAAAATGCTGAGGGAGGCCGATTGATTTATTGGGCCAAATTATTCTGTAGTGTCTAGATCCCAAATGGTTTAACTGGCTTAGTCGAAAAGGGAGACATACCAAACAAATAAATAAAATAAAATAAAATAAATAAATAAATAAACGAGCCTGTTCATTTTTGTTTTTCATGCTCGAGATAACCTGTGCACTTAGTTAAATAAAGTTCTGTTCTGTTCCCCCTCTGTAAAAATGTCTAAGCCTAACGGACACGCCTCCCATTTCCTTTGGAAGTGGGAACATAAAAAGACGCAAAAGAAGTAAAAAAAAAAGTTTTGCTTAAACCATGTCAGTCGTTTGACCCTTTTATTTCTGCATTTTAAATTAATAGTGTATGCCTCGATCAGATACTGCGTTTTATGAACTTCAACTTTGACTGATGCAGCTTATTTGCCCATCAGTGCCAAGCGTCCCTTTACTGGGGCATTCGAAAACTCTGAAGACCCTGATTACAGGCCACAAAATGTGGCATCTGATCAGGACCTTCATCATTTGCTTAAAGCACGGAACTTCATGTAAACTCACAGCGAATAAAAATTCTATTTTAAAATTACACATGTAATTAGACCTCTCCAAAGCGGTCGGAATACTATGTTTGATGTCGATCAGTACAGAGAAGCGTGTCAACCCTTTCAACCCTGTACATCGCTGCAGATACCGATTCAGATACAGATACCGATCGATACAAACCTTATAGATCCAGATCAGACGGCATGTGACAAGCAGCATCTTCAGACTCTACACCGTTTGCCAGCTGTCAATGACTTGAACAAAACACCTTTCTATAAGAATTGGTACACTGAATATCAAAGCTAGAAGGGTTCTGTTCAAAAACTGAGGGATGAAAGGGAATGAATTCCAACATAAACAGCAACGGTGTAGAAAAATAGTGCCGGATTTTTTTTACTCAGCTTTCAGCGCATTTTTTTCATGAAATCTAATAAACAGGTCTATTTTTACAAACATTATTCATTTTTCAAACAGTCTGGTCGAACTTGATAGGATTCATTGCGTGTACTGCTTTTTCATATTTATATAGATATGTATTTAGTTTTTTTTTCTTTTTTTGAGCGGAGGACTACAAGAAGGAATGTCTAAAGAGGTGCACAAAATCTGATGTACGAGGTGTACGGTGACTATAGACGGGCTAACGCCCGCCTAAAAATATCACATTTTTCATCTGAAATTTTCATTTTTCGGTGGTAAAATTCACAATGTATTTGTATAGGCGTGTTTTCATAATGTTGAATTCTGGGGGTACATTGTCAGTCTTGGTATAATTTGGTCGCCATTAGATGCCGGGTCCCAGCTTGTGCAGCAGGCAAAAATAAGAGTGCCATCCACCGACCCCACTATGCGATGTGATCATATATAGTTATCGACTGCAAGATGCATACCTGAAGCCATAAGACCCAAAGGCTATATGAATGTTTGTTTGATTTGAGGTTTAACGTCCCCATCAACACTGTATAGTTCATTTTGGAGCCATTGCTTCCAATTTTGTGGGATGTTTACCCGACATTGAGATGAAATGACATCTCAAGCCCTGTCGCCCAATTAAACCAACTGGATTTATAAGCATGGACGGTCTGACTCAACCCGCTTTGCTTGGACAGGCTAAGACCCTCTAAGCGGTTTAACAGTGCTCGTGTGTGGTAGGATTCAGTTCTGCGTGGAAGCATCATGCAGCCCATCTATTTCTTCAAGCCCCGATGGGCGGGGGCAGTATATGAAGGTTTCAGGTTTCAACCTGACAAATGAAACAAACAGCAGAACTCATCAAGAGCTCTACCATGTGGCAAAAGGGCCTATCATTTACAAAAATGTACCACAGCATATGTTAGACACCCTTATTCTAATTATTTAGCGACCCCCGCCAAATGTGGCTTGGAGAAATAGACTGGGCTACCTCATGTTTCCTCGCAGAGGTAAAACCGACCGCACATGAGTACCGATAAACCAATTAGAGTGTCTCAGTCTGCAGAGGCAATTTGTGGGGCCAGTCGGACCGTCCCTGCATATAAACCCTTTTGGTTTGTTTTGGCATGCGGGGCTTGAGAAGTCATTTCATCTCAATGTCGAGTAAAAGTCCCATAAAATTGGAAGCAGTGTCTCAAACAAGTGTTGAGGGGGTGTAAAACCTCAACTCATACAAACAAATCTAATTATTGACATCCAAAAATCGGATGGCATATGAGATAGCAATATAAATATACAACTTATTTTTTATATCAATAATTCTTTACATTTTAGATATCTATAAACTGAAATATAGATATCATTAATTATAATTATAGATATCTATAATTTGATTTTAGTTATCTATATATGCAACGGAATAATGGATATCATAAACCAAATTTATAGATATCAAGAAGTATATATATATAACATCATTGATTACATTTTATGATATAAAAAATACTGATAATTATATATATCAATAATGTTTATTATAGATATCTACAATTTGATTTATAGATATCTATCATTTGAATATAGATATCTATGATAAAATTTTAGATATCTCGAAATTGTATTAAATAGTAAAACGGCACCCCATATGATTCGAATTATGGATATCCATAAATCAGCGGAATAATGGATAGCCATAATTCGAATTATGGATATTCATAAATCGCTCTGAATTTATGTTATCCATAAATCGAATTATGGATATCCATAATTCGATTTATGGATATCAATTATTCGGCTGATTTATGGATATCCATAAATCGAATTATGGATATCTATAAATATGGATTAAATAGTAAAACAGTACCTCATACTTTCTAGCCTCTGAAATCAAGTGTGATGAATAGTGATAATGATGTTCTTATTGCAGCCCTTACCAGAATAATTGACTTTATTACATTTCTAACAATGAATTACCTATTTTTCTCGGTGAAAAAAAAAAAAACAACAACAAAAAACGATAAGCGTTCAATAGTGAATTATTTTATTTCTTCGTTTCGAACGTTTTGACGTCATAATTGCTAGGTGACGTTGCTGACGTCGTTGGTAACAACAATAACAAACCTTGACGTTTGGCGGAAAATCTGATAAATCACAGAAATCAGACTTCAATTTTCGCGTCCATTTGTCGCTTTTGAGGAGAGACCTGCAACACGAAGATAAAGTATTATTTTCTTGAAACTACAGTTCTAATTTCATGACATTTGTGCATCTGTATTTCAAGGACAGGATGATATTTGCATTGAAATGAAAACAAGATGGCGATTGATTTTCAAAATAAACCACGCCTCCTGAAATCCATACCCTGACTCCAACTATTTTGGTTGGAAATCAGAATGGTTGAATTTGAAAACTCAAAGGTAAAATATGAATGGGAATGTAATAAACAGTTTATTTTGTTGTTTTGATTGACTACGGAGAAATAATTCACTCGTGTTCTAAAGCTTTCGTGTTAAAAAACTCGTTCGCTATCGCTCACTCGTTTTTTTACTCGGAAGCCTTAGAACACGTGAGAATTATTTCACCGTAATCGATTAAAACTCTATTTACTGTTGAACCACATCTGTGTAATCACCAACAACAGGTAGTATATTCCAACGGCTGGTGGATAGGCCTAATTTGAATATAGAGTGATACACAGCAGTCTGAAGTTTAAATACAGAACTCGTGGTTCCATTTTATAGGTAAACGATGTCGATAAGATAATGGTGTTTTACCATGTTTACACAGAAATAAAGGTGAAAAGCGGTCTTTGCCACAAGTCACTCTGATCAGCAGGTTTTTTTATTACAATGGCAATGGTTTATTTTTAACAAAAACTCCCTGCGACAAAAACGATTTTTATACCTGTTAAAAAGGAAAACCAGGATATTTTTTTCATTTATTATGCTCAAAACATAGATACATCAAAGCGTTCCTAACAAGTGCCCACAATCTATGTTTTAGAGCAGAAATAAGAAAAAAACAAAAAACAAAAAAAAAAACAAAAACGAGATGTGTTATTTGATGCTGAATAGTGTAATTTCTTTAGGCGCTATCTGACAAACAACCTGTCTACATGTGCTATTGAATGAAATTGAATAGAAATCGACAAGATTGTTACAATGGGCAGTCTTCTTTTGTTTGATTTGTATATTTCAGTCCCATTGGGCCTCGTGCACACTGATATTGATGGGTCTCATTGAATTAAACAACGTCGCAGCATCGTCAATGCAACGTTATCATGTTGCAGCGATGTTGATATGTCAACGGCAATGCATTGCCATGAAGTTGCATACGTAAAAGCCCCCCCCCCCCCCACCCCTGTCAGTTGACATGGAGTTATCTCACCACAGACGGTGTACTTTACATCCACATGCACTCTATAACTGCTGTCCTATACAACAATCATATGATAATTGCGGTAGAGGTACATGAATGGAAGAAGAATTTCCCTGGATAGAAGACTTCCAGCTAACGTCCTGACCCGAAGGGCGGTGCTTCACTCCTCGAGCGCCATCAGATGCAAAAGCACTAACGGCCTAGAGAGAGAGAGAGAGAGAGAGAGAGAGAGAGAGAGAGAGAGAGAGAGAGAGAGAGAGAGAGAGAGAGAGAGAGAGACCCGGCAACATGTAGACCATGGCATGCTCAGAGAGAGAGAGAGAGAGAGAGAGAGAGAGAGAGAGAGAGAGAGAGAGAGAGAGAGAGAGAGAGAGAGAGAGAGAGAGAGAGAGAGACCCGGTAGGCTCGAGATGGTTCATGTATGCATACAATATAACTTAAGAGAAGAAAGCAGAAAGAAGTAGCTACAGATTTGGCGAAATTTCACTCATGATTGCATATCATGGTGCAGGATGCAGAAGTTTGTAAGTCATTCTTGGCATACCGTGCAAAATGAAAATTTTCAGATGCCCAAACAGTGGCGGTTATACCCTCCGACATATTTGAGTGTCCATCCGTCCGTCAGCGCCTCATAGTTTCGTGTCCGCTCCATTGAATGTTGCCTATATGACCAGAATACTAAAATAGCTAAAACGATCCCGCTCCGATGAACAAAATGGCCACCAGAGCTAAAAATAGAAAAATGTTAATTTGCTTCAAACGCGAATTTCTCCTAAACCCTTGGACCAATATGATTCAAACTTCCTTGGAATGTTGCCAGGTGGCCCTACCAAAATAGCTAGTCATTCGCTCTGATGAACAAGATGGCCGCCAGAGCTAAAATAGAAAAAAATCTGCAAACGACAACTCCTCCTGTACCGTTTTGCGAATTTCAACCAAACTTATAGGAATGTTGCTTAGATGACCCTCTACCAAAATAGCTATAATGATCCTGCTCTGATGAACAATACGGCCACCAGAGTTAAAGGTAGAAAAACATTGTAATTTTTCTTAAATGCGACCTCTTCCTAAACTCTTGTGTCAATTTGATTTAAACTTCACAAGAATGTTGCCTAGGTGACACCCTACCAAAAATAGCTACGAGTAAGATCGTCCCGCTCTGATAAACATGATGGCTACCAGAGCTAAAAATAGAATGTACTAATGATAGTGACATTCAGGTGAGCGAATCAGGGCCCTCTGGACCCTCTTGTTTTGAATAGCCATTTGGAGGGAAAATAACTGTCCTTTTGGCTTTCCGCTAGTTATGTTTTCATTAGGGATTTGTTATTTCATGTTGGTGTTTTTTCCCTTTGATTTGTCTGATCGGAGGTGTAGGGTTATGTATCGATTTCGGATGATTGTCTTCACTTCTTTTTAAATGGCGACGCCTATACCTTCAGTCCAGTCTCAGTCAAACTTCACAGGAATATTGATAAGGTGATCCACTACGAAAATAGCTATTAAAATGGTATTGCTAAAAATGGCCACCAGAGCTCCTTAAAATAACAATTACCCGTAAACCTTCTGTCCATTTTTATGTAAGCTTCACAGGAATGTTGCTTAACTGACCCTCTGCACAAACTTAAAATGAAAACTCTTCCTTTACCTTTGGTTCAATTCAGTTCAGTACACGAGTACTAATAAACCGCTTAGAGGATCTAAGCCTGCCCAGGCAATGCAGTGCGAGTCGACCCGTCCATGCTTATAAACCCTATTGGTTTCATTGGGCGACATCTCAATTTCGGGTAAAAGTCCCACAAAATTGGGTGTAACGTCTCCAAAATGACCTTTACAGTGTTGACGGGGACGTTAAACTTCAAATCAAACAAAACCAAACAAAAGAGTTACTGCCCTTTGATTTTTTTTATATAAAATACTGTCAGCAAAATATCTAAAAAACTGTTAGAGCTAGAGCCTTGAAAGTTGTTGAATAGATTGGTGGTGATGAGTAGATGACCTGGGATCATTTTTTGTCCGTTGTTCGTGCGTCCGTGCGTAAACAATTTCTTCAATGGACATCTCCTCCTAAACCACTGATCGGATTTTGACCAAACTACACAGCCATGATCCTTAGGTGGTCCCCTTTTAAAGCTGTTCAAATGGTTCCGGTCCGCTGCACATCAAGGTCACAGGATCCAAAAATAGATTTTTTTCATGGAAACATTAAAAATCTTCTTCTTTGAAACCCCAAGGCCCATGTCTTCGATATTTGGAGTGTAGCTTCATCTAGTGGACTTCTACCAAGATTGTTCAAATTATAGCCCTGGGGCCCAAAATGCTCCCGCTTTGGAGCCCTTTGGTTTTGCATAGAGTGGGGCTCTTTGGTTTTGCATATGCTGGTTGGTACCTGATACTCTGTCTCTGGCCGGGCCCATCGGAGACTAACTGTTGGTTTTATTTTGCTCAAGCACTTCAGTGGTTTCTTGCTGTCGAGTCCTCACCGTTTTTTCTCTCTGTGGTTGTCTGATTTTTGTGTTCACGGTGATGTTGGACTGAGGAGTTAAGAGGCCTTCATGCGGACTGGACAAATTATTTGTCTTAATCGCCGAGGATTGTGGTCACGTAAAATCGATTTAAGGTCAAAGATATTAATGCTATTTTTAGAAAGAAAATCTTTGTCATCGCATTAGCACCTACATTTATTGATGGATACAAATGTCGATTATATATAGATTATTCATTCTCCTAGTTGAAATATGGGATTTATAAACCGAGGGGTGAGTGAGTGATTTTTAGTTTTACGTCCCACCAACAGCTAAGGTCATACGGAGACGGGACCTCGGTTTAAAGACTCATCCGAAAGTCTGGAGAAGCCCGGAATCGATCCTGCGATCCCTGGTTTACAAGGCGAGTAGCGTAACCACTTATAAACCGAGGGAGGTAAAACAATCCGATAAAGAAACGAGTGCGAATCACGAGTTTCATTAACGGATTGTTTAACTCCCGAGGTTTATAAATCCCATATTTCAAATAGGAGAAATGTACAATCTGTATATTACATGCACTTCCATAGACTTTTAGGAGAGTTTGGATCTTGAATTTTGGATCTGAATGCCCGTTCAGTTGACTGTTTACAGCTCATGTAAACGGTTCAATCAGCGAAGTGTTACAGAATCTGGGTGGAAGAACAATTGGATGGGCACCATCTTGAAAGCGCTTTCTACAGTTTTGAACAAAAATAGAAGAAACAAAGTGTTTCAGTGATAAAACAAGTAAAACGTTAGATTAAATAAAGCAAAACTTACAACCTAATCAATGGTCATATCCATGTTTTCTTTTGTTTCAGCGTTGCATCCGACTCAAACGTCACGCATTCTGAACGTCTGTTGATATTTCTTAGACGCCATTACAATGACGTCATGAATAACGTCGCCGTGATTGAAACTTTCCCGCGTTTGAATAGAACAATTTCACTGCAAAGCGGTATCTCGTATCTTGTACATAAAGTAGTTCTAGCTGAAGGGATTTATTTCCCCGGCTAAGAGGAAATATTTCTTCTTAGCAAAAAGGAAAATACCAAGTTTATGTCTGGTAGAAATCATGGTATATCTCTGTAATGCATGTAATATGATAATTTCTCCAGCGAGTCCGACTTTCAAGGCCATGGCCTCAAGGTCAAGATCACTGTGAATATGTTTTGATAAAAAACATTGTCATTGTTCTAGCGCCTAGCTTTATTGACGAATTTTTAATAGAACTTCACAAAAAAGTTGCTTACAATAAAATTCAATAATACCTCATGCAAGTTCGACTAGCCATGGTCACTGTGGCTAGTTTTACAGAAACTTTGTCATCGGTCTATTGCCAACATATATTGGTATATTTTGCTATATCTTTACACGAATGTTAGAAATTATGATATCTCGAGTGAGTTCGACTTTCAAGGTCATGGCCTTAAGTCCAAGGTCTCTATGGCTTTAAAAAACAACCTTATCATAGCTCTAGTGCCTACACAGATCGACCGATTTTAATATAACTTCACACAAATGTTGCGTATGTTCATATCTCGAGCCAGTTCTAATTTCAAGGCCAAGGCCTGTAGGTGAAGGTCACTGCGGCTATTTAAAGAAAAACTTTGTCATCGCTCTGGGGCCTACATTTATTGATAGATTTAAATATAATTTCACACAAATGTTGCGTATGATGGTATCTCGAGCAAATTTGAATTTCAAGGTCCTACGGTCAAGGTCACTATGACTATTTTTAGAATAACTTTGTCATCGCTGTAGGGGCTACATTTATTGATGAATTTTGCTATAACTTATCATACATGTTGAAAGTGATAATATCTCGAGCGAGGCCAACTTTCAAGGTCATTGCCTCAAGGTCAAGGTCACTGTGTTTTTATTGTTTTTTTTAGACACTAGCGCCTATATTGGTCGGTTTTAAAATATCTTTACAAAACATTTTCAAATGATAATATCTCTAGCGAGTTCGACATCCAAGGTTATGATCTTAAGGTCAAGGTCACCATGGCTTTTTTTTTAGAAAAACTTTGTCATCGCTCTAGAGCCTTCATTTATTGATGGATTTTAATATAACTTCATAAAAATGCTGGGTATTGATAGTGTCTCGAGCGAGTTTGACTTTCATGGTCTTGGGGTCAAGTCAATGTCACTGTGGCTATTTTGAGAAAGACTTTGTCATTGCTGTAGCGCCAGATTTTAATATTACGTCACACAAACGTTGGGTATGATTATATCTCGAGCGAGAAATACTTTCAGGATCCTCGGCTCAAGTTCATTGTCACTGTGGCTATTTTTAGAAAAAAAAAACTTTTTCATCGCTCTATTGCCTACAATTGTCGATAGATTTTAGTATAACTTCACACAAGGGTTGGGTATGATACTATCTCGAACAAATTCGACCTTCAAGGTCCTTAGGTAAAGGTCAATGTCACTATGGTTATTTTCAGAAAAAAAAAAATGTTACCGCTCGAACGCCTACATTTATTGATGAATTTTGCTATAACTTTACACAAATGTTGGAAATGATAATATCTCGAGCGACTTCGACTTTGGGGTCCCCGGCTAAAGGTCAAGGTCTCTGTGGCTATTTTCAGAAAAACATTGTCATCGCTCTAGATAGAGCTTACGATTTTTTGACGGATTTTAATAAAACTTCACATAAATGCTGCAAATGATAATATCTCACATAAGTTGGATTTTTGCCAGTTCAGTATTTTTCACACACGAAATAGTTTTGTGCGAGGGGATTTGTATCGCCTGCGATGCCTTATTTATTTATTGCTCGGTGGACCTACCGGCGATCATTACGAGTACACATCCGTGTGAGATTGAGCATTCGTTCATATTAAAAAAAATCATGATTCTATTACAAATAAATATAATGTTATCAATCAAGTAATTTCGTATTGGCCCAGTTGCAGGCCCGAGATCTAATGTATTGGCCCGAGCCCGAACGCCGATGCCAATACAGCTGACCGAGGACCTGTAACTGGGCCAGTACGAGGCCAATACAGCTGACCGAGGACCTGCAACTGGGCTAATACGTAATCATTTGATTAATGACAATTTTATTAATTGACACCTTATTGTTTTTTTTACCTCAGTGTTAATACGGGTGGCATCGGAACAATACCGGATAGTCAATTATAGGAACTGGTATGACTATAGCACTTTTGAATTTAAGATAACATTTACAAAATAATGCAAACATCACAGACTAAATATGATTAAGAATGCACTTTTTATATGATTGAAGATGATAAGATTTTGACTATAGACATGTACACAGGATAGCCCATAAAGCTGTAACAACTTATTTCCAATGGGCTCCTATCTGAGTGTGGGTGTGTGTGTGTGTGTGGGGGGGGGGGGGGGGGTCAAGATTGAGCATAGGTTACAAATAATATCATGATAAATACAGAGGTAATTGTCAATATTAGCTGGGATCAAATCACAGCAATAGTGCATTTCTCATCACGTGAATAAGCCCGTGAAATTTACACCCCATAAACACCACTTTATATACAGAAAACTGGGGTTTACGGGGATTTACATGATTTTTCTTATTTCTGCTATAAGACATAGGTTGTGGGTAGTCGTTAGAACCGCCTCTTACGAGCACCGTTATAACCGCTTTAATGAGGCTGTTCTGACGTGCACCCACAAACCTATGTTTGCAGTATAAATAAGAAAAAAACATCACGGATTTTTTTATCAGAAAAGTAGGTATTTTTTGCAGATGTGAAAAAAGCACTTTATCATATGACGTCGCGTCTGAAAGTGTAATAACGTCATGTAATAAATTCGATAATCCACTAGTGTATTTAATATGCAAATTAGTTAGATTCGCCCCGTAACGTTACATGTAAGACGTCCTTAACGACGTCGCGTTTACTTATGGCGGAATAATGACAGTTTTTTTAAAACTATCGTGAATAAAATTCGCTTCCTTATTTCTGCTACAAGACAGTTGTGAGTAGTCGTTAGAACCGCCTCTTTCGAGCACCGTTATAACCGCTTCAATGAGGCATTCGTGTTCATGTATTACTGAATTTATTAAACTCGTTGAACGGGCCTCCGTGGCCTAGTGGATAAGAGCGCTGACTCTTAGTCATTAGGTCTCTCACCGCCGTAGGTTCGAGCCTCGCTCGGGCCACGTGTGAGACGCCAAGTTCTGCAACGGAAGGTCAGGTGGTTTTTCTCCGGGTACTCCGGTTTTCGCCCACCTCTGATTAACGATCGGCTCGATATGAGTGAAATAATCTTGAAAGGGCCGTAAAACCCAAACCAAAAAAAAAAAAAATTAAACTCGTTGAGGAAAAGGGATTAAATGCTCGGCAAAGCCTCGCATTTTATCCTTTTTCCTCAATTCGTTTAATAAATTCAATGTCATATGATAAATAGAATCTTGCATTCGTGTTCATGTATTATTGAATTTATTAACCTCGTTGAGATAAAGGGATAAAATGCTCGGCATAGCCTCGCATTTTATCCCTTTTCCTCAACTCGATTAATAAATTTAATTATACATGAACACTCATGTAAGATCCTCTGTATGTTGCACGGGTGTGTTATCGTAATGCCAACCCGAGATTCATATGAGCAAAATAAAGAAATCTCACTTTTATCAGGCTGTTGGTAAAAAAACTTTCGAACTTCTTTCTAAAATTTCCCTTTATTTTTAAGTTGCTTTAGTGCATCAGGTAAACAATGCCAGTCCAGTATACCATTATAATATCAAAACGCCAAAGGCACTGAAATGACAGATTATATGAGAAAATCACGACACTCTTAATATTTACAGAAAGCCTTTCTAAAAGGATTTAAAATTTAGAAAAGTAGGTCTGCAAATTCAATTATGAATTGTTTGCAGATGTCGATACACCGGTGGTATAATGAAATGCCATTCGATGTTTCAAATTTTCAAAAAAAAAACTGTTTACGTTTTCAAAATCAAACATTAGTAACCTGACCAAAATGGTAAGTTTACAAAAGAAATATATAACGTAAGAAATATGTCTAACTGTAATTTTGCAGACTTGTGCATTTGTTAATATACTGGATAACAACCATAGCTTGCGTAATTTTCAGTCTCTGTGCAGCTTAGGTTATAGGTATTTGAGGTTTATACAGAACAGCGAAAAAACGCGATAAATCATTTCATTTTAATATATATTTCAAAATTGCGTATCGTACATGATAATAATGAATGGATTTATTTAGAGTACTTTTATGCAAAATCTGGACAAAATTTTCATAGCCATCAACACAACGGAAGTAGTCATCCATCAACAACAGTTTTTGTCTGGTCGGTTGTGGATACCTATCCGCAACTCGCCCCAAAGTTCTCTATGGGAGAGAGATCGGAGGAGAAAGGCTGGCTAGACCAGTACATAAATTCCATTTGCTTGAAGAAAGTTTTGGAAAAGAACAGCACTATGAGCCCGCGCGTTATCCTGCTGGAAAAGATACCACGGATTCTGAGCTTAAAAAACAAATTGAACCACGTGAGGCCCAAGCACTTGATTGATATAACGCCGCGCTGTTAAGTCCACGTCCCAGCCATGATCTTGAAAGATATGCGATACCTCACCATACAATTACGCTTGTTCCACCCGATCTGTCACACTCTATTACGCACGCGTCGCGTCGGCATAAACTACACATATACGTCGAAACGACCATCGGCGTGATTCACGCTGAAGTGTGTTGGTCACTGAAAAGCATATCACACGCCTACGGAACTATAGAATGCGTAACCATTGGGTAAGAACGTGAAGGTAAGGAAACTTTGCATTTTCTGTGTTTCATAAGTTATATAAATTTCACGAGGAAGTTATTTAAAAACGGGTAATTACATTCAGGAGCCCATTGATATCGGCGTCTTTGGAGTAAATACCAAATCCCGTACTTCACGCATTTTGGCTAAATTTAGTTTCTCCTGCTGAAGGTGAACTGAAGCCTTAGAAAACGCATGGTTTATCGAGGTGTTTGTTACCTTTTATTTATTATTGCGCTTTGCTACAAGTTCAGCGTATTAACATGCACACACAATAAACATATATGGTTATATGAGTTATGGATATTTTGCTTGTCAATACAGCACTAGCGAGAAATCACCACGGAAAAGGTCGAAAATGGTTGGTTACGCGTTAGATCTATAGAAATGATAACAAAACTTGCAACTATAAAGCGGATCTGTTTTTATCTCCACGGCCCCAGAATCACCCGCACCTTGCTCTACGGAACCATTTTTAGCCTTCCTGATAAGCAGTGCGCTATTGAATCGATAGTGACATAGTATTTTATGGAAACATTTTCAGTCTCCGGAATCATAGTACCGAATGATTTTCACTGACTTTTACGCTGTGTTTGTTTTATCAATGGTCCGGTAATTGTCTGAAATGAAATAAAACAGGTTTTGGAGTTTTAATTTCTGCGAAGAACTCCTCATCTGCCAAAATTTGCTGGTTAAAGTGAATGACCACCTTTATAACATAATTACTTCATTTGCAAGAAAAAGTTACTTTAATGATTAATCTCTGACTTTTATTACCAATTCAAACCTGCTAAGGTAATTAAATCAACATTTATTTGTTTCAGTGAAGTCTTCTGGCAGCGGCCATATTTTCCCCAAGGTAATCCAAATCTTTCCCAGGGTTCAACATGTTTGCTACAATCCTGATCTCATGGAGACTGTAGAAGCTCTATGTCTCTCTATGCAGCTAATAAAGGAGAAGTGATTAGACTCTCTAATCAGGTTGAATTCTCAAAAATCATTTGAATAGACTGTCAGTTCATCATCTTACATAAGGCTTCATTATGTCTTTGGACGAAAATAAAGACTTTGAAGACAGTTTTCCTGAGTTTGGTGCTCAGGGCTATCAGTATGAGCCCGAGTTCACAGAAGAGGACTTTTTGTAGGTGAAATGGGGATTTACAAGGACATATATATATTCTTATAATTTCTCCAAAACATAAATTATGGGTGCTCAAAGGAATCGCCCCATTGAGACATTCCTAACGAGTACCCACAATCTATGCTTTAAAAATATCACAAAATACCATGTGAAATGCAATGAAATATTACCTAAACTTGTCAAGGCGTGTTAATGTAATGATTGGTTAAATGATAATGATATGCATTAATTAACCCTTTTTGTACCATATGGAATCTTCCTCTTTATATATAGCAGGAGTTCATTTCAAAATTTAGGGGTGTCAGGTTGTGTTTTCATCAAAATTTATTTGGAAAATGACTGACTTTTAGCAAACAGTGGAGGCCCTGATCAGACGCTGCATTCTGCAGCATCTGATCTGGGCATGCAATGTTTGCCAGGGTACCCATTTTTGGGTTTCTGGTACTAAATGGGTTATTGAAGAAAAGAAAATAAATAAGTAATCAACAAGCCTTCAAGTCCACTTGAAAACAGCAATCTTCAAAATGTTTAGCACAAACAATGTTATGCTTTGCATAAACAAATGTCTTGATGTTGAGATTCTCTGTTCCAAGATTATGAATCCATTTTCACATAACTCTTTATTTTTCTTAGGGTCAGGGATAGCAAAACAGCTAATTCCTTGTCCTCTACACTGTGCAGCATTTGGCCTTACAAGAAGGCATTTTCATTTTAATGTTCACTTTCTTCTCTAAAATCCTCAGCTGCTAAAATACCAAGATTTGTTAGCTGCAGTTGCTGTGAGGTCACCCCAGGAGATATAATCTGTAAACATGTCTGACACCCTATCAGCAACTTTAATGAGCCATTACAGTTAATTAGAGAAACAGTTTAGATGAAGAATGTGATTTTATCATTCCTCAGTAGTGTTACTATAAAATGGATCTGAGAAAAAAAAATGGTGATCATTCACTTTAAGAAAATGAGGAGAGACGGAAGACCTAGTTTACTCGTGGTCTAAAGGGTGCTGCAAGCCTTCCAAAAGACCAATTAAGACGCTATAGAAATCTTCACATCCCACACCCGACTGCAAGTATTGACATTTAAGGGGACATTCGTCACTTATCCCCAAGGCTCAAGGCGCTAAAGATAAAGTACGAGCTAAGTTGACCCTGTTAGTGAAAGCTAGGATCTAACTTCACACAATCACATGTTATGGTGAATGAATGTCATTCGACGTGTCACCGATAACCATTCTGATTAGCATCAGGTGAACAAGTCCATATATAGAAAAAAACCTGGGGTTACAGAGGATATGCATTATTTTTCTTATTTCTGCTCCAAGATATAGGCTGTGGGTACTCGTTAGAACCGCCTCAATGAGGCGGTTCTAACGAGCATCCACAACATATGTTTGCAATATAAATAAGAAAAATATCGCGGATTTTCATGAAAAAAGGTAGCCATTTTGGAGATGTTGAAATATACACTATGTCGCACGGGTGTGTTATCGTACATGTAATGTGCAGTTTCACTATTTATAGGTTATTGACTTTATATTGTGAAATATTCGGCACGAGTTCATATGGCGAAGGACGCACAAGCTTGCGAGTGCGTCTTCGCCATATGAACGAGTGCCGAATATTTACAATATAAAGTCAATAACCTTTTTATTATATACCCAAAAGTTCAAATGACGGCTAGAATTCAGGATTGCCTGGTATGAATTTCTGAACATAAAATCAGATTATACATCTTAAAGTGGTTTGAAATGGAAAATAATGAAGGTCGTTAAGTGTCTCCCTACACGTTGAAAAACCACGCCCAACGGCGCCAAAGTTAACGTTGGCTGATGTGACGTCATTAAAAACATTGACGCTTCCCAACACAGGACGCCATTTTTTCCGAAGCGTCTGTTATATTTCTTTCAAAATACTCCAGATTTCTTAGAAGAAAGTGTTGAAAATCTAAAAAGATTGCAGGTAGGTCATATTTGACAGCATAAGATGCGCTTTATGCACTTTGTCAGCACCTATATTCGTTTGGTTTTACGTTCTTTCAGTCGATACTCACGACAAGATGGCTGCCAATTTTTAGTATCGAAATGGACAAAATTGAAAGTAGTTCTATTGTGAACGTGACTGCTTACCAACGGGCAATATGAACTTGACTACGGGCAATATTTATAGGTTATTGACTTTATATTGTGAAATATTCGGCACGAGTTCATATGGCGAAGGACGCACGAGCTTGCCAGTGCGTCTTCGCCATATGAACGAGTGCCGAATATTTCACAATATAAAGTTAATAACCTTTTTATTATATACCCAAAAATTCAACTGTCGAATAGAATTCAGGATTGTCAGGTATAAATTTCTGAACGTAAAATCAGATAATATATCTTTAAGTGGTTTGAAATGGAAAATAATGATGGTCGTTAAGTGTCTCCCTACACGTTGAAAAACCACGCCTAACGGCGCCAAACTGAAGACGACGTAAACGTTGGTGGATGTGACGTCATTAAAAACATTGACGTTTCCCAAAACAGGACGCCATATTTTCCGAAGCGTCGGTTATATTTCTTTCAAAATACTCCTGATTTCTTAGGAGAAAGTATTGAAAATCTAAACAGATTGCAGGTAGGTCATATTTGACAGCATAAAATGCGGTTAATGCACTTTGCCAGAACCTATATTCGTTTGGTTTTACGTTCTTTCAGTCGATACTCACGACAAGATGGCTGCCGAATTTTATCATCGAAATGGACAAATTTGAAAGTAGTTCTATTGTGAACGTGACTGCTTATCTACGGGCAATATGAACTTGACTACGGGCAATATGGAAAAATATTGACCGGTAACTTCTGTAGAAAGTATGCGGGACATTTTCTGGGTATATAATAAGGAAAAATATTGACCGGTAACTTCTGTAGAAAGTAAACGGGACATTTTCACGGTATATAATAAGAACAGATATCCGTCATGCATTACGAAAACACGCCGACAAAAAAAGAAATTTTAAATCGAAACATTGTGATAGTTTTCTTATTTCTGCTCAAAAATAGATTGTAGGTACTCGCTAGAACCGCCTCGATGAGGCGGTTCTAACGAGTACCCACAATCTATATTTTAGCGCAATAATTAGAAAAATAAGGTTTACCCCTTTAAACACAAGTTTTACTATAAAAAGCGGGGTTCAAGGGGGTCAGAATTATATAATCGTGTTTTCGTGATGGGCTTTGAAAAATGGCATTTAGCCGATGACATTTAGGACATTCTAACCTATAACATGGACTTTGAGTGGGCGACTTAACTGCATAGTCGTGGATGGAGCAGTTCCGACGAGTACCCACAACTTATATTTTGGAGCAAAATCCATTACGAAAACACGCCTATTAAAAATATTGACAATTTTACCACACACAAATAAAAAAATGATTTTTTTTAGAAAAAAAATGCTCTTATATTTTTTTTTTCAAAATAGAGATTGTGGGTACACTATAGAACCGCCTCATATTTTAGAGCAGAAACAATAATCATAATATATACACCTGTAAACCCCAGTTTAACTATTATATAAGTTGGGTCTAAGGGGGTCAAAATTATAGAGGCATGTTGTCGTGTTGAAAATTAATGTATACGCTCAGTCTAAACCCCACTTTTATCTGTATATAATGGGGTTTATCAGGGTATTTATTTCATGAACCTATAAACTTGGTGTTTAAGTAAATTAGAATAAAATGAATTGGAAAACGCATATATTTTCAGCTTCGAGCCGAAGGTTTTCGCCATATTGACGCCCTCGATCCCTCCGAAGCTATGCTGTCCATTGCCAAAAAAGATGGCTTGTATGAAAACTACATCTGTGAATTTTTGACCGATAAACCACTCCCAATTGAACCAGGTAGGTTCAGTTAAATAATCACATTGTCAACAAATTCATACGTCACGATGACCTAAATAGTGTTGACGGGCCGTTAAACCTCAATTCAAACAAACAAAATCGTACATTACGAAAACAGGCCTATATGATTTTGACCCCCTCTAACACCAATTTTATATAGTAAAACTGGGTTTTGCAGGAGGTTATTTTTCTTATTTCGGCTCAAAAACATATAAAGTAAAACTGGTGTTTACAGGGGTTTACATTTTTAGCTCTCCTGGGTCGAAGGCTCCAGGGAAGCTTATAGTATAGTGGATCGTCCGTCGTCTGTCCGTCGTCCGCCTGTCCGTCCACACCCTCAACCAGTCATATCTCTGCAACATGCAGGCTGATCTCAACCGTTTTTCATCTGTAGCATGCCTCTGGTGGGGCATTGATAACATAAGCTATTTTTCGAAAATCAATCAAAAACTTTGGTTACTATGACAGCTGCAACGTCCCATAGACTTACAATGGGGGAAATGCTTGTCATCACCACAGCGCCTTCAGTTTTGATCGAATCTTTCTGAAACTTATATGTAAGGTGGCTGGGGTACTCGGATGAGTTCATAGAGTTACATGTACGTCCCTTGCTTGCTGAAAAATGCCTATGTTTGACCTTGTTATCGCCGTAGACCCTTCAGTTTTGATCGGATCATCATGAAACTTACAAACAAGTAAGTCAGGGTTAAAAGCTCGGATGAGTTCGAAAACTAGCGATGTCTGTCGATGACTCACGGAGTTATGTCCCCTACTTTGCTTAAAATGCTTATGTTTGACATTGTCATCACCGTAGCCCCTTCAGTCTTGATCGGATCTTACAAACAAGTAAGTCAGGGATAATAGCTCGGATGAGTTCGAAAACTAGCGATAGCGGTCGATTCCTTTCGGAGTTATGTCGGCTTGACCTTGTCATCACCGTAGACCCTTCATTTTTGATTGGATCTTCTTGAAACTTACAAACAAGTAAGTCGGGGATAAAAGCTCGGATGTGTTCGAAAACTAGCGATGTCGGTCGATTACTCACGGAGTATTGTCCTCTACGTTGCTGAAAATGCTTATTTTGGTCTTGCCATCACCGTAGCCCCTTCAGTTTTGATCTGATCTTCTTGAAACTTCTTCGAACAAGTAAGACAGGGATAAAAGCCCGGATTAGTTAAAAAACTAGCGATATCTGTCCATTACTTACGGAGTTATGGCCACCACTTTGCTGAAAATACTTATTTTTGACATTTTCGTCACCGTAGACCCTCCAGTTTTGATTGGATCTTCTTGAAACTTACAAACAAGTAAGTAAAGGATAAAAGCTCGGATGATTTCGAAAACTAGCGATGTCGGTCGATTACGCACGGAGTATTTTCCCCAACTGTACTGAAAATGCTTATTTTTGACCTTGTCATCACCGTAGTCCCTTCAGTTTTGATCGGATCTTCTTGAAACTTACAAACAAGTAAGTCAGGGATAAAATCTCAGATGAGTTGAAAAAACTAGCGATATCGGTCGGAGTTATGTCCCCTTCTTTGCTGAAAATGCTTATTTTTGACCTTGTCATCACCGTAACCCCTCCAGATTTGATCGGATGTTCTGGAAACTTACAAATACGTAAGTCAGGGATAAAACTGGTATGAGTTCGAAAACTAGCGATGTCGGTCGATTACTCATCGAGTTACATGTATGTCCCCTACGTTGCTGAAAATGCCTATTATTGACCTTGTCATCACCGTAGCCCCTTCGGTTTTGATCGGATCTTCTTGAAACTTACCAACAAGTAAGTCAGGGATACAAGTTCGGATGAGTTAAAAAAAAGGAAAGGTCTATTGCCAGTCGACTGGCAATAGCCAAAACACGTAAAAATGGCTATTGCCAGTCGACTGGCAATAGCCAAAACACATTAAAATGGCTATTGACAGTCGACTGGCAATAGCCATTTTAACGTATTTTGGCTATTGCCAGTCGACTGGCACTAGCCATTTTAACGTATTTTGGCTATTGCCAGTTGCTTCTTGTTTTTTTAATTATTATTATTTATATCATAAGCCCCCGCCCATAGGGGCTTGAAGAAATATATGGGCTGGATGATGCTTCCACGCAGAGCTGAATCCGGCCCGCACACTAGTACTGGTAAACCGCTTAGAGGATCTAAGCCTGTCCAGAAACCGCGGTGCGATGCGGACCGTCCATGCTAATAAACCCTATTCATAGGGCGACAGGGCTTGAGATGTCATTTCATCTCAATGTCGGGTAAAAGTCCCACAAAATTGGAAGCAACGTCTCCAAAATGACCTTTACAGTGTTGACGGGGACGTTAAACATCAAATCAAACAAACAATCAAACAAACGATTGTTATTATTTTTTACAGTAGGTCATATTTCATATACGCTATGATTCTGTGCAGACAAACATATACTGCGCCGCTACGAGGCGGCTCTAATGTTTGTCTATCCTCAACGGTTTTCAGCAGTAAATCAGCTCACAGGTCCTTATGAGGACCACCACCCCTGTTAACACCACTTTGTACCGAAAAATTATGGCCATTACAGGGGCATACCTCAATGTCCTAAACATAGTTTTTTTACAACTGATTGAAGCGTTTCTAGCCAGTATCCCCAATCTATGTTTAGCCTGAAAAAAATACTCAAAATTCAGCTGAACGATGCTAGTTCTGGAGATAAAATGGAGTTAGTTTATGATTTTCTTTCATGGTTCCCTGCTACATACATTCTTGTTTGCTACTACATACATGCACCGGCCCCGATAGCTCAGTTGGTAGAGTGTCCGCTCCGGGGAACGGGAGGTCTCGGGTTCGATCCCGGGCCGCGACATACCAAAGTCGTTAAAAATGGTACTAGCTGCTCCTCGCTCGGCACTCAGATTTACGGGGTAGAGCTAGTACTGGTCGATCCAGTGTCAGGATAATGTGACTGGGTGTGGTATCATGTAATGTGTCTGGGACATGATACTTCAGTGAGGCAGCACTATAAACGTGAGCATTGAGCTCCCTGTCGCAACCAGACACCGTCGTGATATGACTGAAAAATTGTTGAAAGCGACGTTAAACCCGAATTCACACACACACACACTACATACATGGATATTGCGTCGCATCATCATCGGTTTAGCAGTACTAACAAGTCCATATAAATAAGACTTCTGTTAGCCACACTTTATACAGAGAAAGTAAAATTTACATGAATGTACCTTATTCTCATATCATAGATTTTGGAAATTTCTAACGAATACCTACAATCTATGTTTCGACTGAAACATTATGTATATTAACCCTGTTGGTTTCATTGGGTGGCAGGGGTTTAGATGTCATTTCATCTCAATGTCGGGTAAAAATCCCACAATATTGAAACAACGTCTCCAAAATGACCTTTACTGTGTTGACGAGGACGTTAAACCTCAAAACAAATGAATTGGGGTGTGGAACTAATAAAGCTTCTCGGCGTATTAAATACTGACTCGCCATACAACTATGAAGTAACTATGGCAGGGGTATGTCCAGGGGGGGGGGGGGGGTGGGGGTTGTCCATCTCAACAAATGACGGGGGGATTTTGCCCGCCTTTACAAAAAGGGGAGGGGAGGGGGATTTGTCGGGGTGATTTTGTCCGTGATTAGGAGAAAATAGTGTTTTACGGCGGTATTCATTTTTAAATTATTACATAGAGTTTAGACACTTGTAAGAAAGGTGGATATAAAGAGCAACAATAATCTACGCTTTGGCTGGAAAAAACAAAGAAAAGAAGAAAACTATTGAACATGATTACAACCAATATAGTGATGTTTTCCGTGTTTTTTTTTTTTTTTCAAAGACTTTCTTTCCTACATTCGTTAGATTTTATGAAAAGCATAGATTGTGGATACTTTTTAAAACCACCTCTTCTGGCTAGAAATAAGAAAAATACAGAACATGATTATACTTAATTCTGTGACTTTTCTTCCGTGACTCTTTTTCCTACCCAAAACTGTGACTTTTATTTCCATTGCGTTTTTTTCCTGTGACTTTTCTTTTTAGCTCACCTGAGCCGAAGGCCACAATTTCTATAAATGACATCTCCTCCTAAACCACTGAACAGATTTTGACCAAACATGGCAGAAATTATCTGTGGGTGGTCCTCTCTCAAAGTTGTTCAAACAATTCCATTCTATGCAGAACTCTGGTTGCCATGGTTACGAAAAGGAGAAAATAAGAAAAAAATCCTTAAAAATCTTCTTGTCTGAAACACAGGTCCAGGTCTTTGGTATTTGGTATGAAGCTTCATCTAGTGGACCTCCACCAAGATTGTTCAAATTATAGCCCTGGGGCCAAAAATGCCCCCGCACCGGGGCCCACTGGTTTTACATAGGCTTATATTCGGAAACCTTTAAAAATCTTCTTGTCAGAAACCAAAAGGCCCAGGTCTTTGATATTTGGTATGAAGCTTCGTCTAGTGGACCGATACCAAAATTATTCAAATTATTACCCTTTGGCCAAAAATAGCCTCGGTGGTGTCCACTGATTTTACATAGGCTTATATGGAGAAAACCTTTAAAATCTTCTTGTCTGAAACCAGAAGGCCCAGGTCTGATATTTGGTATGATGCTTCATGTAGTGGACCTTTACCAAGATTCTGATTGTTCATATTATAGCCCTGGGGCCAAAAATGGCCCCGCCCCATGGCCCACTGGTTTTACATAGGCTTATATAGGGAAAACCTTCAAAAATCTTCTTGTCTGAAACCAGAAGGCCCAGGTCTTTGATGCTTGGTATGAAGTTTCAACTGATGGACCTCTACCAAGATTGTTCCAATTATAGCCCTGGGGCCAAAAATGGCCCTGCCCCAGGTTTTACATATAGGGAATACCTTTAAAAGTATTCTTGTCTGAAACCAAAAGGCCTAGATCTTGGATATGTGGTATGACGCATGCTGCTTCATCTAGTGGACCTCTTCCAAGATTGTTAAAATTCTAGCCTAGGGACCAAAATGCCCCCCCCCCCCCCCCACACACACACCCAGGGCCCGCATCTTTTACATATATAGGCTTATAAAGGGAAAACCTTAAAAAAAAATATCTGAAACCAGAAGGCCAGGCTTATGATAGTTGATATTAAGCTTCATTTGGTGGACCTCTACAAGATTGTTCAAATTATAGCCATGAGGCCAAAAGTTGTCCCGCCGAAGGACCCACATGTAAATCTCTTAGCTCAGGAGAGCGATATAGGACAATCATGGTCCTCTTGTTTCTATATTCAGTTATGTACATGCGTTTTGGAGACGCGATCATCTAGGTGATCAGATGCTTGATCAGACAGTATTACTAAAACATTTATTTTACATGTCTTATGTTCAAGTGTATTTAAATATCCCCAAAAAATTCATCACGCAAATATGCCTATATAATTTTGACCCCCTTTAACCCAACATTCATATAGTAAAACTGGGGTTTACATGGGAAACTTTATTTTTCTTATTTTTGCTCTCAAATATAGAATGTGGGTACTCGTTAGAACGACCTCAATGAGGCGGTTCTTACGAGTACCCACAATCTTTTTTTTTTGAGCACAAATAAGAAAAATATCACAATTTTTTATCTTAAATGATTAGGGTTTTTTACGTTTAAGTTTACAATGTATTTATTTAGACGCGTTTTCGTAATGTTGGGAAGAATATGCCCTTACTAACAGTGAACAAACCGTGAAGACCCATTTCAGACTTACTCAGGCGGTTCTAACGAGTACCCAAAACCTATGCATCACCAATTTTCTCTATATAAAAGAGGGGTTTATTGAGGGTGATTAAGACACGGAATTGTTTACATGATGTGGACACTCATTAGAAGCGCCTTATAATACATATATTGAAACGTGTTATGGGTACCAGTATCATAATATATCTTATCTGCGCCGATAAAATGTGGATATTGTGACAGGTTCAATATGACCAAATATTACCCAAGTTGACCGCAAATGTTTATGGCTTAACCCTTCCAACCTTGTAAACCGGTTCATTTAACTTTGCAAACAGTGTAGATCCAGATGAGAGGGCCTCCGTGGCCTAGTGGATAAGAGCGCTGACTCTAAGTCATTAGGTCTCTCACCGCCGTAGGTTCGAGCCTCGCTCGGGCCACGTGTGAGACGCCAAGTTCTGCAACGGAAGGTCAGGTGGTTTTTCTCCGGGTACTCCGGTTTTCGCCCACCTCTGATTAACGATCGGCTCGATATGAATGAAATAATCTTGAAAGGGCCGTAAAACCAAAACCAAAAAGATCCAGATGAGGCTCAAAATGCACCGTCTCATCAGCAAGTAAGCGAATTAAACTCGGACCCAGTACGGAGAATTATATTACAAGATTATTCGATTCCTTCAGAACATGATAAGCATGTAATATGAGGTGCAAACAATATTATTTGGAACATAGGCGACACCCACACTGCAAAGCCTTTACGTACCACATACACACGCACAAAGTAGATACAGACTTTCTGAATCATGTTAATTCGTCGTGATTATAAATGAATGTATTGCTAACGGGGATGTATTTTAAATGTATCCAGAATTATTTGTAGAAATTTACATAGGCGCCTAATTTGATTCATTAAACAAATTTGCGAACAAAAGACAATTTGCACGTCTTGTATTAATGTTTGGTAAATACAATGATCTTTCAAAATCGAAAGATTAAACTTATATAGAATTACATATATATTTGAAGTCATTACTTATGATCAATTCTTAATCTCGGGGGTGAAAGGGTTATTTACCGATCCCTTAGGGATAAACAATAGGTAATCATTGCTAGCAATAAACAGTTTGGCTCACTTATATAGATATCATAAATTTACCTAAACATATGAGCCTGTGCATAACAAAACCTACAATAATATTAGTACAACCAGCGAAGACTCAGATCAACGTGTATATACATTCAGTCTGGTCAGTCTTTGACTAATCCGGATGCCTTAGAAGACTCATTCGCACAGCAAAGACTGATCAGTAATCAAGGAAGAATCACATCAGCCAAAGCATTCTGGGTCTGCACAGTTCGCTGCAAATAAACTAAAGCCAAGTTCCCATATTAAGACCACCTTTGCGACTGTTAAACGTGGTATTTCAGGCCACTTTTGAACAGACCCAAAAGTGGCCTCTGAGGAGGGGACGCTTGTTGAAAAAAAAAGAAAGAATCACTGAAGCCTTCTAAATAATCTTTTTAAAACAGGATTAGTCTTAATCCATATATGACATTGGACTCTACCACCTAGTAAGTTTGGGGTGGTCCATTACCAATTATAGGGGTGTCAGGTTTGTATTTGTTTGTGGCAAATTTAACAAAAACGAATGTTCTTTAACCAATCACTTTAGACCCAGATCTGACGCCGCGTTCCGCGGCGTCTGATTTGGGTCTGCACTTTGCCAATGTCCCAGAAAAGGGCTGGTTTGCTGGTCGCAACGGTCCTATTGCAGGTTTTGTCATGCGCAGGCTCATATATCATAATTTTTTCTAATAAGCAGATCTAGATCAGAGGTTCTGTATAAAAAATAACCCATATATGATACTGACGTCCCTTTTGTTGAAACACGCAAACAGTTATATGGCGCAGCTGATCTGGGCCTTTACTGGTCAATCAATTATATGCAAGCATTATAATATCACGAGAAAGAAACGTGTTTATGCCATACATTACGAAAACACGCCTATTCATATATTTTCAGAATTCTCCTAAAGATTGTGGGAACTCGTTAGAACCGCCTCGTCAAGTAACGAGTACACAACATGTATGACTGCGAGCAGAAATAAGGAAAATAATATGAACCCCTATAAACCCTAGTTCTATTATATAAAAGTGAGGTTTAAGGGGATTAAAATTATTTTGTTTTGTTTGTTTGTTTGATTTGAGGTTTTCAGTCCCCGTCAAAACGGTATAGGTCATTTTGGAGACGTTGCTTCCAACTTTGTGGGACTTTTACCCGACATTGAGTGGAAATTACATCTCAAGCCCTGTCGCCCAATGAAACCAATAAGATTTATTATCATGGACGGTCCTACTCGCAACGCTTTGCTTGGGCAAGCTTAGATCCGCATAGCTCATGTGCGGTCGTTTTCAGCTCTGCGTGAAAGCATCATGCAAGCCAAATATTTCTTTAATTTCTGATGGGCGGAGGCGAGTGGTCAAAGTTATATGGGTATATTTTGGTAATACATGCAAACAAACATGTACAGTGAAACTTCAAGCTCCCGCCCATAGGGGCTTGAAGAAATATATGGGCTGCATGATGCTTCCACGCAGAGCTGAATCCGGCCCGCACACTAGTACTGGTAAACCGCTTAGAGGATCTAAGCCTGTCCAGGAACCGTGGTGCGAGGCGGACCGTCCATGCTATTAAACCCTATTGGTTTCATTGGGCGACAGGGCTTGAGATGTCATTTCATCTCAATGTCGGGTAAGAGTCCCACAAAATTGGAAGCAACGTCTCCAAAATGACCTTTACAGTGTTGACGGGGACGTTAAACCTCAAATCAAACAAAAACAGTATAACTTCGCCATCTCGAACACCGATTGGTCGATTACCATGGTTGATTCTAACACATTCTGCAGACCCTAGGGACGTCTTTCTATATATCCCGATAAAACATAGCTTTAAATTAAGGAAGATATTTCATTATTAAAAGGTAAGTTGTGTGAACGCAGCAAGACACAAGGGGGACATCATAATTACCATGCAAACTGCCGCTATTATTATTACAGGAAAATCGGATACGGCGGGCGCAAATAGTTGGATACATGTCATTTCATCTCAATGTCGGGTAAAAGTAACGCAAAATTGGAAGCAACGTCTCAAAAATGACCTATACAGTGTTAACGGGGACGTTAAACATGAAATCAAACAAACAAAACTTGTCCTCCCTGCCAAAGTTTAACAGTGTGCCATTGTCCTGTGGGATAGTGTCCAATGGGCCCTAGTGGGCTTTTGTTCCAGTGGGCGCTTGTCCGTTCACCATAATGGCACTTTCTGTGTCCCCGCCCGCTAATGATGCAGAAAGCAAAATGTTTATGGGTGTCTGCTCACAAACCCGGCCATATGAATAAAATGCAGTCAATTCGATGTGAACATGAACAGCGCTACCATGAACAACCCCAGTCATTTTCTCTATATAAATTGTATCGGCTAATCGGACTTAATTTCTGACATAGGAATTCTGGAGTGATCAGCGGGTTTCTGTAACTGTGGTTTCTGAGAAAATCGCCAGCATTCAAAAGTTTAACTTGATGCAAACTTACGTTAAACGGGCGACTGGTAATAGCCAAAAAAGTTAAAATACCTTAGTGACAGTCGACTAGTAATAGCCAAAACACGTAAAAATGGCTATTGACAGTCGACTGTCACTAGCCATTTTAACGTATTTTGGCTATTGCCAGTCGACTGTCACTAGCCATTTTTACGTATTTTGGCTATTGCCAGTCGACTGTCACTAGCCATTTTAACGTATTTTGGCTATTACCAGTCGACTGTCAATAGCCACTCCGTAAAAAAAAACTAGCGATGTTGATTGATTGCTCACGGAGTTATGTCCCCTGCTCTGCTGAAAATGCTTGTTTTTGACCTTGTCATCGCTGTAGCCCCTTCAGCTTTGATCGGATCTTCTTGCATGAGTTCGAAAACTAGCGATATAGAATAGAATAGACATAGTTTGTAAGGTAACCGGGCGCTAAAAGCACATAGGGGCTCCCCCAGTTCGCCGACTGGGTTTATTTACTGGTACTGCTCCTATCCCAAGGCTGCCAATGTGCCGACTCCTGTCAATTCGACAGTTATCGGCTAGCCTTTTGGGGTTGAAGTGACTTCTTTCGCGGAGGATGTGGGAAGCAGGTCAGTCCCGCTTTCCAATTCCCCCGCTCAGGATGCCTTGGAGGCACAAACGCACCCAATGTGAAGCGTTTGTCATGTAGTCATCTGGCGATTTTTGAATTTTGAGTGCAGATACGGACCAGTAGTCGGGCTCTAGAATGTGGTGACATTTTGCCAATTCCGGCTGTAAAATGTGTCAGTACACAGCCCTTTGTCTGACCGAGGGAAAAAGCTTCGCATGCATTATCGGGTGTTCGGCTTCCATTATCCTCTACCCCCACCCCTGTCATGGTAGAGAAAACGCCTACGGACACGGTGCTTGTTATAGGGTGATAATGGATGAAATTTTAAATTTAGAACGGCAATCCAAAGTGAGCCAGGAAGGGTTACTATTAGACCAGCCAATTCCGGCTATTGCAAAATGCCCTAGTACCCGTGCTTTGTGTAGAGTTGTGTGGTTTTGGGAAAGGCGATGTTGAGGCTTATCAGCCATTATGCAATTCCGCTGTTGATTATTTTGTTAGGTCGTCCTCAATGGCTTTTTTAAGGGTCTTTCTATTCCAAATCCCTAGCAAAGGTTGGTTATTACCGTTGCCCCGCCTTTTAAATTATGATGCGCGTGACCTTATCTGGGCGGGTGTGCTCCTTTCCGGCAAGCTACTGTGCCTTCGCTTTGCGCACATCCAGATATTCATCAGATGGGTACTCATGTGGAGGGCCTCGGCGAGGCCCTTCACTGGGTTCCCATGTGATGTCATCTCTGTAGCTATTCTACATGAGATGTGGAGTTCCCCACCTTATCTGGGTGGGTGTGCTCTGTTCCAGCAAGCTACTGTGCCTTCGCTTTGCACACGTCCAGATATTCATCAGATGGGTACTCATGCGGGGGGCCTCGGCGAGGCCCTTCACTGGATTGCCATGTGATGTCATCTCTGTAGCTATTCTACATGAGATGTGGGGTTCCCCTTTAGGGATCCCCGAGTACCCGAAAAGTAAGGTGTGATGAGTTATTTTTGGCCCCAAGGGAAAGTTCTGGCCACAACTTTCTAATGGGGTTGGCTCTGGTACGTAACCGGGTCCTGTTCGGACATCACTGTTGGTGCTATTCGCCGTGATCCGGTTCCGTGCCGTGTGGCAATTTTCCGTTTGGGTTCCCAACTGTACCTGTGGAAGAAAAAGCAAGGTTATTAATCCGCTGCCAGTAGCTGCTAGCGATATCGGTCTTATGTCCACTACTTTGCTGAAAATACTTTTTTTTGACCTTGTCATCACCGTAGACCCTTCAATTTTGATTGGATCTTCTTGAAACTTACAAACAAGTAAGTCAGGGATAAAAGCTCGGATGAATTCGAAAACTAGCGATGTCGGTCTATTACTTATTGAGTTATGTCCCCTACTTTGCTGAAAATGATTATTTTGGACCGTGGCCCCTCCAGTTGTGATAGGATCTTCTTGAAACTTTCAAACAAGTAGGTCAGGGATAAAGGCTCGGATGAATTCGAAACCTGGGAGGTCGGCCTATCTATCATAGAGTTACGTCCCCTCGATAGCTGAAAATGTCTATTTTTGACCTTGTCATCACTGTAGCCCATTCAGCTTCCATCGGATCTTCTTGAATCTTACATTTTTGTAAGAAAGAGATATAACCTCAGCTTAGTTTAAAAATTGGTGAGGTCGGCCTCTATTTTAGAGAGTTATGTCCCCCTTGATTTCAGAAAATGCCTTTTTTTGACCTTGTCATCACCGTAGCCCATTCAGATTTTATTAGATCTTCTAGAAACTTACTTGTAAGTAAGCCAGGGATAAAAGCTTATATGAGTTCGAAAACTGATGAGCTCATCCTATTTATCATAGAGTTTTATCCCTTTGATTGCAGAAAATGCCTATTAGGTCCATCACACTAACCCTTTCAGCTTTTCAACATGTCTTCTTGAAAATTACAAACAAGTAAGTCAGGGATAAAAGCTTGGATGACATTGTCATCATCATAAGTCCCTAAGTTTTGAACAGACCTTCCTGAAACTTACATATAAGTAAGTTAGAGATAAAAGCTTGAATGTGTTTGCAAACTAACATTATTGGCACATTACTCCAAGAGTTATGTCCCTTTCTTTGCTGAAAATGCCTATTTTGTACCTTGTCATCACCATAAGTCCTTTAGTTTTGATCGAATCTTCCTGAAACTAGTATATAAGTAGGTTGTGGTTGAAAGTTCGGATGAGTTTGAAAACTTTTGATGTCTGCCTATCTCTCATAGAGTTACGTCACTTGAATGCTGAAAATACCTGTTTTTGACCTTGTCATCAGCATAAATCCTTCGGTAAAAATTGGAACTTCCTGAAACTTCTAATCTGTTAGCTCAGATGAGCGACATAAGACCATCATGGTCCTCTTGTTTCTTATTTCTGCTCAAAAACATATATTATGGATACACATTAACGAGCACCCCTAATCTATGTCGATGAGGGGGTTCTGACGAGCACCCCTAAAAGGGTGTTTACAGCAGAAATAAGAAAAATATCGTTTTTTTTTTATTCAGTGGTAGCAAAATTCTCAATATATTTTAATATGTGTGTTTTCGTAATGTAAATCTAATCATGGACGCCCCAACCAACCTCTATTATATAGAAAAAATGAAACCCTGACAGCACTGATGGGTCCTTACTTAATGTAGTACATCGTTTTGGTTTTCTCCTGCAAACATAGACGGTTAGGTCTTTCAAGAGCCAGCTCATTGAGGCGGTTATAACGAATGTTCAAAATTATGTTTATAGCGCTGTAATAAATACCTTTGTGAACTTCATTTTGTTTCATATTTGTTTGTTTGAGTGGGAACAAGACAATTCATCGACAAGACAATTCATCGACACGGGTTTTGGAGACAATTCATCGACACAATTGAAGACAACTCATCGACACTTTTTGAAGACAATTCATCGACACATTATTATGTTGAAATTATACACTAGTTGATAGAATGAAGACACTGTTTTGAAAATAAAATTATCTTTGAATTGTCTTCAAAAAGTGTCGATGAGTTGTCTTCAATTGTGTCGATGAATTGTCTCCAAAAACCGTGTCGATGAATTGTCTTGTCGATGAATTGTCTCGATTCCGTTTGAGTTGAGGGTTTTACGTCCCAGTCAACATAATTTAGGTCATTTTGGAGACTTGCTTACGATTTTCTTGGACTTTTACCCGACATTGAGATGAAATGACATCTCAAGCCCTGCCGCCTAATAAAACCAAAAATGTTTATATGCATGGGCGGTCCGACTGGCACCACTTTGCCTGTGCAGGCTTAGTCCTTTTAAACGGTTTACCAGTACTGTTGTGTGGTTGGTTTCAGCTTTCCGTAGAAGCATCGTGCAGCCTAATCTATTTTTCCCCTATGAGCGAGAGTCCTTTGGGAGTCTGTGCCACACGGGGTAGTTGTCCTGGGTATCTTAACCCATTGAATTTGTTTGTTTGATTTGAGGTTTAACGTCCCCGTCAACACTGTAAAGGTCATTTTGGAGACGTTGCTTCCAATTCTTTGGGACTTTTACCCGACATTGAGATGAAATGACATCTCAAGCCCTGTCGCCCAATGAAATAGGGTTTATTAGCATGGATGGTCCGCCTCGCACCGCGGTTCCTGGACAGGCTTGGATCCTCTAAGCGGTTTACCAGTACTAGTGTGTGGGCCGGATTCAGCTCTGCGTGGAAGCATCATGCAGCCCATCTATTTCTTCAAGCCCCTATGGGCGGGGGCTTCTTAACCCATTGAATACTAGTGAACGCTTCCATAGCTATACATTGGACAAGTCCATTTGTCATGTAAGGGGTGCCAGGCCTATTTTTTTCCATTTTCTATTTTTGACTAAATTCTATTAGTAAATAGTGCACGCCCTGATCAGACGCCGCGTTCTGCCGCGTCTGATCTGGGCCTGCACTGTTTGCCAAGGTATCCCTTTAGGGGTTTCCTGCATGCATTGGGTTAAATATGACACCGCGACTGCCCGTCAGAATTTACACCCAGATGTGTGCCTATTTTGTTGTGTTTACAAACTGCACAATTTTTCACTGATTATAACAGTAAAAACTTTGATAACTCGACCATGGATGGCCAGTTTACCAAGGAAAAGTCAAACATTTTCTTGAGTCCATAGGGATCTCTTCTCTCCATCGCTCCATATATCCTCATCATAAAAAAGGAATGTTGTTTGTACTCACAGCATTCAATTACTGTATAGTAGATCGAAAAAATACATTTTAACATCCTGAAAATATACCTATATATTAAATTTGGACCCCCTCAAACGTAAACCTTGGGTTTACCAGGGTATACATTAGTTTGCTTATTTCTGTTACAAGACAAAGGCTGTGCCTACTCGTTAGAACCGCCTCAATGAGGCGGTTCTAACGAACACCCATGGCGTATGTTCGGAGTTAATATAAGAAAACTATCACGAATTCATTACGAGAACAAACCTATATAATCTTCACCCCCTCATACCCCACTTTTATATAGTAAAACTGGGGTTTAAAGGGGTATACATAATTTTTCTTATTTCTGCTCTAAAACATAGATTGTGGGTACTCGATAGAACCGCCTCGTCGAGGCGGTTCTATCGAGTCCCCGCAATCTATGTTTGAGCAGAATTAAGAAAAATATCACACTTTTTCATTTTAAAATTTCCATTTTTGGCCAAAAAATTGGCAATGTATTTGTATAGGCATGTTTTCGTAATGTTCATCAAAATTATTACCGTTTTGAAGAAATGAAAGAGTGTCAGTCACATGTATCTGTTACATGTGTATCTTAATGAGACATCCCACAAAGCCTGGTGCTGAGATTTACAATCAATACTTCGAACTGCACCTATTTCGAACAAAATATTAGCGGCCCTAAAATATTTGGGCTGTGGACATCACATTATCATGTCTGTTCAGGAACCGCGGTGCGAGGCGGACCGTCCATGCTATAAACCCTATTGGTTTCATTGGGCGACAGGGCTTGAGATGTCATTTCATCTCAATGTCGGGTAAAAGTCCCACAAAATTGGAAGCAACGTCTCCAAAATGACCTTTACAGTGTTGACGGGGACGTTAAACCTAAAATCAAACAAACAAACACATTATCATGTCCGTGTAATGAACACCCCTCTAAGAATAGAAGTGGAGGCAATAATCAGGAATCGATACAATCAACCCACAGCTCCCATCAGAGACACCAAAGGGAAAGACATACAGACATGAAACAACAGACCCTAACGGAAACACCAACAGCGGAGAGCCAAAAGGATAGTCACTTTCCCACAAAATGGCCAATAGGCTATCCAAAATAAAATAGCATAAGCGACATAAACACCCAAGACAAACCATAACAAAAATAAACCGCGACAGAAGAACCGCCTTGGAACGGTCAACGGAAACGAATATAGGGAAAACTGGGCTTTACGGGGGTACACATTGTTGTTCTTATTTCTGTTCCAACACATAGGTTGTGCATGCAATGAGGCGGTTCTAACGAGCATCCTCAACCTATGGAGTAGAAATAAGAAAAATATCATTTTTTTTTTCATCAGAAAAGAAGCCATTTTAGATAGATGACGTTGCGTCTGAGAGTGTAATAACGTCGTGTAATAAATTGGATTATCCACTGGTGGATTAAATATGCAATTTAGTTAGATACGCACCGTCATGATACATGTATGACGTCCTTAACACCGTCGCGTTTACTAATGGCGGAATACTGACATTTTTGTAAAAAAAAAAAAACAATTGCGAATAAAATGCGTTCTAAATGACATATGATAAATAGAATCTTGCATTCATGCTCATATATTATTGAATTTTTTAAACTCGTTGAGGTAAAGGCATAAAATGCTCGGCAAAACCTCGCATTTTATCAATTTTCCTCAACTCGTTTAATTAATTCAATAATACATGAGCCCTCATGTAAGATCCTCTATATACCACACGGATGTATTATGAGTTTTGACTAATACGCTTTACCTTATAGATACCTACGATTGACTGACAGCTACAGCCTGTTTTAGTCCTAATCACATGCGTCCGGATGCTCTTCCTGAGAGGATTCGCATTGTCAAACCTGGTAGGTTTAGTAGTTTGGTTTAAACAACATTTTGTTTCTTTTAAAATACAAATAACCCAGTATGTTTAGTAGTTTTGTTTGAACACCAGTTTATTTATTTCAAAACAATATTTACAGAATACAAATAGCCAAGTTGCAAATAGCCCGGTAGGTTAAGTAGTTGGGTTTGAACACCATTTTATTTCTTCCAAAACAATATTTACAGAATAAAAATTGCCCGGTAGGTTAAGTAGTTTGGTTTGAACACCATTTTATTTCTTTCAAAAACAATATGTACAGAATAAAAATTGCCCGGTAGGTTTAGTAGTTTGGCTTGAACACCATTTTATATTTTTTTCATAACAATTTTTACAGAATACATATAGCACGGTAGGTTTAGTTGTTTGGTTTGAACACCATTTTATTTCTTTCAAAGCAATATTTACAGAATACAAATAACCCGGTAGGTTTAGAAGTTTAGTTTCAACACCGTTTTGTTTCTTTCAAAACTATATTCACAGGATACATGTACATATAGCCCGGTAGGTTTAGTAGTTTGATTTGAACACAATTGTATTTCTTTCAAAACAATATTTACAGAATACAAATAGCTCGGTTGGTTTAGTAGTTTGGATCATGATTTGATCTACTTTACAACTGACCTCCAAACCTCCAAACTGTTATTTATTACTCAACAAATCACAGCTACAGCAGTTTTTAAATCACATTCTAAGGTTGTGTGGGACATACGTCATATAGTGAACAACCCAAAAAGGAAAATTGCAATCAAACGACTTAGAGAGAGAGAGAGAGAGAGAGAGAGAGAGAGAGAGAGAGAGAGAGAGAGAGAGAGAGAGAGAGAGAGAGAGAGAGAGAGAGATATTAAAACAATATGTAGCTCTAGAGGTTATGGAAGACACCATTTTAACACGTTATCGTAATGTTTTTAATTTCAGGTGGTATTATTGTTATAGTTGGTCGAGCTTCGGTCCTGACTACGTCCGAAGAGTTTAAGGGCTGGGTTTTATCCACAATCGACAGTTTAGAAAAAGATGGGAAATGGAAAAAACTTGTTGACGGGGCAACCGGTCGTTATCACCTTGGTGAAGATGCTATTGTTTGGAAGTGTCAAGTTTTGGAACAGTCGAAACGTTAAATATTCTTGGAAAACTTTAAAGATACTACCAATGTTGTTTCGGTCGCAACATCCTCTTCATTCAGTTAAAACTACCCCAGTTGCCATAAAGCACTGTGAAGACAAGTCAGTCATGTTTGACAGTCACGTGTGCCAACTTTGCACCTGTGACCTCATAACACTTCAGTGCCTGATGTATATTTCAACAATTTTCACCATGACAAATAATTTAGGTGTTGTTGGTGGTCCATTGACCAATCAGTGGTCAACACTGTCAAGGGGTTGTTGGTGGTCCATTGAACAATCAGTGGTCAACACTTTCAATGTGTTGTTGGTGGTCCATTGACCAATCAGTGGTCAACACTGTCAAGGTGTTGTTGGTGGTCCATTGACCAATCAGTGGTCAACACTGTCAAGGGGTTGTTGGTGGTCCATTGACCAATCAGTGGTCAACACTGTCAAGGTGTTGTTGGTGGTCCATTGACCAATCAGTGGTCAACACTGTCAAGGGGTTGTTGGTGGTCCATTGACCAATCAGTGGTCAACACTGTCAAGGGGTTGTTGGTGGTCCATTGACCAATCAGTGGTCAACACTGTCAAGGGGTTGTTGGTGGTCCATTGACCAATCAGTGGTCAACACTGTCAAGGGGTTGTTGGTGGTCCATTGACCAATCAGTGGTCAACACTGTCAAGGGGTTGTTGGTGGTCCATTGACCAATCAGTGGTCAACACTGTCAAGGGGTTGTTGGTGGTCCATTGACCAATCAGTGGTCAACACTGTCAAGGGGTTGTTGGTGGTCCATTGACCAATCAGTGGTCAACACTGTCAAGGGGTTGTTGGTGGTCTATTGACCAATCAGTGGTCAACACTGTCAAGGGGTTGTTGGTGGTCCATTGACCAATCAGTGGTCAACACTGTCAAGGGGTTGTTGGTGGTCCATTGACCAATCAGTGGTCAACACTGTCAAGGGGTTGTTGGTGGTCCATTGACCAATCAGTGGTCAACACTGTCAAGGTGTTGTTGGTGGTCCATTGACCAATCAGTGGTCAACACTGTCAAGGTGTTGTTGGTGGTCCATTGACCAATCAGTGGTCAACACTGTCAAGGGGTTGTTGGTGGTCCATTGACCAATCAGTGGTCAACACTGTCAAGGTGTTGTTGGTGGTCCATTGACCAATCAGTGGTCAACACTGTCAAGGTGTTGTTGGTGGTCCATTGACCAATCAGTGGTCAACACTGTCAAGGGGTTGTTGGTGGTCCATTGACCAATCAGTGGTCAACACTGTCAAGGGGTTGTTGGTGGTCCATTGACCAATCAGTGGTCAACACTGTCAAGGGGTTGTTGGTGGTCCATTGACCAATCAGTGGTCAACACTGTCAAGGGGTTGTTGGTGGTCCATTGACCAATCAGTGGTCAACACTGTCAAGGGGTTGTTGGTGGTCCATTGACCAATCAGTGGTCAACACTGTCAAGGGGTTGTTGGTGGTCCATTGACCAATCAGTGGTCAACACTGTCAAGGGGTTGTTGGTGGTCCATTGACCAATCAGTGGTCAACACTGTCAAGGGGTTGTTGGTGGTCCATTGACCAATCAGTGGTCAACACTGTCAAGGGGTTGTTGGTGGTCCATTGACCAATCAGTGGTCAACACTGTCAAGGGGTTGTTGGTGGTCCATTGACCAATCAGTGGTCAACACTGTCAAGGGGTTGTTGGTGGTCCATTGACCAATCAGTGGTCAACACTGTCAAGGTGTTGTTGGTGGTCCATTGACCAATCAGTGGTCAACACTGTCAAGGTGTTGTTGGTGGTCCATTGACCAATCAGTGGTCAACACTGTCAAGGGGTTGTTGGTGGTCCATTGACCAATCAGTGGTCAACACTGTCAAGGGGTTGTTGGTGGTCCATTGACCAATCAGTGGTCAACACTGTCAAGGTGTTGTTGGTGGTCCATTGACCAATCAGTGGTCAACACTGTCAAGGGGTTGTTGGTGGTCCATTGACCAATCAGTGGTCAACACTGTCAAGGGGTTGTTGGTGGTCCATTGACCAATCAGTGGTCAACACTGTCAAGGGGTTGTTGGTGGTCCATTGACCAATCAGTGGTCAACACTGTCAAGGTGTTGTTGGTGGTCCATTGACCAATCAGTGGTCAACACTGTCAAGGGGTTGTTGGTGGTACATTGACCAATCAGTGGTCAACACTGTCAAGGTGTTGTTGGTGGTCCATTGACCAATCAGTGGTCAACACTGTCAAGGGGTTCTTGGTGGTCCATTGACCAATCAGTGGTCAACACTGTCAAGGTGTTGTTGGTGGTCCATTGACCAATCAGTGGTCAACACTGTCAAGGGGTTGTTGGTGGTCCATTGACCAATCAGTGGTCAACACTGTCAAGGGGTTGTTGGTGGTCCATTGACCAATCAGTGGTCAACACTGTCAAGGGGTTGTTGGTGGTCCATTGACCAATCAGTGGTCAACACTGTCAAGGGGTTGTTGGTGGTCCATTGACCAATCAGTGGTCAACACTGTCAAGGGGTTGTTGGTGGTCCATTGACCAATCAGTGGTCAACACTGTCAAGGGGTTGTTGGTGGTCCATTGACCAATCAGTGGTCAACACTGTCAAGGGGTTGTTGGTGGTCCATTGACCAATCAGTGGTCAACACTGTCAAGGGGTTGTTGGTGGTCCATTGACCAATCAGTGGTCAACACTGTCAAGGGGTTGTTGGTGGTCCATTGACCAATCAGTGGTCAACACTGTCAAGGTGTTGTTGGTGGTCCATTGACCAATCAGTGGTCAACACTGTCAAGGGGTTGTTGGTGGTCCATTGACCAATCAGTGGTCAACACTGTCAAGGGGTTGTTGGTGGTCCATTGACCAATCAGTGGTCAACACTGTCAAGGGGTTGTTGGTGGTCCATTGACCAATCAGTGGTCAACACTGTCAAGGGGTTGTTGGTGGTCCATTGACCAATCAGTGGTCAACACTGTCAAGGGGTTGTTGGTGGTACATTGACCAATCAGTGGTCAACACTGTCAAGGTGTTGTTGGTGGTCCATTGACCAATCAGTGGTCAACACTGTCAAGGGGTTGTTGGTGGTCCATTGACCAATCAGTGGTCAACACTGTCAAGGTGTTGTTGGTGGTCCATTGACCAATCAGTGGTCAACACTGTCAAGGTGTTGTTGGTGGTCCATTGACCAATCAGTGGTCAACACTGTCAAGGGGTTGTTGGTGGTCCATTGACCAATCAGTGGTCAACACTGTCAAGGGGTTGTTGGTGGTCCATTGACCAATCAGTGGTCAACACTGTCAAGGTGTTGTTGGTGGTCCTTTGACCAATCAGTGGTCAACACTGTCAAGGGGTTGTTGGTGGTCCATTGACCAATCAGTGGTCAACACTGTCAAGGGGTTGTTGGTGGTCCATTGACCAATCAGTGGTCAACACTGTCAAGGGGTTGTTGGTGGTCCATTGACCAATCAGTGGTCAACACTGTCAAGGGGTTGTTGGTGGTCCATTGACCAATCAGTGGTCAACACTGTCAAGGGGTTGTTGGTGGTCCTTTGACCAATCAGTGGTCAACACTGTCAAGGGGTTGTTGGTGGTCCATTGACTAATCAGTGGTCAACACTGTCAAGGGGTTGTTGGTGGTCCATTGACCAATCAGTGGTCAACACTGTCAAGGTGTTGTTGGTGGTCCTTTGACCAATCAGTGGTCAACACTGTCAAGGGGTTGTTGGTGGTCCATTGACCAATCAGTGGTCAACACTGTCAAGGGGTTGTTGGTGGTCCATTGACCAATCAGTGGTCAACACTGTCAAGGTGTTGTTGGTGGTCCATTGACCAATCAGTGGTCAACACTGTCAAGGGGTTGTTGGTGGTCCATTGACCAATCAGTGGTCAACACTGTCAAGGGGTTGTTGGTGGTCCATTGACCAATCAGTGGTCAACACTGTCAAGGGGTTGTTGGTGGTCCTTTGACCAATCAGTGGTCAACACTGTCAAGGTGTTGTTGGTGGTCCATTGACCAATCAGTGGTCAACACTGTCAAGGGGTTGTTGGTGGTCCATTGACCAATCAGTGGTCAACACTGTCAAGGTGTTGTTGGTGGTCCATTGACCAATCAGTGGTCAACACTGTCAAGGTGTTGTTGGTGGTCCATTGACCAATCAGTGGTCAACACTGTCAAGGGGTTGGGCCTTTGATTTAGTACAGTGAACCGTTTGGTTGTCAAAATATTTCAGATAGAAAAGATTTGATTGCTATTCAGATTTTTGATTTTTTAAATAGAAAAGAAACATTTGAAAGCAGTGCCAGGAATGGAAATGTATAGCTAATATTTAAACAAAATGGGTAGTATGAATATTTACTATACACTAAAGCGCCCAACTCCCTGGACTGAAAGGGAGAAATATATACTGCGATATTACCGTTTAGTTTTCCTTTTTTATCCAATTTTCTTACCTTGATAAAATTTCTAAAAACGGTTAAAAAGGACTAAAATGTCAGCATGGCAGAGATTAAACTTCCTTCTTTTCGGATCTTTCATGCCGCAAACTTCGAAGAAGTTGTGCCCCTAACTTCGAAGAAGTTGTGGGGGCATATTGCTTTTACTTTGTTCGTCCGTCCGTCCATCCTTACGTCCTTCCGTCAATCCGCCCGTTCGTCACGCACTATGTTATGTATCATATCTTAGGAACCGTATATGCTAGGGTTATGAAATTTCACATATGGATTGCTTACATTACAATAACACAGCCGTGAAACATAGTGCATTTTTCACATCTCCAAAATGGCTACTTTTCTGATGAAAGATCATGATATTTTTCTTATTTATACTGCAAACTTAGGTTGGGCCTCACTGAGGCGGTTCTAACGGGTACCCACAACCTGTTTCTTGGAGCAGAAATAAGGAAAATCATGTATATCCCCGTAATTCCCAGTTTTTTTTCTATATAAAGTGGGGTTAAGGGCTATTCAATTCACGGAATTGTTCACGTGATGTATGAATAAATAGATGACCCGTATATTTTTCTTTTAAGTCAGATGTCTTGTTGGAGAGTTATGGCCCTCTGCCGTTTGCAGATTTAGGCATTTTTGAAAAAAGAAAAGCAAAAAGAACCGCCTCATTGAGACACCCACAACCTAGGTCTAGAAACAGAAATTAGAAAAATGATGTATACCCTGGTAAACCACAGTTTTCTCTATATAAAGTGGCCGTAGAGCGGATTCATTACACAGACTTGTTTACTTGGTGGATTGCCTTCTCAAATAATACAGAATAGGCGCTTCAAAACCATTACAACCCTCACCCCATCCCCCATCCCACAACACATACTCAGTCTCATGAGGAGGCAACAAAAGTTACAAACCCGGTCACAAATATTATAATGCTTGAAATGAAACACACACATGGTCATGAAAACACATCACGTGATCAAGTCCGTGAAATGAACACCCCTTAAGCCCCACTTTATATAGAGAAATCTTGGGTTTTCGTAGGTGTACATTATTCTTCTTATTTCTGATCCAAGACATAGGTTGGGGGTACTCGTTAGAACCGCCTCAACGAGGCGGTTCTAAAGAGCACCCACAACCTAGATTTGGTGTATAAATTAAAATATCACAAAATTTCATCGTAAAAGTAAACATTTTGGAGATATGAAAGAATGCACTTTGTCACACGGGTGTGTTATCGCAATCTGGATAGTGTATTAGGACAGTATAGCTCGCCTGTTTCGAGATGCCTGCTTCGAGATGCAAGCAAAATGCACAATAAATCTTTAAAATATTAAGTTTCAGCTTGAAGCCCCAGTTTGAAGTTTTCAAACTACGGTTTGAAAACCTCAAACCATGGTTTCAAAGAAAACACTGCACAATAATTCTTCAAACCACGGTTTCAACTTTCATCATTTCAAAGATTTAAAAGGCTTCCAGACTGAACAGAACAGTGCAGATGATAAAAATGTATTAACTGAAAAATATTTTAAATGAAATACGTTTTTGACTTAAGAAATATTTAATAACAGTAGTATATATACTGAACGCCAACAGAAACGCCCACGACAAATTAAACCCGGTAAATTTATTCTCAAACAGAACAATCAAAATTTCACCATTTGATTTGATAGAAAACTGTCTTAATATCAAGTCCATCAAAGAAACATTAGTTTATTCAGTGCTGTTATTCCGTAATGTTCTCCAGAGTGACACAACCACCAAACCAAAAGTTCACAGATGCACTTATGATATAAGCGGTATCGAGTATGGCCTCCATTAGCTGCAACACAAGCGACACAACGTCTTTGCATTGATCCTATGAACGTATTGATCAGATACTGTGGTAAAGCGTTCCACTCTGCTTGAACGAAATCGTTGGCGAAGGTGTGTCAGTCGGATATGCCTATCTTGGTTGACGGTGGTCACCCTCAGCCTGCCGCTTCGTTGATGGTCGTTAATGCTGTTTGTCTGGCCGTAACGAGATACCATTCGGCTGACGGTTCTAGGATCTACGCAAAAAAATTTGAAGCGACAACAGGAGCCGTAACTCCAGCGTCTAGTTGTCCAAGCGCAAGGTGGCGCTGGTTTACATTCAGTCGTGGCATCTGACGTCAGTGCAAAAGCAGACGTTTTTTATTCGGAGTTCTGCCTTTTATTCATGCCTTAATTGCTTTTATTTGGTATCGGTTTTTTCTAAACTTGTGGCTTCACAAGGTCAGTGCACGTGGAAAACCTGTTTACCATATATGTGCAGCTACGCCTAAGCAGACTGTATCTTTAAGGTCAATACAGTGACTGAGGACAGTTAAACGACTTGTGAACTCATTAAAGGAAATCGGAAACAAAATTTCAAGCGATTGCAGAAATATCAGTTGAATTTGTCAGCGTTTCTTTTGGCGTTCAGTATATATATGTTCTTATATGTTCTTAATCAGCCCAGACCTCTTTGGATGCTTCTGATCGAAGCATCATTTGGGACCTCTCAGGATCGGGGCATCATTTGGGGCCTTTTCGGACGCCCGAAGCATCATTTTAGAGCTCCTGTGATCGAATCATCAGGTCATCGAACAGATGCTGGTTTTATTTTTCGGAGTGGCTATTGACAGTCGACTGGTAATAGCCAAAATACGTTAAAATGGCTAGTGACAGTCGACTGGCAATAGCCAAAATACGTTAAAATGGGTAGTGACAGTCGACTGTCAATAGCCATTTTAACGTGTTTTGGCTATTACCAGTCGACTGTCACAAAGGTATTTTAACTTTTTTGGCTATAACCAGTCGCCCGTTTAACGTAAGTTTGCATCAAGTTAAACTCTTGAATGCTGGCGATTTTCTCAGAAACCACAGTTACAGAAACCCGCTGATCACTCCAGAATTCCTCTGTCAGAAATTAAGTCCGATTAGCCGATACAATTTATATAGAGAAAATGAATATTTGGGTTGCATGATGCTTCCACGCAGAGCTGAAAACGACCGCACATGAGCTATGCGGATCTAAGCTTGCCCAAGCAAAGCGTTGCGAGTAGGACCGTCCATGATTATAAATCTTATTGGTTTCATTGGGCGACAGGGCTTGAGATGTAATTTCCACTCAATGTCGGGTAAAAGTCCCACAAAGTTGGAAGCAACGTCTCCAAAATGACCTATACCGTTTTGACGGGGACTGAAAACCTCAAATCAAACAAACAAACAAACAAACAAACAAACAAAACAAAATAATTTTAATCCCCTTAAACCTCACTTTTATATAATAGAACTAGGGTTTATAGGGGTTCATATTATTTTCCTTATTTCTGCTCGCAGTCATACATGTTGTGTACTCGTTACTTGACGAGGCGGTTCTAACGAGTTCCCACAATCTATGTTTTTAGGAGAATTCTGAAAATATATGAATAGGCGTGTTTTCGTAATGTATGGCATAAACAGGTTTCTTTCTCGTGATATTATAATGCTTGCATATAATTGATTGACCAGTAAAGGCCCAGATCAGCTGCGCCATATGACTGTTTGCGTGTTTCAACAAAAGGGACGTCAGTATCATATATGGGTTATTTTTTATACAGAACCTCTGATCTAGATCTGCTTATTAGAAATCAAAGCGCCAAAGGCACTGAAATGACAGATTCTATGAGAAAATCAAAACACTGTGAATACTTACAGACAACCTTTCTAAAAAGATCTTAAAATTTAGAAAAGTAGTTCTGCAAATTCCATTGTATGATATGTTTGCAGATGTCTATACACCGATGGTAACATGAAATGCCATTCGATGTTTCATTTTGGAAAGAAAATATTTACGTTTTCAAAACCAAACATTAAAATTCAAGTTTTAACAATGCTACTGTCAATTAGTAACATTTTTGTCTGGTCGGTTGTGGATACCTCCTCCCAAAAGATACTCTATTTTTCACACGAGGCGGTGAGAGACCTAATGACTTAGAGTCAGCGCTCTTATCCACTAGGCCACGGAGGCCCTCTCATCTGGATCTACACTGTTTGCAAAGGTAAATGAACCGGTTTACAAGGTTGGAAGGGTTTAAGCCATAAACATTTGCGATCAACTTGGGTAATATTTGGTCATATTGAACCTGTCACAATATCCACATTTTATCGGCGCAGATAAGATATATTATGATACTGGTACCCATAACACGTTTCAATATATGTATTATAAGGCGCTTCTAATGAGTGTCCACATCATGTAAACAATTCCGTATCATAATCACTCTCAATAAACCCCTCTTTTATATAGAGAAAATTGGTGATGCATAGGTTTTGGGTACTCGTTAGAACCGCCTGAGTAAGTCTGAAATGGGTCTTCACGGTTTGTTCACTGTTAGTAAGGGCATATCCTTCCCAACATTACGAAAACGCGTCTAAATAAATACATTGTAAAATTAAACGTAAAAAAAACCCCTAATCATTTAAGATAAAAAATTGTGATATTTTTCTTATTTGTGCTCAAAAAAAAAAAAAAAAAAAAAAAAAAGATTGTGGGTACTCGTAAGAACCGCCTCATTGAGGTCGTTCTAACGAGTACCAACATTCTATATTTGAGAGCAAAAATAAGAAAAATAAAGTTTCCCATGTAAACCCCAGTTTTACTATATGAATGTTGGGTTAAAGGGGGTCAAAATTATATAGGCATATTTGCGTGATGAATTTTATGGGGATATTTAAATACACTAGAACATAAGACATGTAAAATAAATGTTTTTATTAATACTGTCTGATCAAGCATCTGATCACCTAGATGATCGCGTCTCCAAAACGCATGTACATAACTGAATATAGAAACAAGAGGACCATGATTGTCCTATATCGCTCTCCTGAGCTAAGAGATTTACATGTGGGTCCTTCGGCGGGACAACTTTTGGCCTCATGGCTATAATTTGAACAATCTTGTAGAGGTCCACCAAATGAAGCTTAATATCAAATATCATAAGCCTGGCCTTCTGGTTTCAGATAATTTTTTTAAGGTTTTCCCTTTATAAGCCTATATATGTAAAAGATGCGGGCCCTGGGTGGGGGGGGGGGGCATTTTTGGTCCCTAGGCTAGAATTTTAACAATCTTGGAAGAGGTCCACTAGATGAAGCAGCATGCGTCATACCACATATCCAAGATCTAGGCCTTTTGGTTTCAGACAAGAATACTTTTAAAGGTATTCCCTATATGTAAAACCTGGGGCAGGGCCATTTTTGGCCCCAGGGCTATAATTGGAACAATCTTGGTAGAGGTCCATCAGTTGAAACTTCATACCAAACATCAAAGACCTGGGCCTTCTGGTTTCAGACAAGAAGATTTTTGAAGGTTTTCCCTATATAAGCCTATGTAAAACCAGTGGGCCATGGGGCGGGGCCATTGTTGGCCCCAGGGCTATAATATGAACAATCAGAATCTTGGTAAAGGTCCACTACATGAAGCATCATACCAAATATCAGACCTGGGCCTTCTAGTTTCAGACAAGAAGATTTTAAAGGTTTTCTCCATATAAGCCTATGTAAAATCAGTGGGCCCCACCGAGGCTATTTTTGGCCAAAGGGTAATAATTGGAATAATTTTGGTATCGGCCCACTAGACGAAGCTTCATACCAAATATCAAAGACCTGGGCCTTTTGGTTTCTGACAAGAAGGTTTTTAAAGGTTTCCGAATATAAGCCTATGTAAAACCAGTGGGCCCCGGTGCGGGGGCATTTTTGGCCCCAGGGCTATAATTTGAACAATCTTGGTGGAGGTCCACTAGATGAAGCTTCATACCAAATACCAAAGACCTGGACCTGTGTTTCAGACAAGAAGATTTTTAAGGATTTTTTTCTTATTTTCTCCTTTTCGTAACCATGGCAACCAGAGTTCTGCATAGAATGGAATTCTTTGAACAACTTTGAGAGAGGACCACCCACAGATAATTTCTGCCATGTTTGGTCAAAATCTGTTCAGTGGTTTAGGAGATGTCATTTATAGAAATTGTGGCCTTCGGCTCAGGTGAGCTAAAAAGAAAAGTCACAGGAAAAAAACGCAATGGAAATAAAAGTCACAGTTTTGGGTAGGAAAATGAGTCACGGAAGAAAAGTCACAGAATTAAGTTTAATCATGTTCTGTATTTTTCTTATTTCTAGCCAGAAGAGGTGGTTTTAAAAAGTATCCACAATCTATGTTTTTCATAAAATCTAACGAATGTAGGAAAGAAAGTCTTTGAAAAAAAAGAAACAAAAAAAAAAAAAAAAAAAAAACAAACAAAAAAAAAACACGGAAAACATCACTATATTGGTTGTAATCATGTTCAATAGTTTTCTTCTTTTCTTTGTTTTTTTTTCCAGCCAAAGCGTAGATTATTGTTGCTCTTTATATCCACCTTTCTAACAAGTGTCTAAACTCTATGTAATAATTTAAAAATGAATACCGCCATAAAACACTATTTTCTCCTAATCACGGACAAAATCACCCCGACACATCCCCCTCCCCTCCCCTTTTTGTAAAGGCGGGCAAAATCCCCCCCCCCGTCATTTGTTGAGGTGGACAAACCCCCCCCTCCCCTGGACATACCCCTGCCATAGTTCCTTCATAGTTGTATGGCGAGTCAGTATTTAATACGCCGAGAAGCTTTATTAGTTCCACACCCCAATTCATTTGTTTTGAGGTTTAACGTCCTCGTCAACACAGTAAAGGTCATTTTGGAGACGTTGTTTCAATATTGTGGGATTTTTACCCGACATTGAGATGAAATGACATCTAAACCCCTGCCACCCAATGAAACCAACAGGGTTAATATACATAATGTTTCAGTCGAAACATAGATTGTAGGTATTCGTTAGAAATTTCCAAAATCTATGATATGAGAATAAGGTACATCCATGTAAATTTTACTTTCTCTGTATAAAGTGTGGCTAACAGAAGTCTTATTTATATGGACTTGTTAGTACTGCTAAACCGATGATGATGCGACGCAATATCCATGTATGTAGCAGCAAACAAGAATGTATTTAGCAGGGAATCAGGAAAGAAAATCTTAAACTAACTCCATTTTATCTCGAGAACTAGCATCGTTCAGCTGAATTTTGAGTATTTTTTTCAGGCTAAACATAGATTGGGGATACTGGTTAGAAACGCTTCAATCAGTTGTAAAAAAACTATGTTTAGGACATTGAGGTATGCCCCTGTAATGTCCATAATTTTTCGGTACAAAGTGGTGTTAACAGGGGTGGTGGTCCTCATAAGGACCTGTCAGCTGATTTACTGCTGAAAACCGTTGAGGATAGACAAACATTAGAGCCGCCTCGTAGCGGCGCAGTATATGTTTGTCTGCACAGAATCATAGCGTATATGAAATATGACCTACTGTAAAAAATAATAACAATCGTTTGTTTGATTGTTTGTTTGATTTGATGTTTAACGTCCCCGTCAACACTGTAAAGGTCATTTTGGAGACGTTGCTTCCAATTTTGTGGGACTTTTACCCGACATTGAGATGAAATGACATCTCAAGCCCTGTCGCCCAATGAATAGGGTTTATTAGCATGGACGGTCCGCCTCGCACCGCGGTTTCTGGACAGGCTTAGATCCTCTAAGCGGTTTACCAGTACTAGTGTGCGGGCCGGATTCAGCTCTGCGTGGAAGCATCATGCAGCCCATATATTTCTTCAAGCCCCTATGGGCGGGGGCTTATGATATAAATAATAATAATAAAAAAAAACAAGAAGCAACTGGCAATAGCCAAAATACGTTAAAATGGCTAGTGCCAGTCGACTGGCAATAGCCAAAATACGTTAAAATGGCTATTGCCAGTCGACTGTCAATAGCCATTTTAACGTGTTTTGGCTATTGCCAGTCGACTGGCAATAGACCTTTCCTTTATTTTTATTCTGTTAATCGAACATTTGCTTAAAGCAGATGAACGAAAGCGGGGTGATTGTATATGGGAAGTTACGTCAAATTATGTATGCCATTCCAACAATCGTCGGTACAGTAAAATAGTAATGAAGGTAGTGAATTATATGACTTTTATGACCACTCCTCGAAAATTATTGGACCAGCAGTTCTTAATTATTGATAATAGTCCAGAGCTTTAAAAACACTTTTAACCCATTTGGTTATGTAAACCCCAAAAGGGGTAAGTGGCAAACAGTGCAGGCCCAGATCAGACGCCGCAGAAAGCGGTGTCTGATCAAGGCCTACACTGTTTGCGAAAAAGTAAGACATTTTCCAAGTAACTTTGAAGAAACCACAACCTGTCACCCCTAAATTTCGAAATTAACTCCTGCCATATATAAGAAGGAAGATTCCATTTGGTGCAAAAAGGGTTAAAACACTTTTAATGCAGAAAGGTTGCTCACTGTAAAAACTATAAAAAGAAACATTCATTACTTTATCGTCCGTTGCACAACAGGCTCAGGCATTGCATTCATATTTATCAGGTACCCTCCATATTAACAGCACATTGACCTGATAAAGATAAGCTATCTCAGGACAAGTAAGCTTTATCAGGTCAATGTGACATTGCACTTTTATGAATGAATCATGCTACTAGAACAAAAAAAAAATGCAAAAATGTTATTATTGCTGGACAAAATGGAAATATTACTTGACAAAAATATGATAGGAAAAGATATGGTCAACCGATACAAAATATATCGACCTGCGGAATGTTCGGACGTACTGAGGACCATCGATAACTGATAGTAAATTGCTAATTTAAGAGTGTTCGTACAAGGGGGTAAACTGATAAAAAGAATACCCGATTCGTGTCTTTTGATATCAAGTTTATCAGGCTCGGCTTCGAGAACGCATGTAGAATCGCTCGGCAAGCCTCGCGATTCTACAAGCGTTTTCGAAGCCTAGCCTGATAAACTTGATTTCAAAAGACACTCACCTGGTATTCTCTATTTAGTCTGTGTTTGCAGAAATACTAGTTTACATTTCTGACACATTTATGTTGAGTGCTGAGTGAGTGAGACGGCATATTATGTTCATGCCTCACAGTTGCAAAAGGTAACTAACTTCAATTATGAGAACCTCTAGTTTTGGATTGTTTCACAGCTTTTTACGTCAATTTTCAATGGAGTAATGGCCCTTGTATAACGCCAGAAAGTCGTTTCCGTTCAATAGCTTAAGAAAGATATGATAAATTTTGATTGTATTTAGTGTGTGAATTTATGCTGATAAGATCTAGCTTGGAATTGCTACACAGCATTGGGCGCCTATTTTCAGCAGAGTAATGTCCCTTGTCAAAAATTGTTTCCGCTCAATATCTTGAGAATGAATCAATTGATTTTGATCAAATTTGGTGTGTGAAGTTATATGGGGAAGATGATAAAGCTTGAGACTGTTACACGGGATTTTGTGTTCATTTTCAGCAAAGTTTTGGCCCTTAACCGATGCTGAAAATTTGGTTCCGCTCAATGTCTTGAGAAAACAATGACGGATTCTGAGCAAATTTGGTATGCGAATTTATGTTGGCAAGATACAGCTTGAGACTGTTACATGGCTTTTTGCATTAAATTTCAGCAGAATTATGGCCCTTGAATGACCTCAAAAATTCATTTTTGCGCAATATGTTGAGAATGACACGATTTATTTTGATCAAATTTGGAGTATAGATTTATATTGGCAAGATATAGGTTGGGGATGTTTCATTGATTTTTATATCAATTTGTTGCAGAGCTAAAGCCCTTTAATGGCCTCACACATTTATAATTCCTCCATGTCTTAAGAAAGACATCACGTGGACAAGTCCGTGAAATGAACACCCCATAAACCCCACGTTTTGAGCAGAGAACTGGGGTTAACTGGGGTATACATTATTTTGCTTATTTCTGCTCCTAGACATACGTTGTTGGTTCTCGTTAGAACGTTTTAACGAGCACCCACAACCTATGATTAGAGTATAAATAAGAAAAATATCACAAATTTCATCCGTTTTGGAGGTATGAAAAAATGCGCTCTGTCACACGGATGGGTTGTAGTTATGAGTGATATTCTGAATTGTACTGGGTTGCGGAGAGGGTAGCCCTGCTTCTTGACCACTGGTTGTATTGTATGTTTGTGGCACTTCCTGCCCTGGTCACCTCAATAAGGTGTTGTATCTGTATGTAGGTGTTGTGCCGATGATAGAATATAACAATCTTATATGGGTGTGATGGGTGGATGGAAAAGTCCGTCCCGAGGGTCACTGTCCGGCATCACGAGGCTTGCCGAGTGATGCCGGACAGTGATCCCGAGGGACGGGTTTTTCCATCCACCCCTCATACCCATATTGTATTCGCTACCAATGTCTCTTAGGCATGTTGATTGTTTGGTATTCAATGCTGAACTATGAAGCGTCAACCTGAAAAATCCGTTTTTATACTGACCCACTGACTTCGGAATTCCAAATTCTTGTTTCAGATTAATCATGACTACAAGCTGTATTCTACCTTTGGAAATGATAGAGATGATTTTGACATACAACATGTACAACTGTGGAAAAGGCCAAGCATTTACAGAACTCATCCAAGACAGTTGGTTTAAAATGATAATTAAGATTTTGAAGAACAAGGTTCTCAAGTAACTTTCCAATATGAAATGGTTCGTTTACTATGGCTCATTGATGAACTTCCCAAACTGTGTGATAACAAACGATTAGAGTTTCATAGACAGATTAGCTGTTTTCATCACCAACATCAACCTACACTTAAGAAAGCAAAAAGATGGCTGGTCACATTCTTTGACTTTACCTCATGGGACTTGTGTTACATGTCTGAGAAATTTCATCAACACTTCCTACATGGAAATGTGTCATCTAGCTTTCTATATAGAGATACGTTTTTGGGATATCTGATACTGAATGAGGAATATACCAAAGCTCCAGTCAAACAGTTATTCTGTAGTCGGGACAATCCAGATCTTATGATATTACCATCGGGATATTTGACATTCAATGACTATTGGTCGGAATATATAAATGCCAAAGAAGGATATAAAGTGACATTAGGAAACGAACAGTTGGGAAAAGAGCCTAAGATCGTATTGAAGTTCCCAACTAAATATTCAAATTGCATACTTAACTAAACATCATGATTAAGACCATCAAAAGAAATCTACTTGTGTGTTCAGATCAAATTCTGAAACAGTTGAGAAAAGAGCCTAAGATCGTATTGAAGTTCCCAACTAAATATTCAAATTGCATACTTAACTAAAACTCATGATTAAGACCATCAAAAGAAGTCTACTTGTGTCTTCAGATCAAATTCTGAAATTTGATATCTACAGACTTGCACTTGAACAAACTTTGTCATTAGAGCCAGATAATGTAGATTTCTTGAAAACTAAAGATGACATCCAGATGTGGCTGAGAAGATATGATACATTTATTTCTTTTGACATGAGATGAAAAGAACAGATTGGCTCATGAGTAACATACTTGATGATACACTCGTGAAACTGGATCAATGGCGTTTGCATGTAGTTAACAACGATGAGATGATCAGCTACATTTTCAACATGATAATGGATATTGAAAGAGAACCTCAGAACAACCGATTGACTGCTCTGAAAGCCGTCAGGAGGAACCGATGGAAACTGATATCGACGATTTGATCAAACAGCTGGATCCTTGACCATATAAATTGACCTGATCCATGCACAACCCATTATTGTTCCAACAAAATGGAGAAGAAGTGGTTTGAAATACCTCTGACACAAGTGGTAAAATTCAAACCTCACAGGAGATTACTTCTTTGCATCTCATACTGTTTTCTCATGAAGATATTTCTATTGAAGAAATCCAGATGAAATTAAATGAAAAAGAAGCTTTTGAAGATTTCAATAAATTGTAGTGGACTTGTGCTAAGTACAAACTGTTAGAAGATTCAGTCATCACATTTGAGAATCTGTAGCTGACAGTCCAAAGGTGATCGAGTTTCTACATTCGAAGACCCGAGGCAAGGGTGATATTAAATGAAGCGATCTTGAATAGAGCGTCATTCTACTTCTGACTACCACAGTGAAAAGTTCAGACAAAAATATCAAGATGTCATACAATAGGGATCCAAGAACAAAGAAATATAGTGATCCTGAGAGCATCTACTACCATTGTTCAAGTTTAAAGAAGTTATTGAAGTAACAATATGATATCCATTTTCTACTAACATTGGAAAAATCACTTCTAGATCAATCACTGATGAAAACACCTTATGGGCGTTGCTTCAGATATAATGCTACGACACACTGGTCAAGAGATACTACATCGGGCTTCAGGCTACCCTACGGACATTGTTACATATGTGGACTTCCAGATCATTGGGCACCCGAATGTCCACAGAAGCAGTTGATACAAGATGAGTTGGACATACCACCTGCATTACCTTCTGACACTTCTGCAGAAATATTATCTGACAATCCTCAGGAAAAACAGTCTTGTGTCGAGGAGAAACAGTCTTGTGCCGAGGAGAAACAATCTTCTACGGAGGAGAAACAATCCCAGACTAGTGTTAAGAAATCAAGAAAACGAAAGCGGACTTGTTCTAACACTCATGGAGTTAAGAAACCAAAGACAAAATAGGCATTTGAATAAAACAAAGACATTAGTTATAGTTAAGAAAATATAGTATTGTATTAAGAAAATTTTAAAACACATTAAAATGTAAAAGTTTACCAGTCTTTGTTTGTTTATTATGAAAAGGTTATTCTTTGACGAAATTTATGGGTAAGCCCTGAAAAGGACTGTTCAATGTAGCTAGTAATTTAAACATTTACTAGCCACGGAATGGCTCCACTATAGCGATCGGTTTAATCGTAACCGATCCCACTCCTGTTCAAGCCAGGAACGGCTGGAAAGCCAGTCTGCTTTGCAGCCTCTCCACTTTCTTCCAGTTCTCTCCCTCAGTAGACGGTTGTTGTGTTTCCACCTCAGGACGAGTCCTTCGGTGGAAAACAGCACGTAATTTCTTGACCCAATTCATACTGGAACAATATGGAGAGAATTCAAAGGCAGAAAAGCTTTTATACAATGTAGAAGGATTGACCTACTTTTAATCGAACAACCAATGAAATTGGCTAATGAAATAACCAATCGCCCAGGACTCATATGTAATCCTGGACCCCGTGGACAAGTAAAACGGGGGCTCTGTAGCTTCTTGGCTCCAGTCTTCTGTCTGTGTGGCAGCAGACGGCCCAGACATCTCACCATTTATTTGTTGTCCATGGCGGCTCAACTCTGCAGCCCTTTTAGTTATCTCTGTCACTTGATCCAAATTGTCAAGCGAGGAAAACAATCCTTCTATTTCTCTCTTGACTAAATCAAAAGAGACCATCAGGTCTCTCACCCCACTCCTTACAGACGCCGTCTGCTCCTCCAACGCTTTAAAGTAAATTTGACTGTTGTGAGCCATTTTGTCTTGTACACAGTAGTGCAGCGAAGTAGGCCAATGCAATTGGTATTTATTCACTGAACACGGACGTGAAAGAAAGTATTTTTGCATGTAGGTCAATCCCTCTCCAGAGTATAAATAGGACTTGACCTACTTCAGATTTCTTGAAAAAAAAAAAACACAAAAAAAAAAAAAAAAAAAACAATGGAACAGTCAATATCATTCGATGATCTCTTGCAAAACCCAAATCTATTAACAACCGCTGTCCATGAATGTTTTGGCAGTGGTGCTACTTTACAGAAACAACAATATACAACAATACCATCTAACCATCTGATCTATCCACAGCCCCCAGTACAACAATCAAAACCCCAGCCCAAAGGTATTGAAGTCTTAGTGAAGGAAATCAATGAGCTCAAAAATAGAGTCAAACAGTTAGAAGATCGTCCTCAACAACCCTCAACATTGGAAATGAATCCTATTAGGATTCCACTCCACTTCAATATCGTCACAAATGAAGATGAACAACTGATGCAGTCTTTGTCACCAGCTATTGGACTTGGAGCTGCTACCAAACCCATACGGAAAAAGAAAACCAGCTTAAATCTTAGATACAGATTAACAGCCCTTTTCAGGGCTACCAAACAGTTAAGAAAGAAAAACTATAATGTCTTAAGTTTAAAACAATTATATTACATACAAAATATATCTTGGCACTTTAGTTCAGTTGGTAGTTTAGTTCAGTCTGATAAGCAGGAGGTCATACGTTTGAGCCCTATTCGTGCCAAACATTTTTTTCACACCAGAAACTAAGTTATTTCCAAAAGAACAACTTAATGTCATCCTGTGGTATCCCTGGACCTCTTGACAGTTTATCATATTTCCAGCAACAAACACCAAAACACTTAAGTTATTCTAGATGACGCTTTAAAATTGAAAATTTATAGCGTCATTATGAACCAGTGCTAGATGACGCTGTAATCCCACAAAATTGAAAATTTAAAGCGTCATTATGAAACAGTTCTAGATGACGCTTTAATCCCACAAAATTGAAAATTTATAGCGTCATTATGAAACAGTTCAAGATGACGCTATAATCCCCCAAAACTGAGAAATTATAGCGCCATTTGGAAACAACTAAGTTATTTCAATTTTAGCCAGAAGATATACCTAAGTCCACATGCCCCAAACCTAGCCCAGTCAAGTTCAGATCAGTCGGGCCACTTGAGCGTCATTTTTATAGCGTCAATTTTATAGCGTCAAACACCAGACAAAAAGACGCTATGAAATCGATGCTATAAAAATGACGCTCAAGTGGCCCCCTATAGTACTTATATTTCGTTAAACGTGATCAAATTTTGGAAGTATTGTGAATCAATGAAAATTTGGGGTATAGTGCCATTGAATCGGAGTATATTTTGCAGAATGAACTTGCTCCAAAATCTGCTGGTGTAGTGTATGATCAAACATAATTTGCTTGTCCGGATGGTGTCGTGATACCTTCATTGAATGACATTTGGTCACATTGAACTTCATGTTCCAATCGGCCTCTCCATGTGCTAGTCGATCCCGCTCATCCTGTAAAATAAGACAGTTAGACGGAGTTTATATGTTCCTATACATGGCACAGTAACAGCAAACAAACGCACAGATGAGCTGATATTAATGAATACCAAGATAAGGACCGGTCCAAGGACCGAATTTTGGGGGACACCAGATAAAACAGGGACAGGAGCAGACGCTTGGCCATCAAGTACAACGTGTTGTGAGCACCCAGAGAGCCGTGAACTAATCCACCTATGTGTGGATCCTCTTATCCCATAGCAGTCAAATTTATACAATAGCCTTCTGTGAGGTACCTTGTCAAAGGCCGCCCCCACCCCCATCGGTGCTTGAAGAAATAATTTTGGCTTCATGATGCTTCCACGCAGAGCTGAAAACGACCACATATAAGTTCTGGTAAACCGCGTAAAGGTTTTAAGCCTGCCCAGATGAATTTGTGCGAGTCGGACCATCCCTGCACAAAAACCTTATTGTTTTCATCGGGCGGCAGGGCTTGAGATGTCATTTCATCTAAAGGTCGGGTAAAAAAACCCACGAAATTGGAAGCAACGTCTCCAGAATGACATATACAGAGTTAATAGGGGACTTTAAACCTCAAATCAAACAACCAACTTGTCAAAGGCCGTTGCGAAGTCCACGACGATCAAGTCAGAATGTTTGTGGCCACGTTTTATGGCTCCATCCAGATTGCTCACAATGTCATGGAAAAAATGAACTAATTGAGTTTCGCAAGACCTTTGACTTCGAAAACCATGTTTACAGTCAGCAAGAATGCTCTAAAAGACTAGGTGGTTATGCAGTCATCTCCTGCGGTCCCTCTTGAAGTCCTCTTGAAGTGAAGCAATGAGGACGAAGGCCTAGAGATACGCAGGAATGATTTTCGGATGAGATTGTGAGAGATTTGCTCATTTTTTTTTTAATCCGAAGTCTCATTGAAATGTAATTTAGGTGAAGATTTTTTTTAAATTTCTCACTAAAAATTCATAATTGTTCACCTGTTTTGGCTAAACTTTCCGAAACTTATCCGTTTTGTATGTTTGTTTGATTTGAGGTTTAACGTCCCCGTCAACACTGTAAAGGCCATTTTGGAAACGTTGCTTCCAATTTTGTTGGTTTTTTACCCGACATTGAGATGAAATGACATCTCAAACCCTGTCGCCCAATGAAACCAATAGGGTTTATTAGCATGGACGGTCCGCCTCGCACTGCGGTTCCTGGACAGGCTTAGATCCTCTAAGCGGTTTACCAGTATTAGTGTGCGGGGCGGATTCAGCTCTACGTGGAAGCATCATGCAGCCCATATATTTCTTCAAGCCCCTATGGGCGGGGGCTGATAACGTATCCGTGCGACATTCATGTAGTGCATTCTTTCATATCTCCCAAATGCACAAGTCTGTGTTTGATTTGATGTTTAACGTCCCCGTCAACACTATAAAGGTAATTTTGGAGACGTTGCTTCCGATTTTACCCGACATTGAGATGAAATGACAGCTCAAGCCCTGTCGCCCAATGAAATCTCCAAAATGACCTTTATAGTGTCGACGGGGACATTAAACATCAAATCAAATCATACAAACAACTTGTCGAGTCATTTTGTAGACGTTGCTTCCATTTTGTTGGACTTCTAATGCGATGAAATGACATCTCAAGCCCTGCCGCCCAAATAAAACCAAAAGTGTTTATAGGCATGAACACTTTGCCTGAGCATGCTTGCACAGCTTTGCCTGGGCAGGCTTGAACCTTCTAAGGGGTTTACAAGTACTCATGTGCACTGTCGATTTCAGCTCTGCTTGGAAGCACCGTGCAGCCCAATCTATTTCTCCAAGGCCCAAAGGGCGGGGATAGATAAAGTGCGGTTACAATGTCTTACTTCCGCCTAGAGTTACCTCCTTTTGTGTGTGTTTCCATTCGCTCTAACCCATTCAGTACCAGAAACCCCTAAAGGGGTACCTTGGCGAACAGTGCAAGCCCTGATCTGAAGCCACAGAACGCGGCGTCAGATCATGGCCTCCACTGTTTGATATAAGTTCAGTCATTTTCCAAAAGCATTTTGATAAAAATACTATCTGACACCCCTGAATTTTCAAATGAACTCCTGCTATATATAAAGAGGAAGATTCCATTCGGTACACAAAGGGTTAAATAGTCCATGCATTATCAAGTGAGCAAGTGAACTGTTTGGTGATTGATGTTTTCATGACATTGGTCAATGACTGCATGATTTTTGGTGATACATGCGTACTTGTACATGTATTTTTTCAATGTTTAGGCAAGATTTAGTACAGAAAGAAAGAAAAAATGAATATATTTGTTTGTGTAGAAGACAGAAGATATTTCGAGAGATGAGGGTGGAGGTATGTCTTAGTAAGTTGGCTAGGTTGTTTTTTATCAGTGATCGAGCATGGTATCTTTCTTTCCTTTCTTTCTACTGATACTGCGTCGGTCACATTTGACCATTACTGGCTGCATGATGCTTCCACGCAGAGCTGAATCCGGCCCGCACACTAGTACTGGTAAACCGCTTAGAGGATCTAAGCCTTCCAGGAACCGCGGTGCGAGGTGGACCGTCCATGCTAATAAACCCTATTGGTTTCATTGAGCGACAGGGCTTGAGATGTCATTTCAACTCAATGTCGGGTGAAAGTCCCACAAAATTGGAAGCAACATCTCCAAAATGACCTTTACAGTGTTGACGGGGACGTTAAACCTCAAATCAAACAAATCTGACCATTACCGCAGGTGTACATTACATACACTCCAGCTTTTGCACAGGTATCATGTAATTATGGTAGGGATCTTTAACCACAGGAGTTTGAAGTTATGTCAAAGAAACAAGAAACAAGCCTTAACACCCCAATTTCCTTATAGACGCTCTATAAGGAAATTGGGGTGTTAAGGCTTGTTTCTTGTTTCTTTGACATAACTTCAAACTCCTGTGCTTTAACCTGCACAGGGGATGGTTCTCTCTGCACAGGAGGCCTCCAGTTAACTTCCCGATCCGAAGGACGGTGCACTTTATAACATTCATTCCTGCAAATGATGCCAATGGAGCGTGTTCGGATACCGCAAATTTATCGCCACTGCCGGGGATCGAACCCAGGAACTCTAGCATCAGAGGCAAGTGCACTAACCACTGAGCAAAACTTGCCTCTGATGCTAGAGGTGCCGGTTGGATCCCCGGCAGTGGTGATAAAACGTTGTCTGAACATGCTCCTTTTGGCATCATTTGCACAAATCATAGGGGCTTGAATCATGAAAAAAATTGAAAAAAAAAAAAAAAAAAAAAAATTCATGATCCAAGCCCCTATGCACAAATGCAGCAAATTGAGCGTCGTTCGAATCGAGCCCCTGTGCAGAGAGAATCAGGAGGTTGAAGATCCCTATCGTAATGTAAGCTTTCATACTGAAATGTATTATATTTATTTATTCATTTTGTTTGATTGGGGTTTAACGTCCCGGTCAACACTCTAAAGGTCATTTTGGAGACGTTGCTTCCAATTTTGTGGGACTTTTACCCGACATTGAGATGAAATGACATCTCAATCCCTGCCGCCCAATGAAACCAACAGGGTTTATAAGCATGGACGGGCCGACTTGCACCGCTTTGCCTGGGCAAGCTTAGATACTCTAAGCAGTTTACCAGTACTCATGTGCGGGCCGGTTTCAGCTCTGCGTGGAAGCATCATGCAGCCCATCTATTTCTTCAAGCCCCAACGGGCGGGGGCCGGAAATGTATTATAAGAATCTTATATGGGTGTGAGGGGTGGATGGAAAAATCCGTCCCGAGGGTCACTGTCCGGCATCATGAGGCTTGCCGAGTGATGCCGGACAGTGACCCCGAGGGACGGATTTTTCTATCCACCCCTCACACCCATATTTGATTCATCTTATTTGCATTATCTGCTGGTTCCTAATCTGAAGATTATAAGTGTTGGAAAATCAGGTAACCAGACCCCACTGACCGTGCAAGGTCAGGGGGGTCTGGTTATCTGTTTTTCCGATATTGATAAAGTGTAAGCTGGGGGCCAGCAAATAATGCAAAAATGGTGAAAACCTTCCATTTCTTAGCGCGGATTTTAATGCTGCAGTCTTGTGCAATATAATATCTTGTTTGTACCACTTGATATCTTGTGCGCAAAAGATATCTTATTTGCACAACATAGATCTCGTTTGGACAACATAATATCTTAACAAGCGAACAAGATATTAAGTTGTCCGAACAAGATATCTTGTGCGCAAAAGATATTATCTTGTTTACGCAACATCTATCTGGCGCGCACAATATATGTTATGCGAACAAGATAATAAGTTCTGCGCACAAGATATTATGTTGCCCGCACAAGATCGATGTTGTGCAAAAGAGGTATCGTCGGTGACATGCTTAACGAGCTAGAATGGCGGTCCCTAGAGGCCTGTCGTGAGCAGTCCTCTTTAACCTTCTATAAGATACATTCAGGTACAGTGGCCGTCAATAAAGACAAATACTTGACCCCTGTGACAGTTTTAACCCGAACAAGGGCATCAAAAGTGAACAACTCACAGTATCATAGGTACCAGTCCTACAGTGATGCCCTGAAAATTTCCTTTTTTCCTAGGACTATTCCCAGTGGAAAAGTCTTCCCTCTTCTGTGGTGAATGCTAAGACTGTAGAGAAGTTCAAAGCCCGTACAGTGCAATATTGAGATTCAGAGGTATGCGTTTTAGCATACCTCTGTTATTCAGATTGTAAATAGTTTTAAGGACCCATCCAGTAACTTCTCTTTTTTTATTTAGCTAAATTTAAAATTTAGCTACGCACACAACTGAGGTAATGGCCAAATATGACCGACCCAGTATAAGATAGATAGATAAGATAATATTTTGTGTGCCGAAAGCTCCGGGGGAGCTTATAAGATAGGCAATTGTCCGTCGTCGTCGTCGTCTGTCCTATGACGTAAAATTTTCAAACACAAGAAGCATTTGAAATAAAATAGATTCTTGCACACCAGACAAGGAAGTCCGTGATTTTACCCTGGGATAGAACTTTATGTTCTGACCCTGGTGTTCCGACCCAGGCAACTAACATAAATGCGCTTCAATTCTATTCAACTGCCGGAACTACTTCCGCACTATTTTTATTTTGTAAACAATATACATGTGCGAGCTGTCAAATGTTGTGCAAGAAAAAGAATCTGATATGGGGTTCTGTTGTAGATGGGTGTTTCCAACCATCGGGATGACCGTGCTGAGCGGAACCTCGGCGTAGCCTCGGTTCCGCTCAGCACGGTCATCCCTGGGGTTGGAAACGCTCATCTACAAAAGAACCCCATATCATATTATTATAATATATAACAGACAATTTCTTAGATTATAGCCTTTTATATTTTACTGAGACCCACCTAGATGTTAATGTTTCTACAGATATGCTTTTTCTTTCAAATTTTTACAGTCTACCTTATAGGAAAGATAGAACCAATCATGGTGGTGGTCTATTGGCTTATATAAATACAAATTTATTGCACATCAGACGACAAGATCTTGAAATATTTTGTGATGAGTCGATTTGGATAGAGATAAAGGTAAAAAATGAACATTTTCTCATCGGTTTATTCTATAGCCCATCTACTGCTGACGCTCAATTTTTAATAGTTTTAATTTGAACATAGAAAGGGCACTTGAATATTAAAAAACCTGATAATTGTTGGAGGTCGTAACGAAGACCTGCGTAATCCAAATTTTCACAATCTAAAAGATGTATTATTAATTAACTCAATGCATAATGTAATAACAGAACCCACTCGCCAGCTAGCAATTTTAGACCCAATTATAACTCCGGACGACTTGCCGTTTTTGGATTCTGGGGTTTTAGACGTCCCAATCACTATTAGCGATCATAAAGCAACATATATTTCATTTCCCTTTCATTACGGCACAGAAGATCAGTTTTCTTATATAAAAAGCCAATATTCCAGTGTTAAAACAAAAGATATCTAACTATGATTGGGATTGCCTGAGGGAGGGAACTTTGGATGAAGCCTGTTCGAAATTCAATACTACTCTTGTTGATTTTGTTAATACTTGTATTCCATCTAAACATGCACTAATTAGACCTGATGATAAACCATGGTATGACCCTGAAATAAGAAAAGTGTCAAGAAAAAGGGATAGGCTAAAACGTAAATATAACCAATCAGGCAATCAAAATATCTTGGCTAAGTACAGGTCGCTCCGCAATAAAGTTAACAATCTAAAGCGTCATGCAAAAGAACAGTTCTATAACAATTTAGAAATGTATCTGATTTTCATTCAAATGATAAAAACCCGTTTTGAAAAGTTGTCCGCCATTTTGTTAAAGGTAACTCTAGCTCTGCTTCAATACTACCATTAAACTCTTTCCCGGTTACTGGCCAAAATGAATTTTTTCTTCTGAAGAAAAAGCCGATCTGTTAAACAAATATTTCACCTCTATTTTTACTTTAAAGGATGAAAATGTTGTTTTACCTGCTTTCGGATAAAAGTGTCAGAATAGAATATCTAGTATTTCTTGCTATATGGGCTGCATGATATTTCAACGCAGCGCTGAAACCGACCCGCACACGAGTACTGGTAAACCGCTTAGAGGATCTAAGCCTGCCCAGGCAAAGCGGTGCGAGTCGGCCCGTCCATGCTTATAAACAGTATTGGTTTCTTTGGGCGACAGGGCTTGAGATGTCATTTCATCTCAATGTCGGATGAAAGTCCCACACAATTGGGAGCAACGTCACCAAAACGACCTTTACAGTGTTGACGGGGACGTTCAACCTCAAATCAAACAAAACAAACAAAACTAGTATTTCTTGCACCTCTCAAGAAGTCTCATCACTTGTTGAACTACTGAACCCTAACAAGGCAACAGGGCCTGATGGAATTAGTAATAAAATGCTCAAAGCGGTGGCAAATGAGGTAGCGGTACCTTTGAGTATTCTTTTCAATAGATCCTTTAGAGAAGGTAAATTTCCAGATATTTATAAACACTCTAATGTTATATCGTTACCCCAAAAAGGGAGACAGCTCTGATACTTCTAGCTTTCGCCCTGTTTCACTCTTAAGTAATGTTGGAAAACTTCAAGAAAGAATTGCTTTAAAAACATTTATAATTTTTTGCATGAAAATGACATACTATACAAGTACCAATCTGGGTTTTTACCTAACCATTCTACAACGTTTCAGCTTATAGATATATACCAACATACGTATTTGCCAAACCTTTGACAATAGTCAATATTCATGCATGGTTTTCCTAGATGTATCTAAAGCTTTTGACAGAGTATGGCATAAGGGACTTATATTCAAACTTAAACAAGTAGGCATTGAAGGAGATTTATTAGACTGGATTAGTGATTATTTGGATAACAGAAAGCAAAAGGTTATAATCAGGGATTGTTCATCAAGCTCAAGAGGGATAAATGCTGGGGTTCCTCAAGGTTCAGTTTTGGGGCCACTACTCTTTTTGATTTATGTGAATGATATTGCTAATTCCCTGTTGAGTCTTAACAAGGCTATTTGCGGATGATAGTACATTGTTTTATTCTGCGTCTTCTGTTAATGGCATAGAAGGTATTATTAATCACGATTTACGGGTTCTAGCAAGTTGGGCAGCATAATGGCTAATCAATTTTAACCCTTTCAAAACGGAAGCAATTCTCTTTTCTTTAAGATTTCCTGAAGCTTTCCCTGATATTGTTTTTAATGGTACTCCAATAAAATTTGTAAATAACCACAAACACTTAAGTCTCACCCTTAATCACAATGGACAATGGCATAGTCATGTTGAAAACATTATGAAAAGTGCCTCAAAAGTGTTAGGTATCATGAGGAAACTCAAATTTACTTTCAGTCGCATTGCAGTAATTTTTAAAACTCAGACATATTTATCATATATATTGCCTATTTTTTAGTACTCATGTGTTGTATCGGATGGTTGTACCACCAAAGATATTAATTCCTTACAAAAACTACAGAACGAAGCAGCACGTATTGTTACTGGTCTAACCCGATCTGCTTCGCTTGAAAATCTTTATAGGGAATGTGGTTGGACGACACTAGCTGAGAGACGTAGAAATCAAACACTCATTTTTATGTACAAATCTGTAAATGGGTTAGTCCCTTCATACATATCAGACATTATTCCTCCGCCAGTTAGAGATATTAATCCTTATGCACTTAGAAACCAAAATGATATAACTGTGCCTTTCTGTAGGACCGAGATCTCACGCAAATCATGTGTCCCATCATCTATTACAGCTTGGAATTCTCTCAATATTGACCTACGCAACTCACCATCTCTTGCAAGTTTTAAATACAATTTGAAAAAAAAAACAACAACATAATGCTCCTAAAGTTCCAAGTTATTTCAAAGACGGTAGCCGATATCTTTCAGTTTTACATGCTAGAATTAGAAATAACTGCAGCAACCTGTCTTTTGATCTGTTTAGAAACCATTTATCACCTAATACTACATGTAGTTGCTCCGAAGACATCGAAGATGCTGAACGCTACTTGCTAGTATTCAAATTATACTCATGAAAGAGTCACACTGTTTCGATCGCCCAGACAATTTCATCCAATGAACATCCATACCCTTCTTTTAGGAAACGAAAATTTATCAACAGATGAAAATAAAATCATTTTTAAAGCTATGCAAACGTTCATCAAGGATACGCGAAGGTTTACTAATTAGTGAACAAGCCGCTATTGAGTCACAACCAGCCAGACAGCATTTATGTTTTTTGTTTGTTTTTTTTTGTTTTTTTGTTGTTGTTTTTTTTTTTTTGCTTTTTTTTCTTATAGTAATTTACATTATTTCATCAGTTACTCTCATCTACTCATCACTTATTAGTTGTTTTTTGAAAAAAAAAAAAAAAAATCAAATACTACATATTTGCCATTACTGCATGTCTATCGGTGTAAGTATCTGTAGGGGGAGGGCCGTAACTAATGTGAGAACTTATGGCCCGACCCAATTGCTTATCATGTCGCAATAAAATATGTTTATACTTACATTTTCAAACGACATCTCCTCTGAAGCCACTCGGTCGAGTGGGTCCAAATTTCATTTGTAGCATATTTGGGCTGATGGATTGAAAGTTGGGCTTTACCGTAAAGTCATTGCAGATATTTTGAAATGTTCCTTGAGTAAACTTCTCTCAGCCATATGCTTTAATATCAACCTGGGGGTCCTCAAGGTTGTCCGGGGCCATACCCCGCCCCCTCCACTTTATAAAGTGTCATATATCTCAGAAACCTTACAGATCCCCACCCCTAAACCATAAATATTCTTGTTCCTTATAAGACCCATTAATTGACACCTACCTGAGCATCCACAGGGATGTGCCGGGGCCATGCCCCACCCCTCCACTTCATAAAATGCCATTTATCTCAGAAGCCATTCAGATCCCACCCTAATCCATATATATTCTTGTTCCTTTTGATAAGTCGCATTCCGAGACACCAACCTGGGTGTCCACGAGATGCGCCAGAGCTTTGCCCCACCATCTCCACTTAATGAAAGGCCCAATATCCCTCACAGATCCCCGACCATAAACCATATATATTCTTGTTCGTTATGATAAGTTGCATTAAGTGCCGCCAACTTTGGGGTTCCCCATGATGTGCGGGGTAAACCATACATATTGTTTCGGCCGCCGCCCGTCGGGGCTTTAAGAACTAGATGGGCTGCATGATGCTTCCACGCAGAGCTGAATCCTACCCGTACACGAGTTCTGGTAAACCGCTTAGAGGATCTAAGCCTGCCCAGGCAAAGCGGTGCGAGTGTCGGACCGTCCATGCTTATAAACACTTGGTTTCATCGGGCGACAGGGTTTGAGATGTCATTTCATCTCAATGTCGGGTAAAAGTCCCACAAAATTGGAAGCAACGTCTCCAAAATGACCTTTACAGTGTTGGCGGGGAGGTTAAACCTTAAATCAAACAAACATACATATTCTTGTTCCGTTTAATAAGACACAGTGACACCAACCTACGGATCACGCCTCGACTTTACAAAAGGCCATATATCTGAGAAACTGTTAAGAGCCCCACCCTAAACCATGTATATTCATGTTCCGTATTATAAAACACAATCAGTGACACCAGTATGTGGTCCCACAGGCCATGCCCCAACTCTTTACTTCATTAAAGCCATATATCTCAGAAACCGTTTAGATCCCCACCACTCAACCATATATATTCTTGTTCCTTATGATAAGATCCATTTATTCACACCAGCATGGGGGTCCCTTTATGATGGGGCAGTGTGCTGGGGCCATGCCCCAACCCTCTACTTCATAAAAGGGCCGCATATCTCAGAAACCGTTCAGATCCCCACCCTTTAACCGTATACAGTAGGACTTCGATGGCTCGAACACCGATGGCTCGTTTACCATGGCCGAGTAGAACCCATTCTTGAGCCCCTAGGGAAATCCTCTATATAAGAAATATTGGGGTATATTTAAGGAGATAATAGTCTTTTATTTGCCAATGTATGCTGTGTGTACTCATTAGAATCGCCTCGACGAGGCGATTCTAATGAATACACAAAGCATACATATTAATTATAGAACACCGAAAAGGTGTCTACAGTATCTCACTTTGCCCCCAGACAATAACACTCAGTGGCTCGAACTACCCCTGTCTCGCACATATTTTCGAGGTCCCAAAGGTGTTCGAGCCATTGAAGTGCGACTGTATATATTCTTGGTCCTTATGATAAAACACAGTGACAACAATCTTGGTTTTTCTGAGATTGTCCATGCCCCGATTCCTCCACTGGTTATAAAAGGCCTTACATCTCAGGAACCATAATAGGCCCCCGCCCATCGGGGCTTGTAGAAATAGATGGGCTGCATGATGCTTCCACGCAGAGCTGAAACTGACCGCACACGAGTACTGGTAAACCGCTTAGAGGATCTCAGACTGCCCAGGCAGAGCGGTGCGAGTCGGCCCGTCCATGCTTATAAACGATATGTTTATCTAAGCGGTTTGATTGGGCGACAGGGCTTGAGATGTCATTTCATCCCTATGTCGGGTAAAAATCCCACAAATTGGAAGCAGCGTCTCCAAAATGACCTATACATTGTTGAAGGGAACGGACGTTCAACCTCAAATCAAACAAAACTCAGGATCGCTAAACCATATATATGTCTCTGTTCCTTTTAATAAGACGCATTTAGTGATACCAACCAGGGCTCCATTGGGTCCATGCCCCACACTCTACTTTATGAAAACCTAATATTTCAGATACAGAGTCCACTGGTATGGTTTTGTTTGAGAGAGTTTATAATTGGTAGATTAAAATCATATCATGTTAAAATATATGGTTGCCATTGTGCAGTGCCCACCGGAGCTCTCGTTTATGAAATTTGGTTCTAACTCTTAACGAGTTTCCACTGAGGAAATTGAAAAATGACATTAATTTTTGCCTTTCGAAATATTTTGGCCAATTATATAGAAATGTTCCTGAAATAATTATACCCGCTTTTTTGAAAAAAAAAAAAAAAAAAAACAACAAAAAAACAAAAAAAAAAAACGGGTATATTATTTTCGTCACGGGTGTCCGTCCGGACGTCCGTCCGCACTAACAAATGTATAGTTAGGTGGCTATGTAAATGGACAGAATCAATGTAAGTCAATGGGATTTATTCCGTTAGACACCGAAAATACTTCTTTTCTGTGGCTAAAAGTAGCCATTTAAGTATCGATCCTGCCAAAAATAGCCACAATCCGTGAGAACGTCCGTCCGTCCGTCCGTCCGTCTTACCGGACAACTCCTCCTAGACGGTTATAGATAAAAAATTGAAACTTTTGGAACTGATACATCTTTGGTCTGAAGAGTGCAAGACACATTTTTCGAATTTTGATCACACCCCTAGGGGCGGGCCCAGGGGGTGGGCCCGCGGGGGTCAAAAATCAAAATTTCCAGAACATGGTCGTGTGACATATCAAAGCGAACGGCATGATTAGGAAACATTACAACCAACATTTGACCCCTGGGATCAATTTTGGGCCCAAGGGGTGGCCTTGGGGCCTGCGGTCGGGGTTAAAAATCAAAAATTCCAGAAAATAGTCGTGTGACATATCTAAGCAAACGGCATGATGAGTAGAAAACATTACAACCAAAATTTGACCATTGTGGTCAATTTTGAGGTCACCAGAGGTCAAAAACAGATTTTGACCCCTTAACCCCTATACATTACTGTTACCGGATAACTCCTCCTAGGCCGTTATAGATAGAAACTTGAAACTTTGGGAACTGATAGATCTTTGGTCTGGGGAGTGCATGACCCTTTGGGAATTTTGATCACACCCGTATGGGTGGGCCCACGGGGTTGGGCTCGTGAGGAAGCGTGGGGATATGCGATGGCGTGCCATCGACTGTGCTATTCTAGTTTGTAACATGTTATGTATTGTTGACTTAATTTAGTACATATATTTTAACCCTTATCTTGCTGTTCACGACAACCCCTATCTTTGCAAACAGTGTAGATCTAGATCAGATGGCTTCTGAATCTGATCAGGATCTACACTGTTTGGCATTCAGTTTATGAATTTGTAGCAATAAATTACATCAAGTAATTTGATTGGTTGATAGACAGAAATGGGTGTGGCTTAAATGAATATTCAGCAAGATAATGGTTAATCACCTCGTTTCTGCCATGGACAGCATCAATTTTCTATTTCTATTTTGCATGGAAATAAAGATTGCTCAGGCGTATAAAGTTGCTGTTAAATATCAAAGTAAATGAGGACACCTAGGCATGGTATAGTGTAATATAGTAGAACTGGGTTTACAGGAGAATACATTTTTTATGCCCCCACTTAAACGCAGTCAATAACTTTCTTAATTCTTGATGCATTTTAAAATTACTTGGCAGAAATGTTAACCATCATGACGGCGTGTGACTTGCAAAACCAAGTCCATACCTCCAAGGTCAAGGTCATAATTAGAGGTCAAAGGTCAAAAAGAGGGTCCGAAACTTAAACGCAGTCAATAACTTTCTTATTTCTGGATGGATTTTGAAATTACTTTGAAAAAATGTTAACCATAATGAGACGATGTGTCACATGCAAAACCCAGGTCCGTACCTCCAAGGTCAAGGTCATACTTAAGAGGTCAAAGGTAAAAAAAGGGTCCGAAACTTAAACGCAGTCAATAAAAAAGTTCTTATTTCTGGATGGATTTTGAAATTACTTTGAAGAAATGTTAACCATCATGAGACGATGTGTCACGTGCAAACCCAGATCCATACCTCCAAGGTCAAGGTCGTACTTAGAGGTCAAAGTTAAAAAAATGGTCTGAAACTTTAACGCAGTCAATAACTTTCTTACCTCTGGATGCATTTTGAAACTACTCGGCAGAAATGTTGGCCATCATTAGACAATCTGCCTCACACAAAACCAAAGTCATTACCTCCAAGGCCAAGGTCATACTTAGAGGTCAAGTGTGAAAAAGCGCCAAAACTTAAACACGGTCAATAACTTTCTATAGATGAATACGAACATAGACATATGTTCAGGCGGGGGCATCCGTGTCCTATGGACGCATTTCTAGTTCTTATTCCTGCTCAAAAACATAGACAGTTTAGTTTAGTTTAATCATATTTTGTTGCTACAACAAAGCAAATGGGTCGGGCCACAAGTTCTCACAACATTAGTTACGGCCCTCCCCTTACAAGGTTGACACTAATAGGGCCCCGTCAAGCGATTTTGGTACTTATCGCCTATGCGAGTAGCGAAGGTTCAGGCGAGCCTGCGCATCCGCGCAGTCTCGCCAGAACCTTCGCTGCTCGCTCATACAAGCAGAGAATCAAGAGGAACCTTCAGACAGAAAGCGATATCCCTGGCCCCTCTGAATGGCTGGGCATGCGCAGTTAAAATTTGTCATGACGGAATGCTCGAAGACACAAATTCGCTTGGCGGGGCTCAATACATGTAGAACATACACGTATGAACATGGCTATTCATGACACGTGTAAGCAAACTACATAAAACGCAGATTTATATCAGATAGATAAACCAACAACTTAAATAAATAAATTGCTAATTGCATGTCTTAAAGGAACCTATTCACCTTATTTGCATTATCTGCTGGTTCCTAGTCTGAAGGTTATCGGAGTTGGAAAAACAGGTAACCAGAAAGGTCAGGGGGTCTGCTTAACTGTTTTTCCAATATTGACAATGTGCAAGCTGGGAGCCAGCAAATAATGCAAATATGGTGAATAAAAGTGTTATACAATATGAGATAAGTAAAATTATTTTGGCTAAATCTCCATGTTTTTAATATACGTTTGCACGGCTTTAAAAAGAGTACCATTACCTTGAGCTGATAATGTATCATCATCAAACAGAACCTTATTTAAATTGAACGGATGAAATGTCCGTGTCGAATGAAAGAATGTAATTCGTTCTCTTGTAAAATTGGAACAAGCAAAGAAGAAATGCTCAGTATACTCGCTAACTTCTGTGCAGTTGCAGTTAGGACTTTGAGCCAAGTGATTTGTATACAGATCGTTTTTCAGATAACTACAATTATTTCTTATTCTGCCGTGCAGTGCTGAAATGTACCGTTCGCCTTCCATGAAATAGGTTGGAACTAAGCGTTTGAAAAATAAAAATTCTTAGCTTGCTATTTAACCCTTACCTTGCTGAATATTCATTTAAGCCACACCCATTTCTGTCTATCAACCAATCAAATTACTTGATGTAATTTATTGCTAAAAATTCATAAACTGAATGTCAAACAGTGTAGATCCTGATGAGATGGCTTCTTCTGATCTGGATCTACACTGTTTACAAAGATAGGGGTTGTCGTGAACAGCAAGATAAGGGTTAAAAGAATTTAGATTAGGTGCTTCACGAAGGTTATTGTCAAGGGACAGAAGATGGGATGACCGGCCTCGGTAGCTCAGTTGAATGCGCGTCTGACTGGTGATCAGGAGGACGCGAGTTCGATGCCTGTCAGGGTCGGCAACATTCTTTCGTTGAGATTGATCATGAAATCTTTTCTACGATCATTCTCTCCCTTCCGCTGTTTCAAGAAGGGCAGTTGTCAGCTTCTGGCGAAAGAATAAACACTGTACTGGTTAACCGCTAACGTATAAGCCTGCCAAGGAAAGTGTGGATAGGTAAACTGACCGGCTCAAAATGACCTTAAATAGTGTTGACTCGGCCGTTAAACCCCAAATCAAACAAACAAACAAACTTACCAAAGTAGGATTTATGTCCGAAATATATGACGGTACATTTACATGTACGACATACATAAATGATAGCTTATGTTTGTGCCTTCTTTGCTTACGAGTAAGCAAGCCACATTCTTTATAAAGTTTACGAAGTGGCAATAGCGGTTTATATGGCAATAGCGGTTTTACGTTAAAATTGCTATTGCCAGATAACTGGCAATAGTCATTTTAACGTAAAACCGCTATTACCAGTTAAAAGGTTATAACAAAAACAAGTGGCATATACCCATCTAATATAATAAGCTATATGCTATAAAAATGCAGCTTGCAGAGATCAGTTGTCTGTTGTAGTTCTACATGTATGCGAATGGATTGCACGACCCGCAGAAAAAGCAACCGACTGAAGTCGGTTTTTTCTAAGAGTGCCCTAAAATCACTGTGTCATTCTGTCATTCTGTCAATCGGTCATTCTGTCAGTCTGTCAGTCTGTCTGTCCGTCCGTCCGTAACCCGTTTGTGAAAATTGGTGATAGTGACTTAACCGCTTGGAATACTTAAACAATTTTTGGCATACTGATAGATATCAATGAGATCTAACCAATGAACTTACGAAATATTACATTCCATTTAGTATAGCCTCGCCGAGGCGAAAAATGTGAAAATTTTCGAACATTTTTGAACTGCTTCTCCTCAGAAACCGTTGGGCCGATTGAAGTCAAATTTCATATGGAGCCTCTATGGGATGGGGGAAACCAAAATTTGCTCATGGGGTCAAGGTCACATGACCAAAATGGCCGCCAAGCCATATATGGTTTGTCTGTCTGTCCGTCCGTAACCCGTAAGTGAAAATTGGTGATAGTGACTTAACCACTTGGAATATTTAAACAATTTTTGGCATACTGACAGATATCAATGAGATCTAACCAATGAACTTGCGAAATATTACATTCCATTTAGTATAGCCTCGCCGAGGCGAAAAATGTGAAAATTTTCGAACTGCTTCTCCTCGGAAACCGTTGGGCCGATTGAAGTCAAATTTCATATGGAGCCTCTATGGGATAGGGAAACCAAAATTTGCTCATGGGTTCCAGGTCACATGACCAAAATGGCCGCCAAGCCATATATGGTAAAAACCCTTCAAAAATAGTCTTCTCCAGAACCACTGTGCAGATTTCCACGAAACTTGATAAATAGCATCTGGGATGTAGGCCTATCATAAATTGCTAAAATGGTGACCCTGGGTTGACCTTGACCTTCTTTGGGTCCGTCCGTAACCCGTTTGTGAAAATTGGTGATAGTGACTTAACCGCTTGGAATATTTAAACAATTTTTGGCATACTGATAGATATCAATGAGATCTAATCAATGAACTTAAGAAATATTACATTCCGTTTAGTATAGCCTCGCCGAGGCGAAAAATGTGAAAATTTTCGAACATTTTTGAACTGCTTCTCCTCGGAAACCGTTGGGCCGATTGAAGTCAAATTTCACATGGAGCCTCTATGGGATGGGGGAAACCAAAATTTGCTCAAGGGGTCAAGGTCACATGACCATAATGGCCAAGCCATATATGGTTTGTCTGTCTGTCCGTCCGTAACCCCTTTGTGAAAATTGGTGATAGTGACTTAACCGCTTGGAATATTTAAACAATTTTTGGCATACTGATAGATATCAATGAGATCTAACCAATGAACTTGCGAAATATTACATTCCATTTAGTATAGCTTCGCCGAGGCGAAAAATGTGAAAATTTTCGAACTGCTTCTCCTCGGAAACCGTTGGGCCGATTGAAATCTAATGTCATATGTAGCCTCTATGGGATGGGGGAAACCAAAAATTGCTCATGGGGTCAAGGACACATGACCAAAATGGCCGCCAAGCCATATATGGTCTGTCTATCTGTCCGTCCGTAACCCGTTTGTGAAAATTGGTGATAGTGACTTAACCGGTTGGAATATTTAAACAATTTTTGGCATACTGATAAATATCAATGAGATCTTATCAATGAACTTGCGAAATATTACATTCCATTTAGTACAGCCTCGCCGAGGCGAAAAATGTGAAAATTTTCGAACTGCTTCTCCTCGGAAATCGTTGGGCCGATTGAAGTCAAATTTCATATGGAGCCTCTACGGGATGGGGGAAACCAAAATTTCCTCATGGGTCCAGGTCACATGACCAAAATGGCCGCCAAGCAATATTTGGTAAAAACCCTTCAAAAATAGTCTTCTCCAGAACCACTGGGCAGATTTCCACGAAACTTGATAAATAGCATCTGGGATGTAGGCCTATCATAAATTGCTAAAATGGTGACCCTGGGTTGACCTTGACCTTCTTTGGGTCCGTCCGTAACCCGTTTGTGCAAATTGGTGGTAGTGACTTAACCGCTTGGAATATTTAAACAATTTTTGGCATACTGATAGATATCAATGAGATCTAACCAATGAACTTACGAAATATTACATTCCATTTAGTATAGCCTCGCCGAGGCGAAAAATGTGAAAATTTTCGAACATTTTTGAACTGCTTCTCCTCGGAAACCGTTGGGCCGATTGAAGTCAAATTTCACATGGAGCCTCTATGGGATGGGGGAAACCAAAATTTGCTCATGGGGTCAAGGTCACATGACCATAATGGCCGCCAAGCCATATATGGTTTGTCTGTCTGTCCGTCCGTAACCCGTTTGTGAAAATTGGTGATAGTGACTTAACCGCTTGGAATATTTAAACAATTTTTGGCATACTGATAGATATCAATGAGATCTAACCAATGATCTTGCGCAATATTACATTCCATTTAGTATAGCTTCGCCGAGGCGAAAAATGTGAAAATTTTCGAACTGCTTCTCCTCGGAAACCGTTGGGTCGATTGAAATCAAATTTCATATGTAGCCTCTATGGGATGGGGAAACCAAAAATTGCTCATGGGGTCAAGGACACATGACCAAAATGGCCGCCAAGCCATATATGGTCTGTCTATCTGTCCGTCCGTAACCCGTTTGTGAAAATTGGTGATAGTGACTTAACTGCTTGGAATATTTAAACAATTATTGGCATACTGATAAATATCAATGAGATCTTATCAATGAACTTGCGAAATATTACATTCCATTTAGTACAGCCTCGCCGAGGCGAAAAATGTGAAAATTTTCGAACTGCTTCTCCTCGGAAATCGTAGGGCCGATTGAAGTCAAATTTCATATGGCGCCTCTACGGGATGGGGGAAACCAAAATTTCCTCATGGAGTCCAGGTCACATGACCAAAATGGCCGCCAAGCAATATTTGGTAAAAACCCTTCAAAAATAGTCTTCTCCAGAACCACTGGGAAGATTTCCACGAAACTTGATAAATAGCATCTCGAACGTAGGCCCATCATAAATTGCTAAAATGGTGACCCTGGGTTGACCTTGACCTTCTTTGTGCCTAGGTCAAACTTTGACACATATGCTTTTGTGTTGGATTTTATCCTGCAAACGATTCAGAATACAGTACAGAAGTATAAGATATATTTTTGCTCCTTACGATAAGGCGCATTTATTGGGGGAACCGTTTTATGTCCAGGTCACATGACCAAAATGGCCGCCATACCCATATATGGTAACACTCATAAAGCTAAAAGCATCCGGCGGGTCGTGCACTTCAGCTGAAGCACTGGTTAAAGACTCTCTTTATGTTTCCATTATTTATTATCCGCTAAAAACATGACAATATTAAAACACAACTATTCATTGCAATGAAATATTCATTACCAAAGGACGCCTATTCAAATATAGTGGAAAATTTTACTACCGAAAAAAAAGGAAAATTTCGATATTTTTCATATTTCTGCTCCACATAGACTAGGAACTAACGCGTATCTCTAATCTCTGTTTTTGTGCAGAAATAAGGAAAATAATGTATACCCCTGTAAACCCCAGTTCTGCTATTTTATACACTTTACCATGTATAGCTGTCTTCATTAACTTAAGATATTTCACAACAACGTTAGTCTGCCTGAGGAATCATATTAATTTCCATGCAAAATATTTGTTACTAGTGAGTTCAAGAAAGGTTTTCTGTATGTTGCATGTTTCTGTAATGAAGTTGGGATTACAGAGAGTACATTATTTCTTCTTATTATACCCGCTTTTTCGAAGAAAAATCGGGTATATTGTTTTCGCACCAGAGTTGAGTGGGCGTCAGTCAGTCCGTCCGTCCGTCATGTTTCTTGTAAATGGTTCTCCTCTGCAACCACTGAAGTAAAACTTTTGAAACTTTGCATGCTGATAGTACATGGTATGTAGATGGCAGTGGGCTACTTTTTGTGACCTTGACCTCAACATTATCCCAAGGTCAAAGGTCAAAAAGTATGATTTGCCATATCTCCTAAATTATTGGAGTTACAATTCTGAAACTTTGTTTATTGGATGGTCCTTGGAATATAGAATATGTCGGGCTACTTTTGGTGTGACCTCGATCCCAAGGTCAAAGGTCAAAAAGTATGATTTGGCAAATCTTCTAAACTATTGGAGTTACACTTCTGAAACTTTGGTTATTGGATGGCCCTTGGAATATAGAATAAATTTGGATACTTTTGGTGTGACCTTGACCTCAACATGACCTCAAGGTCAAAGGTAAAAAGTATGAGATTGCCATATCGTCTAAACTATCGGAGTTACACTTCTGAAACTTGGTTATTGGATGGCTGTTGGAATATAGAATAAATTGGGATACTGTTGGTGGACCTCAACATAATCCCGAGGTCAACAGGTCAAAAAGTATAACTTTGCCATATCTTCTAAACTATAAGAGTTACACTTCTGAAACTGTGTTTATCAGTCAGAATTTTCTTTGCAACTTTTGTAACTTACATGTAGTTTTGCCTAGCTAATACATAGTCATTAGTGATATCATCGACTGTTGATCTAGTTTCTGTTCTAAAACGTAGGTCGTGTATAATCGTATGAAAGCCACCAACATATAAATGTGGTCCGTGCCACCAATAAGGCAGGTCAGTTTAATCACAGCGGGCACATGGCGTCTAGGTAACGTCGCACAAACGTCGATGCAACGTCATGTTGCTACAAAGAGGTTGCTGTGGTGATACATTCACGTTGTGTGTCCAGTGGCTATGTTTGAAGATGCCTTTTTACAACGCCATAAAAAGGCATTCCGGGCTAAATAGTATCCATGATCTATGTTTGGAACAGCAATTAGAAAAATAGAAATAGAAACTTGATGCTGCCCACAGCAGAAACAATCAGAAAAAATATCCACATCTTCCCAAAACGAGGTGATTAAAATACTAAATTTAGTCGACAATGCATATCGTAGTGCAAAATATTGAAATGCTTGGCCATACAGCAACGATTCGTATCTTAGTCGAATTACACAAGACCAACCAGTCTAGAAAAAGCATATGCATGTAAACTTTTACAGTCATAACAGTAGTTACTGAAAACGCAATGACGGGAATGAAATAATTATACAAGTCAACTGGCAATAGCGGTTTTACGTTAAAATTGTTATTGCCAGGGCAATAGCCCTTTCCTAAAGTTTATCTAGGGATATCGACCTAGTATGACCCGTTGCAATGCGAGCTGCTTCGTGCTGTAGTTTTTCCGAGGACTGGCAGTCTTGGGCGGACAACCCATCCCAAACAATGCAAGAATACTCAATAATGGGAAGTACATACGATAAATAAATTTGGTCAAGTGCAACCCTGTGAAATGTATATTTAAGTTTACGCATTATCCCAGTTACTTACGCTGCGCTTGAGATAATGTTTTCACCATTGACCATAACAACTTCATGTTAGACCTAAATGCTTATGTTCCGGGACAAATTTTATTCGGGTTCCGTCAAAAACTATATCTGGAAACTGCTCAAAAGGTTTTAAAGTAAAAAGAACTGCTTCTGTCTTTAGTGAATTAAAAGAGCTATCATCAGCAAAAAGTCTGGTTAAGCTTAATAGGGAAATCTGTAATATCGTTTACATAAACTAAGAACAATAGGGACCCAAGAACAGAACCTGGGATACCCCAGCATTAGTTTACCTAGCCGTGGAAGTAGAGGATTTAATTATTACTTTCTGGGATCTATAAAGATCCAGTTGAGTAACTGACGATTTATGCCTTTCTGTTTCAGTTGGAAAATTAGGCCTTCATGCCAAACCCTGTCGAATGCCTTAGAGCCGTCACAAAATATCATACACGAAAATTTAATATTATCGAACGTTTGACAGATATGCTGATATATATCTACAAGTTGATAAGTAGTGGAGTGATTAGGTAGAAAGCCAGATTGGTATTTGTATAAAAGATTCTCATCACGAAAACACACCTATATAATTTTGAACCCCTCTTTTATATAGTACAACTAGGGTTTACAAGGGTGAACCTTATTTTTCTTATTTCTGCTCTAAAATATAGATTGTGGGTACACGTTAGAACCGCCTCGATGAGGCGTTCTAACAAGTACACACGATCTAAATTTTGAGAAGAAATAAGAAAAATACCACAATTTGTCATCGTAAAATCTTCATGTTTCGGCTTAAAATATTGCTGTGTATTCGTGTTTTCGTAATGTATCATGTAGAAAGTTGTAAATGTTTTTTTTTTTTGTGTATTTTTCTTTCTTGTAATTTACCTATTCCGCTAAGTAGGGAGACCGATCTGAAGTTTGTTACTTTTGTTAACCCTTTCCCACTCAGATACGTGTTTTTACGTGGCTACGTCCCCGCCCCATTTTAAGCCCCAGAAAAACCTAAAATCTGCATTTCTACCCCTGGATAGTTATGTTTGCTTTAGGATTTGTTGGGCAAAAAAGTGACCTGTTGTTTCGACTGCCTCCCCACCAAAAATATTCTGGGGGGTTTTTGCCCCCCCCCCCTCACATCCCGAAAAATTTGGGTGTAAGGCCCGACCGGCTGCTAAAATTTATATCTGAGGGTGTCTGGGGTCAAAAATGCCTGAAAATTGATGCTGATAAAACATGCTGCAAACAGTGAAAATCGCCAGTGCCAAACACCTTAATTGTTGCCTTGACAGCTGTGTGAAGATTAAAATATGGTCAAAAATCCATGTGAAAACACACGTTTTGCCAACTTTGAGATGCCCCCTCTTTACCATGACAACAATGATCAATTCATGAAAGGTTGCATTTGAAAGGTTAATGTTCAATGAACCGAGTTTTGTGTAAAACAGACCACCCATTATGAAACTGGCTAGTTGAAGTTGCTGTCAGGTGCAACATTGTGAAAATCAGCGAAATTCACAAAATCCCTGAGTGGTAAAGGGTTAAGTCCCCCTTTTTAGGCAAAGGCAAGACATGAGACCCTTGCCATATACATGTATCTCCAAACACCCCTCTTTAAACAACCTATTAAACAGGATTTCCAACGAAACTGAAATCTCGTTTGCTAGTGTCTTCAGCATTCTGTTACTAATTAGATCAGGGCCGGTCGCTTTATTTGGATTTAATAAATTAATTAAATTTGAAATTTCTAGAGCTGAACACGTTATATCACTTAACGAGTTTCTAGTTTTAGATTCAAAATTAGGCATCTGAACTCCAGTGTCATTTATGGTGGATATCCACGAAATCTGTTTGGCATGTCAAGCAAATTGTCTTTTAAAATGTATCAGTTTGTTTGATATTATAAGTGTTTAGTTTCAATTTCAGGATAATGCTCGCTGATTGAATGCAAACCTATGAAGACTATATGAAATGGTTGACCAGAACTATGGAATAGTGTTTGTATTGACTAACTTATTTTCAAGGTAATGGCAAATTTTAGGATGTCTTTCGAAAGAGTAAGAAAGTACTTCATTACGACACTACATCCGTGTGATATAAGAGGATCTTACTTGAGTGCTCATGTATTATTGAATTTATTAAACGAATTGAGGAAAAGGGTTAAAATGCGAGGCTTGCCGAGCATTTCGTTCCTTTTCCCCAACGAGTTTAATAAATCCAAAAAATACATCAGCACGCATGAAATATTCTATTTATCAGATGACATTTTATTCACGATTGTTTACAAAAATATCAATATTCCGCCATTAGTAAACGCGACGTCGTTAAGGACGTCGTACATATAACATTACGGAACGTATCTAGCTAATTTGCATAAAAAATTATTTAATCCACTAGTGGATTATCGAAAATATTACATGGCGGTATTACACTCTCAGACGCAACGTCATATGATAAAGTGCATTTTATTTTTTATGCCCCCCCACCCCGAGAACCTTTGATTCGGGGGGGGGGGGATATAGTATTTGCCCTGTCTGTCTGTTTGTCTGTCTGTCCGTCACGTCTGTTTGTTGGTCTGTCTGTCCGTAGCAAAAACTTTAACCTTGATTATAACTTCAAAAAGTATTTGACCTAGCCCCATGAAAATTCACACACTTATTCACCATCACAAGTGTTACATTCTGACCAAGAGTCATAACTCTGTTGTCATTTTTGGCTGAATTATCTCCCCTTGAAATTTTGCAAAAACTCATCAATCGGCTCCCATGGGGGGCATTGGTCACCTATAATGACAGCTCTTGTTCTGATGAAAATTGCACGACCCGCAGAAAAAGCGACCGACTGAAGTCGGTTGATTTTCTAAGAGTGCCCTAAAATCACCTTGTCATTCTGTCATTTTGTCAGTCTGTCCGTCCGTAACCCGTTTGTGAAAATTGGTGATAGTGACTTAACCGCTTGGAATATTTAAACAATTTTTGGCATACTGATAGATATCAATGAGATCTAACCAATGAACTTGCCAAATATTACATTCCATTTAGTATAGCCTCGCCGAGGCGAAAAATGTGAAAATTTTCGAACTGCTTCTCCTCGGAAATCGTAGGGCCGATTGAAGTCAAATTTCATATGGAGCCTCTATGGGATAGGGTAAACCAAAATTTGCTCATGGGGTCCAGGTCACTTGACTGAAATGGCCGCCAAGCCATATATGGTAAAAACCCTTCAAAAATAGTCTTCTCCAGAACCACTGGGAAGATTTCCACGAAACTTGATAAATAGCATCTTTGACGTAGGCCCATCATAAATTGCTAAAACGGTGACCCTGGGTTGACCTTGACCTTCTTTGTGCCTAGGTCAAACTTTGACACATATGCTTTTGTATTGGAAAAGTGATAATGCATTTTATCCTGCAAACGATTCAGAATACAGTACTAAAGTATAAGATATATTTTTGCTCCTTACGATAAGGCGCATTTATTGGGGGAACCGTTTTAGGTCCAGGTCACATGACCAAATGGCCGCCATACCAATATATTGTAACACTCATAAAGCTAAAAGCATCCGTCGGGTCGTGCACTTCAGCTGAAGCACTGGTTTGTGATATTTTTCTTATTTATACTCAGAACATAGGTTTTGGGTGCCCGTTAGAACCGCCTTATTGAGGCGGTTCAAACGAATACCCACAACCTATGTCTTGGAGCAGGAAGAAGAAAAATAATGTTTACCCCCTTAAACTATATATGGTTGATTCTAGCACACCAGCCAAGGAAATCCGTAGTTTAAGACTGGAATAGAAATAATGTTGTTACCCTGGTGTTAGAATCAGAATTGTTACTGGTGAAACGTCAAATGGCATTCATACACCAAGACCTATGATATGGGAAGTTAGTCCATAGCTCTAACCAAAGAGGTAAACTTAGCTACACAATCATCGCACCTTAAGCTGTCAAAATAATCGAATCGGGAAGGACATACCAATCTCTAATTGTTCTGGGGAAGAACGAGTCTTCTTGTTGTAAGAGTCTGGAACGCTAATGAATGGTGATGTTCTATAGTGCCTAGCTTGGGGAATAAGGTATCTGTTGGAATGCTGGCAGCCTCCTTTAGACCTCTGTATAAAATCATGAGCCTACCGGCTTTTATCCTTTTCTTGAGAGACTCCCATCTTAATTTCCAAGTATTCCAGTCATGCTCCCAGATTCAAAGCTTGTTAGCTCACCAGAGCCGAAGGCTCCAGGGTAGCTTATAGGATGGACATTGTCCGTCGTCGTCGAGGTCTGCGTCCGCGTCTGCGTCGTCGTCGTTACCACTTAAACACGACGTCTCCTCTGAAGCCACTGGGCCGATTGGGCCCAAATTTTATCTGTAGCATTCTTGGGCTGGGGGATTGAAAGTTTGTGTTTTTTTTTTTTTATAAAAATCGGCTTTTTAGTTTGGTTGCTATGGCAACTTAGTTTCCATAGACTGATAATGGGGAAAAATGAAAAATGGCATTTACTGCCATGTCATTGCAGATATTTTGACACAACTTTCATAGAAATGTTCCATAGGCAATCTACTATCTGCCATATGATTTTAGGCCTACTGCTTGTTTTTGTTGGTTGCCATGGAACCCATAATGCAAAAAAATAGAAAAAAAAAAATACTTAAAAATCATCTCCTCAGAAACCATATGCTCTAGGGGCTGAGACTTTATGAAAATATTCACCATTTTTGCCTTTACAGGTTTTGTGTTTTTTTTTTTTTATGAAATTTGGCCTTTCAGTTTTGTTGCTATGGCAACTTAGAGTTTCCATTGACTTATAATGTGTAAAACTGAAAAATGACATTTACTGCCAAGTCATTGCAGACATTTTGACACAATTTACATAGAAATGTTCCTTGAGTAAACTTCTCTTAGCCATATGCTTTTATGTCAACCTGGGGGTCCCCTAGGTTGTGCCGGGCCATGCCAAACCCCTCCATTTCATAAAATGCCTTATATCTCATGAACCTTACAGATCCCAACCCCTAAACCATCTATATTCTTGTTCCTTATGATAAGATGCATTAAGTGACACCATCCTGGGGGTCCCCCGGGATGTGCAGGGGACATGCCCCATCCACTCCATTTCATAAAAGACCATTTATCACAGACCCCTAAACCATATATACTCTTGTTCCTTATGATAAGACGCATTAAGTGACACCAACCTGTGGGTCCCCCAGGATATGCCGGGGACATTCCCCACCCCTCCACTTCATAAAATGCCATTTATTTCAGAAACCATTGAGATCCCCACCCCTAAACCATATATATTCTCATTCCTTATGATAAGTTGCAGTCGGTGACACCAACTTGGTGGTCCCCCGGGATGTGCCGGGGCCATGCCCAACCCCCTTCACTTCATAAAGGCCAAATATTACAGAAACCTTACAGACCCCCACTCCTAAACCATATATATTCTTGTTCCTTATGATAAGACACATTCAGTGACACCAACCTAGGGGTCACGCAGGGCGTGCCCGGGGCATGCTCCACCCCTCGACTTCACAAAAGACCATATATCTGAGAAACTGTTCAGAGCCCCACCCCTAAACCATGTATTCTTGTTCCTTATGATAAGACGCAATCAGTGATACCAGCATGCACCCCCCCCCCTCCCCCAGGGTGCCACGGGCCATTCCCCAAATAGCCATTTATACGTAAAACCGCTATTGCCAGTTAACAGCAATAGCCCTTTCCTAAAGTTTATCTAGGGATATCTACCTAGTATGACCCGTTGCAATGCGAGCTACTTCGTGCTGTAGTTTTTCCAAAGACTGGCAGTCTTGGGCTGACAGCCCGTCCCAAACAATGCAAGAATACTCAATAATGGGAAGTACAAACGATAAATAGATTTAGTTAAGTGCAACCCTGTGAAATGTATATTTAAGTTAGACCTAAATGCTTATGTTCCGGGACAAATTTTATTGGGGTTACGTCACAAACTATATCTGGAAACTTCTCAAAAGGTTTTAAATTAAAAAGAACTGCGCTTCTGTCTTTAGTGAATTAAAAGTAACTAGCAATTGTTTTGCCCATGCCGATAAAATAAGAAGATCCTCCAATGATGAAGCTGAATAGAATAAAGAGCTATCATCAGCTAAAAGTCTGGTTAAGCTTAATAGGGAAATCTATAATATCGTTTACATAAACTAAGAACAATAGGAGCCCAAGAACAGAACCTGGGATACCCCAGCATTAGTTTACCTAGCCGTGGAGTGTGTGTGTGAATTCGGGTTTAACGTCGTTTTCAGCAATGTTTCAGTCATATCACGACGGTGTCTGGTTGCGACAGGGAGCTCAATGCTCACTTTTATAGTGCTGCCTCACTGAAGTATCATGTCCCAGACACATTACATGATACTACACCCAGTCACATTATCCTGACACTGGGTCGACCAGTCCTAGCTCTACCCCGTAAATCTGAGTGCCAAGCGAGGAGCAGCTACTACAATTTTTAACGACTTTGGTATGTCGCGGCCCGGGATCGAACCCCTGACGTCCCGTTCCCCGGAGCGGACACTCTACCAACTGAGCTATCGGGGCCGGTACCTAGCCGTGGAAGTAGAGGATTTAATTATTACTTTCTGGGATCTATAAAGATCCAGTTGAGTAACTGACGATTTATGCCTTTCTGTTTCAGTTGGAAAATTAGGCCTTCATGCCAAACCCTGTCGAATGCCTTAGAGCCGTCACAAAATATCATACACGAAAATTTAATATTATCGAACGTTTGACAGATATGCTGATATATATCTACAAGTTGATAAGTAGTGGAGTGATTAGGTAGAAAGCCAGATTGGTATTTGTATAAAAGATTCTCATCACGAAAACACACCTATATAATTTTGACCCCCTTGAACCCCTCTTTTATATAGTACAACTCGGGTTTACAGGGGTGAACCTTATTTTTCTTATTTCTGCTCTAAAATATAGATTGTGGGTACCCGTTAGAACCGCCTCGATGAGGCGGTTCTAACGAGTACCCTTGATCTATAGTTTCAACAGAAATAAGAAAAATATCACAATTTTTCATCATAAAATCTTCCTGTTTTGGCTAAAAATATTGCTTTGTATTTGTATAGACGTGTTTTCGTAACGTATCTTGTAGAAAGTTGTAAATGTTTTTAGCTCACCGTCACGTAGTGACGAGGTGAGCTTTTGGGATCACTTTTTGTCCGTCGTCCGTCGTGCGTGCGTCCGTCCGTGCGTCCGTGCGTCCGTGCGTAAACAATTTCTTTAAACAACATCTCCTCCTAAACCACTGATCGGATTTTGACCAAACTTCACAGGAATGATCCTTAGGGGGTCCCCTTTCAAAGTTGTTCAAATGGTTCCGGTCCGTTGCACATCTAGGTCACAGGAGCCAAAAATAGATTTTTTTCACCAAAAACTTAAAAAATCTTCTTCTCTGAAACCACAAGGCCCAGGTCTTTGATATTTGGTATGAAGCTTCATCTAGTGGACCACTACCAAGATTGTTCAAATTATAGTGCTGGGGCCAAAAATGCCCCCGCCCTGGGGCCCTTTGGTTTTACATAGGCTTCTATAGGGAAAATCTTTAAAAATCTTCTTCTCTGGAACCACAAGGCCCAGGTCTTTGATATTTGGTATGAAGCTTCATCTAGTGGACCCCTACCAAGATTGTTCAAATTAAAGTGCTGGGGCCAAAAATGCCCCCGCTCCGGGGCCCTTTTGTTTTACATGGGCTTATATAGGGAAGAGCTTTAAAAATCTTCTTCTCTGAAACCACAAGAGCCAGGACTTTGATATTTGGTATGAAGCTTCATCTAGTGGACCCCTACCAAGATTGTTCAAATTTTAGTGCTGGGACAAAAAATGCCCCCGCCACGGGGCCCTTTGGTTTTACATTGGCTTATATAGGGAAAATCTTTAAAAATCTTCTTCTCTGAAACCACAAGGCCCAGGTCTTTGATATTTGGTATGAAGTTTCATCTAGTGGACCCCTACCAAGATTGTTCAAATTATAGTGCTGGGGCCAAAAATGCCCCCGCCCCGGGGCCCTTTGGTTTTACATAGGCTTATATAGGGAAAATCTTTAAAAATCTTCTTCTCTGAAACCACAAGGCCCAGGTCTTTGATATTTGGTATGAAGTTTCATCTAGTGGACCCCTACCAAGATTGTTCAAATTATAGTGCTGGGGCCAAAAATGCCCCCGCCCCGGGGCCCTTTGGTTTTACATAGGCTTATATAGGGAAAATCTTTAAAAATCTTCTTCTCTGAAACCACAAGGCCCAGGTCTTTGATATTTGGTATGAAGCTTCATCTAGTGGACCCCTACCAAGATTGTTCAAATTATAGTGCTGGGGCCAAAAATGCCCCCGCCCCGGGGCCCTTTGGTTTTACATAGGCTTATATAGGGAAAATCTTTAAAAATTTTCTTCTGAAACCACAAGGCCCAGGACTTTGATATTTGGTATGAAGTTTCATCTAGAGGACCCCTACCAAGATTGTTCAAATTTTATTGCTGGGACAAAAAATGCCCCCGCCACGGGGCCCTTTGGTTTTACATTGGCTTATATAGGGAAAATCTTTAAAATTTTAATCTTCTCTGAAACCACAAGGCACAGGTCTTTGATATTTGGTATGAAGCTTCATCTAGTGGACCCCTACCAAGATTGTTCAAATTATAGTGCTGGGGCCAAAAATGCCCCCGCTCCAGGGCTCTTTGGTTTTACATAGGCTTATATAGGGAAAATCTTTAAAAATCTGCTTCTCTGAAACCACAAGGCCCAGGTCTTTGATATTTGGTATGAAGTTTCATCTAGTGGACCCCTACCAAGATTGTTCAAATTTTATTGCTGGGACAAAATATGCCCCCGCCACAAGGCCCTTTGGTTTTACATTGACTTATATAGGGAAAATCTTTAAAAATCTTCTTCTCTGAAACCACAAGGCCCAGGTCTTTGATATTTGGTATGAAGCTTCATCTAGTGGACCCCTACCAAGATTGTTCAAATTATAGTGCTGGGGCCAAAAATGCCCCCGCCCCAGGGCCCTTTGGTTTTACATAGGCTTATATAGGGAAAATCTTTAAAAATCTGCTTCTCTGAAACCACAAGGCCCAGGTCTTTGATATTTGGTATGAAGCTTTATCTAGTGGACCCCTACCAAGATTGTTCAAATTATAGTGCTGGGACAAAAAATGCCCCCCGCCACTGGGCCCTTTGGTTTTACATTGGCTTATATAGGGAAAATCTTTAAAAATCTTCTACTCTGAAACCACAAAGCCCAGGTCTTTGATATTTGGTATGAAGCTTCATCTAGTGGACCCCTACCAAGATTGTTCAAATTATAGTGCTGGGGCCAAAAATGCCCCCCCCCCTCCCCCCAGGGCCCTTTGGTTTTACATAGGCTTATGTAGGGAAAATCTTTAAAAATCTTCTTCTCTGAAACCACAAGGCCCAGGACTTTGATATTTGGTATGAAGCTTCATCTAGTGGACCCCTACCAAGATTGTTCAAATTATAGTGCTGGGGCCAAAAATGCCCCCGCCCTGGGGCCCTTTGGTTTTACATAGGCTTATAGAGGCAAAATCTTTAAAAATCTTCTCTGAAACCGCTAGGCCCAGGTCTTTGATATTTGATGTGTAGCTTCATCTAGTGGACCTTTGCCAAGATTGTTCAAATTATAGCCTTTGTTGATGTTTGGTATGAAGCTTCATCTTTAAGACCTCCCTCAATATTATGCACATTAAAGCCCTGGGGCCAATAATGGCCCTCTCTGGGGCCCACTTGTTACACTATGGATCAGGTGAGCGATCCAGGGCCATCATGGCCCTCTTGTTATGTACTTTTCTTTCTTGTAATGTACCTATTCCGCTAAGTAGAGAGACCGATCTGAATTTTTTTACTTTTGTTAAGTCCCCCTTTTTAGGCAAAGGCAAGACATGAGACGCTTTCCATATATCTCCAAACACCCCCTATCTAAACAACCTATTAAACAGGATTACCAACGAAACTGAAATCTCGTTTGCTAGTGTCTTTAACATTCTGTTACTAATTAGATCAGGGCCGGTCGCTTTATTTGAATTTAATAAATTAATTAAATTTGAAATTTCTAGAGCTGAACATGTTATATCACTTAACGAGTTTCTAGTTTTAGATTCAAAATTAGGCATCTGAACTCCAGTGTCATTTATTGTGGATATCCACCAAAAATAATCGTTCAGGCATTCCGCCTTTTCTGCATCTGTATGGCAATATGACTTTCGCCTGACCTGTCAAGCAAATTGTCTTTTAAAATGTATCAGTTTGTTTGATATTATAAGTGTTTAGTTTCAATTTCAGGATACGTGCTCGTTGATTGAATGCAAACCTATGAAGACTATATGAAATGGTTGACCAGAACTACGGAATAGTGTTTGTGTTGACTGACTTCTTTTCAAGGTAATGGCAAATTTTAGAATGTCTTTCGAAAGCGTAAGAATGTACTTCATTACGACAACACATCCTTTGATTCGTGGGGTGGGGGGGGGGCATATAGCATTTGCCCTGTCTGTCTGTCTGTCTGTCCGTGACGTCTGTTTGTTTGTCTGTCCGTCACAAAAACTTTAACCTTGATTATAACTTCAAAAGTATTTGGCCTAGCCCCATGAAACTTCACACACTAATTCACCATCACAAGGGCTACACTCTGACCAAGAGTCATTACTCTGTTGTCATTTTTGGCTGAATTATCTCCCCTTGAAATTTTGCAAAAAAAACTCAGAAATTGGCTCCCACGGGGGTCATATGTCACCTATAGTGACAGCTCTTGGTCTGAAAAAATTTGTGATATTTTACTTATTTATACTCAGAACATAGCTTTTGCGTGCTCGTTAGAACCGCCTCAAACGAATAACCACAACCTATGTCTTGGAGCAGGAATAAGGAAAATGTTTACCCCCTTAAACTATATATGGTTGATTCTAGCACACCAGCTAAGGAAATCCGTAGTTTTAGCCTGGAATAGAAATAATGTTGTCACCCTGGTGTTAGAATCAGAATTGTTACTGGTGACACGTCAAATGGCTTCATACACCAGGACCTATGGTACGGGAAGTTAGTCCCTAGCTCTAACCAAAGAGGTAAACTTAGCTACACAATCATCGCACCTTCAGCTGTCAAAATAATCGAATCGGGAAGGACATACCAATCTCTAATTGTTCTGGGGAAGAACGAGTCTTCTTGTAGTAAGAGTCTGGAACGTCAATGAATGGTGATTTCTATAATGCCTAGCTTGGGGAATAAGGTATCTGATGGAATGGGGGCAGCACTCTTTAGACCTCTGTATAAAACCATGAGCCTACCGGCTTTTATCCTTTTCTTGAGAGACTCCCATCTTAATTTCCTAGTATTCCAGTTATGCTCCCGGATGCAAAGCTTGTTACATATCTAGCAGCTCTGTTCATAACTTTATTTCAATTTCTTCATCATCACGAAAACACGTCTATATAATTTTGCCCCCCCCCCCTTGAAACCCACTTTTATTTCCGGGGGTACACCTTATTTTTCTTATTTCTGCTCTAAAGTATAGATTGTGGGTACTCGTTAAAACCGCCTCGATGAGGCGGTTCTTACGAGTGCCCACAATCTATATTTTGGAGCAGAAATAAGAAAAATATCGAGGCGGTTCTAACGAGTGCCCACAATCTATATTTGGAGCAGAAATAAGAAAAATATCACATTTTTTTATCATAAAATTTTCATTTTTTTCGGCGATAAAGGTGGCAATGTATTTGTATAGGCGTGTTTGCGTAATGTTAAGGACAACTCCACTGGGGTACCAGATACAATTACCATATTCCAAGATTGGGCGAACAAGTCCTTTATATGTCGCCTGTTGTGCATCCTGAGGACACTGATGAAGATTTCACCCCAGGAAACCAAGCCATCTAGCATACAACACCATCAAATATTGACCAATTTTTGTACAGCCAGCAAATAGTCTTATCATTAAATAAACAAATTCCACTTGACCCTTCTTTGACCATAGATAGAAACTTGAAACTTTGGGAACTGATAGATGTTTGGTCTGGGGAGTGCTTGACCCTTTGGGAATTTTGATCACACCCTATGGGTGGGCCCACGGAGTTGGGCTCTTGAGGAAGCGTGGGGATATGCGATGGCGCGCCATCGACTGCGCTATTCTATTTTGTAACATGTTATGTATTGTTGACTTGATTTAGTACATATATTTTAACCCTTATCTTGCTGTTCACGACAACCCCTATCTTTGCAAACAGTGAAGATCTAGATCAGATGGCTTTTGAATCTGATCAGGATCTACACTGTTTGGCATTCAGTTTATGAATTTGTAGCAATAAATTACATCAAGTAATATGATTGGTTGATAAACAGAAATGGGTTTGGCTTAAATGAATATTCAGCAAGATAATGGTTAATCACCTCGTTTCTGCCATGGACAGCATCAATTTTCTATTTCTATTTTGCATGGAAATAAAGATTGCTCAGGCGTATAAAGTTGCTGTTAAATATCAAAGTAAATGAGGACACCTAGGCATGGTATAGTGTAATATAGTAGAACTGGGTTTACAGGAGAATATATTATTTTTAGCTCGCCTGTACGAAGTACATGGAGAGCTATTGTTGTCACCTCGGATGGCTAGCGCGTGCGTGTGCACGTGCGCGTGCGCGTGCGCGTCAAACTGTGTTAAAGTTTTTCAAATGCCTATATCTCAACAGTCACTAATCACAGAGCACTCATATTTGGAACTTTAGTACCTAGGAGGGTCTTCTGATGTTCAAAGATAACAGACCCCTGGGGTCATGCCCCGGGGTGGGGCTTGGGGTCAAAATCTAGAACACCTATGTAATACTGTGTTAAAGTTTTTGAAATGCTTATACCTCTGCAGTCACTCATCACAAAGCATTCATATTTACAACTTGGATACCTGGGAGTGTCTTATGAGATTCCAAGATAACACACCCCCCCCCCCCTGGGTTCATGCCTGGGAGTGGGGATGGGGTGGGGCTAGGGGTCAAAATCTAGGACAACTTTGTAATTTGTTGTATACCTTTCCCTTATGCTAACAAGTTATAGACAGAATTGGTTATACATCAGCCAACCAAGTGACATTGGTTCAAGTGTAAAAGGGTGAAGGTCATGGTGATCTATATTTCACGGTCCAGTGATTTTGCCTTTTATCTTGAAGACTATTTGTTGGAGAAATGTCATACCTGGGTTATTAGTTCCATGTGACCCCATGATTGACCTCAAATTATATCTAGGTCACTGTGACCTATATTTCATGGTTCAGTGATTTTGACTATTATCTCGAATACTATTTGATGGAGAAATTTCATACCTGGATTATAAGTTCCATGTGACCGGATAATTGACCCCAAAATATAACTAGGTCAGTGTGACCTATATTTCATGGTTCAGTAATTTTGTCTTTTATCTCGAATACTTTTTGATGGAGAGATGTCTTACCTTGATTATTAGTTCCATGTGACCCCATGATTGACCTCAAAATATAGCTAGGTCAGTGTGACCTATATTTCATGGTTCAGTGATTTTGTCTTTTATCTTGAATATTATTTGATGGAGAAATGTCATACCTGGGTTATAAGTCCCATGTGACCCCATGCTTGACCTTAAAATATGTCTAGGTCACTGTGACCTATATTTCATGGTTCAGGGATTTTGTCTATTATCTTGAATAGCTCGCCTGTACGAAGAACATGGAGAGCTATTGTTGTCACCTCGGATGGCGTGCGCGTGCGAGTGCATCAGCCAACCAAGTGACATTAGTTCAAGTGTAAAAGGGTGAAGGTCATGGTGATCTCTATTTCACGGTCCAGTGATTTTGCCTTTTATCTTGAAGACTATTTGTTGGAGAAATGTCATACCTGGGTTATTAGTTCCATGTGACCCCATGATTGACCTCAAATTATATCTAGGTCACTGTGACCTATATTTCATGGTTCAGTGATTTTGACTATTATCTCGAATACTATTTGATGGAGAAATGTCATACCTGGATTATTAGTTCCATGTGACCTGATAATTGACCACAAAATATATCTAGGTCAGTCTGACCTATATTTCATGGCTCAGTGATTTTGCCTATTATCTCGAATACTATTTGATGCAGAAATGTCATACCTGGATTATAAGTTCCATGTGACCGGATAATTGACCCCAAAATATAACTAGGTCAGTGTGACCTATATTTCATGGTTCAGTGATTTTGTCTTTTATCTCGAATACTTTTGATGGAGAGATGTCATACCTTGATTCCATGTGACCCCATGATTGACCTCAAAATATAGCTAGGTCAGTGTGACCTATATTTCATGGTTCAGTGATTTTGTCTTTTATCTTGAATATTATTTGATGGAGAAATGTCATACCTGGGTTATTAGTCCCATGTGACCCCATGCTTGACCTTAAAATATGTCTAGGTCACTGTGACCTATACTTCATGGTTCAGTGATTTTGTCTATTATCTTGAATACTATTTGATGAAGGAATGTTACACCTGGATTATTTATTCAATGTGACCTGATTATTGACCACAAAATAAATCCAGGCCATTGTGACCTATATTTCATGGTTCAGTGATTTTCCCTATTATCTTTATTACTATTTGATGGAGAAATGTCATACCTGGGTTATTAGTTCCATGTGACCCCATGATTTACCTCAAAATATATCTAGGTCAATGTTACCTATATTTCATGGTTCAGTGATTTGCCTATTATCTTTAATAATTTTTCATGAAGAAACATCATGCCTGGATTATTTATTCCATGTGACCCCATGATTGACCTCGAAATTATATATTGGTCAGTGTGACCTAAATTTCATGATTCAGTGACTCGGCCAAATTGAATACTATTTTTTTTTTTAGAAACTTCAGTCCTGAATTATAAGTTCCATGTGACGAGAAGATTGACATAGAAATATATCTAGGTCAGTGTGACCTATTATCATTGTTCATTGATTTTGTAATAAATATTGTGATTCTGAAATATAATATTTGGCATATATGTTCCATGCGACCTGGTCACTGACCTCAAAATGTATCTAGGTGTGTTTGACCTATATTTCATGGTTCAGTAATTTTACCTACTATGTTGACGGCGCGAAACAGGCGAGCTATGCTGTCTGGTGACAGCTCTTGTTCTTATTTCTGCTGAAAAACATAGACAGTTTAGTTTAATCATATTTTGTTGCTACAACAACGCAAATGGGTCGGGTCACAAGTTCTCACAACATTAGTTACGGCCCTCACTATACAAGGTTGACACTAATAGGGCCCCGTCAAGCGATTTTGGTACTTATCGCCTATGCGAGCAGCGAAGGTTCAGGCGAGCCTGCGCATCCGCGCAGTCTCGCCAGAACCTTCGCTGCTCGCTCATACAAGCAGTGAATCAAGAGGAACCTTCAGACAGAAAGCCATATCCCTGGCCCCTCTGAATGGCTGGGCATGCGCAGTTAAAATTTGTCCTGACGGAATGCTCGAAGACACAAATTCTCTTGGCGGGGCTCAATACATGTAGAACATACACGTATGAACATGGCTATTCATGACACGTGCAAGCAAACTACATAAAACGCAGATTTATATCAGATAGATAAACCAATAACTTAAATAAATAAATTGCTAATTGCATGTCTTCAAGGAACCTATTCACCTTATTTGCATTATTTGCTGGTTCCTAGTCTGAAGGTTATCATCAGAGTTGGAAAAACAGGTAACCAGAAAGGTCAGGGGTGTCTGGTTATCTGTTTTTCCAATATTGACAATGTGCAAGCTGGGAGCCAGCAAATAATGCAAATATGGTGAATTGTTTGTTTGATTTGAGGTTTAACGTCCCCGTCAACACTGTAAAGGTCATTTTGGAGACGTTGCTTCCAATTTTGTGGGACTTTGACCCGACATTGAGATGAAATGACATCTCAAGCCCTGTCGCCCAATGAAACCAATAGGGTTTATTAGCATGGACGGTCCACCTCGCACCGCGGTTCCTGGACAGGCTTAGATCCTCTAAGCGGTTTACCAGTACTAGTGTGGGCCGGATTCAGCTCTGCGTGGAAGCATCATGCAGCCCATATATTTCTTCAAGCCCCTATGGGCGGGGGCTTTCAAATATGGTGAATAAAAGTGTTATACAATATGAATTAAGTAAAATTAAGCATTTTGGCTAAATCTCCGTGTTTTATTATACGTTTGCACGGCTTTTAAAAGAGTACCAGTATCTTGAGCTGATAATGTATCATCAAACAGAACCTTATTTTAATTGAACGGATGAAATGTCCGTGTCGAATGAAAGAAAGTAATTCGTTCTCTTGTAAAATTGGAACAAGCAAAGAAGAAATGCTCAGTATCCTCGCTAACTTCTGTGCAGTTGCAGTTAGGACTTTGAGCCAAGTGATTTGTATACAGATCGTTTTTCAGATAACTACAATTATTTCTTATTCTGTCGTGCAGTGCTGAAATGTACCGTTCGCCTTCCATGAAATAGGTTGGAACGTAAGCGTTTAAAAAATAAAAATTCTTAGCTTGCTATTTAACCCTTATCTTGCTGAATATTCATTTAAGCCACACCCATTTCTGTCTATCAACCAATCAAATTACTTGATGTAATTTATTGCTACAAATTCATAAACTGAATGCCAAACAGTGTAGATCCTGATCAGATGGCTTCTTCTGATCGGGATCTACACTGTTTGCAAAGATAGGGTTGTCGTGATGCAAGATAATGGTTAAAAGAATTTAGATTAGGTGTTTCACGAAGGTTATTGTCAAGGGACAGAAGATGGGATGACCGGCCTCGGTAGCTCAGTTGAATGCGCGTCTGACTGGTGATCAGGAGGACGCGAGTTCGATGCCTGTCGGGGTCGGCAACATTCTTTCGTTGAGATTGATCGTGAATCTTTTCTACGATCATTCTCTCCCTTCCGCTGATTCAAGAAGGGCAGTTGCCAGTTTCTGGCGAAAGAATGTGCACTGCACTGGTTAACCGCTTACGTATAAGCCTGCCAAGGAAAGTGTAAACTGCCCGGCTCAAAATGTCCTAAAATAGTGTTGACTCGGCCGTTAAACCCCAAATCAAACAAACAAACAAACTTACCAAAGTAGGATTTATGTCCGAAATATAACACCCAGATAACTGGCAATAGTCATTTTAACGTAAAACCGCTATTACCAGTTAAAAGGTTATATCAAAAACAAGTGGCATATACCCATCTAATATAATAAGCTATATGCTAAAAAATGCAGCTTGCAGAGATCAGTTGTCTGTTGTAGTTCTACATGTATGCGAATGGATTAAAGACTCTCTTTATGTGTCCATTATTTTCTACTCGGTAAAAACATAACATTATTAAAACTCAACTAGTCATTGCAATGAAATATTCATTACCAAAGGGCGCCTATTCAAATACGAGTAGTTGAAAATTTTACTACCGAAAAAAAATGATAATTTCGATATTTTTTACATAGACATTAGGAACAAACGAGTATCTCTAATCTATGTTTTTAGTGCAGAAATAAGGAAAATAATGTATGCACCTGTAAACCACAGTTCTACTATGTATTACACTAAACCATGCCTAGGTGTCTTCGTTAATTTAGATATTTAACATCAACCTTAGTCTGCCTGAGCAATCATATTTATTTCCATGCAAAATATTTGTTACTAGTGAGTTCAAGAATGGTTTTCTGTATGTTGGGTGTTTCTGTAATGAAGCTGGGATTACAAAGATTACATCTCTTCTTATTATATCCGCTTTTTCGAAGAAAAATCGGGTATATTGTTTTCGTACCGTCTGTCCGTCCGTCACGTTTCTTGTAAATGGATCTCCTCTGCAACCACTAAAGTAAAACTTTTGAAACTTTGCATGTGGATAGTAAATGGTATGTAGATGGCAGTGGGCTACTATTTTGTGACCTTGACCTCAACATGACCCCAATGTCAAAGGTCAGAAAGTATGATTTGCCATATCTCCTAAATTATTGGAGCTACACTTCTGAAACTTTGGTTATTGGATGGCCCTTGGAATATATAATAAATTTGGATACTTTCGGTGTGACCTTGACCTCAACATGACCCCAAGGTCAAAGGTAAACAAGTATGACTTTGCCATATCGTCTAAACTATTGGAGTTACACTTCTGGATGGCTGTTTGAATATAGAATAAATTGGGATACTGTTGGTGGACCTCAACATAACCCCAAGGTCAACAGGTCAAAGAGTATAACTTTGCCATATCTTCTAAACTATAAGAGTTGCGTACACTTCTGAAACTTTGCTTATCAGTCAGAATGTTCTTTGCATCTATTTTAACTTACAGGTAGTTTTGGCTAGCTAAAACATAGTCATTAGTGTTATTCATAGAAAAAGCGGGAATTTGCGATGGTATAACATCGACTGTTGATCTACGTAGTTTCTGTTCTAAAACATAGGCCGTGTATACTCGCATGAAAGCCACCAAATATAAATGTGGTCCGTGCCACCAATAAGGCAGATCAGTTTAATCACAGCGGGCACATGGCGTCTAGGTAACGTCGCACAAACGTCGATGCAACGTCATGTTGCTACAAAGACGTTGCTATGGTGATACATTCACGTTGTGTGTTCAGTGGCTATGTTTGAAGATGCCTTTTTATAACGCCATAAAAAGGTATTCTGGGCTAAATAGTATCCATGATCTATGTTTTGAACAGCAATTAGAAAAACAGAAATATTAATTGATGCTGTCCATAGCAGAAACAATCAGAAAAAATATCCACATCTTCCCAAAACGAGTTGAATAAAATACTAAATTAAGTCGACAATGCATATAATAGTGCAAAATATTGAAATGCTTTGCCATACAGCAACGATTCGTATCTCAGTCGAGTTACACAAGACCAACCACTCTAGAACAAGCATATGCATGCAAGCTTTTACAGTCATAATAGTAGTTACTGAACACGTAATGACGGGAATGAAATAATTATGCAAGCCAACTGGCAATAGCGGTTTTACGTTAAAATTGTTATTGCCAATTATCTGGCAATAACCATTTATACGTAAAACCGCTATTGCCAGTTAACTGGCAATAGCCCTTTCCTAAAGTTTATCTAGGGATATCGACCTAGTATGACCCGTTGCAATGCGAGCTGCTTCGTGCTGTAGTTTTTCCGAGGACTGGCAGTCTTGGGCTGACAATCCATCCGAAACAATGCAAGAATACTCAATAATGGGAAGTACATACGATAAATAAATTTGGTCAAGTGCAACCCTGTGAAATGTATATTTAAGTTTACGCATTATCCCAGTTACTTACGCTGCGCTTGAGATAATGTTTTCACCATTGACCATAACAACTTCATGTTAGACCTAAATGCTTATGTTCCGGGACAAATTTTATTCGGGTTCCGTCAAAAACTATATCTGGAAACTGCTCAAAAGGTTTTAAAGTAAAAAGAACTGCTTCTGTCTTTAGTGAATTAAAAGTAACTAGCCATTGTTTTGCCCATGCTGATAAAATAAGAAGATCCTCCAATGATGAAGCTGAATAGAGTAAAGAGCTATCATCAGCAAAAAGTCTGGTTAAGCTTAATAGGGAAATCTATAATATCGTTTACATAAACTAAGAGCAATAGGGGCCGAAGAACAGAACCTGGGATACCCCAGCATTAGTTTACCTAGCCGAGGAAGTAGAGGATTTAATTATTACTTTCTGGGATCTATTACGATCCAGTTAAGTAAGTGACCATTTATGACATTAGGCCTTCGTGCCAAACCCTGTCGAATGCCTTAGAGCCGTCACAAAATATCATACACGAAAATTTAATATTATCGAACGTTTGACAGATATGCTGATATATATCTACAAGTTGATAAGTAGTAGAGTGATTAGGTAGAAAGCCAGATTGGTATTTGTATAAAAGATTCTCATCACGAAAACACACCTATATAATTTTGAACCCCTCTTTTATATAGTACAACTAGGGTTTACAAGGGTGAACCTTTTTTTTCTTATGGCAGAAATAAGAAAAATATCACAATTTTTCATCATAAAATCTTCATGTTTCGGCTTAAAATATTGCTGTGTATTTGTATAGGCGTGTTTTCGTAATGTATTATTTAGAAAGTTGTAAATGTTTTTATGTATTTTTCTTTCTTGTAATTTACCTATTCCGCTAAGTAGGGAGACCGATCTGAAGTTTTTTACTTTTGTTAATACTTTCCCACCCAGATACGTGTTTTTACGTGTCTGCATCCCCGCCCCATTTTAAGCCCCAGAAGCACCTAAAATCTGCATTTCTACCCCTGGATAGTTATGTTTGCTTTAGGATTTGTTGGGCAAAAAAGTGACCTGTTTTTTTTTCGCGCGCCTCCCCACTAAACATATTCTGGGGGGATTGAAGGGGGGGGGGCAACCCCCCCCCCCTCACATCCCGAACAATTTTGGGTTTATGGCCCAACCGGCTGCTAAAATTTATATCTGAGGGTGTCTGAGGTCAAAAATGCCTGAAAATTGATGCTGATAAAACATGCTGCAAACTGAAAATGGCCAATGCCAAACACCTTAATTGTTGCCTTGACAACTGTGTGAAGATTAAAATGTGGTCAAAAATTCATGTGAAAACACCTTTTTGCCAACTTTGAGATGCCCCCTCTCCCATGACAACAATGATCAAGTCATGAAAGGTTGCATTTGAAAGGCTACTGCCCAATGAACATTCATACCGAGTTTGGTGTAAAACAGACCATCCATTATGAAACAATGGCTAGTTGAAGTGGCTGTCAGGTGCAATATGTTCTTAAAAGGGTTACCCTTTGGAAGCAAGGAATACACAACAGAACCGGAAAATTTGAAGTGTACATGTTTTCTGGGCCAGACTAGCTAGTTTCGGCCAATTAGGCCTCATCAATGACCCTCAAATATTTTCAAAATTCCACAATGGAATCAATGATCCCAAAGGACAAGAAAATATAAACTACACTTTGATGTAGGGCAGGGAGACTTTTTACGGCCGCCACACATTCCTAGACACCAGCTGTAGTGACGTTAGATATGTTCCAAAAAGGGTTATCCTTTGGAAGCAAGGAATACACAACGGAACCGGAAAATATGAAGTGTACATGTTTTCTGGGCCAGACTAGCTAGTTTCGGCCAATTAGCCAACACTGTGAAAATCAGCGAGATTCACAAAATCCCTGAGTGGAAAAGGGTTAAGTCCTCCTTTTTAGGCAAAGGCAAGACATGAGACCCTTTCCATATATCTCCAAACACCCCCTCTCTAAACACCCTATTAAACTGGATTTCCAACGAAACTGAAATCTCGTTTGCTAGTGTCTTTAACATTTTGCTACTAATTAGATCAGGACCGGTCGCTTTATTTGAATTTAATAAATTAATCAAATTTAAAATTTCTAGAGCTGAGCATGTTATATCACTTAACGAGTTTCTAGTTTTAGATTCAAAATTAGGCATCTGAACTCCAGTGTCATTTATTGTGAATATCCACGAAAAATAATCGTTCAGGCATTCCGCCCTTTCTTCATCTGTATGGCAATATGACTTTCGCCTGACATGTCAAGCGAATTGTCTTTTAAAATATATCGGTTTGTTTGATATTATAAGTGTTTAGTTTCAATTTCAGGATACGTGCTCGCTGATTGAATGCAAACCTATGAAGACTATATGAAATGGTTGACCAGAACTATGGAATAGTGTTTGAGTTGACTTATTTTCAAGGTAATGGCAAATTTTAGGATGTCTTTCGAAAGCGTAAGAATGGACTTCATTACGACAATACATCTGTGTGATATATAGAGGATCTTACATGAGTGCTCGTGTTTTATTGAATTTATTAAACGAGTTGAGGAAAAGGGATAAAATGCGAGGCTTGCCGAGCATTTTGTTCCTTTTCCTCAACGAGTTTAATAAATTCAATAAAACATCAGCACGAATGAAAGATTCTATTAATCAGATGACATTTTATTCACGATTGTTTTACAAAAATATCAATATTCCGCCATTAGTAAACGCGACGTCGTTAAGGACGTCGTACATATAACGTTACGGAACGTATCTAGCTAATTTGCATATTTAATCCATTAGTGGATTATCGAAAATATTACATGGCGGTATTACACTCTCAGACGCGACGTCATATGATAAAGTGCATTTTATTTTTATGCACCCCCCCCCCCCCCGAGAACCTTTGATTCGGTGGGGGGGGGGGCATATAGTATTTGCCCTGTCTGTCTGTTTGTCTGTCTGTCTGTCTGTCTGTCCGTCACGTATGTTTGTTTGTCTGTCTGTCTGTCACAAAAACTTTAACCTTGATTATAACTTCAAATTATTTGACCTAGCCCCATGAAACTTCACACTCTTATTCACCATCACAAGGGCTACATTCTGACCAAGAGTCATAACTCTGTTGTCATTTTTGGCTGAATTATCTCCCCTTGAAAATTTGCAAAAACTCAGAATTTGGCTCCCATGGGGGGCGTGTGTGTGTGTGTGGGTGGGGGGGGGGGGGCATTGATCACCTATAGTGACAGCTCTTGTTTTGATGAAAATTTGTGATATTGTTCTTATTTACACTCAGAACATAGGTTTTTGGTGCTCGTTAGAACCGCCTCATTGGTGACACGTCAAATGGCATTCATACACCAGGACCTATGATATGGGAAGTTAGTCCCTAGCTCTAACCAAAGAGGTAAACTTAGCTACACAATCATCGCACCTTCAGCTGTCAAAATAATCGAATCGGGAAGGACATCAATCTCTAATTGCTCTGGGGAAGAACGAGTCTCCTTGTAGTAAGAGTCTGGAACGCTAATGAATGGTGATTTCTATAGTGCCTAGCTTGGGGAATAAGGTATCTGTTGGAATGGTGGCAGCACCCTTTAGACCTCTGTATAAAACCATGAGCCTATCGGCTTTTATCCTTTTCTTTAGAGACTCCCATCTTAATTTCCTAGTATTCCAGTCATGCTCCCAGATTCAAAGCTTGTTACATATCTAGCAGCTCTGTTCAGAATTTTTTTCAATTTCTTCATTAAGGACCACTCCACTGGGGTTCCTGATTTTACTACCATATTCCAAGATTGGGCGAACAAGTCCTTTATATGTCGCCTCCTTTGCATCCTGAGGACACTGATGAAGATTTCGCCTCAGGAAACCAAGCCAACTAGCATACAACACCATCAAATATTGACCAATTTTTATACAGCCAGCAAGTAGTCTTATCATTAAATAAACAAATTCCCCTTGGCACTTCTTTGGCCTGTAGGATGTCTACTTTCTTACTGTATATACTGACCTAACTGTCAGATATCTGATGCTATATATTTTGGGGTCGAAAACAATGGAAACGCATAAACACGTGTAAATAATTAAATGAACAACTGACTAAAAAAAACTGTTTTGTGATCGACTGTTAGTTACTGTTCCCAGCGAGTGCCCACGTGACTATCACTGATCGTCTATGAAATCCTGGCAGTGGTTATTTATAGCCATGGTATTCTGGTCGCTGAGACATCAGGGTGCTGCGTAAAAGGACTATCCGTAGGGACATTGACAAACAATGTACACAGAGATCAGACATCGCAGTACGTTGCGTCTGATCAGGATCTACACTGCTTAAAAATTTAAGTACCCATTAAAGAGAATTTTTCATCCTACACTTAGAGACAATCGAGCCATCAATTTGAAAGAGGTTCGAATTGTTTATTGCAAACTCTAGAATATGCAAAAAAATCAGTCTCATTTAATTCAATTGTATGCTAGTGGACTCTTCCTTTTCTTTATTATGCCCCCGCCTATTCGAAGAATAGCGGAAGGGCATTAACTGTGACCCCTGTTCGTCTGTCCGTCCGTCCGAATGGTGGATTTCAATGTAACCCCTGGTTCATCCGTCCGTCTTTGTGTCCGGTCAATAACTCCTAAACCGAATGGAATATATTTTTGAAACTTTACAGGTGCATACGTGGCATTGAGACGATGTGTAATGAACAAGGAAGACAAACCTTGCTTTTATGTGTTGTTTTAATTATCCGCCCTTGACTTTGTTCCTTATCGTAAACTGTGTCCGGGCCATAACTCCTAAACCGTATGGAATATATTTATGAAACTTTAGAGATGTCTGCATGGCAATTAGAAGATGTGTCATGTCCGTCCGTACCACTTCGTGCCCGGGCCCTAACTCCTAAACCGTATGGAATATATTTTTGAAACTTCACAGGTGCATGCATGGCATGGAGACGGTGTGTCATGAACAAGGAAGACAACTTTTGCTTTTTTGGTTTTTGAATTAGCTGCCCATTGACTAAGTTCCTTATAGTAGAATGTGTCCTGGCAATAACTCCAAAATCTTATGAAATATATTTATAAAACTTTACAGGTGCATGCGTGACATTGAGACGATGTGCTATGAACAAGGAAGACAACTCTTGCTCTTTTGGTTTTTGAATTATCTGCCCTTGACTTAGTTCCTTATAGTAAACCGTGTCCGGACCATAACTCCCAAACCCTATGGAAATTTCAGGTGCATGAATGGCATTGAGAGGAGGTGTAATGAACAAGGAAGACAACTCTTGCTTCTTGGGTTTTTGAATTTACAGAGTAGATACAAATATATCACAGAAACTGTTACTTTAAATGTTCAAAGAGCCATAACTTAAAATATGACTAAGCCGGACTTACGGTTCTTGTGCTCATTTTATCTTGTATTGTTTTTCACATTTTTCCAAGGCTTCAAGAAAATTTCTTATTGTAGAAAGGGCACAAGTTTGTGACCAGGCGCACTATTTTCAATGTTCAAAGGGAGGTGATTGCAAAAGCAGATAATTCAGAGTTATGGTTCTTGTTTTCTGTATAACATATCATGGTGAGAACATTTGCATAAACATTCAAGAAAATGTCTCAAAAGAAGTTATGGAGCGGACAGAAATATATTACAGAAATCACCTTTTCGGCATTCAAAGGGCCGTAACTCCAGACGTATACGTAGATGAGATACAGTTACGTAAATGTGTTCTGAACCTCAACTCATAATGCGTTACATTTTTGTGAAGTTTCATCAAATGTTTTGAAACGGTTTCCAACTTACAGAGCAAACACAGAGAAATGGCTACTTTCAATATTTAATAGGTTCTAAAGGCCAAAATTTCAGAAGTAGGTTAACAAGAGTTATGGTTCTTGTGTTCTGTATGTCGTCTCATAGTGCTTTACATTTTTGAGAGATTTCATGAAAATATCTAGAATAGTTTTCAACTTATTTTGTTTTTGTTTTATTTGAGGTTTATCGTCACGGGCTTTTAACCGACACTAAAGTGAAATGACATCTCAAGCCTGTCGCCTAATGAAACCAATAGGGTTTATATTTTTGGACGGTCCGACTCGCATAACTTTTTCTGGGCAGGCTTAGAACCTTTAAGCGGTTTATCAGTACGCATGTGCGGTCGGCTTCAGCTCTGCGTGGAAGAATCATGGCAGCCCAATCTATTTTTTCAATGGGCGGGGTCAAGTTTTCAAATTACAGAGAGGACATGAGTACAAGGTAGAAATGACTATGTTTAACATTCAAACGCCTGTATGACGTTTCATGAAGATCTGTCCAACAGAGCCAGAGTTTTGGAGCGGACACAATTACATGATGGAAATGGCTATGTTCAAGGGTCCAAAAGTAGAATCAAAGCACTGAGAGTACTGCATTACGAAAACAATCCTATGCGAATGTATTGTAAACCTTACCGCAATAAATAAATAAATAAATAAATAAAAATAAAAAATAAGATGAATAGTTGTGATATTTTTCCAATTTCTGCTTTCAATATAGAATGTGGATACTCGTTAGAACCGCCTCGATGATGCGGTTCTAACGAGTACCCACAATCTACATTTAAGAACAGAAATAAGAAACATATGGTTTACCCCGGCAAACCCCAGTTAGTTTTACTATATAAACGTAGGGTCCGGGGTGGGGGGGGGGGGTGGTCAAAATTATATAGGCGTGTTTCCGTGATGGTGGGTTTACTGTCTCTGAGTTTAGGCTGGGAAAATAGTCCTGAACTTAGACTTTTTGTTCAACCCTAAGATGCCAGTGTTTTAAGTGTAGACCTGATCAGACACCTATGTTGCCTTGTGTGGCGTCTGTTTATGTATCTAATCAAGGTTTGATAATTCACCAGTCAGGAGCCCTTGTTGCACTAATAGCATTTTGGAGGTTCTCCACTTGATTTATCTTTAGTTTTACATTACGCAAACACGCCTATACAAATACATTGCTACCTTTATCGCCGAAAAAATGAAAATTTTAAGATGAAAAATTGTGATATTTTTCTTATTTCTGCTCGGAACATAGGTTGTGGGTACTCGTTAGAACCGCCTCGACGAGGCGGTTCTCGAGGCGGTTCTAACGGGTACCCACAACCTATGTCTTAGAGCAGGAATAAGGAAAATAATGTATACCCCTGTAAACCCCAGTTTTACTATATAAAAGTGGTGTTATAGGGGGTCAAAATTATATAGGCGTGTTTTCGTGATGGCTTTCTTGATCCAGCCCAAAACAATTTCAGCTTCAGTATACATCATGTACGTATGTACTAACCCATTTAGCTGCCCCCGCCCATAGGGGCTTGAAGAAATATATGGGCTGCATGATGCTTCCACGCAGAGCTGAATCCGGCCCGCACACTAGTACTGGTAAACCGCTTAGAGGATCTAAGCCTGTCCAGGAACCGCGGTGCGAGGCGGACCGTCCATGCTAATAAATCCTATTGGTTTCATTGGGCGACAGGGCTTGAGATGTCATTTCATCTCAATGTCGGGTAAAAGTCCCTCAAAATTGGAAGCAACGTCTCCAAAATGACCTTTACAGTGTTGACGGGGACGTTAAACCTCAAATCAAATAAACAAAACTAACCCATTTAGTACCGGAAACCCCAAAACGGGTACCAGGGCAAACAGTGCCGCGTCTGATCAGGGCCTACACGGTTTGCAAAAAGTTCAGCCATTTTCTTAGTCAATTTTGAAGAAAACATAACCTGACACCCCTAAATTTTGAAATGGACTCATGCTATATATAAGGAGGAAGATTCCATTTGGTACAAAAAAGGGCAACACAACAGATTCATCTTACTGCATTTACAATATTCCATTGATAGAGCTCAAGCGTAAATGCAAAACAAGCTTTGCTGGAAAGTTTTTATTTTCGGGGCAAAACATTTGGACCACTTAACTGCCTTTTTATTAAATGTATGTCGTAAGGCTTGTTTTGCTGGCCTGAATTAAGCTAAAAATGTTAACCCTTATCTTACTGAATATTCATTTAAGCCCCACCCATTTCTGTCTATCAGCCAATCAAATTACTTGAATTAATTTATTGCTACAAATTCATAAACTAAATGCCAAACAGTGTAGATCCTGATCAGATGCCTTCTTCAGAAGCCATCTGATCTGGATCTAGACTGTTTGCAAAGATAGGGGTTGTCGTGAACAGCAGATACGGGTTAAGTGTTCGCGTAGGTCCGTCAGCGGGCTTCGGTTGATTTCGTTTCAATTCGATAGACCCTTAAGATGCCAATCGCAACAATTCTCATCTGCTTTGTTCTCTACTGCCTGCCATTGTTGCAAACAATGTGGACCCAGAGCGAACAGCTCCACTATGAGCAGTTTGATCAGCATCATCACTGTTTGCCTAGATGCAAAAATAGGTGTAAAAGTTTGAAAAGTATATAAAGCAGACGACATAAACAGTCGCACCTTAAGGGTTGTAGTGACAGCACTGATTTGTCGACCGTCCAACCCTGAAATCCCAGTATTTTAAGAAATTATTGCAGACCGTGATCAAATGTTTTTTTTTTCTGTGGCGTACGGAACCCGGGAAGGGACATGTTTTTTTTTTATTTTAAAAGTTGTGCGCACAAGATAATATGTTGTGCGAACAAGATAATATCTTGTCCTCAAAAGATAATATCTTGTTCGCACAACTTCCCAAGATCTATGTTGTGCAAACAAGAAATATGTTGTGCGCACAAGATAATATGTTGTCCGCACAAGATAAATTGTGTTGTCCGCACAAGATATCTATATATCTTGTGCGAACAACATGTTATCTTGTGCACACAAGATAATATCTTGTTCGCACAACTTAATATCTTGTTCGCACAACATATTAAAAAAAAATTCATGTCCCTTCCCGGGTTCCACAGTGGCGTCTATCTGGGTCGACACTGTTTATCAAACCCAACATGTGATTCCTGTCCTGATTCTGACATATCTAGGCATTGCCTAGACAGGGACCTGGACCTGCACTTAGGATCATTTTGGTAGCTGTGAAACCAACAGCTGAATATTAGCCCATTTTGTTTGGTTCTCTGTGGCCTTGTGGGTAGGAGCGCTGAATCTTCATCATTAGGTCTCTTACCGCTGTGGCCGCATTTGAGCACGCTAAGTTCTGCAATGGATTCTTCTCCGGGTGATCTGTGTTTATGCCCCGGCCAAGAAGTGAGGAGGGGCATACAGTGGTCCGTAAGTACGTAAGTCTGTTCAACAAATATTGTGGTACTGTTGAACTTCTTGTCTCTGCAACTGCTCCTACAGTATTTGATCTAGGGCATTGAAACCCGCAACGCAGTTCAGACATGCATTGGAAATGTGCACAATGGAAACGGGATTCTTATCCAGCCCCTTCTTGCAGAATTATGCCCCCTTGAACGTCTTAATTAAACATTTGGCCGTATTTTAGCAAATGAGTGTAAATAGTACTGTTCCTGTCTCTGCAACTCCTCCTACAGTATTTGATGCAGGGCATTGTTACTTCCAACACAGTTCAGACATGCATTGCATATGTGCATTAAGGAAACAGAATTCTGCTAAAATCCCTTATTGCTGAATAATGTCTCCTTGAACGACTTAAACATTTCTAGTATATGAGGTTAAATAGTTATGTTCGTATCTCCACCCACAACTCCTCCTATAGCATCACGAAAACACGCCTATATAATTTTGACTCCCTTGAACCCCACTTTCATATAGTAAAACTGGTGTTTACGGGGGTAAACCTTAATTTTCTTATCTCTTGTCTAAAATATAGATTGTGGGTACTCGTTATAACCGCCTCGATGAGGCGGTTCTAACGTGTACCCACAATCTACATTTTGAGCAGAAACAAGAAAAATATCACGATTTTTTCAGCTGAAAATGTTTGTTGTTTTCGGCGGTAAAAATTACAATGTATTTGATAAGGCGTGATTTCGTTATGATATTTGATGCAGGAAATTGAATCGACATTGATTATGTGCCTAAAGGAATAAGATTCTGATCCAGCCCCTTGTTACAGAAGTAGTTCCCCCTTTGAACGACTTAAACCATTTTTTGCCATATGAGTAGCATCGGAGGTTAAATAGTACTGTTCGTGTCCATTACGCAAACATGCCTATACAAATACATTGCCACCTTTATCGTCGAACATATGAACTATTTATGATGAAAAATTGTTATATTTTTCTTATTTCTGTTAAAAATATAGATTGTGGGCACTCGTTAGAACCGCCTCATCGAGACGGTTCTAACAAGTACCCACAATCTATATTTTAGAGCAGAAATAAGAAAAATAAGGTATACCCCAGAAACCCCAGTTTTACTACATAAAAGTGGGGTTCAAGGGGGTCAAAAGTATATAGGCGTGTTTTTGTGATGCTCCATAACTCCTACAGTATTTGGTTCAGGACATTGAAAATTGCAACACAGTTCAGACATGCATTGAACAAGTGTGTAAAGGAAACATGATATTGATCCAGCCGCTTTTTTTCCAGAATCATTTCCCCTTGAACGACTTAAACATTTAGCCATATGTTTCTTGGAGAATGTTGCACTATGTAGTTTAGTCTGTTTACTCCATAGGTCAAGCAAGAGGCGTTTGGCGAGGGCATTCATCACCTTCAGTGATTGATTAGTTTTTTGTGTATTTTTTTTACTTTGATGTGTGAAAATGTTTGTAAGGAACGTAAAAAAAAGAAAAAACAAAAAGTACAAAAGAAACAAAAACATTTGAACCTGAGGCCCACGGAACGGGATACTGGCAAACGGGGTAGGTCCAGAGCGGACATGGCAGAACGAGACGTCTAAACAGGCTTACACTATTTGCAAAAATGGTTTCATAGTGACCATGACTGAGGTTTAAACCTCAATTGTGATGTCAGATAATCGATGCTGATAGAAGCTAAAATTAGTGCCGTGTATAAATAGCGCATTATTGGATTTCGTATAGCGCTATTGCTATACCAACTGTCACATGGACAACAGCATTTCAGTTCTTTGCTTTATTTCATTGAGTCAACTAGTAAGCCAGTCGACACAAAGAGCGCATTATTGGATTTCGTATAGCGCTGTTGAAAACCCAACTGACCTAATGTCGATAAAATAAGTACAGGTCTATTAATAACCGTAATCTTGGTTTCCCAAAAGTGGTCACGTGAACAACAGCACGATTTTAGTTCTTTGCTTTATAATTTGAGTCAATTGATAAACCTGTCGATCCCAAAATCAGAGTTATGGTTCATAGGTTCTGCATGTCGTGTATATCTGTAAAGTTTCGTGAAAATATCTCAAATGGTATCACAACACGTTACGGTTACGTAACGTCACTAAAATCACACCACTGCCATCACAATATGGCAGACGACGGCAAACGAAGAGACTGCATTATTAAAAACCGCGCTCAGAATTACTAGGTATGCAAGGAAAAGAATCTAACATGGGTGTAAGGGGTGTATAGAAAATCCGTCCCTTTTGATTACTTCTCGACATACCTCGGTAAGCCTCTGATGCCGAACTGTGACCCTCGGAACGGATTTTCCTAACCAACCCTCATACCCATATCAGATTCTGATAATATACGTGTGAAGATCAAACAGGCACATCCCATCAGTACAGTTTTTATGGTTGACTGTTTTGTTAGCTTGCCAACCCGCTCGTCCGCGTGCGTGTTCGTTTGCTTTTGCGTTGAGTTTGCGGTCTCGTTCCCGTAACACTGCGTTAAAGTTTTCTTTAAATGCTATCTTGACATTCAGTCATCTCGGAACATTCTTACAGTAGAACTTCAATGGCTCAAACACCTTTGGGACCTCGAATATCTCTTCGAGACAGGGGTAGTTCGAGCCACTGAGGTTACTGTCAGGAGGCATAACGAGATACTTTGTCATCTTTTCGGTGTTCTATAATGAAAATGTATGCTGTGTGTACTCATTAGAATCGCCTCATCGAGGCGATTCTAATGAGTACACACAGCATACATTTGCAAGATACAAGACTAAAATCTCTTTAATTATCCCCCACGTAGAGGATTTCGCTAGGGGCTCAAGAATGGGTTCGACACATCCATGGTAAACGAGCCATCGGTGTTCGAGATATCGAAGTTGTACTGTATTTGGAAATTGGGTACCTGGGGGCGTCTTCTGAGTTTCAAAGAGAACATGGCCCTGGGTTCATGCCCCCGCGTGGGGCTAGAGGTCAGAATTTAGTACACCATTGTAATACTGTGATTAAGTTTTTCAAATGCTTATACAGACATTCTCTCGTCACAAAGCATTCATATATTGAACCTGCATAAGCGAGAGGATCTTCTTAGATGTCAAAAGAACACACCCCTGACATCATGTCTGGGGGCGGGGCTAAGGTCAAAATCTAGGACATATTAACATGTTACTGACATTACTGACGGTAACGTCTCAACAGGTGTACGTCAACCGATAACATTAAACGTTGTTTATCGAAAATTTCGACGTCGTGCACATTTGGCAATTCCTAAAGGAATTAGTTTGCCGTCTAACGTTTATGTTTATAATAGTCTCCCGTCTTTTAGTCTTCGCTGTTGAAGTCGGTTCATATTCAATGAGATAACGCGCGAGTTCTTTACGTGGTATTTGACGTCACGTTATGTTACTACCTGTCGCTGTGTGCAATAGTTCTGAAATTGGTCTACTGACTACCACTGGCCAATTTATTAAAAAGCCATACTGTGTTGCTATTGGTCACATGCCTACCGCTGATTAATGGAGTTAAACCATCCAAACTGTATTGCCATTGGTAAAATGACGTCAGTGACCGATAAAGTTAAAACTTCCAAACTGTATTGTCATTGTATCCACGACTGTCACAGATCAGTAAAACATCCAAACTGTATTGCTGCTATTGGTCACATGACTGTCACTGACTAAAAAAGTTAAAACGACCGAACTGTATTTCTATTGGTCACATGACTGTCACTGACCAAAAAAGTTAAAACGACCGAACTGTATTTCTATTGGTTACATGACTGTCACTGACCAAAAAAGTTAAAACGACCGAACTGTATTTCTATTGGTTACATGACTGTCACTGACCAAAAGTTAAAACGACCGAACTGTATTTCTATTGGTTACATGACTGTCACTGACCAAAAAAGTTAAAACGACCGAACTGTATTTCTATTGGTCACATGACTGTCACTGACCAAAAGTTAAAACGACCGAACTGTATTTCTATTGGTTACATGACTGTCACTGACCAAAAAAGTTAAAACGACCGAACTGTATTTCTATTGGTTACATGACTGTCACTGACCAAAAGTTAAAACGACCGAACTGTATTTCTATTGGTCACATGACTGTCACTGACCAAAAAAAAGTTAAAACGACCGAACTGTATTTCTATTGGTTACATGACTATCACAAACAAAAAAATCCCAGTCACTTGACTGTCACTGACCAAGTAAGTGAGAACATCAAAACTTTATAACTATTAGACGCATGATTGGTACTGACCAATGAAGTTGAAATGTCCAAAATGTATTGCTGTTGTTCAAATGGCTGTCACTGACCAATACAGTTAAAACGTCCAAACTATATTGCTATTTGTCTCATGACTTTCACGGGCCAACACATTTAAAAGATTAAACATATTTTATTGCAAAATAAATCAAAGGGATTGGACACAAGTAATATACAACGTTAGATAGTCCTCTCCCTAATACAGTTTAACAACTCATTTTATCAGGTACAATGGCTAAAGCAATAAATTGTATCTTAAGTATCCTCTCATACGTCTATGCATACAATCACTCGCACATTGTCTGTGGTAGAGGTGTTGATGAGATGCTATAAAAGTAATCGATATCATAGGACTTAAGAAATAGATTTTAAGAAATAGGTCAGCTCTGTCAGTGATTTATTGGTTTATTGAGTGATAAATCACTGCTTTGAAGGTCAGTTGTAAAGCCGATCAGATCACGAGCTCGTAGCGCGAGTGATTTGTCTACTTTCAACTGATCGACAAACAGCGATGTATCATTCGATTAATTAATCCCGGCACTTGATCACGTGGATGGTTTAAGTAGAAAATGGCAACTACATAAGTTAGTCAAATCTATTTGTCTCCTTTATGTATCTAACAACTGACTGGATTATCCTTTTATTGGTGTCAACATCGTAAATTGGGGATCCTGAAGTTATATCGGAGAAGTTGTTTATCACTTGTGGATTAAAGCTATGCATCATTCTGTTACGTTGCTCAGTGTAAAGGCCACATTCGAAAAAGAAATGTTCGGCTGTTTCATGCGGGAACCCGCAGCTACATTCCGGATTTGAGACTATATTTACATTGAAAAGATCTGCCTTTAGGCTACTGCATCTGTGTCTGATTCTAGTAAGGATTATATTATATTTTCGCTCGCCTATGGATGTGTAGTCTGCTATTTTATATGGAATATTTTTAATGTTTGACATTTAAAAGGTCCAGATTATATTCCAATTTGTCACATGACTACCACTGACCAATGAGGTTAAAATGTCCAAACAGTATTGCAATTGGTCACATGCGTATCACTAGCCAATAAAGTTAAAAAGTTAAAACTGTATTGATGTTGGTCACAGGATTGTCACTTACTAATAAAGTTGAAACATCCTTACTGAATTGCTATTGGTCACATGACTTTCACTGACCAATAAAGTAAACTGTATTGCTATTGGTCCCATGACCAATAAAGTTAAATCTTCCGAAGTGTATTGCTATTGGGCACATGATTGTCAATGACCAGTAAACTAAAACGTCCTTCGCCCCCGCCCATCGGGGCTTGAAGAAATAGATGGGCTGCATGATGATTCCGCGCAGAGCTGAAACCTTACCGCACACGAGGACTGGTAAACCGCTTAGAGTATCTAAGCCTGTCCAGGCAAAGGGGTGCGAGCCTGACCGCCCATGCTTATAAAATAGAAGTGGAGGCAATGATCAGGAATCGATACAATCAACCCACAGCTCTCATCACAGACACCAAAGGGAAATCCACACAAACATGAAACAACAGACCCTTATGGAAACACCAACAGCGGAAAGCCATAAGGACAGTTACTTTTCCACAAAATGGCCAATAGGCTATCCAAAATAAAATAACATAAGCGACACAAACACTCAAAGACAAACCATAACAAAAATAAACCGCGACAGAAGAACCGCCTTGGAACGGTCAGCGGAAACGAATTCCACTGGGGGGCTTAAATCGATTTTACGTGGCCACAATCCTCGCCCCTACTTCCGTCGCGATTTAGGCAAATAATTTGCTCAGTCCGCATGAAGGCCTCCAAACTTCAGACAAACCATAACCGAAAATATATATATACCGCGACAGAAGAACCGCCTTGCAACGGTCAGTGAAACGAATTCCACTGGGGGGCTTAACTTGATTTTACGTCGCGATCTAGACAAATAATTTGTTCAGTCCGCATGAAGGCCTCCTAACTCATCAGTGCAACATCTCCATGAACACAAATAATCAAACAACCACAGAGATGAAACAACGGTGAGGACTCGACAGCAAGAATCCACTGAAATGTTGGAGCAAAAGAAAACCAACAGTTAGACTCCGATGGGTCCGACCAGAGACAGAGCATCAGGCACCAACCAACATTACCTTGAATTAGATCTCTCTAATTCTCAACTAGCCTTTACGTTGGAACCGTCATAGAATCTGAGGCCTGAACCACCGGCTTGAAATTAAAGAGGGAAGCAAAGTTGTCAACCGTGATTGGTGCCATTGGGCGACAGGGCTTGAGATGTCATTTCATCTCAATGTTGGGTAAAAGTCCCACAGAATTGGAAGCAATGTCTCCAGAATGACATATACAGTGTTGACGGGGACGTTAAACCTCAAATCAAACAACCAAAACTAAGACGTCCAAATTATGTTGCTGTTAGTCACGTTACTGTCACTGACCAATGCAGTTTTATTGCTATAATAGTTCGCTTGTTATTTCTGACAATGACCAGCTTTAATCACATTTAATTTGAGAAATGTAACTTTGTGTGTATTCTAAGATGGCTGGTTTGACCGATTCTAGCTCTGAACCGTTGCAAATAGATCAACAGAGGCTAGAGGAAGACAGCTTTGATGGTGATGCCCTACTTCTGGCTTTGTGCTGTGTGCGTTTCTGCTCATCATCAATGATTCTATTTCATTTATACATCTAACCAACAAAGCCGTTCCGATTCAGACAAATAATTTGTTCAGTCCGCATGAAGGCCACCTAACTCATCAGTGCAACATCTCCGAACAAACACAACCCTCTTACTTAATTGGGAACAAGCTATTCAGATTATTATAATTATTGTTGTCACTGACCAATAAAGTTAACACACCCTTACTGTATTGATATTGGTCGCATTATTGTCACTGACCAATAAAGGTAACACACCCTTACTGTACTGATATTGGTCGCATTATTGTCACTGACCAATAAAGTTAACACACCCTTACTGTATTGATATTGGTCGCATTATTGTCACTGACCAATAAAGGTAACACACCCTTACTGTATTGATATTGGTCTCATTATTGTCACTGACCAATAAAGGTAACACACCCTTACTTTACTGATATTGGTCTCATTATTGTCACTGACCAATAAAGGTAACTCACCCTTTCTGTACTGATATTGGTCTCAGTATTGTCACTGACCAATAAAGGTAACACACCTTTTCTGTACTGATAATGGTCTTATTATTGTCGCTGACCAATAATGGTAAAACACCCTTACTGTTCTTATATTGGTCTCATTGTTGTCACTGACAAATAAAGTTAACGCACAGTTAGAGTATTAACATTGGTCTCATGACCGTCACTGATCTATAAAGACCGCACACCCTTACTAAATTGATATTGGTCTCATAACTGTCACTGACTAATAAAGATAACACGTCCTTACTGTATTGATATTGGTCTCATTATTGTCACTGACCAATCAAGATAACACAATCTAGCTGTATAAATATAGGTCTCATTATTATCACTGACCAATAAAGATACGCTTACTGTATTGATCTACCGGCCCCGATAGCTCAGTTGGTAGAGTGTCCGCTCCGGGGAACGGGAGGTCTGTGGTTCGATCCCGGGCCGCGACATACCAAAGTCGTTAAAAATGGTACTAGCTGCTCCTCGCTTGGCACTCAGGTTTACGGAGAAGAGCTAGGACTGGTCGATCCAGTGTCAGGATAATGTGACTGGGTGTGGTATCATGTAATGTGTCTGGGACATGATACTTCAGTGAGGCAGCACTATAAACGTGAGCATTGAGCTCCCTGTCGCAACCAGACACCGTCGTGATATGACTGAAAAATTGTTGAAAGCGACGTTAAACCCGAATTCACACACACACATACTGTATTGATCTAGGTCTCAATATTGACACTCACCAATAAAGATAACACACTCTTGCTGTGTTTATATTGGTCTCAATATTGTCACTGGCCAATAAAGAAAACACACCCTTACTGTATTGATATTGGTCACATGACTGTCATTGACCAACAACTATAACACACCCTGGCCTCATGTCTGTAAATGACCAATACAGAAAGCACAGCCTTACTGTTTTGATATTGGTCTCATGACTGTCACTGACCAATAAAGATAACAGATCCTCAGTGTATTGATATTGGTCTCATTATTGTCACTATCCAAAAAGATAACACACCGTTACTAATTGATATTGGTCTCATTATTGTCACTGACCAAGAAAGAAAACTCACCTTTACTGTAATTATATAGGTCTTATTATTGCCACAGACCAATTAAGATAAAGCGCTCCTACTGTATTGATATAGGTCTCATTATTATCACTGACCAATAACGATTCAGCCCCGGCCCATCGTGGCTTGAAGAAATAGGTTGGAATCAACGTCTCTAAACTGACCTGTATTAGTGTTGACGGGGACATTAAACCTCAAATCAAACAAACAAATAAAACTAATAAAGATAACACTCTTACTGCATTGATATAAGTCTCATTATTGTCACTGACCAATAAAGATAACATACACTTACTATATTAATATTGGTCACATTATTGTCTCTGACCAATAAAGATAACACACTCTTATTGTTTTGATATTGGTCTCATTATTGTCACTGACCCATAAATATAACAATCTTACTGCATTGATACAGGTCTCATTATTGTCACTGACCAATAAATATTAAAACTCTTAAAATATTGTTAGAGGTCACATTATTTTCACTGACCAATTAAGATAATACACACTTTACTGTATTGATATTGGTCTCATTTTGTCACTGACCAATAAACATAACAAAATCTTACTGGATTGATATTGGTCTCATTATTGTCACTGACCAATAAGGTTACACATTGCTACTATCTTGACATAGGTCGCATTATAGTCACATTGACCAATTAAGATATTACACGCTTACTGTTAGATATTTTCAAAATTCCACAATGGAATCAATGATCCCAAAGGACAAGAAGTCTCCTAGCCCTACATCATATTGTAGTTTATATGTTCTTGTCTTTTGGAATTATTGATTCCATTGTGGAATTTCGAAAAATTTGAGGGTCACTGATGAGGCCTAATTGGCGGAAACTAGCTATTCTGGCCCAGAAAACGCACACTTCATATTTTCTAGTTCGGTGGTGTTTTCCTTGCTTCCAAAGAATAACACTTTTAGAGAATATATTTGACGTCACTACAGCTGATGTCTTGGAATGTGTGGCGGCCGTAAACAGTCGTCCTGTCCTACATCATAGTGTAGTTTGTATTTTCTCGTCCTATGGGATCATTGATTCCATTGTGGAATTTTGAAAATATTTGAGGATCACTGATGCGGCCTTATTGGCCGAAACTAGCTATTCTGGCCCAGAAAACTGCACACTTCATATTTTCTAGTTCTGTAGTGTATTCCTTGCTTCCAAAGGATAACCCTTTTATAAAACATATTAAAGGAGGTGTTCATCTCACGGACTTGTTCACGTGATGACAGGCTTTTTGTCCTCCCCCGCCCATCGGGGCTTGAAGAAATAAGTGGGCTGCATGATGCTTCCATGCAGAGCTGAAACCGACCCGCACACGAGTACTGCTAAACCGCTTAGAGGATCTAGTCTGCCCAGGCAAAGCGGTGTGAGTCGTGTGTCCATGTCTTTTCATTAGGCGGCAGGGCTGGAGATGTCATTTCATCTCAATGTTGGGTAAAAGTTCCACAAAATTGGAAGCAACGTCTCCAAAATGACCTTTACAGTGTTGACGGGGACGTTAAACCTCAAATCAAACAAACAAAACAGCCTTACTGTATTTATATTGGTCTCATTATTTTCACTGACCAATAAAGATGACACAACCTTCCTGTACTGGTATAGAAGCCTCCGCGGTGTAGTGGTAACGCTACTCGCCTTATAAACCAGGGTTCCCAGGATCGATACCGGGCTTCTTCAGACTTTCGGTTGAGTCTTTAAACCGAGGTACCGTCTTCGTATGACCTTAGCTGTTGGTGGGACGTAAAACTCACTCACTCACTCACTCACTCACGCACTCACGCACTCACTCACTCACGCACTCACTCACTCACTCACTCACTCACTCAATCACTCGCTCACTCACTCAGTCACTCCTGTACTGATATTGGTCTCATTATTGTCACTGACAAATAAAGATAACACAATCTTACTGTATTGATATTCGTCCCAATATTGCCGATGGCCAATAAAGATAACCCACTCTTACTCTATTGATATTGGTCTCACATTTGTCACTGATTGTCACTAAATAATAAGGGTAACACATCCTTACTCTATTGATATTTGTCTCATCATTATCACTGAGTAATAAAGATAATACACTCATACTGTACTGATATTGGTCTCATTATTGTCACTGATCAATAAAGGTAATACACTCATACTGTAATGATATTGGTCTTATTATTGTCACTGACCGATAAAGATAACACATTCTTATTGCATTCATATAGGTCTCATTATTGTCACTGACCAACAAAGATAACACATTCTTACTGTAGTCGCATTATTGTCACTGACCAATAAAGATAACACATCCATACCGTATTGATATTGGTCTCTTTAATGTCACTGAACAATAAAGATAACCAATACGATAACACAACCGTGCGGCATAGTGCATTTTTTCACATCTCCAAAATGGCTACTTTTCTGATGAATATGATTTTGTCTCGCCTTTATTCCAAACATAGGTTGTGGATGCTCGTTAGAACCGCTTCATTGAGGTGATTCTAACGAGTACCAAAGCCTTTGTCTTGGAAAATAAATAAGAAAATATTGTACAAGTTTTCTCCCATCTACAAGTTTTCTCTATATTCTCCAGTTCTTTGGTGTATTCCTTGCTTCCAAAGGATAACCCTTTTATAGAACATAGTTGACAGCTCTACAGTTGATGTCTCGGAATGTGTGGCGGCCGTTAAAAGTCTCCAAGCCCTACATCATATTGTAGTTTATATGTTCTTGTCTTTTGGGATTATTGATTCCCTTGTGGAGTTTTGATGATATTTGAGGGTCACTGATGAGGCCTAATGGGCAGAAACTAGCTTTTCTGGCCCAGTAAATGTACACTCCATATTTTCTAGTTCTGTTGTGTATTCCATGCTTCCAAAGATTAACACTTTTATAGAATATATTTGACGTCACTACAGCTGATGTCTGGGAATGTGTGGCGGCCGTAAACAGTCGTCCTGCCCTACATCATAGTGTAGTTAATATTGACTTATACTATGGGATCATTGATTCCATTGTGGAATTTTGAAAATATTTGAGGGTCACTGATGAGGCCTAATTTGCCGAAACTAGCTATTCTGGCCCAGAAAACTGTACAATTCATATTTTCTTGTTCTGTGGTGTATTCCTTGCTTCCAAAGGATAAACCTTTTATAAAACATATTAAAGGAGGTGTTCATCTCACGGACTTGTTCACGTGATGACAGGCTTACTGTCTGCCCCCGCCCATCGGGGCTTGAAGAAATAAGTTGGCTGCATGATGCTTCCATGCAGAGCTGAAACCGACCCGCACACGAGTACTGCTAAACCGCTTAGAGGATCTAGTCCTGCCCAGGCAAAGCGGTGTGAGTCGGGCGTCCATGCTTATAAGCCCTTTCTTTTTCATTGGGCGGCAGGGCTTGAGATGTCATTTCATCTCAATGTTGGGTTTAAGTCCCACAAAATTGGAAGCAACGTCTCCAAAATGACCTTTACCGACTTTCGGTTGAGTCTTTAAACCGAGGTACCGTCTCCGTATGACCTTAGCTGTTGGTGGGACGTAAAACTCAAACACTCACTCATTCACTCACACACTCTCTCACTCACTCATTCACTCACTCACTCACTCACTCACTCACTCACTCACTCACAAACACACTCACTCACTCACTCACTCACTCACTCACTCACTCACTCACTCACTCACTCACTCACTCACTCACTCACTCACTCACTCCTGTACTGATATTTGTCTCATTATTGTCACTGACAAATAAAGATAACACAATCTTACTGTATTGATATTGGTCTCAATATTGTCAATGGCCAATAAAGATAACACACCCTTACTCTATTGATATTGGTCTCACATTTGTCACTGATTGTCACTAAATAATAAGGGTAACACATCCTTACTCTATTGATATTTGTCTCATCATTATCACTAAGTAATAAAGATAATACACTGATTCTGTACTGATATTGGTCTCATTATTGTCACTGATCAATAAAGGTAATACACTCATACTGTACTGATATTGGTCTTATTATTGTCACTGACCGATAAAGATAACACATTCTTATTGCATTCATATAGGTCTCATTATTGTCACTGACCAACAAAGACAACACACTCTTACTGTAGTCGCATTATTTTCACTGACCAATAAAGATAACACAACCATACCGTATTGATATTGGTCTCTTTAATGTCACTGAACAATAAAGATAATCAATACGATAACACAACCCAGCGACATAGTGCATTTTTTCACATCTCCAAACTGGCTACTTTTCTGATGAATATGATTTTGTCTCGCCTTATTCCAAACATAGGTTGTGGATGCTCGTTAGAACCGCTTCATTGAGGTGATTCTAACGAGTACCAAAGCCTTTGTCTTGGAAAATATATAAGAAAATATTGTACAAGTTTTCTCCCATCTACAAGTTTTCTCTATATTCTCCAGTTCTGTGGTGTATTCCTTGCTTCCAAAGGATAACCCTTTTATAGAACATAGTTGACAGCTCTACAGTTGATGTCTGGGAATGTGTGGCGGCCGTTAAAAGTCTCCTAGCCCTACATCATATTGTAGTTTATATGTTCTTGTCTTTTGGGATTATTGATTCCCTTGTGGAGTTTTGATAATATTTGAGGGTCACTGATGAGGCCTAATGGGCAGAAACTAGCTTTTCTGGCCCAGTAAATGTACACTCCATATTTTCTAGTTCTGTGGTGTATTCCATGCTTCCAAAGAATAACACTTTTATAGAATATATTTGACGTCACTACAGCTGATGTCTGGGAATGTGTGGCGGCCGTAAACAGTCGTCCTGCCCTACATCATAGTGTAGTTAATATTGACTTATCCTATGGGATCATTGATTCCATTGTGGAATTTTGAAAATATTTGAGGGTCACTGATGAGGCCTAATTTGCCGAAACTAGCTTTTCTGGCCCAGAAAACTGTACAATTCATATTTTCTTGTTCTGTGGTGTATTCCTTGCTTCCAAAGGATAACCCTTTTATAAAACATATTAAAGGAGGTGTTCATCTCACGGACTTGTTCACGTGATGACAGGCTTACTGTCTGCCCCCGCCCATCGGGGCTTGAAGAAATAAGTTGGCTGCATGATGCTTCCATGCAGAGCTGAAACCGACCCGCACACGAGTACTACTAAACCGCTTAGAGGATCTAGTCCTGCCCAGGCAAAGCGGTGTGAGTCGGGTGTCCATGCTTATAAGCCCTTTCTTTTCATTGGGCGGCAGGGCTTGAGATGTCATTTCATCTCAATGTTGGGTTTAAGTCCCACAAAATTGGAAGCAACGTCTCCAAATGACCTTTACAGTGTTGACGGGGACGTTAAACCTCAAATCAAACAAACAAAACAGTCTTACTGTATTTATATTGGTCTCATTATTTTCACTGACCAATAAAGATGACACAACCTTCCTGTACTGGTATAGAAGCCTCCGCGGTGTAGTGGTAACGCTACCCGCCTTATAAACCAGGGATTCCAGGATCGATCCCGGGCTTCTCCAGATTTTCGGTTGAGTCTTTAAACCGAGGTACCGCCTTCCTATGACCTTAGCTGTTGGTGGGACGTAAAACTCAAACACTCACTCAATCACACTCACTCACTCACTCACTCACTCACTCACTCACTCACTCACTCACTCACTCCTGTACTGATATTGGTCTCATTATTGTCACTGTCAAATAAAGATAACACACTCTTACTGTATTGATATTGGTCCCATTTTGTCAATGGACAATAATGATAACACACCCTTACTCTATTGATATTGATCTCACATTTGTCTCTGATTGTCACTAAATAATAAGGGTAACATATCCTTACTCTATTGATATTTGTCTCATCATTATTACTGTGTTATAAAGATAATACACTCATACTGTACTGATATTGGTGTCATTATTGTCACTGATCAATAAAGGTAATACACTCATACTGTAATGATATTGGTCTTATTATTGTCACTGACCGATAAAGACAACACATTCTTATTGCATTCATATAGGTCTCATTATTGTCACTGACCAACAAAGATAACACACTCTTACTGTAGTCGCATTATTTTCACTGACCAATAAAGATAACACAACCATACCGTATTGATGGGAGCTTACCACTAAATATTTTCCATAGACGACAATAGTTACATTTTTCCATCTCCAACAAAAACTGTACATGCAAAATATTTCAAACCTTGGTGGTTTGTAGAGCAACTCTAGCTGAATAAATCCCAAAGAAAAAATCCACATGTAGCCCGTCTCCTTTTTGAGCTATTGTCCGCCATATTGTTGATGTGTAGCGCCGCAGTGAATAACAGGGCAATTTTTTTCTCAAAGGGGTGACCATGAAAATGTGGCAGCAATATTTTTGGGCTTGCAGATATAATTGCAAAGCATCTATTATTTTGTTTTGCTATAAGTACCCTTTTCTTAAAATGAAATAAATCCAGCCTATATAACCAATGAAATGCACAGCTGGTATTTGATCCTCTATCAAATCTTCTGTCCCAAAGTGCTGGTTCCTCGGCTCAGCAATATTTAGTGTTAAGCTACCTGATATTGGTCTCTTTAATGTCACTGAACAATAAAGATAACAAATACGATAACACAACCGTGCGGCATAGTGCATTTTTTCACATCTCCAAAATGGCTACTTTTCTGATGAATATGATTTTGTCTCGCCTTTATTCCAAACATAGGTTGTGGATGCTCGTTAGAACCGCTTCATTGAGGTGATTCTAACGAGTACCAAAGCCTTTGTCTTGGAAAATAAATAAGAAAATATTGTACAAGTTTTCTCCCATCTACAAGTTTTCTCTATATTCTCCAGTTCTTTGGTGTATTCCTTGCTTCCAAAGGATAACCCTTTTATAGAACATAGTTGACAATTCTACAGTTGATGTCTCGGAATGTGTGGCGGCCGTTAAAAGTCTCCTAGCCCTACATCATATTGTAGTTTATATGTTCTTGTCTTTTGGGATTATTGATTCCCTTGTGGAGTTTTGACAATATTTTAGGGTCACTGATGAGGCCTAATGGGCAGAAACTAGCTTTTCTGGCCCAGTAAATGTACACACCATATTTTCTAGTTCTGTTGTGTATTCCATGCTTCCAAAGAATAACACTTTTATAGAATATATTTGACGTCACTACAGCTGATGTCTGGGAATGTGTGGCGGCCGTAAACAGTCGTCCTGCTCTACATCATAGTGTAGTTAATATTGACTTATCCTATGGGATCATTGATTCCATTGTGGAATTTTGAAAATATTGAGGGTCACTGATGAGGCCTAATTTGCCGAAACTAGCTTTTCTGGCCCAGAAAACTGTACAATTCATATTTTCTTGTTCTGTGGTGTATTCCTTGCTTCCAAAGGATAACCCTTTTATAAAACATATTAAAGGAAGTGTTCATCTCACGGACTTGTTCACATGATGACAGGCTTACCCGCCCATCGGGGCTTGAAGAAATAAGTTGGCTGCATGATGCTTCCATGCAGAGCTGAAACCGACCGCACACGAGTACTGCTAAACCGCTTAGAGGATCTAGTACTGCCAAGGCAAAGCGGTGTGAGTCGGGCGTCCATGCTTATAAGCCCTTTCTTTTTCATTGGGCGGCAGGGCTTGAGATGTCATTTCATCTCAATGTTGGGTTTAAGTCCCTCAAAATTGGAAGCAACGTCTCCAAAATGACCTTTACAGTGTTGACGGGGACGTTAAACCTCAAATCATACAAACAAAACAGCCTTACTGTATTTATATTGGTCTCATTATTTTCACTGACCAATAAAGATGACACAACCTTCCTGTACTGGTATAGAAGCCTCCGCGGTGTAGTGGTAACAATACTCGCCTTATAATCCAGTGATCCCAGGATCGATCCCGGGCTTCTCCAGACTTTCGGTTGGGTCTTTAAACCGAGGTATCGTCTCCGTATGACCTTAGCTGTTGGTGGGACGTAAAACTCACTCACTCATTCACTCACACACTCTCTCACTCACTCATTCACTCACTCACTCACTCACACTCACTCACACTCACTCACTCACTCACTCACTCACTCACTCACTCACTCACTCACTCACTCACTCACTCACTCACTCACTCACTCGCTCACTCACTCACTCAATCACACTCACTCACTCACTCACTCACTCACTCACTCAATCACTCACTCACTCCTGTACTGATATTTGTCTCATTATTGTCACTGACAAATAAAGATAACACAATCTTACTGTATTGTTATTGGTCCCATTTTGTCAATGGCCAATAAAGATAACACAACCATACCGTATTGATATTGGTCTCTTTAATGTCACTGAACAATAAAGATAATCAATACGATAACACAACCGTGCGACATAGTGCATTTTTTCACATCTCCAAACTGGCTACTTTTCTGATGAATATGATTTTGTCTCGCCTTATTCCAAACATAGGTTGTGGATGCTCGTTAGAACCGCTTCATTGAGGTGATTCTAACGTGTACCAAAGCCTTTGTCTTGGAAAATAAATAAGAAAATATTGTACAAGTTTTCTCCCATCTACAAGTTTTCTCTATATTCTCCAGTTCTGTGGTGTATTCCTTGCTTCCAAAGGATAACCCTTTTATAGAACATAGTTGACAGCTCTACAGTTGATGTCTGGGAATGTGTGGCGGCCGTAAAAAGTCTCCTAGCCCTACATCATATTGTAGTTTATATGTTCTTGTCTTTTGGGATTATTGATTCCCTTGTGGAGTTTTGATAATATTTGAGGGTCACTGATGAGGCCTAATGGGCAGAAACTAGCTTTTCTGGCCCAGTAAATGTACACTCCATATTTTCTAGTTCTGTGGTGTATTCCATGCTTCCAAAGAATAACACTTTTATAGAATATATTTGACGTCACTACAGCTGATGTCTGGGAATGTGTGGCGGCCGTAAACAGTCGTCCTGCCCTACATCATAGTGTAGTTTATATTTACTTATCCTATGGGATCATTGATTCCATTGTGGAATTTTGAAAATATTTCAGGGTCACTGATGAGGCCTAATTTGCCGAAACTAGCTATTCAGGCCCAGAAGACTGTACAATTCATATTTTCTTGTTCTGTGGTGTATTCCTTGCTTCCAAAGGATAACCCTTTTATAAAACATATTAAAGGAGGTGTTCATCTCACGGACTTGTTCACGTGATGACAGGCTTACTATCTGCCCCCGCCCATCGGGGCTTGAAGAAATAAGTCGGCTGCATGATGCTTCCATGCAGAGCTGAAACCGACCCGCACACGAGTACTACTAAACCGCTTAGAGGATCTAGTCCTGCCCAGGCAAAGCGGTGTGAGTCGGGCGTCCATGCTTATAAGCCCTTTCTTTTCATTGGGCGGCAGGGCTTGAGATGTCATTTCATCTCAATGTTGGGATTAAGTCCCACAAAATTGGAAGCAACGTCTCCAAAATGACCTTTACAGTGTTGACGGGGACGTTAAACCTCAAATCAAACAAACAAAACAGCCTTACTGTATTTATATTGGTCTCATTACTTTCACTGACCAATAAAGATGACACAACCTTCCTGTACTGGTATAGAAGCCTCCGCGGTGTAGTGGTAACGCTACCCGCCTTATAAACCAGGGATCCCAGGATCGATCCCGGTCTTCTCCAGACTTTCGGTTGAGTCTTTAAACCGAGGAACCGTCTTCCCATGACCTTAGCTGTTGGTGGGACGTAAACTCAAACTCACTCAATCACACTCACTCACTCACTCACTCACTCGCTCACTCACTCACTCCTGTACTGATATTTGTCTCATTATTGTCACTGACAAATTAAGATAACACACTCTTACTGTAGTCGCATTATTTTCACTGACCAATAAAGATAACACAACCATACCGTATTGATATTGGTCTCTTTAATGTCACTGAACAATAAAGATAACCAATACGATAACACAACCGTGCGACATAGTGCATTTATTCACGTCTCCAAAATGGCTACTTTTCTGATCAATATGATTTTGTCTCGCCTTTATTCCAAACATAGGTTGTGGATGCTCGTTAGAACCGCTTCATTGAGGTGATTCTAACGAGTACCAAAGCCTTTGTCTTGGAAAATAAATAAGAAAATATTGTACAAGTTTTCTCCCATCTACAAGTTTTCTCTATATTCTCCAGTTCTTTGGTGTATTCCTTGCTTCCAAAGGATAACCCTTTTATAGAACATAGTTGACAGCTCTACAGTTGATGTCTCGGAATGTGTGGCGGCCGTTAAAAGTCTCCTAGCCCTACATCATATTGTAGTTTATATGTTCTTGTCTTTTGGGATTATTGATTCCCTTGTGGAGTTTTGATAATATTTGAGGGTCACTGATGAGGCCTAATGGGCAGAAACTAGCTTTTCTGGCCCAGAAAATGTACACTCCATTTTTTCTAGTTCTGTGGTGTATTCCATGCTTCCAAAGAATAACACTTTTATAGAATATATTTGACGTCACTACAGCTGATGTCTGGGAATGTGTGGCGGCCGTAAACAGTCGTCCTGCCCTACATCATAGTGTAGTTTATATTTACTTATCCTATGGGATCATTGATTCCATTGTGGAATTATGAAAATATTTGAGGGTCACTGATGAGGCCTAATTTGCCGAAACTAGCTATTCTGGCCCAGAAAACTGTACAATTCATATTTTCTTGTTCTGTGGTGTATTTCTTGCTTCCAAAGGATAACCCTTTTATAAAACATATTAAAGGAGGTGTTCATCTCACGGACTTGTTCACATGATGACAGGCTTACTGTCAGCCCCCGCCCATCGGGGCTTGAAGAAATAAGTGGGCTGCATGATGCTTCCATGCAGAGCTGAAACCGACCCGCACACGAGTGCTGCTAAACCGCTTAGAGGATCTAGTCCTGCCCAGGCAAAGCGGTGTGAGTCGGGCGTCCATGCTTATAAGCCATTTCTTTTCATTGGGCGGCAGGGCTTGAGATGTCATTTCATCTCAATGTTGGGTTTAAGTCCCACAAAATTGGAAGCAACGTCTCCAAAATGACCTTTACAGTGTTGACGGGGACGTTAAACCTCAAATCAAACAAACAAAACAGTCTTACTGTATTTATATTGGTCTCATTATTTTCACTGACCAATAAAGATGACACAACCTTCCCGAACTGGTATAGAAGCCTCCGCGGTGCAGTGGTCACGCTACTCGCCTTATAAACAAGGGATCCCAGGATCGATCCCGGGCTTCTCCAGACTTTCGGTTGAGTCTTTAAACCGAGGTACCGTCTCCGTATGACCTTAGCTGTTGGTGGGACGTAAAACTCAAACACTCACTCATTCACTCACTCACTCACTCACTCGCTCACTCACTCACTCCTGTACTGATATTGGTCTCATTATTGTCACTGACAAATAAAGATAACACAATCTTACTGTATTGATATTGGTCCCAATATTGTCAATGGCCAATAAAGATAACACACCCTTACTCTATTGATATTGGTCTCACATTTGTCACTGATTGTCACTAAATAATAAGGGTAACACATCCTTACTCTATTGATATTTGTCTCATCATTATCACTAAGTAATAAAGATAATACACTGATTCTGTACTGATATTGGTCTCATTATTGTCACTGATCAATAAAGGTAATACACTCATACTGTACTGATATTGGTCTTATTATTGTCACTGACCGATAAAGATAACACATTCTTATTGCATTCATATAGGTCTCATTATTGTCACTGACCAACAAAGATAACACACTCTTACTGTAGTCGCATTATTTTCACTGACCAATAAAGATAACACAACCATACCGTATTGATATTGGTCTCTTTAATGTCACTGAACAATAAAGATAATCAAAACGATAACACAACCCAGCGACATAGTGCATTTTTTCACATCTTCAACTGGCTACTTTTCTGATGAATATGATTTTGTCTCGCCTTTATTCCAAACATAGGTTGTGGATGCTCGTTAGAACCGCTTCATTGAGGTGATTCTAACGAGTACCAAAGCCTTTGTCTTGGAAAATAAATAAGAAAATATTGTACAAGTTTTCTCCCATCTACAAGTTTTCTCTATATTCTCCAGTTCTGTGGTGTATTCCTTGCTTCCAAAGGATAACCCTTTTATAGAACATAGTTGACAGCTCTACAGTTGATGTCTGGGAATGCGTGGCGGCCGTAAAAAGTCTCCTAGCCCTGTATCATATTGTAGTTTATATGTTCTTGTCTTTTGGGATTATTGATTCCCTTGTGGAGTTTTGATAATATTTGAGGGTCACTGATGAGGCCTAATGGGCAGAAACTAGCTTTTCTGGCCCAGTAAATGTACACTCCATATTTTCTAGTTCTGTGGTGTAATCCATGCTTCCAAAGAATAACACTTTTATAGAATATATTTGACGTCACTACAGCTGATGTCTGGGAATGTGTGGCGGCCGTAAACAGTCGTCCTGCCCTACATCATAGTGTAGTTTATATTTACTTATCCTATGGGATCATTGATTTCATTGTGGAATTTTGAAAATATTTGAGGGTCACTGATGAGGCCTAATTTGCCGAAACTAGCTATTCTGGCCCAGAAAACTGTACAATTCATATTTTCTTGTTCTGTGGTGTATTCCTTGCTTCCAAAGGATAACCCTTTTATAAAACATAATAAAGGAGGTGTTCATCTCACGGACTTGTTCACGTGATGACAGGCTTTCTGTCTGCCCCCGCCCATCGGGGCTTGAAGAAATAAGTTGGCTGCATGATGCTTCCATGCAGAGCTGAAACCGACCCGCACACGAGTACTGCTAAACCGCTTAGTCCTGCCCAGGAAAAGCGGTGTGAGTCGGGCGTCCATGCTTCTAAGCCCTTTCTTTTCATTGGGCGGCAGGGCTTGAGGTGTCATTTCATCTCAATTGTGGGTTTAAGTCCCACAAAATTGGAAGCAACGTCTCCAAAATGACCTTTACAGTGTTGACGGGGACGTTAAACCTCAGATCAAACAAACAAAACAGCCTTACTGTATTATATTGGTCTCATTACTTTCACTGACCAATACAGATGACACAACCTTCTTCTGCTGGTATAGAAGCCTCCGCGGTGTAGTGGTTACGCTACTCGCCTTGTAAACCAGGGATCCCAGGATCGATCCCGGGCTTCTCCAGACTTTCGGATGAGTCTTGAAACAGAGGTACCGTCTCCGTATAACCTTAGCTGTTGGTGGGACGTAACACTCACTCACTCACTCACTCACTCACTCACTCACTCACTCACTCACTCACTCACTCACTCACTCCTGTACTGATATTGGTCTCATTATTGTCACTGACAAATAAAGATAACACACTCTTACTGTATTGATATTGGTCCCAATATTGTCACTGGCCAATAAAGATAACAAACCCTTACTCTATTGATATTGGTCTCACATTTGTCACTGATTGTTACTAAACAATAAGGGTAACACATCCTTACTCTATTGATATTTGTTTCATCATTATCACTGATCAATAAAGATAATACACTCATACTGTACTGGCAGAGCTGAATCCGGCCCGCACACTAGTACTGGTAAAACGCTTAGAGGATCTAAGCCTGTCCAGGAACCGCGGTGCGAGGCGGACCGTCCATGCTATTAAACCCTTTTGGTTTCATTGGGCGACAGGGATTGAGATGTCATTTTATCGCAATGTCGGGTAAAAGTCCCACAAAATTGGAAGCAACGTCTCCAAAATGACCTTTACAGTGTTGACGGGGACGTTAAACCTCAAATCAAACAAACAAACAAATCATACTGTACTGATATTGGTCTCATTATTGTCACTGATCAATAAAGTTAATACACTCATACTGTAATGATATTGGTCTCATTAGTGTCACTGACCAACAAAGATAACACACTCTTACTGTAGTCGCATTATTTTCACTGACCAATAAAGATAACACAACCATACTGTATTGATATTGTATTGATAATGTCACTGAACAATAAAGATAACCAATACGATAACAACCGTGCGACATAGTGCATTTTTTCACATCTCCAAAATGGCTACTTTTCTGATGAATATGATTTTGTCTCGCCTTTATTCCAAACATAGGTTGTGGATGCTCGTTAGAACCGCTTGGTTGAGGAGATTCTATCGAGTACCCAAAGCCTTTGTCTTGGAAACGAAATAAGAAAATATTGTACCAGTTTTCTCCCATATACAAGTTTTCTCTATATTCTCCAGTTCTGTGGTGTATTCCTTGCTTCCAAAGGATAACCCTTTTATAGAACATAGTTGACATCTCTACAGTTGATGTCTTGGAATGTGCGGCGGCCGTAAAAAGTCTCCTAGCCTACATCACATTTGTCTTGGAAAAGAAATAAGAAAATAATGTACAAGTTTTCTCCATATACAAGTTTTCTCTAAATTCTCCAGATCTGTGGTGTATTCGTTGCTTCCAAAGGATAACCCTTTTATAGAACATAGTTGACGTCTCTACAGCTGATGTCTGGGAATTTGTGGCGGCCGTAAAAAGTCACCGTGCACTACATCATATTGTAGTTTATATTTTCTTGTCTTTGGGGATTATTGTTTCCATTGTGGAATTTTGAAAATATTTGAGGGTCACTGATGAGGCCTAATTGGCTGAACTAGCCATTCTGGCCCTGAAAACATGTACACTTCATATTTTCCAGTTCTGTTGTGTTTTCCTTGCTTCCAAAGGATAACCCTTTCACTGACCAATAAAGATAACAAAATTTTTGTGTATTGATATTGGTCTCATGACTGTCCATCACTAATAAGATAACACACCCTTACTGTTTTGGTCTCACGACTATCAATGACCTATAGAGATAACACTAACTGAATTGATATTGGTCTTATTATTGTCACTGACCAATAAATATAACACACACTTACTGTATTGATATGTGTCCCATTATTGCCACTGACCAATAAAAATTACACGCAATTACTGTATTAGTATTGGCCCAATTATTGTCACAAACTAATAAAGATAACCCATCCTCACTGTATTGATATAGGTCTCATTACCATTTACCAATAAACCGGCCCCCGCCCATCGGGGCTTGAAGAAATAGATGGGCTGTTTGATGCTTCCACGCAGAGTTGTAACCGACCCGCACACGAGCACTGGTATACCGCTTAGAGGATTTAAGCCTGCCCAGGCAAAGCGTTGCGAGTCGGCCCGTCCATGCTTATAAACCCTATAGGTTTCATTGGGCGACTGGGCTTGAGATGTCATTTCATCTCAACGTCGGGTAAACGTCCCACAAAATAGGAAGCAGCGTCTCCAAAGTGACCTTTACCGTGTTGACAGGGACGTTAAACCTCAAATCCAACAAACAAAAACAAAAAAATGACCAATAAAGATAACACACCCTTATTGCATTGATATTGGTCCCGTTTTTGACACTGACCAATAAACTACCAAACCCTTACTGTATTGACATTGGTCTCATGATTGTCAGTGACCAATAAAGATAACACACTCTTACTGTACTGATATTTGTCTCGTTATTGTCACAGACCAATAAACATAAAAAACACTGACTGTATAGATATTGGTCTAGTCATTATCACTGACCAATAAAGATAACACACCCTTACTGTATTGATATTGGTCTCATGAATGCCAATGACTAATAAAGATAACACACCTTTACTGTATTGATATTGGTTTTACGACTGTCACTGACCTATAGAGATAACACACACTGGATTGATATTGTCATTATTATTTTCACTGGCCAATAAATATAACACACACTTACTGTATTGATAGTTGTCCCATTATTGTCACTGACCAATAAAGATTACACACAATTACTGTATAGCATTGTTCCAGTTATTGTCACAGACCAATAAAGATAACCCATCCTTACTGTTTTGATATAGGTCTCATTATTGTCATTGACCAATAAAAATAACACCCGCTTATTGTATTGATATTGGTCTCATTATTGACACTGACCAATAAAGAAACCAACCCTTACTGTATTGACATTGGTCTCATGATTGTCAATGACCAATAAAGATAACACACTCTTACTGTGTTGATACTTGTCTTATTATTGTAACTGACCAATAAAGATAAAAAAACCTGCTGCATAGATATTGGTTTCGTTATTGACAGTGACCAATAAAGATAACAACACTTTTCTGCATTGATATTGGTCTCATGACTGTCAATGACTTATAAAGATAACACACCCTAACTGTATTGGTATTGGACCGCATAGGAGTACTGGTAAACAGCTTAGAGGACCTTAGCCTGCCCAGGCAAAGCGGTGCGAGTCGGTCCGTCCATGCTTATAAAGCCTATTGGTTTCATTGGAAGGCGGGGCTTGAGAGTCATTTTATTTCAATGTCGGGGAAAAAGTCCCACAAAATTGGAAGTAACGTCTCCAAAATGACCTATACAGTGTTGACGGGGACAATAAACCTCAAATCAAACAAACAAACAAAACTGTATTGATATTGATTTCATAAATGTCACTAACCAATAGATTTAACACCCCCTTGGTGTATTATATTGGTCTTATTATTGTCATTATTGTAAAAATAAACACCACCTAACTGTATTGAGATTGGTTCTATTAGTGGCACTGACCAATAAATATAACACACCCTTTCTGTATTGATATTGGTCTCATGACTGTCAATGATCGATAAGAAAACGCGCCCTTATTATATTGGTATTGGTCTCATGACTTTCACTGACCAATAGAGATAGCACATTGTTACTGCATTGATATCGGTCTCATTATTGTCACTGAGCAATAAAGATAAGACTCACTTACTCTAGTGATATAGGTATCATTATTGTCACTGAAAAATAAAGATTGTATTGCTATTGGTTACATGACTGTCACTGACCAAAAAGTTAAATCGACCAAACTGCATTGCTATTGGTCACATGGCTGTCACTGATCAAAAACATAATGCATCTTTATTGTATTGCTATTGGTTGAAAAACTGTCACTATCCAATAAAGTAAAATATCCAAACTATATTGCTGTTGGTCACATTACCGCCATTGACCGATAAAGTTAAATCGTCAAAACTGTAGTGCTGTTGGTCACATGACTGTCACTGAACAATAAAGTTAAAACATCCAAACTGTATTCATATTGGTCACATGACTGTCACTGACCATTGAAGTTAAATCTTCCAGACTGTATTCGTATTGGTCACATGACATTCACTGATCAATAAAGTAAAACTTCTAATCTATATAGCTATCTCTCACATGACTGTATTGCTATTGGTCACATGACATTCACTTATCAATAAAGTAAAACTTCTAATCTATATAGCTCAGCCCCCGCCCATAGGGGCTTGAAGAAATAGATGGGCTGCATGATGCTTCCACGCAGAGCTGAATCCGGCCCGCACACTAGTACTGCTAAACCGCTGAGAGGATCTAAGCCTGTCCAGGAACCGCGGTGCGCCCTATTGGTTTCATTAGGCGACAGGGCTTGAGATGTCATTTCATCTCAATGTCGGGTAAAAGTCCCACAAAATTGGAAGCAACGTTTCCAAAATGACCTTTACAGTGTTGACGGGGACGTTAAACCTCAAATCAAACAAACAAATAATCTATATAGCTATTTCTCACATGACTGTATTGCTATTGGTCACATGACAGTCAGTGGTCAATAAAGGTAAGTCGTCCAAACTGTATTGGTCGCATAATTACACCAACCAATAAAGAATAACAACAAAATTGTATAATTCCTGTTCGTCGCATGACTACCAAACTGGTCACATGACTAACACCGACCACTAAAGAAAAATATATCAACTGTGTCATTGGCCATTGGACTATCAATGACGCGTCCAAACCGTATTGCTATTGGCCACATGACGGTCTCTGACCAATAAAAATGAAACATCCAAACTGTATTGCCATTGGTCACATGACTGTCACTGACTTATGAGGTCAAAACGTCCAGACACTTTTGCTGTTGGTCACATGATTGTCATTTGGCAATAAAGGCATAAATTCCAGACTGTATTGCAATTGGCCACATGATTATCACTGATAATACTGAACTTATGCCGGTATGATATGTCTGATTTGAGTACTATGGACCTTCATAAAGGATCTTATATGAATGTTCATGTATTGTTGAATTTATTAAAGGAGTAGAGGGAAAAATAAAAAAATAATATTCTATCTATCATATGAGCTTTAAAACGCATTTTAAGCACAATTGTTTTACATTTATGTCAATATTCCATATTAGTAAACACGTCGTCGTGAAGGACGTCGTACATGTAACGTTACGGGGCGTATCTAACTAATTTGCATATATATATAATCCACTAGTGGATTTCCGAATTTATTACACGGCGTTATTACATTCTCAGACACGACATCATATGATAAAAGAATATAAATTTCCCCTGTACGAAGGCTAGCCTTGCTATGTTATGTTGAAGAAAGGATCCAGCTTGTCAGGTCAGGTCAGGTCGGGTAAGAGCGCAATAGCCATGCAGGACATGTACAATCTTTTCTCTGGGGTGGTGTCGCGTTGCACAGCATGCCATGGTGCATGCTGCGAGGCGTTGCGCACGGAGGGGATTGTTTTGTTTTTCTTTTAAGTGCTGCAGTTCTTGTACATTAGTTGGATGGTAACATCTGATTTTAAGTGCCAGGGCCCTTCAAAATATAAATTTTCCCTGCACAAACGTTATTCATTCGAAGGCTCTGCTGCGCTCAATTGGGTGTTCTCTTGTGCTGTAGCCCTGTACATATGCTGGTAGGTTAAGTCTGATTTGAGTGCCGTAGCCCTTCAAGAACATGAACTATCCCTATACAAATGCTAGCCTTCCTATTAAGTGGGGGCACTGATCAGGAATCGATACTAGCCTTCCTATTTTGTCGAAGAATTCTGCCATAGCACTAGACGCATTGTTAGGACGGGCGGGCTTTGTTTCCATTTTTCTTTTTTTTTTCTTTAGGTGTGGGTGGGGGTGGGGTTGGGTGTTGGGGGACTGCTGTACTGCCCACTAGCTGGATGGGAGTTTTTTTTTGTTCTGCAGAGTTCGCTCTGCACGGATGGATTGTTTTCATATTTTGTGATGTAGTACTGTTCATCTGCTGGTAAGTTATGTCTGATTTAAGTGTCACGGCTCTTCAAGATGATAAATTTACCTTATACAAAGGCTAGCCATCCCATTGTATAGTGAGGAATTTCCCCATGGCGCGGCCCGCTGTGCACGGATGGATGGGTTCTCTTTTTTCTTATTTATATGCTGTGGTGCTGTGCATATGCTGGTAGGATATGCCTGATTTGAGTACTACGGTCCTTCAAGAGTATAAACTTCCCACTGTGCAAAGGCTAGCCCTGCTATGCTATGTCGAAGATTGTATCCAGTTTGTCAGGTCATGTCAGGCGGGACCTGGCCTGCTACTGGGCAAGAGCCATGCATAACCAGTACAACCTGTATCATGGTGGGTGGTGTCGCCTTGGTCAACGTTTGCCACGGAGCGGTGATGAGTTCTGCGCATGGATAGGGAGTGTTTTTATGCCCCCGCCATGTGAAAAATGGTGGAAGGTCATATAGCGTTGCCCCTGTCCGTCCGTTCGTTCGCTCGTCCGTTCGTTCGTCCTTCCGTCCGAAAACGTAAACGCAGCCAATAACTTTCTTATTTCTGGATGGATTTTGAAATTACTTTGTAGAAATGTTAACCATCCTGAGACGATGTGTCACGTGTAAAACCCAGGTCAGTACCTCAAAGGTCAAGGTCATATATAGAGGTCAAATGTCAAAAAAGGGTCCGAAACTTAAAACATGGTCAATAGCTTTCTTATTTCTGGATGGATTTTGAAATTACTTGGCAGAAATGTTTACCATCATAAGACGATGAGTCATGCATAAAGCCCATATCCATTCCGCCAAGGTCAAGGTCGTACTTAGAGGTCAAAGGTAAAATAAGTGTCCAGAACTTAAACATGGTCAATAGCTTTCTTATTTATGAAATTACTAGGCAGAAATGTTAGCCATCATGAGGCAATCTGCCTCGCACAAAACCAAGGTCCTCACATTCAAGGTCAAGGTCAAGGTCATACTTAGAGGTCAAAGATTAAAAAAGGGTCCAAATCTAATACACAGTCAATAACTTAGTTATTTCTGGATGGATTTTGAATTACTTTGCAGAAGTGTTAATCTTCATGAGACGATATGTCGTGCCCGAGACCCATGTTGGTACCTCCAAGGTCAATGTCATACTGAGACGTAAATGGTTAAGACAAATGTCTTTTTCTTGTGTCCGGTTATTCTGAATGGATTTGGAAATTACTTGGTAGAAATGTTAACCGTCAAGAGTCAGTATGTCATACGCAATACCAGTTTGGTACATTTAAGATCAAGGTCATACTTTGAGGTCAAAGGTTAAGAAAAGTGTTCAATATATTTGTTGTTCATTGATGGATTTTTCAGGTGGGGCATCCGTGTCCTATGGACGCATTTCTAGTTTCTTCTTTTTTTCTGCTGCAGTACTGTATGTACTTCAAGAATATAAATTTCCGAAGTACGAGGCGTTGCTCATGTTTTTTGTTGTTGTTTTTTTTTCGGTCGACTGGTTTACCAGTTGACCCAAAGTAATAAAGCAAAGAACTGAAATCGTGCTGTTGTCCACGTGACCACTTTTGGGAAACCAAAATTACTATTTTTATTGATGTTAGGTCAGTTGGTATAGGAAATGCGTTTTTTTTGAAAGTTGATTTTTAAAATCAAGTTTCTATGTCAATCCATTTCTACTTCCGGTACTGGCTCGCGTGACTCCACTTCCGCTGTTCGTTCGCTGCATAAAATAGTCGAAAGGAACTCTTGAAAATTAATTTTGCAGGCATGGAACGTCTTTCAAAATATTTCATTTTTCGAGACTGTATACGGATTGAATATAAATTGGCACAGAAAGACGAATTCTGAAAAGAAAACAATACTCTTGAATTTTTTTCCTACACGCTTTCCGATGATATTTATGTAACTGGTTTGAGATTTTACTCTTTCATCCCTGAGTTTCTAAACACTTCTCGCTTTGAATATATTCTTATAGAAAGGGATTTCTGATTAGTTCAGTGACATGATGACAAACAGTGTACATGTAGATTCTGGCTTGACGTGCTAGTTACGTGTAGTCTTATCCGCATCTGCAAGGTTTGCATAGACACAGTGTATTTCTACCCTACAGGGTTAAAAGGGTTAGCTCGCTTGTGACCAGCTAAACAAGCCTTTGCTGACTGCCATCGAACACAGTTATTCGCCTGCTTTCGAGAGCTCTAATTACAAACATGTGTTGTAAGCTGTGAGTTTTAAATCAAGTTCCGTACATTTCGAAAATAGTGAAGACACCATTCAGACGCTATATTCTATGGCCTCTAATCTGTCTTAACTGTTTCCGAATGTCCCATTATTGAAACAATTAGCATTTATGGGATAATGTTTTTCGTAACCCGTACAGGTTGGAATAAACTTATCTTAATTCGCATTGGGTAGTCGAGGTTCGCTAAACGCAGCGTCTGATCAGGGTTATAATATCTAAATCAGATGGTTTTAAAATGATCTCTTTTTTTTCGTCAAGTTATGTTCCTTTTTATGTCCCGACGCCCGCAGGAACATGGCTTCTAGCGACTTCACAACGTATGTGCATCGTCGTACCAATGCGACGTTGATGCGACGTTGCTAAGACGTCATGTGCCGGCTAGTAGAACTTCTCTGTAAGATTATTAGCAGATGAGACAATCAAAGAATGTACTGAGCTAATTTAGTAATTTATGGTTTTTCCATGAAGAAATTAGCAGACAGATTTATCTTTCTTTCTTCCTTTTATTTTTCTTCTTTGGGGTAGTTGGGCGAGGCAAAAGTGATGTGTATCTTGTGTCACTGGGAAGTCCAGCTGATATTTACTTACAGCTGGGGGCAAGGCCTGCTGTTCTTGCAGCAGGTAACGGTAGAGAGGGGGTGGGGGTTGTGGGGTGTTGTTATTTCTTCTGTTTCTACACTTTCTTTCATTCATTTTCCTCTTTATCCTCTGCCCCTTACTTTCATCTCCTCTACTGTCTTTTCTATCTGGTTTCTCCCTTTCTCTTGGAGAAGACAAAAATGATCCACAAGGGTTGACCTTTTGTTTGTTTGATTGGAGGTTTAACGTCCCTGTCAACACTGTAAAGGTCATTTTGGAGACGTTGCTTCCAATTTTGTGGGACTTTTACCCGACATTGAGATGAAATGACATCTCAAGCCCTGTCGCCCAATGACAAGGGTTGACCTGTCTGAAACTAAAAACAATCGATGAATCTTTTTTCTGCGTCGAATATTTAACCCTCTGGGACCTTGTCAACAAGATATCTAGATAACTGCTTGATCTACGACTGACATTAGTATCATAATAATTATTTCTCATAAATCAACTTTCCTCAGTACTTTCAGTACTTCTTTGATTATACACTAATTTTAGCTTCCTTCACTATTATCTGACAGGCGAAACCAGATTTCACAAACTTTTGAGGTTTAAACTTCAGTCATGGTGACTACGAAACCAGTTTTGCAAATAATGTTGACTGTTCAGACGTCTCGTTCTGAGATGTCCGATCTGGACCTACACTGTTTGCCAGTAGGCCTATCCCGTTCCGTAGGTATCCGGTGCAAAACGTTTTTTTTACGTTCCTTATAAAATTATTTCACACATCTATGTGGAAAAAACTAGTCAATATCACTAAAAGTAAGAATGCCCCCGCCGATCGTCTTTTGCTTGATCTTTAGAGTAGACAGGCACACTCTCTAACTAAACTAGATACTACAACATTCTCCAAGAAAAATAATTATGGCTAAATGTTTAAGTCGTTCAACGGGACATGATTCTGAAAAATAGCGGCTGGGTCAGAAACTTGTTTCCTTTAATCACTTGTTCAATTCATGTCTGTGTGGGCTGTGTTGCAATTTTCAATGTCCTGAGGAGTTATGGAGACACGAACAGTACTATTTAATCTTCTATTCTACTTATATGGCCAAAATGGTTTACATTAGGTAAACATGTCCGTAAGAAATAATGGCGTCCAACATGGTGTCAGAAAATGATAAATGTTAGGTTAAAATGATAACATCTTTATTATTTCTGCTTTCAACATAGATTGTGGGTGCTTGTTAGAACTGACTCAGTGAGGTGGTTCTAACGGGTACCCACAATCTATGTTTATGAGCAAAAATAAGGCAGATAATGTATACCCCCGTAAACACCACTTTTCTCTGTATAAAGTGGGGTTTAGGGGGTCTTCGTTTCACGGACTTGTTATCGTGATGAACGTCGTTCAAGGGAGCATACGTCTGTAATAAGGGGCTGGACCAGAATCTTGTTTCCTTTAGGCACTTATACAATGCATGTCTGAACAGCGTTGCCGGTTCAGTGTCCTGCATAGGAGTTGCGGAGACACGAACAGTACTATTTAACCTCGCATTTAAGTCATTCAAGGGGACATTAATCAGCAATACGGGATTGTATCAGAATTGTGTTTCCTTAATGCAATGCATGTCTGAACTGTGTTGGAAGAAACAACGTCCCGCGTCATATACTGTAGACACGAACAGAACTATTTAACCTTATATGGTACAAATATGGCCAATTGTTTACATCATGAAAACACGCCTATATAATTTTGACCCCTTTGAACCCCACTTCTATCTAGTAAAACTGGGGTTTACAGGGGTAACCCTTATTTTTTTCTTATTTCTGCCCCAAAATATAGATTGTGGGTATTCGTTAGAACCGCCTGCTGAGGCGGTTCTAAAGAGTACCCACAATCTATATTTTGAAAAATTACAATTAGAAAAATATCATTTTTTTTATCCTAATTTTTTCCTTTTTTTCGGCGATGTATTTGTATAGGCGTGCTTTCGTAATGAAATGACATAATTCTGCAATAATGGGCCGGAACAGAATCCTGTTTCCGCTATGCACTTTTTCAATACATGTCTGAACCGGAGAAGAAACAACACCTGACATTCCATTGTAGAGCTTGGCGTGCTCACTAGTGACCACAGCGGTGAGAGACCTAATGCTGAAGAGTCGGTGCTCTTACCCACTTGGCCACAGAGGTCCGAACAAAATGGGCTATTCACATCTACCAGAATGATACTAAGTGTTTAGGCCTCGTCTAGGCAATCAGTGCACGCCCAGAGACAGGAATCACGCGTTGGGTTTGATAAACACTGTTGACCCAGACAGACGCCATAGAAAACGGCATTTGATCACGGTCTACAGTATTTTCTTAACATACTGGTATTTCAGGGTTAAATCGCAGTTCAGAACTGTCGATAAATCAGCGCTTAAGGTGCGAGAGTTTGTCGTCTGCTTTATATACTTTTCCAACTTTTTACACATAATGGTGCATTTAGGCAAACGGTGTGGATGCAGATCAAACTGCTTGTGGAGCTGTCCGATCTGGGTCCACATTATTTGCAACGTTGACACTAGACAACAATGCAGACCAGAATTGTTGTGATTGGCATATTGAGAGTCTGTCGTATGCAGACGAAATCAACGGACCTCAGCGGTCGCTGAACATTCTGAGCTATATATAGATAGATTTCGGCCAGCAAAACAAGCCTTAGGACATACATTAACCCATTTAGTACCAGAAACCCCAAAACGGGTACCCTGGCAAACAGTTCAGGCCCAGATCAGACGATTTCCAGACACTTCGGCCCCACTACCACCTCGGCCCCTAGACAGGTCGGCCCAAAACCAAGACGGCCCTAGACACGTCGGCCCTAGTCACCTCGGCCCTAGACACCTCGGCCCCACTGTCATCTCGGCCCCTAGACATCTCGGCCCCAAAGACACCTCGGCCCCATTTTTGATATATGTTAGGGTATGAGCATTTATATCATGTTAAAATCGGCCCCGCCAATCGGGACTTCAAGAAACCGGCAGCCTGTGGAATGGGTACTGGTAAACCGCTTAGAGGTTCTAAGCCTGACCAGGAAAAGCGGTGCGAGTCGGACCGTTCATACTTATAAACCCTATTGGTTTCATTGGGCTGCAGGGCTTGAGATATCATTTCATCTCAATGCCGGGTAAAATTCCCACAAAATTGGAAGCAACGTCTCCACAATGACCGATTCAATGTTGATTGGAGCGTTAAACGTCAAATCTAACAAACAAAACATCAGGTTAACAGGCCCGTGTTTTGTTTGTTTGATTTGAAGTTTAGCGTCCCCGTCAACACTGTAAAGGTCATTTTGGAGACGTTGGTTCCAGTTTTGTGGGACTTTTACCCGACATTGAGATGAAATGATATCTCAAGCCCTGTCGCACCGCGGTTCCTGGACAGGCTTAGATCCTCTAAGCGGTTTACCAGTACTAGTGTGCGGGCCGGATTCAGCTGTGCGTGGAAGCATCATGCAGCCCATATATTTCTTTAAGCCCCTATGGGCGGGGGCTGAACAAGCCCGTGTAATGAAGACCCTGCTAAACCCCAGTTTATATGGGGAAAACTGGGGCTCATAGGGGCAAACATTATTATTTATCATGAAGACATGTCTTTATAATTTTGACTCTCTTGAACCCCACTTTTATATAGTAAAATTGGGGTTTACAGGGGTAAACCTTATTTTTTCTTATTTGAGCAGAAATAATAAAAATACCACAATTCTTCATTTTATAATGTTCGTTTTTTTTTTTTTCGGCGGTAAAGTTTACAATGCATTTGTATAGGCATGTTTTCGTAATTCTTTTTTCTGCTCCAAGATACAGGTTGTGTGTTATATAATTTAGGTTTTACGGAATCTTCTATTAAGTTGTTAGGAAACAAGATCAAATTAATTTATTTCTATTTTTATTTCAAATAAAAATAACAAATAACCAATGAGATGTTTATAATAAATATAACAACGCATACACGACATTTTCAGGTTAACTTGGATTACACCCTTAAGGACAGCTAATCCCCGCCGCCTTCAGCCGTGACTATGACCTTGAGTCAGCATCACGAAACGTGGGGTTTAGCGGGTTGTTCGAATTGTGAATACTTGAAACTGGTAGTCAAGGAGCCTTTTCTACAAGAATATATAGGGCCATGAAGACTTTGCACCCAGTGCACATCCAGATCCATCTGATCTGGATCTACACTGTCATTCAGTTTGCGAATTTTAAATGAATACAATATACATTTAGCAAGTAATTTGAGGGTCTGATAGTCAGAAATGTGACTAATAAATAAATTAATTAATTAAATAAATAAATTATACAGTATACTTGTTACTGTATGTCTTTGCATATGAGCTGAAATGGCAATCAAATAGGAATTTGTAAATGTGTGAAAATTGATAACAATGGAAACATACTGAGGAATTCCTACAAAAATATGAGTAGTGAAGACTTTGCACTAAGTGCACATCCAGATCTACACTGTTTGCCACTAATATATACATATAGTACACGTGCATCAAGTAATTTGAGTAGCTGATAGTCAGAAATGTGACTAATAAATAAACCAGTGCTTCAGCTGAAGTGCACGACCCGCCGGATGCTTTTAGCTTTATGAGTGTTACCATATATGGGTATGGCGGCCATTTTGGTCATGTGACCTGGACTTAAAACGGTCCCCCCCCCCCCAATAAATGCGCCTTGTCGTAAGGAGCAAAAATATATCTTATACTTCAGTACTGTATTCTGAATTGTTTGCAGGATAAAATGCATTCTCACATTTTCCAATACAAAAACATATGTGTCAAAGTTTGACCTAGGCACAAAGAAGGTCAAGGTCAACCAAGGGTCACCATTTTAGCAATTTATGATGGGCCTACGTCCCAGATGCCATTTATCAAGTTTCGAGGAAATCTGCCCAGTGGTTCTGGAGAAAACTATTTTTGAAGGGTTTTTACCATATATGGCTTTGCGGCCATTTTGGTCATGTGACCTGGACCCCATGAGCAAATTTTGGTTTCCCCCATCCCATAGAAGCTCCATATGAAATTTGACTTCAATCGGCCCAACGGTTGCCGAGGAGAAGCAGTTCGAAAATTTTCACATGTTTCGCCACGGCGAGGCTATGCTAAATGGAATGTAATATATCGCAAGATCATTGGTTAGATCTCATTGATATCTATCAGTATGCCAAAAATTGTTTAAATATTCCAAGCGGTTAAGTCACTATCACCAATTTTCACAAACAGGTTACGGACGGACAGACAGACAGACCATATATGGCTTGGCGGCCATTTTGGTCATGTGACCTGGCCCCCATGAGCAAATTTTGGTTTCCCCCAGCCCAAAGAGATTCTATATGAAATTTGACTTCAATCGGCCCAACGGTTTCCGAGGAGAAGCAGTTCGAAAATTTTCACATTTTTCGCCTCGGCGAGGCTATGCTAAATGGAATGTAATATTCATTGGTTAGATCTCATTGATATCTATCAGTATGCCAAAAATTGTTTAAATATTCCAAGCGATTAAGTCACTATAACCAATTTTCCCAAACGGGTTACGGACGGACAGACAGACGGACCATATATGGCTTTGCGGCCATTTTGGTCATGTGAGCTGGACCCCATGAGCAAATTTTGGTTAGCCCCATCCCATAGAGGCTCCATATGAAATTTGACTTCAATCGGCCCAACGGTTTCCGAGGAGAAGCAGTTCGAAAATTTTCGCATTTTTTCGCCTCGGCGAGGCTATACTATATGGAATATAATATTTCGCAAGTTTATTGGTTATATCTCATTGATATCGATCAGAATGCCAAAAATTGTTTAAATATTCCAAGCGGTTAAGTCACTATCACCAATTTTCACAAACGGGTTACGGATTTTTCGCCTCGGCGAGGCTATACTAAATGGAATGTAATATTTTGCAAGTTCATTGGTTAGATCTCATTGATATCTATCAGTATGCCAAAACTTGTTTAATATATTCCAAGCGGTTAAGTCACTATCACCAATTTTCACAAACGGGTTACGGACGGACAGACAGACAGACCATATATGGCTTGGCGGCCATTTTGGTCATGTGACCTGGACCCCATGAGCAAATTTTGGTTTCCCCCATCCCATAGAGGCTCCATATGAAATTTGACTTCAATCGGCCCAACGGTTTCTGAGGAAGAGCAGTTCGAAAATTTTCACATTTTTCGCCTCGGCGAGGCTATACTAAATGGAATGTAATATTTCCAAGTTCATTGGTTAGAGCTCATTGATATCTATCAGTATGCCAAAAATTGTTTAAATATTCCAAGCGGTTAAGTCACTATCACCAATTTTCACAAACGGGTAACGGACGGACAGACAGATAGACCATATATGGCTTGGCGGCCATTTTGGTCATGTGACCTGGACCCCATGAGAAAATTTTGGTTTCCCCCATCCCATAGAGGCTCCATATGAAATATGACTTCAATCGGTCCAACGGTTTTCGAGGAGAAGCAGTTCGAAAATTTTTCACATTTTTCGCCTCGGCGAGGCTATACTATATGGAATATAATATTTCGCAAGTTCATTGGTTAGATCTCATTGATATCTATCAGTATGCCAAAAATTGTTTAAATAGTCCAAGCGGTTAAGTCACTATCACCAATTTTCAACAGCGGGTTACGGATTTTTCGCCTCGGCGAGGCTATACTAAATGGAATGGAATATTTTGCAAGTTCATTGGTAAGATCTCACTGATATCTACATGTATCAGTATGCCAAAAATTGTTTAAATATTCCAAGCGGTTAAGTCACTATCACCAATTTTCACAAACGGGTTACGGACGGACAGACAGACAGACCATATATGGCTTGGCGGCCATTTTGGTCATGTGACCTGGACCCCATGAGCAAATTTTGGTTTCCCCCATCCCATAGAGGCTCCATATGAAATTTGACTTCAATCGGTCCAACGGTTTCCGAGGAGAAGCAGTTCGAAAATTTTCACATTTTTCGCCTCGGCGAGGCTATGCTAAATGGAATGTAATATATCGCAAGTTCATTGGTTAGATCTCATTGATATCTATCAGTATGCCAAAAATTGTTTTAATATTCCAAGCGGTTAAGTCACTATCATCAATTTTCACAAACGGGTTACGGACGGGCAGACAGACTGACAGAATGACCGATTGACCGAATGACAGAATGACACGGTGATTTTAGGGCACTCTTAGAAAATCGACTTCAGGCGATCGCTTTTTCTGCGGGTCGTGCAATATACTCGTTACTGTCTTTAATAAGAGCTAGAATGACAATCAAATGTGTGAAAATTGATAACAATGATCTGTTTAGCAACAAGGATCTCTTTATTGGGGTAAAGGGATTAGTAACGCCTGGTTGTTTATTGAGCTTCACACTTTCGCAATAATTAATTGTTCTTGTAAAACTTTTTGCTTAATAGTGTACTGACCTAAAATTCATTAATCCTTACCCCGCTGAACACGATAATCCTTATCTTTGCAAACAGTGTAGATCCTGATCAGATTACTTCTGCCCTCTGAACCGGATCTGTCCGTTTTTTCATGCAGTTTTTTTTGAATTGTATGCATACATTATATTAATTAGTTTACTTACGAGGATAATTCTAGTTCAGCGAACCATAACACTGATGATTACCTGATTGTTTGTTTGTATTGGAGTTTAACGGCCCAGTCAACACTATTTTAGTTCATTTTCCAGCCGGTCAGTTTACCTATCCACACTTAACCTGGGCAGGCTTATACGTAAGCGGTTAACCATTACAGTGCGCATTTGTTTTCGCCAGAAAGTGACAACTGCCCTTCTTGAATCAGCAGAAGGGAGAGAATGACCGAACAAAAGATTTCATAATCAATCTCCACGAAAGAAAGTTGCCGACCCCGATAGGTATCAAACCCGCGTCCTCCTGATCACCAGTCATACGCGCATCCGACTTAGCTACCGAGGCCGGATAAATAAATAAATTAATAAATAAATATGTTAACGAATATAAGATTATCCCCCATCATCACCATGGTTGACGAAACCGAGGAATGATATTGTGTGTGTGTTTGTGGGGGGGGGGGGGGGGGGGGGGGGGGGGTGGTTACGGCCCCATCCACCGATCCATCCAGATTTCCATCCTGTTGGTAAGGATTACTTATTGAAATAAATTTAAAAAGTATTTTAGCGGTGTGGAATTATTTCGGATAATAATAAAGCCTATAGATGATCAAAAGAGCAGAAAAGTAGAAAAAAAAAACAACCTGCTCTAAAGCATGCCGCAATGCAATTAGAATTATACATTGAACTAAAAGAGGGGGAATTTTCAAATGTATCTTCCATTCTTCTTAAAATAACATATAGATTTTCTATTTAGTAACGTTATATTTTAGGTTCAAATATTCGGGGCTCCCTATCAAAATAATCCAATCAGTAAATAATAATAATAATAATAATAATAAAAACTCATCGGGCATCCAACCCGATCACTTATTTAAGTGGAAGCCCCGTGAAAAGCAAAGTGGGGCCGAAGTGTCTAGGTATATGGGGCCGACGTGTCTAGGGGCCGAAGTGTCAAGGGGCCGACCCGTCTAGGGTTTGAATTTTATGTGGGGCCGAGGTGGTTTTGGGGCCGAGGTGTCTAGGGGCCGAAGTGTCTAGGGGCCGAGGTGGTTTTGGGGCCGAAGTGTCCTGTTACCGATCAGACGCGCGGCGTCTGATCAGGGCCTACACTGTTTGCAAAAAATTCGGCCATTTTCCAAATCAATTTTGAAGAAAACACAACCTGACACCCATTACTATATCTGACCCGTGCGACATATTGCATTTCTTACATATCCAAAATGGCTACTTTTCTGATGAAAATCATTTATATTTTTCTTATAAATGCCATAAATGCTCAAAACAAAGGTTGAGGGTGCTTGTTAGAGTGAGGCGGTTATAACGAGTACCTACAACCTATGCCTTGGAGCAGAAATACGAAAAATAATGTATACCCCCATAAACCCAAGTTTTCTCTATATAAAGTGGGGTTTAGTGGGGTGTACATTTCACGGACTTGTTCACGTGATGCCTGGATTTTGAAATGGACTCCTGCTATATATTTATATGGTGGAAGATTTCATTTGGTACAAAAAGGGTTAAAAAAGGCAGTGAAGTGGTCAAAATGTTTGACAACGCCTCAACTGTCTTTTTAGCCCCCGCCCATAGGGGCTTGGAGAAATATATGGGCTGCATGATGTTTCCATGCAGAGCTGAATCTGGCCCACACACTAGTACTGGTAAACCGCTTAGAGGAACCGCGGTGCAAGGCGGACCGTCCATGCTAATAAACCCTATTGGTTTCATTGGGTGACAGGGCTTGAGAAGTCATTTCATCTCAACGTCGGGTAAAAGTCCCACAAAATTGGAAGCAACATCGCCAAAATGAATTTTACAGTGCTGACGGGGAAGTTAAACCTCAAATCAAACAAACAAATTGTTTGCATTTGCGCTTGAGCACTATCAATGGAATATTGTAAATGCAGTAAGATGAATCTGTTGTGTTGCTTCTATTAAGTACATATATGTATACAGAAGGGCATACGATGCAGCTGAAAAGAGTTTGGGCTAGGTCAAGAAAGTAAATAAATAAATGCATATAAAATGAAAGATAAATATACTTGAGAACCTCCAAAATGCTATCCGCGTTCAACATCGACTTAGCAAACTGACAGATGCCACACCAGGCAACTTAACGCGGCGTCTGATCAGGCCTAGACTTAACCCCAATTTTGCTGAATGTTCATTTAAGCCACACCCATTTCTATCTATCAACCAATCAAATTACTTGATGTAATTTATTGCTACAAATTCATACACTAAATGCTAAACACTGTAGATCCTGATCAGATGGCTTCTTGAGAAGCCATCTGATCAAGAAGCCATCTGATCTGGATCTACACTGTTTGCAAAGATAAGAGTTGTCGTGAACAGCAAGATAAGGGTTAAAATTTTGTAATTTAAGGGTTGAACTATTTTCAGGACTATTTTCTCAGCCGTCACTCAGAGACAGTCGGCCCACACGTAATTTCAGTGCTTTGATTTGTGATGGAGACCTGTACATATGCTGGTAGTTTGTGTCTGATTTGAGTGCCACGGCCCCTTCAAGAACATAAGTCATCCCTATAAAAGGCTAGCCTTCCTATGTAACGGTGAAGAATTCCCTCATGTCGCGCGACACTACGCATGTGCGGACGAGTTTTGCTTTACGTCTTCTCTTTGACTTGTATATTTGCTTGTAGTATACAGTTGAGTGCATTACGGAAAAACGCCTATACAAATACATTGTAAATTTTGCCACCGAAAAAACGAAAATTTTAAGATGAAAAATTTGATATTTTTCTTATTGCTGCACAAAATATAGAGAAATAAGAAAAATGATGCTTATCCTGTTAATCCGAGTTTTACTGTATAAAAGTGGGGTTCAAAGGGGTCAAAATTATATAGGTGTGTTTTAGTGATGATTAGGCATGAGACTTTTCAGATTTTTGGCAGATTTCAGATTGTTTGGCTTTAAAAAGTGTTTTGCATAGTTCTTTTTTTCTGAAGTTGCAAAATGACAGGGTTTCAGATTTTTCACTCAGGTTTCACATTTTCTGAGCAGTCCTCCAGTCTCATCCCTGTGCAAAGTTCTTGTGCCCGCTCCATAACTTTGACACCGTTGACCAGATCTTCATGAAACTTCATACACATTTGAAACACCATAAGACGACGTGCAGGACATATGAACCATAACTCTGAGTTGTCTACTTTTAGAGTCATCGTCCTTTCAACATTGAACATAGTCATTTCTACCTTGTACTCATGTCCTCTCTGTAAGTTGAAAACTGTTCGACATATTTCCATGTAATCTAACGCAAAGAGACAACATGCAGACACAAGCACCATTACTCTGGTTAACCTACTTCCTAAGTTGTAGCCCTTTGAATCTAGTAAATATTGAAATTAGCCATTTCTACCATCAGTTAACTCGCGTTTGCTCTGTAAGTTGGAAACTATTTCAAATATTTTGATGAAATTTCACTAAAATTTAACGCTTATGACCGTAATTGTATCTTATTTACATCTGGTGTTATGGCTCTTGAAACGTTAAAAAAGTGAGTTCTGTAATATAATTATGTCTGCTCTATAATTTGAAAATTGTTGGAGACATTTTCTTGAAAGTTGATGCAAATGCACCTCACCATGATATGTTATACAGAAGACATCACGCAAACACACCTATATAATTTGGAACTCCTTGAACCCCACTTTTATATAGTAAAACTAGGGTTTAGAGGGGAAATCTTATTTTTCTTAATTCTGCTCTAAAATATAGACTGTGGGTTCTCCTTAGAACCACCTCATCGAGGCGGTTCTAATGAGTAACCACAATATATATTTTGAGCAGAAATAAGAAAAAAAAATGTCACAATTTTTATCGGAAAATTTTCATTTTTTTCGGCCGTAAAATTTAAATGTTTCCATAATGCAAGAACCATTACTCCGAATTACCTGCTTTTGGAATCACGTCTCTTTGAAAATTGTAAATAGTGGTCCTAGTCACCCATTTGTGTTCTTTCTACAAGTGTATGAATGCTTTTTGAAGCTTTGCAAAAAAGTAAAAAACAAAATAAGACGACATGAAAAACACAAGAACCATAACTCAGGCTTAGCTTTGAGAAACAGATGAGATTGCATGGTTCTACTACTTGAAAGACAACTACTACTACTATTCCTTTAACTACTGCTACTTCTTTAACTATTACTACTACAACTTTAACTACTACTACTACTTTAACAACTACTACTACTTTAACAACAACGTTAACTGCTATTTGAACTACTGCTAATACTACTACTACTACTACTACTACTACTACTACTACTACTACTACTACTACTACTTCCACTACAACTACTACCTTAACTACTTCTACTAATGCCACTTTAACTACTACTACTACAACTACTACTACTTTAACTACTACTTCTTTGCCTCCGCCCATCGGAGCTTGAAGAAATATATGGGCTGCATGATGCTTCCACGCAGAGCTGAATCCGTCCCGCACATGAGTACTGGTAAACCGCTTAGAGCATTAAGGCATGTCCAGGCAAAGCGGTGCGCACGAGTTGGACCGTCCATGATTATAAACCCTCTTGGTTTCATTGGGCGACAGGGCTTGAGATGTCATTTTATTTCAATGTCTGGTAAAAGTCCCATAAAAATTGGAAGCAACGTCTCCAAAATGACCTTTACAGTGTTGACGGCGACGTTAAACCTCAAATCAAAGAAACAAAACAAAACTTCTACTTCTACTACTACTTTAACTACTAATACAACAACTTCTTTAACTACTACTACTTTAACTACTAATACTTTAACTACTACTACAACAACTTCTTTAACTACTACTACTTCTGATTTTTAACTGCTACTTTAACTACTCCTACTACTACTACTTTAACTACTACTACTAATTTCACTACTACTACTACTACTACTACTACTACTACTACTACTACTACTACTACTACTTCTACTACTACTATTACTACTTTAACTACTACTACTACTTTAACTACTACTACTACTACTTTAACTACTACTTCTGCTACTACTACTTTAACTGCAACTACTACTACTTTAACTACAACTGCTACTACTTTGACTTCTACTATTACTTCTGCTACTTTAACTACTACTACTATTACTACTACTTCTTTCACTACTACTTCTCCTACGACTACAACTACTTTAACTACAACTACTCCTACTATTTTAACTAGTACTACTACTACTACTTTAACTACTACTACTACTACTACTACTACTACTACTACTACTACTACTACTACTACTACTACTACTACTACTACTGCTACTGCTTAAACTACTATTACTAATACTATTTTAACTACTACTACTATTATTTAAGTACTACTACTTTAACTGCTACTACTACTACTACTACTACTACTACTACTACTTTAACTACTTCTGCTACTTTAACTTCTGCTACTACTACTTTAAATACTACTTCAACTACTACTGCTACTACTACTACTACTACTACTACTACTACTACCACCACTACTACTACTACTACTATTACTACTACTACTACTTCTACTTCAACTACTACTTCTGCTTTAAGGACTACAACCACTACTTCTTTAACCACTACTTCTACTACTACTTCTCTTTCATTCACTTCTACTTCTACTTCTACTACTACTACTACTACTTAAACTACAACTGCTACTGCCACTTTACCTACTTCCACAACTACTACTACTTTAACTACAATTACTGCTACTTTAAATACTTCTACTACACCCACTACTACTACTACTTCAACTACAACTACTACTACTTTAACTACTACTACTTCTACTACTTCTTGAACTACTACTACTACTACTTTAACAACAACTTCTACTACTATTTTAACACATACTTCTTCTTCTACTTTATCTACTACTACTACTACTGCTACTTCTACTACTAGTACTACAACAACTACTGCTACTACTACTACTACTACTACTACTACTACTTTAACTACTTCTGCTACTTTAACTTCTGCTACTACTACTTTAAATACTACTTCAACTACTACTGCTACTACTACTACTACTACTACTACTACTACTACTACTACTACCACTACTACTACTACTACTATTACTACTACTACTACTTCTACTTCAACTACTACTTCTGCTTTAAGGACTACTACCACTACTTCTTTAACCACTACTTCTACTACTACTTCTTCTTCATTCACTTCTACTTCTACTTCTACTACTACTACTACTACTTAAACTACAACTGCTACTGCCACTTTACCTACTTCCACAACTACTACTACTTTAACTACAATTACTGCTACTTTAAATACTTCTACTACACCCACTACTACTACTACTTCAACTACAACTACTACTACTTTAACTACTACTACTTCTACTACTTCTTGAACTACTACTACTACTACTTTAACTACAACTTCTACTACTATTTTAACACATACTTCTTCTTCTACTTTATCTACTACTACTACTACTGCTACTTCTACTACTAGTACTACAACAACTACTGCTGCTACTACTACTACTACTACTGCTACTACTACTACTACTACTACTACTACTATTACTTTAACAACTGCAACGACTTCTACTTTAACTGCTTCTTAAACTCCTTCTGCTACTACTTTAACTTCTGCTACTGCCACTTTAACTACTACTACTACTTCTTTAACTGCTATTACTTTAACTACTACTTCTACTGCTACTTTAACTAATACTGCTACAACTTTAACTACTACTACTGCTACTTTTTGACTGCCACTGCTACTACTTCTACTACTACTACTACTACTACTACTACTACTACTCTTACTACTACTACTACTACTACTACTACTATTACTTTAACTACTGCAACGACTTCTACTTTAACTACTACATTAACTCCTACTTCTACTACTTTAACTACTTCTACTACTGCCACTTTAACTACTACTACTACTTCTTTAACTACTACTACTTAAACTACTACTTCTACTACTACTTTAACTACTACTACTACAACTTCTTTAACTACTACTACTGCTACTTTTTGACTACTACTACTACTACTACTACTATTAAAACTACTACTACTATTAAAACTACTACTACTATAACAACTACTACTACTACTACTACTTTAACTACTACTACTACTGCTACTACTACTACATTAACTACTACTTCTACTTTAAGTACTACTTCTCCTACTACCACTTTAACTACAACAACTACTACTACTTTAACTACAACTACTACTACAATTTTTGCTACTGCTATTACTTCTACTCCTTTGAACTACTACTACTACTACTACTTCAACTACTACTACTAATCCATCTACTACTACTTTAACTACACATACTTCTACTATTTTAACTAGTACTACTACTACTTTTTTAGCTACATTTACTACTACTACTACTACTACTACTACTACTACTACTACTACTACTACTTCTACTTTAACTACTGCTACTGCTGCTACATTTTAACTACTATTACTTATACTACTTTAACTACTAATACTTCTTCAAGACAAGTACTACTTCTTTAACTGCTACTACTTCTACTACTACTTTAACTATTACTGCTTTTCTTCAAGAAGCCTCCGTGTTGCAGTGGTTACGCTACTCGCCTTGTAAACCAGGGATCGCAGGATCGATCCCGGGCTTCTCCAGACTTTCGGATGAGTCTTTCAACCGAGGTCCCGTCTCCGTATGACCTTAGCTGTTGGTGGGACGTAAAACTAAAACTCACTCACTCACTCACTGCTACTCTTACTACTGCTACTATTGCTACTTTAACTACTACTACTACTTTAACTTCTACTTCTACTACTTATTTAACTACTACTTCTACTACTACTTCTTTTATCACAATTACTGTTACTTTAACTACTTCTACTACTACTACTACTGATACTACTACTACTACTACTACTACTACTACTACTACTACTACTACTACTACTACTACTACTTCTACTTTTACTACAACAGCTACTACTTTAACTAATACTACTACTTTAACTTCTACTACTACTAATACTTTAACTACTACTACTTCTACTTTAAGTAGTAGTAGTACTACTACTACTTTATCTGTTTCTACTTCTTATACTACTTTAACTACTACTACTACTACTTTAACTACTACTACTACTACTACTACTACTACTACTACTACTACTACTACTACTACTACTACTTCTACTACTACTATTACTACTACTACTACTACTTTAACTACTGCATCAACTACTAATTTAACTACTATGACTAATACTACTTTAACAATTGCCACTACTACTTTAATTACTACTACTTCAAAACCTACTACTACTTTAATTACTACTGCTACAATTACTACTGCTACTACTACTACTTTAACTACTACTACTTTAATTACTATTACTACTCTTTCTTTAACTAGTACTACTTCTTCTTTAACTACTCCTGTTACTCCTACTTTAACTACAACTACTACTACTATTTTAACTACTTGTATTACTACTTTAACTACTACTTCTACTACTTCTTTAACTACTACCACTACTACAACTTTTACTACTACTACTACTACTACTTCTACTACTACTACTGCTACTACTACTAGTACTACTACTTTACCTACTTCTAATGCTTCTACTGCTTTAACTTCCTCTATCACTACTACTACTTTAACTACAACTTCTGCTACATTAAATACTACTTCTACTATTAAAACTTTAACTACTACTTCTACTACTTTAAATTCTACTACTACTACTACTTTAACTGCTACTACTACTACTACTGCTTTAACTGCTGCTTATACTTCAACAACATCTACTACTTCTTTTAGTACTACTGCTACTACTTCTTTAACTCCTACTACTACCACTACTACTTTAACTACCTCTACTACTTTAACTACTACTACTACCACAACTACTTTAACCACTACTACTTTAACTTCTATTACCACTACTACTGCTACTACTTTTATTTCTACTACTGCTACTACTTTAACTACTACAACTGCTTCTAGTTTAACAACCACTACAACTGCTTTATCTTCTATGTCTACTCCTACTACTACTACTACTACTACTACTACTACTACTACTACTACTACTACTTTACTACTGCTACTACTTTATTTATTCTTCTTCAACTTCTGCTACTACTACTACTACTACTACTACTACTGCTACTTCTACTACTACTACTACTACTGCAACTACTTCTACCACTACTACTACTTCTACTACCACTACCTCTACTTCTATTACTACTACTATTACTACTACTATTACTATTACTACTATTACTATTTCTATTACTACTACTATTACTACTACTACTATTACTACTACTATTACTACTATTACTACTATTACTACTACTACTACTACTACTACTACTACTTTAACTACTACTTCTACTAAAGCCCATAGGGGCTTGAAGAAATATATGGGCTGCATGATGCTTCCAAGCAGAGCTGAATCCGGCCCGCACACTAGTACTGGTAAACCGCTTAGAGGATCTAAGCCTGTCCAGGAACCGCGGTGCGAGGCGGACCGTCCATGCTTATAAACCCTATTGGTTTCATTGGGCGACAGGGCTTGAGATGTTATTTCATCTCTATGTCGGGTAAAAGTCCCACAAAATTGGAAGCAACGTCTCCAAAATGACCTTTACAGTGTTGACGGGGACGTTAAACCTCAAATCAACCAACCAACCAACTTCTACTAAAATATCTTTAACTACTACTACTATTTCTTTTTAGCTCACCGTCACGTAGTGACGAGGTGAGCTTTTGGGATCACTTTTTGTCCGTCGTCCGTCGTCCGTCGTGCGTGCGTGCGTGCGTCCGTGCGTAAACAATTTCTTTAAACGACATCTCCTCCTAAACCACTGATCGGATTTTGACCAAACTTCACAGGAATGATCCTTAGGTGGTCCCCTTTCAAAGTTGTTCAAATGGTTCCGGTCCGTTGCCCATCTAGGTCACAGGAGCCAAAAATAGATTTTTTCACCAAAAACTTAAAAAATCTTCTTCTCTGAAACCACAAGGCCCAGGTCTTTGATATTTGGTATGAAGCATCATCTAGTGGACCCCTACCAAGATTGTTCAAATTATAGTGTTGGGGCCAAAAATGCCCCCGCTCCGGGGGCCCTTTGGTTTTACATAGGCTTATATAGGGAAAATCTTTAAAAATTTTCTTCTCTGAAACCACAAGGCACAGGACTTTGATATTTGGTATGAAGCTTCATCTAGTGGACCACTACCAAGATTATTCAAATTAAAGTGCTGGGGCAAAAAATGCCCCTGCCACAGGGCCCTTTGGTTTTACGTATGCTTATATAGGGAAAATCTTTAAAAATCTTCTTCTCTGAAACCACAGGGCACAGGTCTTTGAAATTTGGTATGAAGCTTCATCTAGTGGACCTTTTCAAAGATTGTTCAAATTATAGTGCTGGGACCAAAAATGCCCCCGCCCCAGGGCCCTTTGGTTTTATATAGGCTTAATTGTATCAATTCCTGATCTTTGTTTTACTTCTACTTTGCATATCAGGGCTGTTTTGTTTGTGCCGTGTGGCGGCTGTAAAAGGTCTCCCCGTACATGCATTTAATGCTCTTATTTTTCCAATCCTCAGGGATTGCTTATGCAATAAGTTAATTGTATCAATTCCTGATCTTTGTTTTACTTCTACTTTATATAGGGAAAATCTTTAAAAATCTTCTTCTCTGAAACCACAAGGCCCAGGACTTTGATATTTTGTATGAAGCTTCATCTAGTGGACCCCTATCAAGATTGTTCAAATTACAGTGCTGGGGGCAAAAATGCCCCCGTCCCGGGGCCCTTTGGTTTTACATAGGCTTATATAGGGAAAATCTTTAAAAATCTTCTTCTCTGAAACCGTAAGGCCCAGGACTTTGATATTTAGAATGAAGCTTCAACTAGTAGACCCCTACCAAGATTGTTCAAATTATAGCCCTTGGGCCAAAAATGCCCCCGCTACGGGGCTCTTTGGTTTTACATAGACTTATATAGGGAAAATCTTTAAAAATCTTCTTCTCTGAAACCACAAGGCCCAGGTCTTTGATATTTGGTATGAAGCTTCATCTAGTGGACCCCTACCAAGATTGTTCAAATTATAGTGGTGGGGCCAAAAGTGGCCCCACCCCGGGGCCCTTTGGTTTTACATAGGCTTATATAGGGATAAACTTTAAAAATCTTCTTCTCTGAAACCACAAGGCCCAGGACTTTGATATTTTGTATGAAGCTTCATCTAATGGACCTCTACCAAGATTGTCCAAATTATAGCCCTCGGGCCAAAAATGCCCCGGCTCTGTGGCCCTATGGTTTTACATAGACTAATATAGGGAAAATCTTTAAAAATCTTCTTCTCTGAAACCCCAAGGCCTGGGTCTTAGTTATTTGGTATGACGCTTCATCTTGTGGACCTCTATCAAGATTATTCAAATTAAGGCCCTGATACCAAAAATGTCCCCGTTCCGGGGCCCTTTGGTCTTACATAGACTTATATAGGGAAATCTTTAAATCTTCTCTGAAACTGCAAGGCCAAGGCATTTGATATTTAGTATGGAGCTTTTATCTAGTGGACCTCTACCAAGATTGTTCAAATTATAGCCCTGGGGCCACAAATGCCCCCATCCCAGGGCCCTTTGGTTTTACATAGATTTATATAGCCCAGGGGACATTTGGTTTTGCATAGGCTTATGTAGGGAATTTCTTTAAAAAAAAAATCTTCTTCTCTGAAACCGCAAGGCCCAGGTCTTTGATATTTGATGTGTAGCTTCATCTGGTGGACCTTTGCCAAGATTGTTCAAATTATAGCCTTTGTTGATGTTTGGTATGAAGCTTCACCTTTAAGACCTCCCTGAACATTATGCACAATTAAGCCCTGGGGCCAATAATGGCCCTCTCTGGGGCCCACTTGTTACACTATGGATCAGGTGAGCGAACCAGGGCCATCATGGCCCTCTTGTTTAAATACTACTTTAACTACTCCTACTACTACTATTTTAACTACTACTACTACTAATACTAATACTTTAACTACTACTTGTACTACTTTAAGCTATTACTACTACTACTACTTTAACTATAGCTACTACTTTAACTACTTCTACCACTCATACTTTAATTTCTACTACTACTGCTACTACTACGTTTACTACTACTACTACTACTTTATTTACTACTACTTCTACTTTAACTCCTACTACTACTTTAACTACTACTGCTACTACTCTTTAACTACTACTTATACTACTACTTTAACTACTACTACTACTACTTTCACTGCTACTTCTCCACTACTTTAACTACTACTACTACTTTAACTACTACTACTAGTACTTTATTGTAGTATCTGCTGCTATTTCTGTGCCCCCCCCCCACAACAAAACGGGGCTTTGAGAAACAGGTGAGATTGCATGGTTCTTCTACTTGTAAGACAACTACTACTATTCCTTTAACTACTGCTACTTCTTTAACTAGTACTACTACTACTTTAACTACTACTACTACTTTAACAACTACTACTACTTTAACAACAACTTTAACTGCTATTTTAACTACTACTACTACTACTACTACTACTACTACTACTACTACTACTACTATTACAACTACTTTAACTACTTCTACTACTGACACTTTAACTACTACTACTACAACTACTACTACTTTAACTACTACTTCTTTGCCCCCGCCCATCGGGGCTGAAAGAAATATATGGGCTGCATGATGCTTCCAAGCAGAGCTGAATCCGGCCCGCACATGAGTACTGGTAAACCGCTTAGAGGATTAAGGCCTGCCCAGGCAAAGCGATGCGCACGAGTTGGACCGTCCATGCTTATAAACCCTATTGGTTTCATTGGGTGACAGGGCTTGAGATGTCATTTTATCTCAATGTCTGGTAAAAGTCCCACAAAATTGGAAGCAACGTCTCCAAAATGACCTTTACAGTGTTGACGGCGACGTTAAACCTCAAATCAAAGAAACAAAACAAAACTTCTACTTCTACTACTGCTTTAACTACTACTACAACAACTTCTTTAACTACTACTACTTCTAATTTTAAACTACTACTACTTCTAATTTTAAACTACTACTTTAACTACTCCTGTTAGAACTACGTTAACTACTACCACTAGTTTAACTACTACTACTACTACTACTACTTATACTACTACTACCACTTTAACTACTACTTTAACTACTACTACTACTACTACTTTAACTACTGCTTCTGCTACTACTACTTTAAATGCAACTACTTCTACTTCTTTAACTACAACTACTACTACTTTGACAACTACTATTACTTCTGCTACTTGTAACTACTACTACTATTACTACAACTACTTTCACTACTACTCCTCCTACTACTACTACTACTTTAACTACAACAACTTCTACTATTTTAACTAGTACTACTACTACTACTTTAACTACTACTACTACTACAACAACAACTACTACTACTACTACTACTATTATTACTGCTACTACTTTAACTACTGCTACTGCTTAAACTACTATTACTAATACTATTTTAACTACTTCTACTACTATTTAAGTACTACTACTTTAACTGCTACGACTACTACTACTACTTTAACTACTACTGCTACTTTAACTTCTACTTCTACTACTACTACTTTAACTACTGCTTCTTCTACTACTACTACTACTACTACTACTACTACTACTACTACTACTACTACTGCTACTACTGCTACTACTACTGCTTAAACTACTATTTCTAATACTATCTTAACTTACTACTTTTACTATTTAAGTACTACTACTTTAACTGCTACTACTACTACTACTTTAACTACTACTGCTACTTTAACTTCTACTTCTACTACTACTACTTTAACTACTACTACTACAACTACTACTACTACTACTACTACTACTTCTACTTCAGCTACTACAACTACTACTTCTTTAACTACTACTACTACTACTACTACTACTACTACTACTACTACTACTACTACTACTTCTACTACTACTACTACTACTACTACTACTACTACTTCTATTGTAACTAAACTACTACTACTACGTTAACTACTACTACTTCAACTACAATTACTGCTACTTTAACTACTTCTTCTACGACCACTTCTACTACTACTATTACTGCTACTACTACTAAAACTATTACTACTTTAACTACTACTGCTACTTATACTTTAACTTCTACTACTACTAATACTTAAACAACTACTACTATAACTACTTTAACTACAACTACTTCTGCTATTCAAACTAGTTCTACTACTACTACTTTATCTACTTCTACTACTACTTCTACTTTAACTACTTTAACTACTACTACTACTACTATTACTACTTCTACTACTACTACTTCTACTACTCCACTACTTTACTACTACTACTACTACTACTACTACTACTACTACTACTACTACTACTACTACTACTACTACTACCACTTCTACTACTACTACTACTACTACTTTAACCTCTGCAACGACTACTATTTTAACTACTATTACTTATACTAATTTAGCTAATGCTACTACTACATTAACTACTACTACTTCAACTGCTACAACTACTAAAACTCATACTGCATATACTACTACTGCTACTTCTACTACTTTAACTACTACTACTACTTTAACGACTACTACCACTACTTCTTTAACTACTACTTCTACTACTACTTCTTCTTTAACTTCTACTACTACTTCTACTACTACTACTTCTACTTTAACTACAACTGCTATTGCGGATGTTTGACCAGGACTGGTGGGAATCAGGGGTTAAAGAGGTAATATAAAGTATTGGAAATTCAAGGCTCAAAATGATGACCTTCAGTTGTGGCTTCACTTTAACTACTACTACTTTAACTTCTACTGCTACTACTACTACTACTTTAACTACTTCTTCTGCTACTACCTTAACGACTACTACTACTACTACTATTACTACTTCTACTACTACTACTTCTACTACTCCACTACTTTACTACTACTACAACTAGTACTACTACTACTATTACTACTACTACTACTACTACTACTACTACTACTGCCACTTCTACTACTACTACTACTACTACTTTAACCTCTGCAACGACTACTATTTTAACTACTATTACTTATACTAATTTAGCTACTGCTACTACTACATTAACTACTACTACTTCAACTGCTACAACTACTAAAACTCATACTGCATATACTACTACTGCTACTTCTACTACTTTAACTACTACTACTACTTTAACGACTACTACCACTACTTCTTTAACTACTACTTCTACTACTACTTCTTCTTTAACTTCTACTACTACTTCTACTACTACTATTTCTACTTTAACTACAACTGCTATTGCTACTTTACCTACTACCACTACTACTACTTTAACTACAATTACTGCTACATTCACTACATTCTACTACACCTACTACTACTACTTTAACTACAACTACTACTACTTTTACTACTACTGCTACTAATACTACTTTAACTACTACTACTACTACTTTAACTACAACTTCTACTACTATTTTTACTACTACTTCTACTACTACTTTATCTACTACTTCTACTACTACTTTATCTACTACTACTACTACTACTACTACTACTACTACTACTACTACTACTACTACTGAACGGGCCTCCGTGGCCTAGTGGATAAGAGCGCTGACTCTTAGTCATTAGGTCTCTCACCGCCGTAGGTTCGAGCCTCGCTCGGGCCACGTGTGAGACGCCAAGTTCTGCAACGGAAGGTCAGGTGGTTTTTCTCCGGGTACTCCGGTTTTCGCCCACCTCTGATTAACGATCGGCTCGATATGAGTGAAATAATCTTGAAAGGGCCGTAAAACCCAAACCAAAAAAAAAAAAAAAAAAACTACTACTACTACTATTACTACTACTATTACTTTAACTACTGCAATGACTTCTACTTTAACTACTACTTTATCTCCTACTACTACTACTTTAACTACTTCTACAACTGCCACTTTAACTACTACTACTACTTTAACTGCTACTACTTCTTCTACTACTTCTCCTTTAACTTCTACTACTACTTCTACTACTACTACTACGTCTTTAACTACAACTGCTATTGCTACTTTACCTACTACTACTACTACTACTACTTTAACTACAATTACTGCTACATTAACTACTTCTACTACTACTACTACTACTACTACTACTTTAACTACAACTACTACTACTTTAACTACTACTACTACTACTACTACTTTAACTACTACTACTACTACTTTAACTACAACTTCTACTACTATTTTAACTACTACTTCTACTACCACTACTACTGCTACAACGACTGCTGCTGCTTCTTTAACTACTACTACTACTACCACTACTACTTTAACTACCACTACTACTTTAACCACTACTACTACCACTTCTACTTTAACCTCTACTACTTTAACTTCTACTACCACTACTTCTGTTACTCCTTTTATTTCTACTACTGCTACTACTTTAACTACTACAACTGCTACTAGTTTAACAACTACTCCTTTATCTACTCCTACTATTCTTACTACTACTACTACTACTACTACTACTACTTCACTACTGCTACCGCTACTACTTCTTTACTTATTCTTCTTTAACTACTGCTACTACTACTACCACTACTACTACTACTACCACTACTACTACTACTACTAATACTACTACTCCCACTACTACTACTACTACTTTAACTACTACTGCAACTTTAACTACTACTATTTTAACTACTACTACTACTTTAACTATTTTAACTACTACTACTACTTTACCTCTTCTTCTTTAACTACTGCTACTTCTAATACTACTACTATTACTACTACTACTACAACCACTACTACCACTACTACTACTACTACAACTACTATTACTTTAACTACTACTACTACTTTATGTACTTCTATGTACTACTACTTCTACTGCTACATTAACTACTACTACTACTACTACTACTACTACTGCTACTACTACTACTTTTAATACTGTTACTTCTGCTACTACTTTAACTACTACTGCTACTACTTAAACTACTACTAATTCTACTTCTACTACTACTTTATCTTCTACTTCTTTAACTACAACTACTTTTACTACTACTACTACTACTTAAACTGCTACTACTACCACTAATTTAACTACTACCTCTACTACTACTTTAAATACTACTGCTTCTGCTACTACTTTAACTACTACTGCTACTACCTTAACTACTACTGCTTCTACTGCTACTACTGCTTTATCTACTACTTCTTTAACTACCACTACTTTAACTACTGCTGCTACTACTTTTACTATTACTACTTCAACTGCTACTACTACTTTTAAAAACCACTGCTACTACTATTTTAACTACTTCAACTACATCTACTACTACTACTTAAACTGCAACTACTACTACTACTGCTTTAACTACTACTACTACTTCTTTAACTACTACTACTTGTACTACTTTAACTACTACTACTACTACTACTACTACTACTACTACTACTTAAACTACTACTACTTTAACTACTACTACTGCTACAACTTTAACTACCACTACTACTACTTCTTTAATACTACTACTACTAATAATACTACTTTACTTACTACTAATAAATAAACTACTACTACTACTACTACTTTAACTACAATTACTTCTACTTTAACTACTACTACTACAACTACTTCTTTAATTACTACTACTCCGACTACTGCTGCTACTTCTGTAACTGCTACTACTACTTCTTTAACTTCTGCAACGACTACTATTTTAACTACTATTACTAATACTACTTTAGCTACTGCTACTACTACATTAACTACTACTACTTCAACTGCTACAACTACTAAAACTCCTACTGCATCTACTACTACTGCTACTACTACTACTTTAACTATTACTACTACTTTAACGACTACTACCACTACTTCTTTAACTACTACTTCTACTACTACTTCTTCTTTAACTTCTACTACTACTTTAACTACTACTACTACTTTAACTACATCTTCTACTACTATTTGAACTACTCCTTCTACTACTACTTTATCTACTACTACTACTGCTACTACTACTACTACTTCTACAACAACTACTGCTGCTACTACTACTGCTACGACTACTGCTACTACTACTACTATTACTTTAACTTCTGCAACGACTTCTACTTTAACTACTACTTTTACTTCTACTACTACTACTTTCACTACTTCTGCTACTGCCACTTTAACTACTACTACTACTTCTTAAACTGCTACTACTTTAACTACTACTTCTACTACTACTTTAACTACTACTACTACAACTTTAACTTCTACCACTGCTACTTTTTGACTACTACTACTACTACTACTACTACTACTCTTACTACTTCTACTACTACTACTACTACTATTACTTTAACTACTGCAACGACTTCTACATTAACTACTTTTACTACTTCTACTACTGCCACTTTAACTACTACTACTACTTCTTTAACTGCTACTACTTTAACTACTACTTCTACTACTAATTTAACTACTACTACTACAACTTCTTTAACTACTAATACTGCTATTTTTTGACTACTACTACTACTACTACTACATTAACTACTACTACTACTTTAAGTACTACTTCTCCTACTACTACTTTAACTACAACTACTACTACTACTTTTTACTACAACTACTACTACTTTTACTACTGCTATTACTTCTACTACTTTAACTACTGCTACTACTACTACACCTTCAACTACTACTACTAATCCTGCTACTACTACTTCAACTACACCTACTTCTACTATTTTAACTAGTACTAGTACTACTACTTTAGCTACATTTACTACTATTACTACTACTACAACTACTACTTTAACTACTGCTACTGCTGCCACTTTTTAACTGCTATTACTGATACTACTTTAACTACTACTATTACTTCAAGTACTACTTCTTTAACTGCTACTACTACTACTTAAACTATAACTGCTACTACTACTACTGCTACTACTGCTACTTTAACTACTACTACTACTTTAACTTCTACTTCTACTACTTCTTTAACTACTATTTCCACTACTACTTCTTTAATCACAATTACTGCTCTTTTAACTACTTCTGTTACTACTTCTGCTACTACTACTACTACTACTACTACTACTACTTCTACTACTACTACTACTACTACTACTACTTTTATTACTACTACTACTTCAACTACTTTAACTCCTACTACTACTTATACTTTAATTACTACTACTTCTACTTTAAATAGTACTACTACTACTACTTTATCTGTTTCTACTTCATCTACTACTACTACTTCTACTTTATCTGTTTCTACTTCTACTACTACTACTACTACTACTTTAACAACTACTACTACTACTACTACTACTACTACCACTACTACTACTACTCTAACTACTGCAACGACTACCAATTTAACTACTATGACTAATACTACTTTAACTTTTGCTACTACTATAATTACTACTACTTAAAATCCTACTACTACTTTAACTACTATTGCTTAAATTACTACTGCTACTACTACTACTTTAACTACTACTACTACTTTAACTTCTATTACTACTACTTCTTTAACTACTACTACTTCTTTAACTACTCCTGCTACTCCTACTTTACTTACAAATACTACTACTATTTAAACTACTTCTATTACTACTTTAACTACTACTTCTACTACTTCTTTAACTACTACCACTAATACTACTACTACCACTGCTACTACTTCTACTACTACTACTACTACTGCTACTACTACTAGTTTTACTACTTTAACTTCTTCTAATGCTTCTACTGCTTTAACTACCTCTACTACTATTACTACTTTAACTACAACTTCTGCTACTTTAAATACTACTTCTACTATTAAAACTACTACTTTAACTGCTACTACTACTACTGCTTTAACCGCTGCTACTACTTCAGCAACAACTGCTTCTTCTTTTACTACTACTGCTACTTCTTCTTTAACTACTACTACTACTACCACTACTACTTTAACTACCACTTCTACTTTAACTACTACTTCTACCACTTCTACTTTAACCACTACTACTTTAACTTCTACTACCACTACTTCTGTTACTCCTTTTATTTCTACTACTGCTACTACTTTAACTACTACAACTGCTACTAGTTTAACAACTACTACTACTACTTTATCTACTCTACTACTCTTACTACTACTACTACTACTACTACTACTACTACTACTACTTCTACTTCTTTACTTATTATTCTTAAACTACTACTACTACTACTACTACTACTACTACTACTACTACTACTACTTCTACTGCTACTACTACTACCACTACTACTACTACTACTACTACTACTACTACTACTACTACTACTACTTTAACTACTACTACTACTTTAACTGCTGCTACTATTACTTCTTCTTTAACTACTACTACTACTACTACTACTACTACTACTACTACTACTACTACTGCTGCTACTACTACCTCCACTACTACTACTACTACTACTACTTTAACTACTGCTACTACTTTCACTACTACTACTTCTACTTTAACTGCTACAACTACTTTAGCTACTACTACTTTAACTACTACTACTACTTTCACTACTACTACTACTTTAACTACCACTACTTCAACTACTACTCCTACTACTTTATGTACTTCTACTCTAACAACTTCTTCTACTGCTACATTAACTACTACTACTACTACTACTTCTGCTGCTACTACTACTACTACTGCTAATACTACTACTTAAAATACAGCTACTTCTGCTACTACTTCAACTACTACTGCTACTACTTAAACTACTACTGCTTCTACTGCTACTACTACTTTATCTTCTTCTACTTTAACTACAACTACTTTTACTACTACTACTACTACTACTACTACTACTACTACTACTACTACTACTTAAACTGCTACTACTACAACTAATTTAACTACTACTTCTACTACTACTTTAAATACTACTACTTCTGCTACTACTTTAACTACACATGCTACTACTTTAACTACTACTGCTTCTACTGCTACTACTGCTTTGTCTACTACTTCTTTAACTACCACAACTTTAACTACTGCTACTACTACTTTTACTATTACTTCTTCAACTGCTACTACAACTTTCAAAACCACTGATACTACTATTTTAACTTCTTCAACTACATCTACTACTACTACTTAAACAGCAACTACTACTACTGCTTTAACTACTACTACTACTACTTCTTTAACTACTACTACTAGTACAACTTTAACAACTACTACTACTTCTACTACTACTACTACTTTAACTACTACTACTACTACTTTAACTACTACTACTGCTACTACTTTAACTACCACTACCACTACTTCTTTAATACTACTACTACTAATAATACTACTTTAACTACTACTAATAATTAACTACTACTTTTACTTCTACTACTACTATTACTACTACTATTACTACTTCGACTTTAACTCTTGCTGCTACTATTACGTTAACTACTTGTACTACTACTACTAGTTTAACTACTACTGCTACTACTACTACTACCTCTTTAACTACTACTACTACTACTAGTACTACTTTAACTGCTATTACTATTCTTCTGCTACTACTACTGCTACTACTACTACTACTACTGCAACTACTTTAACTACTACTACTACAACTACTATTACTATTACTACAAATACTACTACTAATACTACTACTTCTACTACTACTACTACTACTACTACTTTAAATGCTACTACTTCTTCTACTTTAACTTCTAATGCTGCTATTGCTTTAAATACTACTTCTGCTCCTATACTACTTTTACTTCTATTAATACTTCTACTACGTTAACTACAACTATTACTACTTTAACTACTACTACTGCTGCTACTTTAACTACTACTACTACTTTAACTACTACTACTACTACTTCTACTACTTTATCTACAACTACTACTACTTTTACTTCTACTACTACAGCTATTTTAACTACTACTACTGCTGCTACTGCTGCTACTACTTTAACTACTACTACTACTACTACTACTTTAAATACAACTTCTGCTACTATTTTAACTACTACTACTACTTTAACTACTACTACTACTACTACTACTACTACTTTAATTTTTAACTACGGCTACTTCTTTAACTACTTCAACTGCTACTAATTTAACTACTACTACTGCTACCTTTTTTTTAATTTTATTTGCCTTCACTGCAGCTGGTGTTGTGCCGTGTGGCGGCCGTAAAACGTCTCCCCGTACATCAACCATAGTGCAGTTTATATTTTACTTTTGGTCCTTTGAGATCAGCGTGAATATTCTGAGAAATCGGAAATAAATTATTAGTTTAGACTCAAATTCTAGACAGGTTTTTAATTATTTGGACATCATTGTTTTATTTATATCAGTCTTTGAATCGACTGCTTATTCGAAATTCGCTAAATTGCAGTATGCTTCCTCTGACTTTCGTTGCCGGATCATTACAGGGTCACTGATGAGGCTTTATTAGCCGAAACTAGTAGTATGACCCATCTTCTTTCTTATGAATATTTTCATTGCTCTTGAAGGAACTCTTTTTTTTAAATTTTATTTATGTACTACTGCTAATTCTTCTACTACTACTACTGCTACTACTACTACTACTATTGTAACTACTACTACTACTACTATTGTAACTACTACTACTACTACTACTATTTTGTCTACTACTACTTCTACTACTACTACTTCTTCAACTACTACTACTACTTCTACTACTTTAACCACTGCAACTACTACTTCTTTAACTACTATTACTACTGCGACTTTCACTACTGCTACTACTACTTTTACTACTTCAACTGCTACTACTACTTTAACTCATCCTGCGACTACTGCTACTACTACTTTAACTACTACCGCTACTTTAACGACTTCTACTGCTACTTCTTTGACAACTACTTTAACTACTACTACTTCTTTAACTACTACTGCTACTACTACTTTAACTACTACTACTAATTCAACGACTACTATTATAACTACTATAACTACAATTACTGCTACTTTAACTACTTCTACTACTACTACTACTACTACTGCCAATAATTTAACTACAACTACTACTACTACTTTAACTACTACTACGACTACTTCTACTACTTTAACTACAACTACTACTATTTTAACTAGAACTACTACTACTACTATTTTAACTAGTAGTACTACTACTTTATCTACTACTTCTACTACTACAACTACTACTACAACTACTACTACTACTACTTTAACTACTGCAACGACTACTTCTGTAACTACTGTTACTAATACTACTTTAACTACTGCTACTACGACTTTTACTTCTACTACTTAACTGCTACTACTACTTTAACTACCACTGCTACTACTACTTTAACTACTACAACTACTTTAACTACTTCTACTTCTCCTACTTTAGCTGCAACTATTACTACTACTACTGCTACTACTACTACTTTAACTACTTCTACTGCTACTACTTTAACTACTACTATTACTACTTCTTTAATAATATTCCTACTAATGATACTTCTTTAACTGCTACTTATTATTTAAATACTGCTACTACTTCTACTACTTTAACTACAACCACTTCTACTTTAACTACTACTTCTACAACTACTACTTTAACTACTACTACTCCTACTACTGCTACTGCTTCTTTAACTGCTACTTCTACTACTACTACTACTACTACTACTTTAACTACAACTACTGCTACTAATTTAACTAGTACTTCTACTGCTACTTTAACTACTACTACTACTACTACTACTTTAACTTCTGCTACTGCTACTACTTTTAAACTACTATTACTAATACTATTTTAACTCTTGCTACTACTTTAATAACTATTCTTTAACTGCTGCTACTGCTTTAACTACTACTGCTACTACTACTACTGCTACTACTACTACTTCAACTACTAGAACTACTTTAACTTCAACTACTACTATTACTTTAACTACTACTACTACTGCTACTACTTTTACTACTACTTCTACTACTTCTTTAACTATTTCTACTTTTACTACTACTACTATTACTACTACAATTACTACTTCGACTTCAGCTCTTACTGCTACTACTGCGTTAACTTCTTGTACTACTTCTACTACTACACTTTTACTACTACTACTACCACCTCTTTAACTACTTCTACCACTAGTACTTATTTTAACTACTACTACTACTTCTGCTACTACTACTACTACTACTACTTCTACTACTTCTACTACTACTTTAAATACTACTACTACTATTACTACTTTAACTACTTCTACTACTACTAAAACTACTTTAACTACTAATTCTCCTATTGCTTTAAATGCTACTACTACTACTAATACTACTTTAACTTCTACTACTACTTTAACTACTACTACTTGTTCTACTACTTTAACTGCAACTACTACTACTTTAACTTCTACTACTACACTTACTTTAACTACTACTAATGCTACTACTACTGCTACTACTACTTCTACTTTAACTGCTACTTCTACTACTTTAACTACAACTTCTACTACTATTTTAAATACTACTACTACTTTACATACAACTACTACTACTACTATTACTACTACTACTACTACTACTACTACTTCAACTACTACTGCTTAAACTACTACTACTGCTACTGTAACTACTGCTACTACTACTACTACTTTAATTTCAACTACTACTACTACTACTACTACTATTTTATCTACTACTACTACTATTATTTTATCTACTACTACTACTACTTAAACTATTACTACTACTTCTACTACTTTATCCACTGCAACTACTACTACTTTAACTACTATTACTTCCACTACTTCAACTACTGCTACTACTACTTTAACTACTACTACTTCAACTGCTGCTACTACTTTAACTCCTACTGCTACTACTACTACTGCTTCTACTACTACTTAAACTACAACTACTACTTTATTAGAAGCCTCCGTGGTGCAGTGGTTACGCTACTCGCCTTGTAAACCAGGGATCGTAGGATCGATCCCGGGCTTCTACAGACTTTCGGATGAGTCTTTAAACCGAGGTCCCGTCTCCGTATGACCTTAGCTGCTGGTGGGAGTAAAACTAAAACTCACTCTCTCACTCACTACTACTTTAACTACTACTACTACTTCTTTAACTACTACTTCTACTACTACTACTTCTTTAACTACTACGACTACTACTACTTTAACTACAACTACCACAACTTTAACTGGTTCGATCCCGGGCCGCGACATACCAAAGTCGTTAAAAATGGTACTAGTTGCTCCTCGCTTGGCACTCAGATTTACGGGGTAGAGCTAGGACTGGTCGATCCAGTGTCAGGATAATGTGACTGGGCGTGGTATCATGTAATGAGTCTGGGACATGATACTTCAGTGAGGCAGCCCTATAAAAGTGAGCATTGAGCTCCCTGTCGCAACCAGACACCGTCGTGATATGACTGAAAAATTGTTGAAAGCGACGTTAAACCTGAGTTCACACACACACACACACACACACACACACACACACTACAACTTTAACTACTATTACTACTACTTTAACTACAATAACTGCTTCTTTAACTTCTTCTACTACTACTACTACTACTACTACTACTACTACTACTACTACTACTGCTACTACTACTACTACTACTACTACTGCTACTACTGCTACTACTACTACTGCTTCTACTACTACTACTTTAACTACAACTCTTACTACTTAACTACTACTACTACTTTAACTACTACTACTACTACTACTACACTTTCTACTACTTAAACTACAGTTACTACAACTATTTTAACTAGTACTACTATTACTACTACTTTATCTACTACTACTACTACTACTACTACTACTACTACTACTACTACTACTACAACTACTTTAACTACTACTACTGCTACTTTAACTACTGCAACGACTACTACTTACTCTACTATTACTAATACTACTTTAACTACTGCTACTACTACTTTATCTACTACTACTTCAACTGCTTCTACTACTTTAACTACCACTGCTACTTCAACTTTAACTACTGATCGGGTTTAACATCGCTTTCAACAATTTTTCAGTCATATCACGATGGTGTCTGGTTGCGCCAGGGAGCTCAATGCTCACATTTATAGTGCTGCCTCACTGAAGTATCATGTCCCAGACACACTACATGATACCACACCCAGACATATTATCCTGACACTGGGTCGACCAGTCCTAGCTCTACCCTGTAAATCTGAGTGCCAAGCGAGGAGCAGCTAGTACCATTCTTAACGATTTTGGTATGTCGCGGCCCGGGGTCGAACCCGTGACCTCCCGTTCCCCGGAGCGGACACTCTACCAACTGAGCTATTGGGGCCGGTACTGCTACTAGTACTACTTTAACTACTACTACTACAACTGCTACTACTACTTTAACTACTACTACTACTTTAACTACTACTACTACTTTAACTACTACTACTACTACTACTACTTCTACTACTACTACTACTTTAAATACTACTACTACTACTACTACTTTAACTACTACTACTACTTTAACTACTACTACTGCTACTACTACTACTTTCAATACAACTACTACTACTTTAACTTCTACTACTACTACTACTTTAACTGCTACTACTACTACTACTTTCAATACAACTACTACTACTTTAACTTCTACTACTACAACTACTTTAACTACTACTACTACTACTACTTTAACTGCTACTACTACTACTACTACTTTAACTACAACTTCTACCCCTTTTTAGCTCACCAGGAGGTGCTTATAGGATAGGCAGTTGTCCGTCGTCGTCTGCGTCTGCGTCGTCGTCTGCGTCGTCTTCGTCAAGACATTCAAACATCTCCTCTGAAGCCACTGGGCCGATTGGATGTGCCGGGGCCATGCCCCACCCCCTCCACTTCATAAAAGGCCCAATATCCCTGTAACCTTACAGATCCCCACCCCTAAACCATATATATTCTCGTTCCTTATGATAAGTCGCATTCAGTGACACCAACTGGGGGGTCCCCCGGGATCTACTGGGGCCATGCCAAACCCCCTCCACTTCATTAAAGGCTAAATATTCGAGAAAGCTTGCATATGCGCACCCCAAAACCATATATATTCTAGTTCCTTATGATAAGACACATTCAGTGACACCAACCTAGGGGCCATCCAGGGTGTGCCCGGGCCATACTCCACCACTCGACTTCAGAAAAGACCATATATCTGAGAAACTGTTCGGAGCCCACCCCTAAACCAGATATATTCTTGTTCCTTATGATAAGACGCATTCAGTGACACCAATCTGGGGGTCCCCTAGGATGTGGCGGGGCTTATGCCCCACCCCCTTCACTTCGTAAAAGGCCGAATATCTCAGAACCGTTCAGATCTCCACCCCTAAACCATTTAAATTCTTGTTCCTTATGATAAGATGCATTCAATGATACCAATCTTAGGGTCTCCCTGGCCGCACGGGGGCTATGCCCGACCCCTCCACTTCATAGAATGTCCAATATCAGAAACCGTTCAGATCCCCACCCCTAAACCATATAAATTCTTGTTCCTTATGATAAGGTGCATTTAGTGATAACAACCTAAGGATCTCCCAGGCCGCACCAGGGCTATGCCCCAACCCTCCACTTCATAAAAGGTGATATATCTCGGAAACCCTTCAGATCCCCACCCCAAAACCATGTATATTCTTGTTTCTTATGATAAGACGCATTTAGTGACACCAATCTGGGGGTCCCCTAGGATGTGCCGTGCCAGGTAAGAATATATGGAGCACATATTGTTCCTTGGTTACATTCCACAAACCCAAACTTGTACAACAGTCAGTATACCCATGCTCCATCTTACTAATTGTCACGGGCGTATTTTGCCCCGTTTGCGTACCTCTTGTTGGGTTTTGTGTCCGTTCCATATCTCCTTTGCCCCTTAAGGGATTTTCATTAAACTTCGGACAAATGTTGGCCCAATTTGGTTGATGTGCTGTACCTGACTCGGCTTCAAGATGACAGCCTAAATTGAGGGTCAGCAGTTTGATCCTTGAATTTCCTGTAACTATTACTTCTTATACCACTTGAGCAGTTTTCATTGAGCTTCGGTCAAATATTTGTCGCGTTGCACTGGTTTGCAGGCCCCTTATTGCACCGTTGCGGCTCTTGGTGGTAGTCCTGGGATCGGGAGTTTTGACGTTGGGTTTCATGTCAGCGCCGTCTCATCTGCCCCTTGTTGGGATTTAATTTGACTTTGGTCGAACCTTTTGTCTTATTGGGATGGTGTGCGGGGCCTGTGACTTGGTTGTATTGGCACTTGGTCATGGTCACGGTTAGGGGTTGGGAGTTTGGGCCTCAAGATTTGTTTATCGGCTATATCTCCTTGCCATTGTAAGGATTTTGATTGGGCTTGGTCTAGTGTTGGACAGAGTGGGACGATATGCTGAACCCGTAACTGAGTCATGCAGGCTCTTGGTGAGGATTGCAGATGAGGGTCATACCGTTGAGCCTTGGGGATTCCTGTCAGCTCTATATCCTTTTTGCCCCTGGAGGGATTTTCATTGAACTTTGCTCAAATTATGGCCCAGGTGGGATGAGTGGAACCTTAATGATTAAACATTCTATGTTGATCTGTGCCAGGGCGACATAGTTGTCCTTTGGATTGCTTTCTTGTTCAATGTTTGATAAATTTGTGAACTTGTAGAATGACTGTTTTGTTGACTTCATAACATTAAAGTAAATAATAAAATAATATAAAAATTAAATAATGAATAAATAAATAAGAAATAAATTAATAATTAGGTATAAAATTAATAATTAAAAAATAAATAAGTAAAAAATTAAGTAAATAAATATAAAAACAAACAGTTATAAAGTAAAAATCAATAGCTTAGGAAATAAATAAATAAATAAATAGTCATTAAATGATTAAAGAAGGTAAAGATATATTCTGTTAGGAAGTGGGCAGGATAGTCATGCTACAAGTTACTTTTGAATCATTCAACTCATTTATTTAATGATCTAAAATATAGTCAATTTATAGGCTGCTAGAGTGTACTCATTCAATTAGCTATTTTGGTGTTTTCCATTGAAAAGTGACTAAATAGTATTACCTAATGAAAAGTGCAAGAAAATATTTCTTTAAGATTTCGAAACAATGTGTTTGGCACAGTTACAAAATTGAACAGGCAGGCTGAGGGACGGCTGTGTCCCCCAACGCAGTGAGGCCCTGGATTGTTGAGTTGCAGGTTCAGCTCATCAGTTTTTGGACCCTCATTTGACCTAGTTTTGGTGAGAACCTTTCCAGGGGTGGGGGCGGGGGATGTGATGCAGACAGGAAATTCACGGCTGGAGCTTGTGAATTTCATTTGTGACCTTCACCTGGAGTCTGCATGGTTGCGCAGTGGATTCAGCATATCATCATATTCAGATCTTCATCGGACCAAAGTTGAATAAGGGTTCTTCTGTGGGTGGGGAGATATGGAGGCGAGGCAAAGTTAGGATCTGGCTCTTTACCTTTAATTGTGAGAATGATCATGTGTCTTCATTACTGAGTTGCAGTTTCTGCACATCTTCTCACTGGGGCAAGGGTTTTGCCGGAGTTGAATGAAAATCTTCCAAGGGTTGAAATAGATAAAGAGCGGACATGGGGTTCGGTGCTCGGACTCGTGGTCTTCAGCTATGGCCTTCAACTCGTGTTGTCATGGTGCATGTGGTTATGCGTTCTGCACATTTCACTGTGGCGGATGTTTGACCAGGACTGGTGGGAATCAGGGGTTAAAGAGGTAATATAAAGTATTGGAAATTCAAGGCTCAAAATGATGACCTTCAGTTGTGGCTTCACTTTAACTACTACTACTTTAACTTCTACTGCTACTACTACTACTACTTTAACTACTTCTTCTGCTACTACCTTAACGACTACTACTACTACTACTACTACTACTACTACTACTACTACTACTACTACTACTACTACTTTAACTTTGGCCCCCGCCCATAGGGGCTTGAAGAAATATATGGGCTGCATGATGCTTCCACGCAGAGCTGAATCCGGCCCGCACACTAGTACTGGTAAACCGCTTAAAGGATCTAAGCCTGTCCAGGAACCGCGGTGCGAGGCGGACCGCCCATGGTAATAAACCCTATTGGTTTCATTGGGCGACAGGGCTTGAGATGTCATTTCATCTCAATGTTGGGTAAAAGTCCCACAAAATTGGAAGCAACGTCTCTAAAATGACCTTTACAGTGTTGACGGGGACGTTAAACCACAAATCAAACAAACAAACAAAAAACTACTTTAACTTATGTTGCTAACTACTACTACTACTACTACTGCTACTACTTTAACCACTTCTGCTACTACTACTTTAACTACTGCTTCTTAAAGTACTACTTCTACTACTACTTTAATACTACTATTTTAACTACAGAACTACTACTGCTACTACTACTACTACTACTACTACTACTACTACTACTACTACTACTACTACTACTACTACTACTTTAACTTATTTTTCTGCTACTACTTCAATGACCACTACTACTACTTCTACTACTGCTACTTCTTTAACTACTTCTACTACTACTTTTTAAATACTTCTACTTCTACTTCAACTACTACTGCTACTACTTGTTTAACTACTACTTCTACTACTATAACTGCTAATACTTATACTTTAACTACGACTGCTACTAATACTACTACTTAAACTACTACTACTACTTTTACTACTGCTACTTCTACTTTAACTTACTACTATTACTATTTCTTCTTTAACTTCTACTACTACTTTAACTACTACTACAACTACAGTAACTACTACTACCTCTAATACTACTTTAACTACTACTATTGCTACTACTACTTTAACTACTACTACTCCTACTACTTTAAATACTTCTTTAACTACTACTTCTTCTTCTTCTTTTACTACTACTACTACTTTTACTACTACTACTGTAAATACTTCTACTACTACTGCTACTACTTTAACTACTACTGCTTCTACTGCCACGTCTACTTTAACTACTACTCCTTTAACTACAACTACCTTTACTACTACTACTACTGATATTACTACTGCTACTTTAACTACTACTACTACGTTAACTGCTTCTACTACTACTACTGCTTTAACTTCTACTACTATTGCTACTTTAACTACTACTGCTACTACTACTGCTACTTTTACTTTAACTACCACTGCTACTACTAGTACTTCAACTGCTACTACTACTGCTATTACTTTTACTACTGCTACTGCTTCTTCTTTAACTGCTACTTCTACTTCTTTTTTAACCGGCCCCGATAGCTCAGTTGGTAGAGTGTCCGCTCCGGGGAACGGGAGGTCACGGGTTCGATCCCGGGCCGCGACATACCAAAGTCGTTAACAATGGTACTAGCTGCTCCTCGCTTGGCACTCAGATTTACGGGGTAGAGCTAGGACTGGTCGACCCAGTGTCAGGATAATGTTACTAGGTGTGGTATCATGTAATGTGTCTGGGACATGATACTTCAGTGAGGCAGCACTATAAAAGTGAGCATTGAGCTCCCTGTCGCAACCAGACACCGTCGTGATATGACTGAAAAATTGTTGAAAGCGACGTTAAGTCCGAATTCACACACACTCTTCTTCTTCTTTAACTACTACTACTGCTACTACTACTACTGCTACTACTACTACTACTACTACTACTACTACTACTACTACTACTACTACTACTACTACTACTAATACTACTACTACTATTATTATTACTACTACTACTACTACTACTACTTTAACTACTACTACTACTCTAACTGCTTCTGCTTCTATTACTTTAACTAGTACTACTACTACTTCTTTAACAACTACTACTTCTACTGCTAATACTACTAATTTAACTACTTCTACTACTACTACAACTACTACTACTACTTTAACTACTACTACTTCTTTTAACTACTACTACTTTAACTACTACTTCTACTTTAACTACTACTACTACTTTAACTTCTACTGCTACTTTAACTACTACTACTACTACTTTCACTGCTACTTCTCCACTACTTTAACTACTACTACTACTTTAACTACTACTACTAGTACTTTATTGTAGTATCTGCTGCTATTTCTGTGCCCCCCCCCTCCCCCCCCACACAAACTGGGGCTTTGAGAAACAGATTGCATGGTTCTTCTACTTGAAAGACAACTACTACTATTCCTTTAACTACTGCTACTTCTTTAACTAGTACTACTACTACTTTAACTACTACTACTACTTTAATAACTACTACTACTTTAACAACAACTTTAACTGCTATTTTCACTACTCCTACCACTACTACTACTACTACTACTACTACTACTACTACTACTACTACTATTACTACTACTACTACTTTAACTACTTCTACTACTGACACTTTAACTACTACTACTACAACTACTACTACTTTAACTACTACTTCTTTGCTTCCGCCCATCGAGGCTTGAAGAAATATATGGGCTGCATGATGCTTCCACGCAGAGCTGAATCCGTCCCGCACATGAGTACTGGTAAACCGCTTAGAGGATTAAGGCCTGCCCAGGCAAAGCGATGCGCACGAGTTGGACCGTCCATGCTTATAAACCCTATTGGTTTCATTGGGCGACAGGGCTTGAGATGTCATTTTATCTCAATGTCTGGTAAAAGTCCCACAAAATTGGAAGCAACGTCTCCAAAATGACCTTTACAGTGTTGACGGCGACGTGAAACCTCAAATCAAAGAAACAAAACTACAACTGCTTTCACTACTACTCCACCTACTACTACTACTACTTTAACTACAACAACTTCTACTATTTTAACTAGTACTACTACTACTTTAACTACTACTACTTTAACTACTACTACTACTACTACTACTACTACTACTACTACTACTACTACTGCTACTACTTTAACTACTGCTACTGCTTAGACTACTATTACTTATACTATTTTAACTACTACTACTACACTTTAAGTACTACTACTTTAACTGCTACTACTACTACTACTACTTTAACTACTACTGCTACTTTAAATTCTACTTCTACTACTACTACTTAAACTACTGCTACTACTACTACTACTACTACTACTACTACTACTGCTACTTCTTCTACTACTATTACTGCTACTACTTTAACTACTGCTACTGCTTAACTACTATTTCTAATACTATGTTAACTACTACTACTTCTATTTAAGACGGGCCACGTGTGAGACGCCAAGTTCTGCAACGGAAGGTCAGGTGGTTTTTCTCCGGGTACTCCGGTTTTCGCCCACCTCTGATTAACGATCGGCTCGATATGAGTGAAATAATCTTGAAAGGGCCGTAAAACCCAAACCAAAAAAAAAAAAAAAAAAAAAAAACTTCTATTTAAGTACTACTACTTTAACTGCTACTACTTCTACTGCTACTACTTTAACTACTTCTACTACTACTACTCCTACTTCAGCTACTACTACTAATACTTCTTTTACTACTACTACTACTACTACTACTACTACTACTACTACTACTACTACTACTACTACTATTTTAACTAAAACTACTACTACTTTAACTACTACTACTTCAACTACAATTACTGCTACTTTAACTACTTCTTCTACGACCACTTCTACTACTTCTACTACTACTACTACTACTACTACTACTACTACTACTACTACTACTACTACTACTACTTTAACTACTACTGCTATTACTTCCCCCTTCCGCTGATTCAAGAAGGGCAGTTGTCAGTTTCTGGCGAGAGAATGTGCACTGTACTGGTTAACCGCTTACGTATAAGCCTGCCCAGGAAAGTGTTGATAGGTAAACTGACCGGCTCAAAAATGACCTAAATAGTGTTGACTGGGCCGTTAAACTCCAAAACAAACAAACAAACAAACTGCTACTACTACTTTAACTTCTACTACTACTAATACTTAAACTTCTACTACTATAACTACTTTAACTACAACTACTTCTGCTATTGAAACTAGTTCTACTACTACTACTTTATCTACTTCTACTACTACTACTTTAACTACTACTTCATAAACCAGGGGTCGTAGGTTCGATCCCGGGCTTCTCCAGACTTTCGGATGAGTCTTTAATCCGAGGTCCCGTCTCCGTATGACCTTAGCTGTTGGTGGGACGTAAAACTCAAACACTCACTCACTCACTACTACTTCTACTTCTACTACTTCTACTACTTGACTACTACTACTACTACTACTACTACTACTACTACTACTACTACTACTACTTTAACTGCTGCAACGACTACAACTTTAACTACTATTACTAATACTATTTTAGCTACTGCTACTACTATATTAACTACTACTACTTCAACTGCTACAACTACTATAACTCCTGCTGCTTCTACTACTACTGCTACTACTTCTACTTTAACTACTACTACTACTTTAACGACTACTACCACTACTTCTTTAACTACTATTTCTACTACTACTTCTTCTTTAACTTCTACTTCTACTTCTACTACTACTACTACTACTTTAACTACAATTACTGCTACTTTAACTACTTCTACTACACCTACTACTACTTTTACTACAACTACTACTACTTTAACTACTACTACTGCTGCTACTACAACTACTACTATTCCTGCTACTACTACTACGGTTACTTTAACTTCTGCAACGACTTCTACTTTAACTACTTCTTTAACTACTACTACTACTACTTTAACTACTTCTGCTACTGCCACTTTAACTACTACTACTACTTCTTTAACTGCTACTACTTTAACTACTACTTCTACTACAACTTTAACTACTACTTCTACAACTTTAACTTCTACCACTGCTACTTTTTGACTACTACTACCATACTACTACTACTACTACTACTACTACTACTACAACTACTACTGCTACTACTACTACTCTTACTACTACTACTACTACTACTACTACTACTACTACTACTACTACTACTACTACTACTATTACTTTAACTACTGCAAAGACTTCTACTTTAACTACTACTTTAACTCCTACTACTACTACTACTTTTACTACTTCTACTACTGCCACTTTAACTACTACTGCTACTTCTTTAACTGCTACTACTTTAACTACTACTTCTACTACTACTTTAACTACTACTACTACAACTTCTTTAACTACTACTACTGCTACTTTTTGACTACTACCACTATTACTACTACATTAACTACTACTACTACTTTAAGTACTACTTCTCCTACTACTACTTTAACTACAACAACTACTACTACTTTTAACTACAACTATTACTAGTTTTACTACTGCTATTACTTCTACTACTTTAACTACTACTGCTACTAATTCAACTACTACTACTAATCCTACTACTACTACTACTTTAATTACACATACTTCTACTATTTTAACTAGTACTACTACTACTCCTTTAGCTACATTTACTACTACTATTACTACTACTACAACTTTAACTACTGCTACTGCCGCTACTTTTTAACTGCAATTACTAATACTACTTTAACTACTACTACTGCTTCTTCAAGTACTACTTTTTTAACTGCTACTACTACTATTTAAACTATTACTGCTACTTCTACTACTGATACTACTGCTACTTTAACTACTACTACTGCTTTAACTTCTACTTTTACTACTTCTTTAACTACTACTTCTACTACTACTTCTTTAATCACAAGTACTGCTACTTTAAATATTTCTACTACTACTTCTGCTGCTACTTCTACTACTACTACTACTACTACTACTACTACTACTACTTCTACTACTTTAACTACAGCTGCTACTACTTTAACTACTAGTACTACTTTAACTTCTACTACTACTAATACTTTATCTGTTTCTACTTCTTCTACTACTACTTCATCTTCTTTATCTGTTTCTACTTCTTCTACTACTACTACTGCTACTTTAACAATAACTACTACTACTACTACTTTAACTACTACTGCTACTATTTTAACTACAACTTCTACTAGTACTTTATCTACTTCTACTACTGCTGCTACTACTTCTACTACTACTGCTACAACTACTGCTGCTACTACTACGACTACTACTACTACTTCTACTCATGTTACTACTACTACTGTTACTTTGACTTCTGCAACGACTTCTACTTTAACAAATCTTTAACTCCTACTACTACTGCTTTAACTACTTCTGCTACTGCCACTTTAACTACTACTACTACTTCTTTAACTGCTACTACTTTAACTACTACTTCTACTACTACTTTAACTACTACTTCTGCAACTTTAACTTCTACCACTGCTACTTTTTGACTACTACTGCTACTACTACTACTACTACTACTACTACTACTACTACTACTACTGCTACTACTACTACTCTTACTACTACTACTACTACTACTACTACTCTTACTTTAACTACTGCAACGACTTCTACTTTAACTACTACTTTAACTCCTACTACTACTACTTCTACTACTGCCACTGTAACTACTACTACTACTTCTTTAACTGCTACTACTTTAACTACTACTTCTACTACGGTTACTTTAACTGCTGCAACGACTTCTACTTTAACTACTTCTTTAACTACTACTACTACTACTTTAACTACTTCTGCTACTGCCACTTTAACTAGTACTACTACTACTTTAACTACTACTACTTTAACTACTACTACTACTACTACTACTACTACTACTACTGCTACTACTTTAACTACTGCTACTGCTTAAACTACTATTACTTATACTATTTTAACTACTACTACTACACTTTAAGTACTACTGCTTTAACTGCTACTACTACTACTACTACTTTAAATACTACTGCTACTTTAAATTCTACTTCTACTACTACTACTTAAACTACTGCTACTACTACTACTACTACTACTACTACTACTGCTACTACTTCTTCTACTACTATTACTGCTACTACTTTAACTACTGCTACTGCTTAAACTACTATTTCTAATACTATGTTAACTACTACTACTACTATTTAAGTACTACTACTTTAACTGCTACTACTTCTACTGCTACTTCTTTAACTACTTCTACTACTACTACTCCTACTTCAGCTACTACTACTAATACTTCTTTTACTACTACTACTACTACTACTATTTTAACTAAAACTACTACTACTTTAACTACTACTACTTCAACTACAATTACTGCTACTTTAACTACTTCTTCTACGACCACTTCTACTACTTCTACTACTACTACTACTACTACTACTACTACTACTACTACTACTACAACTATTACTACTTTAACTACTACTGCTACTACTACTTTAACTTCTACTACTACTAATACTTAAACTTCTACTACTATAACTACTTTAACTACAATTACTTCTGCTATTGAAACTAGTTCTACTACTACTACTTTATCTACTTCTACTACTACTACTTTAACTACTACTTCATAAACCAGGGGTCGTTGGTTCGATCCCGGGCTTCTCCAGACTTTCGGATGAGTCTTTAATCCGAGGTCTCGTCTCCGTATGACCTTAGCTGTTGGTGGGACGTAAAACTCAAACACTCACTCACTCACTACTACTTCTACTTCTACTACTTCTACTTCTACTACTACTACTACTACTACTACTACTACTACTACTACTACTTTAACTGCTGCAACGACTACAACTTTAACTACTATTACTAATACTATTTTAGCTACTGCTACTACTATATTAACTACTACTACTTCAACTGCTACAACTACTATAACTCCTGCTGCTTCTACTACTACTGCTACTACTTCTACTTTAACTACTACTACTACTTTAACGACTACTACCACTACTTCTTTAACTTCTATTTCTACTACTACTTCTTTAACTTCTACTACTACTTCTACTGCTACTACTACTACTTTAACTACAACTGCTATTGCTACTTTACCTACTACTACTACTACTACTACTACTACTTTAACTACAATTACTGCTACTTTAACTACTTCTACTACACCTACTACTACTTTTACTACAACTACTACTACTTTAACTACTACTACTGCTGCTACTACTACTACTACTACTACTACTGCTACTACTACTACGGTTACTTTAACTTCTGCAACGACTTCTACCTTAACTACTCCTTTAACTACTACTACTACTACTTTAACTACTTCTGCTACTGCCACTTTAACTACTACTACTACTTCTTTAACTGCTACTACTTTAACTACTACTTCTACTACTACTTTAACTACTACTTCTACAACTCTAACTTCTACCACTGCTACTTTTTGACTACTACTACTACTACTACTACTACTACTACTACTACTACTACTACTACAACTACTACTGCTACTACTACTACTCTTACTACTACTACTACTACTACTACTACTACTACTACTACTACTATTACTTTAACTACTGCAAAGACTTCTACTTTAACTACTACTTTAACTCCTACTACTACTACTACTTTTACTACTTCTACTACTGCCACTTTAACTACTACTGCTACTTCTTTAACTGCTACTACTTTAACTACTACTTCTACTACTAATTCAACTACTACTACTACAACTTCTTTAACTACTACTACTGCTACTTTTTGACTACTACCACTATTACTACTACATTAACTACTACTACTACTTTAAGTACTACTTCTCCTACTACTACTTTAACTACAACAACTACTACTACTTTTAACTACAACTATTACTAGTTTTACTACTGCTATTACTTCTACTACTTTAACTACTACTGCTACTAATTCAACTACTACTACTAATCCTTCTACTACTACTACTTTAATTACACATACTTCTACTATTTTAACTAGTACTACTACTACTCCTTTAGCTACATTTACTACTACTATTACTACTACTACTACTTTAACTACTTCTACTGCCGCTACTTTTTAACTGCAATTACTAATACTACTTTAACTACTACTACTGCTTCTTCAAGTACTACTTTTTTAACTGCTACTACTACTATTTAAACTATTACTGCTACTTCTACTACTGATACTACTGCTACTTTAACTACTACTACTGCTTTAACTTCTACTTTTACTACTTCTTTAACTACTACTTCTGCTACTACTTCTTTAATCACAAGTACTGCTACTTTAACTACTTCTACTACTACTTCTGCTGCTACTTCTACTACTACTACTACTACTACTACTTCTACTACTACTACTTTAACTACAGCTGCTACTACTTTAACTACTAGTACTACTTTAACTTCTACTACTACTAATACTTTATCTGTTTCTTCTTCTTCTACTACTACTTCATCTTCTTTATCTGTTTCTACTTCTTCTACTACTATTACTGCTACTTTAACAATAACTACTACTACTACTTCTTTAACTACTAGTGCTACTATTTTAACTACAACTTCTACTACTACTTTATCTACTTCTACTACTGCTGCTACTACTTCTACTACTACTACTACAACTACTGCTGCTACTACTACTACGACTACTACTACTACTACTTCTACTACTGCTACTACTACTACTGTTACTTTGACTTCTGCAACGACTTCTACTTTAACTAATACTTTAACTCCTACTACTACTGCTTTAACTACTTCTGCTACTGCCACTTTAACTACTACTACTACTTCTTTAACTGCTACTACTTTAACTACTACTTCTACTACTACTTTAACTACTACTTCTGCAACTTTAACTTCTACCACTGCTACTTTTTGACTACTACTGCTACTACTACTACTACTACTACTACTACTACTGCTACTACTACTACTCTTACTACTACTACTACTACTACTACTACTATTACTTTAACTACTGCAACGACTTCTACTTTAACTACTACTTTAACTCCTACGACTACTACTTCTACTACTGCCACTGTAACTACTACTACTACTTCTTTAACTGCTACAACTTTAACTACTACTTCTACTACTGCTTTAACTACTACTACTACAACTTCTTAAACTACTACTACTGCTACTTTTTGACTACTACTACTATTACTACTACATTAACTACTACTACTACTTTAAGTACTACTTCTCCTACTACTTCTTTAACTACAACAACTACTACTACTTTTAACTACAACAACTACTTCTTTTACTTTTGCTATTACTTGTACTACTTTAACTACTACTACTACTAATTCAACTACTACTACTAATCCTACTACTACTACTTTAACTACACATACTTCTACTATTTTAACTAGTACTACTACCACTACTTTAGCTACATTTACTACTACTATTTCTACTACTACTACTACTACTACTACTACTACTACTACTATTACTTTAGCTACTGCTACTGCCGCTACTTTTTAACTGCTATTACTAATACTACTTTAACTACTACTACTACTTCATCAAGTACTTCTTCTTTAACTGCTACTACTACTACTACTACTTAAACTATTACTGCTACTACTACTACTACTACTTAAAATATTACTGCTACTACTACTACTGCTACTACTGCTACTTTAACTACTACTTTAAATTCTACTTCTACTACTTCTTTAACTAATTCTTCTACTACTTCTTCTTTAATCACAATTACTGCTACTTTAACTACTTCTACTACTACTTCTGCTGCTGCTGCTACTACTATTACTACTACTACTACTACTATTACTACTGCTACTTCTGCTACTACTACTTCTTTAACTAAGGTTACTCTAACTACTACTACCACAACTACTTTACTCCTATTACTACTACTTCTACTTTAACCACTACTACTACTTTAAATACTACTATTTTAACTACTACTACTACTTTTACTACTTCTACTCCTACTACTTTAACTACAACCACTATTTTAACTACTACTACTACTACTACCACTACTACTTTAACTACTACTACTACCACTTCTATTACTTTTAATTTCTACTACTGCTACTACTTAAACTGCTACAACGGCTACTACTTTAACTCCTTCTTCAACAACTATTACTTTACTACTTGTACTACAACTACTTTAACTACTGCTACTGCTACTTCTTTAACTACTTCTACTACTAATACTACTATTATTATTACTACTACTACTACTACTACTACTACTACTACTACTACAACTACTACTGCTACTACTACTACTTTATCTACTACTACTACTTCTACTACTTTATCTACTACTACTACTTCTACTACTTTATCTGGTACTACAACTTCTTTAACTGCTACTACTACTTCTGCTACTACTACTACTACTTTAACTACTACTACAACTACTAAAACTGCTACTACTACTACTCCTACTTTAACTACTTAACTACTATTTTAACTACTATTTCTACTACTTAACTACTACTATTATTTTAACTACTACTACTACTACTTCTTTAAATACTACAACTACTTTAACTACTGCTGCTACTACTACTTAAACTACTACTACTACTTCTTAAACTACTGCTACTAATACTTTAACTACTACTACTACTACTACTACTACTTTTACTACTACTCCTACTTTAACATACTACTACTACGACTACTTCTACTTAAACTTCTTCTACTACTTTAACTACTTCTACTACTACTATAACTAAGACTACATCTACTACTGCTTTAACTACTATTATTGCTACTGCTACTTTAACTACTACCGCTACTTCTACTTTAATAGCTACTACTACGTTAACTACTACTACTACTACATTAACTACAACTACTACTGCTACTTTACTTACTACTTCTACTACTACTACTTTAACTTCTACTACTACTTCTACTTTAACTACTACAACTACTACTTTAACTACTGCTACTACTTTAACTTCTCTTACTACTACTACTACTTTAACTTCTGCTGTTACTTTAACCACTACTACTACAACTACTTTACTCCTACTACCACTACTACTTTAACTACTGCTACTTCCACTTCTACTACTTTAATTTCTACTACTGCTACTACTTTATCTGCTACAACTGTTACTACTTTAACTACTGCTATTACTACTTTAACTACTACTACAACTACTTTAACTGCTACTACTACTACTCCTACTACTACTTTAACTACTGCTACTGCCACTACTTTAACTACTACTACTTCTTCTTCTTTAACTACTACTTCTGCTACTACTACTACTTTAACTACTACTACAACTACTTCTACTACTACTACTTTAACTACTACTGCTAAGAGTACTAAAAAACTACTACTCCTACCACTACTACTTCATCTACTACTACTACTACTAGTGTTACTGCTACTACTACTACCTTTTTAACTGCTATTACTAATACTACTTCAACTACTACTACTACTTCATCAAGTACTTATTCTTTAACTGCTACTACTACTACTACTTAAACTATTACTGCTACTACTACTACTGCTACTACTGCTACTTTAACTACTACTTTAAATTCTACTTCTACTACTTCTTTAACTAATTCTTCTACTACTTCTTCTTTAATCACAATTACTGCTACTTTAACTACTTCTACTACTACTTCTGCTGCTGCTACTACTATTACTACTACTACTACTACTATTACTACTGCTACTTCTGCTACTACTACTTCTTTAACTAAGGTTACTCTAACTACTACTACCACAACTACTTTACTCCTATTACTACTACTTCTACTTTAACCACTACTACTACTTTAAATACTACTATTTTAACTACTACTACTACTTTTACTACTTCTACTCCTACTACTTTAACTACAACCACTATTTTAACTACTACTACTACTACTACCACTACTACTTTAACTACTACTACTACCACTTCTATTACTTTTAATTTCTACTACTGCTACTACTTAAACTGCTACAACGGCTACTACTTTAACTCCTTCTTCAACAACTATTACTTTACTACTTGTACTACAACTACTTTAACTACTGCTACTGCTACTACTTTAACTACTTCTACTACTAATACTTCTATTATTATTACTACTACTACTACTACTACTACTACTACTACTACTACTACAACTACTACTGCTACTACTACTACTTTATCTACTACTACTACTTCTACTACTTTATCTACTACTACTACTTCTACTACTTTATCTAGTACTACAACTTCTTTAACTGCTACTACTACTTCTGCTACTACTACTACTACTTTAACTACTACTACAACTACTAAAACTGCTACTACTACTACTCCTACTTTAACTACTTAACTACTATTTTAACTACTATTTCTACTACTTAACTACTACTATTATTTTAACTACTACTACTACTACTTCTTTAAATACTACAACTACTTTAACTACTGCTGCTACTACTACTTAAACTACTACTACTACTTCTTAAACTACTGCTACTAATACTTTAACTACTACTACTACTACTACTACTACTTTTACTACTACTCCTACTTTTACTACTACTCCTACTTTAACATACTACTACTACGACTACTTCTACTTAAACTTCTTCTACTACTTTAACTACTTCTACTACTACTATAACTAAGACTACATCTACTACTGCTTTAACTACTATTATTGCTACTGCTACTTTAACTACTACCGCTACTTCTACTTTAATAGCTACTACTACGTTAACTACTACTACTACTACATTAACTACAACTACTACTGCTACTTTACTTACTACTTCTACTACTACTACTTTAACTTCTACTACTACTTCTACTTTAACTACTACAACTACTACTTTAACTACTGCTACTACTTTAACTTCTCTTACTACTACTACTACTTTAACTTCTGCTGTTACTTTAACCACTACTACTACAACTACTTTACTCCTACTACCACTACTACTTTAACTACTGCTACTTCCACTTCTACTACTTTAATTTCTACTACTGCTACTACTTTATCTGCTACAACTGTTACTACTTTAACTACTGCTATTACTACTTTAACTACTACTACAACTACTTTAACTGCTACTACTACTACTCCTACTACTACTTTAACTACTGCTACTGCCACTACTTTAACTACTACTACTTCTTCTTCTTTAACTACTACTTCTGCTACTACTACTACTTTAACTACTACTACAACTACTTCTACTACTACTACTTTAACTACTACTGCTAAGAGTACTAAAAAACTACTACTCCTACCACTACTACTTCATCTACTACTACTACTACTACTGTTACTGCTACTACTACTACCTTTTTAACTGCTATTACTAATACTACTTCAACTACTACTACTACTTCATCAAGTACTTATTCTTTAACTTTACTCCTATTACTACTACTTCTACTTTAACCACTACTACTACTTTAAATACTACTATTTTAACTACTACTACTACTTTAACTACTTCTACTCCTACTACTTTAACTACAACCACTATTTTAACTACTACTACTACTACTACTACTACTACTACTACCACTACTACTTTAACTACTACTACTACCACTTCTACTACTTTTAATTTCTACTACTGCTACTACTTAAACTGCTACAACGGCTACTACTATAACTCCTTCTTCAACAACTATTACTTTACTACTTCTACTACAACTACTTTAACTACTGCTACTGCTACTACTTTAACTACTTCTACTACTACTACTACTATTATTATTACTACTACTACTACTACTACTACTGCTACTACTACTACTTTATCTACTACTACTACTTCTACTACTTTATCTAGTACTACAACTTCTTTAACTGCTACTACTACTACTGCTACTACTACTACTACTTTAACTACTACTACAACTACTAAAACTGCTACTACTACTACTCCTTCTTTAACTACTGCTACTGCTTCTACTTTAACTACTACTACTTCTTCTTCTTCTTTAACTACTACTTCTGCTACTACCACTACTTTAACTACTACCACTACTACTACTACTACTACTTCTTTAACTGCTACTGCTAAGAATACTACCACTACTACTTCAACTACTACTACTTTAACTACTACTACTACTACTACTACTACTACTACTACTACTACTACTACTACTGTTACTGCTACTACTACTACTTTAACTACTACTACTGCTTTAACTACTACTTTAAATACTACTACTACTTTTAACTACTCTACTACTACTTTAACTACTCCTACTACTACTACTTTAACTACTCCCACTACTACTACTTTAACCGCTACTACTACTTTTAACTACTACTACTACTGCTACTATTACTACTACTGCTACTAGTACTACTTTATCTTCTACTACTACTTAAGATACTACTACTACATTAACTGCTACTGCTACTACTTTTACTACTACTTTAGCTACTATTTCTACTACTTCTTAACTACTTCTAATATTACTACTACTTCTTTATATACTACTACTACTCTAACTACTACTGCTACTACTACTTAAACTACTACTACTACTACTTAAACTACTACTACTAATACTTTAACTACCAACACTACAACTGCTTTTACTACTACTCCTACTTTACCTTACTACTACTACGACTACTTCTACTTTAACTTCTACTACTACTTTTACTACTTCTACTACTACTATAACTACTACTACATCTACTACTACTTTAACTACTACTATTGCTACTGCTACTTTAACTACTACTGCTACTTCTACTTTAACAGCTACTACTACGTTAACTACTACTACTACTACATTAACTACAACTACTACTGCTACTTTACTTACTACTTCTACTACTACTACTTTTACTTCTACTACTACTACTATTACTATAACTACTACTACTACTAATTTACTACTACTACCCCTACCACTACAACATCAACTACTACTACTTTAACTACTACTACTACTACTACTACTACTACTACTACTACTGTTACTGTTACTTCTACTACTTTAACTACTACTACTACTACTTTAACTTTTACTGCTACTTTAAATACTACTACTACTACTTCTACTCCTTTAACTACTCCTACTACTACTACTTTAACTACTCCCACTACTACTACTTTAACTGCTACTACTACTAATTTTAACTACTACTACTACTACTACTACTACTACTACTACTACTTTAACTGCTACTACTACTTTAACGTACTACTACTACTACTACTTCTACTTCAACTTCTACAACTACTTTAACAACAACTACTACTACTGCTAAAACTTGTACTACATCTACTACTACTTTAACTATTACTATTGCTACTTCTACTTTAACTACTACTGCTACTTTAACTACTACTGCTTCTACCACGTTAACTACTTCTACTACTACTACTGCTACTACTACTACTACTACTTCATTAACTACTACCACTACTAATGCTACTTTTTCTCTTACTACTTCTTTACTTACTTCTAATACTACTACTTCTTTAAATACTACTACTACTAATGATACTACTTTAACTGCTACTACTACTTTAACTATTTTTACTACTTCTACTACAACTAGTACTACTACTACTACTACTTTAACTACTACTACTACTACTACTTTAACTACTTCTACTACTACTACTACTTTGACTTCTACTACTACTTTAACTGCTACTACTACTTCTTTATCTACTATGACTACTTTAACTACTCTTACTCCTACTTCTACTACTTTAACTTCTAAGGTTACTCTTACTACTACTACCACAACTACTTTACTCCTATTACTACGACTATTACTACTGCTTTATCTACTATTACTACTTTAAATACTACTTCTACTTTAACTACTACTTCTACTACTTTAACTACTTCTACTCCTACTACTTTAACTACAACCACTACTTTAACTACTACTACTTCTACTACTACTACTACCACTACTACTTTAACTACTACTACTGCCACTTCTACTACTTTTATTTTCTACTACTGCTACTACTTAAACTGCTACAAAAACTACTACTTTACTACTTCTAGTACAACTACTTTAACTACTGCTACTGCTTCTACTTTTCCTACTTCTACTTTTTTAACTTCTACTACTGCTACTTCTACTCCTACTCCTACTTTATCTACTACTTTAACTACTTATGCTACTTCAACTACTTCTTTAACTACTTCTACTACTACTACTACTACTACTACTACTTCTACTACTACTACTGCTGCTACTACTGCTACAACTACTTTAATTACTACTACTACTACTACTACCATTACTTTAACTACAACTATTACTACTTTAACTACTACTTCTACTTTAACTATTCTTACTACTACTACTACTACTACTACTACTACTACTACTTTAACTTCTACTGCTATTATAACTGCTACTGCTACAACGTCTTTACTCCTACTACTACTACTATAGCTACTTTAACTACTACTACTACTTTAAATACTTCTACTACATTAACTACTACTGCTACTACTTAACTACTATTTTAACTACTATTTCTACTACTTAACTACTACTATTATTTTAACTACTACTACTACTACTTCTTTAAATACTACAACTACTTTAACTACTGCTGCTACTACTACTTAAACTACTACTACTACTTTTTAAACTACTGCTACTAATACTTTAACTACTACTACTAGTACTACTTTTACTACTACTCCTACTTTAACTTACTACTACTACGACTACTTCTACTTAAACTTCTTCTACTACTTTAACTACTTCTACTACTACTACTATAACTAAGACTACATCTACTACTACTTTAACTCATACTATTGCTACTGCTACTTTAACTACTACCGCTACTTCTACTTTAATAGCTACTACTACGTTAACTACTACTACTTCTACATTAACTACAACTACTACTGCTACTTTACTTACTACTTCTACTACTACTACTTTAAATTCTACTACTACTTCTACTTTAACTACTACAACTACTACTTTAACTACTGCTACTACTTTAACTTCTCTTACTACTACTACTACTTTAACTTCTGCTGTTACTTTAACCACTACTACTACAACTACTTTACTCCTACTACCACTACTACTTTAACTACTGCTACTTCCACTTCTACTACTTTAATTTCTACTACTGCTACTACTTTATCTGCTACAACTGTTACTACTTTAACTACTGCTATTACTACTTTAACTACTACTACAACTACTTTAACTGCTACTACTACTACTCCTACTACTACTTTAACTACTGCTACTGCCACTACTTTAACTACTACTACTTCTTCTTCTTTAACTACTACTTCTGCTACTACTACTACTTTAACTACTACCACTACTACTACTACTACTACTACTACTACTACTACTACTTTAACTACTACTGCTAAGAGTACTAAAAACTACTACTCCTACCACTACTACTTCAACTACTACTACTACTACTGTTACTGCTACTACTACTACTTTAACTACTACTACTACTACTTTAACTTCTACTGCTACTTTAAATACTCCTACTACTACTGCTACTACTACTACTACTTCTACTACTTTAACTACTCCTACTACTACTTTAACTACTCCCACTACTACTACTTTAGCTGCTACTACTACTACTAATTTTAACTACTACTACTACTACAACTACTACTTTAACTACTACTACAACTACTTTAACTACTACTACTACTACTACTACTTTAACTACTACTACTACTGTAACGTACTACTACTTCTACTTCAACTTCTACAACTACTTTAACAACAACTACTACTTCTACTACTACTAAAACTTGTACTACATCTACTACTACTTTAACTACTACTATTGCTACTACTATTGCTACTACTACTTTAACTACTACTGCTTCTACCACGTTAACTACTTCTACTACTACTACTGCTACTACTACTACTACTTCATTAACTACTACCACTACTAATGCTACTTTATCTCTTACTACTACTTTACTTACTTCTAATAATACTACTTCTTTAAATACTACTACTACTAATGATACTACTTTAACTGCTACTACTACTTTAACTATTATTACTACTTCTACTACAACTAGTACTTCTACTACTACTACTTTAACTACTCTACTTCTACTACTTTAACTACTACTACTTTAACTACTACTTTAACTTCTTTAACTTCTACTACTACTTTAACTGCTATTACTACTTCTTTATCTACTATGACTACTTTAACTACTCTTACTACTACTTCTACTACTTTAACTTCTAAGGTTACTCTAACTACTACTACCACAACTACTTTACTCCTATTACTACGACTACTACTACTATATCTACTACTACTACTTTAAATACTACTACTACTTTAACTACTACTACTACTACTTTGACTACTTCTACTCCTACTACTTTAACTACAACCACTACTTTAACTCCTACTACTACTACCACTACTACTCTAACTACTACTACTACCACTTCTACTACTTTTATTTTCTACTACTGCTACTACTTAAACTGCTACAACTGCTACTACTTTAACTACTTCTTCAACAACTACTACTTTACTACTTCTACTACAACTACTTAAACTACTGCTTCTACTTTACCTACTTCTACTTTTTAACTACTACTTCTGCTACTTCTACTACTTCTACTACTACTCCTACTTTATCTACTTATACTACTTTAACTACTTATGCTACTTCAACTACTTCTTTAACTACTACTACTACTACTACTACTACTACTACTACTACTACTACTACTACTGCTGCTACTACTGCTACTACTACTTTAATTACTACTACTACTACTACTACTACCATTACTTTAACTACAACTACTACTACTTTAACTACTATTACTACTTTAACTACTTCTACTTCTACTTTAACTACTACTTCTACTTTAACTATTCTTACTACTACTACTACTACTACTACTACTACTACTACTACTACTACTACTACTACTACTACTTTAACTTCTACTGCTAATATAACTACTACTGCTACAACGTCTTTACTCCTACTACTACTACTATTACTACTTTAACTACTACTACTACTTTAAATACTACTACTACATTATCTACTACTGCTACTACTTTAACTACTACTTTAACTACTATTTCTTCTACTTAACTACTACTATTATTTTAACTACTACTACTACTACTTCTTTAAATACAACAACTACTTTAACTACTGCTGCTACTACTACTTAAACTACTACTACTGCTACTTAAACTACTGCAACTAATACTTTAACTACTACTACTACTTTTACTACTACTCCTACTTTAACTTACTACTACTACGACTACTTCTACTTTAACTTCTACTACTACTTTTACTACTTCTACTACTACTATAACTACTACTACATCTACTTCTACTTTAACTACTACTATTGCTACTGCTACTTGAACTACTACTGCTACTTGAACTACTACTGCTACTCCTACTTTAACAGCTACTACTACGTTAACTACTACTACTACTACATTAACTACAACTACTACTGCTACTTTACTTACTACTTCTACTACTACTACTTTAACTTCTACTACTACTTCGACTTTAACTACTACTAGTACTTCTACTTTAACTACTACTACTACTACTTTAACTACTGCTACTACTTTAACTTCTCATACTACTACTACTACTTTAACTTCTACTGTTACTTTAACCACTACTACTACAACTACTTTACTCCTACTACCACAACTACTTTAACTACTGCTACTACCACTTCTACTACTTTAATTTCTACTACTGCTACTACTTTATCTGCTACAACTGCTACTACTTTAACTACTGCTATTACTACTTTAACAACTACTTCTAATACTTCTTCTACAACTACTATTTTACTACTTCTACTACTGCTGCTTTAACTACTGATACTTCTTAAACTACTACTATTTGTTCGTGTTTAACTGCTACTACTACTACTACTACAACTACTACTTTAACTACTACTAATTCTTCTTCTTTTACTACTACTTCTACTACTACTACTACTACTTTATCGACTACTACTATTTTAACTAGTTCTGCTACTTCTGCTACTACTACTTTAACTGCTACTACTGTTTTAACTACTACTTCTTCTACTTCTACTACTACTACTTTTACTGCTTTTATTACTACTTTAACTACTACTTGAACTACTACTGCTACTACTACTTATACTTCAACTACTACTACTACTACTACTACTTCAACTACTACTACTACTACTACATTAATTACTACTTCTACTTCTTCTTTGACTACTACTACTACTACTTCTACTTTTACTACTGCTACTACTGCTACTTCTACTTTAATTACTACTACTACTACTTCTACTACTACCGCTACTTTAACTACAACTATTACTTCTTTAACTACTGTTACTACTTTAACTACTTCTACTACTACTACTTCTTCTACTGCTAACTACTATTACTACTTTAACTACTTCTACTACTACTACTTCTTCTACTGCTACTTTAACATCTACTGCTATTTTAACTACTACTGCTACAACGTCTTTACTCCTACTCTACTACAACTACTTTAACTACTACTTTAAATACTAATACTACTTTAACTACTTCTGCTACTACTTCTACTACTACTACTACTACTACTTTAACTACTACTACTTTAACTACTATTTCTACTACTTCTTTAAGTACTTATACTACTATAGTAGTTTAACTACTTCCACTTCTACTACTAATACTTTAACTACTAACACTATTTTAACTACTACTACTACTACTACTACTACTACTACAACTGCTACTACTTTAACTACTACTACTACTACTTCTACTTTAACTACTACTACAACTTTAACTACTGTTACTACTACTACTATTACTTTAGTTACTACTACTACTACTACTACTACTACTACTACTTCTATTACTACTTCTTTAACTGCTACTACTACTTTTACTACTGCTACTACTACTTCTTTTATCGCTTCCGCCCATCGGGGCTTGGAAGAAATAGATGGGCTGCATGATGCTTCCACGCAGAGCTGAAACCGTCCACACACTAGTACTGGTATACCGCTTAGAGGATCTAAGCCTGCCAAGGAACCGCTGCTGCTTCTTTAACTACTACTACTTTAACTACTTCTACTACTACTACTTTAACTACTACTACTACTTCTACTACTTTAACTACTACTACTTCTACTACTGCTACTTTAGCTACTATTACTTATCTTTAACTTCTACTATTTTAACTACTTCTCCCACTACTACTACTTTGACTACTACTGCTACTTTAACTACTGGTACTACCACTACTTTTACTACTACTACTTCAACTACTACTACTACTACTACTACTACTACTTTAACTACTACTACTACGACTACTACTACTTTAACTTCTACTACTTCTACTTTAACTACTTCTGCTACTATAACAACTTCTACTACAACTTCCACTTTAACTTCTTCTGCTACTATAACAACTTCTACTACAACTACGTTAGGTACGATTACTACTACTTCTTCTACTTCTACTGCTACTACTCCTACTGCTACTACTACTACTACTACTACTACTACTACTACTACTACTACTACTACTACCGTCTACTGTTACTACCACTTCTGGTGCTGCTGTTCCTGCATCCCCATCGGGACTTTTACAAACAGATTCGGTTGCATGGTTTTACGACTACTAAGGCTACTTTTACTATAATTATTACCTCTACTTCTACTTATGCTACTACTGCTATTACTACCACTACTACTGCTACTGTTGCTGTTGCTACTGCTGCTTCTACTACTAAACTACTACTACTATTAGTACTACTACTATTACTACTACTACTACTTCTACTTCTGCTACCACTTAATCTACTACTACTCCTACTACCACCACTACTACTACTGCTACTGTTGCTGCTGCTGCTGCTGCTACTACTAAACTATTACTACTACTACTACTACTACTACTACTACTACCACTACAACTACTTCTATTACTACTACTACTACTTCAGGGGCTTGAAGAAATAGATTGGGTTGCATGATGCTTCCACGCAGGGATGAAACTGTCTGCATATGAGTCCTGGTAAACCTCTTAAGCCTGCCCAGGAAAAGTGGTGCGAGTCAGACCGTCCCTGCATATATACTCTTTTGGTTTCATTGGGCGGCAGGGCTTGAGAAGTCATTTCATCTCAATGCAGGGTTAAAGTCCCACAAAATTGGAAACAACGTCTCCAATATAACCTATACAGTGTTAACGGGGACGTTAAACCTCAAATTTAACAAACACAACTACTACTTCTACTTTAACTACTGCTACTACTATTACTACTACTAGTGCTACTACTACGACAGCTACTACTACTATTACTGTTGCTATTTCTGCGCCCCACCAACCGGGACTCTGAGAAAAAGATAGGTTGCATGATTCTTTTACTACAAACGGGGTCTTCAAAGGTTACTATTACTACTAGTACCTCGACTTCTAAAACTACTACAACTAGAGCTGTCGCTGCTACTAGAACTGTTATTACTACAACTACTACTGATATTACTAAAGCTACTACTGCTGTTACTACTACTACTACTACTACTACTACTACTACTACTACTACTTCTACTACTACTACTACTACTACTACTACTACTACTACTACTACTACTATTACTACTACTACTACTACTACTACTACTACGTCTACTGCTATTACTACTACTACTACTTCTACTACTACTACTACTACTACTACTACTACTACTACTACTACTACTTCTGCTACCACTACTACTTCTACTGTCACTATTACTAATTAACCAGTACTGCATCTACTTCAAAGGCTACGATTATTAATTTTCCTATTATTACTTCTACTGCTACTACTGCTTCTACTTCTACTACATTCTGGCGAAAGAATGTGCACTGTACTGGTTAACCGCTTACGTATAAGCCTGCCCAGGAAAGTGTTGATAGGTAAACTGACCGGCTCAAAAATGACCTAAATAGTGTTGACTGGGCCGTAAAACTCAATACAAACAAAAAAACTTCTACAACTTCTAGTACTGCTACTGCTTTTACTAATACTTCTGCTAGTGCTTCTTCAATAATCCATATTACCATACCAACGTCACCACAACTACTAGCAATACTACTACTGCTGTTGCTCTTTCTGCGCGTCACCAATCGGTGCTTTGAGAAACAGATTAGGTTGCATGGTTTTCTATTATAATTAACCGCACTTGAAGCCAACATAATGAAAAGCTAACAAGATAGCATGGCTACATGATCAAATATAACAATTTTTTGATAGAATAATACTTCACTTGAAGCAAACAGGTCGACGAGTGAACTGCGTATATTACAAAGTGACAAGACAAAATCGTTCTGTGAAATTAAATTATTGTTATTGAAGTAAACAGGTTAACCAGTTCACAAAACAGCATCGCAAATTGACCAGACATGACAATTTTTTGACAGATTATAACTTAAGCGGAAGCTACTAAGATGACAAGTTAACACAATAACATGACAAACAAACAAGACAACATAATAAACAAACAGTATGTAATGACTATGAACATAACATAATGGTATGTCAACAGAACATGATACCAAATCTCGACATAAGATAGTTGAGGCATTCCATTTCATGTCTAAGCTGTTTGCCTATGTCCCAGCCCTTGAGCCCAGCCCATGTTCTACAGATTATTCCCAGAGAAGACTCAGATCAGCCTACGCATACGCGCAGTCTGATCAGAGTCTTCGTTGTGCGCTCAGAGGATAGCTAAGGGCCCAATGTACCTTCATGCAGCAAGAGAAGACTCTGGGCAGACTATATTGATACGCAGGCTGTTCTGATTCTTCGCCTGCCGCCCAATGAAACCAATAAGCATGGGCGGGCCGACTCGCATCAATTTACCAGGGCAGGTTCAGACGTTCTAAGCGGATTACCCGTACTCATGTGCGGTCGGCATCAGCTCTGCGTGGAAGCATCGTGCAGCCCAATCTATTTCTCCATGCCCCGTTGGGCGGGGGCGGTCACCAATGGTCAGTGATAGTCACGTGGACAATTGCTTGAAAATCTTCTGATCATTTAGTAACTTCGGGTCGATTGATTAACAATCGATCACAAAATAGTGGTTTATTTATTCATTTAACGCATTTTGAACCATAAGCATACAGTGCAGGTCCAAATCAGACGCCGCAGAACGCGGTGCCTGATCAGGGCCCACCATGTTTGAAAAAAGTTCAGCCCTTTTCCAATCAGATTTTGAAGAAAACCCAACCTGAAACGCTACGTTTTTAAACGGACTACTGCTATATATAGGGAGGAAGATTCCATTTATTTATTTATGCATTTCCATTTTTACGGCCCCAACAGACGGTGGCTATAATGTAATCGCTTGTTTACCTGACCTATCTCTTGAGCTACGTCGGTCGGTGTGTGCTCGGAGGGGGGATGTGCTGTGTTTGCCGGGTCTTGTCCATCATCCGTTTCGGTTTCAAAACTTTTGGGTTTAGACACACTGATGAAAAATATCAGAAAGGCCTCTGTGTCGCTAAATTTGGTATAGTTACGCATTAATTACCCCGCTGAAAAATTAAGCTAGCCACACCCATTTCAGACTTTTAACCAATCAGATCATATGCTGTATTCATTTCTACTGATTCTCAAGCTGGATGTCCAACAGCGCAGGTTCAGACGCCATCTGATCTGGATCTATACTGTTTGCAAAAATATGGGTTTTACAAGGGATATTACCAGAAATCACTCTTAACTGATATATAACAGGTCAGTCAGTATATACAGAATTTTTAATAGAGAAAGTAGACATCCTTAAGGTCAAAAGAAATTTTGCAGCAAGTGGAATTTGTTTATTTAATGATTAACAACAGTGACAAGACAACTTGCTTGCTGTACAAAAATTGGTCAATTTGATGGCGTTATATGCATCTCGAAAACATGCCTTTATAAAGTTGATCCCCTTGAACTCCACTTTTACATAGAAAAACTGGGGTTTACAGGGGTAAACATTATCCTCCTTATTTCTGTTCTAAAATAAAGATTGTGGGTACTAGTTAAAACCGCCTCGATGAGGCGGTTCTAACGAGTGCACACGATATATATTCTGAGCAGAAGTAAGAAAAATGCCACAATTTGTCATCTAAATAATTCGTTTTCTCGGCGGTAAAGGTCACAGTGTATTTGTATAGGCGTCTTTTCGTAATGCCAGACTTGCTAGGTTTCCTGAGACGAGATCTTCATTGGTGTCCTCAGGATGCAAACGAGTTGAGTGGTCTTTAATGAAGAAATTGAAACAGTTCTGAATAGAGCTGCTACATTTGTAACAAACAATTACTGCTGTGAAACTGGGGGCATGACTGGAATACGAAGAAATTAAGATGGGAGTCTCTCAAGAAAAGGAGAAAAGACCATATGCTCATGCTTTTATACAAAGGTCTAAAGGGTGCTGCCAGTATTCCAACAGATGACCTTGAAGTTTCGACCTTTATTTTGTTGTACTGCAGTAGTGTGTGTTAGCTGGCCGGCTATATGATTTCAGTTCTATGCCCCTCAAGTGTATAAATTTCCCCTGCACAAAGTGTCGACCTTTATTTCACTGGGTTGCAGTACTGTATGTTAGCTAGAGGGCTACATGATTTCAGTTCTATGCCCTTCAAGAAAATAAATTTCCCTGCACAAAGTGTCGACCTTTATTTAATTGTGCTGCAGTACTGTATGTTAGCTAGAAGGCTACGCGATTTCAGTTCAATGCCCTTCAAGAATATGAATACCCCCTGCACAGAGTTTCGCCCTTTATTTTATCGTGCTGCAATAGTGTACATTAGCTAGAATTCTACATGATTTCCGTTCTATGCCCTTCAAGAATATTAATTCCCGTCCACAAAGTGTCGAACTTTATTTAATGGTGCTGCAGTACTTTATGTTAGCCAGAAGGCTACATAATTTCAGTTCCATGCCCTTCAAGAATATTAATTTCCCCTGCACAATGTGCCGACCTTTATTTTATTGTACTGCAGTACTGTATAGTGCTGCAGTACTGTATGTTATCTAGAAGGCTACATGATGTCATTCCCTTGTGATTCAAAATATTAATTTCCCCTGTGCAATGTGTCGACCTTTATTTTATTGTACTGCAGTTCATTATGCGAGCTATAAGGCTACATTATTTCAGTTCTAAGTCTTTCAAGAATATTAAATTCCCCTGCTCGAAGCCTCAAACTTTATTTCATTGTGCTACAGTATTGTATGTGAGCTAGAAGGCTGCTTGATTTCAGTTCTATTACCTTCAAGAATTTTAATTTCACCTGCAAAGAGTGTCGCCCTTTACTTTATTGTGCTTCTGTACTGTATGTAGGCTAGAAGGCTAAATAATTTCAATTATGTGCCCTTCAAGAATATTAATATTCCCTTGCACAAAGTGTCGACATTTATTTTATTGTGCTGCAGTACTGTATGCTAGATAGAAGGCTAAACGATTTCAGTTATATGCCCTTTAAGAATGTAAATGTCCCCTGCACGAAGTCGGGACCTTTATTTTATTGTGGTGCAGTACTGTATGTTAGCTAGAAGGCTACACTATTTAGTTATTTGCCATTCAAGAATATTTATTTCCCCCTGCACAAAGTGTGGACTTTTATTTTATTGTGCTGCAGCACTGTATCTTAGATAGAAGGCTACATGATTTCAGTTCTATGCCCTCCAAGAATATTAATTTCCCCCTGTACAAAGTGTCGACCTTTATTTTTTTGTGCTGCAGTACCGTATGTTAGCCAGAATGCCACATGATTTCTTTTCTATGACCTTCCAGAATATTATTTAACCCTGCACAAAGTGTCGACCTATATTTCATTGTGCTGCAGTACTGTATGTTAGCCAGAAGGCTACATGATTTCAGTTCCATGCCCTTCAAGAATATTAATTTCCGCTGCACAAAACGGCGACCCTTCAAGAATATTAATTCCCCCTGCACAAAGTGTTGACTTTTATTTTATTGTGCTGCAGTGCTGTATGTTTGCCAGAAGGCTACATTATTTCTTGTCTATGTCCTTCAAGAATATTAATATCCCCTGCACAAAATATCGATCTTTATTGTATTGTGCTGCAGTACTGTATTTCAGCCAGAAGGCTACATGATTTCAGTCTTTGCCCTCCAAGAATATTAATTTTCCTGTACAAAATTTCGATCTTTGTTTCATTGTGCTGTAGTGCTATGTTTTAGCTGGAAGGCTGCCTGAATACTGTTCGACGCCCTTCAAGAATATTTATTTCACCTTCACAAAGTGTCGACCTTTATCTAATTGTACTGTGTTTTAGCTGGAAGGCTACCTGAATACAGCTCTACGCCCTTCCAGAATATTAATGTCCCCTGTACAAAGTTTCGACCTTTATTTTATTGTTCTGCAGTTCTGTATGTTTGCAAGAAGGCTTCACTTGTGTCTTTTAATTTTGGATGGCCATATGGCCATTTTGTGGAAAAGTAACTGTCCATATGGCCTTCCTTTGTTTAGGTTTCCATCATGGTCTGGTCGCTTAATGTTTGTATTTCTTTCCCTTTGGTGTCTTTTATGGATGGAGTAAGTTAATTGTATCAATTCCTGATCTTTGTTTTACTTCTACTTTGCATATCAGGGCTGTTTTGTTTGTGCCGTGTGGCGGCTGTAAAAGGTCTCCCCGTACATACATTTAATGCTCTTATTTTTCCAATCCTCAGGGATTGCTTATGCAATTGCTTTTCACTGTTCCATCAATTGACATCCTTTAGATACCTGTTGAAGGTCATTATTAAACCGATGTTCGTTCCTCGTTGTATAACAACTGCTTGTTTGACATCCCTGTACTTTAAGGAGACTAGGATGTTTTGTGGGCTTTTGTTGTACCTTCCTTCTATTCGAAAGAATCTTCTTCAGTAATTTTATTTATTTAATAACCGGTATGAACATCGCTTTAGTTTTGACGGTATCACAACCTTATTATCCAAAATGAGTATTACAAATACATTTAAAATATCAATATCACCCCTTAGGTTACACTCTGCTTCTTCTGTACGGATTCCCCATTCTATTAAGAACTTTAATACTATGTTGCCTTCGGTATTGGTTAGACCCTTAAATTTGTCTTCTGTAACTTCAGTTAATCTCAAAGGAGCAGGCAATACCAATGTTTTTGGGAGTAGTCTTCGTATAAGACTATCTCCTCTCAAATCACCCATCCTTCGAAAATATACTAATCCGTGGAAAAGAAGTGGAATGTATCCTAGTATTTCTAAGTGCAATGCCAAGAGGTGCAGATGTTGTTCGCATTTAAGCACTGCGTCTACCGTTACTTCATCTGTAAACGGTAGACGCTTCTCTGTAGTTAACATGTCTGATTTGACATGACAGTCTACAGATTTAATTTATCTAATTACTTGACGTGCTGCAAACTGTAATATGCAGTACGTCGGTCAAACTAACCGCATGCTTAAAACTAGATTGAACGAGCATTATCGTAGAATGAGTAAGCCTAAGAAAACTGACACTTTCTTGTACCGTCACTTTCGACGTACAGGTCATTCTGTAAATAACATTATCATACAACCAGTGGAAAAACTTTATTACGATGCAAATTCTACATCTAGATTCAAAATAATCAAAAGACATGAAGCTGAACTGAAATGGATTAAATTTTTACAGACCCCTTTTCCACTGGGATTTAATGACAACATTTATCATGAGGGTAATATTTCCAGAATGCCGGACTTTGATATTTTCTCACTCCTGGAATGTCGAAAACGCAGAACTAGATCTCACGGCACCAGGAAAAATGGTAACTTTAAACGTAAATCACGTGCGTTTAAACGAAACAATACTAGACTGAAGTGACTGTCAATTATATTATTAAATCATGGACGCCACTCTATGCTTTCATTTTTAAGTTCATTACCCGTTTCTGTTTTACGTCTTCTGGACACCGAGGCGAATAAATTCTACGATAGTTCTCATCAGTTATATGATGCGGCTCTCTTAACTAGAGGCTATACTCAGCATACTCTCCGTCCTTACATTGACTCTGAAATTAATCATAAACGTCATTTCTTCAAAATATCCTTCATTAATAAGGGTATGGATCTTATAGATTTGCCCAGTATCTTCCGTGAGAGATCGGTGCTTTCTTCCATTCCTGCTTATTTTCAAAATACTGAAACACCTATAATTTGCTATAAATATAACAAACCTGTTAGATCTATCATTTTTAATTTCAATAAACTTGTTTCAGATCTTGATATTGATACTAATACTCCTGATTCATGTGATTGTAAAAACTCAAAGTATTGCTATCCTGCTGCTGGTCATGTAATTACTGGCAATTTGAAAATTATTCCTGGTTCTAGGATAAGGAATATAATTTCTAAAGGACCGAAATATCGGTTTCCTTCTAAAATTGATTTCAGTAAATGTAGAGATGAAATCACTGCTTCCTTGAATGAATTCGGTAATCGATGGTGTAAGCGAGAGTATGTTGAGTATAAAGCCCTAAAGGACTGGAAACTTAGCATTTTAAGACTAGTGAATAAACGCATTTCTTTCTATTCTCAAAATACTAACTTATTACCTCCTAAGCCCAAGACGTCTTTACGTCATCTTAAACTAGGTATTCAAGAATTTCATAAGAAGTTTGTTTTGGCCCCTGCAGACAAGGCCGCTAACAACGTCGTCATTGTGTGACGGCTCCACTATGTTAACACGCTTAAGCAGGAGCTTGGTGGTACTAAGGCATATGAAATTCAGCCTTTGGCTGAAGAGAGAGCTATAGTAGATAAACATGTTTGTCTTTCAGCCACCAAGTTTGCTGTGTGTGTTAACGAAGGCCAAGACAAGCTTCCTACGCTATACTGGTTACCAAAACTTCATAAAAAACCTTACAAAGCACGGTTTATTGCAAATTCTAGTTCTTGCACTACCACTGAACTTTCTAAATTATTAACTTCCTGTCTTACTGCTATTAAAACGCATGTAATTAAATATTGTGATAAAGTCTTTGAAAGATCAGGAAGAAATCTGTTTTGGTCTATAAAAAATTCGAATGAGGTTTTAAATAAATTGAAATCTAGACAGTTTCGAGCTTCTAGTCTGTCTACCTACGATTTTTCCACTCTTTACACTACACTTTCTCATAATCTTATAAAAGAAAAGCTTAATGATTTAATTGAATGGGCTTTTCACAGAGAAGATTCTCTCTATCTTGCATGTAATGTCAGAAATGCATTTTTCACTTCTAAAGAGCATAAGAATTATACACTTTGGTCATGTCAGAAAGTGTGTGATGCCCTCACCTTTCTACTTGACAATATTTACATTAGATTCGGTACTAAGTTATTTAGACAAGTTGTGGGTATTCCGATGGGTACTAATTGCGCACCTCTTGTGGCTGATCTGTTCTTGTATTGTTATGAAAGAGACTTCATTTTGTCGCTTTCCATTGATAACCAATCTGAAATTATTGAAGCTTTTAGCTCTACTTCTAGATATTTAGATGATTTATTAAATATTGATAATACCTATTTTGATGGTTTGATCAGTCAGATTTACCCCCTAGAACTTCAGTTAAATAAAGCAAATTCTTCTGATACCGAGGCCCCGTTTTTGGATTTACATCTATCTATTGTAGATGGATTTGTTTCGTGCAAAATTTATGATAAACGCGATGACTTTGATTTTGAGATTGTAAATTTTCCTTTTTTGGATGGTGATGTTCCTCGTGCGCCATCCTATGGCGTTTATATTTCGCAATTAATTCGATTTGCTAGAGTGTGTAGTCATGTAACTGACTTCAACACTCGTAATAAATTATTAACGGCTAAACTTCTTAATCAGGGTTATCGGTACCATAAACTACGCAAAGCCTTTTCAAAATTTTATAGACGCCATTCTGATTTAATTTCAAAATTCAATATTGGACTTAAATCTCTTCTGCAACAAGGTCTATCGGAACCCGAATTTTATGGTGACTTAGTATATAAATTCAGAAAAATATATAACCGCAATGACTTCAGCACCCAATTTCGTAAAATCATTCTTCGATATAAAAAGATTGGGCACAACATGGATATTATACGACAGACTGCATGCATGGTAGTTAACCCAATCACGGTTAGCAACTTTGCTTCCCTCTTTAATTGCACGCCGGTGGGTCAGGCCTCAGATTCTATGACGGCTCCAACGTAAAGGCTTATTGAAAATTAAAGAGATAATGTTGGTTGGTGCCTGATGCTCTGTCTCTGGTCGGGCTCATCGGAGTCTAACTGTTGGTTTTCTTTTGCTCCAGCATTTCAGTGGTTTCTTGCTGTCGAGTCCTCACCGTTGTCTCACCTCTGTGGTTCTTTGATTCCTGTGTTCACGGAGATGTTGCACTGATGAGTTAGGAGGCCTTCATGCGGACTGAACAAATTATTTGTCTAAATCGCGACGGAAGTAAGGGCGAGGATTGTGGCCACGTAAAATCGATTTAAGCCCCCCCCCCCCCCCAGTGGAAATCTTCCACTGACCGTTCCAAGGCGGCTCTTCTGTGGCGATTTATTTATGTTGTTGTTTGTTACTGTCTGTGTGTATCACTTGTGTCTTTTAATTTTGGATGGCCATATGGCCATTTTGTGGGAAAGTAACTGTCCATATGGCCTTCCTTTGTTTAGGTTTCCATTATGGTCTGGTCGCTTAATGTTTGTATTTCTTTCCCTTTGGTGTCTTTTATGGATGGAGTAAGTTAATTGTATCAATTCCTGATCTTTGTTTTACTTCTACTTTTCATTATTTCAGTTCTATACCCATCAACAATATTAATATACCCCCTGCAAAAAGTGTCGACCTTTATTGTATTGTGCTGCAGTTATGTATGTTAGCTAGAAGGCTATATGACTGCAGTTCTATGCCCTTAATTTCCCCTTGCACAAGGTGTCTAACTTTATTTTATTGTGCTGCTATAAGGCAACATGATTTTCGTTCAAAACCCTTCAATAATATTAATTTCCCTTTCACAAAGTGTCGACCTTTATTGTATTGTGCTGCAGTGCTGTATGTTAGCTAGAAGGCTACATGAATACAATTCTATGCCGTTCAAGAATTTCCCCTACACAAAGTGTTGACCTTTATTGTTTTGTTCTGCAGTACTGTACGTTAGCTAGTAGGCTACATGATTTTAGTTCTGTGCCTTTCAAAAATATTTATTTCTCTTGCACAAAGTGTCGATATTTATTTTATTGTGCTGCAATACTGTATGTTATTTAGAAGGCTACATGGTTTCAGTTATATGTCATTCAAGAATATTAATTTCCCCTGCACGAAGTATCGACCTTAATTTTGTTGTGCTGCAGTACTGTTTCTTAGCTAAAAAGCTGCATAATTTCAGTTCTACGCCCTTCAAGAATATTGGTTTCCCCTACTCAACGTGTCGACCTTTATTTTATTGTGCTGCATGTTGACTAGCAGGCTATATGATTTTAGATCTATGCCCTTCAAGAATATTAATTTTCGCTGCACGAAGTCTCGACATTTATTTTATTGTCCTGCAATAATGTATATAAGCTAGAAGGCTACACGATTTCAGTACTATGCCGACCCCGCCCAACGGGGCTTGGAGAAATATATTTGGCTGCACGGTGCTTCCACGCAGAGCTGATACCGACCGCACATGAGTACTGGCAATCCGCTTAGAACGTCTAGGCTTGCCCAGGAATATTGCTGCGAGTCGGCCCGTCCATGCTTATAAGCCCTATTGGTTTCATTGGCCTCAGGGATTGAGATGTCATTTCAACTTAATATCGGGTAAGAGTCCCACAAAATTGGAAGCAACGTCTCCAAAATGACCTAAATAGATTTGACGGGGACGTTTAACCTCATATCAAATTAAAAAAAACCCGTCAAGAATGTTAATTTCCCCTGTACAAAGAGTCGAACTTTATTTTATTTTGGTGCAGTACGGTATGTGAGCTAGAATGGCTACATGATTTCATTTCTGTTCTATGCCCTTAAAGAATATTGTTTGCCCCTGCAGAAAGTGTCGGCTTTTTAAGTTATTGTGCGGCGGTACTGCAGGTTAGTCACCTGATTTTAGTTCTATGCCCTCAAGAAAATTATTTTCCACTGCACAAAAAGGTCGCTTTTTATTATGCGGCAGTACTGCATGTTAGCTAGAAGGCTACATGATTTCAGTTCTATGCCCTTCAAGATAACTAATACCCCCTGCACAAAGTGCCGACCTTTATTTTATTGTGCGGGGGTTCTGTATGTTAGCTTGAAGACTGCCCTCAAGAATATTAATTTCCCATGCACAAAAAGGTCGCCTTTTTATTATATGGCAGTACCGTATGTAAGCTAAAAGGCTACATGAGTTCAGTTCTACGCCCTTCTAGAATACTAATATGCCCTGCACGAAGTGTCAACCTTTATTTCATTTTTATTTTATTGTGCTGCAGTACTATATGTTAGCTAGAAGGCAACATTATTTCGGTTCTGCGCCCTTCAAGAATATTAATTTCCCCTGCACAAAGTACGGACAATTATTTTATTGCACTGTAGTACTGTAATGTTAGCTACAAGGCTAAATGATTTCTGTTCTATGCCTTTCAAGAATATTAATTTCCCCTGCACAAAGTGTCGACCTTTAATGTATTGTGCTGCAGTACTGTATGTTAGCAAGAAGTCTTTATTTTTCAGTCCTATGCCCTTCAAGAATATTTATTTCTCCTGCACAAATAATCGATCTTTATTTTATTGTGCTGCAGTATGGTATGTTAGCTAGAGGGCTACACGATTTCAGTTCTATGCCCTTCAAGAATAATCATTAGTCCTGCACAAAGTGTCGACCTTTCTTTTATTGTGCTGTATTTTAGCTAGAAGTCTACATGAAAATAGTCCTACGCCCTATAAAACTATTGATTTCCCGTACAAAAAGTTTGACCTTTATTTTATTGTGCTGCAGTACTGCTAGTAGGCTACATGATTTTAGTTCTGTGCCCTTCAAGAATATTAATTTTCCCTGCACAAAGTGTCGACATTTATTTTATTGTGCTGCAGTACTGTATGTTGGCTAGTAGGCTATATAATTTTAGATAAATGCCCTTCAAGAATATTATTTTTCCCTGCACGAAGTCTCGACATTTATTTTATTGTGTTGCAGTGCTGTATGTTAGCAAGAAAGCTGCATTATTTCAGTTCTATGCCCTTCAAGAGTATTAATTTTCAACGCACAATGTGTCGAAGGCTACGTGATTTCAGTTGTATGCCCTTCATGAATATTAATTTTCCCTGCACAAAGTGTCGACATTTATTTCCTTGTTCTGCAGTACTGTATGATAGCTAGAAGGGTACATGATTTCAGTTCTTTGCCCTTCAAGAATGTAAATTCAACCTGAACAAAGTGTTGACCATTATTTAGTGGCGCTGCAGTGCTGGACGTTTGCCAGAAGGCTGCATGAATACAGTTCTACGCCCTTCAAGAATATTTATTTCCCCTTCATAAAGAGTCGACCTTTATTTTATTGTGCTGCAAGACTGTATGTTATCTAGAAGGCTACATGATTTCAGTTCTATGCCCTTCAAAAATGTTAATTCCCCCCTCACAAAATGTCGACCTTTATTTTGTTGTTCTGCAGTGCTGTGTGACAGCTGGAAGAAGAATATAAATACCCTCTGCTAAAAGTGTCGACCTTTATTTTATTGTGCTTCATTGCTGTATGTTAGCCAGAAGGCTACATGATTTCAGTTCTATGCCCTCCAAGAATATTATTTTCCTATACACAGTGTCGACCATTATTTAATTGTGCTGCAGTAATGTATGTTAGCTAGATGGCTACATGATTTCAGTTCTGTGCCCTTCAAGAATATTGATTTCCCGTGCACAAAATGTCGACGGGTATTTTATTGTACTGCAGTACTGTATGGTAGCTAGACGGGTACATGATTTCAGTTCTTTGCCCTTCATGAATGTCAATTCCCCCTGCACAAAGTGTCGACCTTTATTTTATTGGCAATGTGTTAGCTGGAAGGCTACATGAATACAGTTCTACAACCTTCAAGAATATTAATTTCCCCTGCACAAAATGTCGAGCTTCAATTTATTGTGCTGCAGTACTGTATGTTAGCTAGAAGGCTACATGATTTCAGTTCTATGCACTCCAAAAATATTAGTTTTCCTGTACAAAGTGTCGACATTTATTTCATTGTACTGCAGTAATTTATGTTAGCTAGAAGGCTACATGATTTCAGTTCTATGCCCTTCAAGAATATTAATTTTCCCTGCACAAAGTGTCGACAAGTATTTTATTGTACTGCAGTACTGTATGTTAGCTAGAAGGGTACATGATATAAGTTCTTTGCCCTTTAAGAATGTTAATTCTCCCTTTACAAAGTGTCGACCTTTATTTTATTGGCAATGTGATAGCTGGAAGGCTACATGAATACAGTTCTACACCCTTCAAGAATATTAATTTCCCCAGCACAAAATGTCAAGCTTCCATTTATTGTGCTGCAGTACTGTATGTTAGCTAGAAGGCTACATGATTTCCGTTGTACGCCCTTTAAGAATATTAATTTCCCTTGCACACAGTGTCGACATGTATATTATTGTTCTGCAGCACTGTATGTTAGCTTAAAGGGGACATGATTTCATTTCTGTGCCCTTCAAGAATGTCAATTCCCCCTGCATAAAAGGTTTTTACCTTTATTTTATTGCGATGCAGTGCTGTATGTTTGCCAGAAGGCTGCATGAATTCAGTTCTACGCTCTTCAAGAATATTATTTTGCCCTTCCCAAAGTGTCGACCTTTATTTTATTGTGCTTCAGTAATGTATGTTAGCTAGAAGGCTACAAGGTTTCAAATCTATGCCCTTCAAGAATATTAATTTTCTCTCAACAAAGTGTTGACCTTTATATTATTGTGCTGTAGTGCTGTGTGTTAGCTGGAAGGTCACATGAATACAGTTCTACGCCCTTCAAGAATTTTAATTTGCCCTGCACAAAGTGTCGACCTTTATTTTATTGTGCTGCAGTAATGTATGTTACCGAGAAGGCTACATGATTTCATTTCAATGCCATTCAAGAATATAAATTTCCCCTGCACAAAGTGTCGACATGTATTTATTTGTACTGCAGTACTGTATGTTAACTTGAAGGGTACATGATTTCAGTTCTTTGCCCTTGCACAAAGTGGTTACCTTTTTTTATTGCCCTGCAGTGCTGTATGTTTGCCAGAAGGCTGCATGAATACAGTTCTATGCCCTTCAAGGATATTATATTCCCCTTCCCAGAGTGTCGACCTGTACTTTATTGTGCTGCAGTACTGTATGTTAGCTAGAAGGCTACAAGATTTCGGTTCTATGCCCTTCAAGAATATTAATTTCCCCTTCTCAAAATGTCGACCTCCTATATTATTGTGCTGTAGTGTTGTGTGTTAGTCGAAAGGCTACATGAATACAGTTCTACGCCCTTATAGAATTTAATTTTTCCCTGCATGAAGTGTCGACCTTTATTTTATTGTGCTGCAGTGCTGTATATTTGCCAGAAGGCTAAGTTATTTCAATTCTCTACCCTTCAAGAATATTAATACCCCCTTCACAAAGTGTCGACATTTATTGTATTGTGCTGCAGTGCTGTATGCTTGCCAGAAGGCTACATGATTTCAGTTCTATTCCCTTCAAGAATATTGATCTCTTCTGCACACAATGTTGACCTTTATTTTATTGTGCTGCAGTTCTGTATGTTAGCCAGAAGACTTCATGATTCCACTTCTTTTCCCTTCAGGAATTTTAATTCCCCGGACACAAAGTGTCGACTTTTATTTTATTGTGCTGCAGTACTGTATGTTGGCTAGTAGGCTATATGATTTTAGATAAATGCCCTCCAAGAATATTATGTTTCCCTGCACGAAGTCTCGCCTACAGTGCTGTATGTTAGGCAGAAGGCTACATTTTTTAGTTCTATGCCCTTCAAGAGTATTAATTTTCAACGCACAATGTGTCGACCTTAATTTATTGTGCTTAGTACTGTATGTTAGCTAACCGGCTACAAGATATCAAATCTAGGCCCCCCAAGAGTATTAAGTTGAACTGCACAATGTGTCGACCTTAATTTTAAATTTGCTGCCGTACTGTATGTTAGCTAGAAGGCTACATGATTTCAGTTGTATGCCCTTCCAGAATATTAATTTCCCCTTCACAAAGAGTCGACCTTTATTTTATTGTGCTGCAAGACTGTATGTTAGCCAGAAGACTACATGGTTTCAGTTCTATGCCCTTCAAAAATATTAATTTCCCCTTCAAAAAATGTCGACCTTTATTATATTGTTCTGCAGTGCTGTGTGATAGCTGAGAGGAGAATATTAATACCCCTGCATAAAGTGTCGACCTTTATTTTATTGTGTTGCAGTGCTGTATGTTAGCCAGAAGGCTACATGATTTCAGTTCTATGCCCTCCAAGAATATTAGTTTTCCTGTACAAAATGTCGACATTTATTTCTTTGTGCTGCAGTAATGTATGTTAGCTAGAAGCCTACATGATTTCAGTTCTGTGCCCTTTAAGAATATTAATTCCCCTGTGCACAGTGTCGACATGTATATTATTGTACTGCAGTACTGTATGTTAGCTTGAAAGGTACATGATTTAAGTTCTGTGCCGTTCAAGAATATTAATTTTCCTGTACAAAGTGTCGAAGAATGCTAATTCCCCCCTGCACAAAGTGTTTACCCCTGCATTAAGTGATTACCTTTATTTTATTGCGCTGCAGTGCTGTATGTTTGCCAGACGGCTGCATGAATACGGTTCTACGCTCTTCAAGAATATTATTTTCCCCTTCCCAAAGTGTCGACCTTTATTTTATTGTGCTGCAGTAATGTATGTTCGCTAGAAGGATACAAGGTTTCAAATCTATGCCCTATGATTGCAAGAAGGCTGCATGAATACAGTTCTACGCCCTTCAAGAATATTATATTCCCCTTCCCAGAGTGTCGACCTGTACTATATTGTGCTGCAGTACTGTATGTCAGCTAGAAGGCTACAAGATTTCGGTTCTATGCCCTTCAAGAATATTAATTTCCCCTTCACAAAGTGTCGAACTTTATTTTATTGTGCTGTAGTACTGTGTGTTAGCTGGAAGGCCACATTAATACAGTTCTACGCCCTTCAAGAATTTTAATTTCCCCTGCATAAAGTGTCGACCTTTATTTTATTGTGCTGCAGTGCTGTATGTTTGGCAGAAGGCTATATTATTTCAGTTCTATACCCTTCAAGAATATTAATACCCCCTGCATAAAGTGTCGACCTTTATTGTATTGTGATGCAGTGCTGTATGTTAGCAAGGAGGGTACTTGATATCAGTTGTATGCCCTCCAAGAATATTAATTTTCCTGTACAAAGTGTCGACATGAATTTTGTTGTACTGCAGTACTGTATATTAGCTAGAAGGGTACATGATTTCAGTTCTTTGCCCTTCAAGAATGTTAATGTCCCCTGCACAAAGTGGTTACCTTTATTTTATTGCGCTGCTGTGCTGTATGATTGCCAGAAGGCTGCATGAATACAGTTCTACGCCCTTCAAGAATATTTATTTCCCCTTCACAGAGTGTCGACCTTTATTTTATTGTGCTGCAGTACTGTATGTTAAGTAGAAGGCTACAATATTACAGTTCTATGCCCTCCAAGAATATTAGTTTTTCCGTCCAAAGTGTCCACAATTATTTCTTTGTGCTGCAGTAATGTATGTTAGCTAGAAGGCTGCATGATTTCAATTCTGTGCCATTTAAGAATATTAATTCCCCTGCACACAGTGTCGACGTGTATATCATTGTACTGCAGTACTGTATGTTAGCTTGAAGGGTACATGATTTAAGTTCTTTGCCCTTCAAGAATATTAATTTTCCTGTACAAAGTGTCGAAGAATGCTAATTTTCCCTGCACAAAGTGTTTACCCCTGCATTAAGTGATTACCTTTATTTTATTGCGCTGCAGTGCTGTATGTTTGCCAGACGGCTGCATGAATACAGTTCTACGCTCTTTAAGAATATTATTTTCCCCTTCCCAAAGTGTCGACCTTTATTTTATTGTGCCGCAGTAATGTATGTTAGCTAGAAGGCTGCAATGTTTCAGATCTTTGCCCTATGTTTGCAAGAAGGCTGCATGAATACAGTTCTACGCCCTTCAAGAATATTATATTCCCCTTCCCAGAGTATAGACCTGTACTTTATTGTGCTGCAGTACTGTATGTCAGCTTGAAGGCTACAAGATTTCGGTTCTATGCCCTTTAAGAATATTAATTTCCCCTTCACAATGTGTCGAAATTTTATTTTATTGTGCTGTAGTGCTGTGTGTTAGCTGGTAGGCCACATTAATACAGTTCTACGCCCTTCAAGAATTTTAATTTCCCCTGCATAAAGTGTCGATCTTTATTTTATTGTGCTGCAGTGCTGTATGTTTGGCAGAAGGCTATATTATTTCAGTTCTATACCCTTCAAGAATATTAATACCCCCTGCATAAAGTGTCGACCTTCATTGTATTGTGATGCAGTGCTGTATGTTAGCAAGGAGGGTAGTTGATATTAATTCTAAGCCCTCCAAGAATATTAATTTTCCTGTACAAAGCGTCGACATGAATTTTGTTGTACTGTAGTACTGTTTGTTAGCTAGAAGGGTACATGATTTCAGTTCTTTGCCCTTCAAGAATGTTAATGTCCCCTGCACAAAGTGGTTACCTTTATTTTATTGCGATGCTGTGCTGTATGATTGCCAGAAGGCTGCATGAATACAGTTCTACGCCCTTCAAGAATATTTATTTCCCCTTCACAAAGTGTCGACCTTTATTTTATTTTGCTGCAGTACTGTATGTTAGCTAGAAGGCTACAAGATTTCAGTTCTATGCCCTCCAAGAATATTAGTTTTCCTGTACAAAGTGTCGACAATTATTTCTTTGTGCTGCAGTAATGTATGTTAGCTAGAAGGTTGCATGATTTCAGTTCTGTGCCATTTAAGAATATTAATTCCCATGCACACAGTCTCGACATGTATATTATTGTACTGCAGTACTGTATGTTAGCTTGAAGGGTACATGATTTAAGTTCTGTGCCTTTCAAGAATATTAATTTTCCTGTACAAAGTGTCGAAGAATGCTAATTCCCCCTGCACAAAGTGTTTAACTCTGCATTAAGTGATTACATTTATTTTATTGCGCTGCAGTGCTGTACGTTTGCCAGAAGGCTGCATGAATACAGTTCTACGCTCTTCAAGAATATTATTTTCCCCTTCCCAAAGAGTCGACCTTTATTTTATTGTGCTGCAGTATTGTATGTTAGCTAGAAGGCTACTAGGTTTCAGATCTATGCCCTATGTTTGAAAGAAGGCTGCATGAATACAGTTCTACGCCCTTCAAGAATAATATATTCCCCTTCACAGAGTGTCGATCTGTACTTTATTGTGCTGCAGTACTGTATGTTAGCTTGAAGGCTACAAGAGTTCGGTTCTATGCCCTTCAAGAATATTAATTTCCCCTTCACAAAGTGTCGAACTTTATTTTATTGTGCTGTTGTGCTACATTAATACAGTTCTACGCCCTTCAAGAATTTTAATTTCCCCTGCATAAAGTGTCGACCTTTATTTTATTGTGCTGTAGTGCTGTGTGTTAGCTGAAAGGCTACATGAATACAGTTCTACGCCCTTATAGAATTTTATTTTTCCCTGCATGAAGTGTCGACCTTTATTTTATTGTGCTGCAGTGCTGTATATTTGCCAGAAGGCTAAGTTATTGCAATTCTCTACCCTTCAAGAATATTGATACCCCCTGCACAAAGTGTCGACCTTTATTGTAATGTGATACAGTGCTGAATGTTGGCCAGGAGGCTACATGATTTCAGTTCTATTCCCTTCAAGAATATTGATCTCCTCTGCACACAATGTTGACCTTTATTTTATTGTGCTGCAGTACTGTATGTTAGCCAGAAGACTTCATGATTCCGGTACTTTTCCCTTCAAGAATATTAATTCCCCCGACACAAAGTGTCGACTTTTATTTTATCGTGCTGCAGTACTGTATGTTGGCTAGTAGGCTGTATGATTTTAGATAAATGCCCTCCAAGAATATTATTTTTCCCTGCACGAAGTCTCGCCTGCATTGCTGTATGTTAGCCAGAAGGCTACAGTTTTTTAGTTCTATGCCCTTCAAGAGTATTAATTTTCAACGCACAATGTGTCGATCTTAATTTTATTGTGCTGAGTACTGTATGATAGCTAACCGGCTACAAGATTTCAAATCTAGGCCCCTCAAGAGTATTAAGTTTAACTGCACAATGTGTCGACCTTAATTTTAAATTTGCTGCAGTACTGTATGTTAGCTAGAAGGCTACATGATTTCAGTTGTTATCCCTCCAAGAATATTAATTTCCCCTGCACAAAGTGTCGACATGTATTTTATTGTACTGCAGTACGGTATGTTAGCTAGAAGGGTACATGTTTTCAGTTCTTTGCCCTTCAAGAATGTTAATTCCCCCTGCACAAAGTGTTGACCATTATTTTCTTGCGCTGCAGTGCTGTATGTTTGCCATAAGGCTGCATGAATACAGTTCTACGCCCTACAAGAATATTTATTTCCCCTTCACAAAGAGTTGACCTTTATTTTATTGTGCTGCAAGACTGTATGTTAGCTAGAAGGCTACATGGTTTCAGTTCTATGCCCTTCAAAAATATTAATTTTCCCTTCACAAAGTGTCGACCTTTATTTTATTGTTCTGCAGTGCTGTATGATAGCTGGAAGAAGAATATTAATACCCCTGCTTAAAGTGTCGACCTTTATTTTATTGTGTTGCAGTGCTGTATGTTAGCCAGAGGGCTACATGATTTCCGTTCTATGCCCTCCAAGAATATTAGTTTACCTGTACAAAGTGTCGACATTTATTTCTTTGTGCTGCAGTTATGTATGTTAGCTAGAAGGCTACATGATTTCAATTCTGTGCCCTTTAAGAATATTAGTTCCCCTGCACACAGTGTCGACATCTATATTATTGTACTGCAGTACTGTATGTTAGCTTGAAGGGTACATGATTTAAGTTCTTTGCCCTTCAAGAATATTAATTTTCCTGTACAAAGTGTCGAAGAATGCTAATTCCCCCTGCACAAAGTGTTTACCCCTGCATTAAGTTATTACCTTTATTTTATTGCGCTGCAGTGCTGTATGTTTGCCAGACGGCTGCATGAATACAGTTCTACGCTCTTTAAGAATATTATTGTCCCCTTCCCAAAGTGTCGACCTTTATTTTATTGTGCTGCAGTAATGTATGTTAGCTAGAAGGCTACAAGGTTTCGGTTCTATGCCCTTCAAGAATATTAATTTCCCCTTCACAAAGTGTCGAACTTTATTTTATTGTGCTGTAATGCTGTGTGTAATGATGTTTCAGATCTATGCCCTATGTTTGAAAGAATGCTGCATGAATACAGTTCTACGCCCTTCAAGAAAATTATATTCCCCTTCCCAGAGTATCGACCTGTACTTTATTGTGCTGCAGTACTGTATGTCAGCTAGAAGGCTACAAGATTTCGGTTCTATGCCCTTCAAGAATATTAATTTCCCCTTCACAAAGTGTCGAACTTTATTTTATTGTGCTGTAATGCTGTGTGTTAGCTGGAAGGCCACATTAATACAGTTCTACGCCCTTCAAGAATTTTAATTTCCCCTGCATAAAGTGTCGATCTTTATTTTATTGTGCTGCAGTGCTGTATGTTTGGCAGAAGGCTATATTATTTCAGTTCTTTACCCTTCAAGAATATTAATACCCCCTGCATAAAGTGTCGACCTTTATTGTATTGTGATGCAGTGCTGTATGTAAGCAAGGAGGGTACTTGATATCAGTTGTATGCCCTCCAAGAATATTAATTTTCCTGTACAAAGTGTCGACATGAATTTTGTTGTACTGCAGTACTGTATGTTAGCTAGAAGGGTACATGATTTCAGTTCTTTGCCCTTCAAGAATGTAAATGTCCCCTGCACAAAGTAGTTACCTTTATTTTATTGCGATGCTGTGCTGTATGATTGCCCGAAAGGCTGCATGAATACAGCTCTACGCCCTTCAAGAATATTTATTTCCCCTTCACAGAGTGTCGACCTTTATTTTATTGTGCTGCAGTACTGTATGTTAGCTAGAAGGCTACAAGATTTCAGTTCTATGCCCTCCAAGAATATAAGTTTTCCTGTACAAAGTGTCGACAATTATTTCTTTGTCCTGCAGTAATGTATGTTTGCTAGAAGGCTGCATGATTTCAGTTCTGTGCCATTTAAGAATATTAATTTTCCTGGACACAGTGTCGACATGTATAAGTGTCGAAGAATGCTAATTTCCCCTGCACAAGTATTTAACTCTGCATTAATTGATAACCTTTATTTTATTTTACTGCGCTGCAGTGCTGTATGTTTGCCAGAAGGCAGCATGAATACAGTTCTACGCCCTTCAAGACTATTATTTTCCCCTTCCCAAAGTGTCGACCTTTATTTTATTGTGCTGCAGTAATGTATGTTAGCTAGAAGGCTACAAGGTTTCAGATCTTTGCCCTATGTTTGAGTGTCGACCTGTACTACAGTACTGTATGTTAGCTAGAAGGCTACAAGATTTCGCTTCTAGGCACTTCAAGAATATTAATTTCCCCTTCACAAAGTGTCGAACTTTATTTTATTGTGCTGTAGTGTTGTGTGTTAGCTGGAAGGCCACATTAATACAGTTCTACGCCCTTCAAGAATTTTAATTTCCCCTGCATAAAGTGTCGACCTTTATTTTATTGTGCTGTAGTGCTGTGTGTTAGCTGGAAGGCTACATGAATACAGTTCTACGCCCTAATAGAATTTTATTTTCCCCTGCATGAAGTGTCGACCTTTATTTTATTGTTCTGCAGTGCTGTATATTTGCCAGAAGGCTAAGTTATTTCAATTCTCTACCCTTCAATAATATTAATACCCCCTGCACAAAGTGTCGACATTTATTGTATTGTGTTGCAGTGCTGTATGTTAGCCAGAAGGCAACATGATTTCCGTTCTGTTCCCTTCAAGAATATTGATCTCCTCTGCATACAATGTTGACCTTAATTTTATTGTGCTGCAGTACTGTATGTTAGCCAGAAGACTTATTATTCCAGTTCTTTTCCCTTCAAGAATATTAATTCCCCCGACACAAAGTGTCGACTTTTATTTTATTGTGCTGCAGTACTGTATGTTGGCTAGTAGGCTATATGATTTTAGATAAATGCCCTCACAGAAAATTATTTTTCTCTGCACGAAGTCTTGCTTGCAGTGCTGTATGTTAGCCAGAAGGCTACATTGTTTTAGTTCTATGCCCTCAAGAGTATTAATTTTCAACGCACAATGTGTCGACTTTAATTTTATTGTGCTAGTTCTGTATGTTAGCTAACCGGCTACACGATTTCAAATATAGGCCCCTCAAGAGTATTAAGTTTAACTGCACAATATGTCGACCTTAATTTTAAATTTGCTGCAGTACTGTATGTTAGATAGACGGCTACATGATTTCAGTTGTATGAATGCTAATTCCCCCTGCACAAAGTGTTTAACCCTGCATTAAGTGATTACATTTATTTTATTGCGCTGCAGTGTTGTATGTTTACCAGAAGGCTGCATGAATACAGTTCTACGCCCTTCAAGAATATTATTTTCCCCCTCCCAAAGTGTCGACCTTTATTTTATTGTGCTGCAGTAATGTATGTTAGCTAGAAGGCTACAATATTTCAGTTCTGTGCCCTTCAAGAATATTAATTTTCTCTTCACAAAGTGTCGACCTTTATTTTATTTAGCTGTAGTGCTGTGGGTTAGCTGGAAGGCTACATGAATACAGTTCTACGCCCTTCAAGAATATTAATTTCACCTGCACAAAGTGTCGAACTTCAATTTATTGTGCTGCAGTACTGTATGTTAGCTAGAAGGCTACATTTTTTCGGTGTTATGCCCTTCAAGAAAATATTCATTTCCCCTGCACAAGGTATCGACCCTTATTTTATTGTGCTGCGGTACTGTAGTATGTTAGCTAGAAGGCTACACGATTTCAGTTCTATGCCCTTCAAGTATATTAATTAGCCCTGCACAAAGTGTTGACCTTTATTTAAATGTGCTGCAGTGCTGTGCTATCTAGAATGATTTCATGATTTCAGTTCTATGCCCTTCAATAATATTAATTTCCCATGCACAAAGTGTCGACCTTAATTTTATTGTGCTAGTACTGTATGTTAGCTAACCGGCTACACGATTTCAAATCTAGGCCCCTCAAGAGTATTAAGTTTAACTGTACAATGTGTCGACCTTAATTTTAAATTTGCTGCAGTACTGTATGTTAGATAGAAGGCTACATGATTTCAGTTGTATGAATGCTAATTCCCCCTGCACAAAGTGTTTAACCCTGCATTAAGTGATTACCTTTATTTTATTGCGCTGCAGTGCTGTATGTTTGCCAGAAGGCTGCATGAATACAGTTCTACGCCCTTCAAGAATATTATTTTCCCCTTCCGAAAGTGTCGACCTTTATTTTATTGTGCTACAGTAATGTATGTTAGCTAGAAGGCTACAATATTTCAGTTCTGTGCCCTTCAAGAATATTAGACCTTTATTTTATTGTGCTACAGTAATGTATGTTAGCTAGAAGGCTACAATATTTCAGTTCTGTGCCCTTCAAGAATATTAATTTTCTCTTCACAAAGTGTCGACCTTTATTTTATTTAGCTGTAGTGCTGTGGGTTAGCTGGAAGGCTACATGAATACAGTTCTACGCCCTTCAAGAATATTAATGTCACCTGCACAAAGTGTCGAACTTTAATTTATTGTGCTGCAGTACTGTATGTTAGCTAGAAGGCTACATTTTTTCGGTGTTATGCCCTTCAAGAAAATATTCATTTCCCCTGCACAAGGTATCGACCTTTATTTTATTGTGCTACGGTACTGTAGTATGTTAGCTAGAAGGCTACACGATTTCAGTTCTATGCCCTTCAAGTATATATTAATTATCCCTGCACAAAGTGTCGACCTTTATTTAAATGTGCTGCAGTGCTGTGTTATCTAGAATGATTTCATGATTTCAGTTCTATGCCCTTCAATAATATTAATTTCCCATGCACAAAGTGTCGACCTTTTTTTGTGCAGCAGTACTGAATGTAAGCTAGAAAGCTACATGATTTCAGTTCTATGCACTTCAAGAATATTAACTCCCCCTGCGCAAAATGTCGACCTTTATTTTCTTGTGCTGCAGTGCTGTATGTAAGCCAGAAGGCTACTTAATTTCAGTTCTGTGCCCTTCAAGAATATTTATTTCATCTGCACAAAATAAACACCTTTATTTTATTGTGCCCAGTTCTGTATATTCCCTAGCCGGCTACAAGATTTCAGTTCTACGCCCCTGAAGACAATTAACTTTCACTGCAAAAGTGTCGACCTTTTTTTTATTGTGCAGCCCACTGTGTGTTAGCTAGAAGGCTAAATGATTTATGTTCTATGCCAGTCAAGAATATCAATTTCCCCTGCACAAAGTGTCGACATTTATTTTATTGGACTGCAGAACTGTATTTTAGCTAGAAGGCTACATGATTTCAATTCTTTGCCCTTCAAGAATATCAATTCCGCTTGCACAAAGTGTTGACCTTTATTTTATTATGCTGCAGTGCTGTATGTTAGCCAGGCGGCTACGTGATTTAAGTTATATGCCCTTCAAGATTATTAATTTCCCCTGTACAAAGTGTCAACCTTTATTTCATTGCGCAGCAGTACTGAATGTAATTGAAACCTACATGATTTCAGTTCTATGCCCTTCAAGAATATTAATTTCGGACTGCGCAAAATGTCGAATATTAATTTCCCCTTCACAAAGTGTCGACCTTTATTTTATTGTGCTGCAGTGCTGTATGTTAGCTAGTATGCTACATGATTTAAGTTCTATGTCCTTCAAGAATATTAATTTCCCCTGTACAAAGTGTCGACCTTTATTTTATTGTGCAGCAGTACTGAATGTTAGCTAGAAAGCTACATGATTTCATTTCTATGTCCTCCAAGAATATTAATTTCCCCTTCCCAAAGTGTCGTCCTTTATTTCATTGTGCTACAGGACTGTATATTAGCTAGAAGGCCTCAAGATTTCAGTTGTGTGCCCTTCAAGAATATTAATTTACCCTGCACAAAGTGTCGACCTTTATTGTGTATTGTGCTGCAGTGCTGTATGTTAGCCAGATGGCTGCATGATTTCAGTTCTTTGCCCTCCAAGAATATTAATTTTCCTGTATAAAGTGTCGACCTTTATTTAATTGTGCTGCAGAAATGTATGTTAGGTAGAAGGCTACATGATTTCAGTTCATTATTATATTGTGCTGCAGTGCGGTATGTTAGTCAGAATGCTACATTTTTCAGTTCTATGCCTTTCAAGAATTTTAATTTCACCTGTACAAAGTGTCGACATGTATTTTATTGTACTGCAGTACTGTATGTTAGCTAGAAGGGTACATTATTTAAGTTCTTTGCCATTCAAGAATATTAATTTTCCTGTACAAAGTGTCGAAGAATGCTACTTCCTCCTGCACAAAGTGTTTACCTTTATTTTTTGGCACTGCAGTGCTGTATGCTTGCCAGAAGGCTGCATGAATACAGTTCTACGCCCTTCAAGAATATTAATTACCCCTTTCCAACGTATCGACCTTGATTTCATTGTGCTGCAGGACTGTATGTTAGCTAGAAGGCTACAAGATTTCAGTTCTATGCCCTTGAAGAATATTAATTTCCCCTTCACAAAGTGTCGACCTTTATTGTGTATTGTGCTGCTGTGCTGTATGTAAACCAGATGGCTACATGATTTCAGTTCTTTGCCCTCCAAGAATATTAATTTTCCTGTACAAAGTGTCGACCTTTATTTTATTGTGCTGCAGTAATGTATGTTAGCTAGAAGGCTACATTATTTCAGTTCATTATTTCAGTTCTATACCCTTCAAGAATATTAATCCCCCTGCACAATGTGTCGACCTTTATTGCATGGTGCTGCAGTGCTGTATGTTAGCCACAAGGCTACATGATTTCAGTTCTTTGCCCTCCAAGAATATCTATTTTCATGTACAATGTGTCGACATGTATATTATTGTACTGCAGTACTGTATGTTAGCTAGAAGGGTATATGATTTCAGTTCTTTGCCCTTCAAGAATGTCAATTCCCCCTGCACAAAGTGTTTACCTTTATTTTATTGCGCTGCAGTGCTGTATGTTTGCAGAAGGCTGCATGAATACAGAATATTCCTTTCCCCTCCCCAAAGTGTCGACCTTTATTTTATTGTGCTGCAGTACTGTAAGTTAGCTAGAAGGTTACAAGATTTCAGTTCTATGCCCATCAAGAATATTTATTTCCCCTTCACAAAGTACCGACCTTTATTTTATTGTGCTTTAGTGCTATGTGTTAGCTGGAAGGCTACATGAATACATTTCTGCGCTCTTGAAGAATATTACTTTCCCCTGCACAAAGTGTCGACCTTTATTTTATTGTGCTGCAGTGCTGTATGTTTGCTAGAAGGCTACATTATTTCAGTTCTATGCCCTTCAAGAATATTAATGTCTCCTGCACAAAGTGACGACATGTATATTATTGCATTGCAGTACTGTATGTTAGCTTGAAGGATACATGATTTCAGTTCTTTGCCCTTCAAGAATTTCAATTCCCCCTTCATAAAGTTTTTACCTTTATTTTATTGCGTTGCAGTGCTGTATGTTTGCCAGAGGGGTTCATGAATACAGGTTTTCGCCCTTCAAGAATATTATATTCCCCTTCCGAAAATGTCGACCTTTATTTTATTGTGCTGCAGTACTGTATGTTAGCTAGAAGGCTACAAGATTTCAGTTCTATGCCCTTCAAGAATATTAATATCCCTTCACAAAATGTCGCCTTTATTCTATTGTGCAGCAGTACTGAATGTTAGCTGGAAGGCCATATGAATATAGTTCTACGCCCTTCCAGAGTTTTAATTTTCCCTGCATAAAGTTTCGACTTTTATTTTATTGTGCTGCAGTGCTGTATGTTTGCCAGAAGGCTACATTATTTCAGTTCTATTCCCTTCAGGAGTACGAATACCTCCTGCACAAAGTGTCGACATTTATTTTATTGTGCTGCAGTGCTGTATGTTAGCCAGAATGCTACAAGATTTCAGTTCTAGGCCCTCCAAGAATATTTATTTTCCTGTTTAATGTGTCGACCTTATTTTTATTTAGCTGCAGTAATGTATGTTTGTTAGAAAGCTACATGATTTCAGTTCTATGCCCTTCAAGAATATTAAAAACCCCTGCACAAAGTGTCGACCTTTATTGTATGGTGCTGCAGTGCTGCATGTTAGCAAGAAGGCTACATGATTTCAGTTCTTTGCACTCCAAGAATATTAATTTTCCTGTACAAAGTATCGACCTTTATTTTATTGTGCTGCAGTTATGTATGTTAGCTAAAAGGCTATATAATTTCAGTTCTATGCTCTTCAAGAATATTCATTTCCCTTTCACAAAGTGTCGACCTTTATTTTATTGTGCTGTGGTGCTGTGTGTTAGCTGGAAGGCTACATTAATACCGTTCTACGCCCTTCAAGACTTTTAATTTCCCCTGCACAAAGTGACGACCCTTATTTTATCGTGCTGCAGTGCTGTATAGTTGCCGGAAGGTTACATTATTTCAGTTCTATGCCCTTCAAGAATGTCAATACCACCTGCACAAATGCCGACCTTTATTGCATTGTGCTGCAGTGCTGTATGTTTGCCAGAAGGCTACATTATTTCAGTTCTATACCCTTCAAGATATTAATTTTCCTCTACAAATTGTCGACCTTAAGTTTATGGTGTTGCAGTAATGTATGTTATACAGAAGGCTTCATTATTTCAGTTCTTTGCCCTCCAAGAATATTAATTTTCCGGTGCAAAGTGTCGACCTATATTTTATTGTGCTGCAGCAATGTTAGCTAGGAGGCTACATGTTATCAAATCTATGCCCTTCAAGAAGATTTATTTCCCCTGCACAAAGTGTCGGCATGTATATTATTGTACTGAAGTACTGTATGTTAGCTAGAAGGGTACATGATTTCAGTTCTTTGCCCTTCAAGCATGTCAATTCCTCCTGCAGAAAGTGTTTACCTTTATTTTATTGCGCTGCAGTGCTGTATGTTTTCAGAAGGCTGCATGAATACAGAATATTAATTTCCCCCTCCAGATGTGTCGAAATTTATTTTATTCTGTTTCAGTACTGTATGTTAGCTAGAAGGCTACAAGATTTCAGTTCTATGCCCTTCAAGAATATTTATTACCCCATCACTAAGTGCCGACCTTTATTTTATTGTGCTGTAGTGCTATGTGTTAGCTGGAAGGCTACATGAATACATTTCTACGCTCTTCAAGACTATTACTTTCCCCTGCACAAAGTGTCGACCTTTATTTTATTGTGCTGCAGTGCTGTATGTTTGCCAGAAGGCTACATTATTTCAGTTATATGCCCTTCAAGAATATAAATTTCCCCTGCACAAAGTGACGACATGTATATTATTGTATTGCAGTACTGTATGTTTGCAGAAGGCTGCATGAATACATAATATTAATTTCCCCTCCCCAAAGTGTCGACCTTTATTTATTGTCCTGCAGTACTGTATTTTAGCTAGAAGGCTACAAGATTTTAGTTCTATGCCCTTCAAGAATATTTATTTCCCCTTCACAAAGTGCCGACCTTTATTTTATTGTGCTGTAGTGCTATGTGTTAGCTGGAAGGCTACATGCATACATTTCTGCGCTCTTCAAGAATATTACTTTCCCCTGCACAAAGTGTCGACCTTTATTTTATTGTGCTGCAGTGCTGTATGTTTGCCAGAAGGCTACATTATTTCAGTTCTATACCCTTCAGGAAAATAAATACCTCCTGCACAAAGTGTCGACATTTATTTAATTGTGCTGCAGTGCTCTATGATAGCAAGAAGGCTACAAGATTTCAGTTCTATGCCCTCCAAGAATATTAATTTTCCTGTTCAAAGTGTCGACCTTTATTTTATTTAGCTGCAGTAATGTATGTTAGTTAGAAGGCTACATGATTTCAGTTCTATGCCCTTCAAGAATATTAATACCCTCTGCACAAGTGTCCACCTTTATTGTATGGTGCTGCAGTGCTGTATGTTAGCCAGAAGGCTACATAATTTCAGTTCTTTGCACTCCAAGAATATAAATTTTCCTGTACAAAGTATCGACCTTTATTTTATTGTGCTCCAGTTATGTTAGTGAGCTAGAAGGCTTCATAATTTCAGTTCTCTGCTCTTCAAGAATATTCATTTCCCCTGCACAAATTGACGACCCTTACTTTATTGTGCTGCAGTGCTGTATAGTTGCCGGAAGGTTACATTATTTCAGTTCTATGCCCTACAAGAATATCAATACCACCTGCACAAATGCCGACCTTAATTGTATTGTGCTGCAGTGTTGTATGTGTGCCAGAAAGCTACATTATTTCAGTTCTATACCCTTCAAGATATTATTTTTCCTCTACAAATTGTCGACCCTAATTTATTGTGTTGCAGTAATGTATGTTAGCCAGAAGGCTTCTTTATTTCAGTTCTTTGCCCTCCAAGAATATTAATTTTCCGGTGCAAAGTGTCGACCAATATTTTATTGTGCTGCAGCAGTGTATGTCAGCTAGAAGGCTACATGATATCAAATCTATGCCCTTCAAGAATTTCCCCTGCACAAAGTGTCGACATGTATATTATTGTACTGAAGTACTGTATGTTAGTTAGAAGGGTACATGATTTCAGTTCTTTGCCCTTCAAGCATGTCAATTCCCCCTGCAGAAAGTGTTTACCTTTATTTTATTGCGCTGCAGTGCTGTATGTTTGCAGAGGGCTGCATGAATACAGAATATAAATTTCCCCTTCCCAATGTGTCGAAATTTATTTTATTGTGCTGCAGTACTTTATGTTAGGTAGAAGGCTGAAAGATTTTAGTTCTCTGCCCTTCAAGAATATTTATTTCCCCTTCACAAAGTGCCGACCTTTATTTTATTATGCTGTAGTGCTATGTGTTAGCTGGAAGGCTACATGAATACATTTCTACGCTCTTCAAGACTATTACTTTCCCCTGCACAAAGTGTCGACCTTTATTTTATTGTGCTGCAGTGCTGTATGTTAGCCATAAGGCAACATTATTTCAGTTTTATGCCCTTCAATAATATTAACTTCCCCTGCCTAAAGTGACGACATGTATATTATTGTACTGCAGTACTGTATGTTAGCTTGAAGGGTACATGATTTCAGTTCATTGCCCTTCAAGAATGTCAATTCCCCCTGCACAAAGTGTTTACCTTTTTATTGCGTTGCAGTGCTGTATGTTTGGCAGAGGGCTGCATGAATACAGGTCTTCGCCCTTCAAGAATTTTATATTCCCCTTCCCAAAGTGTCGACATTTATTTTATTGTGCTGCAGTTCTGTATTTTAGCTAGAAGGCTACAAGATTTCAGTTCTATGCCCTTCAAGAATATTAATTTCCCCTTCACAAAATGTCGACCCGTATTTTATTGTGCTGTGGTGCTGTGTGTTAGCTGGAAGGCCAAATGAATACAGTTCTACGCCCTTCAAGAATTTTAGTTTTCACTGCATAAAGTGTCGACCTTTATTTTATTGTGCTGCAGTGCTGTATGTTTGCCAGAAGGCTACATTTTTTTCAGTTCTATACCCTTCAAGAATATGAATACCCCCTGCAAAAAGTGTCGACATTTATTTTTTTGTGCTGCATGTTAGCCAGAAGGCTACAAGATTTTAGTTCTATGCCCTCCAAGAATATTAATTTTCCTGTACAATGTGTCGACCTTTATTTTATTGTGCTGCAGTAATGTATGTTAGAAGGCTACATGATTTCAGCTCTATGCCCTTGAAGAATATTAATTTCCCCTGCACAAAGTATCGACATGTATTTTATTGTACTGCAGTACTGTATGTTAGCTTGAAGGGTACATGATTTCAGTTATTTGCCCTTCAAAACTGTTTATTTTCCCTGCACAAAGTGTTAACCTTTATTTTATTGCGCTGTAGTGCTGTATGTTTGCAAGAAGGCTCCATGAATACAGTTCTACGCCCTTCAAGAATATTATATTCCCCTTCACAAAGTCTCGACCTTTATTTTATTGTGCTGCAGTACTGTATGTTATCTAGATGGCTACAAGATTTCAGTTCTATGCCCTTCAAGAATATCAATTTCCCCTTCACAAAGTGTCGACCTTTATTTTATTGTTCTGTGTTTTATCTGGAAGGCTACATGAATACAGTTCTACGCCCTTCAAGAATATTAATTTCACCTGCACAAAGTCTCGACCTCCAATTTATTGGGCTGCAGTACTGTATGTTAGCTAGAAGGCTACATTTTTTAGCTCGCCTTACGAAAGTAAGGGGGAGCTATTGCCATACCCCCGGTCGTCCGTTGTCAGCGTCAGCGTCAGCATCGGCGTCAGCGTCTGTGTCAGCGTCGGCGTCCGCGTCGGCGTCCGCATTTGGTTAAAGTTTACCTGCAAGCTCTAATATTTGTTGTGTTTTACAAGTTTATTTTGAATATATAATTAACAATTGTTAAAAAAACAATATTTAACATTATCATTGTACTTCATTGTTCAGGTTTTTTGGCTTAAAGTGGACTTGTTGAGAAGTTATTATTTTCCTCTGTATTACCTCCCTTATTTCCCTATGTTAAATTTTACCTGCAAGCTGCTCGAGTTCAAATCCCGGGGGAGGCATGTTTTTTTTTCTTTTCTTTTTTCTTTTTAAAAACATAGCGGGTCTGGGGCTCAAGGTCAAGGTAACTGTGGCTATTTTTAATAAAACATTGTCATCGCTCTAGCGCCTTCATTTATTGATGGATTTTAATATAACTTCACCCAAATGTTGGGTATAATGATATCTCGAGTGACTTTGACTTTCAGGGTCCGGGGCTTAAGGTCAAGGTCACTACTTTCAGGGTCACGAGGTCAAGGTCACTGAGGCTATATTTAGAAAAAACATTGTCATCGATCTTGCACCTTAATTTATTGATGGATTTTAATATAACTTCACACAAATGTTGGGTATGATGATATCTCGAGCGGGTTCGACTTTCAGTGTCTGGGGCTGAAGGTCAAGGTCACTGTGGCTATTTTTAGAAATTCTTTTTCATCGCTCTTGCGCCTTTATTTATGGATGGATTTTAATATAACTTCACACAAATATTGGGTTTGATGATATCTCGAGTGACTATGACTTTCAGGTTCTGGGACTGAAGGTCAAGGTCACTGTGACTATTTTTAGAAAAAAAAAACTTTGTGATCGCTCTAGTGCCTACATTCTTTTTCATCGCTCTTGCGCCTTTATTTATGGATGGATTTTAATATAACTTCACACAAATATTGGGTATGATGATATCTTGAGAGAGTTCGACTTTCAGGGTCTGGGGCTGAAGGTCAACGTCACTGTGGCTATTTTTAGAAAAACTTTGTCATCATAATATAACTTCACACAAATGTTGGGTATGATGATATCTCGAGCGAGTTCGACTTTCAGAGTCTGGGGCTGAAGGTCAAGGTCACTGTGGCTACTTTTAGAAAAACTTTGTTATCATAATATAACTTCACACAAATGTTGGGTATGATGATATCTCGAGCGAGTTCGACTTTCAGGGTCTGGGGCTGAAGGTCAAGGTCACTGTGGCTATTTTTAGAAAATCTTTTTCATCACTCTTGCGCCTTTATTTATGGATGGATTTTAATATAACTTCACAAAAATATTGGGTATGATGATATCTCGAGTGACTTTGACTTTCAGGTTCTAGGACTGAAGGTCAAGGTCACTGTGACTATTTTTAGAAAAACTTTTTGATCGCTCTAGTGCCTACATTTATTGATGGATTTTAAGATAACTTTATACAAATATTGGGTATGATAATATCTCGAGTCAGTCCAACATTCAGTGCCTGGGGCTCAAAGTCAAGGTCACTGGCAATTTTTAGAAAATGTTTGTCATCACTCTTAAGTAAGTACATTTATTGATTGATATAATGTAATTTTACACAAATGCTAGGCTTTTCTTTAATTTGTCTTGCACTAGCGGATTTGTATCGTCTTTGATGCCTTGTTATTACTTGGAAGTTTGTAGATTTTTTTTATATTAAAAATAGATTTCTTTTTGTCTTTTTTACAGTGGAAAGGCTTGAAAACAGGATAATTAGGGGTACTTTTTGATTCTCTTCAATTTGCTGCAGTCTTTTGGACTTTTTTTACAAAAGAAAATTTTGGATAACTTGCCCTCATCCATCTTAGGCCCCCAAAGGCGAGCTATGTTGTCTTCTGACAACTCTTGCTCAGTTTTATTCCCTTCAAGAATATTAATTTCCCCTACACAAATTATCGACCTTTAATTTATTGTGTTGCAGTACTGTATATTAGCTAGAAGGCTACACGATTTCAGTATTATATCCTTCAAGAATATTAATTAGCACTGCACAAAGTGTCGACATTATTTTATTGTGCTGCAGTGCTGTGTTAGCTACAAGGCTACAAAATATTACTTCTTTGTCCTTCAATAATATTAAATTCCCATGCACAAAGTGTCGACCTTTATTTTATTCTGCAGCAGTCCTGAATGTTAGCTAGAAAGCTACATGATTTCAGTTCTATGCACTTCAAGAATATTAATTGCGCCTGCGCAAAATGTCGACCTATATTTCATTGTGCTGCATGTTAGCCAGAAGGCTACAATATTTCAGTCCTATGCCCTTAAAGAATATTAATTTCACTTGCACAAAATGAACACCTTTATTTTAGTGTGCTCAGTACTGTATGTTAGCTAGCCGGCTACAAGATTTCAGTTCTATGCCCCTCAAAGTATTAACTGTTCCTGCACAAAGTGTCGACCTTTTTTATTGTGCTGCAGCATTGTGTTTTAGCTAGAAGGCTACATGATTTCAGTTTTATGCCTTTCAAGATTATTAATTTCCCCTGTACAAAGTGTCGACCTTTATTTTATTGCGCAGCAGTACTGAATGTAAGCTTGAAAGCTACATGATTTCAGTTCACTGCCCTTCAAGAATATTAATTCCCCCTGCGCAAAATGTCAACTTTTATTTAATTGGGCTGCAGTGCTGTGTGTTTGCTAGAAGGCTACATGATTTAAGTTCCATGCCCTTCGAGAATATTAATTCCCCCTGCGCAAAATGTTGACCTCTATTATATTGTGCTGCATTGCTGTATGTAAGCAAGAAGGCTACATTATTTCAGTGCTATGCCCTTCAAGAATATTTCCCCTTCTCAAAGTGTCGACCTTTATTGTGTATTGTGCTGCAGTGCTGTATGTTAGCCAGATGGCTACATGATTTCAGTTCTTTGCCCTCCAAGAATATTAATTTTACTGTACAAAGTGTCGACCTTTATTTTATTGTGCTGCAGTAATGTATGTTAGCTAGAAGGCTACTTGATTTTAGTTCATTATTTCAGTTCTATGCCCTCCAAGAATATTAATACCCCTTGCACAATGTGTCGATCTTTGATCTTTATTGTATGGTACTGCAGTGCTGTATGTTAGCCATAAGGCTACATAATTTCAGTTCTATGCCCTCCAAGAAAATTAATATTCCTATACAAAGTGTTGACCTTTATTTTGTTGTGCTGCAGTGCTGTATGTTTGTCAGAAGGCTACATGATTTCTTGTCTATGCCCTTCAAGAATAATAATAGCCCCCTGTACAAAGTATCGGTCTTTATTGCATTGTGCAGCCAGAAGGCTACATAATTTCAGTTCTTTGTCCTTCAAGAATATTAATTTTCCTGTACAAACTGTCGACCTTTATTGCATTGTGCTGTAGTGCTGTGTTTTAGCTGGAAGGCTACCTGAATACAGTTCTACGCCATTCAAGAATATTAATTTCACCTTCACATAGTGTCGACCTTTATATGACCGTGCTGTAGTGCTGTGTTTTAGCTGGAAGGCTACCTAAATACAGTTCTACGCCCTTCAAGTATATTAATGTCCCCTGCACAAAGTGTCGACCTTTAGTTTATTGTGCTGCTGTGCTGTATGTTTGTCAGAAGGCTACATTATTTCAGTTCTTTGCCCTTCAAGAATATTAAGTCCCCCCTGCGCAAAATGTCAACTTTTATTTTATTGTGCTGCAGTGTTGTATGTTTCCTAGAAGGCTACATGATTTAAGTTCTATGCCCTTCGAGAATATTAATCCCCCCTGCGCAAAATGTCGACCTCTATTATATTGTGCTGCAGTGCTGTATGTTAGCCATAAGGCAACATTATTTCAGTGCTATGCCCTTCAAGAATATTAATTTCACCTGTACAAAGTGTCGACATCTATTTTATTGTACTGCAGTACTGTATGTTAGCTAGAAGGGTACATGATTTCAGTTCTTTGCCCTTCAAGAATGTTAATTCCCCCGACACAAAGTGCTATATGTTTGCCAGACGGCTGCATGAATACAGTTCTACGCCCTTCAAGAATATAAATTTCACCTTCCCAAAGTGTCGACCTTTATTTTATTGTGCTGCAGGACTGTATGCTAGCTAGAAAAAAATAGAAGTAAAACAAAGATCAGGAATCGATATAATCAACTTACTCCATCCATAAAAAACACATAAGGGAAAGAAACAGAAACATGAAGCGACCAGACCATAATGGAAACCTAAACAAAGGAAGGCCATAAGGACAGTTACTTTCCCACAAAATGGCCAAATGGCCATCCAAAATAAAAAGACACAAGTGATACACACAGTAAGTAACAAACAACAACATAAATAAACCGCCACAGAAGAACCGCCTTGGAACAGAAGACTACAAGATTTCAGTTCTATGTCCTTCAAGAATATTAATTTCCCTTTCGCAAAGTGAAGACCTTTATTGTGTATTGTGCTGCAGTGCTGTATGTAAGCCAGATGGCTACATGGTGGCAGTTCTTTGCCCTTCAATTATATTGATTTTCCTGTACAAAGTGTCGACCTTTATTTTAATGGTGCTGCAGTAATGTATGTTAGCTAAAAGGCTACTTGATTTTAGTTCATTATTTCAGTTCTATGCCCTCCAAGAATATTAATACCCCCTGCACAATGTGTCGATCTTTGATCTTTGTTGTATGGTACTGCAGTGTTGTATGTTAGCCAGAAGGCTACATAATTTCAGTTCTATGCCCTCCAAGAATATTAATATTCCTATACAAAGTGTCGACCTTTATTTTATTGTGCTGCAGTGCTGTATGTTTGCCAGAAGGCTACATGAGTTCTTGTCTATGACCTTCAAGAATAATAATAGCCCCCTGCACAAAGTATCGGTCTTTTTTTGTATTGTGCTGCCAGAAGGCTACATGATTTCAGTTCTTTGTCCTTGAAGAATATTAATTTTCCTGTTCAAACTGTCGACCTTTTATTGCATTGGGCTGTAGTGCTGTCTTTTAGCTGGAAGGCTACCTGAATACATGTCTACGCCATTCAAGAATATTAATTTCACCTTCACAAAGTGTCGACCTTTATATGATTGTGCTGTAGTGCTGTGTTTTAGCTGGAAGGCTACCTAAATATAGTTCTACGGCCTTCAAGAATATTAATGTCCCCTGCACAAAGTGTCGACCTTTATTTTATTGTGCTGCTGTTCTGTATGTTTGCCAGAAGGCTACATTATTTCAGTTCTTTGCCCTTCAAGAATATTAATTCCCCCCTGCGCAAAATGTCAACTTTTATTTTATTGTGCTGCAGTGCTGTATGTTTGCTAGAAGGCTATATGATTTAAGTTCGTTTCCCCTCCGAGAATATTAACCCCCCCCCCCTGCGGAAAATGTCTACCTCTATTATATTGTGCTGCAGTGCTGTATGTTAGCCATAAGGCTACATTATTTCAGTGCTATGCCCTTCAAGAATATTAATTTCACCTGTAGAAAGTGTCGACATGTATTTTATTGTACTGCAGTACTGTATGTTAGCTAGAAGGGTACATGATTTCAGTGCTTGCCCTTCAAGAATGTTAATTCCCCCGACACAAAGTGCTATATGTTTGCCAGACGGCTACATGAATACAGTTCTACGCCCTTCAAGAATATAAATTTCCCCTTCCCAAAGTGTCGACCTTTATTTTATTGTGCTGCAGGAATGTGACGATCTTTGATCTTTATTGTATGGTACTGCAGTGCTGTATGGAAGCCAGAAGGCTACATAATTTCAGTTCTATGCCCTCCAAGAATATTAATATTTCTGTACAAAGTCTCGACCTTTATTTTTCTGTGCTGCAGTGCTGTATGTTTGCCAGAAGGCTACATGATTTCTTGTCTATGCCCTTCAAGAATATTAATACCCCCTGCACAACGTATCGATCTTTATTGTATTGTGCTGCAGTACTGTATCTTAGCCAGATGGCTACATGATTTCAGTTCTTTGCCATCCAAGATTATTGATTTTCCTGTACAAAGTGTCGACCGTTACTTTATTGTGCTGCAGTTATGTATGTTAGCTAGAAGACTACTTGATTTAGTTCATTATTTCAGTTCTATGCCCTCCAAGAATATTAAACTCCCTGCACAATGTGTCGATCTTTGATCTTTATTGTATGGTACTGCAGTGCTGTATGTTAGCCAGAAGGCTACATAATTTCAGTTCTTTGCCCTCCAGGAATATTAATATTTCTGTACAAAGTCTCGACTTTTATTTTTCTGTGCTGCAGCGCTGAATGTTTGCCAGAAGGCTACATGATTTCTTGTCTATGCCCTTAAAGAATATTAATACACCCTGCACAAAGAATCGATCTTTATTGTTTTGTGCTGCAGTACTGTATGTTAGCCAGAAGGCTACATGATTTCAGTTTTTTGTCCGTCAAGAATATTCATTTTTCTGTACAAACTGTCGACCTTTATTGCATTGTGCTGTAGTGCTGTGTTTTATCTGGAAGGCTACCTGAATACAGTTCTACGCCATTCAAGAATATTAATTTCACCTTCAAAAAGTGTTGACCTTTATTTTATTGTGCTGTAGTGCTGTGTTTTAGCTGGAAGGCTACCTAAATACAGTTCTACGCCCTTCAAGAATATTAATGTCCCCTGCACAAAGTGTCGACCTTTATTTTATTTTGCTACTGTGCTGTATGTTTGCCAGAAGGCTACATTATTTCAGTTCTATGCCCTTCAAGAATATTGATACCTCCTGCACAAAGTTTCGACCTTTATTGTATTGTGCTGCAGTGCTGTATGTTAGCAAGAAGGCTTCATGATTTCAGTTCTTTGCACTCCAAGAATATTAATTTTCCTGTACAAAGTGTCCATCTTTATTTTATTGTGCTGCAGTAATGTACGTTAGCTAGAAGGCTACACGATTTCAGTTCTATGCCTTTTAAGAATATTAATTTCCCCTGCAAAAAGTGTCGATATGTTTTGTATTGTACTGCAGTACTGTATGTTAGCTAGACGGGTACATGATCTCAGTTATTTGCCCTATAAGAAAGTTAATTCCCCCTGCACAACGTGTTTACCTTTATTTAATTATGCTGCAGTTGTGTATGTTTGCCAGACGGCTGCATGAATACAGTTCTACGCCCTTCAAGTATATTAATTTCCCCTTCACAAAATCTCGACATTTATTTTATTGTGCTGCAGTACTGTATGTTAGCTAGAAGGCTACAAGATTGCAGCTATATGCCTTTTTAAAATATTAATGTCCCCTTCACAAAATGTCGACCTTTATTTTATTGTGCTGTGTGTTAGCTGGAAGGCTACATGAATACGGTTCTAGGCCCTTCAAGAATATAAATTTCCCCTGCGGAAAGTATCGACCTTTGTTTTATTGTGCTGCAGTTCTGTATGTTTGCCAGAAGGCTACATTATATCTGTTCTTCAAAAATATTAATACCCCTGCCCAAAGTGTCGATTTTTATTTTATTGTGCTGCAGTGCAGTATGTAAGCCAGAAGGCTATATTCTTTCAGTTCTGTGCCCTCTAAGCATATTAATTTTCCTGTACAAAGTGTCAAGCTATATTTTATTGTGCTGCAGTAATGTATGTTATGTAGGAGGCTACATTACTTCAGTTCTATGCCCTTCAAGAATATGAATAACCCAGCACAAGGTGTCGTCTTGTATTCCTGAACCAAGTGTCAAGCTATATTTTATTGTACTCCAGTACTGTATGTTAGCTAGAAGGGTACATGATTTCAGTTCTTTGTCGTTCAAGAATGTTTATTCCCCTGCACAAAGTGTTTTATTTTATTGCGCTGCGGTGCTGTATGATTGCAAGAGGGCTGCATGAATACAGTTCTACGCCTTCAAGAATATTAATTTCCCCTTAACAAAGTGTCGACCTTTATTATGTCCCCCCACCCGAAAGGGAGGGGGACATATTGGTTTTGGTGCGGATCCTGTCCGCGTCGGCGTTGGCGTTGGCGTTGCCTCTTGTCTGCACTCTATCTCCTGAATGGATGGATGGATTTTGATTAAACTTACACAGATACACCATTGGGAGGGGGAAAAGTACTGATTAGATTTTGGTGACCTTGGTCTAATTTTCAAGGTCACAGTGCTCAAACAATTGTCGAATTTTAGGCCAAAAAAGCTTGTCTGCACGCTATCTCCTGAACCTTAATACATAGTATAATTGGGATGGTCTCAAGAACTGATTAGATTTTGGTGACCTTGACCTAATTTTCAAGGTCACCACGGGACTAAGACTGTTAAAAATAAGCTCGTCTGCACTCTATCTCCTGAACCAATGGATGGATTTGGTTCAAACTTGGTACATAAAGTAAGTGGGATAGTCTCTAGAACTGATTAGATTTTGGTGACCTTGACTAATTTTCAAGGTCACAATGGGACTTATTGTTAAAAATAAGCTTGTCTGCACTCTATCTCCTGAACCAATGGATGGATTTGGTTCAGACTTGGTACATAAGATAAATGGGATGGTCTCAAGGACTGATTATATTTTGGTGACCTTGACCCAATTTTCAAGGTCACCACGGGTCTTAGGCTGTAAAAAATAAGCTTGCCTGTCATCTTTCTCCTGAACCAATGAATGGATTTGGTTTAAACTTGGTACATAAGATAAGTGGGGTAGTTTCTAGAACTGATTAGATTTTGGTGACCTTGACCTAATTTTCAAGGTCACCAAGGGACTTAGACTGTCAAAAATAAGCTTGTCTGCACTTTATCTCCTGAACCATTGGATGGATTTGGTACAGACTTGGTACATAAGATAAATGGGATGGTTTCAAGAACTAATTAGATTTTGGTGACCTTGATTTAATTTTCAAGGTCACCACAGGTCTTAGCAATGTTAAGATTGTATGCACTGTATCTCCTGAACCAGTAGATGGATTTGGTTCAAACTTGGTACATATTACAAGTGGGATTGTCTCTAAAATTGATTAGATTTTGATGACCTTGACCTAATTATCAAGGTCACCATGGGACTGGACTGTTGAAAATAAGCTTATCTGCACTGTTTCTCCTGAACCAATGGATGGATTTGGTTCAAACATGGTATATTATATAAGTGGGAACGGCTTAAGAACTGATTAGATTTTGGTGACCTTGACCCAATTTTCAAGGTCACCACAGGACTTAGATGTTAAAAAATAAGCTTTCAGCACTCAGTCTCCTGAATGACATGATGAATAGAATTTTTGCAAGAAGACCATATACAAAAGAAACCACTCAGTTTCCTGAATGAGTGGATATATAGAATTTTTGTAAGAAGACCATATGCAAAAGAAATGTCAAGATGCTCTGGACTTCAAACTGGTGGGGCTGACATATGTTTTCCTCTGAAAACACTGGTCTAGTTTTATTGTGCTGCAGTAATGTATGTTAGCTAGAAGGCTACACGATTTCAGTTCTATGCCCTTCAAGTATATTAATTTCACCTTAACAAAGTGTCGACCTTATTTTTTTGTGCTGTATTGCTGTGTTTTAGCTGGAAGGCTTCTTGAACACAGTTCTTGGCCCTTCAAGAATATTAATTTCCCCTGCACAAAGTGTCGACCTTTATATTATTGTGCTGCAGTGCTGTTTGTTTGCCAGAAGGCTACATTATTTCTTGTCTATGCCCTTCAAGAATATTGATACCCCCTGCACAAAGTATCGATCTTTCTTGTATTGTGTTGCAGTACTGTATGTTAGCCAAAAGGTTACATGATTTCAATTCTTTGCCCTTCAAGAATATTAATTTTCCTGTACAAACTGTCAATCTTTATTGCTTTCTGCTTTAGTGCTGTGTTTTAGCTGGTCTGCTACCTGAATACAGTTCTACGCCCTGCAAGAATATTAATTTCACCTTCACAAAGTGTCGACTTTTATTTTATTTGCTGTAGTGCTGTGTTTAGCTGGAAGGCTACCTGTATACAGTTCTGCGCGCTTCAAGAATATTAATGCCCCCTGCACAAAGTGTCGACCTTTATTTTATTGTGTTGCTTTGCTGTATGTTTGCAAGAAGGCTACATTATTTCAGTTATTTGCCCTTCAAGAATATAAATTTCCTCTGCACAAAGTGACGACATGTATTTTATTGTACTACAGTACTGTATGTTAGCTAGAAGGGTACATGATTTCAATACTTTGCCCTTCAAGAATGTTAATTCCCCCTGCACAACGTATTTACCTTTATTTTATTGCGCTGCAGTGCCGTATGTTTGCCAGAAGGCTGCATGAATACAGTTCTACGCCCTTCAAGAATATTAATTTCCCCTTGTCGACCTTTATTTTATTGCGCTGCAGTACTGTATGTTAGCTAGAAGGCTTCAAGATTTCAATTCTAGGCCATTCAAGAATATTAATTTCCCCTGCACAAAGTGCTGCAGTTATGTATGTTTGCCAGAAGGCTACATTATTTCAGTTCTATGCCCGTCAGGAATGTTAATATACCCCCTGCACAAAGTGTCGAGCTTTATTGTATTGTGCTGCAGTACTGTATTTTAGCCAGAAGGCTACATGATTTAAGTTCTTTCCCCTCCAAGAATATTAATTTTCCTGTACAAAGTGTCGACCTTTATTTCATTGTGATGCAGTTATGTTTGTTGACTAGAAGGCAACATGAGTTCAGTTCAATGGCCTTAATTTCCCCCTGCACAAGGTGTCGACCTTTATTGTGTTGTGCTGCTTTAAGCCAACATGATTTTCGTTCAATGCCCTTCTAGAATATCAATTTTCCTTTCAAAAAGTGTCGTGCTTTATCTTATTGTGCTGCAGTGCTGTATGCTAGCTAGAAAGTTACATGAATACAGTTCTATGCCCTTCAAGAATATTAATTACCCCTACACAAAGCGTTGACCTATATTTTTTGTGCTGCAATACTGTACGTTAGCCAGTAGGCTACATGATTTTAGTTCTGTGCCTTTCAAAAATATTAATTTCTCTTGCACAAAGTGTCGATATTTATTTGATTGTGCTGCAGTACTGTATGTTAGCTAGAAAGCTACTTGATTTCAGTTATATGTCATTTAAGAATATTAATTTCCCCTGCTCGAAGTCTTGACCTCAATTTTATTGTGCTGCAGTACTGTATGTTAGCTAGAAGGCTGCATTATTTCAGTTCTACGCCCTTCAAGAATATTGATTTCCCCTAAACAAAGTGTCGGCCTATATTTCATTGTGCTGCATTACTGTATGTTGACTAGTAAGCTATCCGATTTTAGATCTTTGCCCTTCAAGAATATTATTTTTTCCTGCACGAAGTCTCGACATTTATTTTATTGTCCTGCACTACTGTATATAAGCTATAAGGCTACACAATTTCAGTACTATGCCGACCCCTCCCAACGGGGCTGGGAGAAATATATTGGGCTGCACGATGCTTCCACGCAGAGCTGATACTGACTGCACATGAGTACAGGCAATCCGCTTAGAACGTCTAGGCTTGTCGAGGAAAATTGCTGCGAGTCGCCCCGCCCATGCTTATAAACCATATTGGTTTCATTGGGCCTCAGGGATTGAGATGTCATTTCAACTCAATGTCGGGTTAAAGTCCCACAAAACTGGAAGCAACGTCTAAAAATGACCTAAATAGATTTGACGGGGATGTTTAAACTCATATTAAATCAAAACCCCTTCAAGAATGTTAATTTCCCCTGTACAAAGAGTCGACCTTTATTTTATTTTGGTGCAGTACGGTATGTGAGCTAGAATGGCTACATGATTTCTGTCATATGCCCTTAAAGAATATTTGCCCCTGAAGAAAGTATCGATCTTTATTGTATTGTGCTGCAGTACTGTATGTTAGCCAGAAGGCTACATGATAACAGTTCTTTGCCCTTCAAGAATATTAATTTTCCAGTACAAACTGTCGAACTTTATTGCATTGTGCTGTAGTGCTGTGTTTTAGCTGGAAGGGTTCCTGAATACAGTTCTACGCGCTTCAAGAAAATTAATTTCCTTTTCACAAAGTGTCGACCTTTATTTTATTGTGCTGTAGTGCTGTGTTTTAGCTGGAAGGCTACCTGAATACAGTTCTGCACCCTTCAAGAATACTAGTGTCCCCTGCTCAAAGTGTCGACCTTTATTTTATTGTGCTGCTGTGCTGTATGTTTGCCAGAAGACTACATTATTTCAGTGCTTTGCCCTTCAAGAATATTGATACCGCCCGCACAAAGTGTCGACCTTTATTATATTGTACTGCAGTGCTGTATGTTAGCCAGAAGGCTACATGATTCCAGTTCTTTGCCCTCCAAGACTATTAATTCTCCTGTACAAAGTGTCGATCTTTACTTTATTGTGCTGCAGTAATGTACGTAAGCTAGAAGGCTACACGATTTCAGTTCTATACCCTTCAAGAATATTAATTTCCCCACCACAAAATGTCGACATGTATTTTATTGTACTGTATGTTAGTTAGAAGGGTACATGATTCCAGTTCTTTGCCCTTCAAGAATGTTAATTCCCCCTGCACAACGTGTTTACCTTTATTATATTGCGCTGCAGTGCTGTATGTTTGCCAGAAGGCTACATGAATACAGTTCTTCGCCCTTCAAGAATATTAATTTCCCCTACACAAAGTGTCGACCTCTATTTTATTGTGCTGCAATACTGTATGTTAGCTAGAAGGCTACAAGATCTCAGTTATATGCCTTTTAAGAATATTAATTTCTCCTTCACAAAGTGTCGACCTTTATTTTATTGGGCTGCAGTGTTGTGTGTTAGATGGAAGGCTACACGAATTCAGTTCTAGACCCTTCAATAATATTAATTTCCCCTGCACAAAGGGTCGTCCTTTATTTTATTGTGCTGCAGTTCTGTATGTTTGCCAGAAGGCTACATTATTTCTGTTCTATGCCCTTCAAAAATATTAATAACCCCTGCCCAAAGTGTCGACCTTTATTTTATTGTGCTGAAGTGCTGTATGAAAGCCAGAAGGCTACATGCTTCCAGTTCTGTGCCCTCTATGAATATTAGTTTTCCTCTACAAAGTGTCAACCTTTATTTTATTTTGCTGCAGTAATGTATGTTATCTAGAAGGCTACATTATTTCAGTTCTATGCCCTTCAAGAATATGAATTTCCCCTGCACAAGGTGTCGCCTTGTATTTTATTGTACATCAGTGCTGTATTTTAGCTAGAAGGGTACACAAAATTGGAAGCAACGTCTCAAAAATGACCTAAATAGATTTGACGGGGTCGTTTAACATCATATTAGTTCAAAACCCCTTCATGAATGTTAATTTCCCCTATACAAAGAGTCGACCTTTATTTTATTGTGGTGCATTACGGTATGTGAGCTAGAATGGCTACATGATTTCTGTTCTATTCCCTTAAAGAATATTTTCCCCTGCAGAAACTGTCGGCTTTTTAAGTTATTGTGCTGCGGTATTGTATGTTAGTCAGAAGGCCACCTGGTTTTAGTTCTATGCCCTCAAGAATATTATTTTCCCCTGCACAAAAAGGTCGCCTTTTTATTATTCGGCAGTCCTGTATGTTAGCTAGAAGGCTACATGATTTCAGTTCTATGTCCTTCAAGATTATTAATACCCCCTGCACAAATTGCCGACCTTTATTTTATTGTATTTATTGAGTTCTGTATGTTAGCTTGAAGACTGCCCCCAAGAATATTAATTTCCCCTGCACAAAAAAAACGCCTTTTTTATTATGCGGCAGTACTGTATGTAAGCTAGAAGGCTTAATGATTTCAGTTCTACGCCCTTCAATAATAATAATATGCCCTGCACGAAGTGTCAACCTTTATTTTATTGTGCTGCAATACTATACGTTAGCTAGAAGGCTACATGATTTCAGTTCTGTGCCCTTCAAGAATATTAATTTCCCCTGCACAAAGTGCGGACATTTATTTTATTGCACTGTAGGACTGTATTGTTACATAGAAAGCTAAATGATTTCTGTTCTATGCCTTCCAAGAATATTAATTTCCCCTGCACAAAGTGTTGACCTTCAATGTATTGCGCTGCAGTACTGTATGTTAGCTGGAAGTCTACATTTTTCAGTTCTATGCCCTTCAAGAATATTTATTTCTCCTGCAAAAATTATCGACCTTTATTTTATTGTGCTGCAGTATTGTATGTTAGCTAGAAGGCTACACGGTTTCAGTTCTATGCCCTTCAAGAATATTCATAAATCCTGCACAAAGTGTCGACATTTATTTTATTGTGCTGCAGTGCTGTGATAGAACTGAAATCATGTAGCCTTCTAGCTATGCACTTCAAGGATATTAATATCCCCTGCACAAAATGTCGAACCCTATTTTATTGTGCTGCAGTGCTGTATTTTAGCTAGAAGGCTACATGAAAATAGTCCTACTCCCTTCAAGACTATAAATTTTTTCCTACACAAAGTTCGACCTTTATTTTATTGTGCTGCAGTATTGCTAGTAGGCTAGATGATTTAAGTTCTGTGCCCTTCAAGAATATTAGTTTTCCCTGCACAAATTGTCGACATTTATTTTTGTGCTGCAGTACTGTATGTTGGCTAGAAGGCATATGATTTCAGTAATATGTCATACAAGAATATTAATTACCTCTGCTAGAAGTCTTAACCATTATTTTAACAAGCTGCAGTACTGTATGTTAGCTAGAAGGCAACATGCTTTCATGACTATTCCCTTCAAGAATATTGATCTCCCCTGCACACAATGTTTACCTTTATTTTATTGTGCTGCAGTACTGTATGTTAGCCAGAATACTTCATGATTCCAGTTCTTTTCCCTTCAAGAATATTAATTCCCCCCTACACAAAGTGTCAAACTTTATTTTATTGTGCTGCAGTGCTGTATTTTAGCTAGAAGGCTACTTGAAAATAGTCCTACTCCTTTCAAGACTATAAATTTCCCCTACACAAAGTTCGACCTTTATTTTATTGTGCTGCAGTACTGAATGTTGGCTAGTAGGCTATATGATTTTAGATAAATGCCCTTCAAGAAAATTATTTTCCCCTGCACGAAGTCACGACATTTATTTTATTGTGCTGCAGTGCTGTATGTTAGCCAGAAGGCTACATTTTTTTAGCTCAACAGAGCCGAAGGCTCCGGGGGAGTTTATAGGATAGGCAGTTGTCCGTCGTCTGCGTCTGCGTCTGGTGACGTCAACACTTTTAAACGACATCTCCTCTGAAGCCGCTATGCCTATTGGGCCCAAATTTCATCTGTAGCATCCTTGAGTTTGGGGATTGAAAGTTTGTGTTTTTTATGAAATTCGGCTTATTAGTTTGGTTGCTATGGCAACATAAAGTTTCCATAGACTTATAATGGGGAAAATTGAAAAATGGCATTTACTGCCAACCCGCTGCAGATATTTTGACAAAACTTTCATAGAAATATTCCATAGGCAATCTACTATCTGCCATATGATTTTAGGCCTACTGCTCATTTGTATTGGTTGCCATGGAAACCAAATTGAAAAATAAAATAGAAAAAAAAAAAAATAAAAAATCATCTCCTCAGAAACCGCATGCTCTATGAGGCTGAGAGTTTATGAAAATATTCATCATATTTGCCCTTACAGGTTTTGTGTTTTTTATGAAATTCGGCTCTTTAGTGTGGTTGCTATGGCAACTTAGATTTTCAATAGACTTATAATGGGGAAAATTGAAAAATGGGATTAACTGCCAAACCTTTGCAGATATTTTGACACAACTTTCATAGAAATGTTCCTTAAGCAATCTGCCATCTGCCATATGGTTTTAGTCCTATTGCTCATTTTTACTGGTTGCTATGGAAACCAACATGAAAAAAATAGAAAAAAAAATCATCTCCTCATAAACCATATACTCTTTGAGGCTGAGAGTTTATGGAAATATTCAAAATATTTGCCTTTACAGGTTTTATGTTTATGAAATTGGGCTCATAAGTTTGGTTGCTATGGCAACTTAGATTTTCCATTCACTTATAATGGGGGAAATTGAAAAATGGCATTCCCTGCCAAGCCTTTGCAGATGTTTTGAAAAAAACTTGCACGGAAATGTTCATTAATCAACTTACTAACTGTCATGTGATTGTAGGCCTACTTCTCACTTATATTGTTGCCATGGAAACCAAAATACCCGCAAAAATAGAAAAAAAATCTTAAAAATCACCTCAGAAACCATATGCTGTGTAAGGCTGAGACTTTATGGAGATATACACCACATTTGCCTTACAGGTCTTGTTTTTTATGAAATTTGGTTCTTTATTATCCCCTCGCACAACATAGTTGTGAGGGGGAATATAGCATTTGTCCGGTACGTACGTACGTACGTACGTATGTACGTACTTTTGTCATCCCTCTAGCGCCTACATTTCTTGACCGATTTTCATATTACTTCACACGAAAGTTCCTTATGACAATATCTCGAGCGAGTTCGACTTTCAAGGTCATGACCTCAAGGTCAAAGTCACTGTGGCTGTTTTTAGAAAAACTTTGTCATCGATTTAGCGCCTACATTTCCTCACCAATTGCAATATAACTTCACGGAAATTATCCTTATAAAAATATCTTGGGCGAGTTCGACTTTCAATGTCCTGACCTCAAGGTCAAGGTCACTGTAGCTATTTTTAGAAAAACTTTGTCATCGCTCTAGTGCCTACATTTCTTCACCAATTTCAATATAACTTCACACAAATGTTCCTTATAAAAATATCTCGAGCGAGTTTGAGTTTCAAGGTCATGGCCTCAAGGTCAAGGTCACAGTGGCTATTTTTAGAAAACTTTTGTCATTGCTGTCGCGCCTACATTTCTTCACTGATTTCAATATAACTTCACACAAATGTTCCTTATGACAATACCTCGAGCGAGTTCGACTTTAAAGGTCATGACCTCAAGGTCAAGGTCACTGTGGCTATTTTTAGAAAAAAACGTTGTCATCATTCTAGCGCCTACATTTCTTCACCAATTTCAATATAACTTCACACAAATGTTCCTTATAAAAATATCTCGAGCGTGTACGACTTTCAAGGTCATGGCCTCAAGGTCAAGGTCACTGGCTATTTTTAGAGAAACTTTGTCATCGCTCTAGCGCTTTCATTTTTTCACCAATTTCAATATATTTTCACCCAAATGTTCCTTATGACAATATCTCTAGCGAGTTCCACTTTCAAGGTCAAGGTCACTGTGGCTATTTTTAGAAAAACTTTGTAATCCCTCTAGCGCTTACATTTCATCACTGATTTCAATATAACTTCACGCAAATGTTCCTTATGACAATATCTCGAGCCATTTCGACTTTCGAGGTCAAGGTCACTATGGCTTTTTTTTATAAAAACTTTGTCATCGCTCTAGCGACTACATTTCTTCACTGATTTAATTATAACTTCACACAAATGTTCTTTATGACAATACCTCGAGCGTGTTCGACTTTCAAGATCAAGGTCACTGTGGCTATTTTTAGAAAAACTATGTCATTGCTCTAGCGCTTACATTTTTTCACCAATTTCAATATTACTTCCCACAAAAAGTCCTTATAACAATATCTCTTGCGAGTTCCACTTTCAAGGCCAAGGTCACTGTGGCTATTTTTAGAAAAACTTTGTCGTGGCTCAAGCGCTTACATTTCTTCACCGATTTCAATATAACTTCACACACATGTTCCTTATGCCAATATTTCGAGCGATTTCGACTTTCAAGGTCAAGGTCAGTGTGGCTATTTTTATAAAAACTTTGTCATCGCTCTAGCGACTACATTTCTTCACTGAATTCAATATAACTTCACACAAATGTTCTTTTTGACAATACCTCGAACGAGTTCGACTTTCAAGGTCAAGGTCACTGTGGCTATTTTTAGAAAAACTTTGTCATTGCTCTAGCGCTTACATTTTTTCACCAATTTCAATATAACTTCACATAAATGTTCCATATGACAATATCTCGAGCTATTTTGACTTTCAAGGTCAAGGTCACTGTGGCTATTTTTATATAGTGTTATGTCATGATGCAAATCATGGCATGGTTTTGCACAGTTTTCTTTTTTTATTTTCAGTTAAAAGAGCTGGAAGAAAGCAGAGGTGAAAATTGGAATAGGAGTGCAAGGTCTAGGAATGCAGTTAAGTATGACAACAGACGTGACAGGACTGAGGAGCTGGCCTCGCTAAAAACAGAAAACCATGACATTTGGCAAGTTTAACTTGTCCTCTCAAAATCTGCCAGGAATTCGCCGAATAATCTACAAAATAATTTGCTATTATGTTGCACAGTAACTGGAAGTGAAGATAGTAGGAATGTAATAGTTAAGTTTGCCTGAATTTATTCCTGAAGCTTGTTATGAGGGCAATGTAAGTTTTACCACATTTTCTGCAGTGACTAAAACTGAATCAGCTGTTGCTGAAAGTCATCAGGTCATTAGAACAGAGAAAAATACTAATACTGCTTTGTCTAAATTTGCAGAAGGTTATCAAAGTATAAAATTGTTGAGCTGTGATAGATGAGAATGTGTTTTGCAAAGAGTTATCCTTTGGAAGCAAGGAATACATGGCAACACTGAAAAGGTTGGAGTGTACAAGTCTTTCTTTGCCAGACTAGCTAGTTTTGCCCAATAAGGTCTAATCAGTGACCCTTAAACACATTGGAATCAATGATACCAAAGAACAAGACTATGATAAAGGGCAGTATGAGTGCAGTTTCACTTTTGGGAAAAAATGATAAGTGGCTTTCTGTTAGATTTAGAGATAAAGTGTTAAGCATACAGACTGGCCATAATTTTGTATTCACTGAAACACTGACAGCTTGGTTCCAACAGTTGATATCCTGTTTACCATAGCTGTTTCAGAATTGTTTTTGTGGCCCTTAGAACAGTTTCCTTTAACTTAATACATTGGTATATTTTATCCCTCACTATTCTTTGCTCAACCATTTCAAGAATGGTGAGAATTCAAATGATGTAGGAAAGGAAAACACTGTTATACATCTGCCTGCATCCTTGTCTGAGATAGTTTTAGCAATTTTCAAGTTTTCTAAATTGAGCTATTGGGCTGTGACATCCATGCCCTATGAACACATTTCATTTCAACTCCTTTTTGTATCTGAAAAATGTATGTTGTTTGTAATCAGAAGAATCATCTTCATGTGGCTGTTCTTATGAGTACACACAACATATATTTTTGATTCACCCATTTTGAAAGCCTCTGTCCATCAGTTAATGTTTATTGTTGCTTGACAACCTCAGTTGTTTTGATCCAATTAAAGTGAAACCAGATAGGTACTGAGACTATGATGTGGTGCAAAGCATATCCGTCTGTGGTTAACGTGAACTGCGTTTTACAGAGCTATTGGCCTTTAAGGTTAAAATACATGGATTATTTTCTGGATAACTTCTACAGTTTTCCTCTGATTGAGCTGAAACTTGGAGACCGTAAGATTATAATGTGGAACAAGACTTATTGTTTTAAGTCTGGCCTGATGCTATGATTTACCCCACAAACTTTTATTGTACCAAAGGTGTTTGTGCTTTGAAGTTCATCTGTACCTCGTCAGATTTGTTGAAAACTTCAGTCCCCTCTGATTGCTGTTACAGGGCACTGTTTGAAAAGTCTGATCAGTACATTGTTTATATACATTGTATGGTCAGGCCTGTTGGTCCTGGTGTTAAAAAGTATTGCACTATGTTCCTTTTTTATTTTCAGGTAAAAGATGTCCAGAAAAAAGAAATGGAAAAAAGGCGAGGTGAAGAAGGGGAATAAGTGTTCAAGATCTAAAAATGAAGGTAAGTATGACGACAGACGTGACAGGACTGAGGAGCTGGCCTCGTTAAAAACAGAAAAATATGACATTGGACAAGTTCACGAACTTGTCTTGCAAAAATCTGCCAGGAATTTGCCAAAAAATCTGCCAAATATTTTGCTTAATCAATCTTGCACAGGAACAAGAAGTGAAGAAATACATGCTATTTTTGGTTCAAGATCACCTGAATTTGTTGCTGAAGCCTGTAATGAAAGTACAGCAAATTTTACCACATTTTCTACAATGACTCATAATGATTCATTTGTTACTGAAAGTCATCTCAGATTAAGAGAAGAGAAAAATACTGATACTGCTTTGTCTACATTTGAAGAAGGATATCATGATATAAAAAATGTTGTTTCAAATGAGAACACTGAGGTTAGCAGATCTGCATATCAGTCTTGGAATTCATGTGAAATGGTATTTGGTACTTTTCACCAAAATGATGAAAGGTTTTCAGGTGAATCTAGAGGATTTCAATGTACAGCTAATACTCAAAGACAGGAGTATAGACAGAAACAAGGTGTTTTAGCACAGGAACTTGCCCACAAAAAGGAGTATAGACAGAAACCAGGCGTTTTTGCAAAGGAACATGCTCAGAGACAGGAGTTTAGACAGAAACCAGGTGTTTTAGCAAAGGAACTTGCCCAGAAACAAGAGTATAGACAGAAACCAGGTGTTTTAGCAAAGGAACATGCTCAGAGACAGGAATCTAGACAGAGACCAGGTGTTTTAGCAAAGGAACTTAACCAGAAACAGGAGTATAGACAGAAACCAGGAGTTTTAGCAAAGGAACTTGTCCAGAAACGGGAGTATAGACAGAAACCAGGGGTTTCAGCAAAAGAACATGCTAAGAGAAAGGAGTCTAGACAGAGACCAGGTGTTTTAGCAAAAGAATGTGCACGGAAACGGGAGTCTAGACGCAATCTTTTCTTTAAAGAATGTGAAAGGAAAAAAAAAGCAGCAGTCAAGGCATGAAAAAAGAAAATTGCAAACAGATGAAAGTGAAAAGTCAAGTAAAAGATGCAAAATTCTTGACGAAAATCTGCCAAGTATAAATTCACAAGGTGTTGTGGTTGGGAAAAAGTATGAAAGTATAGATCAATGCATTAATCGATTTCATAGAAACATAGCAACAGACCCCATATTTGTGTGTACTTGCTGCCAACAAACTTGGTTTCAGAAAAGTGTTTCAGCTCTAAAGAAAACTTCTTTGTCAGCTTCACACATAAACATTTACTGCACTAAATTGATATCAGTCAATAATGAAGAATGGATATGTCATACATGCATTTCAGCATTAAAAGATGGTAAAGTTCCAAAACTTTCTGTAGCAAATGGAATGAAATGGCCAGACAAACCGCCCGAGTTAGACTTGCATCAGCTTGAAGAAAGATTGATAGCATTACGCATTCCTTTTATGCAGATAAGAGAACTTCCACGAGGTGGTCGGTATTCAATTAAAGGAAATGTTATCAATGTACCAGTTGATATCCAGCCTACTGTAAATTCACTTCCAAGGCCTATTGATGAAAATTTTACTGTTGCTGTTCAGCTAAAGAAGAAATTAACATACAAAAAGGTATATTTCAAGGAAAATGTAAGGCCTCTAAGAGTTTTATCAGCATTACATTGGCTTATGAATAAGAGTGAACTTTATAAAAAGTCAGACATAGTTATTGATGACAAATGGTTTCAAGAAGTCACTGAGAGTGCAGAGGATACTGTTAAAGAATTTTTGAAAGGTTGCAATGAAGAGACAAAGTAAAATGAAAGAAACAATATTACTACCCAAGAACAAGATCTTGTTTCTTCATTAAATACAGAAAGTATAGTTGAAGAATATGATTCTGATTGTTTCAGTGAGATAGATAGTGGTGAAAACGTTGGAAATGTAGATACCTTGGTGGATGATGCTAATATTGAAAGCAAATATGACCAGATCTTTACATTTGCACCAGGAGAAGGGCAGCATCCTCTAAGCTTGTATCAGGATAAAGATGCTGAATATTTATGCTTTCCAACAATTTTCTGTGGTCAAAGACGGCTTGCTAATGATGAAAGACAAACACCAGTTCATTACAGTGATATTGTCAAATGTGAGTTAAGAAGTTTTGATAGAAGGGCAGCACAGCCAGTCCCTAATATCTTCTTCAAACATAAAAAAAAACTACAAATGAAATAAATAAGTGACAAAGTCAATTTAGCTCTTAGAAGATGTAAAAACAAGGGGAAGAAAATCACTGCAGATGAAGCTAAAGATCCAGCATTCATGGATAAGATTGTGAAGCTAGATGAAGGTTATTACATCTTTCGTCAGCTTAGAAATTCTCCAGCCTATTAAGAAGCCAGAAAGAAAGATATCTTTGCAATGATTAGACAGCTTTCTTTACCAACATGGTTCATGTCATTATCAGCTGCTGACACAAGGTGGAGTGATCTCTTGAAGATGTTAGCTAAACTGAATGATGCTGTTGATTATTCTGATAAGGACATTGAGGCTCTAACTTGGCAAGAGAAAACAAAACTTGTTCAGAGAGACCCAGTTACATGTTCTAGGTATTTTGACAACAGGGTACAAGAATTTATAAACACAGTTTTAAAAAGTGAATATCAGCCAGTTGGAAAAATTACTGATTTTTTTTTTTTATAGAGTTGAATTCCAACAGCGAAGTTCTCCTCATATCCATATGCTTGTTTGGGTTGAGAATTCTCCAAAGTTTGAAAAGAATTCAGATGAGGAAATAGTTATGTTTGTAGATCAATATCTGACTTGCAGCATTGAAAATGATGACATATCTGATCTTGTAGATCTTCAGATGCTTAAACATTCAAAGTCTTGTTGAAAGAAAGGAAATGCAATATGCAGGTTCGGATTTCCATTGCCTCCTCTTCCAAGAACAATGCTGTTGCATCCATTGCAAGCAGAAGTAGATGAATACAAAAGAAAATACACAGAGCTTCAGAAAACAATGAATGAGTATAAGGATAACTCTGAAATCACATTTGACGAGTTTTTGGAAAACATTGTCAAAATGAACTTTGACGATTATATAAACTGCATCAAAAGTTCTTTAAACACTGCAAAAGTATTCTTGAAACGAAAGCCAAAGGAAATGAGAGTTAATTTGTTTATCATTCAAATACTAAATGCTTGGAAGGCAAATCTTGACAGTCAGATCATTCTTGAACCTTACGGTTGTGCAACATACGTGGTTGGCTATATCAGTAAATCTCAGAGAGGTATGAGTGCACAGCTTGATGCTGCAGCTAAAGAAGCTAGAAAAGGTAATTCTGATTTGAAAAAGCAAGTCAGACATATTGGAAATGTCTTTTCCAACTGCGTTGAAGTGAGTGCACAAGAAGCTGTGTACCTGACTTTGCAGATTCCTTTAACAAAAGCAACAAGGGATGTGGTTTTCATCAATACATCTACTGCAGATGAAAGAGTGTTCCTTCTTAAACCTAAATATATTCTAGATGAATTACCTCCTGAATCAACTGACATAGAATCAGATATGATTCAAAGATATTCTAAAAGACCTAGGCAGCTTCAGCAGTTCTGTTTAGCTGATTACGTTTCTAAAGTTGATATCATATATCCTAAAGGAAATACTTTGCCAGAGAAAATTAAAGACAAAAATGAAGATGATGTTTCAGCAAGTGACTCTAGTGATGACTGTGAAGATGATGAGGCTGATAAATCTGAAAGTTGTGCTTCAAATGTGTTATGTATGACCAAAAATGGTACCAGATATAAACTCAGAGCAACACCCAAGATAATACGCTATGTAAAATACAATAAACAGAAAGACCCAGAGAATTATTACAGAGAAAGGCTTATGCTCTTTATGCCTTGGAGGGATGAAACAAAAGATTTGATTGGTTCATTTGACACATATAAAGCACGTTACTAGACATTGAAAGGCACTATTGAACCTAAACAAAATGAGTATGAACATCATGTAGAAGAGCTTAACATTCAAGGCAAATGGCAGAAGCAGACGAAGATGCGTATGATAGAATACCTCCAAATGCACAACAAGAAAATAGGGAAGCTGAAGAAGGTGAAAAAGAAGCAGAACCCTTCATATACTTCAATCCAGACAGGGTAGTAGAACATAGACAATATGATATCGGTATAGAGATACAGGCCACTTGTTCAGTACCATCTGTTGAAACAAACAGTGTTATATTGCCAGAAGATCAGTATTTACTCTTACTCAGAAGTTTGAATTTGAAGCAACGAGAGTTCTTTAATCATGTGATCTTTTGGCTGAAGTGCAAAGAAGAACCACTATATGCTTTTTTGTCAGGTGTTGGCAAATCAGTTCTAATTAATGCTCTTTATCAAAGTTTGTACAGAGTTTTGAATCTTAGAGAGGGAGAAAATCCTGATGACATCAGAATCCTTCTTTGTGCTTATACAGGAAAAGCAGCTTATAATATCAATGGTGTGACAATTGCTTCAGCTTTCTTGAAAAAATTTAAACAACCCAATGAACTTTTGTCAGCTGATGAATTAAACGCTTTCAGAGTTAAATACAGGCATTTGAAATTGATCATTATAGATGAAATATCTATGGTAGGAACAAGCACACTAAGCTTCTTAGACACACGCTTGCAACAGTTGACAGGAACAAAAACAACATTTGGTGGTATAAGCATTATTGCTGTTGGGGATTTGTATCAACTGATGCCTGTTTGTGACAAATGGATATTCAGTGATCCATTAAATGGTGCTTCAGCACTAGCTCCTAATTTATGGTGGGATCATTTCAGATTGTATGAACTTGTTGATATTATGAGACAGAAAGATGATATTCACTTTGCACAGTTGCTGAATCGTCTGAGGCAAAATGAGTTGACAGATGATGACAGAAGTGAGCTAAAGAGGCATACTGTTGATCCTGAAATAGATGCCTATTCAGAACAAGCTCCTCATTTATTTACAGAAAATAAGTTTGTGACCAGACACAATGATAGTGTTTTGAACAGATTATCTTAGGAAAAAGTCATTATTCCTTGTCATGACACAGTTGTTCTTGCTAACATCTCATCACAAAAAAGCAAAGCACTCATTGAGTCACTTCCAGAAGATTCTAACAAAACAGCAAATTTAGAAAAACTTTTGAAAATAGCAGTTGGAATGGTTTATGATATAACAGTAAATATCAATGTAGAGGATGGTTTGACAAATGGATCCACATGTGTTGTAAAATTCATTGAACGTAAAATGGAAGGAACTGAACGTCCAAGTATAATTTAGGTTTTATTTGATGATCCTAAGATTGGCAGTTCGACAGTTCAAAAATTGATCATGCCTGGACACCAATATTTGATATAGAACGATCATTCATATACAATTTTAAAACTTACCAGAGAATTCAGTTTCCTTTGAAACCTTCAGCAGGAAAAACAGTTCATAAAGCTCAAGGGTCTACAGTTGATGAAATTGTTGTGGATTTTTCGCAGTCGAGAGTTGGGAAACAACCACATATTCACTATGTTTTCTTTAAGCAGAGTTAGAAAACTGGAAAATTTATTCATTTTGAATCTGAATGAAGATGCTTTGGCTGTTGATGAAAAGGTGAAAGTAGAGATGCAGAGGCTGCAAACAGAAGGACTTCTTGAATTATGTTATACTCCCCTCTATAAGGTTGATCCTTGTAAAATTAAGATTCTTTTTAACAATGCAAGGTCCTTGCACAAGCATTTTCATGAAATTGAACATGAGCCAAATGTGTTATCAGCTGATGTTATTGGCTTTGCAGAAACTAGGCTTTGCTCAAGAGATGAGAATATTCAGTTTAATCTCAATAGGTTCAGGCTGTTGAGGCTAGATGAAACACAACAATATACTGTCAACAGACCTTATCATGGACTTGCTTTATACGTAAGAGAATGTCTAGAAATTCAGAGGATAGACAAATTCCATTCTAGTGCATGTGAATTCATACTGGCTACATTAAAGAATGGTTGCAAGTGTTCTTTCCAAGTTGTGGTTTTTCTACAAGTTTCCTAAAACCTCGCAGACTGATCTGAAAAATGCTATGTTATGCCATTTGATACCATTGATAGATTCCAATGTCAAATTAGTTATTCTTGGAGATTTCAACTTAGATGCAAATAAGACCATTTCGACTTTTGTAGATTTTATGCAAACACAGCTTGGATGTCAACAGCTCATCACCAAACCTACTACTGATGCTGGTTCATTGCTAGATTTGTTCTTTGCCAATTGCCCATGTTCTAGTGATGTTATTGAAGCTTACTGGACTGATCACAAGCTGGTTTATTGTGCTTTTCAGACAGATTTGAAGAGAACAGACCAGCTCTGGGGTTTTCTATAAATATGCCAGGAGTTAACAAGAAAAATGCCAGGAGTTCACCAGAAACATGCCAGGAGTTTACAAGAAATATGCCAGGAGGTTACAAGAAATGTGCCAGGAGGTTACAAGAAATGTGCCCGTTCCCGCCCATTGGGGCTTGAAGAAATAGATTGGGCTGCTTGATGCTTCCACGCAGAGCTGAAACCAACTGCACATGAGTACTGGTAAACAGCTTAGAGGCTCTAAGCCGGCCCAGAAAAAGTGGTGCGTGTCGGACTGTCCATGCACATAAAACCTGTTGGTTTCATTGGGCGGCAGGGCTTGAGATGTCATTTCATCTCAGTGCCGGGTAAAAGTCTCACAAAATTGGAAGCAATGTCTCCAAAATGACCTATACAGTGTTGACGGGGATGTTAAACCTCAAATCAAACAAAACAAACAAACAAGTAATGTGCCAGGAGTTTACTAGAAATGTGCCAAGAGTTTACCAATAAATATGCCAGGAGTTTACAAGAAATGTGCCAGGAGTATACAAGAAATATGCTGGGGTGTACAAGAAATGTGCCAGGAGTTTACAAGATATATGCCAGGAGTTTACAAGAAACGTGTGGGGAGTTAAGAGATATTCCAGGAGTTTACAAGAAATATGCCGGGAGTTTATTAGAAATATGACAGGAAGTTTGCCAGAAATGTGCAAGGAGTTTTATCCAAAAGCAAAAGTAGTCGATGGCCCTATCTACCAAAGAGCAAGACAGAAATGTTTCAGACTGGGAGATATTTAAATGGATGGAAAACAGGAAAAACGATCAAAGAAAAGACAAACAATATCACATAGGAAAAATATGCAACATGTCATGGAAAAGAATGCAGAATACATTGTATATATGTCCACAACTTAAACATAGTTCACTTCACAAAGTGTGTCAGCACTGCAAAATACTTAGTTGTTGCCAAACAAATGATAATACCGCTACCGGTAAATTATAGATATATATATTTAAACGGCAAGAGCCACTCCACCATGGATTTGATACCCTTGCTTGTGTGCACAAAATTGCACTTTTGCTTAAAAATAATATAATATATATGATGGCAAGGTGTGAGTTAGAAAGGCTATCCTGCCTGGCAACATGTCAGGATAATTTGATGCTGGAGAGGCTGCATGAGGCGAAGAGGTCATGTTCTTATGCTGTCTGGGCCCCTACAGTTTGGCTTGCAACAGGTAAGTGTCTTTTGCTCATCCGTGCATGAAGTGCATTTGTGCGTGCTCAAGGTGAGTTATTGTGATCACCCTGTGTCTGTCTAACTTTGGTCATTTACCTTCTAAAGGCTACAGTTTTAATTCAGTCTTCATGAAACTTACAAGCAGCGGCACCGTTGCAAATGTATACTCTGAAGCTACCAGGCCGATTGGGTCCGAATTTCATTTGTAGTATCCTTGGGCTGGGGGGCTGCCATGGTTTATTAAAATACATGACTGCCAGTGGGCTGTGCCCATCTGAGCTCTGGTGAGCATAGTGGCCCATGGGCCTCTTGTTAGTTCTATGACCTTCAAGAATATTAATTTTCAACGCCTTTAATTAATTTTATTGTGCTTAGTACTGTATGTTAGCTAACCGGCTACAAGATTTCAAATCTAGGCCCCTCAAGAGTATTAAGTTTTACTGCACAATGTGTCGACCTTAATTTTCAATTTGCTGCAGTACTGTATGTTGGCTAGAAGGCTACATGATTTCAGTTCTATGCCTTCAAGAATATAAATTTCCACTGCACAAAGTGTCGACATGTATTGTATTGTACTGCGGTACTGTATGTTAGCTAGAAGGGTACATGATTTCAGTTCTCTGTCCTTCAAGAATGTACATTCCCCCTGCACAAAGTGTTGACCATTCTTTGTTGCGCTGCAGTGCTGTATGTTTGCCAGAAGGATGCATTAATACAGTTCTACGCCCTTCAAGAATATTTATTTCTCCTTCACAAAAAGTCGACCTTTATTTCATTGTGCTGCAGTACTGTATGTTAGCTAGAAGGCTACAAGATTTCAGTTCTATGCCCTACAAAAATATTAATTTCCCCTTCACAAAGTGTCGACTTTTATTGTATTGTTCTTCAGTGCTGTGTGATAGCTGGAAGAAGAGTATTAATACCCCCTGCTAAAAGTGTCGACCTTTATTTTATTGTGCGTCAGTGCTGTATGTTAGCCAGAAGGCTTCATGATTTCAGTTCTATCCCCTCCAAGAATATTAATTTTCCTGTACAAAGTTTCGACCTTTATTTAATTGTCCTGCAGTAATGTATGTTAGCTAGAGGGCTACATGATTTCAGTTCTATGCCCTTTAAGAATATTAATTTCCCCTGCACACAGTGTCGACATGTATATTATTGTACTGCAGTACTGTATAATAGCTTGAAGGGTACATGATTTCAGTTCTGTGCCCTTCAAGAATGTCGATTCCCGCTGTATATAGTGTTTACCTTTATTTTATTGCGTTGCAGTGCTGTATTTTTTTAATTTCCACTGCACAAAGTGTCGACAGGTATTTTTTTGTGCTGCAGTACTGTATGGTAGCTAGAAGGGTACATGATTTCTGTTTTTTGCCCTACAAGATTGTCAATTTCCCCTGCACAAAGTGTCGAGTTTTTTTTATTGGCTATGTTTTAGTTGGAAGGCTACATGAATACAGTTCTACGCCCTTCAAGAGTATAAATTTCCCCTGCACAAAATGTCGACCTTCAATTTATTGTGCTGCAGTACTGTATGTTCGCTAGAAGGCTACACGATTTCAGTTCTATGCCCTCCAAGAATATTAGTTTTCCTGTACAAAGTGTCGACATTTATTTTATTGTGCTGCAGTAATGTATGTCAGCTAGAAGGCTACATGATTTCAGTTCTATGCCCTTTAAGAATATTAATTTCCCCTGCACACAGTGTCGACATGTATATTATTGTACTGCAGTAATGTATGTTAGCTTGAAGGGTACATGATTTCAGTTCTGTACCCTTCAAGAATGTCAATTCCCCCTGTATAAAGTGTTTACCTTATTTCATTGCGCTGCAGTGGTGTATGATTGCCAGAAGGCAGCATGAATACAGTTCTACGCTCTTCAAGAATATTATTATCCCCTTCCCAAAGTGTCGACTTTTATTTAATTGTGCTGTAGTGCTGTGTTTTAGCTGGAAGGTCACATCAATACAGTTCTACGCCCTGTACATACTGTCGACCTTTATTTTATTGTGCAGCAGTACTGAATGTTAGCTAGAAAGCTACATGATTTCAGTTCTATGCCCTTCAAGAATATTAATTTGCCCTTCCCAAAATGTCGACCTTTATTTCATTGTGCTGCAGGACTGTTTGTTAGCCAGATGGCTGCATGATTTCAGTCCTTTGCCCTCCAAGATTATTAATTTTCCAGTACAAAGTGTCGACCTTTATTTTATTGTGCTGCAGTAATGTATGTTAGCTAGACGGCTACATGATTTCAGTTCATTATTTCAGTTCTATGCGAAAATTGTCGACCTTCATTATATTGTGCTGCAGAGCTGTATGTTAGCCAGAATGCTACATTATTTCAGTTCTATGCCCTTCAAGAATATTAATTTCACCTGCACAAAGTGTCGACATGTATTTTATTGTACTCAGTACTGTATAGTAGCTAGAAGGGTACATTATTTCAGATCCTTGCCCATCAGGAATGATAATTCCCCCTGCACAAAGTGTTCACCTTTATTTTATTGCACTGCAGTGCTGTATGCTTGCCAGAAGGCTGCATGAATACAGTTCTACGCCCTTCAAGACTATTAATTTCCCCTTCCCAAAGTGTCGACCTTTATTTCACTGTGCTGCAGGACTGTATGTTCGCTAGAAGGTTACAAGATTTCAGTTCTATGCCTTTTAAGAATATTAATTTCCCCTTCACAAAGTGTCAACCTTTATTGTGTGTTGGGCTGCAGTGTATTGCCCTCCAAGAATATTAATTTTCCTGTACAAAGAGTCGCCCTTTATTTTAAAGTGCTGCCGTAATGTATGTTAGCTAGAAGGCTACATTATTTCAGTTCATTATTTCAGTTCTGTGCACTTCAAGAATATAATTACCCCCTGCACAAAGTGTCGACCTTTATTGTATGGTGCTGCATTGCTGTATGTTAGCCAGAAGGCTACATGATTTCAGTTCTTTGCCCTCCAAGAATATTAATTTTCCAGTACAATGTGTCGGCCTTTATTTTATTTTGCTGCAGTTATGTATGTTAGCTAGAAGGCTATATGATTTCAGTTCTATGCTCTTCAAGAATATTAATGTCCCCTTCACAAAGTGTCGGCCTCAGCTGGAATACTACATGAATACAGTTCTACGCCCTTAAAGACTACAAAGTTCCCCTGCACAAAGTGACGACGTTTATTTTATTGTGCTGCAGTGCTGTATGGTTGCCGGAAGGTTACATTATTTCAGTTCTATGCCCTTCAAGAATATCAATACCCCCTGCACATATGTCGACCTTTATTGTATTGTGATGCAGCGCTGTATGTTTGCCAGAAGGCTACATTATTTCAGTTCTATACCCTTCAAGATATTAATTTTCATGTACAAAGTGTCAACCTTTATTTTATTGTGCTGCAGTAATGTATGTTAGCCAGAAGGCTACATTTCTTTAGTTCTTTGCCATCCAAGAATATTAGTTTTCCTGTACAAAGAGTCGCCCTTTATTTTATTGTGCTGTAGTAATGTATGTTAACTAGAAGGCTACATGATGTCAATTCTAGGCCTTCAAGAATATTAATTTCCCCTGCACAAAGTGTCGACATGTATATTATTGTACTGCATTGCTGTATGTTAGCTAGAAGGGTACATGATTTCAGTTCTTTGTACTTCAAGAGTGCCAATTCCCCCTGCACAAAGTGTTTACCTTTATTTTATTGCGTTGCAGTGCTGTATGTTTGCAGAAGGCTGCATGAATACAGAATATAAATTTCCCCTTCCCAAAGTGTCGACCTTTATTTTATTGTGCTGCAGTACTGTATGTTAGCTGGAAGGCTACAAGATTTCAGTTCTATGCCCTTCAAGAATATTAATTTCCCCTTCACAAAAGTGTCGACCTTTATTTTATTGTGTTGCAGTCCTGTATGTAGCCAGAAGGCTATATTATTTCAGTTCTATGCCCTTCAAGAATATTAATTTCCCCTGCACAAAGTGACGACATGTATATTATTGTACTGCAGTACTGTATGTTAGCTTGAAGGGTACATGATTTAAGGTCTTTGCCCTTCAAGAATGTTAATTCCCACTGCACATTGTATTTACCTTTATTTTATTGCGCTGCAGTGCTGTATGTTAGCTGGAAGGCTACATGAATACAGTTCTGCGCTCTTCAAGAATATTACTTTACCCTGCACAAAGTGTCGACCTTTATTTTATTGTGCTGCTGTGCTGTATGTTTGCCAGAAGGCTACATTATTTCAGTTCTTTGCCCTTCAAGAATATTAATTTCCTCTGCACAAAGTGACGACATGTAATTTATTGTACTGCAGTACTGTATGTTAGCTAGAAGGGTACATGATTTCATTTCTATGCCCTTCAAGAATGTTAATTCCCCCTGCACAATGTATTTACCTTTATTTTATTGCGCTGCAGTGCTGTATGTTTGCCAAAAGGCTGCATGAATATAGGTCTACGCCCTTCAAGAATATTATATTCCCCTTCCCAAAGTGTCGACCTTTATTTTATTTTGCTGCAGTACTGTATGTTAGCTAGAAGGCTATAAGATTTCAGTTCTATGCCCTTCAAGATTATGAATTTCCCCTTCACAAAATGTCGCCCTTTATTTTATTGTGCTGTAGTGCTGTGTGTTAGCTTGAAAGCCATATGAATACAGTTCTAAGCCCTTCAAGAATTTTATTTTTCCCTGCATAAAGAGTCAACCTATATTTTATTGTACTGCAGTGCTGCATGTATGCCAGAAGGCTACATTATTTCAGTTTTATACCCTTCAAGAATATTAATACCCCCTGCACAAAGTGTCGACATCTATTTTACTGTGCTGCAGTGCTGTATGTTAGCCAGAAGGCTACAAGATTTCAGTTCTATGCCCTCCAAGAATATTAATTTTCCTGTACAAAGTGTCGACCTTTATTTTATTGTGCTGCAGTAATGTATGTCAGTTAGAAGGCTACATGATTTCAGCTCTATGTCCTTCAAGAATATTAATTTCCCATGCACAAAGTATCGACATGTATTTTAATGTACTGCAGTACTGTATGTTAGCTAGAAGGGTACATGATTTCATTTTTTTTGCCCTTCAAAAATGTTTATTCCCCCTGCACAAAGGGTTTACCTTTATTTTATTGCGCTGTAGTGTTGTATGTTTGCCAGAAGGCCGCATGAAAACAGTTCTACGCCCTTCAAGAATATTAATTTCCCCTTCACAAAGTGTCGACCTTTATTTTATTGTGCTGCAGTACTGTATGTTATCTAGATGGCTACAAGATTTAAGTTCTATGCCCTTCAAGAATATTAATTTCGCCTTCACAAATTGTCGACCTTTATTTTATTGTGCTGTGTTTTAGCTGAGATGCTACATGAATACAGTTCTACGCCCTTCAAGAATATTAATTTCACCTGCACAAAGTCTCGACCTTCAATTTATTGTGCTGCAGTACAGTATGTTAGCTAGAAGGCTACATTTTTTCCGTTTTATTCCCTTCAAGAATATTGATTTCCCCTGCACAAATTTTATTGTGCTGCAGTCCTTTTTGTTAGCTAGAAGGCTACACGATTTCAGTTCTATGCCCTTCAAGAATATTAATTAGCCATGCACAAAGTGTCGACCTTTATTTTATTGTGCTGCAGTGCTGTGTTAGCTACAAGACTACATGATATCAGTTATTTGTCCTTCAATAATATTAAATTCCCATGCACAAAGTGTCGACCTTTATTTTATTTTGCAGCAGTCCTGAATGTTAGCTAGAAAGCTACATGATTTCAGTTCTATGCACTTCAAGAATATTAATTGCCCCTCCGCAAAATGACGACCTTTATTTTATTGTGCTGCATGCTAGCCAGAAGGCTACATTATTTTAGTCCTATACCCTTCAAGAATATTAATTTCACCTGCACAAAATGAACACCTATTTTCATTGTGCTCAGTACTGTATGTTAGCTAGCCGGCTACAAGATTTCAGTTCTATGCACCTCAAAAGTATTAATTTCCACCGCACAAAGTGTCGACTTTTTTTATTGTGCTTCAGCACTGTGTTTTACCAACAAGGCTACATGATTTAAGTTCTATGCCCTTCAAGATTATTTATTTCCCCTGTACAAAGTGTCGACCTTTATTTTATTGCGCAGCAGTACTGAATGTAAGCTTGAAAGCTACATGATTTCAGTTCAATGCCCTTCAAGAATATTGATTCCCCCTGCACAAAATGTCGACCTTTATTTTATTGTGCTGCAGTGCTGAATGTTTGCTAGAAGGCTACATGATTTAAGTTCTATGCCCTTCAAGAATATTAATTGTCCCTGCACGAAATCTCGACATTTATTTTACAGACATGCACTACTTTATATATTAGCTAGAAGGCTACATAATTTTCCTGCTGCGTAAAATGTCGACCTCTATTATATTGTGCTGCGGTGCTGTATGTTAGCCAGAAGGCTACATTATTTCAGTGCTATGCCCTACAAGAATATTAATTTCACCTGTACAAAGTGTCGACATGTATTTTATTGTACTGCAGTACTGAATGTTAGATAGAAGGGTACATTATTTCAGTTCTTTGCCCTTCAAGAATGTTAATTCCCCCGACACAAAGTGCTGTTTGCTTGCCAGAAGGCTGCATGAATACAGTTCTACGCCCTTCAAGAATATTAATTTCTCCCTCCCAAAGTGTCGACTTTTATTTTATTGTGCTGCAGGACTGTATCTTAGCTAGAAGGCTACAAGATTTCAGTTCTATGTCTTTCAAGAATATTAATTTCCCCTTCACAATCTTCGACCTATATCATGTATTGTGCTGCAGTGCTGTATGTTAGCCAGATGGCTACATGATTTCAGTTCTTTGTCCTCCAAGAATATTAATTTTCCTGTACAAAGTGTCGACCTTTATTTTATCGTGCTGCAGTAATGTGTGTTAGCAAGAAGGCTACATGTTTTTAGTTCATTATATCAGTTCTATGCCCTCCAAGAATATTAATACCCCTGCACAAAGTGTCGACCTTTATTGTATGGTACTGCAGTGCTGTATGTTAGCCAGAAGGCTTCATAAGTTCAGTTCTATGCCCTCAAATAATATTAATATTCCTGTACAAAGTGTCGAACTTTATTTTATTGTGCTGCAGTAATGTGTGTTAGCTAGAAGTCTAATTAATTTCAGTGCTATGCCCTTCAAGAATATTAATTTCCCATGCACAAAGTGTCGACATGTATTTTATTGTACTGCAGTACTGTATGTTAGCTAGAAGGGTACATGATTTCAGTTATTTGTCCTTCAAGAATGTTTATTCCCCCTGCAAAACGTTTACCTTTATTGTATTGCGCTGCAGTGCTGTTTGTTTGCCAGAAGGCATCATGAATACAGTTCTATGCCCTTCAAGAATATTTATTTCCCCTTCACAAAGTGTCGACCTTTATTATACCCCCGGCATACGAAGTATGTCAGGGGGTATATAGTTTTCGTCTTTCCGTCCGTTCGTCCGTTCGTTGGTTCGTTCGTATGTTCGTTTGTTCGTACGTTCGTTCGTCAACCTTTACGTCAAAGTTTTGCGTTAAACCTTTTTGATTGCTCATATCTCTGTAACCACAGGTTGGATTCTCTTCATATTTGGTACAAGATATCTCTATAGCATTACCTTTCATATGGAATATCTAAGCCCCTGGGTGGGTTGTCTGTCTGTCCGTCTGTCTGTTATCTCCTTTTACGTCAAAGTTTTGTGTTAAACCTTTTTCAATGCTGATATCTCTGTAACCACATGTTAGATTCTCTTCATGTTTGGTAAAGGATATCTCTGTAGCATTACCTTTCATATGGAATATCTAAGCCCCTGGGTCAAGCCCCTGGGTGGGCTGTCTGTCTGTCTGTTCATCTAATTTTATGTCAAAGTTTTGAGTTAAACCTTTTTCATTGCTGATATCTCTGTAACCACATGTTAGATTCTCTTCATGTTTGGTAGAGGATATCTCTGTAGCATTACCTTTCATATGGAATATCTAAGCCTCTGGGTCAAGCCCCTGAGTAGTCTGTCTGTCTGTTCATCTACTTTTACATCAAAGTTTTGTGTTAAACCTTTTTCATGGCTGATATCTCTGTTACCACATGTTAGATTCTCTTCATGTTTGATAAATGATTTCATGATGCATGTCCCTTCCCCCACCCATGGTGACCTTGACCTCAAGGTCATGTACTTAGAAATTTTACATTTGGTTAAAGTTTTATGTCAAAGTTTAAAGATGCCTGTATGTTCTATTTGATGCTGTCACTCCCTTGTTCCATTTAGAAATTTCATGTTTGGTTTAGCTTTTACAAGCACATTTATAGATTCTTATAGCTTCATGACTTCATTCATATTACATACAAGCTTGAAAGATATATCAGAGGGTGACGCTGGCCGGGGGTATACGTGACCCACTGGTCACTTTCTCTAGTTTTATTGTGCTGCAGTACTGTTAGCTAGAAGGCTACAAGAATTCAGTTCTATGCCTTTCAAGAATATTAATTTCCCCTTCACAAAGTGTCGACCTTTATTTTATTGTGCTGTGTGTTAGCTAGAAGGCTACATGAATACAGTTCTATGCCTATCAAGAATATTAATTTCCCCTGCAGAAAGTGTCGACCTTTATTTTATTGTGCTGCAGTGCTGTATGTTTGCCAGAAGGCTACACGATTTCAGTTCTATGCCCTTCAAGAATATTAATTAGCCCTGCACAAAGTGTCGACCTTTATTTTATTGTGCTGCAGTGCTGTGTCAGCTTCAAGGCTACATGATATCAGTTCTTTGTCCTTCAATAATATTAAATTCCCATGCACAAAGTGTCGACCTAGATTTTATTATGCAGCAGTTCTGAATGTAAGCTAGAAAGCTACATTATTTCAGTTATTTGTCCTTCAAAAATATTAATACGCCCTGCACAAAGTGTCAACCTTCATTTTCTTGTGCTAATAATAATAATAATAATAATAATAATAATAATCGACCTTATTTATAGAGGGTAACACATTTAGTATACAAGTACTAATCTTCCATGTGGCCCTCTTTTCCTGGATAGAACCAGTACTAAGCAATGTGGATAAAGTCTCTTGCTCAAGGAAACAACACATGCCGCTCGTGGGGTTCGAACCCGGTACCTCTCGATCCCGAGGCCGATACTTTACCACTGCACCACTACAGTGCTATATGTTAGCCAGAAGGGTACATGATTTCAGTTCGATGCCCTCCAAGAATATGAATGTTCCTGTACAAAGTGTCGACCTTTATTTTTATTGTGCCACAGTAATGTATGTTAGCTAAAAGGCTACATTATTTCAGGTCCTTGCCCTTAATTTCCCCCTGCACAAGGTGTCGACCTTTAGTTTATTGTTTTGCAGTACTGTGTGTAAACTATAAGTCAACATGATTTTCGTCTATGTCATTTAAGAATATTAATTTCCCCTACACGAAGTCTCGACCTTTATTTTGTTGTGCTGCAATACTGTATGTTAGCTGGAAAGCTGCGTGATTTCAGTTCTACGCCCTTCAAGAATATTGATTCCCCCTAACAAAGTGTAGACCTTCATTTTATTTTGCAGCAGTACTGTATGTTGGCTAGTAGGCTATATGATTTTAGATCTATGCCCTTCAAGAATATTAATTGTCCCTGCACGAAATCTCCACATTTACTTTATTGTCATGCACTACTTTATATATTAGCTAGAAGGCTACATGATTTCAGTACTATGACGACCCCGCCCAACGGGGCTTGGAGAAATATATTGGGCTGCACGATGCTTCCACGCAGGGCTGATACCGACCGCACTCAAGTACTGGCAATCCGCTTAGAACGTCTACGCTTGCCAAGGAAATATGCTGCGAGTCGGCCCGTCCATGCTTATAAACCCTATTGGTTTTATTGGGCCGCAGGGATTGAGATGTCATTTCAACTCAATGTCGGGTAAAAGTCCCACAAAATTGGAGCAACGTCTCCAAAATGACCTGTTTAAATTTGACGGGAACGTTTAGCTTCATTTCAAATCAAAACCCTTCAAGAAAGTTAATTTCACCTGTACAAAGTGTCGACCTTTATTTTATTGTGGTGCTGTACGGTATATGAGCTAGAATGGCTACATGATTTAAGTTCTATGCCCTTCAAGAATATTGTTTTCCTCTGCAGAAAGTGTTGTCCTTTATTTTATTGTGCTGCGGTACTGTATGTTAGGTAGAAGGCCACCTGATTTTAGTTCTATGCCCTCAAGAATATTAATTCCCCCTGCACAAAAGGTCGCTTTTTTATTGTGCGGCAGTACTGTATGTTAGCTAGAAGGCTACATGATTTCAGGTCTATGCGCTTCGAGACTATTAATACCCCCTGCACAAAGTGTCGACATTTATTTTATTGTGCGGGAGTTCAGTATGTTATCTTGAAGGTTGCATGATTTCAGTTTAATGCCCTTCAAGAATATTAATATCCCCTGCACAAAGTATCGACCTTTATTTTATTGTGCTGCAGTACTGTATTGTTAGCTAGAAGGCTTAATGATTTCTGTTCTATGTCTTTCAAGAATATTAATTCCCCCTGCATAAAGTGTCGATCTTCAATTTATTGTGCTGCGGTACTGTATGTTAGCTAGAATGCTACATTTTTTCCAGTTCTGTGCCCTTCAAGAATATTTATTTCCCCTGCACAAATTATAGACCTTCATTTTTTGTGCTGCAGTATTATTATTTTCCCCTACATAAAGTGTCAACCTTTATTTTATTGTGTTGCAGTACTGCTAGTAGGCTATATTATTTTAGTTCTGTGTCCTCCAAGATTATTAATTTCCCCTGCACAAAGTGTTGTGAGTTAATGTATTGTGCTGCAGTACTATATGTTGGCTGGAAGGCTACATGATTTCATTTATATGTCATACAATTATATTCATTTCCCCTGCACGAAGTCTCAACCATTATGTTTTTGTGCTGCAGTACTGTATGTTAGCTAGAAGGCTACATGATTTCAGTTCTTTTCCCATCAAGAATATTGCTCTCCCCTGCACAAATTGTTAACCTGTATTTTATTGCTCACTGTTTCTTAGTTTATGGCTTAATTTCTCTCTGGTTAATTTTTTCAGACTGCCCTTGTGTGCGCAATAACTAGATAATCGTACGGTACAAGCTCGCATTCCATCTTACCCCACCCCCCATCGGCGAGCTATGTTTTCTCCTGACTACTTTGGTTTAGTTAGTTGTGTTATTATTTTGTCATTTTGGGGCTCCTTTGATATTTGTCGTTGTGTTCATTATTGAATTGGACTTTTTTAAGTCGTCTTTCTTTTTTCTTTTCTTCTTGGGAGAGGTGGTGGTGGTGATGTGTGCGGGTTGTTGGGGGCGTCTTTCTTGAGTAACATAATCGTATTAGGTGCGTATCGTGGTCTTTTCTTTTGTTTTGGTTTTAAGGTGATACTCTTTGCTTCAGTGGCTTTTTAAGTTTGTTTTTGCTTCAGTGGCTTTTTAAGTTTGTTTGTTTTTGATATTTAGAGTGGAGGTTTCTTTGGTTGGACTTTTCCGTTGGTTAGTTGGTGTTTTATTTGCTGGTTTATCGGGCATGTTTACAGTGGTTTGTTGCTTGAGTTGGTCTTTGAAAGGTTGGTTTTTCTTTAGAATATCTTAGAGGTGTGTGTATTGGGATTGTCTTTCTTTTGTTGTTATTTCGGGTGTTTGTTAATGACGTTGCCTTCTTTCAGTTGATCATTCTGTCATGAATGTTTGTTTTTCTCATCAGTCGGTGTTAAATTGGCTTTATTTTGTTTACCTTGTTTTCAGTTATATCCAAAAGTCGCTTAATTTTGATTTTTGCTTCTTAATGTACACATGTCTTTATGCATCTGTTTAATTTGCCGGGAATCAAAATGAAAACTTATATCATATCATTTATATGTATTTATTGTATGTCATTTATATGTATTTGTTTGTCATTCATATATTTATTGCATGTCGGAGTCCAGCTTTCCATCCATTTGTTCATCCCATTACGAAAACACGCCTATACAAATGTATTGGAAATTAACCACGAAAAATAAAAACAAATGAAAATGTTCTGGTAAAAAGTCAGATAGTTTTATTATTTTTGCTGCAAACATAGATTGTAGGCACTCGTTCGAACCGCCCACAACCTATGTCGTAGAGCAAGAATCAGGAAAACAATGTAAACCCCCTGCAATTCCCATTTTTACTATATAGAAGTGGGGTTTAAGGGGTCCAGATTATATAGGCATGTTCGTGATGCATATTGTTTGTTCATTTATAGGCATGTTCGTGATGCATATTGTTTGTTCATCTATAGGCATGTTCGTGATGCATATTGTTTGTTCATTTATAGGCATGTTCGTGATGCATATTGTTTGTTCATCTATAGGCATGTTCGTGATGCATATTGTTTGTTCATTTATAGGCATGTTCGTGATGCATATTGTTTGTTCATCTATAGGCATGTTCGTGATGCATATTGTTTGTTCATTTATAGGCATGTTCGTGATGCATATTGTTTTTTCATTTATAGGCATGTTCGTGATGCATATTGTTTGTTCATCTATAGGCATGTTCGTGATGCATATTGTTTGTTCATCTATAGGCATGTTCGTGATGCATATTGTTTGTTCATCTAGCCCTAACCTTGGCAACAACCTTAGTGTTCATTTTTTCGTATTTCTGCCAAAAAAAAAAAAAAAAAAACGACGGTGTTAACGAGTACCCACTATCTGTTTTTTTTTCAGAAATAAGAGAAATATATATACCGCTGTAAACCCCAGTTTTACCAAATGAACCAACGCATGACAAAACCTACAATAACAAATGTGCGCCCAACGAATACTCAGATCACCCTGCGCATCTGCGCAATCTGATCAGAGTCTTCGTTGTGCGCTGTAAGGCTAGCTAAGGGCACAATACTCCTCCATGCAACAAGAGAAGTCTCTTGTTAGACTATATGGATGCACAGGCTGATCTGAGTCTTCGCTGGGTGCACATGTCTTATTGTAGGTTTTGTCATGCGCTGGCTCATATAAAATGGGGAGTTTCAAGGGGTCAATATTATATGCTTGTTTTCGTACTAGGAGTTCTTGTTCTAACTAATATTTAACTTTACAAGCTGCTATTATAACTGAATTCATCTTTGCATTTCAGTCTCTTTGTATTTTGTTTCTTTGTATTTTGTTGTATTGTGTTTCTTTGTATTTTGTTGTATTTTTTCTTTGTATTTTGTTTCTTTGTATTTTGTTTGTATCTGCTTGTATTTGTATTTTCTTTTGTATCTGCTTTAAGCATTGCTCTGTGTAGGAGTCCAGTTTCCCTCCGTTCGTTCATCAAGCGGTCAATATTCATCATGAAAACACGACTATATAATTTTGACCCAATTGAACCCCACTTTTATACAGTAAAACTGGGGTTACCATGGGTAATCGCTATTTTTCTTATTTCTGTTCTAAAATATAGACTGTGGGTACGTACTCGTAATAATCGCCTCGATGAGGCGGTTCTAACGAGTAACAACAATCTGTAGTTTGAGAAGAAATAAGAAAAATATCACAATTTTTCATCTTAAAATTTTCGTTTTTCTGGCGGTAAAACTTACAATGTATTTGTATATGTGTGTTTCCGTAATGCATTATTTTTCTTATTTCTGCTCCTAGACATAGGTTGTGGGTACTCGTTGGAACCGCCTCAATGAGGCGGTTCTCACGAGCACACACAACCTATGATAGCCCTGTATATAAGAAAAATATCACGTATTTTCATCAGAAAAACAGCCATTTTGGAGATGTGAAAAAAATGCACTATGTGCACGGGTGTGTTATCGTAATGGACAACTCCTCGGCATAATGTTTAATAAGTTCTATAATAGGGTTATCCTATGGAAGCAAGGAATGCAACACAGAACTGAAAAATATGAAGTGCACATGTTTTCCAGGCCAGACTAGCTAGTTTCGGCCAATTAGGCCTCATCAGTGACCCTCAAGTATTTTCGAAATTCTATAATTGGAATCAATGATCCCAAAGGACATGAAATATAAACTACACTATGATGTAGGGCAGGGAGACTTTTAACGGCCGCCACACATTCCCAGACACCAGCTGTAGTGACGTTAAATAAGTTCTATAATAGGGTTATCCTATGGAAGCAAGGAATACAGCACAGAACTGAAAAATATGAAGTGTACTTGTTTTCTGGGCCAGACTTAGCTAGTTTCGGCCAATTAGGCCTCATCAGTGACCCTCAAGTATTTTCGAAATTTTATAATTGGAATCAATGATCCCAAAGGACAAGAAAATATAAACTACACTATGATATAGGGCAGGGAGACTTTTTACGGCCGCCACACATTCCCAGACACCAGCTGTAGTGACGTTAAATAAGTTCTATAATAGGGTTATCCTTTGGATGCAAGGAATACAACACAGAACTGAAAAATATTAAGTGAAAATGTTTCCTGGGCCAGACTAGCTAGTTTCTGCCAATTAGGCCTCATCAGTGACCCTCAAGTATTTTCGAAATTCTATAATTGGAATTAATGAGGCATAAGGTCAAGTCCTTAAGGCACATGCGGATTTCTTGTTTAACAATACTTGGTTGATTTGTAGCCATATGGAAGTGAAGGCAGTGATCAGGAATCGATACAATTACCTCACACCTCCGCAGGGCTTCTCCAAACATTCGGATGACTCTTTAAACCGATGTCCCGTCTCCATATGACCTTGGCTACTGGTGAGACGTAAAATTCAAGCCACTCGCTCACCTCACACCTCCATCAAAGACACAAAAGGGAAGTAAATAGAAACATAAAATAACTTCACCATAATGAAAACGCCACAAGCAAAAGCCAAAAGGACAGTTTCTTTACCACAAAATGGCCAAACGGCTATCCAAAATTAAAATTTATTAGCAATACAAACATGCAAAGACGAACTAAAAAAAAAAAAAAACACAAAAGTATAACCACCTTGCTACGGTCAGTAATTGTTTATATATATATATATTTTTTTTTTTTTTCAATTTATTTTACATAGCCACAATCCTCACCCTCACAGCATGAAATAACAAATGCTGGAAACAAAAGAAAACCAATTGCTGAACTCCGGTGGGCCCCGACTACTTTTGTCTCCTTAACAGCCAGAGGCATTCTGGCTTTCTGCAGATGTGCTTGTCTGCAAAGAGGCTGGGCACTTCCTTGCATGCGACTTCCTAATTACCTATTTCGCCGAAGCTCGCAGTGCGGTTCTACTTGAGGTAATGCAGTAATTCCTGTGTCATAGTTACAAATGGGTTCTCTTTACTGATGACGGTCTTACTTCACGTCAGGGTTCTGAGGTCAGAATTGGAAAACGGAACACCATCAAGGAATTTGTCTGTCCCTAGCGGGCACACAACGTTGAAATGACGTATCAACGTCGAAGTGATGTTATGTCATCGCATCGATGTTGATAGGACGTCATTCTAACGCTGAGTGCCAGCTGGGTCATATGGCTAATACCAGTCTGCTTAGCCATTGCAACAGCCCTCTGTTGCCAGCAACTGCTCTCAGTTGCCAATGCATCCGTCTGTCTGTTTCCAGCCTGCATCCGGTCTGTGGGGACTACGAAAGCAGGGTCCTCGTCCCAGTCCCTGGGTACAATTGTTTACGACGCTGTTATAAAATTAATGTGATGTTGTTTTGAAGCACTTGATCTTTTATAGGGCCCATTTGGAATTTCTAATTCATCTGTTTATATATTTTTCAGAAATTTGGATATTTCAATAATAACATAAGAGCATCGTAAATCAATTGTAGCGAATGCTTTCACAATTGATACCTTATACATGTTAAGAGACGGGATATTTTGAAAGGCATTTTTACAGCACTTTCAAGCTTATTTCCCCCTGATTTCGAGGTGGGCGAAAACCGTATTTCCCGGAGAAAATTGACATGTGACCCGAGCGAGTAAGCGCTCTTTACCACTAATAATCTTACCCAGGAGGCCACTCTTATAAATTGACGATGCTGAAAGGCTGGCGATTACTGTCAGTTTTTATGCCCCTGCATCGTATGATGCCGGGGGGCATATAGCTTTTCGGTTTTCCGTACGTTCGTCCGTGGGTACGTGCGTCCGAATGTACGAAAGTGTGTACGTGCGTACGTAATCCTGTTAGACGCAGGTTAAGGTTTTTGGTCCAGGTAGAACTTGAGCTCATATTTTTCAAACCATGCAATGGATGTGGTTTATATTTAGTATGATGATAGATATGGGTCCAAAGTTTTATCCAGCAATACCCCCACACCTACCCATGGTCTCAATGTCAAGGTCACGGACTTAGAATTTTTTAATGTTTAAGACCCAGGTTAAGGTATTTGTACCAGGTAGAACTTGAGCTCATATTTTCCAAACCATGAAATGAAGTTGGTTAAAAATGGGTATGATGATACATATAGGTCAAAAGGTTTATTCAGCAATACCCCACCCATACCACTGACCTCAAGGTCAAGGTCGCAGACTTAAAAAAAATGTATGTTGAACACTCGGGTTAAGGTATTTGTACCACATTGGACTTGAACTTTTATGATTCATTTGGTTCATATTTGGTTTAATGATAGATGCAGGTCCAAAGATTTATTCAGTAATACCCCCACCCATGCCTATGACTTCAAGGGCAAGGTCGCAGACATAGACATTTTCAAAATTAAGTATGTTAAAAGCTTATATTTTCCGAACTCTATAATGGATTTGCTTCATATTTTTAGTATGACAATAGTTGCAGGTCCAAAGTTTCATTGAGCCATACCCCCACCCCTTAACTGAAGGTCAAAGTCACAGACATAGAACATTTTTATATTATATTTTTGAGAGCTCATATTTCCTGAACCATGTGATGGATTTGCTACATATTTGGAATGATGATAGATACAGGTCAAAAGTTTCATTCAGCCATAACCCCGCTCCTGCCGCATGACCTTAAGGTGGGGGGGGGGGGAGTGAGGTAGGTCCGGGGTGGGGCATTTGTGTTGTATTGACACATTTCTAGTTTGTTTTTGTCGTTTTTGTCGTTTTTTTTTTTTGTTTTTTTTTTTATTACAAATTTTCGCCAGAACATTAACCGTTTTGGCGATAGGAATGAATAAACTTGGTTGCGCGGATTAGTTATCATTATGTCCTCGGAGTTGTGGCGCTGAGTTAGAACTGAACTAATTATTTCGACAGAACCATTACGATAACACACCCGTGCGACATAGGGCATTGTTTACATCTCCAGAAGGGCTACTTTTGTGATGAAAATCTGGGATTTTGTTCTTATTTATACAGCAAATATAGGTTGTGGGTGCTCGTTAGAATCGCCTCATTGAGGCGGTTCTAACGAGTACCCGCCACCTATGTTTTTGAGCAGAAATAAGAAAATATGGTTTTGTTTGTTTGTTTGATTTGAGGTTTTACGTCCCCGTCAACACTGTAACGGTCATTTTGGAGACATTGCTTCCAGTTTCTGTGGGACTTTTACCCGACATCGAGATGAAATGACTTTTCAAGCCCTGTTGCCCAATGAAACCAAAAGGGTTAATAAGCATATGGTTTCTCCGCTTTACCCGGGCAGGCTTAGCTCCTCTAAGCGGTTTACCAGTACCCGTGTGCGGGTCGGTTTCAGCTCTGCGTGGAAGCATCATGCAGCCCATATATTTCTTCAAGCCCCGATGGGCGGGGGCCGTGCGCTGAGTTAGAACTGAAGGAATTTTTTTCCATAGAACTAAGGGCGAGGATTTTAGTTACGTCAAATATGTTCTATAAAAGGGTTATTCTTTGGAAGCAAGGAATACACCACAGAACTTGAAAATATAAGGTGTACATGTTTTCTGGGCCAGACTAGCTAGTTTCGGCCAATTAGGCCTCATCAGTGACCCTCAGATATTTTTAAAATTCCACAATGGAATCAATGATCCCAAAGGACGAGAAAATATAAACTACACTATGATGTAGGGCAGAGAGACCTTTTACGGCCGCCACACATTCCCAGACACCAGCTGTAGTGACGTTAAATATGTTCTCTAAAAGGGTTATCCTTCGGAAGCAAGGAATACACCACAGAACTTGGACATATGAAGTGTACATGTTTCCTGGGCCAGACTAGCTAGTTTCGGCCAATTAGGCCTCATCAGTGACCCCCAAATAATGTCAAAATTCCACTATGGAATCAATGATCCCAAAGGACGAGAAAAAATAAACTACACTATGATATAGGGCAGGGAGACCTTTTACAGCCGCCACACATTCCCAGACACCAGCTGTAGTGACGTTAAATATGTTCTATAAAAGGGTTATCCTTTGGAAGCAAGGAATACACCACGGAACTTGAAAATATGAAGTGTACATGTTTTCTGGGCCAGACTAGCTAGGTTCGGCCAATTAGGCCTCATCAGTGTCCCTCAGATATTTTCAAAATTCCACAATGGAATCAATGATCCCATAGGACAAGAAAATATAAACTACACTATGATGTAAGGCAGGGATACCTTTTACGGCCGCCACACATTCCCAGACACCAGCTATAAAATCCATTTAAGCCCCCATCATGAAAACACGCTTATATTATTCTGACCCCCTTGAACTCCAATTTTATTAATTTAAACTGGGATTTACAAGGGTAAACCTTATTTTCCTTATTTCTGCTCTTAAATTAAGATTGTGGGTACCCGTTAGAACCGCCTCGGTGAGGCGGTTCTAACGTGTACCATCAATCTATTTTTTTAACGGAAATAAGAAAACTATCTGAATATTTCATCTGAAAATTGTCGTTTTTTTCGGCGGTGAACTATGCAATGTATTTGAATAGGCGTGTTTTCGTAATGCAGAGCATTGCTTAACCTATCGTTCCAAGGCGGTTCTTCTGTTGTGGTTTATTATTGTCACACTTCGTCTTAGCATGTATGTAGTGCTGTCTTTTTATTTTGGATAACCTTTCGGACATTTTGTTGGAAAGTAACTGTCATCACGTGGACAAGTCTGTGAATTGAACACCCCCTTTAACACCACTTTATATAGAATAAACTTTGGGTTTACGGGGGTATTCATTATTTTTCTTATTTCTGCTCCAGTATATAGGTTGTGGGTACTCGTTAGAACCGCCTCAATGAGGCGGTTCTAACGAGCACCAACAACCTATATTTGCAGTATAACTAAGAAAAAATCACGTATTTTCATTAGAAAAGTAGCCCCTTTGGAGATGAGGAAAACATGCACTATTTCGCAGGGATGTGTTATCGTAATGCATTTTGATCTCTGGGCTTATGACGTTTAAATTACAGTGATTTGGCATTACGAAAACACGCCTGTACAAATAGGATCGAACCCGTCACCTCCCGTTCCCCGGAGCGGACACTCTATCAACTGAGCTATCGGGGCCGGTTTACAGTGAATGGGCATTACAAAAAAGCACGCCTATACTGATAGTCTAATACATTGTAAATTTTACAAACGAAAAAGGAATTTTTTTTAAGATGAAAAATTTCGATATTTTTCTTTTTTCTGCTTAAAACATAGATTGTGGATACTCGTTAGAACCGCCTCGATGGGGCGGTTCTAACGAGTACCCACAATCTATGTTTTTTAGCAGAAATAAAAAATGTATACAACAACAACAGCAAAAACCATTTATGACAACAGTCCAAGTCCATATAGGCAGGGCATAGCTTTCGGTGCATTACGGAAACACGCCTATTCAAACGTAGTAACGTAGTAATAAAAATCTACCGCCAAAAAAAAAGTGGGTACTCGTTTAAACCGTCTCGACGAGACGGTGTTAACGAGTCCCATTATCTGTTTTAGCAGAAATAAGAGAAACATATATACCGCTGTAAACCCCAGTTTTACTTCATTGAATTCGCCAGTCTAATGCAGAGCTCTGCAATCAGCTATGTATAAAACATTTCAATGCAGAGCTCATCAAACAATCTAGCATTGCAATCAATTATGAGTTTGTCATTTCAACGCAGTGCTCTGCAATCGACATAGCTCTGCATAAAACTTTCAATTCACCAATTTAGTGCAGATCTCTGCAATCGCCTTAGGTCTGCATCACATTTTGAAATCACCATATCAATCCAGTGCTCTGCAGTCAACACTTTGAAATCACCACATCAATGTACAGCTCGGCGCTCGGCATAGCTCTGCATATAACTTTCAATTCGCCAGTCAATTGCAGAGCTCGACATAGCTCGGCATAGCTCTGCGTACAAATTTGAATTCGTCAGTCTAATGCAGAGCTCTGCAATCAGCGTAGATCTACAGTCAATTATGAATAAGACCTTTCAACGCAGAGTTTTTCAATCGACATAGCTCTGCATACAACTTTCAATTCGACAGTTTAATGCAGAGCTCTGCAATCGCCTACGTTCTGCATCCAACTTTGAGATCACCATCACTGCAATCGACATAGCTCGGCATAGCTCTGCATACAACTTTCATTTCGCCAGTCTAATGAAGAACTCGACATAGCTCGACGTAGCTCTGCGTACAAATTTGAATTCGCCAGTCTAATACAGAGCTCTGAAATCAGCGTAGCTCTGCAGTCAAATATGAATAAGACATTTCAATGCAGAGCTATGCAAACAACCTAGCACTGCAATCAACTATGAGTACGTCATTTCAACGCAGAGCTCTGCTATTGACATGGCTATGCATACAATATTCAATTCGTAAGTTTAGTGCAGAGCTCTGCAATCGCCTTAGGACTCCAACTTTGAAAACACCATATCAATGCAGAGTTCTGCAATCGACATAGTTTGACATAGCTCTGCATACAACATTCAATTCGCCAGTTTAGTGCAGAGCTTTGCAATCGGCTTAGGTCTGCATTAACATTGAAATCAACACATCAATGCACAGCTCTGCGCTCGACATAGCTCTGCATACAACTTTCAATTTGCCGGTCTAATGCAGAACTCAACATAGTTCTGCGTTCAAATTTGAATTCGCAAGTCTAATGCAGAACTCTGCAATCAGCGTAGCTCTTCAGTCAACTATGAATTAGACATTTCAATGCAGATCTCTGCAAACAACCTTGCACTGCAATCAACTACGAGTTTGTCATTTCAACGCAGAGCTTAGCTATCGACATAGCTCTGCATACAATTTTCAATTCGCCAGTTTAGTGCAGAGCTCTACATTCGCCTTAGGTCGGCATCCAACTTTGAAATCACCAAATGAATGCAGAGCTCTGCAATCGACACAGCTTGACGTGGCTCTGCATACAGATTTCATTTGACCAGTTTAGTGCAAAGCTCTGCAATCGGCTAAGGTCTTCATTAACTTTGAAATCACCACATCAATGCATAGCTCTGCGCTCGCCATAGCTCGACATAGCTCTGCATACAACTTTCAATTCGCCAGTCTAATGCAGAGCTCGACATAGCTCGACAAAGCTCTGCATACAACTTTTAATTTGCAAGTCTAATGCAGAGTTCGACATAGCTCTGTGTACAAATTTGAATTCGCCAGTCTAATGCAGAGGTCTGCAATCAGCGTAGCTCTGCAGTCAACTATGAATAAGACGTTTCAATGCAGAGCTCTGCAAACAACCTAGCCCTGCAATCGGCTATGAGTTTGTCATTTCAACGCAGAGCTCTAAAATCGAAATAGCTCTGCATACAAATTTCAATTGGCCAGTTTAGTGCAGAGCTCTGCATTCGCCTTAGGTCTGCATCCACCTTTGAAATTGCCATATCAATGGAGAGCTCTGCAATCGACATAGCTCCACATAGCTCTGCGTACAACTTTCATTTAGCGAGTTTAGAGCAGAGCTCTGCAATCGGCTTAGGTCTGCATAAACCAATACTTCATTTGTTTGCTGACTGTCTTCACCAAATAGAGCAGATACAAACTGGCAATGCTTTTCGATTTTTTTTTTCTTCTAGAAAACAGGATTTGACAATTCATGCAAATTATCTCCACTGACGACAGTTTGCATTGGCATATCGAACCTTATTTTCTGGGAAAAATATTGTTAAAATATCATACAGCGTAGACCCTAATCGGATAGGCAGTACATTCCTTCTGATAAGGGTCGGCACTGTTATATATACACAACAACAGTTTTGAACATGATTTAGGCTGTAGGCAGACTCTGGATAAAAGCTGCAAGCACTGCATGATGCCCCGCCATCCCACACTTACATCAAACAACTACCAAATCACAGTGAAAAAGGAATTCAAAGTAAGGATGCATTACTCTTTTGAGTTGACAGAAATACATGACTGAGATGACTATTTTCAATGTTCAAAGAGCAATGGCTCCAAAGAAAGAAGTAAACCAGAATTAAAATTCTCATTTTCAGTGTTTTTGGGCCAGTGCTCTTTAAAATAAAGTCAAGGTCTTCAAAATCTAGTCAAATCTTTGGTCAATTGCAATGCTATTTTGTACCAAGTTAGACCATATTTCATTGATGTGTTCGTGAGACTGGGTGCAGACAAGCCATCTTTGGCCCAAAATTGACAGTTTTTTGGGGCGTTTGCCATTGAAAATAAGGTCAAGGTCATCCAAACTTGATGGCCGTTTTCCCCATCTTAGTGATGTAGCCATGCCAGTTAGGTCAGAATCAGTCGGGAGATGTATAGTGCTTCATACAGACTACATGTCAGACATGGCTACGTTCAATGTTCAAGGGACGATAACTCAAAAAGTAGGAAAATCATAGTTAGTGTCCATATGTTCTGCACGTCGTCTCAAAGTGCGCTATATACCTGTGAAGTTTCATGGAAATATTTCAAAGGGTATCGAAGTTATGGAGCGGACACGAAACTATGAGAGAAATGCCCATGTCCAAATTTCAAAGCGCAACAACCCCCAAAGTAGGAAAATCAGAGTTACTCTTCATATGTTCTGCACGTCGTCTCTACATATCTGTGAAGTTTCGTGAAAATATCTCGAACAAAATCAGAGTTATGGAGCAGACACGAAACAGATAGCAGCAGCTATATTCAAAGTTCAAAAGGCAATAACCCCAAAAGTAGGAAAATCATAATTACGGTTCATATGTTCTGCACGTCGTCTTATAGTGCTCTACATATTTGTGAAGTTTCGTGAAAATATCTCAAACGGTATCAGAGTTATGGAGCGGACACGAAACTATGAGGCGCTGATGGACGGACGGACGGATGGATGGACGGACGAACGGACGGATACTCAAATCTTCGGAGAGTATAACATAATACCCGGCCATTAATTGAGCGGCGGGGCATAAAAAGTGGGGTGGGGTAGGGGTGTGAATCCGGTATTTTTTTCAGAGGGTGAAAAACTGCATGAGTTTGAGAATTTTCCAAAAAATGTGGGTGTGTGTGGGAGGTGGGGGCATTTGCACGCCTCCCCACCCTGTGTGTGGGTCTGCATCAACGGGTAGAATGAACTTTTTTGTTGAAACATATCCAGGTAATAGAAGGAATTCAGTATGTAAACTATCACGCATTGATTTGATCAAACACCTGATTTAAAGACGGCCCGCCAGTCAGTCAGGTGTGAATTGGTATGAAAGCGTGCTGTCAATTACTCAATTACTGATTGATTTATGTTGATATTGGATAAATCATGCACAACGAAAAGTACGCCAGTATTATTACCACTTTTATGCTTTAAATTTTTTATTTGATTTGAGGCTCTGTTTCTGATCACTGTTATTCAGGAGCTGGGATGTAGTGGTGGGGCCGAGCGAGGAGAAGAGAGAGAGTTGCAACTATGACAAACAGTGTAGGTTCTGATCAGAAGCCATAGATGGACTCTACTACGTCTGGACTGCTCATGCACTTGGGCCTTGGCAAACAGTGTAGGCCTATACCTAATCAGACGCCACATAATTGTCTGATCAGGACTATGCTTGCTTAAAATACTGGAATTTAAGGGTTAAAAGAACTGTTCGTGTCTCAGCTCAGGCCTATTTTCCCAACCTACACTCAGAGACAGTCGACCCACCAATACTCTCAGTGCTTTGATTAAGGCACTCACTTTATTTATTCAGGAAAGGCCTAGAGACAAGAGTTACGCTAACACACAGGTTGTGTTTATTTTGTAAATATTCTGTGAAAAGTTGTAAGTGTTAAGATGTCACTAAGCCATTGGATATGGTAATTTGAGCTTTCCTAAGAAATGGGAGGAATGCTGAGGTTGCGGTATATAGTATGCAGACCCCTACACCAGCCATAAAAACATCTCGAACTAAAGAATATCATTCAGTCATTAAACTGGAGTGAGTGCATGTGAAAATAATTCCATCACATGAACAAGTCCGTGAAATGAAGACCCCCAAAACCCCGCTTTATAAAGAGAAAACTGGGGTTTACTGGGATATAAATATTTTTCTTATTTCTGCTCCACAACATAGGTTGTGGGTACTCGTTGGAATCGCGTCATTGAGGCGGTTCTAACGAGCACCCACAACATATGTTTGCAGTATAAATAAGAAAACAATAATGGATTTTCATCAGAAAAAAGGCCATTTTGGAGATGTGAATAAATGCACTATGTCGCACAATAAGATACAGTGCTTTGTTTGTTTGTTTGATTTAATTGCTTTTAGAAGTTTTTGATAAATGACATTTGATTGTCAAATTAACTTGATGCAAAGATACATTGTTTGTTTGATTTGAGGTTTAACGTCCCCGTCAACACTGTAAAGGTCATTTTTTTTTTTTTTGGTTTGGGTTTTACGGCCCTTTCAAGATTATTTCACTCATATCGAGCCGATCGTTAATCAGAGGTGGGCGAAAACCGGAGTACCCGGAGAAAAACCACCTGACCTTCCGTTGCAGAACTTGGCGTCTCACAGGTGGCCCGAGCGAGGCTCGAACCTACGGCGGTGAGAGACCTAATGACTAAGAGTCAGCGCTCTTATCCACTAGGCCACGGAGGCCCGTTGTAAAGGTCATTTTGGAGACGTTGCTTTTGTTGGACTTTTACCGGACACTGAGATGAAATGACATCTCAAGCCCTGTCGCCCAATGAAACCAATAGGGTTTATTAACATGGACGGTCCGCCTCGCACTGCGGTTCCTGGACAGGCTTAGATCCTCTAAGCGGTTTACCAGTACTAGTGTGCGGGCCGGATTCAGCTCTGCGTGGAAGCATCATGCAGCCCATATATTTCTTCAAGCCCCTATGGGCGGGGGCGTAAAGATACATTGTACTATTGCGGGAAGAATTTGGCATCTGATTGATAGTTTCTCTTTTTAATTTTCAGCAGAGTTTGTACAGTTTTGTGTGCACAGGGATAAATGATATTGCCACTTAAAAAACGCAATGACACATGAAAAGAATGCAACAAATACATTAGAGGCCAACTCTGAAGAAACAAACCTAAATAAGACCTAATAGAGTTTCAATTATTATACATCACGTGACTTTCCCATACCATACAAAACTCCCATAGCCCTGAGGGTGGTAATTTTTACCATCCCATGCGATAAAAAACTATCCCGTGCGCAAAAATAATGCGCGTACGGTTCAATATGGTTGTAATTTTTACAATCCCATGCGATAATATACCATCACATGCACAAAAATGATGCGCGTACGGTTCAATTTTATATTGAACCGTACGCGCATCATTTTTGCGACATGCACAAAAATGATGCGCGTACGGTTCAATTTTATATTGAACCGTACGCGCATCATTTTTGCGCATATGATAGTATATTATCGCATAAAATTGAACCGACCGCGCATCTTTTTGCGCATGTGATAGTATATTATCGCATGGGATAGTATACAACTATTACATACCTTTTTGGGCGACAGTCAAAACTATCAGCCCCTCGGTGCTGTGGAGCACCTGATGAACTATCGCCCGAGGCCGAACTATCAGCCCCGAGGTGCTGTGGAGCACCGAGGGGCTGATAGTTTTGACTATCGCCCTTGGAGGTATGAAATAGTTGTTTTATTACCCAACTCGTATAAAGAGTTATTTTGATCACAATAAGCAATTACTACTTGTCAAGTTGCTAGGTGATCACGTGACCATGAGATAGTTAAAACTATCTGCACCGGGCAATAGTTCAGTGCTCCGTGTGATAGTTCTCTGAAAACCGGTTCAATCCGATTTCATGCGAAAAGGTGTTAGCTAGTCGAAAATGCTTAATAACTTCTTATATAGTAGGTTGGGTAATAATATACAACTATTACATACCTTTTTGGGCGACAGTCAAAACTATCAGCCCCGAGGTGCTGTGGAGCACCGAGGGGCTGATAGGTTTGACTGTCGCCCTTGGAGGTATGAAATAGTTGTTTTATTACCCAACTCGTATAAAGAGTTATTTTGATCACAATAAGCAATTACTACTTGTCAAGTTGCTAGGTGATCACGTGACCATGAGATAGTTAAAATTATCTGCACCGGGCAATAGTTCAGTGCTCCGTGTGATAGTTCTCTGAAAACCGGTTCAATCCGATTTCATGCGAAAAGGTGTTAGATAGTGGAGCACCTGATGAACTATCGCCCGAGGCCGAAGGCCGAGGGCGATAGTTCATCAGGTGCTCCACAGCACCGAGGGGCTGATAGTTTTGACTGTCGCCCAAAAAGGTATGAAATAGTTGTTTTATTACCCAACTCGTATACCAACTGTAGATCAAAGGGTCGTTCAACAAGTTGCTAGGTGATCACGTGACCATGAGATAGTTAAAACTATCTGCACCGGGCAATAGTTCAGTGCTCCGTGTGATAGTTCTCTGAAAACCGGTTCAATCCGATTTCATGCGAAAAGGTGTTAGATAGTCGAAAATGCTTAATAACTTCTTATTTAGTAGGTTGGGTAATAATAAAAATTACCACCCTCCGGTCTATGGCGTTATATTCATGATTTCATACATCAGGGTGATAATAAGTTCTGTATAATAAAATAAATTTCACATTTCTGAGAGGGTGATAGTAAGATTGCTCACTCTTCGAAAATGATTATCGACCGAGGCGAAGCCGAGGTCGATAATCATTTCCTCAAGGTGAACATCCTTACTATCACCCTCTCAGAAATGTGATATTTATATAATATGCGGTAGAAATGGCACCAACATTAGGTGGAAACACTTCTGATATTCTTTATGTTATTGTACCTGAATGATCGCTACCCAAACCATGCCAATCTGTCTATTAGTTGATGAGACAATAAACTCAATTCAATTAAGCCGTGCTATGAACAACCCTGGAAATCCCACTTTATACAGAGAAAGCTGGGTTTACATGGGGAACAATATTGTTCTAATTGCTGTTCCAAGACATAGGCAGTTCTAACGACTACCCACAACCTAAGTTTTGAGTATAAAGAGGCTTGAAAAAATAGATGGGCTGCATGATGCTTCCACGTAGAGCTGAAACCGACCCGCTCACGAGTACTGATAGAGGATCGAAGCCTGTCCAGGCAAAGCGGTGCGAGTCGGCCCGTCCATGCATATAAACGCTATTGGTTTCATCAGGCGGCAGGGACTGAGCTGTCATTTCATCTGAATGTCGGGTAAAAATCCCACAAAATTGGAAGCGATGTCTCAAAAATGACCTTTACATTGTTGACGGGGACGTTTAACCTCAAATCGAACAAAACAAAGAAAAGTATCACAAGATTTCATATGAAAAAACAAAATCGTTTCGGGGAACTGAAAAAAAATGCACTATGTGACAAGGATATGTGTATTCTAAATGAAAAGTAAATTTTTAGGAACAATTTTATAGCGGCCAACTTGGGATATCAGAATGTAGCTCTGCCTGTCCTTTAAACTTGAAATATATACAGTGAAGTTCCGCTATCAAGACCACTTAAAATTATTATTAATTCTGCTTTAAAGAGCTTATTTTGAAGGCTTCCCTTAATTTTTCCCACAGTATCCTCTGGTCAGGGACCACCTTTGGGACTGTTCAAAAGGTGGTCTTAATATATGAATTTTACTGTATATTCTTATTGGGTCGACTGTTAATCAATCGACCTAAATTTTCTGAGCCCATGAAAGTTCCCGCTTGCTTTTGTCCACGTGACTTTTCTGACCAGGTATAAAATCCAGGTTATAGCCTCTGTGACGTCAGAGTACGTTATAAAGGACGCGGACTAGTCTCATATGCTGGGACATTGGCAAAAAAGTAGTTCCGTAGCTAGTCTGTCCGTTCATCTCTTCGACAATTTTTCACGTTTTCGACGAATCCTTCCGATCCATTGATTGACCTGCCTTCAAAATTGATACAAAGCATCGAGACAACCTATATAACCAACTAGTTTAATTTGATTGCCGCCATCTTGAAAATCTATTTTTTCGACCCCCTCCCCCCCCCCCCACACACACACACATCACCATCCCCGACCCACCACCAAAAACATACCACGGCATGAATATACGTAAAAGCTGATAGAGTGCAATCAAAGCACTGATAGCACTAGTGGTTCGACCGTCGCTGAATTTAGCCCAGGTAAAATGGTTCTGATCGGCTGTTTCGTTGTATTTTATGCAAACAGAGGAGTGAGTGAGTGTTTTGAGTTTTACGTCCCACCAACAGCTAAGGTCATACGGAGACGGGACCTCGGTTTTAAAGACTCATCCGAAAGTCTGGAGAAGCCCGGAATCGATCCTGCGATCCCTGGTTTACAAGGCGAGTAGCGTAACCACTGCACCACGGAGGCTTCTAATGCAAACAGAGGAGCTTTTGTTTGAATTGAGCTTTAACGTCCCCGTCAACACTGTCAAGGTCATTTTGGAGACGTTGCTTCCAATTTTGTTGGACTTTTACCCGACATTGAGGTGAAATGACATCTCAAGCCCTGTCGCCCAATGAAACCAATAGGGTTTATAAGCATGGACGGGCCGTCTCGAACCGCTTTAATTGGGCAGGCTTAGATCCTCTAAGCTGTTTACCAGTACTCGTGTGCGGGTCGGTTTCAGCTCTGCGTCGAAGCATCATGCAGCCCATATATTTCTTCAAGCCCTGGTGGGCGGGGACGAAAACAGAGGAGTTAGACGTCTGATCAGGGTCTACACTTTTTGCATAAAAAATGGAATTTCAAAAGAATGGGAACACCTGGCAGATTTTGCCGCCATGTTTCAAAGGGAGATATCTTTCGGGACTTCTTGTTCGCTTTTCTGTAAGCCTTGTCCCACTGAAAAAAGGGCTCTACTCTTAAAAGTAAGAATTCGCTCTTGAGGAGCAAATTCTTTCCTTTAACAGTTGACTCCTATTGACATGAGCGAAAACTACTTTTGCAGGCGTTGCCTCCCCTGAAGATGCATCCATTCCCATTAAGGGTTAAGTTTGTTTTTGTTTGATTTGAAGTTTAACGTCCCCGTCAACACTGTATAGGTCATTCTGCAGACGTTGCTTCAAAGTTTGTGTGACTTTTACCCGACATTGAGATGAAATCAAGCCCTGTCGCCCAATGAAACCAATAGGGTTTATAAGCATGGACGGGCCGTCTCGCACCGCTTTAACTGGGCAGGCTTAGATCATCTAAGGGGTTTACCAATACTCGTGTGCGGGTCGGTTTCAGCTCTGCGTGGAAGCATCATGCATCCCATTTATTGATCAAGCCCCAATGGGCGGGGGCCGTTAAGGGTTAAGTAAAACAGTCCAATTCTCCATTCTGGACCAATTTATCACCTCAGCATCACGTAGACAAGTCCGTGAAATGAACACCCCCATAAACCCCACTTTATATAGAGAAAACTTGGGTTTAAGGGGGTATACATTTTTTTTCTTATTTTTGCTCCAAGACATAGGTTGTAGGTACTCGTTAGAACCGCCTCAATGAGGCGGTTCTAACGAGCACCCACAACCTTTGTCTGTAGTATTTATAAGAATAATATCACGGATTTTCCTGAGAAAAGCAGCCATTTTGGAGATGTGAAAAAAATGCACTATGTCGCACGGGTGTGTTATCGTAATGAGATACAATCAACCAACCAGTATTGTCAGTGCGTTGATTTATTATTGACACACGTTGAATCATTTCTGGTTTGGGTTTTACGGCCCTTTGAAGATCCTTTCTCTCATATCGAGCCAATCGTAGATCAGAGATTGGCGAAAACCGGAGTACACGGAGAAAGACCACCTGACCTTCCGTTGCAGAACTTGACATCTCACATGTGACCCGAGCCAGGCTCGAACCCGCAGCGGTGAGAGACCAAACAATTAAGAGTCAGCGCACTTATCCCCTAGGCCACGGAGGCCCGTCAACAACTTGCAGTTGAATGAGTATAACATTTACGAAGTGGCTATTGACAGTTTGAAAAAGTGGACCTATGTTAAAACGTAAAATGAAATAACGCCATCAAAGGAAATAATTTTTCATTTAGGCCACAACAAATGGCAGAATATTTCATTTGATGTTGAGCGGCTGTTGAGCGGCTTGCAAACATAACGCCAAATGAAAGTTGTTCACTTGCAATCAAATATAACGTCAAATGAAAGAATCGTTCATTTGTTGTTCACTTGCAATGAAACATAACGTCAAATGAAAAAATCGTTCATTTATTGTTCACTTGCAATCAAACGTAACATCAAATGAAAGCATCTTTCATTTAATGTTGATATGTTCAGTTTCATGCAAACGTAACATCAAAAAAAAAAAAAAAAAAAAAAAAAAAAAAAAAATTGTAATTATTTTATTTGATGTTGAGACAACATGCAATCGTAACATCATTGCTATGTACTAAATATAAGAAGTCTGGGCCTCATAGTTTCGGAGAAGACAATATTTAAAAGTTTTCCCTTTATAAGTCTGTAAGTAATCACGAAAACACGCCTATATAATTTTGACCCCCTTGAACCCCACTTTTATATAGTAAAACTGGAGTTTCCGGAGGGGTTATACCTTATTTTTCTTAGTTCTGCTTTAAAATATAGATTTTGGATCGAGGCGATTCTAACGAGTACCCAAAATCTATATTCTGAGCAGAAATAAGAAAAAATATCACAATTTACCATCATAAAATTTTCATTTTTTTTCGGCGATAAAGGTGGCAATGTATTTGTATAGGCGTGTTTTCATAATGGTTGCCATGTCAACCCTAGCTGTCATTAGACCGCGACCATTTGTAAAAAAAAAATTCCCCTTTTGCACAAGGACCCACGTGCAGTTTAAAGAAATTTGTCCCAGGGGCTTCTGAGTAGTCAGTTTGAAAAGTTATCGGCGGTCGACGGACGGACGGGCGGACGACGGAAAACAGTATAACCGTACTGTATTGCATCACTAAATCGATCAATGGGATTGGGCAACAGGCTCTACCAACATTAGTTACGACCCTTCCCCTGCATAAATGTATAGCAATGTTATGACACATGATAATGGCAAATACAGACAAGAGGCCCATGGGCCGCAATGTTCACCAGAGCTCAGGAGGGGGGGGGGGGGACACAGCCCACTGGCTCCCATGTATTTTAATAAACCATGGAAGCCGACGAAATTTGGACCCAATCAGCCTAGTGGCTTCAGATGACTGATTCGGCTTGAATGTGCTGTTGCAAGACAACACACAACAATTGACAACTGTCCATCTGTGGCAACCAATAGGCCTAAAATTATATGGCAGATAGATCACTGTTTAAGGAATATTTCCATAAAAGTTTTACAAAATATCTTGAAAGGCGTAAATGTCATTTTGCCATTTTTCAACATTATAGGTCTATGGAAACGCTTAACTTGCCATAGTAACCAAACTAAAGAACCAAATTTCATTAAAAACACAAAACCTGTAAAGGCAAATATGGTGAATATCTATCAGCCTCATAGAGCATATGGTTTCTCAGGAGATGATTTTTAAGTGTTTTTTTTTTTGTGTTTTTTTTTTTTTGGGGGGGGGGGGGGGGCTGAGCAGGAAGCCAAAAATCATATGACAGATAGATGATAGCTACAAGAATATTACTAAAAAAGTTTTGTCAAAATGTCTGCAAAGGCTTGGTACCATTTTCCAATTTTCCCCGATTATACGTACCTCAAAGGAAACTCTAAGTTGTCATAGCAACCAAACTAAAGGGCCAAATTTCAATAAAAAAACCTGTTGGTTTAGGGGTGTGGATCTGTAAGGTTTCCGAAAAAATGGGCCTTTTATGAAGTGGAGGGGTGGGGCACGGACTAGGGCACCCCAGGGGACCCCATGTTGGTGTCACTGGACGTCCCTAATCATAAGGAACATGAATATATATATGGTTTAGGGATGGGGCTCTGAACAGTTTCTCAGATATATGGCCTTTTGTGAAGTGGAGAGGTGGGACATGGCCCTGTCACACCCCGACAGGTTGGTGTCACTGAATGTGTCTTATAATAAGGAACAAGAGTATAAACGGTTTAGGAGTGGGGATCTGTAAGGTTTCCGAGATATTGGGCCTTATCATGATCTATAGGGAGTGGGACAATGCCCCCGCACATCCCAGGGACCGCCAGGTTGGTGTCACCGAATGCGTTGTATGATAAGGAACAATACTATATATGGTTTAGGGGTGGGAATCTGAATGGTTTCTGAGATATGTGACCTTTTATGAAGTGGAGGGGGTGGGGCAGGGCCCCGGCGAATCCCAGGGGTGGGGGAGGTTGGTGTCACTGAATGTGTCTTATCATAACGAACAATACTATATATGGTTTACGGGTGGGGATCTGTATTTAAGGTTTCCGAGATATTGGGCCTTTTATGAAATGAAGAGGGAGGGGCAAGGCGCGGCGCATCCTGGGGCCCCAGGTTGGTGTCACTGACTGTGTCTAATAATAAGGAACAAGAATACATATGGTTAAGGGATGGGGTCTTAATGGTTTCTGAGATATATGGCCTTATATGAAGTGGAGGGGGTGGGGCATGGCCCCGGCCAATCTTAGGGGCCCCCAGGTTGGTGTCACTGAATGTTGTCATCATAAGGAACAAGAATATATATGGTTAAGGGGTATGAATCTGTTAGGTTTCAGAGATATTCGGGGGCCTGTCTAAAACGCTGAAAAACCTGCTGAATTCAGCAGGTTGCTGATCAGCAGATAGTGACTAAAACGCTGATCTGCTGAAATGCTGAATTTTAGTATATTTTATTGTTTTGGGCCAGAAAACCGGCCGTGCATGTTAATATTATGTTTATTTATAATATTTATAAATTTTATTAATTTGTTTTACGCCACAGACATTAATATTGTTGCCATATCGAGCTGCATGTATGCAAATATAACAGAATATAAACAGTGAGATGCTGAAGGTTTTGAAGTAAAAGGTTTTCCTAGACATATTACTGGTGACACATCTTGAAGCAATTTTAAAGAAGAAATTATATTTGTTGTAGTTGCTGCTGCTGCTGCTGTTTGTTTGCATGGTTTACGTACCGGACGGTGAAATATTTGTTATAAAAGGCGAGAACCTTGAGTCCCTGTTCTAAACGTATAGAAATGAAAAACAGTACTCCTTTACTGATTTTGTTGTGGATAAATTTGCCTTGACACAACGAATATGTATCTATCTATCTATCTATCTATCTATCTATCTATCTATCTATCTATCTATCTATCTATCTATCTATCTATCTATCTATCTATCTATCTATCTATCTATCTATCTATCTATCTATCTATCTATCTATCTATCTATCTATCTATCTATCTATCTATCTATCTATCTATCTATCTATCTATCTATCTACCCATCTATCTATCTATCTATCTATCTATCTATCTATCTATCTATCTATCTATCTATCTATCTATCTATCTATCTATCTATCTATCTATCTATCTATCTATCTATCTATCTATCTTGTGAACTTGTGCGTAATTTAACCCCCCCCCTACACCCATTTTATAGAGTAAAATGGGGCTTTCTAGGTTAAAAACCTTTTTCTGAATCCTCCTCTAAGATTATGGTTGTGGGTACTCGTTAGAAGTGCCTCACAGAATTAAAGAACTTAATTCAACGTAAGTTAATTATGTTATTGTAAGATATCTATGTTGTACTTGTTTGGCATTAGAAACAGACATTTATAAAGATGTGATTTATAAATAAGTTATTTAGTACACGTAAAAAAGAAATAGAAATTATCAATCGGCCGGGCCACTTAATACTTTTCTATACGCAGTCGCTTTACATCACGGAAACACGCCTATAAACACTTTTACAAAGTAAAACCTTGGTGACAGGGGTATGGCGTGCTTTTCGTATAGTTTATCAACGACCTTTGAGAGTTCAAAGTTTAAGCGTGACGAGTCGATTCCATTTTCTAGGGGAAGCAGGTTTCGGATACCTTTTTTCTCGGGATTTTAAAGATATAAATCAATGTTTGTATAGTTTCTACCTAGAAGTCATGGTCGAGTGGTTAATTCGCTGTACTGCGAGTCACACTAAACATTTTTTGGCGAGGGGTTTGAGTTCCAGTGGCACATTTTTTATAGTTAATGGCCATATTCGACTGGGAAGTTTCGTGAAATTTTCGTGAAATTCCACGCAGGAGTGCGGTGTTATCTTGTAATAGCCGATCACATGGTCCAATCAAATATGAGTTATTTTTCAAATACGTAAGCGATCGTGGAGCACGATTCTATTCGAAGGAAAAGTCGAACCTTTCGTGCACCACGGTCGCTTATGAGCTATACGCAAATAAAATATTTGATTGGACCATGTGACCAGCTATTACAACTAGGAACCACACTCCTACGTGGAATTTCACGGAAATTTCACGAAACCTACCAGTCGAATACCGCCAATGTTTCATTTTTATTTTATCTTTTTTTATGTTTAAATTTATTTTCTTTATTTTTTATATTTACATCCTTAATATTTTGTTACCTTTGTTTTATGTTCAACAATTATATTTTTATGTCATTGTAAATCTTTTGGATGCCGGCCTCGGTAGTTCAGTCGGATGCGCATATGACTGGTGGTCAATGGGACGCGGGCTCGATACCTGCCGGGGTCAGCAACGTTCTTTCCCATGGAGATTAATCATGAAATCTTTTCGATGGCCATTCCCTCTCGTCCGATGATTCAAGAAGGGCAGTTGTTAGTTTCTGGGGAAAGAATGTGCACTGTACTGGTTAACCGCTTACGTATAAGCTTGCCCAGGATAAGTGTGGATAAGTAAACTGACCGGCTCAAAAATGACATAAATAGTGATGCCTGGGCCGTAAAAGCCCAATACAAACAAACGAAACTCTTTCAGATTCATTTCAACAGCGCATTTGCCTTCACTGACGGCTGTGAACGTACGTTCAATCAAAGTAACATTTTTTATAATACCTCTTGAATCCGAGCTACAACGATTCACTTGTGCTCGTTCCATCCTTTTAATAAAATGAATATACATCTAATGTGATGGCACCGCCCATCGGGGCTTGGAGAAATAGTTCGAGCTGCACGAAGCTTTCAAGCGGATCTGAAACTAACGACACATGAGCAATGGTAAACCGCTTAGTAAGTCCGAGCCTGCCCAGGCAAAGACGTGCGGGTTGGACCGTCCATATTTATTAAACCCCTTTAGTTTTATTGGGTGGCAGGGCTTGAGATGTCATTTCATCTCAATGTCGGGTAAAAACCCCACAAAACTGGAAGCAACTTCTCCAAACTTTACGGGGACAATAAACCTCAAATCAATCGAACAAACAAACAACAATCGAACATCTCCTGTGCTCCAATTTTAAAGGTACGAAAAAATGTTAAGAAAAATTAAAAAAAAAAAAAACATCTGCCTAAGATTCGAACCCTAGATCTCCAAGATGGCAGACGTGTTAGTAGACTGTCTCGACTGGCCGTCAATCTGGTTAAACAGCGCGCAAGTTTAAGAATATGACGGTAACTATCGCCCAGTGTAAAAAATACCCACTGCAGGCGACTTACCTAAAACAAGGACGAGTCCAAAATTAAAAGTGCAGTCACGTCTCACTGCGTTTTGAAAGACTATAATGAATATCTGTCTACATGTTTGTATATATAGAGAGAGACACACCTCTATAATCTTATTATTACACTTATCACTCAGAAGTAAACATATTCCATTCATTTTCTACTACTTTTGCTCGTGCAGAACATGCTTAGTAACGGCCTATTTATTTATCACACGTTTCACACTCTATGATTTTATGAATGGAAAACAGTTTACTACAAACGGACCAGTCTAAGCAATAACATGTCATTCCTGATAACACCTATCTTTGCACATAGTGCAGATCCAGATCAGATTGCTTCTGAGTGTGATCAGGATCTACACTGAAATTTGCAGGAATAAATTACTTAAGTTATCTGATTGGTTCAGGTACGGGTATGGTCTGGTAAATGAAATAAATTAATAATAATAATTATAAATGATGAAATAATAAGTTTGTTACTTGTAATATTGGTATTCGTCAGAACCCCCTTGCCGAGGCTGTGCTAACAAGTACATATGATTTTTTTTTATCTCCAATATACGGGTTGTGGCTTGCGCTCGCTTTCATATTTAATATACGGAAAACTGCTCTACCGTGTATAAACAAACAGTAGCAATCACACTGTATTCATAATCGTTTTATTGCACCTTTAGCAGATCAGAGGCGGTCCTTAATAGGATAAGATAATAACCAGCCACTGACTGAGGCAGGTAAAGAGAAAATGAATGGTCATTCTTTTAAGAATACACAATTATGGTAGCGGTAAAAAAAATATCATTCATAATTTTTAACACTAAAAATACTGTTGTTTTAAAGAATTAATGAAATAAACTTTAAAACAAACATCGGATATAAAAATTCCATATTTATAAAATAAATATGTTGTTATCTAGACTCTCACTTACAAAACGTTTTACTACAGAAAATGTATGATACTTTTCTTACTGATGAGTACCCACAACCTATGTCTTACGTCGGAATAAAAAAAAAATGATACTTTTGTTATTTATATTCCACACGTAGGTTGTGGGTGCTCGTTAGAACAGTGTCAATGAGGTTGTCCTGACGAGTACCAACAACCTGTCTTACGTCTGAATAAAATAAATGATACTTTTCTTATATATATTCCACATGTATGTTGTAGGTGCTCGTTAAAACAAAAAATAATGAACACCCCATGTTTTTTTTCAGACCCTAGTTATCGATCAGAATTATAGCAGGGCGCTCAGTGGAAACCCAAGAACCCATAGCTTCTGTAAATGATGAGGTTTACATGGGTATACGTTTTTCTTCTTTCTCTCACAAAACATATATTGTGGGTACTCGTTAAAACCGCTTTGCCGTGGCTGTGTTAACAAGTACCGACATTCTAAGTTTAGAGCAGAATTATGAAATAACATCGGGAAACAGCAATTTCAACATTATAAAGATGACACCCGTACTTCTAATTTCAGATCCCCAAAGTAGTCATTGTTTCTGTACGCAGACCCCCAAATCAATTTAAAAAAAAATCTTGTAAGAAACGTCTCTTTGAAAGTGAAAACACAGATTCGCCTACACCTAAAAGGATGAAACTTGAACTTCCACACTTGACAAATGTAACTGAAGATCATATAGGTGAAGAGATTCTGATGGATATTAATGATTCCCGCCATGATACTACTGAAGACCCCTCCTACCTCATTTCGAAAAATAAAAAACCCGCCAAAATCAGAACCCTTATGGATAAAGTATTTAGGTTTTTAACTTCTACTGATAAAAAAGCCATTATAAACAGCGGTAAGCTTAATTCACAAATAATAGAAGCAGTTAAGCAAGAAAGCAATTTCCGATGATATCAAAGTAGAAGTAAAACAAAGATCAGGAATTGATACAATTAACTTACTCCACCCATAAAAGACACCAAAGGGAAAGAAATACAAACATTAAGCGACCAGACCATAATGGAAACCTAAACAAAGGAAGGCCATAAGGACAGTTACTTTCCCACAAAATGGCCATATGGCCATCCAAAGCCAAAAGACACAAGTGATACACACAGTAAGTAACAAACAACAACATAAATAAATCGCCACAGAAGAACCGCCTTGGAACGGTCAGCGGAAGACCCCAACTGGGGGGGGGGGGCTTAAATCGCTTTTACGTGGCCACAATCCTCGCCCTTACTTCCGTCGCGATTTAGACAAATAATTTGTTCAGTCCGCATGAAGGCCTCCTAACTCATCAGTGCAACATCTCCGTGAACACAAAAATCAAAGAACCACAGAGGTGAGACAACGGTGAGGACTCGACAGCAAGAAACCACTGAATTGCTGGAGCAAAAGAAAACCAACAGTTAGACTCCGATGAGCCCGACCAGAGACAAAGCATCAGACACCAACCAACATTATCTCTCTAATTTTCAATAAGCCTTTACGTTGGAGCCGTCATAGAATCTGAGGCCTGACCCACCGCCGTGCAATTAAAGAGGGAAGGAAAGTTGCCAACCGTGATTGGGTTAACTACCATGCATGCAGTCTGTCGTATAATATCCATGTTGTACCCAATCTTTTTATATCGAAGAATGATTTTACGAAATTGGGTGCAAGCCTTCAGCTGCCAGAAAAGGTCCCATAATATCTCCCGAATGAAAGACGTTGACATGTTCAAAAACAAACAGTTATATATTCTGTTCCAAATGACAAAAGTCTAGCTTGCAAATTCATCACACTGGTAGAGATCACTGGGTAATCTCATTTAGGGATGAGACAAACAGTATTTTTTATGTTTGACAGCCTTGGATTCGACAGACAGGCCCGCTTCATAATGACACCGAGCTTGTCAATTCAGTTAGGTTTAATGTATGGGGAACACACCGATCCTGATTTGGAAGTCATATTAATTGAGACTCAAAAGCAGACAAATGGTGTTGATTGCGGTGTTTTCGCAATCGCACACTTAGTAGAATTTTGCACAAAGCGCGTCCTTAATCCGACAGTCTGTTTTGACACGAATAAAATGTGATCATATTTACTGGCTTGCATTACGTCTGAATATCCAGGTAATAGAAGGAATTCAGTATGTAAACTATCACGCATTGATTTGATCAAACACCTGATTTAAAGACGGCCCGCCAGTCAGTCAGGTGTGAATTGGTATGAAAGCGTGCTGTCATTTACTCAATTACTGATTGATTTATGTTGATATTGGATAAATCATGCACAACGAAAAGTACGCCAGTATTATTACCACTTTTATGCTTTAAATTTTTTATTTGATTTGAGGTTTAACGTCCCTGTAAACACTGTAAACGTTTTGGAGACATTGCTTCCAATTTTGTGGGACTATTACTCGACATCGAGATGAAATGTGGGACTTTTACCCGACATTGAGATGAAATGACATCTCAAGCCCTGTCGTCCAATGTTACCAGTAGGGTTTATAAGCATGGACGGTCCGACTCGCACCGCATTGCCTATCCTCTAAGCGGTTTACCAGTACTCGTGTGCGGTCGGTTTCGGCTGGGCGTGGAATCATCATGAAGCCCATCTATTTCTTCAAGTCCCGATGGGCGGGGGCTTAATGTTTATACAGTAAAACTGGGGTTAACATTGTATGCATTGTTTTTCTTGTTTCTGCTCTAAACATAGATTTTGGCTGGTACACGTTCGAATTGCCTTGCCGAAGCTGCTCTAACGAATACCTACAATCTTAGAAGTTTGCAATATATCAGATTTTTATCTGATTTTCCTGGTTGTAAAAAAAATCAATATAATTTGACTAGGCATACTTCCTTAATCGTAATCAGAAACGAAAACAATATGATTGCATGAATATGTTACTGCATTTGGTGATGTTGTTATGAGAGTTTCTCTATTTCTTTTATTTCTACTTACCTACTTACCTTGTAGATTAAGTATAAATAGAATAAAACTAAGAATACAAAATTATTAAATAGTCCAGTCTTTTTCCGTTTACAATCTTAAGCTGACAATTATCAAGTTAAAAAGTCTATGAAATGATAACCCTCAAAAACCCATGTTAGTAAAAAAACCTGGGGTTTTTAGAGGTTAACCTGGGGTTTTTAGAGGTTAACATTATTTTTTTTCTATGTTCTAAAAAAGTTCTGGTACGCGTTATAACATCTACAGAGGAGCATGGTCTAACGAGTATCCATAATATATTTGGTACTTACATGAGTTTGGCAACTTCTAGCAATCTCCGTGTTGTATTGGTTAAGCTACTCGCCTCATAAACCAAGGAGTCGTGGGGTCGATTCCGGGCTTCTCCAGGCTTTCGGAGGAATCTTCAAACTGAGGTATTGTCTCCGCATGATCTTAGCTGTTGGTGGTGCGCAAAGCTCAACACACACACACCCACACACACACAACGTTTCCATAACCCACGTAGATATGTACCTTTTATGGTGTGCGGGGGGTAAAGCAAGGCCCCGGCGCATCCCGGTTGCCCAGATTGGTGTCACTGAACGCGTCTTATAATAAAGAACAATAATATATAGGGTTTCGGGGTTGGGATCTGTAAGGTTTTCGAGATACTTGACCTTTTATGGATTGGAGGGGGTGGGGCAAGGCCCCGTCGCATCCCCAGAGTCCCAGATTGATGTCACCGAATGCCTCTTATCGCAAGGAACAAGAATATGTATGGTTTAGGGGTCGGAATCTGAGTGGTTTCTGAGATATATGACCTTTTATGAAGTGGAGGGGTGGGGCAGGGCCCCAGCACAATCACGGAACCCTCAGGTTGGCATAAAAGCATATGACTAAGAGAAGTTTACTAAAAAAAAATTACCATAAAAGTTTTGTAAAAATATCTGCAATGACTTGGCAGTAAATGCCACTTTTCTATGTTCCCCATTATAAGTCTACGGGAACTCTAAGTTGCAATAGCAACCAAACTAAGAGCCGATTCTCATAAAAACACAAACTTTCAATCCCCCAGCTCAAGGATGTTACGGGTGAAATTTGGGTGCAATCGGCCCAGTGACTTCAGAGGAGAAGTCGTTTAAAAGAGTTGACGTCAGACATACGTCATCGACATACGACGACGGACAACTGCCTATCCTATAAGCTCCCCCGGAGCCTTCGGCTCTGGTGACCTAAACAAGAGGCCCATGGGCCACAATGCTCACCAGAGCTCAGGGGGCCACTGCCGGCTGGCAGCAATGTATTTTAATTAACCATGGAAGACAGATAAAATTTGGATCCAATCAGCCTAGTGGCTTTAGATTCTGATGTCGCTTGAATGTGTTGTTGCCTGACAACAGATGACAATTGATAATTTTCCATCTGTGGCAACAAACAGGCCAAAAGGAACGTTATTAAAGGAACATTTCTATGAAAGTGTGGCAAAATATCTTGAAAGGCATTAATGTCTTTTTTCGATTTTCGCCATTATAAGTCAATGGAAACTCTTAACTTGGCATAGCAAACAAACCAAAGAGCTAAATTTCATAAACTAGAGCTCAGGTGGACACTGCCCAATGGCAGACATGTATTATAACATGATATGATTTTAATATACCAATTATAAAGTCTCCCAAACAAACCCCATACCGAAATGAGCACCCATGTGGACTGTATCTGAAATATCAGGTGTTTTATAAAGTAAAGAGGGTGGGGCATGGACCCAATGGAGCCCTGGTTGGTGTCAATAAATGTGTCTTATCAAAAGAAACAGAGACATATATGGTATAGCAGTGGGGATATGTATGGTTCTGAGATGCAAGGCCTTTTAAGCAGTGGAGGGATTCGGGCATGGCAGCACGATACCCTAGGCCTAACCCTGGTATACTACAGCTGCAGCATGGTTACCCAGGCCTGGCTTGGTATCCTACAGGCGCAGTACGGTATCCCAGGACTGAAATAAGTATCTTACAGGTGCAGCACGGTACCCTAGGCCTAACCCTGGTATCCTACAGGTGCAGGATGGTACTCTAGGCATAACCCTGGTATCCTATACGAGAGTAGGAACACCGCTGACAGGCGTTGATGTGACGAAAATAGGAACAGTGCTGACAGGCGTAGATGTGACGAGAGTAGGAACAATGCTGACAAGCGTAGATGTGCCGAGAGTAGGAACAGTCCTGACAGGCGTAGATGTGACGACAACAGGAACAGCGCTGGCAGGCGTAGATGTGACGAGAGTAGGAACATCGCTGACAGGCGTAGATGTGACGCGAGTAGGAAAACCGCTGCCTGACGTAAACGTGACGAGAGTAGGAACACCGCTGACAGGCGTAGATGTGACGCGAGTAGGAAAACCGCTGACTGACGTAAACGTGACGAGAGTAGGAACACTGCTGACAGTCGTAGATGTGACGAAAGAAGGAACAGTGCTGACAGGCGTAGATGTGAAGATTACGGGAACACCGCTGACAGCAGTAGATGTGACGAAAGCAGGAACACAGCTGACAGGCGTAGATGTGACGAGAGTAGGGACAGCGCTGACAGACGTAGACATGGCGAGAGTAGGAACACCGCTGACAGGCGTAGATGTGACGCGAGTAGGAAAACCGCTGACTGACGTAAACGTGACGAGAGTAGGAACACCGCTGACAGGCGTTGATATGACGAAATAAGGAACAGTGCTGACAGGCGTAGATGTGACGAGAGTAGGGACAGCGCTGACAGACGTAGACATGACGAGAGTAGGAACACCGCTGACAGGCGTAGATGTGACGAGTAGGACAAGGCTGACAGGCGTAGATATGACGAGTAGGAACATGGCTGACAGGCGTAGATATGACGAGAGTAGGAACATGGCTGACAGGCGTAGAACTGACGACAGTAGGGACAGCGCTGAGGGACGTAGATGTTACGGAAGAAGGAGCAGCGCTTACAGGCGTAGATGTGGCGACAATAGGAATAGTGCTGACATGCGTAGATGTGACGAGAGTAGGAACAATGCTGACAAGCGTAGATGTGCCGAGAGTAGGAACAGTCCTGACAGGCGTAGATGTGACGACAACAGGAACAGCGCTGGCAGGCGTAGATGTGACGAGAGTAGGAACATCGCTGACAGGCGTAGATGTGACGCGAGTAGGAAAACCGCTGACAGGCGTAGATGTGACGCGAGTAGGACAACCGCTGACTGACGTAAACGTGACGAGAGTAGGAACACCACTGACAGGCGTAGATGTGACGAAAGAAGGAACAGCGCTGATAGGCGTAGATGGGAAGATAATGGGAACACCGCTGACAGCAGTAGATGTGACGAAAGCAGGAACACAGCTGACAGGCGTAGATGTGACGAGAGTAGGGACAGCGCTGACAGACGTAGATCTGACGAGAGTAGGAACACCGCTGACAGGCGTAGATGTGACGCGAGTAGGAAAATCGCTGACTGACGTAAACGTGACGAGAGTAGGAACACCGCTGACAGGCGATGATGTGACAAAAGAAGGAACAGCGCTGACAGGCGTAGATGTGACGACAATATGAACAGTGCTGACAGGCGTAGATCTAACTACAGTAGGATCAGCGCTGAGACACGCAGATGTTACGAGAGTATGAACAGCCCTGGCTGGCGTAGACGTGACGAGAGTAGGAACAGCGCTTACATACGTAGATGTGACGACAGCAGGAACAATGCTGACAGGCGTAGATGTGACGACAGTATGAACACCACTGACAGGCGTAGATGTGACGAGAGTAGGGACAGCGCTGACAGACGTAGACATGACGAAAGCAGGAACACAGCTGACAGGCGTAGATATGACGAGAGTAGGGACAGCGCTGACAGACGTAGACATGACGAGAGTAGGAACATCGCTGACAGGCGTAGATGTGACGCGAGTAGGAAAACCGCTGACTGACGTAAACATGACGAGAGTAGGAACACCACTGACAGGCGTTGATGTGACGAAAGAAGGAACAGCGCTGACAAGCGTAGATGTGACGACAATATGAACAGTGCTTACAGGCGTAGATCTAACGACAATAGGATCAGCGCTGAGACACGCAGATGTTACGAGAGTATGAACAGCCCTGGCTGGCGTAGACGGGACGAGAGTAGAAACAGCGCTAACATACGTAGATGTGACGACAGAAGGAACAATGCTGACAGGCGTAGATGTGACGACAGTATGAACACCGCTGACAGGCGCAGATGTGACGATAGTAGAAACACCGCTGACAGGCGTAGATATGACGAGTAGGAACATGGCTGACAGGCGTAGATGTGACGACAGTATGAACACCGCTGACAGGCGTAGAACTGACGACAGTAGGGACACCGCTGAGAGACGTAGATATGACGAGTAGGAACAAGGCTGACAGGCGTTGATATGACGAGAGTAGGAACAGGTGCAGCATGGTAACCCAGGCCTGCACTGGTATCCTACAGGTGCAGCACGCAATCCCAGGCCTGACCCTGGTATCCTACAGGTGCAGCACGGTACCCTAATCCGAACCCTGGTATCCTACAGGTGCAGTACGGTAACCCAGGCCTGTCCTGGTATCCTACAGGTGCAGCACGGTATCCCAGGCCTGAACCTGGTATCCTACAGGTGCAGTACGGTAACCCAGGCATGCCCTGGTATCCTACAGGTGCAGCAAGGTATCCCAGGTCTGACCCTGGTATCCTACAGGTACAGAAAGGTATCCATGGCCTGACCCTGTTATCCTTAAGATGCAGCATGGTAACCCAGGCCTGAACATGGTATCCTACAGGTGCAACATGGTAACCTAGGCCTGACCCTGGTATCCTACAGGTGCAACATGGTAACCCACGCCTGGCCTGGTATCCTACAGGTGCAGTACGGTATCCCAGGTCTGACCCTGGTATCCTACATGTGCAGCACGGTACCCTAGGCCTTACCCTGGTATACTACAGCTGCAGCATTGCTACCCAGGCCTGGCCTAGTATATTGCAGGTGCAGCACGGTATCCCAGGCCTGACCCTGATATCCTACAGGTGCAGCACGGTATCCCAGGCCTGACCCTGGTACGCTACAGGTGCAGCACGGTACCCTAGGCCTGACCCTGGTATCCTACAGGTGCAGTAAGATATCCCAGGCCTGACCCTGGTATCCTACAGATGCAGTATGGTAACCCAGGCCTGACCCTGGTATCCTACAGGTGCAACATGGTAACCCAGGCTTGGCCTGGTATCCTACAGGTGCAGTACGGTATCCCAGGCCTGACCCTGGTATCCTACAGGTACAGAACGGTATCACAGGCCTAACCCTGGTATCCTACAGGTGCAGCACGGTACCCTAGGCCTAACCTTGGTATCGTACAGGTGCAGTACGGTATCCTAGGCCTGGTCTGGTATCCTTCAGGTGCAGTACGGTATCCCAGGCATGACCCTGGTATCCTACAGGTGCAGCACGGTAACCTAGGCCTAACGCTGATATCTTACAGGTGCAGCATGGTAACCCAGGCATGGCCTGGTATCCTACAGGTGCAGTACGGTATCCTAGGCCTGACCCTGGTATCCTACAGGTGCAGCACTGGGATACCGTGCTGCACCTATAGGATACCAGGGCCTAACGGTGTAGCACGGTATCCATGGCCTGACCCTGGTATCCTACAGGTGAAGCAAGGTATCCCAGGCCTTCCCCTGATATCCTACAGGTGCAGCATGGTAATCTAGGCCTGGCCTGGTATCCTACAGGGGCAGTACGGTATCCCAGGCCTGAAGTAGGTATAAGATACCAGGCCAGGCCTGGGTTACCATGCTGCACCTGTAGGATACCATGGTTAGGCCTAGGGTACCGTGCTGCACCTGGAGGATACCAGGCCAAGCCTGGGTTACCATGCTGCACCTGTAGGATACCCGGGTCAGGCCTGGGATAGCATGCTGCACCTGTAGGATACCAGAGTTAGGCCTAGTGTACCGTGCTGCATCTGTAGGATACCAGGGTCAGGCCTGGGATACCGTACTGCACCTGTAGGATACCAGGGTCAGGCCTGGGATACCGTGCTGCACCTGTAGGATACCAGGGTCAGACCTGGGATACCGTGCTGCACCTGTAAGATACCAGCGTCAGGCCTGGGATACCGTACTGCACCTGTAGGATACGAGGGTCAGGCCTTGACTACCGTGCTGCACCTTTAGGATACCAGGGCCTAACGGTGCAGCACGGTATCCATGGCCTGACCCTGGTATCCTACAGGTGAAGCACGGTATCCCAGGCCTTACCCTGATATCGTACAGGTGCGGCATGGTAACCTAGGCCTGGCCTGGTATCATACGGGGGCAGTACGGTATCCCAGGCCTGAAGTAGGTATCAGATGCCAGGCCAGGCCTGGGTTACCATGCTGCACCTGTAGGATACCAGGGTTAGGCCTAGGGTACCGTGCTGCACCTGGAGGATACCAGACCAAGCCTGGGTTACCATGCTGCACCTTTAGGATACCCGGGTCAGGCCTGGGATACCATACTGCACGTGTAGGATACCAGGGTCAGGCCTTGGATACCGTGCTGCACCTGTAGGATACCAGGACAGGCCTGGGATACTGTGCTGCACCTGTAGGATACCATGGTCATGCCTGGGATACCGTACTGCACCTGTAGGATACCCAGGCCATGCCTGGGCTACCATGCTGCACCTGTAGGATTCAAGGGTTAGGCCTAGGGTACCATGCTTTACCTGTAGGATACCTACTTCAGTCATGGGATACCGTACTGCGCCTTTAGGAAACCAGGCCAGGCCTGGGTTACCATGCTGCACATGTAGGATACCAGGGATAGGCCTCGGGTACCGTGCTGCACCTATGGGATACCAGGGTCAGACCTGGGATACCGTACTGTAACTGTAGGATACCAGGCCATGCCTGGGTTACCATGCTGCACCTGTAGGATACCAGGGTTATGCCTAGAGTACCATCCTGCACCTGTAGGATACCAGTGTTAGGTCTAGGGTACCGTGCTGCACCTGTAAGATACTTATTTCAGTCCTGGGATACCGTACTGCGCCTGAAGGATACCAACCCAGGCCTGGGTTACCATGCTGCACCTGCAGGATACCAGGGATACGCCTAGGTACCGTGCTTCACCTGTAGGAAACCTAGGGTCAGGCCTGGGATACCGTACTGCACCTGTAGGATACCAGTTCAGGACTGGGTTACCATGCTGCTCCTGTATGATACCAGGGTTAGGAATAGGGAACCGTGCTGCACCTGTAGGATACCAGAACAGGCCTAGGATACCGTATTGCACCTGTAGTATACCACGGTCAGGCCTAGGGTACCGTGCTGCACCTGTAGGATACCAGTGGCAGGCCTGGGATAACGAACTGCACCTGTAGGATACCAGGGTCAGGCCTGGGATACCGTTCTGCATCTGTATGATACCAGGCCAGGCTTGGTTTACCTTGCTGCACCCGTAGGATACCAGGGTCAGGCCTGGGATACCATACTGCAGCTGTAGGATACAAGGGTCAGGCCTAGGATACTGTGCTGCACCTGCAATATGGTAACCCGGGCCTGGCCTGGCCTGGTATTTTACATGTGTAGTACGGTAACCCAGGCCTGTCCTGGTATCCTACAGGTGCAGTATGGTAACCCGGGCCTGGCCTGGTATCCTACAGGTGCAGTACGGTAACCCAGACCTGTTCTGGTATCCTACAGGTGCAGCACGGTATCCCAGGCCTGACCCTGATATCCTACAGGTGCAGTACGGTATCCCAGGCCTGACCCTAGTATCCTACAGGTGCAGCACGGTACACTAGGCCTAACCCTGGTATCCTACAGGTGCAGCACGGTACCCTAGGCCTAACCCTGGTATCGTTCAGGTGCAGTATGGTATCCTAGGCCTGGCATGGTATCCTACAAGGGCAGTACGGTATCCCCGGCCTGAAGTAGGTATCAGATACCAGGCCAGTCCTGGGTTACCATGCTGCACCTGTAGGATACCAGGGATAGGCCTAGGGCACCGTGCTGCACCTGGAGGATACCAGGCCAAGCCTAAGTTACCATGCTGCACCTGTAGGATACCCGGGTCAGGCCTTGGATACCGTACTGCACCTGTAGGATACCAGGCCAGGCCTGGGTTACCATGTTGCACCTATAGGATAACAGGGTTAGGCCTAGGGTACCGTGCTGCACCTGTAGGATACCAAGGTCAGGGCTGGGATACCGTACTGCACATGTTGGATACCAGCCCAGGCCTACCATGCTGCACCTATAGGATACCAGCGTCAGGCCTGGGATACCGTTCTGCACCTGTAGGGTACCAGGCCAGCCTTGGTTTACCTTGCTGCACCCGTAGGATACCAGGGTCAGGCCTGGGATACCATACTGCACCTGAAGGATACCAGGGTCAGGCCTAGGATTCTGTGCTGCACCTGCTGGATACCAGGACAGGCCTGGTTTACCGTACTGCACCTGTTGGATACCAGGACAGGCCTGGTTTACCGTACTGCACCTGTAGGATACCAGGCTATGCCTGGATTACCATGCTGCACCTGTAGGATACCAGGGTTAGGCCCAGTGTACCGTGCTGCACCTGTAGGATACCAGGGTCATGCCGGGAATACCGTACTGCACCTGTAGGATACCAGGGTCAGGCCTGGGATACCGTGCTGCACCTGTAGGATACCAGGGTCAGGCCTGGAATACCGTGCTGCACCTGTAAGATACCAGCGTCAGGCCCGGGATACCGTGCTGCACCTGTAAGATACCAGCGTCAGGCCTGGGATACCGTACTGCACCTGTAGGATACCAGGGTCAGGCCTTGACTACCGTGCTGCACCTTTAGGATACCAGGGTAAGGCCTATGGTACCGTGCTGTACCTGTAGGATACCTTGGTCAAGCCTGCGATACCGTGCTGCACCTGTAGGATACCATGACCTGACCCTGGTGCAGCACGGTATTATAGGATACCAGGGTCAGGCCTGGGATACCGTGCTGCACCTGTAGGATACCAGGGTCAGGCCTGGGATACCGTGCTGCACTTGTAGGATACCAGGGTCATGCCTGGGATACCGTAGTGCACCTGTTGGATACCAGGCCATGCCTGGCTTACCATGCTGCACATGTAGGATACCAGGGATACGCCTAGGGTACCGTGCTACACCTGTAAGATACCAGGGTCAGGCCTGGGATACCGTACTGCACCTGTAGGATACCAGGCCAGGACTGGGTTACCTTGCTGCACCTGTATGATACCAGGGTTAGGAATAGGGTACCGTGCTGCACCTGTAGGATACCAGGGTCAGGCCTGGGATACCGTGCTGCACTTGTAGGATACCAGGGTCATGCCTGGGATACCGTACTGCACCTGTTGGATACCAGGCCATGCCTGGCTTACCATGCTGCACCTGTAGGATACCAGGGATACGCCTAGGGTATTGTGCTACACCTGTAAGATACCAGGGTCAGGCCTGGGATACCGTACTGCACCTGTAGGATACCAGGCCAGGACTGGGTTACCTTGCTGCACCTGTATGATACCAGGGTTAGGAATAGGGTACCGTGCTGCACCTGTAGGATACCAGTGTCAGGCCTGGGATACCGAACTGCACCAGTACGATACCATGGTCAGGCCTGGGATACCGTTCTGCACCTGTAGGATACCAGGCCAGGCTTGGTTTACCTTGCTGCACCCGTAGGATACCAGGGTCAGGCCTGGGATACCATACTGCACCTGTATGATAGGATACCAGGGTCAGGCCTAGGATACTGTGTTGCACCTGCAAAATGGTAACCCGGGCCTGGCCTGGCCTGGTATCTTACAGGTGCAGTACGGTAACCAAGGCCTGTCCTGGTATCCTACAGGTGCAGTTTGGTAACCCTGGCCTGGCCTGGTATCCTACAGGTGCAGTACGGTAACCCAGGCCTGTTCTGCTATCCTACAGGTGCAGCACGGTATCCCAGGCCTGACCCTGATATCCTACAGGTGCAGAACGGTATTCCAGGCCTGACCCTGATATCCTACAGGTGCAGCACGGTATCCCAGGCCTGACCCTGGTATCCTACAGGTGCAGCATGGTAACCCAGGCCTGCACTGGTATCCTACAGGTGCAGCACGCAATCCCAGGCCTGACCCTGGTATCCTACAGGTGCAGCACGGTACCCTAATCCGAACCCTGGTATCCTACAGGTGCAGTACGGTAACCCAGGCCTGTCCTGGTATCCTACAGGTGCAGCACGGTATCCCAGGCCTGAACCTGGTATCCTACAGGTGCAGTACGGTAACCCAGGCATGTCCTGGTATCCTACAGGTGCAGCAAGGTATCCCAGGTCTGACCCTGGTATCCTTCAGGTACAGTAAGGTATCCCAGGCCTGACCCTGTTATCCTTAAGATGCAGCATGGTAACCCAGGCCTGAACCTGGTATCCTACAGGTGCAACATGGTAACCTAGGCCTGACCCTGGTATCCTACAGGTGCAACATGGTAACCCACGCCTGGCCTGGTATCCTACAGGTGCAGTACGGTATCCCAGGCATGACCCTGGTATCCTACATGTGCAGCACGGTACCCTAGGCGTAACCCTGGTATACTACAGCTGCAGCATGGCTACCCAGGCCTGGCCTAGTATATTGCAGGTGCAGCACGGTATCCCAGGCCGGACCCTGATATCCTACAGGTGCAGCACGGTATCCCAGGCCTGACCCTGGTACGCTACAGGTGCAGCACGGTACCCTAGGCCTGACCCTGGTATCCTACAGGTGCAGTGAGATATCCCAGGCCTGACCCTGGTATCCTACAGATGCAGCATGGTAACCAAGGCCTGACCCTGGTATCCTACAGGTGCAACATGGTAACCCAGGCTTGGCCTGGTATCCTACAGGTGCAGTACGGTATCCCAGGCCTGACCCTGGTATCCTACATGTGCAGCACGGTACCATAGGCGTAACCCTGGTATACTACAGCTGCAGCATGGTTACCCAGGCCTGTCCTAGTATATTTCAGGTGCAGTACGGTATCCCAGGCCTGACTCTGGTATCTTACAGGTGCAGCACGGAACCCTAGGCCTAACCTTGGTATTCTACAGGTGCGGCATGGTAACCCAGGCCCGGCCTGGTATCCTACAGGTGCAGTACGGTATCCCAGGCCTGACCCTGGTATCCTACAGGTACAGAACGGTATCCCAGGCCTAACCCTGGTATCCTACAGGTGCAGCACGGTACCCTAGGCCTAACCTTGGTATCGTACAGGTGCAGTACGGTATCCTAGGCCTGGTCTGGTATCCTTCAGGTGCAGTACGGTATCCCAGGCATGACCCTGGTATCCTACAGGTGCAGCACGGTACCCTAGGCCTAACGCTGATATCCTACAGGTGCAGCATGGTAACCCAGGCATGGCCTGGTATCCTACAGGTGCAGTACGGTACCCTAGGCCTGACCCTGGTATCCTACAGGTGCAGCACTGGGATACCGTGCTGCACCTGTAGGCTACCAGGGCCTAACGGTGTAGCACGGTATCCATGGCCTGACCCTGGTAACCTACAGGTGAAGCAAGGTATCCCAGGCCTTACCCTGATATTCTAAAGGTGCAGCATGGTAATCTAGGCCTGACCTGGTATCCTACAGGGGCAGTACGGTATCCCAGGCCTGAAGTAGGTATAAGATACCAGGCCAGGCCTTGGTTACCATGCTGCACCTGTAGGATACCAGGGTTAGGCCTAGGGTACCGTGCTGCACCTGGAGGATACCAGGCCAAGCCTGGGTTACCATGCTGCACCTGTAGGATACCCGGGTCAGGCCTGGGATACCATGCTGCACCTGTAGGATACCAGGGTGTAGAGATGTAGAGTACCTAGTGTACCGTGCTGCATCTGTAGGATACCAGGGTCAGGCATTGGATACCGTACTGCACCTGTAGGATATCAGGGTCAGGCCTGGGATACCGTGCTGCACCTGTAGGATACCAGGGTCAGACCTGGGATACCGTGCTGCACCTGTAAGATACCAGCGTCAGGCCTGGGATACCGTACTGCACCTGTAGGATACGAGGGTCAGGCCTTGACTATCGTGCTGCACCTTTAGGATACCAGGGCCTAACGGTGCAGCACGGTATCCATGGCCTGACCCTGGTATCCAAAAGGTGAAGCACGGTATCCCAGGCGTTACCCTGATATCGTACAGGTGCAGCATGGTAACCTAGGCCTGGCCTGGTATCTTACAGGAGCAGTACGGTATCCCAGGCCTGAAGTAGGTATCAGATGCCAGGCCAGGCCTGGGTTACCATGCTGCACTTGTAGGATACCAGGGTTAGGCCTAGGGTACCGTGCTGCACCTGGAGGATACCAGACCAAGCCTGGGTTACCATGCTGCACCTTTAGGATAATCGGGTCAGGCCTGGGATACCATACTGCACCTGTAGGATACCAGGGTCAGGCCTTGGATACCGTGCTGCACCTGTAGGATACCAGGACAGGCCTGGGATACTATGCTGCACCTGTAGGATACCATGGTCATGCCTGGGATACCGTACTGCACCTGTAGGATACCCAGGCCATGCCTGGGTTACCATTCTGCACCTGTAGGATTCAAGGGTTAGGCCTAGGGTACCATGCTGCACCTGTAGGATACCTACTTCAGTCCTGGGATACCGTACTGCGCCTGTAGGAAACCAGGCCAGGCCTGGGTTACCATGCTGCACATGTAAGATACCAGGGATAGGCCTCGGGTACCGTGCTGCACCTGTAGGATACCAGGGTCAGACCTGGGATACCGTACTGTAACTGTAGGATACCAGGCCATGCCTGGGTTACCATGCTGCACCTGTAGGATACCAGGGTTATGCCTAGAGTACCACCCTGCACCTGTAGGATACCAGGGTTAGGCCTAGGGTACCGTGCTGCACCTGTAAGATACTTATTTTAGTCCTGCGATAACGTACTGCGCCTGTAGGATACCAAGCCAGGCCTGGGTTACCATGCTGCACCTGTAGGATACCAGGATACGCCTAGGTACCGTGCTTCACCTGTAGGAAACCTAGGGTCAGGCCTGGGATACCGTACTGCACCTGTAGGATACCAGTTCAGGACTGGGTTACCATGCTGCACCTGTATGATGCCAGGGTTAGGAATAGGGAACCGTGCTGCATCTGTAGGATACCAGAACAGGCCTGGGATACCGTATTGCACCTGTAGTATACCACGGTCAGGCCTAGAGTACCGTGCTGCACCTGTAGGATACCAGTGGCAGGCCTGGGATACCGAACTGCACCTGTAGGATACCAGGGTCAGGCCTGGGATACCGTTCTGCACCTGTATGATACCAGGCCAGGCTTGGTTTACCTTGCTGCACCCGTAGGATACCAGGGTCTGGCCTGGGATACCATACTGCACCTGTAGGATACCAGGGTCAGGCCTAGGATACTGTGCTGCACCTGCAATATGGTAACCCGGGCCTGGCCTGGCCTGGCCTGGTATTTTACATGTGTAGTACGGTAACCCAGGCCTGTCCTGGTATCCTACAGGTGCAGTATGGTAACCCGGGCCTGGCCTGGTATCCTACAGGTGCAGTACCATAACCTAGGCCTGTTCTGGTATCCTACAGGTGCAGCACGGTATCCCAGGCCTGACCCTGATATCCTACAGATGCAGCACGGTATCCCAGGCCTGACCCTAGTATCCTACAGGTGCAGCACGGTACCCTAGGCCTAACCCTGGTATCCTACAGGTGCAGCACGGTACCCTAGGCCTAACCCTGCTATCGTACAGGTGCAGTATGGTATCCTAGGCCTGGCCCGGTATCCTACAGGGGCAGTACGGTATTCCCGGCCTGAAGTAGGTATCAGATACCAGGCCAGTCCTGGGTTACCATGCTGCACCTGTAGGATACCAGGGATAGGCCTAGGTACCGTGCTGCACCTGGAGGATACCAGGCCAAGCCTGAGTTACCATGCTGCACCTGAAGGATACCCGGGTCAGGCCTTGGATACCGTACTGCACCTGTAGGATACCAGGCCAGGCCTGGGTTACCATGTTGCACCTATAGGATAACAGGGTTAGGCCTAGGGTACCGTGCTGCACCTGTAGGATACCAAGGTCAGGCTAGGGATACCGTACTGCACATGTTGGATACCAGGCCAGGCCAGGCCAGGCCCGGGTTACCATATTGCAGGTGCAGCACAGTATCCTAGGCCTGACCCTGGTATCCTACAGGTGCAGTATGGTATCCCAGGCCTGACCCTGGTATCCCAGGTCTGACCCTGGTATCCTACATGTACAGTAAGGTATCCTGGCCCTTTTTTTTTCATTTTTTTTTCAGATACTTTTTTTCATATTTCTCCTCAAATATAGATTGTGGGTAAGTATAAAGCACTTAATAGCCGCAAATAGCCGCAAATATTTACGGGTTGCTGGGGTTGTATTCAAAGCTTCTTATGTTAAATATTAACAGCGTTCCCGTTTCCACTTTTATACGGTAAAATTAGGGTTTACTTGGGGATATTATATTTATGTCTTATTCCTGCTCGTAAATATGTTGCGAGTACTTGATTGAACCGCCTAAAAATGAAAGTTTTTTTTTACGGAAACTCGCTTATTAAAACTGGAAATTTTACCACCAAAAATGTGTTGTTGTTTTTTCAGATAAAGATTCCAATATTCTCCACAAAGCATAGGTGATTGTGTGTACCCGCCAGAACTGCATTCGTGATGCATTTCTAACGAGTACCCACAATCTATGTTTACTAGGCGGTTCTGAAGAGTACTCACAATCACAATGTTTAAGCATAAATAAGAACCTGTAAACACACGTTGCTAAATTAAAGTGGGTCACAATTTACATGGTTTGATAAACACGCCTATATAATTTTGATTCTCTTAAACACTAATTGTTATGGGTTTTGTGGTTATACTCATGTATTAATAGGCGTAACATCTGACTTAGGAAAAACGGAAATGGTAACAGAGGTTTACATGCGAATATTTACCAGTGAGCAACTAGACTGTACAGGTGTATCTGGAGCAGTGGCCTTGCAGAGATCTACAAGACTTTACAGGTGTACGAGGAGAAGTGCCGTGGATTTTTTTTTTTTTTTTTTTCATTTTTTTTTTCAGATACTTTTTTTTCATATTTCTCCTCAAATATAGATTGTGGGTATTCGCCTCGACAGGCAGTTCCAACGAGTACCAACAATTCATGTTTTAAGAGGGGTTCTAATTTGCACCTACAATCTATGTTTTAAGCATAAATAAGAAAACTAATGTATTCCCCGGTAAACAGCAACTTTACTTTATAAAATTGGGGTTCGAGGAGGTCGAAATTGCTTGCTTTCGTGACGTGATAAACACGCCAATAAATTTTTGACTCATCTTTACGGGTTGTTGTGACTATACTTGCGTATATTTGACTTTAATAAAAAAAAAGGAAGAAAAACGTAACAGAGGATAGCCGCAGATATTTACGGGTTGCTGGGATCGTAATCAAAGCTACTTACAGCGTTAACCGTTTTCACTTTTATATGGTGAAATTGGAGTTTACAGGGGTATATATTAGTTCTTATTTCTAACAAAATTATCTTGCGGGTACTTGATTGAATCGCCTTGTAGATGGTTCTAACGTGCTCCTATAATCAATGTTTTAGCAGAAACATTATTTATGTCAGAATTTATTTTTTTTTTACTTCCATTTTAGTTCGTAGCATTTTCAAAATATTTCATTACGTCAAATGTATTGCAAATTTTACCACCATTAGTTTTTTGCGGTTCTGATAAAAATTCCAATATTCTGCACAAAAAACAGTTTTTGGGTACTCGCCAGAATGGCCTTGGTGTCGAGTTTCCAACGAAGCTTCACGAGGCGTATCAGTTTTATTGACTGGGGTGAGGTTTAGGGGTGCCCAAATTATATACGCCTGTTTTCTTGATGTTTTTTTTTTCTTTTAAAACTTTATAATTATTATTATTATTATTATTATTATTATTATTATTATTATTATTATTATTATTATTATAATCAATATGTCCAGTTTTTGTGATAGCAAAATGTGTACTTTGCCTGATGGATTAGCGCGATTTTAGCGAAAAAGAAAAGAAAAAAAGAGCCTAATGTGATTTGGATACCTGTTGAGTCAGCTCGTACAAGAGAGGTACCGTAAACATACGACATGCGCATCGGCGCCGTCTTGCCCGGGCCCCATCGTTGCATGATAAAAGACACTGGCCGGTTAACGGAGATATGGTACTAGCGCTAAAGTACGGGTTGGGGCTAGTGGTAGTTACCTAATAAGCACTAGTTGGCCCCACTCCGGATGACCCTGAGAATAGCTGAACCACGGAACTTGTAGGAACTCGAACCATAGATTTTGTTTAATAAGCATATATTTATTATTATTATTATTATTATTAAATGTACTAACGACTGCTACGATTGACCCCCACCCATACGCACCATGTATTTCCTTTTGTATCGAACGCTTGTCTAAAAGAAAAGAACGCTGGTCCGAAATTCAGAATGTCAAATATTTAACACGATATATCACTAAAACATTGTTGATCACTGTGCATCATTTTTATACGTTTAACGTGCTTTTGTCCATATGTCATTGTATGACCAAAGGAATTGTTCTGTTCTGTTCAATAACATAACATCAAGCCCTGTCGCCCAATGAAACCAATAGTGTTTATAAGCATGGACGGACGACTCGCACCACTTTGCCTGGGCAGGCTTAGATTCTCTAATCGGCGTGTGTTGGTCGGTTTCAGCTCTGCGTGGAAGCATCATGCAGCCCATTTATTTCTTCAAGCCCCGATGGGCGGGGGCCGATTTACCACCGATTTATCAGAAAATATCTTATATATTTCTTATTTTTGTTCAAAATAGGCGGTTGAGGCGGTTCTAACGAGTACCCACAAACTATATTTTTGAACAGAAATAAGAAAAATAAGGTTTACCCCTGTAAACCCCAGTTTTACTATATAAAAGTGGGGTTTAAGGGGGTCAAAATTATATAGACGTGTTTTCATGATGTTATGTTTTACTAGGCGGTTCTAACGAGTAATCACAATCTATGTTTTAAGCATAAATAAGAAAAAAGTATGTAAACCCTGTACACCCAAGTTTTGCTAAACGTGGGGTTTGAAGGGGTCACATTTACATAGGCGTGTTTTCGAGCGATGTGATAAACACGCGTATATAATTTTGACTCTCGTACACCCTAATTATTACGGATTATTGTGATTTTTCTCATGTAAGATCTGACACTTAAAAAAATAAATGAAAAAGATTTACACAACTTTTAACTGCGAATATTTACGGGTTGCTGGCGTCGAAATTAGCTTCTTATGTTAAACTATTAACAGTGTTTATTGTTCCCACAATTAACTGGTCAAATAAGGGTTTACAGGGGTATATATTATTTTTTCTTATTTCTACCAAAAAGATTTTTTCAGGCAAAACATTCTAATATTTTTTGTATTTCTGCTCAAAACATTTTATGGGTACTCGTTAGAAATGACTCGGCGATGCGTTGCTAACGTGTGCCTAAAATCTCTATTCCTACGAGTATCCACAATATTTTCAGTAGAAATAAGAAAATTAATGTATATCCCTGCCAGTTTAAAAATAAAACTTGGGTTAATATGTGTGTTTTTATACTGTGTGCGAGTAAACGCCTATATAGAATTTTGACCGATTGATGTGACATTCTGACTATATGTATAAATATGCAAAACCCTTGCCGAGAATAATAATACTTATATATAGCCGCAGAAACTAACGGGCTGCTGGGATCGTAATCCAACCTTCTTATGTTGAAGCTTTAACAGCATTTCCCTTTTCCACTTTTGTATGGTGAAATTGGGGTTTGCAGAGGTATATATTAGTTTTTTTTGTGTTTTTTTTTCGATGTGGCTCTAACCAGTGTTTTCAGCAGAAATAAGAAAAATAATGTATACCCCATGTAAACACCGTTTTAGACAAGGGGTTCAAAATTTAATAGGCGTGTTAACGTGATGCGATAATCCCTAATTGATATAATGCTCTTAATGACTGCTTATATTTGGTAGAATTCATGCCATCCGATGTTGAAGTATTAACAGCGTTTCCCGTTCCCATTTTAGTAAAATTAAATTTGGTTTTCGGGGATATACACTATATTTTATTTCTACTGGCCGAGACGGTTCTAATCTAGCTTTTTGGAACAGAAATGTGAAAAATCAGAATTTTTGGTTTGAACAATAATTTTTTTTTGGTGATACCTTTTTTTTTAATATTTCATTACGGAAATTTTACCATCATTTTTTTTTTTCAGGGGAAAAATGCTGTGCTCTGGCTCGATTGATACTGCCGCTAGCATGTGTACTTCATAGAGCACCGAGAGATATGTTTTCTTCGGTGCCCTATGTAGATTGCCTTCCCTGCTGCGAAGGGGCCGGTGGCTATATATCTATACACAAGCGGTGGCCATAAATCATAATCAACAAGATAAGTTCATAGATATATACCCGACAATCAGAGCAGTAAACTTTTTATTGCAAGCAGTGTTTGTTGGATATAAAAATTCATCCAAAGTGAAAATAATATTCGGATTTAATCAATTTAAAAACGACTCTTACTGGACTGGTAAAGATGACAAGCGTTGCGGTTTTTTTTTTTTTTTTGTTTGTTTTTTTTTTTTAAATTACGTATTTTAAATTCAATTTTATTTAAGTGTAAACGAAAATCGTCATGCAATATTATAATATTGTCGTTTCAGAAAGAAAAAAAAAAGAAGAAAAAAAAAAAAAAAAAAAAAAAAACGGTTTTATGTGAAAATTTTTATTTCCAGATAATACATGTACATGTATTTCATTACGGAAATCAGATGTATTGGGAATTTAACAACCAGAACGATTCTTTTTCAGACAAAACATTTTAATACTTTATGTATTTCTTCTCAAATCAAAACATTGTATGGGAACTCGTTGGACGGCATCGGCGAGGCGCTTCTAACGTGTACCTATATGTCTATGTTCAACGGGGTGATTTTTTACGAGTATCCACAATCCATATTTTCAGCAGAAATAAGAAAAAAAATGTATATGCATGTAAACACGAATTTAACAAATGAAACTGGTATTGGAGGGTTCAAAATAATAAAGGCGTGTTTTTGTACTGTGACAAAACAACTACAAAATTTTTACTCTTATAAATCCTAATTGTAACGGGTTGTTGTGTGTAAAAATACGCATGATCTTTGGCATAGAAACATACTAAGACGTAAAAAATCGAGAATTACAATAATAGCCGCAGAAACTTACGGGCTGCTGTGATCGTAATCAAAGCTTCTTATGTTGAAGCAGTAACAGCGTTTTCCGTTTCCACGTTTATATGGTGAAATTGGGGTTTGCAGGGGTATATATTAGTTTTCTTATCTCTGCTCAAAACTCTTATATTGTGGTTATTCGATAGAACCGCTTCGCCGAGACGGTTTCAGCATGCTCCTGCATTCGAGCAGGAGGTAAATTCTTGGTGGTAAAATTTTCAAAATATTTCATTACAGAAACACGCTATTCGAAAATAATGGCATTTATCCACCACCAATGTTTTTTTTTTTTTTTTTTATGCAGGTATTTTTTTATATAATTGTTTATATATTTCTGCTATATTGTGGGTACTCGCCATAATAGCCTCGGCCAGGCGGTTCTATCGAGTACCCACATTCTTTGTTTTTCGATGTGGCTCTAACCAGTGTTTTCAGCAGAAATAAGAAAAATAATGTATACCCCATGTAAACACCGTTTTAGACAAGGGGTTCAAAATTTAATAGGCGTGTTAACGTGAATTTGGACTCTGTAAACCCTTATTGTTATGCGTTGTTGTAACAATAAACGAAAAACTATATGTAACAGAGGATAACTGCATATATTCATACCATCCAATAATAAAGTAATAACAGCGTTTCCCGTTCCTATTTTAGTAGAATTAACATACAGTAAAATTCCGCTATTAAGACCACCTAAAATTCAGACTAAATCTGCTTATATAAGCCTTTGTAGTAGGTTGTTGTTATCCTTTCATTGTGTTTTCGGCATACAGTGTCCTCTGATCAGTGACCACCTTTGGAACTGTTCAAAAGTGGTATTAAAGACCACTTTTGAACAGTCCCAAAGGTGGTCTTAATAAAGGAATTTTACTGTATAGTTTTTTTTTTATTTCTACTCGCGGAATTGTTCCAGTATGCTTAATCTACAGAAAAAAAAAATGAAAATTCAGATTTTTTTTGTCAGAAAATTAATCAGTTTTGGTGATAGCATTTTTTTAAAAAAATATATCTTTACGGAATTTTCACCACCATTTTTTTATTCAGATACAAAATTATAAATTTTTCATATTTCTGCTGAAAGCATAGATTGTGGTACTAGCTCGAATGATACATCCGCTAGGCATGTGTACTTCATAGAGCACCGAGAGATATGTTTTCTTCGGTGCCCTATGTAGATTGCCTTCCCTGCTGCGAAGGGGCCGGTGGCTATATATCTATACACAAGCGGTGGCCATAAATCATAATCAACAAAATAAGTTCATAGATATATACCCGACAATCCGAGCCGTAAACTTAATATTGCAAGCAGTATTTTTTTTTTTTTTTTTTTTTTTTTTTTTGGTTTGGATTTTACGGCCCTTTCAAGATTATTTCACTCATATCGAGCCAATCGTTAATCATAGGTGGGCGAAAACCGGAGTACCCGGAGGAAAACCATCTGACCTTCCGTTGCAGAACTTGGCGTCTCACACGTGGCCCGAGCGAGGCTCGAACCTACGGCGGTGAGAGACCTAGTGACTAAGAGTCAGCGCTCTTATCCACTAGGCCACGGAGGCCCGTAACAGTATTTGTTGGATATATAAATTCAGCCAAGGTGAGATAATATTCGGTCTTATACATTCGAAATATTAAAGCTGTTAACGACTCTTACTGAACTGGTAAATATGACCGCATTAAAAAATCCTTAACTACAGTTTTATTTAAGTGAAAACCGTCGTGCAATATTACAATTGTTTCAGAAAAAAATGATGATTTTTGAAGGCTTTATTTCATTCTCCGGAAAAAAATGGATATTGAGTGCTCGTTTATATAAGAGCTGCCGCGACGATTTAAGGAAAAAATATACATGTTTCTGAAACACCCACATCATGAGTGATTGCGTTAGTGATTTACATCTCACCAACAGCCCAGGCCAAGAGGAGACGGGGTTCGAAAGGCTAAGTCCGGTATTGAATGCACGACCCCTGGTTTACAAGGCAGGCAGCTTAGCAACTACCCCGCTTTGCTTGTTTGATCTGAGGTTTAACGTCCCCGTCCGCACTGGATAGGTCACTTTCGAGACGTTGATTCCAGCTTTGTGGGACTTTTACCCGACATTGAGATGAAATGACATCTCACGTCTTGCCGCCCAACGAAACCAATAGGGTTTATATGCACGTACTTCCACCACTTTCCCTGAGCATGCTAAGAACTTCTAAGCGGTTTACCAGTACATACATGTACGGCCCCCGCCCATCGGCATCGGGGTTTGAAGAAATAGATGGGCTTCATGATGCTTCCACGCAGAGCTGAATCCGACCCGCACACGAGTACTGATAAACTGGTAAACAGGATCTAAGCCTGCCCATGCAAAGCGGTGCGAGTCGGACCCGTCCATGCTTATTAAGCCTATTGGATTCATTGGACGACAGGGCTTGAGGTGTCCATCTCAATATCGGGAAAAGTCCCACAAAATTGGAAGCAACGTCTCCAAAATGACCTTTACAGTGTTGACGGGGACATTGAACTTCAAAACAAACAAACAAGTACATACATGTATGTGAACTGTCGGTTTCAGCTCTGCGTGGAAGCATCTTGCAGCCAAATATATTTTTTCAAGCCCCTTATTGTCTGCATCACGAAAACACCACTGATATAAGTTTGACCTCTTTAAAGTCCACTTTTATATAGTAAAATTGGGGCTTGAATAGGTGTGCATTTTTTTTATTTTCTGCTCTGAAGAAGATTGTGGACACGAGGCGGTTCTTACAGACTGTGATCTCGTTCGAACCACATATACTAAGTACCGACAATCTATGTTTTATGGAACATTACTTTTTTGTTTTTAAAACGTTTAACCGGAATCGTTTAACCTAAAGGGGTACTTGACAAACAGTGCAAGCCCAGATCAGACGCCGCAGAAGGTGGCGTCTGATCAGGGCCTCCACTGTTTGCTAACAGCCATTTTCCAATTTTGAAGAAAACACAACATGATACCCCTAAATTTTAAAAAGGACTATATATAAGGAGGAAGATTCCATTTGGTACAAAAGGGTTAATGAACGTGTTTTCGTAATGCGGTTCGACTTTTCTAGGACAGTATGATTTTATTACTGTTTAGAAGGTTAATACGTTCAAATTTTACTATGTCACATTTAATTACATGTATATCAATTTAATACAACGCTCTCAGATAACAAATGACACTGGCGGAAAGAACATTCCTTTTTGTAAAACTTACCACAAACAAAACGAGACATGGACACTATAGATGATTAGATCCCATTGTTGTATATGATTGAAAAAATGGGACGAAACTGAACGATAAATTTGGAGTGTTCCTTGCAAGTTCTTATTTCAGTTATATTTGGACATAGTTTGTATCTAAATTTCGATTTTCATTCTTTGTAACACATTTTAGGTAAAAAAAAAACAAAAAAAAAACAAACAAACAAAAACAAAACGACTACTGAATGCTGGAATTTGAAAAGATTCATTAGGCAAAAAAAGAAAAGCTGTGTCCGCTAACATGTTGTAAAGAATTAAGTCGGAAGGTTGGAAAGAAATATACATTGTGTGAACTGTTTAATTTATCAAAGGATAAAACAATCCCAACTATATTACGTACTAGAAACATTCAAATAATGAGCTACAGAGCATCAAAGCAACAGAACACGGTTTTAAAGACACATTTTTCGATTACATAACATCCTAATGACCGTTTATTAAAGAATCCAGTATTGCGATAAAATACACTTGGGGTATTCAGGCTGTCATACAGGTAGGGGACCAAGAGAGGATAATAAATTACCTAGGGATATGACTTTGACACTTGACATCTATTCATTTACAACTAAGTCCTTATTTTGATTTGCATGGAAGAAACAAAAGCACTTTTTCCGATTTTATATTTAGTAGCTCTTATTTATACTCATTACAGAAAATGCCAATTCAAATATATTGGTAAATTTTTTCCATCAAAAATGATTTTTTTTTTTTCAGATAAAATCCTGATAACTTTATTATTTCTGCTCTAAACATATATTGTGGGTACTCATAAGAACCACCTCAGCGAAGCGGTTCAAACGAACCATCAATTTGTTTTTACAGTGTGACTGCTCCATGAGGCGGTTCTAACGAGGACACACAATATCTGTTTATTTTAGGAAAAAGGAACATCCCCATAACCCCACTTTCTATAGAGAAAAAGGGGGTTAAGGGGTATACATTATTTTCCTTATTTCTGCTCCAAGCCATAGGTTGCGGGTGCCCGTTAGAATCGTCTCATTGAGTCATAGGTTGTGGGTACTCGTTTGGACCGCCTCAATGAGGCGGTTCTAACGAGCACCCACAACCTATGTTTGCATTATAAATAAGAAAAATAAATTTAATTGTGTTTGTTATTTTAGTTTTAAACTTTAAAAGGTGAAAAAATAAAATCTTAAAATATTTCTTTTTTTTCCTCTCTTTTCTGATATGATTGTGTCTAAAACAAAGAACATTCCATCTTGACTGAAACTATAAAATGCTAATGTTTTAGACATTATATGATTTGTGTGTCACATACTTCCAACCAAAATAAAATAAATAAATAAAGGTAAATTGATTGATTAAATTTTGAGGTTAATCTATTCATTTACCTTGTTTGTTTAAAGGAAACAACGGATATCTCTGTTTTTCTTTACTTTATTTTAAAATAAAAAAAAGAAGTAATTTAAACAATATTTTGTCAGTAAATTATTGAGCCCCCTATTAAACAAGAAATCTGCTCATAATCACCTCATAATCACTTAGATAAGATAAGCCTTTGATGTACACTATGGTCCGAAGGAAATGTTTATTGGAGATCATTAGACAGGCCACCCCTTTTATATAAGGAAAAAAATGTGTCTTTAAGTATAACATGTAGTTTTGCTTTTATGATTTTTTTTTCTAGGTGCCCATAAAATTTGCAGGGCCGGCAAAAAAAATCAGGGTCGGTCGGCCGAGCGGAAACACGGCTATTTTTAGGCCTTTAATACTGAATTACTGTACCGCGAAAACGCGTCAATGTTCTTACTGATTAATCAACTTATTCGGCCCCGGCATATCGGGGCTTGAAGAAATATATCGGCTGCATGATGCTTCCACGCAGAGCTGAAACCGACCCGCACACGAGTATTGGTAAACTGCTAAGAAGATCTAAGCCTGTCCAGGCAAAACGGTGCGAGTCGGCCCGTCCATGCTCATTGTGCGGCAGGGCTTGAGATGTCACAAAAATTGGAACCAACGTCTCCAAAATGACCTTTACAGTGTTGAAGGGGACGTTAAACCTCAAATCAAACAAATAATCATCTTATTAACTCAAAGCATATGTCCGATGTGGCTCTTACGAGTACAATCGCTAGTTTAGCAGATAGAAAACAATATCGTAGAGCATTCTTTCATTGCTAGAAAATGGCTACCGATGAAGATGTCACATTTTTCTTTTTTTTAGACTCCAAAGATAGGTTGTGGGTGCTTGTTTAAAACGCCTCATCAAGGCGATTCTAACGAGCACCCACAACTTATGTTTGAAGCAGAAAGAAGCAAAATAATATAATCCCCTGCAAACCCCTGTTTTCTCCATATAAATTTGGGTTAAGAGGGGGTACTCACACACTTGTTACATGATGATCTGTCCTCACTTAATACAGCGGGATGTTTTGGGATCTTAATTACATTTGTTTTCTTTGTTTGTTTGAATTGAGGTTTAACGTCCCCGCCAACATTGGAGACGTTGCTCCCAGCTATTAGCCGACGTTGCGATGAAATGACACCTCACGCCCTGTCGCTAAGTGAAACCAAAAGGCTATTAATGCATTGGACGGTCTGACTCACACCACTTTGCCTGGACAGGCTTGGTCCTTCTAAGCTGTTTACCGTGTGGTCAGTGTCAGCTCATCGTGGAAGCACAATGCAGCCCAATCTATTTCTCCAAGCCCTGATGGGTGGCGCGATAACTACATTTGTATGTATGTGCCAATAACCTAACCGATTGAAACGAGTGCCAACAAAGGGCCCGGGGAGCTGCGCATGCACGCAGTCCGATCAAAGCCGCATGAAGTCTCTAGTCTTTGGCAATCTATTGAGTGCAAAAGAATGTATGGGGAAAAAGGCCGACCTTTGACACTTTTAATAAAAGAAAAGGCGTGATGAAATTTTGAACACTGTGATCATTTGAGTTTAAGTACGCATGTTATAAATATTGTATTGTATTGTATTGTAAAGTTTAAGCATTTTACGTCCGCTACGGTCAGGCGCGTTAGCATTGCCCCACAACAGGACGTAAAGTTTGAGTGCTTCTTGGCTGCAAAATGCGGCAGATTCAGTGAAATGTGAGTCATGCTGAACTGCCAGTGCCTTCCCCTGAGTAAAGTAGAAGCACTGTAATTTAGAATTTTGAACGCCAGATCGAAAATGGGCATAAAACTGCAGAGGAATCATTGCCAATTTCGGCTGCGAATTGAGATTTCTCTGTCTCACCCGAGAGCATACTAGTTCATGTTGCTCTCTCTTAGGGCCGTGTGTAAGGCTATGGACTGGTTAGAAATAACGAAAAACCCAAGTTATACAGGGTTGTCAGATGTGCGGCCCTAAGTTTGCAATATAATATATATAAAATAGATATATAAATAATACAGAGGTATACATAAATATATGAAATAAGTAAGAAAGGAAGAGAGAGAGAAAAAAAAAAAGTGGAATATATCCAATAAAAAAAAAAAAAAAAGAAAGAAATAAAAACATTTAGTTCTTGCCTGTTTGGTAAAGAATAATAGTTTAGATGTATAAAATAACAGAACTTCAAAGGCTGTTTGCCAGTTATCATATAAAAGTGCTTAATTGTTTTTTGATCACTAAATTGGCAAGCTCATTATTGGATAGTAGTTATGAAAAAGTAAAGTGGTATTATTCATGAACAGGTGCATTTCATTGAAACAGGGTTTCAATTACAATGTTAATTGTTGTTGTCAAATTGCATTTTTGTGAATACAGTCTTAAGTTAAGATGCAATTAGAATTCAATTGTAAGAAAGTGGTAGACTTCAAAGGTTTTTGAATATTTGACAAACATATAGGTAAACAAAAGAGCCATCCAGCTGTCTTTCTAAAGAAGCATTATTTTGACTTTGACCATTGAAGTATTTGATTACTCACACCAATATTGCATAGCAATTCTTAAATGCTGTTAAATGTTAATTTGAGACAGGTGCTTGTACACAATCTGATTGTTACATGTTTGCAATATTAGTAGGCTCTCGTCAAAGACAAAATTGATAACAAAAGTTGAAAACAATTGAGATAATTGGTTCTGTAAAAACTGTTTATTTGTTGAGAAGTTGTGAAAATTACCATCAATAGATATTATTCATTGTTTTGAGAGGGGAAAAAAAGAAAAAAAAAAAGAAAAAAAAAAAAAAGGAAAGGAAAAAATAAAAAAAAAAAAAAATAAAATAAAAAAATAAATAAATAAAAAAATAAAATAAAATAATAATTATAATAATGAAAACAATAAGCATAAATGTAAATATCTATATGACTTTCCTTCACCATAAAACTATTATATATAATTCAACCCTTGTCCTGCTGGGCCCGGATATGTCTGATCTTTCAAACAACGCAGATCCAGACAAGAAGCCATCTGATCAGGATCCTCGTTGTTTGTGATTCAGTTTAAGAATTTCTTGCATTGACTTGCCTCAAGAAACCCGAAAGGTTGATGATCTGTGGTGGGTTTGACATATTTATATATTCAGCAGGTCAAGGATTAAGATTTATGGCCGTGTTAAACAGAATTCGTTTAACATGGCTTTTTTTTTTTTTTTTTTTTTTTTGATGAGATTTAAAAGGCGATTAATTCAGTTCTGTTCTGTATTCCGGGTGTTGTGTGTTTTCCAAAGAAAAAAACAAAAAAAAAACCTAATATAATGCACAACATTTGAGATGAAAAAATACTATTTACAAGTCTTTTGATGGTTTTGAAAAAATGTACTTCTGCATGACAAAATAACACACACACATTCACTCACAAACACATTCTGTGAAACATATTTACAATATTTACATCTGTCTGAGAGGCAAGGAAATGACATAAATCATGCAGTGGCAGAGGTATGAGAGGCCAGTCCGCCCAATAGGGGGAGTCAGTATCCAATTAAGAAAAAAGTTAGACCCCTGCCACTGTGTACCTTGCTCTCTTTGAGGTATGAGTGCATCAAACAGCTGTATTGATAGGTTCAGCTTGCCATAGCTCCTGGATTCAATCTTCGCCCATCCAACAAACTGTTGCTTGCACTCACAAACACTCGAAGGATTGGCCTGCAGTACAAAATGATTGCCCTCTTCGGTGCTGTATACTGTTCCCGCTGATATACATTTTCTTGATCCTTAGTTACATGTATGCATTGAGTATGCCTAAATTAGGTTAGTATACTTATATGTATGATAAGTATCCTGTATTGGTGACATATTTGAATACTGCTTCCCTTATAATTGTTGCATGGGCAGGTTGGGGGTTTAGAAGTACCTTTAGATCTATAACATTTATATCAGATATATTATCTTTTATGGTTTGTAACATGATTTCTCTTTCATGTCTATGTTTTTCACAATCAAGAAGATAGTGGGTTGTGTCCTCAATTCCCTCACAGTGAGAGCACTGAGGGTCCATTCCACTGTGTGTCTGATTGTTAAACCTAAGTCCATTCCTACCTAACCTTAACCTAGTGTATACCTTATCAAATTGCCTATTGTCGCTATACTGTATGAGTTTCGTTGGGAGATCACTACTGATCTCCCAACGAAAACCATGACCATGTTTTTTCCAAGTTGATGCCCAGTGCGTTTTAACTTCTCTTTTTATAAGCCCATAAACTTCAGTTTTACCCAGCCTAATCTTTATTTCTTTGCCTATGGAACTTCCTAATTTTGCAGCTTCATCTGCAATGTCATTACCTTGTATATTGCAATGCGACGGACACCAGTCAATATACAGTATTGTGTTGCTCCTTAAAATTGTGTCAACTAAATTGTTGATTTGGATTAAAAGATCAGGTCTTGAGCGACTGTTCCCAGACTTTATTGCCTGAATTGAACTTAAGGAATCAGTGAGGATTACTACCTGGTCTGGTTTGTTCTGCTCAACCCATTTCAGGGCTTCAATTATTGCAATTAATTCTGCAGTAAAGATTGTAACCTTGGCATTCAGTTTAAATTTTCTAGTTATTTGGTGTGAGGGAATGGTAAATGCAGACCCTACTTGATTCTTTCCATCGTCCTTACTGCCATCAGTAAATATTTGAAGACATGATTTGTATTTTTGATTGACTAAGGTTTTGGTTTTATTCTCAATGACCTTCTTGCTGTCTGTTTTTTTGTTTACATATTCCTTAAGAGTTTCCCTAGGTGTAATTGACTGCAAGGCAAATTTTTCCTGATATACAGGTTCCTGTACCAAAATATCACTTAGCTTATATTTCGTCTGAAGATCCCTTACTTGCATTACAAATGGAATTTTACCCTTTAATCGATCCCTACAGGTTTCATATACAGCATAGTCATAGAGACTGTTCAAGGGGAGATTTTTTCCATTGGCAGAGGACCTAGCCCAGTATTTCAGGATAAGTTCCTCCCTCCTTAGCGCCAGTGGTTGAATGTTGCATTCAGCTTGCACATCAATATTTGCAGTTGATTTATATGACCCTGTTATTATTCTGAGAGCAGCTGATTGAATTCTATCTATCCGAAGAAGCTGAGTTGGTGATGCAGAAGCATATGCTTGACAACCATAGTCTAGTTTACTCCGGATAAGTGTCTTGTAGATAGCCATTAGCGTTATCTTATCTGCCCCATATTTAGTTCCTGATAGATATCTCATGAGATTTAGATCTTTTTTACATTTTGCTACCAAGTCTGTTATATGTTTCTGCCAGTACAACTGGCTATCAAATGTCATTCCTAAGAATTTAGCTTCAGTTTTATATTCCAGTGATTTGTTTCCTATTTTCAATTTAGGTATATTTTCATTTGGAGTTCCTGGATGATTGAACAATACAACTTCGGTTTTATTGGAGGAGATTTTGATACCCAACGACGCTGCCCATGCCTCAATTTTATTCAAGATCTGCTGCATGAGATGCACCAAATGGGACTTACTGCGCCCTGATTTCCAGACTGCCGAGTCATCCGCATATTGAGACAGCTCACACGACAGATCTTTTAGCACATCATATTGACTGTTGATAAGAATGTTAAATAAAATTGGACTAAGAACACTGCCCTGGGGAGAACCGTTGTCAAGTACCTTAACTTCGGACAAGTTAGATCCGACCCTAACCTGTATTTTTCTATCTTTAAGGAAGTCCTGTACCCAACCTAATAATCTGCCTTTAATATTGAATTTGTTTAACTGCATTAGCACTCCATTGGTCCACATAAGATCAAAAGCTTTTTCTAGATCCAGGAATATACAGAGAAGGTCCCTATTCTCCATTTTAGCTTTTAGTATTGCAGTCTGTAATCGAATGATTTGATCAAGGGTAGACCTATTTTTCCTAAATCCAGATTGCGTAGGTGCCAAAAGTTTGTTCTTTTCAAGGTGACTTGTTAGTCTGTTTGCGATCATAGTTTCCATGACCTTACATGTTACTGATGTTAAAGAAATTGGCCTATAAGATCCTGGTTCATGAGGGGATTTATTTAGTTTCAGAAGTGGTACTATTGTTCCCAGTTTCCATTCGTCTGGTAGTTTACCCTCAGTCCATGATTTGTTAATTAATTGTAAAATTTGCCATTTGCATTTTTCAGAAGCATTTTTCAACATATCATAGTGAATTGTGTCAGCCCCAGGAGCAGTGCTCTGTTTCTTATTAAGCGCGGTTATAAGTTCCTTAAAGGTAAACAACTCATTGTATGCCTCACCCTCACCCATCGTGATGTTTTCCTGCACTGACAAGATAATTCCAGGTTCAAGTTCAAGTTTTCTTAGTCTGAAACTGTGTTCAAGTAATTCATTGCCACTAACTTTTTGGTAATGGTTAACCAGTGCATTTGCCTTATCTTCATTTTCATGGTATCGCATATTATTTAGTTTCAATACTTCCACTGGCCTAAATGGTTTTCCATTGAATTTGGATATTACATTCCAGATATATTTACTGTTTGCCTTGTGATTTAGCTTCGAGACAATTTCCTGCCATTTACACTTCTTTGCATTATCCAGGATATCGTTACTTTTGGCTCTGGCTATTATATACAGGTCCTTAAGTTGATCAGAATTGTATTTTTTCCATTTCTTATATGCTTTACGCTTCTCACGGACTGCAGTTGAACATTCGTCATTCCACCAGGGAAGATGCCGTTGTTTTTTGTCAGGATTTGGCTTGGTTTTAGGTATTGTTTCCTCACAAATGACAAGTAATTCATTTATGAATTGGTCATTAGATTCATTAATTGTTTGTTGATCGAACTGAATATCAATGTTGTTTGTCAAATTGCGAAAATGGGCCCAATCAGCTTTAGTCAGTTTCCAGCGTGGTATTTGATCCTGTAGAATACATTTGTATTGTTTATTTAAAGTAGTTACAATGGGGAAATGGTCACTACCCAGACAGTTTTGGTGCACATACCACTGGAAATCTCGACAAACATCACGAGAGGCGAGGGTGAGGTCAATCGCAGTTGTTTGCCCCGATTCAATCGAGTAACGTGTTCCTTCCCCATTATTCAGCACCACCAGGTCATGGTCCTCTATAAAGTTTAGAAGCTCACGCCCTGCTGGAACCTCACCATCATGGTATTGATTATCCCAGAGGCTGTCCCTTATATTAAAGTCACCAACAATGATATGATTTTTACTTACATGAGTTAAAATATGATCATAAACTGCCTTACTTATCATGTTTTTTCCATTTGAATATATGTTAATAATGTCAGTACTTTTATTAATCCCAAATATTCGTACAATGGCAACCTCAAGATTTGGATTCTTTTGCCTATATAGAATTTCTTCTGAGTCTAGCCCTTCCCTCACAAATGTAGCAACCCCACCACCCTTTTTCTCAGTACGTACATAGGAGACTGGTTGCTTGTACCCCATAAATTTTAGACAATTATGTTCAGTGTTATTCCAAGTTTCCTGGATGCTGACAACCTCTGGAATATCATTAAATGTTAATAAGTAGTCATAGAATTCTGCTTTTTTGTGTTGCATGGCATGTCCGCAGAGACTGCGGGCATTCCACTGCACCACTTTCAGTTCTGTTCTGCGATTTATTGAGCCCATTATCACAACCTAATTGTTAAGAGGTAAAAACTATTTCTTACTTAGTCTTGGTTTATTTGGTACAACGATTTTACCTCTGTAGACTTTACCCACATCAGGAGTTCTGCGATCTAGAAGCTCCTTTTGCAGGCTTTTCCCTGTTCGACGTGACTGGTTAAGTCCACTACTGTTTGCGTTATATCTACGTGCCTGTGTTGGCTTGGTTTTGCGTGGTTTAGGAGAGGACGAAATTGGTTTTGCTATGTTTTCCTTAATTAACCTGTCATACAACTGCTCAGGTGTCTCTGATTGCTGCACAGCCGTTTGTTGTAGTTCAGGCAGCTTCTTGTTCCTTTTTTGATTTGGAACAATCGATTGAGGAGGCTGTGGAACTGGAGACTGGGATAATTTAGGAGTATGATCAGGTTCAGACACAGAAGTATTCTTATGAAGAGTCCCACAGGGAGCATTATCATTAATTGATATACAGTTATTATTTTTAGGATCATTTTCTTCCAAAAATTGAGCTGTATTACAGACGAGTGCATTTATTGCCTTATCCCTGGTTTCCTGTGTTAAGCCCTGCATTGTGGTTAGCACGTTTGGTTGAAGCAGATACTTTAAAATGCGTGCAACATCCATTGTAGCCATAAATGGTTTAATGCCTCCCTGCTTGCTGGTTGGTATTTTTATTGCAGTGGTGTGATTTCCACCACTGTTTTCTGTGAGTGTTGGAGCATGTGTCCCAGTGCAAGCAGTTCGGGCAATTGTATCTGGTGTTGAAACCCTAGCAATACATTGCGGTTGTGCATCTGGAGGTGCTTGTGTTGATTGTATCGATTCCTGATCATTGCCTCCATTTCTATTTTGTAGTGGCTTAGAGTCAGACATTGGTTGTTTTCGTTCGTCCCATTCCTGTTGAAGTTGTCGGTTTTTTGTTTTAATTTGGTCCTTATATTTGATGAAGACAGGGCAAGTCGGACTGTTAGCAGCATGCCCTTGTTTACAGTTTGCACATTTATGGTAGCCAGGCAAGTTTCTGCTTGGACAAAAATTTGACTGATGACCATAACTGCAAAACATACACACTGTAAAACTGTTCCTGCAGCGGGTTGTGGTATGTCCAAATTGCTGGCATGCGTTGCACCTTATTATTGAATAGAGAAGGGGTCGGACTTCAGTATTATGTGTTGACGAGATCAGCATCAGTGGCGCACGCGCAGTGCTAAATGTTAATATTGCACACCCTGTTTTTCGTCCATACTTATTTGTTAGAGGCCTGAAATCAATGATATTGTTTTCCTCAAAGTTATATGTGAGGCAGAAGTCATCCCTATCCATGAAGTTTGTGTCGACCACTCCTTTGCTTGTCTTTGGCGAGTGTGAATTTGCTTGGTTATGTTGTTGTTTATTTTGTTTGTTGGTTTGTTTGTTTGTTGCCTTGTCTGACGGGATAATTAACGTTGGAAGCCCATGGCTCTGAGTAATAAAATTCCTAGCTTTGTTTTGTAAGGCATGTCTTACACCAAAAGTGATCCCCCTGTTTGAAAGAGTGGTCTTGCATATCTCCCCTATGTACTTATGGAAGGCCTGGCTTATTTTATTGGCCAAATCTCTGTTGATGACCCTGTTTGACTGCAGGGCGAATGTGATAAAGACAAGCCCAGTGGCTAGACCAGTACACAGAGGTGAAGAAGGAGCGGGAGAGTGGTCCATTGCCTCTTCAAATGCTGCAGTGGACTGCTTCTTCTTTTTGCGACTCACCTCTATAAACTTGTCATCGTCGCCCTGGGTAATATCAGAACCCTCGCAATCCTGGTCACCTCCAAAGGTCATCCTTTGTCTGGCCTTCTTTGGTGCAGGATTGTCACTCGAGGTGAAAAAGTGGTCAGCTGGGGAGGTCTGTTTCCTCTTCGCAGACCCAACAGGTGTCTGCAGCCCAGAGAGTGGTGCAAATTTGTTGGGTGTTGTCATTATAATGGGACCAGAGAGACTAACTGACCCACTATGTTTTGCTGCAAGTTTTACTCTGTTGGCAGAAGGGCTGCCATGAGCCGTATCTGGCTGGTTCCCAGTTGAAGAAGCCAACTCGGTACCAAGAACTGTGGCCAGAAGAAGCCCAGGAGGACTAGCCCATTCATTCTTTGCCTCAGGAGTGTTGTGGGTTGAGGGAGTTTTCAGGTCCTTATCTTTTTCGGGAGTGTCCAGAAGTTCAACAGGAAGAGTGCCCAGCAGATAGCTGATTTCCTCCTCTGTTTGCACCGGCAGTGGTACATTTGTTGACATCCGGACATCCTCAATAAGACCTGGAATTCCTTTGAGTGATGGTATTTTGCAGTATTTAGTCATTTTGATGTACTCAAATACTGAATAAACTAACAAACCTAAAACAATTGAGTGATAACTAGTAACTGTGAAAAGTAGTATTGGTTGGCTCCTACCTTGGTTCTTTAATAGAAATTTAAATCCAACATGCACAGTCAAAACTTACACAAACTTCTTAACCTCAGAATCACTTTAAGAATACAAAAACACTTTTCCACACTTAACACACTCACAATTATGACAATAGAGATGTAGCAAATTATCTATACAAGTTTTTCACACAAAACAAAAACACCTATTAATGAATAAATTAAAAACACTTAAAGCATTAAATCATTTGAATGATAATTAAGACAATATTTCATACAATGAAAAATTTGAGAAAATAATACAAAAAATGAATTGAAGTTGAATTAATTAAGACAATATTGAATAATCCAGATTAGATCCTATTAGTCTGAAAACCATGTTATAAATATATAATTGAAATCAAATATAATTTCACTCAGAGTATAATGGCTTATTTTGGCTCGTAAGCTGGACAGCGGCTGGTGCATTTAATGATTGGTTGGTGTGAAATTTTCTCATTGGCTGAATAAAGTGGGCGTGGTTTGCTGATAGCGTTAACTAATTTTGAGACGAGTAATTTTCTATTGGATGAAATCAAACCTCTTTTATTTCAAGAAATGTTTTTTTCCTGATATTTAGGAAGCATGAACTAATGCGTATCAGAAAATTATAAAATTCATTGCTTTATTGAACCCGTTTTTACTGTGCGTGTACATGTCTATAACATATAGTGCGCTTTGACAAGAAAAATATGTATACCCTTTTAAACGCAACTTACCCAGAAGATGGTTAAAGGGTTTTACGACCCTTTCAAGATTATTTCACTCATATCGAGCCGATCGTTAATCAGAGGTGGGCGAAAACCGGAGTACCCGGAGAAAAACCACCTGGCCTTCCGCTGCAAAACTTGGCGTCTCACATGTAACCCTAGCGAGGCTCAACCCACAGCGGCGAGAGACCTAATGATCAAGGGTCAGCGCTCTTAACCACTAGGCTACGGAGGCCCGTGGAGGGGGTGGGGTGTCAAACTTTCACAATAGCGTTAAACCTGTACAGTGCACATTCTTTTGCCAGAACTTAACAAATGCACCTCTTGAACCGATTAAAGGGAGAGATTAACCATCGAAAGGATTGTATGATGTATGTAGCCGACCCAACAGGCATCGACTGATCACAGTCCGACAAATAGTGTAGACCCAGATCAGACTACTCCTAGAGAGGCACATCTCACTTAACTAACAAGGCCCACTGACCTCAAGTTAAAAACTTTCATAAATAAATTGAATACCATTGGAAACATGTCACTGTTACATCTTTTGTTTTAGGGTTGATTGTTTGCCAATTACATAGTTACTAAGCACAATAGCTCTTCGATGTTGCTCTACACATGACTATCGCTGATTTGTAGGGAATCAAGGCAACGGTTATCTATATTTGAGGTCAAAGTCTTGCATAAGAGAGGTATCTATAGAACCTGGACTAGAATCATGTGTTGGGTTTGGCAAACAATGTAGATCCAGATCACATGCCACTGAACTCGGCATCTGATCAGGATTTAGATTGTTCGCCTACAGTCCAGGGATTTAAGGATTAAGCGAAACAGTTTAAGTCCCCGGTCAGGACCATTTTTCCAGTCAATACTTAAGAGTCAATCGACCCACCACGACCCACCAATGCTGCCAGTGCGATTTGTTTTCACATAAAATGAAAACATCATGATTGTTCATGAACATATTGTTCACATGGAGCAAAGTGTTCATATATTCGCGACATCTAAAGAACATTTTTGGGTCTACTGTTTAGCATTCGTTGCTTCCAATTTTGTGGGACTTTTACCCGACATTGAGATGAGATGACATCTCAAGCCCTGTCGCCCAATGAAACTAACAGGGTTTATAAGCACTCACACCGCTTTGCCTGGGTTTGCTTAGATCCTCTAAGCGGTTTACCAGTACTCGTGTGCGGACCGGTTTCAGCTCTGCGTGGAAGCATCATGCAGCCCATCTATTTTTTTAAGCCCCGATGAGCGGGGGCCGCTGTATCATTTGGAATGACCGAGTAAAGATTTAAGTTGTTGTCGGATTGAAGTTGTGGTAGGTTTGTGAGAGCACGATCAAGTAGATGTTGGAAAGAAGTTACCTTGAATATTCGAATTAATGACTGAAGCAGTTGAGTTGTTTAAACAAAAATAAGCTCAATTAAAGACACACGCACGCACGCACGCACGCACGCAGATACACACACACACACACACACACACACACACACACACACACACACACACACACACACACACACACGAAAGAAAAGAAAAAAAAGAAACCAATTAAAACATGTATTCAGTGTGCATTTTTTTATCTTTGATTGAAATTTATATATATCTTCATATATATAATGAAATCTAACATCCGTAGGTCAAAGACTGCCCAGGCAAAGTGGTGCGAGTCGGACCGTCCCTGCATATAAATCCTATTGGTTTGTTTGGGCGGTAGGGCTTCAGATGTCATTTCATCTCAATGTCGGATAAAACTCCCACTGGAAGCAACGTCTACAAAATAACCTAAATAGTGTTGACCGGGAATTAAAACCACAATGCAAACAAACAAACATCCGTTGTATGAACCCGGGGGAGCTATCCGGATGGAGCGGTATGACGTCACGCTACCCTATTCCAACAACATGGCTACATGGATGAGCCGGAACACTGCAATTCCTACAATTTAGATTTGCAACGAGCGGACTGCGCATCCAATGCGTCTGATTGGAGTCTTCCCTGTGTGCCAAATATATAAAATCTGTTTGCGACCAGTGAAAACTTAGCGGAAGGACAGGCCAATATAGTATTGACTGTGCGAACATGAAAATTGTAGGAATTGCTATGCCCCGACTCATATAATATATATGATATTCAAATACCTGATAAATATCAATATGATTCATATTGATTTCCGTATATTTTCATTTTACCAATGACGGTATTCGACTGGTAGGTTTCGTGAAATTTCCGTGAAATTCCACGTAGGAGTGTGGTTCCTAGTTGTAATAGCTGGTCACATGGTCCAATCAAATATTTTATTTGCGTATAGCTCATAAGCGACCGTGGTGCACGAAAGGTTCGACTTTTCCTTCGAATAGAATCGTGCTCCACGATCGCTTATGTATTTGAAAAATAACTCATATTTGATCGGACCATGTGATCGGCTATTACAAGATAACACCATACTCCTGCGTGGAATTTCACGAAAATTTCACGAAACTTCCCAGTCGAATATGTCCAATGTCATATATTAGAATCCCAAGTCAACCGTAACTTTTTACGGTTGACTACCCGTAACTTTTTGCGGGACCCGTAACTATTTACGATGTAGAAGCTCTATGTCTCTCTATGCAGCTACTAAAGGAGAAGTGATTAGGCTCTCTAATCAGGTTGAATTCTCAAAAATCCTTTGAATAGGCTGTCAGTTCAGTATCTTACATAAGGCTTCATTATATCTTTGAACGAAAATAAAGACTTTGAAGACAGTTTTCCTGAGTTTGGTACTCAGGGCTATCAGTATGAGCCCGAGTTCACAGAAGAGGAGTTTTTGTAGGTAAAATGGGGATTTAAAAGGACATATGTATATATTCTGATAATTTCTCCAAAACATAAATTATGGGTGCCCAAAGGAATCGCCTCATTGAGACATTTCTAAGGAGTACCCACAATCTATGCTTTAAAAATATCACAAAATACCATGTGAAATGCAATGAAATATTACCTAAACTTGTCAAGGCGTGTTAATGTAATGATTGGTTAAATGATAATGATATGTATTAATTAACCCTTTTTGTACCAAATGGAATCTTCCTCTTTATATATAGCAGGAGTTCATTTCAAAATTTAGGGGTGTCAGGTAGTGTTTTCATCAAAACTTATTTGGAAAATGACTTGATTTTTAGCAAACAGTGGAGGCCCTGATCAGACGACGCCGCATTCTGCGGCATCTGATCTGGGGATGCAATGTTTGCCAGGGTACCCGTTTTGGGGTTTCTGGTACTAAATGGTTTATTGAAGAAAAGAAAAGAAGTAAGTAATCAAAACCAGAGGACCAGTGGTCCTGAACCGCTCACCTGTCTGGTGACAATTTGAACAAATTATGATAGGCCAGAGTACCATATGCTACATGCCAAGCTTCAAGCCCATTGGCCTTACGGTTCTTGAGAAGAAGAATTTCGAAGTGTTTTTACCATATATGGGCGTGGTGGCCATCTTGGTCATGTGATCTAGACCATATTGGCAGCTTTTCATTTGTTCAACTCCCAAAGGCTCCATATTGAATTTCACTTCAATTGGCTCAGTAGTTTCTGAGAAAAAATGTTTGAAATATGGAACCTGCGTGACCTTGGTCTAAGGTCAATTAATGACCTTGACCTTTCTTAGACATAGATCTTCATGTATTCAGCTACTTTACCTTATCTACTAATTTTGGTGACAGTGTCTTCAATGGTTTCCTAAAAATCCATTATTTTCACTTTTTCCCATGCAAAAGCCTAAGTCGGCAAATTTGACTTTGCTGTAAAATAGGTCAAGGTCAACTCAGGGTCACCATTTGTACAAACTATGATGGGCCTGAGTACCATATGCTACATGCCAAGTTTCAAGGCCATTGACCTTACGGTTCTGGAGGAGAAGAATTTTTAAGGCTTTTTACCATATATGGGCGTGACGGCCATTTTGGTCATGTGATCTAGACCGTATTGGCATTTTTTCATTTGTTCAACTCACAAATGCTCCATATTAAATTTTACTTAAATTGGCTCAGCAGTTTTGGAGAAAAAAAATGTTTGAAATATGGATCCTGAATGACCTTGGTCTAAGGCCAATGAATGACCTTGACCTTTCTGACCCATAGATCTTCATGTATTCAATTACTTTACCTGATCTACAAATTTTGTTGACACTGTCTTCAATGGTTTCCTATAAATCCATTATTTTCACTTTGCCCCATGCAAAAGCCTAAGTCGGAAAATTTGACACTGCTGTAAAATAGGTCAAGGTCAACCCAGGGTCACCATTTGTACAAACCATAATGGGCCTGAGTACCATATGCTACATGCCAAGTTTCAAACCCACTGGCCTTATGGTTCTGGAGAAGAAGATTTTTGAAGGCTGTTTACCCTATATGGACATGACGGCCATCTTGGTCATGTGATCCAGACCCGCGAACAAGGCCAATGAATGACCTTGACCTTTCTGATCCATATACATTCATGTATTCAGTTACTTTACCTGATCTACAAATTTTGGTGACACTGTCTTCAATGGTTTCCTATAAATCCATTATTTTCACTTTGCCCCATGCAAAAGCCTAAGTCGACAAATTTGACATTGCTGTAAAATAGGTCAAGGTAAACCCAGGGTCACCATTTGTACAAACCATGATGGGCCCGAGTACCATATGCTACATGCCAAGTTTCAAGGCCACTGGCCTTATGGTTCTGGAGAAGAAGATTTTTGAAGGCTTTTTACCATATATGGGCATGGCGGCCATCTTGGTCATGTGATCCAGACCCCGCGAACAAACTTTCGTTCCCCCATCCCACTGAGGCTCCATATGAAATTTGGCTTTGATTGGCCCTGCATTATAGGAGAAGAAGATCTTTGAAAATGGTGGACGGACGGACGGACGACGGACGGACGGACGGACGACGGACCATGGCTATACTATAAGCTCACCTATGAGCCTAAAGGCTCAGGTGAGCTAAAAACCTTCAAGTCCACTTGGAAACAGCTATTTTCAAAATGTTTAGCACAAACAATGTTATGCTTTGCATAAACAAATGTCTTGATGTTGAGATTCTCTGTTCCAAGATTATGATAACTCTCTATGTTTCTTAGGGTCAGGGATAGCAAAACAGCTAATTCCTTGTCCTCTTTTCACTGTGCAGTATTTGACCTTACAAGAAGGCATTTTTATTTTAATGTTCACTTTCTTCTCTAAAATCCTTAGCTGCTAAAATACCAAGATTTGGTAGCTTCAGTTGCCGTGAGGTCACCCGAGGAGATATAATCTGTAAACATGTCTGACACCCTACCAGCAACTTTAATGAGCCATTACAGTTAATTAGAGAAACAGTTTAGATGAAGAATGCGATTTTATCATTCCTCAATGGTGTTACTATAAAATGGATCTGAGAAAAAAAATGGTGGTCATTCACTTTAAGCATTAGATCGACTGGTTGAGCATACGATAACCAGTGAAGAAACTCACACCATTTGCTACCTTAGTAAATGCCAGCAGCTTACTACAATAAAAGGTGGTCTACATATGATTTCTAAATTGTGTTAAAATCATCAGAGAAAGAAAGCCCTTTTTCGTTTGCCTCTGTATAGCCCCATCGGTAGGCAGAATCTGAAACAATCAAAACCATACAAACAATTGAGAAATGTACTAATAGCAACCTTCATAAACACCAAACTAGTGGGAAATGATCACTCAGGAAAGGCCACATTCCACGAACGCAGCCGTCTCAAGTCACACGGAGGCACATATAAAAACAGACGAAACATAAACCAACAATAAAGGCAAAAACAAACAAAAAAAAAAAACAAAAAAAAAAAAAAAACAGTTAAAACACTTGAAAAGAACGACCACCTTAGGACGGCCAGTAGTCGTACTGGGGCTTCAACTCCGTAGTGACCATTGCCTTCACTTCTATTTTGTATTTATGAAATTTCAAAACAAACCCTCGGTTCCAGTACAGTATCAAACAAAATAGTATAACAAGAACAAATAGATCTACATGGAGGTTTTCTAGCTTAACAGTGAGTCATGACAAAGTACATGGTAAAATGGTTATGTATAGATTAATATTATCATGCATCAGGGTTGAGGACTTAACAACACTCCGACGTCAGAGCAGAAGAAAACCACCAGTTAGATCATGGAGGTTCTATATAAGTTTGTATTCGTGCACCAAGTGTTTTATGCTGAACCGGGCTCTGTAATTAGTTATGATTAACCGTAGGAGCACGATATACGGGTAATAGCCATTACAAAGTGCACATACAACCGATACTGTCAGATCTTAAGCCATATCCTAAACACCAGAAGGGAATGAATAAATTTATCATGACTCACTGTTGCGCGTGAAAGCCTCCATCCGGATCAATTATTTATTCTTATTTAGTTTGATACTGTACTGGAACTGAGCGCGAGGGTTTATGTAAATTTCATAAACTCCGGAGTTGAAGCCCCCACACCAACAAATAGTTTTACTACTGATCGTCCCTAGGCTGTCGTTCTTTTGCAGTGTCTTATTTGTTATTTTGCTTTGTGTCGTTGGTTCGTGTAACGTCTGCGTTTGTTTGTGCCTCTGTTTCACTTTCTATAGGTGACTTGAGACGGCTGCGTTTTTGAATTGTGGCCTTTCCTGAGTGACTTGTTCTTACTATTATGCATATTAACTCAAAATGACAAGTTGAGATTCCGAGTCAGTAGCTTTTCCACAGCTATCCGGAACTGACAGATTGCTAGTAACACTATTGCAATGACTAGATTTCATCATGCCTATACAAACAAATAGGGAATACATACTAAAAGCAGCTTTTATGCACTGATGAGTTAGGAGACCTACCATGCGGACTGAACGAAAGTATTTGTCTAAATCGCGACGGAAGTAAGGGCGAGGATTGTTGCCACGTAAAATCGATTTAAGCCCCATCCCCCCCCCCCCCCCCCCCCAGTGGAATTTGTTTCCGCTGACCGTTCGAAGACGGTTCTTCTGTCACGGTTTATTTTTGTTATGATTTGTCTTTGGGTGCTTGTGTCGCTTATATTATTTTATTTTGGATAGCCTATTGGCCATTTTGTGGGAAAGTAACTGTCCTTTTGGCTTTCCGCTGTTGATGTTTCCATTAAGGTCTGATGTTTCATGTTGGTGTTTCTTTCCCTTTGGTGTCTCTGATGGGAGCTATGAGTTAATTGTATCGATCCCTGATCATTGCCCCCACTTCTATTTTACATAGGGAAAACCTTTCAAAATCTGCTTGTCAGAAACCAGGCTCAGGTGTTTGATATTTGGTATGAAGCTTTGTCTGGTAGATCTCTATCAAGATTGTTCAAATTATAACGCTGGGGCCAAAAATGCCCCGTCCCGGGGCCCTTTAGTTTTGCATAGACCTTTAAAAATCTTTTGCACGGATTTTAATCATTGTCATCGCTCTATTGCCAACATATATTGGTGAGTTTTGCTTTATCTTCACACGAATGTTAGAAATTATGATATCTCGAGTGAGTTCGACTTTCAAGGTCATGGCCTCAAGTCCAAGGTCTCTATGGTTTTAAAAAACAACTTTGTCATAGCTCTAGTGCCTACAAAGATCGACCGATTTTAATATAACTTCACACAAATGTTGCTTATATTCATATCTCGAGCCAGTTCTAATTTCAAGGCCAAGGCCTGTAGGTGAAGGTCACTGCGGCTATTTAAAGAAAAACTTTGTCATCGCTCTAGGGCCTACATTTATTGATAGATTTAAATATAATTTCACATAAATGTTGCGTATGATGGTATCTCGAGCAAATTTGAATTTCAGGGTCCTATGGTCAAGGTCACTATGGCTATTGTTTAGAATAACTTTGTCATCGCTGTAGGGACTACATTTATTGATGAATTTTGCTATAACTTTACATACATGTTGAAAGTGATAATATCTCGAGCGAGGCCAACTTTCAAGGTCAATGCCTCAAGGTCAAGGTCACTGTGTTTTTATTGTTTTTTTTTTTAGACTCTAGCGCCTATATTGGTGGGTTTTAAAATATCTTTACAAAACATTTTCAAATGATAATATCTGTAGCGAGTTCGACATTCAAGGTTATGATCTTAAGGTCAAGGTCATTGTGGCTTTTTTTGTAAAGAATAACTTTGTCATCGCTCTAGAGCCTTCATTTATTGATGGATTCTAATATAACTTCATACAAATGTTGGGTATTGATAATGTCTCGAGCGAGTTTGACTTTCAGGGTCTTGGGGTCAAGTCAATGTCTCTGTGGCTATTTTTAGAAAGACTTTGTCATTGCTGTAGCGCCAGATTTTAATATTACGTCACACAATAGTTGGGTATGATTATATCTCGAGCGAGAAATACTTTCAGGATCCTCGGCTCAAGGTCATTGTCACTGTGGCTATTTTTAGAAAAAACTTTGTCATCGCTCTAATGCCTACAATTGTCGATAGATTTTAGTATAACTTCACACAAGGGTTGGGTATTATAATATCTCGAGCAAGTTCGACCTCCAAGGTCCTTAGGTAAAGGTCAAGGTCACTGTGGTTATTTTTAGAAAAAAACTTTGTAATCACTCGAACGCCTACATTTATTGATGAATTTTGCTATAACTTTACACAAATGTTGGAAATGATAATATCTCGAGCGACTTTGACTTTGGGGTCCTCGGCTTAAGGTCAAGGTCTCTGTGGCTATTTTCAGAAAAACATGGTCATCGCTCTAGAGCTTACATTTATTGACGGATTTTAATAAAACTTCACATAAATGCTGCAAATGATAATATCTCAAGCAAGTTGGACTTTTGCCAGTTCAGTTTTTTTCACACACGAAATAGTTTTGTGCTAGGGGATTTGTATCGCCTGCGATGCCTTATTTATTTATTGCTCGGTGGACCTACCGGCGATCATTACGAGTACACATCCGTGTGAGATTGAGCATTCATTCATATTAAAAAAATCATGATTCTATTACAAATTAATATAATGTTATCAATCAAGTAATTTCGTATTGGCCCAGTTGCAGGCCCGAGATCTGCTGTATTGGCCCGAGCCCGAAGGCCGTTGCCAATACAGCTGACCGAGGAACTGCAACTGGGCTAATACGAAATCATTTGATTAATGACAATTTTATTAATTGACACCTTATTGTTTTTTACCTCAGTGTTAATACGGGTGGCCTCCGAACAATACCGGATAGTCAATTATAAGAACTGGTATGACTATAGCACTTTTGAATTTAAGATAACATTTACAAAATAATGCAAACATCACAGACTAAATATGATTAAGAATGCACTTTTTATATGATTGAAGATGATAAGATTTTGACTATAGACATGTACACAGGATAGCCCATAAAGCTGTAACAACTTATTTCCAATGGGCTCCTATCTGAGAGAGTGTGTGTGTGTGTGTGTGGGGGGGGGGGGTCAAGATTGAGCATAGGTTACAAATTATATCATGATAAATACAGAGGTAATTGTCAATATTAGCTGGGATCAAATCACAGAAATAGTGCATTTCTCATCACGTGAATAAGCCCGTGAAATTTACACCCCATAAACACCACTTTATATACAGAAAACTGGGGTTTACGGGCATTTACAATATTTTTCTTATTTCTGCTACAACACATAGGTTGTGGGTAGTCGTTAGAACCGCCTCTTACGAGCACCATTATAACCGCTTTAATGAGGCGGTTCTGACGTGCACCCACAAACCTATGTTTGCAGTATAAATAAGAAAAACATCACGGAATTTTTTATCAGAAAAGTAGCTATTTTTTGCAGATGTGAAAAAAGCACTTTATCATATGACGTCGCGTCTGAAAGTGTAATAACGTCATGTAATACATTCGATAATCCATTAGTGTATTAAATATGCAAATTAGTTAGATACGCCTCGTAACGTTACATGTAAGACGACCTTAACGACGTCGCGTTAACTTATGGCGGAAAAGTGACAGTTTTATAAAACTATCGTGAATAAAATGCGCTTTCTTATTTCCGCTACAAGACATAGGTTGTGGGTAGTCGTTAGAACCGCCTCTTTCGGGCACCGTTATAACCGCTTTAATGAGGCATTCTTGTTCATGTATTATTGAATTTATTAAACTCGTTGAGGAAAAGGGATTATATGCTCGGCAAAGCCTCGCATTTTATCCCTTTTCCTCAATTCGTTTAATAAATTCAATGTCATATGATAAATAGAATCTTGCATTCGTGTTCATGTATTATTGAATTTATTAAACTCCTCAACTCGTTTAATAAATTTAATAATACATGAACACTCATGTAATATCCTCTGTATGTTGCACGGGTGTGTTATCGCAATGCCAACCTGAGATTCATATGAGCAAAATCACAATGTTAGACACAGAACCACTTAGAAATCCAACCTTAAACACTCCATAAAGAAATCTCACTTTTTTCAGGCTGTTGGTAAAAAAACTTTCAAACTTCTTTCTAAAATTTCCATTTATTTTTAAGTTGTTTTACTGCATCAGGTAAACAATTCCAGTCCAGTATACCATTATAATATCAAAGTTCCAAAGGCACTGAAATGACAGATTATATGAGAAAATCACGACACTCTTAATACTAACAGAAAGCCTTTCTAAAACTTGACTTGATAGATTTTGTAAGGTAACCGGGCGCTAAAAGCACATAGGGGCTACCCCCATCTCGCTAAATGGGATTAGTTTATGAACTGCTCTTCCCAGGGCCTCCAATGTGCTGGCACTTGTCAATTCGACAGGTGTCAGCTGACCAATGGGAATATACTGAACTCTTAATCGGAGGAAGGCACAAATCGCACCCAAGGTACAGCGTTTGTCCTAAGAAACACAGTTCTGTAGCGATTTTAGAATTTTGAGTGCAGGAATCAGACCAAAGACGGGCTCTAGTATGTGATGACGTGTTGCCAATTTCGACTGCCAAATGTGTCAGAGCACAGCCCTGTTTTCGAATGTCTGGCCGAGGAAAAAAGCTAACATACATTATCAGTTCTGGCTTCCATTATTCTCTGCCTCCACCCCTGACATGGCAAAGAAAACGCCTTCGGTCACGATGCTTGTTAAAGGGTGATAACGCATGAAATTTTTGAATTTTGAACAGGCATCTAAAGTGAGCCAGGATGGGTGACTAATAGACCAGCCAATTCCGGCTATTGCAAAAAGTCCTAGTACCCGTGCTCTCATCACGGAGACCTGCCTATGCAAGTGGGGTTCAAAATTGGACAGGTGTGTCTTCGTGATGTGTTTGGAGGTATGTGTTTGTTTGGGAAAGGCAGTGATGAGGCTAATCAGTCGTTTTGCAATCCCGCTAATTTTTATTTTTGAATGGTCTTCCAAAAGGCATTTTTAAGGGACTTCCTATTTCCAAATACCTAGCAAATGGTGGATATTGCCGTTGCCCCGCCTATAAAGATATTTAGCGTGTGACCTGTCCCCGATTGTATGCTCTGTTCTGGCAGTATTTATGCCTTCGCTTTGCCTACTTCAGGGGACTTCATTCTGTTGGTACCTAGGGGGAGCCCAGTACGGGCTTTCTCCCAGGTGCCCTCAGGATGTTGTCCTGACGGGCTCCGTCGAGCCGCCTCTCGTTCCTGAAATAGAAAAGTCGGATTAGTGCTTTGGGACCCCATGTGTGCGCTCGGATCAGTGTAGTTGTGTCCAGTTTCTTGTCCCCCGGGGTCCCACCTGTACCTGTAATACAAACAAAAGTCATTAGTGCATATTGTGCTTGTGCTAATATGACCCCGCCATCCGTCACATATTTTGGCTTCCCATTCTGTACACAGGGCGGGACGGGCTTGTGAGGGGGGTCCCCCCACAAAGGCACGGTCCGGCTCTTAGGGTAACTTGTTCAAAACCAAGTTAACGGGTGGCGCGGTTATTGTGAAGAATTACCTTCCCATGGGGGCTGCCTGTCCTGCCGCGGCATGTTACCTCATCGGAACACTCATAAGTGCAAAGCACATGAGCCGCAACCACAGTGTCCCGAATCGGCTTGTCGCCGCAGGTTCAAGCATGTCCGTGGGAGTTTTCGGGCTATGGGATTTTCTTATGATGCACCCTTGCCCGTGGTCTGTTATGATGTTGAAGGTATGGGAGGGTCATTGGTTTGTCCTTTGACGGGGGGTAGCCTCGGCGGGGCACCCATAAGTGCAAAGCAAATGAGCCGCAACCACAGTGTCTCGCTTTGACGCCCCCGTCTCAGGTCCAAGTACAGATTGACGGTAGGTGATGGTTGCCTAAGCGCGGTGTCTGGGTAACAAAAGCTGTTTTTCTTATATTACTTCCCAGTAATTTGTGTCTTTAAGGAATTTCTTAACCACCTCGGCTATGGCCGAGCAGTGTTTTTCGGGGGGAGCGAGGAGATCTTGTAGGTGTACCGATTCATATCCTAATTTGAACATCTCAGATTTTATCTCTTCTCGTGCATGGGCGTTTGTTACACATTCAAACAAGATGTGTTGTGTTGTTTCTAGTTCATAGTTATCGCATTTTCTGCATAGACCCGTTGTGTTTCCTAGTTGAGTGAGGTTGGCATTTAGGCCGTTATGGTTAAATCTCAAACGGGAAATTACCACGTCTAATTTTCTGTTGTTGCTAAATTGGTGGGCAGATTTACCTACTGTGGGCTGGAGGAGTTGGTAATGCCTCCCTGTGTTGGTTGGGTTTCTATCCCATAGAGCTTGCCATTTTCTCGTTATGGCGGTGTCTATGATTGTATAGATCTCCCGTTTTGAAGGGAGAGTATAATCTTTAATACCTATATCTAGTGCTAATCTGGCTGTTTCGTCGGCCGCCTCATTACCGGGGATGCCGACGTGGGATGGGATCCAGTCGATTTCAATGTCTTGCCCTTCTCTTTTTGCCTTATCTAGTTTAGACAGGATTGAGTCAATTTGGTCAGGTCGTGTTTTGGATTTTCCTGACTGTAGGGCCTGGATAGCGCTAAGGCTGTCCGTGAGTACTGTGGCTTTGGGTGTCTTAATTGTGATGGCCCAGGAGATGGCCCAGTGAATGGCAATCAGTTCAGTTGTGAATACTGAGAGGTGTTGGTTTGTTTTAATCGGTACGTGAAGATTTCTCTCTGGGACAACGAATGCGGCGCCGGTTTTTCCTGTTGTGGGGTCCTTACTGCCATCTGTGTAGATTAGAGTTTTCCCAGCATGGCTGGTGCGAACATAAGAGAGGCTTTTATTTTTCATGTATTCATTTGTATTTTCTTCTTTCCTCCCCAGGACCTGATGGAGGTAACAGGAGGGTGTGTTGTGTTTGGGATCCCATTTGGATCTGTACTTGGGTGCCTGGATCTTATCGGGTATGTTGTGCTCTTTCAGGAGGGCATGGACTTTCTTGCAATATGGGTTGTAGTTCTTGGCTCTCCTACATGAATAGCAACCATGATCTGTTAATAGATCATTCACTGGGAGGGATTTGCCAAGTGGGGAGGATCTAGCCCAGTATTTAAGTATGAGTTCTTCCCTTCGTAGATGTAGTGGTTTAAGTCCACATTCTACCTCTAGTGCGTTGATTGGGGTAGATCGGTATGCTCTTGTTGCTATCCTGAGGGCGTGGTTTTGAATGATATTCAGAGTTTTAAGGATATTCTCTGACGCGGAGTTGTAAGCCTGGGCTCCATAGTCTAGCTTACTAAGAATAAGGGCTTTGTATAGGATCAGGAGTGTCTTTTTATCAGCTCCAAAGGTGGTACCTGACACTACTCGTAGTAGGTTCAGGTCTTTTTCACATCTTTCTTTGAGATCTTTAATGTGATCTCTCCAAGTCAGATGTTTGTCGAGGATCATGCCCAGAAATTTGATGTTCTGGGCCCATTCTATTTCCCTACCAAAGAGGTATAGTTTGTTTTGAGTGGTCTTCAGATTTCGTCGTTTGCTGAATATGATTGCTTTAGTCTTTAGGTTTGATACTTTGAATCCCCATCTTAGTGCCCAGGTTTCGATTTCTCTTAGAACTGATTGTAGGTCTTTGACCGCCAGTTCTAGAGTAGAGCGTTTCCCCAAAACCGCGCTATCATCGGCAAACTGTGACAGGCCTATATTATTATGTGGTTTCAGGGCCTCGTGAAGGGTGTTAACAATTACGTTAAAGAGTATGGGACTTAGTACTGAGCCTTGGGGGCAGCCGTTTTCCAGGATTAATTCCTCTGAGGTATTGTCCCCAACTCGGGTTTGAATTTTTCTATCCTTGAGAAAGCTATGGATCCACTTTAGCATGTTTCCGCTTATTCCGTATTCCTTTAGTTTGGTTATGGTGCCGGTTGACCACATGAGGTCAAAGGCCTTTTCAAGATCGAGGGCTACCGCTACTAGGATTTTGTGTTCCATGAAAGCCATGTTTATTTCTGATTCCAGTCGGACAAGTTGATCAGTTGTGGATCTGTTAGGCCTGAAGCCTGATTGGTTGTCTGAGATGATATTATTAGCTTCTAGATAGTTGGAGAGGCGTTTGGCGATCATGGTTTCCATAGTTTTACATGTGCATGAGGTGAGGGAGATGGGTCGATATAATTGTGGATCCAGCTTATCCTTGAGTGGTTTTTTTATTGGGATTGTTGTGGCTAGTTTCCATTGTGTGGGGACTTCTCCTCTACGCCAGGAAGTGTTTATGAGGTCTAAGAGTTTTTGTTTGCTATCTGGTGGGAGCTGTTTCAGCATTTCATAATGAATTTTGTCCGCTCCTGGAGCTGTGCTGCGTTTACTCTGCAGAGCCTCATTAAGTTCAAATAGGGTGAAGTCGCAGTTCAGGTTACTGCTTCTTCGGTCATCGTTGAAGAGGTCAGGGAGAGATTGGTTGAAGGTTCTCTCCTCGGTCTCTTTTATTGTTTGGAAGGCAGGATCTTGGTTGGAGGTTTTAGACATATTATGGTAGTGGTTGGCAAGGGCGTCTGCTTTCTCTCTATCATTAGTTATGGTCTGACCGTTAATTTTGAGACAGTTTATCTTTTCAGTAGGTTTACCCCTAAATTTATTAAAAGTAGACCACATTTTCTTACTAGTGGTCTTATGGTTAAGTTTGTTGACTATTTCTTGCCACCCTTGTTTTTGTGCTATTTTTAGGGTGGTTCTAGCGTGTGCCTTAGTTTTATTGTAGTTATTCTTAAGCTCAGAAGTTCTATTTTTCAAGTATTTCTTCCTCGCTTGCTCGCGTTGATTTATGGCTTTCCTACAATCTTGATTCCACCAGGGTGGGAGTAGTTTTTTATGTTTAACTGAGGTCGTTGGAATTGTACTGTCACAGATCTCTTTTAGGGTGGACGTAAACTGGTTGGCAATTTCGTCTATGTTTTGGTTGTCACTAATTTCTAATTTTTGTGAGCAGAGATTTTTAAAGAGATCCCAGTCGGCCTTGTTTAGGTTCCATTTTTGGGAAACGGCTGCTCCCGTGGTGTTGTATTTGGCATTATATTTGGACAAAATGGGGAGATGGTCACTACCACAGGAATTGTCAAGGGTATACCATTCTGAGCGGGCTGAGAGGTTTGGGGTGGCTATGGTGATGTCAGGTGAAGATTCAGTTTCTGCCATGGTTGGTGCCCCATCATTGAGGATGGTAGCCCCGTATTCAAGTAATAACTCTGATAGTGCCTTCCCCCTTGGGTTCTGCTTTGGGCTCCATAGCGTGTCATGGGCGTTAAAGTCACCTACAAGTATGTAGCTTTGGTGCGGGATATGGTCGAAAAGTTTTCTTAGTCTCTCTAGTTCTTTTGTTGCGTTTTTATTGCTGGGCGGGTCGTAACAGTTTATCAAGGCTACTTTACAGTTTTTCAGATGGATGGTGACAGCGCACGATTCAAAAGTGGGGTCATTGATATTTAGGTCTAGCTTTTCGAATGGGATGTTATCTTTCATATAAATGGCTACGCCACCTCCTCCTTTTTCCTGTCTGTTGGAGATGGCGGCAAGTTTGAATGTCGGTATCGTAGGGGTTCTTTTATTATCTTTGAACCAGGTTTCTTGTAGGCATATAGCGTGGGGGGATATTGTTTTTTCATCTAGAAAGGCTCTAAGTTGATGTAAATTGACAGCGCTACGGGAGTTCCACTGCAGAACGTCAAGTCGGGAGGCTGGTGGAGGGGGTGGTTTTGCAGTGGAGTCCGCCATTATATATCCTTATGGGGTCGGGTGTGTGGGGTTCGGAATGTCTATGGGCTTGGGGTCGGGTTTGTTGGGTTGGGTGTTGAGGTATCCATGGGAGTTGGGTTGTCTGCTCTTAGTGCTGCTATACGCCTGTTGGTGGCATTTGTATGGCAGTGCGTTTTTTGTCTAGCCGGGGTGTCTGTTATGTTTGTACTCAGGTGTGGGTTTATGTGGGTGTGGGTTCTGACGATATTTCCCACTGCTTTCGCTTTGTCTTTTGGGGCTAGGGTCAATTTATCCAATTTCATCACCTCAACGAGGATGGTGATGAGTTGTTCTGTTGTAACATACGTTTGGTTATGGCTGGGTGTATGGCTAGGGTTAGGGTTAGGATTAGGGTTAGGTATGGGATAATTTGGTACTGATGGGCTGGCTATGGGCCGTGTCTGCATCTGGGTTATAGTGGGAGGTGTTTGGGTGGGGTTATGAGTGGGGGCATCGTCTAATGGGTGTGCAACATGAACGACGGACTCCTGTATACGCCTAATGTTCCATTCCTCCCTGGTTATTCTGTTAAGGGTATCTACCTTCCTTTTGTATGTGAGGAAGGTAGGGCACTGGGGGTGAGCTGCACCGTGTGGCCCCCCGCAGTTTGGGCATTTCCTGTATCTATAGTTGACTTGGCATTGGTGATGGGAGTGCCACATGCTACAGTGAGGGCAGACTTTTATTTTGTTTGGGCACTTCCCCGCGGAATGACCATGAGACTGGCAGGAGTTGCACCGTATATACGGTACCCTGCACGGTTGGATTAAGTAGGTCCTATCAGCTGTTTTAATAATGCTGGGCGCGACCTTTTCTTGAAAGGTCACTTTCACTACCCTGGTTGGTTTTTTGTTTCTTGTGAGCACACGTTTTGTTTTTATTATGTTGTGCCCACTTGTGTTGAGTTTGACCTTCAGCTCTTGTAGGTCAGTGGCTATGGGGACATTTTCGATGACGCCTGTGCTTTTGAGAATGCCAGTGCCGGTATTGGAGTTTATTGGAGGGTCGGGTCTTTGGGTCTTTGGACCCCTTTTTCTGCCAACTGGGGGGCTGCTTGACAGCTGAGCTTTTGGCTCGAAGGACAGCCTGTGGTTGGCTGTGTAATGTTTTGCTTTATGGCTGGCCTGGCTTGTTATTTTGAAAGTGATCCCGGGGTTACCTTCTGGTCCAAGGGTGTATTTGATATTGTCGTATTTAAGAAAGGCTGTGAAGTCCCTGATAGTTTCTTTCCTTTCTGACTTTGAGATGGGTCCCCCGACCTTTGTAATGGTGACGTAGGTGAGGAATGGGTATAGTGGTGGGGATCGGGGTGGGCTTGGGGAGGGTGTAGTGTTTGGGCTTCCATTGGATCCATGGCAGCTCATGTTGTTGACTGCCATATTGACTACATTCTGCAAGGAGCGATCAAAGGAATCGTCCCCTTCATTGGGGTTGATGGGGGAGATGCCTACGTTGGCTCGTTTTGGCTGGTCGTCTGGGGAGAGGGGGGATCTGTCGACCTGTTTCCTCTTTTTAAGAGTTAAAGGGGTAGCCGGGTTTTGAATTGAATTGGACTGTAGGCTGGTTTTAGGGGTATAAAATTTGGGGGATTTGGCGGTGGTGTGGGTTATGCTAATCCCCCCCCCCATTATGATAGGCCCAGCCGCCGTGACCCCGGTGGGTCTAGTGGCGGTTGCTTTTCTTCTTTGGGGCTTAGGAGTGCTGGAGCTGGTAGTTGGGCTTCCTAAAAGGATTTAAAATTTAGAAAAGTAGCTCTGCAAATTCAATTATGAAATGTTTGCAGATGTCTATACACCGTTGGTATAATGAAATGCCATTCGATGTTTCAAATTTTCAAAAGAAACTGTTTACGTTTTCAAAATCAAACATTAGCAACCTGAACAAAATGGTAAGTTTACAAAAGAAATATATAACGTAAGAAATATGTCTAACTGTAATTTTGCAGACTTGTGCATTTGTTAATATACTGGATAACAAGAGCACCGCATGCGGGTGCAAACGCTCGTCTGCAGTTTCGTTTAGAAAACCAAAGTTCTAAGTCAAACAAGAGCAATCAAATTGCAAGATGGAGTTATAAAACTTGTAGGGAATGTAGCTCTTGTGATGGTGAGTATGTGTATGAAGTTTCATGAAGGTAGGCCAAATACTTTTGGAAATATGGTCAAGGTTAAGGTTTTCGGTTAAATTTTCGAAAAATAGGTCAAAGTTCAAAGGTCAAGGTCACAGATCAAAAAGTGTGGTATCACTGAAAAGGTCTTGTCCCAAGGAACATTCATGTGAAGTTTGAAGGCTCTGTTGTGAATAGTATTAAAATGAGAGCAAAAAATGTGTTTCAGAAAAAAAAATTGGAAAAGGGGAGATAATTCAGCCAAAATCAACAATGTTGTTATGGTCCTTGGTCAAAATGTAGCTCTTGTGATGATGAGTGTGTGTATGAAGTTTCATGAGGCTAGGTCTAATACTTTTTAAGTTATAGCCAAGGTTAAGTTTTTTTGGAACGACGACGCCAGACGACAACGACAACGCAGACGCCGGAGTGATGACAATAGCTCGAAAGTTTTTTTTCAAAAAACAGACGAGCTAAAAACCATAGCTTGCGTAATTTTCAGTCTCTGTGCACCTTAGGTTATAGGTTTTTGAGGTTTATACTGAACAGCGAAACAACGCGATAAATCATTTCATTTTAATATATATTTCAAAATTGCGTATCGTACATGATGATAATGAATGGATTTATTTAGCGTACTTTTATGCAAAATCTGGACAAAATTTTCATAGGCATCAACACAACGGAAGTAGTCATCCATAAACAACAGTTTTTGTCTGGTCGGTTGTGGATACCTCTCCGCAACTCGCCCCAAAGATTCTCCATGGGAGAGAGATCGGAGGAGAAAGGCTGGCTAGAACAGTACAAAAATTCCATTGGCTTGAAGAAAGTTTTGGAAAAGAACAGCACTATGAGCCCGCGCGTTATCCTGCTGGAAAAGATACAACGGATTCTGAGCTTAAAAAACAAATTGAACCACGTGAGGCCTAAGCGCTGTTAAAGTCCACGTCCCAGCCACGATTTTGAAAGCTAGCCATATGCGATACCTAATCATACAATTACGCTTGTTCCAGCCGATCTGTCACACTCTATTACGCACGCGTCGCGTCGGCATACCTTATACATATACGTCGAAACGACCATCGGCGTGATTCACGCTGAAGTGTGATTAGTCACTGAAAAGCATATCACACGCCTACGGAACGATAGAATGCGTAACCATTGGGTAAGAACGCGAAGGAAAGGAAACTTTGCATTTTCTGTGTTTTTCATAAATTATATAAATTTTACGAGGAAGTTATTTAAAAACGGGTAATTACATTCAGGAGCCCATTGATATCGGCGTCTTTGGAGTAAATACCAAATCCCGTACTTCACGCATTTTGGCTAACTTTAGTTTCTCCTGCTGAAGGTTAACTGAAGCCTTAGAAAACGCATGGTTTATCGAGGTGTTTGTTACCTTTTATTTATTATTGCGCTTTGCTACAAGTTCGGCGTATTAACATGCACACACAATAAACATATATGGTTATATGTGTTATGGATATTTTGCTTGTCAATACAGCACTAGCGGCAATCACCACGGAAAAGGTCGAAAATGGTTGGTTACGCGTTAGATATATAGAAATGATAACAAAACTTGCAACTATAAAGCGGATCTGTTAACATCTCCACGGCCCCAGAATCACCCGCACCTTGTTCTACGGAACCATTTTTAGTCAACCTGATAAGCAGTGCGCTATTGAATCGATAGTGACATAGTATTTTATGGAAACATTTTCAGTCTCCGGAATCATAGTACCGAATGATTTTCACTGACTTTTACGCTGTGTTTGTTTTATCAATGGTCCGGTAATTGTCTGAAATGTAATAAAACAGGTTTTGGAGTTTTAATTTCTGCGAAGAACTCCTCATCTGCCAAAATTTGCTGGTTAAGCATTGGATCGTCTGGTTGAGCATACGATAACCAGAGGAGAAACTCACACCAGTTGCTACCAAAGTAAATGCCAGCAGCTTATTACAATAAAAGGTGGTCTACATATGATTTCTAAATTGTGTTAAAATCATCAGAGAAAGAAAGCCCTTTTTTGTTTGCCTCTGTATAGCCCCATCGGTAGGCAGAATCTGAAACAATCAAAACCATACAAACATTTGAGAAATGTACTAATAGCAACCTTCATAAACATCAAACTAGTAAGAAATAGCATCGGAGTCTAACTGTTGGTTTTCTTTTGCTCCAGCATTTCAGTGGTTTCTTGCTGTCGAGTCCTCACCGTTGTCTCACCTCTGTGATTCTTTGATTATTTGTGTTCACGGAGATGTTGCACTGATGAGTTAGGAGGCCTTCATGCGGACTTAACAAATTATTTGTCTAAATCGCGACGTAAGTAAGGGCGAGGATTGTGGCAACGTAATATCGATTAAAGCCCCACCCCCACCCCCGGTGGAAATCTTTCCACTGACCGTTCCAAGGCGGTTCTTCTGTGGCGATTTATTTACGTTGTTGTTTGTTACTTACTGTGTGTATCACTTGTGTATTTCTATTTTGGATGGCCATATGGCCATTTTGTGGGAAAGTAACTGTCCTTATGGCCTTCCTTTGTTTAGGTTTCCATTATGGTCTGGTCGCTTAATGTTTCTGTTTCTTTCTCTTTGGTGTCTTTGATGGGTGGAGTAAGTTAATTGTATCGATTCCTGATCTTTGTTTTACTTCTACTTTCATAAACATCAAACTAGTAAGAAATGAACACTCAGGAAAGGCCACATTCCAAGAACGCAGCCTTCTCAAGTCACAAAAACAGACGAAACATGAACCAACGACACAAAGGCAAAAAAAAAAAAAAAAAAAAAAACAAGAGGCCCAAGAGGGCCTGTCGCTCCACCGGCTAACTTCAGACAATTGTCATATTTATTACATTAACCAATGGTATACTAGTGGACTCTTCTATTGCTATATGTTGAACCAGTCCATTTGTCATAAAAGGGGTGTCAGGCCTATTTTTTTTTCTATTTTTGATGGAAAATTCTGTTAGCAAATAGTGCAGGCCCTGATCAGACATGGTGTTCTGTGGGGTCTGATCTGGGCCAGCACTGTTTGCCAAGGTACCCATTTAGGGTTTTCCCGCATGCAATGGGTAAAAAAGAAACAAGTGATCCACCCAAGGAATGTCCATTCTATATTTTTTTGGACCCCAGAGCCATGGTTGGCAGGATTTATGTGAGTGACCATTTGGCATTGCTGCGTTCTAAATATCTAAAGCTCTGGGCCTTATGGTTTCAGAGAAGAAGACTTTTTTTAAGTTTTTCCTATTATAAGTCTATGGGAACTAATATGCCTCTGGGCGTGACCAATTTTTTACCCCAGGGGTATTGTTGGCAGGATTTATTTGAGTGACCACTTGCCGTTGCTGCATACTTAATATCTAAGCTCTGGGCACTGATGGTTTCAGAGAAGATTTTTGTCAGTTTTTCCCAGTATAAGTCTATGGGAGCTTATGGGCCTCAGGGTGTGGCCAATTTGGACCCCAGGGGCATAGTTGGCAGGATTTATGCAGATGAATACTTCAAGTTGCTACATACTAAGCTCTTGGCCTTATGGTTTCAGAGGAGAAAAGTTTCAAGATTTTGTCATTATTAGTCTATGGGAGCTACTAAGCACCGGGGCGTTGCCAATTTGGACTCAAGAGTCATAGTTCGCAGGACTTAGTAGGTGACCACATAACTTTGCTACATACTACAGTTCAACCTGTATTAAGCAAGTGCCTAAGGGATAGTCAAATATGCTTGCTTAAGACAGGTTCTTGCTTAATACAGATGAAATTTAACACATCTGCCTTTCTTGGGAACTGAATGCCTGCTTGCTTAAGACAGGTTGCTTGCTTAATAGAGGTGGCCACTAAGACAGGTTTTACTGTAAATGTCTTAGCTTTAGGCTTTATGGTTTCAGAGAAGAAGTTTTTCCGTTTATTGGTCTATGGAAGCTAATGAGCCAAAGGTGGTGGCCATGGCGGCCATGTTTTTTGTCTGATCAAAATTTCTTCAATGAATCTGACAATGGTAGACACAAGGAACATTCATGAAAATTAAGAACGAAATCCATTTAGCGGTTTTGGAGGAGAAGATTAAAAAAAAAGATCCCTTTATGAGTCTATGGAAGCTAATTAGCCAATGGGCGTGTCCATGGCGGCCATGTTTTTTGTCTGAACAAAATTGCTTCAAGGAATCTGACAGAGGTCCACCCAAGGAACATTCATGCAAAGTAAGAATGAAATCCATTACGTTGAGCGGTTTTGGAGGAGAAGGTTTTTAAAACTTTTCCCCATATAAGTCTTTGAAAGCTAATGAGCCAAGGGGCATGGCCATGGCAGTCATATGGGGCATGGCCATGGTGGCCATGTTTTTTGCCTGATCCGAATTTCTTCAAGGAATCTGACAGAGGTCCACCCAAGGAACATTCATGCAAAATAAGAATAAAATCCATTGAGCGGTTTTGGAGGAGAAGATTTTTAAATATTTTTTTTTTTTTTTTTTGCTTTCGATGCCATTTTGTTCTGCATGTAACAAAATTCTTTGAAGGAATTCAGAAGAGGACTATGTGAGAAACATTCCTGTGAAGTTTGGTTTCAATCGACCAAGTAGTTAAGGAGGAAATGTTTAAAGAAAAAAGTTAACGCACGGATGCACAACCGCACAGACGCACAACAGACATAGTGCCATAACATATAACATAAGACCCGCCGGTCTTTGGCCAGTGGAGCTAAAAAATGAACAGATTTATGTTTTTATTTCTTTCTTTCTTTATTTTTTCCTTTCCTCCGTCGGATTCGGTATGCCTCCCTTTTCAACTAAGCCATTTTAACCCTCAGGGATCTGGAGAACTGTTGACACTGTAGTATAATTAGGTCTAATAAATCAATCTCCCTCAGTATTTTGAATTTATTTTGAAACATCAAGTCGTATAAATAGAGTTTGTGTTGAAAACATCAGTTCTATCACCAGTGTGATGGGCATGTGAAATGTCTGATGTTTTGAATTTTAGAATGACAATTTGTAGGTGGACCTCTATAGATATGTGATAGTCAGCAAAATTGGAGGAGATTAATTCAGATACAGGAAGGTACTTTTAAATAAATAAATAAATAAATAAACAAGAACTTTTGAAGAAGAAAAGACTTTTTTAACATTACACTACATGTTATATAGTGAAAATAAACCCCGCCCACTGCAGCCATGTTTTATGTCGGATCAAAAGTTCTTCAAGGAATCTGACAGAGGTCCACCCAAGGAACATGCATGCCAAATAACTATGAAATAAAACAAGAACTTTTGCAGAAAATATTTTCAGCATTACACTATATGTTATATAGTGAAAATAAGCCTCACCCATGGCGGCCATGTTTTTTGTAAGATCAAATTTTTTTCAAGGAATCTGACAACAGTCCACCCAAGGACAATTCATGCAAATTACAATGAAATCCCACAAGTACTTTTGCAGAAAATGATTTTTTAGCATTACGTAATATGTTAAATAGTGAAAATAAGCCCCGCCCATGGCGGCCATGTTTTTTGTCGGATCAAAATTTCTTCAAGGAATCTAAAAGAGGTCCACCCAAGGAACATTCATGCAAAACAAAAACAAGGCATCGCATGCGATACAAATCCCCTCGCACTAGACAACTTCGTGTGTGGAAAACACTGAAATGGCAAAAGTCCAACTTGCTTGAGATATTATCATATGCAACATTTGTGTAAAGTTTGTTTAAAAATCCTCCAATAAATGTACATTCTAGAGTGATGACGTTTCTCTAAAAATAGCCATAGTGACTTTGACTTGAGGCCATGACCACGAAAGTAGATCTTGCTCAAGATATTATCATAAGCATCTTTTGTGTGAAGTTATATTAAAATCTGTTAATAAATGTAGGCGATAGAGCGATGACAAAGTTTTTCTAAAGATAGCCACAGTGACCTTGACTTTCAGGTCATGACATTGAAAGTCGAAGTAAGTCGAGATATTATCACATTTGTGTGAAGTTCTATTACAATCCATCATTAAATGTAGGCGCTAGAGCGATGACAAAGTTTTTCTAAAAATAGCCACAGTGACCTTGACCTTGAAAGTCTAAATAGCTCGAGATATTGTCATAAGGAACATTTGTGTGAAGTTATATTGAAATTTGTGAAAAAATGTAGTCACTAGAGCAATGACAAAGTTTTTCTAAAAATAGCCACAGTGACCTTGACTTGAAAGTCAAACTCGCTCGAGGTATTGTCATAAGGAACATTTATGTGAAGTTATATTGAAATGGATGAAGAAATGTAAGCGCTAGAGCCATGACAAAGTTTTTCTGAAAATAGCCACAGTGACCTTGACCTTGAAAGTGGAACTCACTAGAGATATTGTTATAAGGAACATTTGTGTGAAGTAATATTGAAATTGGTGAAAAAAATGTAAGCGCTAGAGCAATGACAAAGTTTTTCTAAAAATAGCCACAGTGACCTTGACCTTGAAAGTCAAACTCGTTCGAGGTATTGTCATAAGCAACATTTGTGTGAAGTTATATTGAAATCAGTGAAGAAATGTAGGCGCTAGAGCGATAACAAAGTTTTCTAAAAATAGCCATAGTGACCTTGACCTTGAAAGTCGAAATGGTGAGATATTGTCATAAGGAACATTTGTGTGAAGTTATATTGAAATCGATGAAGAAATGTAAGCGCTAGAGGGATGACGAAGTTTTTCTAAAAATAGACACAGTGACCTTGACCTTGAAAGTGGAACTCGCTAGAGATATTGTCATAAGGAACATTTGTATGAAGTTATATTGAAATTGGTGAAGAAATGTAAACGCTAGAGCGATGACAAAGTTTTTCTAAAAAAATAGCCACAGTGACCTTGACCTTGACCTTGAGGCCTTGACATTGATAGTCGAACCCGCTTGAGATATTGTCATACGGAACATTTGTGTGAATTTATATTGAAATCAGTGAAGAAATATAGGCGATAGAGCGATGACAATTTTTTTTTCTAAAAATAGCCACAGTGACCCTGACCTTGAGGCCATGAGTTGGAAAGTCGAACTCGCTGGAGATATTTTTATAAGGAACATTTGTGTGAAGTTATATTGAAATTGGTGAAGAAATGTAGGCGCTAGAGCGATGAAAATGTTTTTCTAAAAATAGCCACAGTGACCTTGACCTTGAGGTCATGACCTTGAAAGTCCAACTCGCTCAAGATATTGTCATAAGGAACATTTGTGTGAAGTTATATTGAAATCAGTGAAGAAATGTAGGAGCTAGAGCGATGACAAAGTTTTTCTAAAAATAGCCACTGTGACATTGACCTTGAAGCCATGACCTTGAAAGTGGAACTCGCTCAAGATATTTTTATAAGGATCATTTGTGTGAAGTTATATTGAAATTGGTGAAGAAATGTAAGCGCTAGAGCGATGACAATGTTTTTCTAAAAATAGCCACAGTGACCTTGACCTTGAGGTCATGACCTTGAAAGTCCAACTCGCTCGAGATATTTTTATAAGGATCATTTGTTTGAAGTTATATTGAAATTGGGGGAGAAATGTAGGCGCTAGAGCCATGACAAAGTTTTTCAAAAAATAGCCAGATGAAACCTTGACCTTGAGGTCATGACCTTGAAAGTCGATCTTGCTCCAGATATTGTCGTAAGGAACGTTTGTGTGAAGTTATATTAAAATCGGTCAAGAAATGTAGGCGCTAGAGCGATGACAAAAGTACGTACGTACGTACGTGGCGCTAGAGCGATGACAAAAGTATGTACGTACGTTGCGCTAGAGCGATGACAAAAGTACGTACTTACGTACGTACGTACGGGAAAAATGCTATATCACCCCTCACAACTATGTTGTGCGAGGGGATAATGAAATCCAACAGGTGGGTTTGGAGGAGAAGATGTTTAAAGATTTTTAATATTTTGTGTGGTTTTGTTGCCATGGCAACCAGAGTTCTGGGTGTAACAAAATTCTTTGAAGGAATTTAGAAGAGGACTAGGTAAGGAACATTCCTGTGAAGTTTGGTTACAATTGGCCTAGTAGTTTAGGAGGAGAAGATGTTTTAGCATTACACTATATGTTAAATAGGGAAAATAAGCCCCGCCCATGGCGGCCATGTTTTTTGTCGGATCAAAATTTCTTCAAGAAATCTGAAAGGGGTCCACCCAAGGAACATTCATGCAAAATAAAAAGGAAATCCAACAGGTGGTTTTGGAGGAGAAGATTTTTAAAGATTTTTAATATTTTGTGTTGTTTTGTTGCCATGGCAACCAGAGTTCTGGGTGTAACAAAATTCTATGAAGGTATTTAGAAGAGGACTAAGTAAGTAACATTCCTGTGAAGTTTGGTTACAATGGGCCCAATAGTTTAGGAGGAGAAGATGTTTTAGCATTACACTATATGTTAAATAGGGAAAATAAGCCCCGCCCATGGCGGCCATTTTTTTTTGTCGGATCAAAATTTCTTCAAGGAATCTGAAAGAGGTAAACCCAAGGAACAGTCATGCAAAATAAAAATGAAATCCAACAGGTGGTTTTGGAGGAGAAGATTTTTAAAGATTTTTATTTTTTTTATTTTTGGTTTTGTTGCCATGGCAACCAGAGTTCTGGGTGTAACAAAATTCTATGAAGGAATTTAGAAGAGGACTATGTAAGGAACATTCCTGTGAAGTTTGGTTACAATTGGCCTAGTAGTTTAGGAGGAGAAGATGTTTAAAGAAAAAATTAACGCACGGACGCACGGACGCACGACCGCACGGACGCACGCACGCACGACGGACACAGGGCCATGACAATAGCTCCGCTGGCCTTCGGCCAGTGGAGCTAAAATCACACAAAAAAACATATAAAACACTGGAAAATAACGACCACCTTGCGACGGTCAGTAGTAAACGTACTGGGGCTTCAACTCCGTATTGACCATTGCCTTCACTTCTACTTTGTATTTATGAAATTTCAACACACACCCTCGGTTCCAGTACACTATCAAACAAAATAGTATAACAATAACAAATTGATCTACATGGAGGTTTTCTAGCTTAACAGTGAGTCTTGATAAAGTACATGGTAAAATGGTTATGTATAATTTAATATTATCATGCATCAGGGTTGAGGTCTTAAAGATCCTTTGGGATCATTGATTCCATTGTGGAATTTTGAAAATATCTGAGGGTCACTGATGAGGCCTAATTGGCCAAAACTAGCTAGTCTAGCCCAGAAAACATGTACACTCCATATTTTTCACTTCTGTGGTGTATTCCTTGCTTCCAAAGGATAACCCTTTTAAAGAACATATTTAACAACACTCCGACGTCAGAGCAGAAGAAAACCACCAGTTAGATCATGGAGGTTCTATATAAGTTTGTATTCGTGCACCAAGTGTTTTATGCTGAACCGGGCTCTGTAATTAGTAATGATTAACCGTAGGAGCACGATATACGGGTAATAGCCATTACAAAGTGCACATACAACCGATACTGTCAGATCTTAAGCCATATCCTAAACACCAGAAGGGAATGAATAAATTTATCATGACTCACTGTTGCGCGTGAAAGCCTCCATCCGGATCAATTATTTATTCTTATTTAGTTTGATACTGTACTGGAACTGAGCGCGAGGGTTTATGTAAATTTCATAAACTCCGGAGTTGAAGCCCCCACACCAACAAATAGTTTTACTACTGATCGTCCCTAGGCTGTCGTTCTTTTGCAGTGTCTTATTTGTTATTTTGCTTTGTGTCGTTGGTTCGTGTAACGTCTGCGTTTGTTTGTGCCTCTGTTTCACTTTCTATAGGTGACTTGAGACGGCTGCGTTTTTGAATTGTGGCCTTTCCTGAGTGACTTGTTCTTACTATTATGCATATTAACTCAAAATGACAAGTTGAGATTCCGAGTCAGTAGCTTTTCCACAGCTATCCGAACTAACAGAATGCTAGTAACACTATTGCAATGACTAGATTTCATCATGCCCATGCAAACAAATGGGGAATAAAAGCAGCTTTTATGCACTGATGAGTTAGGAGGCCTACATGCGGACTGAATGAAAGTATTTGTCTAAATCGCGACGGAAGTAAGGGCGAGGATTGTTGCCACGTAAAATCGATTTTAGCCCCCCCCCCCCCAGTGGAATTTGTTTCCGCTGACCGTTCCAAGACGGATCTTCTGTCGCGGTTTATTTTTGTTTTTGGTTTGTCTTTGGGTGTTTGTGTCGCTTATATTATTTTATTTTGGATAGCCTATTGGCCATTTCGTGGGAAAGTAACGGTCCTTTTGGCTTTCCGCTGTTGATGTTTCCATTAGGGTCTGTTGTTTCATGTTTGTGTTTCTTTCCCTTTGGTGTCTCTGATGGGAGCTCTGGGTTGATTGTATCGATTCCTGATCATTGCCTCCACTTCTATTTTTCATAAGCACCAAGCACCAAGTTTATTATCTTGCAATGAGTGTATTATGCTCAACCTGGCTCTCTAATGCTTGACCATAGAGACACGATATAGATTTAATCGCCATTACAAAGCGTAAGCTGGCCATTTTGTCTTCTACAAAAGCAAGTAATGACCTTTAATTTATGAATCGGTGCGTCATTCGGTCAGATAAGCATGATACCCAGACATTTAATGCTCTTGTCCAGAAAAGTATTTTTCATCACAGCTTTCTTTCTCTGATCATTTTAACACAATTTAGAAACTATATGTAGACCCCCTTTTATTGTAGTAAACTGCTGGCATTTACTTAGGCAGCAACTGGTGTGTTATCGAATGCTCAACCAGACGATATAATGCTTAACCAGCAAATTTTTTTGCAGATGAGGAGTTCTTCACAGAAATTAAAACTCCAAAGCCTGTTTTATTTCACTTCAGACAATTACCGGACCATTGATAAAACAAACACAGCGTAAAAGTCAGTGAAAATCATTCGGTACTATGATTCTGGAGACTGAAAATGTTTTCATAAACTACTATGTCATTATCGAATCAACAGCGCACTGCTTATCAAGTTGGCTAAAAATGGTTCCGTAGAACAAGGTGCTTGTGATTCTGGGGCCGTGGAGATGAAAACAGATTCCATAGATCTAATGCATAACCAACCATTTTCGACCTTTTCCGTGGTGATTTCTCGCTAGTGTTGCATTGACAAGCAAAATATCCATGACACATATAATCATATATGTTTAGTGTGTGTGCATGTTAATACGCTGAACTTGTAGCAAAGCGAACAACTCGAAAACCACGAGTTTTCTAAGGCTTCAGTTCCCCTTTAGCAGGAGAAACTAAATTTAGCCCAAATGCATGAAGTACGGGATTTGGTATTCACTCCAAAGACGCCGATATCAATGGGCTCCTGAATGTAAATGCAAAGTTTCTTTACCTTTTTAGCGATCTAATTCCTCACCGGATGTCGCTGTAATTGCTTCATGTTCTTACCCAATGGTTTGGTATTTACTCCACAGACGCCGATATCAATGGGCTCCTGAATGTTATTCCCCGTTTTTTTAAATAATTTCCTCGTAAAATTTATATAACTTATGAAACACAGAAAATGCAAAGTTTCTTTACCATTATTTAGTGATCTAATTCCTCACCGGATGTCGTTCTAATTGCTTCACGTTCTTACCCAATGGTTACGCATTCTGTCGTTCCGTAGGCGTGATAAAACAGAAGTGGAGGCAATGATCATGGATCGATACAATTAATCAACAGCTCCCATCAGAGACACCAAAGGGACAGAAACACAATCATGAAACAACAGACCCTAATGGAAACATCAATAGCGGAAAGCCAAAATGACAGTTACTTTCCAACAAAATGGCCAATAGGCTATCCAAAATAAAATAATATAAGCGACAACAACACCCAAAGACAAACCATAACAAAAATAAACCGAGACAGAAGAACCGCCTTTGAACGGTCAGCGGAAACGAATTCCACCGGGGGGGGGGGTGGGCTTTAATTGATTTTACGTGGCCCTTACGTCCGTCGCGATTATGACAAATAATTTGTGCAGTCCGCATGAAGGCCTCCTAACTCATGAGGAGTGCAACATCTCTGTGAACACAAAATTCAAACAACCGCAGAGATGAAACAACGGTGAGGACTCGACAGCAAGAAAGGTTTCACTGAAATGCTGGAGCAAAATAAAACCAACAGTTAGACTCCGATGGGCCCGAGACAGAACATCAGGCACCAACCAACAATACATAGAATTAGATTCCCTCTAATTCTTAGTAAGCCTTGACGCTGCAACCGTCATAGAATATGATATAATCTGAGGCCTGACTCACCGGCGTGAAATTAAAGAGGGAAGCAAAGTTGTCAACCGTAATTGGGTTAACTACCATGCATGCAGTCTGTCGTATAACATTTATGTTGCTCCCAATCTTTTATACGAAAGCGGGCTGCTGAAGTAATTGCGATTATATATTTTTCTGAAATAATATAATAAGTCACCATAAAATTCGGGTTCCGACAGACCTTGTCGCAGAAGAGATTTAAGTCCAACATTGAATTTTTAAACCAAATCGGAATGACGTCTATAAATTTTTGAAATGGTTTTGCGTAGTTTATGCTACCGATACCCCTGATTAAGAAGTTTAGCAGTTAACAATTCATTACGGCTGTTGAAGTCAGTAACATGACGTAGACACTCTGACAAATCGAATTAATTGCGAAATATAAACGCCATAGGATGCCGCACGAGAAACATCACCAGCCAAGAAAGGAAAATTTACAATTTCAAAATCAAAATCATCGCGTTTATCATAAATTTTGCCAGAAACAACCCCATCTACAATAGGTAGATGTAAATCCAAAAAGGGGCCTCGGTATCATATACCATAAGTGTTAATTTACTCAGTGTTAAAGTTGTTTTTTTTTTTTTTTTGTTGCTATTTTTATATAAATTTCGCCAACACAATGTCATTGAGAATAACAAATGTGTACAGTAAAGAAACAAAGGGTATTGAAATAAAGAATAGAATAGAAATGTGATTCCACGGGGAAGGGAATTTGAAGTAAAAACATCCTTATATTCTGATTTGTAAGGATCATGTCTATACATAGCTGTGGTTGTAGGCTGTCTCAAAAAGAATATCTTGGCGTTTACTGATTCTCTACATGTTGTGATATTAGTATGCATGCACGTGGGTGACTTCAACAAATCGTTTAGATTTAAGAATGAAGTCCTGTACTGAGATAGCTATTTGAATTTGAATATTATCGTCTCTGACAGATCGGTACTGCCATGAAGTACCGATTTTCTATTAATAATAATAACATTGGTTTCCCCAAATCACTCCCCAAATCGTTGATAGTCATGTTGACTTTAGCATTGACAGATTTGTCCTTATTATTTTGGGGTCGATTGAAATCCTGTTCTGTAGTGGTGTAGTGGTTGTGTCATCGGCGGGAATACTCAAGTTAATTAAAGGCTTGAATCCATCTAAAGCTTTAGGGCCTGATGAGCTTCATCCTAGAGTCCTGAAGGAACTTGCAAATGAGTAAGGTCCAGTTTTTGCACATCTGTTCTATCAGTCTCTCTACATGGGTGAAATCCCCAAGAATGGCTCCCAGCGAACAGGTGCCCACTCTTCGATAAAGGAGATAGGGCTCTTGCTCGTAACCATCGATCGGTGTCCCTGACCGGTGTTCTGTGCAAATTGCTTGAACAAATAGTCTGCTCAAACATCATAGCCCACTTGGACGAACATTTTTTTTTTGTCAGACAGGCAACATGCATTTAGGAAAAGACATAGTTGTGAAACTCAGTTGTGCACGGTTATTAATGATTATGTTAATATCTTGGACAAAGGGGGAAGGGTGGACACATTTATTTTGGACATCGAGAACGCTTTTGACACCCCAGCTCATGAACTTCTTAAATCAAAATTATTTGGTTATGGAATTGAAGGTTGGGGGCGTGGGGAGGGGGTACTATCAAATGGATAGATTCCTTTCTTTGCTACAGAAACAGCGTGTTGTTGTTAATGGTGAATCTTCAGAATGGGCTCCAGTTTTTGTCTTGGGTTCCACAAGGGACACTGTTCTTGGTCCACTGTTATTCTTCCCTAACATTAATGACATTGACTCAGAAATATGGCTGTTCGCAAACAATTGTGTTTGATATCGGGAAAATATATAAACAGAGGACTCATTGAAACTTCAGAATGATATATAGATAGATAAGGACGCTGGGCACGAAATCGTGGTATGATATATCAGCCCGTTAAATGCAATATTATGCGGATAACTAGGAAGAGAACCAATAAAGTTGAGGCTTCTTAGAGGGAGCGGTCCTCGAGAATGTGAATTCCATTAAATTGGAATAAACTGGAATACTGAAAAACTTAGGATGGGAGTCTTTCAATAAAAGGAGGAGAGAAAGTAGGCTGGCCCAGAAAACATGCACACCCCATATGTGTCAGTTCTGTGATGTATTCCTTGCTTCAAAAGGATAACCGTTTATAGAACATATTTAACGTCACTACAGCTGGTGTCTGGGAATGTGTGGCGGCCGTAAAAAGTCTCCCTGTCCTACATCATAGTGTAGTTTATATTTTCTTGTTCTTTGGAATCATTGATTCTGTTGTGGAATTTTGAAAATATTTGAGGGTCACTGATGAGGCCTAATTGGCCGAAACTAGCTAGTCTGGCCCAGCATACATGCACACTCCATATTTGTAAGTTCTGTGATGTATGCCTTGCTTCCAAAGGATAACCCTTTTATAGAACATATTATACTCTTACACAAAGGTCTAAAGGGTGCTGCCAGCCAACAATAAATGACCTTAAACCCCCCCCCCTCCCCTGCTGCAATTAGGAGTGGCATCGCTCTTTGGCATTTGAGGTGCCCACTGCACGAACGGACATCCAGATTAGAATGCCCTACCAGATTCGGTTATTTCATCCGCGGAAGGTGCAAAGGATGACACAGCGAAGTTTACTTCTTTGGCGAGAGGTTGGGACTAACTTCCCTTTTCACAGGTCCTGGTGAATGAATGTCTGTCTTTCCATCTTTGAATGCGGAGTTGGTCGCATTTCCTCAGTTGGAAGGGGGGGGGGGGCTAAATTTAGAATTTATGGTCGGGCATATATGTATCTTCATTGTGCCAAGGGACGCGAAATATAAAATCTTTGGATCGGCATGTTTGGCTCGGCGGCTAGGATCGGCCTAGCTTGGGCTTGGCTTTTATACCCGACCCCTGAAAATGGGCCGAAACATCGGTCGGGTATAAAAGCCAAGGCCGCGCCGGGCCGGGCCGGGCCGAGCCGCCGAGCCAAAAAAGCCGATCCGAAAATTTTATATTTAGTCTCTTGTAATAATTAAGATATGTATTGTAGTCAAGTGGGTATCAAATTATTATAAATAACACATTTGATAACTGCAGGAAGGATTATCTCTCTACATTGTTTAATTTTCTTGTAATAACCGTTTTTCCGAAATCGAGGGGTATAAAAGCCAAGGTCGGGAAAAATTATAATATTTCTTAATTTCTTGCAAATTTACAGGTTAAAGTACTTCTTTTTGTCCTGAAAATATTTGAATTTGATTATTGTCCTCATTTGTCCATAGAAAAATATAACAAACATAATAGACTACCTTAAACTATCAATTTTCTTATTTTCTAATTGTTTCTATTTTTAGATTGACTTAATCAAACAAAACGACCGAAAAAGACCGAAAGGGAATAAAGTTTTGTTTACTGCTTGCTGGAATTAAGGAAAAATGAAAAATTACATTTTTACTTTATCATTTTTAGACACATACATGTTAACGAATACAAGAATCAATTTTATATTTCTTTAATTCCAGCTAGCAGTAACAATACTTTGTTTTCCTTTTCGGTACATTTTCGGTCGTTTCCTTTAGTAAAGTTAATCTAAAAATAGAAACCATTAGAAAATCAGAAATTTGATCATTTAAGGTGATTTTGATATGTTTACTATATTTTCTATGTACACATGATAAAAATAATCAAATTTAAATATCATCAGTGCAAAAAGAACTTCTTTAAGCGATAAAATCGTGACAAATTAAGAAATATTTCCATTTTTCCCGGCCTTGGCTTTTATACCCCTTGATTTCGGAAAAAATAGTTATTGCTTGAAAATAAAACAATGTAGTGAGATGAACCTTCGTGCAGTTATCAAATATGTTTTTCATAATAATTTTATACCAAACTGACTGCAATATATATCTTCATTGTGACAAGAGACGAAATATAAAATCTTTGGATCGGTATTTTTTTGGCTCGGCAGCTCGGCCCGGCCCGGCGCGGCCTTGGGGTCCCCCTATTTGCAGACAAGAACCGTCAAGAACCGACAAGAACAGTCAAGAACCGACAAGAACCTTTTTTGGTCTATTTATCATAAAATGTAATTTAAAATGATATTTTAAACCAATTCTGATATACTTCGATGCGATAATATCATTTTTATAAGGTTTCTGGTCAACTCGTACCTAAGTCAACTCGTACCTTAGTCATCTCGTACCCGAATTTGGTCAACTCGTACCTTAGTCAACTCGTACCTAAGTCATCTCGTACCTTAGTAAAAATAAAATTTGTTTTTGGGTAAGTTTGGCTTAAGTACACATATATACAGGTCAACTTTATGGTCTATGCAGACTCCTGATCCTTTTCCCGACGATGAAGACGATACATAGTGTTGCATGACGCCATTACGCACGTGCGCCAAAATGGCGCCTTTCATGTGTATGACCCCCGTATCCCTTTAGCCAGACATAATTTATGGGTGCTCGTTAGAACTATCCCTGTGGGGCAGCTCTAACGAGTGCCAACAATCTATGCTCCAGAGGGATGTGATTGGTACATAACACCATGCTCAACATAAGACGAACTTCATATGTAAATACTCAGTTGCAAATAAAATATAGTTATACTATTATAATTTGTTCTCATATATGCTCAAAACATAAATGTTGGTTAACATAAATAATAAATTCCTTATTACTGTTACTTTACGATAACACACCCGTGCAATATGGTGCGTTTTTCACATCTCCAAAATGGCAATTTTTCTTACGAAAATCCGTGTTTTTTTTTTTTTTTTTTTTTTTTGTTGCTTTTTTTCTTATTTATACTTCAAACATAGGCTGCGATCTTTAGTTGGAACGACTCTAACGAGTACCTTCAACCTATGTATTTGAGCATAAATAAAGAAAGATAATGTACACCCCCGTAAACCCGAGTTTCTCTATATAAAGTGAGGTTTAGGGGTGTGCCCATTGCACGGACAAAACTGGTTACATGTCGGCGAGTATAAACACATGATGTACGGGATGTACAGGTAGCACAATGTAAATAAATTCAGATATTTATAAAATTTTATTGCTTAAATTATAAACATTTGTTATACCGTTTAACTAACAAACTTTTAAATAAAAACAATCATCACGAATGCAAGCCTATATGAATTTTTCCCTCTTAAAACCCACTTTTACATATAAATAGTAAAACTGGGATTTAGTTTTAAGTTTTGTCAGAACAAAAAGAGCCGCTCGCCGGCAAAATTAAAGCAATTAAAAACAGTCTTTAATGAAGGACGATTAGATTAAACTAGTACCGATAATCGTTTTTTTACACCCACATTAATCGGTACACGATTAACTAAAGTGCTAATTAAATTAACCCAAATGGAATCTTCCATCCTATATATTTCGAAATTTAGGGGCGTCAGGTTGTGTTTTCTTCAAAATTTATTCGGGAAGTGGCTATACTTTTTCAAACAGCGTCCGCCCTGATCAGACGACGCCGCGTTCTGCGGCGTCTGATCTGGGCATTCAGTGTTTGACTACCCAAATGGAATTTGCCATCTTATATATTTCGAAATTTAGGGGTGTCAGGTTGTGTTTTCTTCAAAATTTATTCGGGAAGTGGCTAAACTTTTTCAAACAGCGTAGGCCCTGATCATACGACGCCGCGTTCTGCAGCGTCTGATCCGGGCCTGCAGTGTTTGACAAGACATCCCTTTGTGGGTTTCTGATACTGAATGGGTTAAAAGTGAATAATAATAATAAAATAATAATAATGATAATAATAATAATAACAATAATAAAAATAATAATAACTAGAGCAGGTTGATGGCGCGCCATCGCATATCCCCGCGTTCTGCGGCGTCGGATCTTGGCCTGCAGTGTTTGACAAGGTACCCCTTTGTGGGTTTCAGGGACGGAATGGGTTTAAAACCGAGTCTGCTATTTTCGTATATTTTGTGTGTTCTTTGCTTTCAAAGGATCTAACTATTCAGAACTTATTTAAAGTGAATAATACTAATAAAATAATAATAATAATAATAATGAGAATAAAAATAATAATAACTAGAGCAGGTTGATGGCGCGCGATCGCAAATCCCCGCGCTGTGAAAACCATGTTACAATAAAAGGACCCAAAGTACTTCTTTCTGGCCTCCGGTGAACTCAAGACATGTCTCGGGGCAAGTTATAACCCATTTCAACTATTGTTCGGCAAAAAAATATGGTACCCCACCTACCCCTGGGGTACGAGTTGACCAAAATAGGTACGAGTTGACTAGGGGGTACGAGTTGACCAAAGAACGGGACGAGTTGACCAAAAACAGGTACGAGTTGACTCAGGTACGAGTTGACTTAGGTACGAGTTGACCAGTTACCTTTTATACATGCATAAGAGGCATAAAGTTGTCCACATTATTCTCTTGACGGTAAATTCTCGTGTCGGTAAATTCTCGTGTCGGTATTTATAGCAAACGTCAATTTTGTCATTAGATGACAGCTATGTATGTTCATCATGAACAAACTTTATTAATTATTTAAAAAATATACCTAGCAAACAACAGTTCCATCATTAGATGTTAGCTACGAACGTGCATCGTGGATATGATTTATGAACAAAACAACAACAACAAATTATTCTCTTGACGGTAAATTCTCGTGTCGGTAAATTCTCGTGTCGGTATTTATAGCAAAAGTCAATTTTGTCACTAGATGACAGCTATGTATGTTAATCATGAACAAACGTGATTAATTATTTAAAAATATACCTTTTATACATGCATGGGAGGCATAAAGTTGTCCACATTCTTCTCTTGACGGTAAATTATCGTGTCGGTAAATTCTCATGTCGGTATTTATAGCAAACGTCAATTCTGTCACTAGATGAAGCTTATAACTATACTTTAAATTATGAGAGTATCTAACATATTTTTTTGCGAATATCATATGTGATATACTACTTATACAACAGGATAATGGGATAATGTAAGTGTAAAAACTTTGCAAATAACATTTATGCTATAACATAGAGAATTTCTCTTACCAGTATTTAACGACAAGAAAAATGGCTTGACAGCGTTTGTCAGATTTTGTTTCTTTGAAACTTATAGTCCAAACAAGCAGTTGAGCATATATTTTAGAAACTTTTGGAACAGCTCCACGAGTTGACACGATAACATTGACTTAAATATTATTCTAGCTAGGGGCCGCCAATAGTCCCTTGTCGGTAAATTGCTCTTGGAGGTATTTCCGATAAGAACACTTTCTCGCCAAATAACTGAATGTTTTTCTTGTCGGTATTCATTGACAAGGAGAAGAGATATCATGGATATTTAATAATTTCTAAAACATAGATTGTGGGTACCCGTTAGAACAACCCCATTGTACAGACTTGTGAACGTAATAAATCTCTTGTCGGTATTTACCGACAAGGAGAGAAGCGATATTATGCATAAATGGTATTCCCTAAAACGTAGATTGTGGGTACCCGTTAGAACCACCTCATTGTACAGTCTTGTGAACGTAATGAATCTCTTGTCGGTATTTACCGACAAGGAGAGAAGCGATATTATGCATAAATGGTATTCTCTAAAACGTAGATTGTGGGTACCCGATTGAACCGCCTCATTGTACAGACTTGTGAGTGTAATGAATCTCTTGTCGGTATCTACCGACAAGGAGAGAAGCGATATTATGCATAAATGGTATTATCTAAAACGTAGATTGTGGGTATCCTTTAGAACCGCCTCATTGTACAGACTTGTGAGTGTAATGAATCTGTTGTTGGTATTTATATACTGACAAGAAGAGGAGCGATATCATGCATATATATGATGATCTAAAACATAGAATGTGGGTACCCGTTAGAACCGCCTCATTGTACAGACTTGTGAACGTAATGAATCTCTTGTCTGTATTTACTGACCGCATCATTGTACAGACTAGTGAACGTAATGAATCTTTGTCGGTATTAACTGACAGGGAGAAAAGCGATCCTATGCATAAATGGTATTCTATAAAACGTAGATTGTAGGTACCTGTTAGAAACGCCTCTCTCTCTCTCTCTCTCTCTCTCTCTCTCTCTCTCTCTCTCTCTGAATCAGAATCAGAATTGTTACTGGTGGCACGTCAAATGACATTCATACACCAGGACCTGTGATATGGGAAGTTAGTCCCTTGCTCTAACCAAAGATGTAAACTTAGCTACACAATCCTCAGCACCTTCAGCCGTCAAAATAATAGAATCGGGAAGGGCATTCCAATCTCTAATGGTTCGGGGGAAAAACGATTCTTTATAAATATTCGTTCTTGCAGTAAGGGTCTAAAACGTCATTGAATGGTGTTTTCTACAGTGCCTAGCCGGGGGAACAAGGTCATCTGTTGGAATGCTGGCAGCACCCTTTAGACCTTTGTATAAGAGTATGAGCCTACTGTCTCTTCTCCTTTTCTTGAGAGACTCCCATCTTAATTTTCCTAGAATTCCAGTCATGCTCCCAGTTTCAAAGCAATAATTTCCAGTTACAAATCTAGCAGCTCTATTCTGAACTTTTTCAATTTCTTCATTAAGGACCACTCCGCTTGGGTCCCAGATGCAACTACCATATTCCAAGATTGGGCGAACAAGTCCCCTGTATGCTGTCTCTTTCACATCCTGAGGACACTGATGAAGATTTCGCTTCAGGAAACCAAGTGTTCTATTCGCCTTTGTACACATATTGCTAATGTGTGTATTCCATCTCAAATCGTGAGTGATTGTCACACCAAGGTATTTAATGGAATTCACATTTTCGAGGACCGTTCCCTCTAAGGTGTAAGCAGCCTCAACTTTATTAGATCTCTTCCTTGTTATCTGCATAATATTGCATTTAACTGGTTGAAATCTCATGCCCCATTTTCTGGCCCAACATCCAAATCTTCTATGTCAGCCTGAAGTTTCAGTGAGTCATCTGTATCTCTAATTTACCCGGTAACAAACACAGTCATCTGCGAACAGTCTTATTTCTGAATCAATGTCAGTGGAAATATCATTGATGTACAGGGAGAACAATAGAGGACCAAGAACAGTCCCTTGTGGGACTCCAGACAAAACTGGCGCCCATACTGAAGAGTCACCATTAACAACAACACGCTGTTTTCTGTAGCAAAGGAAGGAATCTACCCATATAAGAGTCTTCCCACAAATTCCATAACCAAATAATTTGGATTTAAGTAGTTCATGAGGAGGGGTGTCAAAAGCCTTCTCAAAGTCCAGAATAAATGTGTCCACCTGCCCCCCTTTGTCCAGGATTTTTGCCCAATCATTAATAACCGTGCTCAACTGAGTTTCGCAACTATGCCTTTTCCTAAATGCATGTTGTCTGTCTGACAAAAGTTTATGTTCATCCAAGTGGGCCATGATGTTTGAGCAGACTATGTGTTCAAGCAATTTACATAGAACACAGGTCAGTGACACCGGGCGATAATTACGAGCAAGAGCCCTGTCCTCTTTTTTGAAAAGTGGACAGATGTTCGCTAGGAGCCATTCTTTGGGAATTTCACCCGTATCGAGAGATTGTTGGAAAAGATGAGAAAAACGGGATCTAACTCGTTTGCTAGTTCCTTCAGGACTCTAGGATGAAGCTCATCAGGTCCTAAAGCTTTAGAAGGGTTTAAGCCTTTAAGTAACTTGATCACTCCCGCAGAGGATACAACAATATTTTCCATGAAAGGGGCCGATCTTCCAGTCAATGGAACCTCGTTGAACTCAGTTTTATTAAATGCATCATTGAATTTACCAACCAATTCCTCTGCCCTTTCAGAGTCCGATTAAGCGACCCCGTTCCCTCCTCTTTTATTAAGGGGTGGGATACCTTGCCTATCTTTCTTCTGGCTATTGATATATCTGTAGAAGTCTCTGGGATTCGCCTTTACATCACCTACCAAGTTATTTACATACTGATCATGCTGATTTTTGATGTCATTTTTAATTTCTCGTCTCAAGTTTTCAAATTTTGCTCTGAGTTTACCACTTCCCGACTTTTTTGCCTTAGCATGAATCTTATTTCTCCTCCGAATTTTTCTTCTTATTTCTGGTGTGATCCAAGGAATTGAAGATACAGACCTGCTAGTTTTGGAGGGGATATGATTTTCGGACGAAGCTTGAATGAAAGACTTTATCAAATCAAAGTTCTCCTGGACAGACCGAGCGTCTGAATGACCATTAAAGTATTTCTCTCTTGAAAATTTTAGGGCATCCTTCCTCATAGTTTCATAGTCACCCTTTTGATATAAGTACACCTCTCTCTCTCTCTCTCTCTCTCTCTCTCTCTCTCTCTCTCTCTCTCTCTCTCTCTCTCTCTCTCTGTTCTAACGAGTACGCACAATCTATGTTTTAAGCAGAAATACGAAAAATGTCAGAATTTTCTGAAAATTTTCATTTTTGTGGTGGTACACTTTTCAATATATTGAATAGGAGATCTCGAGTTTACCGTCAAGAGAATGTAGACAGCAGTGGCAATTAAAAACAAACAAACATTTATGTGCCGATTTACCGACAAGAGAATGTAGACACATGTTCAAAGGTGAAAATGGTCTTGTAAAATAGTTTTTTTTTTTTTACTGAAATCACATCTGGCCATGATTACCATGCATAGCTGATGTCTAGTGACTGCCGTTTGCTATAAGTACCGACATGAGAATTTACCGTCAAGAGAATTTTTTTTTTTTTTTTTTTTTTTTTTTTTGTTTTGTTCATAAATCTTATCCACGATGCACGTTCGTAGCCAACATCTAATGATGGAACTGTTGTTTGCTAGGTATATTTTTTTAAATAATTAATCAAGTTTGTTCATGATGAACATACATAGCTGTCATCTAGTGACAAAATTGACGTTTGCGAGAATTTACCGACACGAGAATTTACCGTCAAGAGAATAATGTGGACAACTTTATGCCTCTCATGCATGTATAAAAATGATATTATCGCATTGAAATATATCAGAATTGGTTTAAAATATCATTTTAAATTATATTTTATGATAAATAGGCCAAAAACAGGTTCTTGTCGGTTCTTGACTGTTCTTGTCGGTTCTTGACGGTTCTTGTCTGCAAATAGGGGGACCCCGGCCTTGGCTTTTATACCCGACCCGAAACATCTCAAGCCGCAAGGCCTCGGCCGAAACGACGGGCCGAAACGACGGTGGCCGAGACCTTCGGAACAAACATGCCAGGAAAAATGTCAGCTCGTGTGTCATGTGGGAGGGATTTTCATTGTTGTCCCGACATTAATACTGCCCTTGATACAGCTTGCAAAGCAGGGTAATGAAGAACATCGGCAAAATCCATTTTTCTATGTGTGTACGGTTCTCGTATCGTAATGATCTTCTGATTTAGATATTTAATTCCAGACAGCCGTCAGTCAATCCAGTAATCGATGGTAACATTTTTTCGTTTTTTGTTGGTTTGATTTGAGGTTTAACGTCCCCGTCAACACTGTAAAGGTCATTTTGGAGACGTTGCTTCCAATTTTGTGGGACTTTTACCCGACATTGGGATGAAATGACATCTCAACCCTGTCGCCCAATGAAACCAATAGGGTTTATTAGCATGAATCAGGGACGTTTCGGCCTGGGTCGTTTCGACCCGATTTTATTAGATAGCATTTTTCCTGTATGAAACAGTATTATTTAAATTTGGAATATTATTTAACGCCCTGTCATGGTTATGATGGTCGCGGGTCGTTTCGGTCCCGAGTCGTTTTGGTCCCTGGGTCGTTTCGGCCCTGAGTCGTTTCGGCCGGGTCGTTTCGGCCTAATTTTGGGGGTGGGTCGTTTCGGCCATATTGGTGGGTCGTTTCGGCCTGATATTTTTATCACTGTATTTATATGTATATATAGTCGCGTGCTTTAACTTCGAGGGTTCAACAAGTTCGACGTCATCGTTTGTTTTCGTATAATCGGATTGTTTCTGTCGCTATCCTTTTGGAAGAAACAACACAGAAAAAGAAAGTAGAAAACTATCTGTTGCACTTCAAAGGTTCTAAAAATGCCGATCAGGGAGGTAAATATAGCATAAAAGTTTTTAAACTTACAAAATAACATCATTTCCCAAGCGACACTTCACCCCCAAATATTATTGTGTATTTTGTTCTTCAGTCTGACAGCCCATTCCTTTTTTTTGTCGTCTGGGTTTTTCACCGAGGTATTCCAAACAGAGCTAGGTCAAAGTCAGTTTCATATGAGGCGCCTAAGGGGAAATTATGTAGTACTGAAAATAGGCCTGTTCTTATGATCAATTAACAGTTTTATTGATTTTTTAATTTGCTTCATAGACAGAGGTAATACTCTGAATGGCATTACTACATAAACTACACCAAATCTGTTGATGTGACAAAGAATATTGAGCAGACATGTAATAAGCTGCCTCTCTAGGTACTAAAAAGTTGTTTTGCACAAAGTTACCAGTACATTTTTTAAAAGGTAAAGCTTCAGTCACACACACAAATGTTTTTAATGTTAACTGTTATTTAATATGAATTTTTTATTTTGTGTTTAACATTTGAAAATTATATCATTTTCAAACAGTCTCTGATTGAAAAAACATATGATGTGAATTGAAATTATGTTGTCATTGATTATTTCCCTTTATTTCAAATTTCCCCGTATGGAGCCTCTCATTTCCGGGAAAGAAACAAAATCGTCGAACTTGTTGAACACTTCAAAAACTTCATGTTTTTACCGGTCCGTGAATCAAAGGTAAGAAATGTTCAGTTTTGTTGTTAATTCTTTGCATTTTTCTATGATATTTCATTGCAAAATAAGTAATTTGAATTTTCTTTGCAATTATTTAATTTTGTTACTATTTTTAGCCATGTTTCATTCATCCGTCGCTTACGTCGTCGAACTTAGGTTACGCCAGTATATATTTTGTTTGTCGAAGACCAGCCTGTGCTTTTGCAATCTTCTCTCGTTAACACTTCAATAGGTCAGAAAACGGAGGGCTTTTTCAAACTTTATAGACTCTGATCACAATGAACAGATTTTTAGGTTATAAGGTCTTTGAAGGTATCAGATGCAGGCTGATCATTTAAAATAATTACAGCGTTCAGATATTAATAGCTCAAAAAAGACGGCTTTTTCAAACTGCGCAGACTCTGATCACAATGAACAGATGTATAGGTTATTTAGTATTTGAAGGTATCACAACGACAGATGGAGGCTGATCATATAAAATAATTAGGCTACATTTCGCAAATATTTCGCATGCTGTTCTCAAAACGTGCTTGCCATTGATACTAGTAAATCTTGCAAGTCAGTGCTGTGTGATCAGTATCTGCTAACTGCAGAAGCCTTTTGCCGCGCAGGGCTATTTAGAAAAAAAAACAAAAAACGTTAGAATGGATGCGCACCATGCATGTCTGTATGTGGCACGTGAAATAGACCATTGTGCGCTTGCGTGCAGTCTAATCATACCATTGAGACGAACTTGACAAACCTTCAAAATCTTTGGGAACATTCTGCAGACACAGCGACATACAACATGACGAAAATACGCCTATATAATTTTGTCATTATCCACCATAGAGAAAATAATCAGGCGCAAGCGTAGTGTGCAATCTAATCATGGTCTTCAAAACTATGAACCTTCTGCAGCCACCATGACACCCCATTTGTTATATATTTATTTATTTACAGACTTTAAAGTTTTTGGGTTTTTAAGAAGTAATTATATCATCACATGATAATGGCCCATTAATCAATCACCCGTTAATCACTTTGAATGTAGTTAGCTAATCCCCTTATTTTTGTATATAATTGATCAACTATGTGGCGGTGTAATTACGTACACGTAACAGTTTGAAAACACATGATAAATACGAGCGTCTTTAATAAGCAGCCCTTTGAGTTCGACGGGAAATGACGGTTCTGTTAATTTACAAAAAAAAAAAAAAAAAAAAAAATGTTATGATTGATATGCTTTAAACTTTGTTTCACTGAAGTCTTTTAAATGTCGGCAGCCAATGTATATCCGAGACATCACCCCACCACTTATCTTTGAAATCGCTTATAAAGATTGTCGCAGTAAATTTCAAAACGACTGAATTTTGCATCTCATGTGACAAGGAAGTAAATAGCCAACGCTATGCCGTTACGTGTGACGTGTGTGACCAGTGGCAGCATCGCCTTTATGGAACAGGTGTTTTAATTATTATTTGATATAATCTTTATTTTTTTTATTATAATTATTCTTGATTTATGCGTAGTCATGTGCGGTCGGTTTCAACCCTGCATGGAAGCATCATGCAGCCCAATCTATTCTCCAAGCCCTAACTGGCGAGGGCGATTTGTTTGTTTGATTTGGGGTTTAACGTCCCCGTCAACACTGTATAGGTCATTTTGGAGTCGCTGCTTCCAATTTTGCGGGACTTTTACCCGACATTGAGATAAAATGACATCTCAAGTCCTGTCGCCCAATGAAACCAATAGGGTTTATAAACATGGGCTGGCCAACTCGCACCGCCCTGCCTGGGCAGGCTTAGATCCTCTTTAGAAGCGGTTTACCAGTATTTGTGTGCGGTCTGTTTCAGCTCTGCATGGAAGCATCATGCAGCCCATCTATTTTTTCAGGCTCCGGTTGGCGGGGGCCGCGTGGGGGGCGATAAATGTATGTATGTATGTATGTATGTATGTATGTATGTAGGGACGTGTATGTATGCATGCATTTATGGATGGATGTGATTTTGCCAGCTGATTGTGTTACCAAATTCAATCATTGTAGAAAGAAAATTATATAACCGTTATCCTGCTGGATAAATTAAATTAATCAAAACACTTTATTTGGGTTATCATAACCATGACATAACGTGACAGGGCGTTTAAGTAATATTCCAAATTTAAATAATAATGTTTTATACAGGACAAAATGCTATATAATAAAATCGGGCCGAAACGACCCAGGCCGAAACGACCCACCGAAATAGGCCGAAATGACCCAGGTCCAAATTCAGGCCGAAACGACCCAGGCCGAAACGACCCGGCCGAAACGACTCAGGGCCGAAACGTCCCGGATTCGTTATGATAGCCCAAATATTGGCAAATAATGTGTTTTAATTAATCTAATTTATTCAGCAGGATAACGGTTATATACTTTTCTTTCTACAATGATTGAATTTGGAAACACAATCAGCAGGCAAAATCACATACATACATACATACATTTATCCCCCCCCCCCAGCCCATCAGGGCTTGAAGAAATAGATGGGCTGCATGATGCTTCCATGCAGAGCTGAAACAGACCGCACACAAATACTGGTAAACCGCTTAGAGGATCTAAGCCTGCCCAGGCAGAGCAGTGCGAGTTGGCCAGCCCATGTTTATAAACCCTATTGGTTTCATTGGGCGACAGGACTTGAGATGTCATTTCATCTCAATGTCGGGTAAAAGTCCCGCAAAATTGGAAGCAGCGTCTCCAAACGGAACGACTCGGGACCGAAACGTGAGTGAGTTTTAGTTTTACAAGGCGAGTAGCGTAACCACTGCACCACGGAGGCTTCTAAGGACCGAAACGACCCTCGACCTTGACCATGGACGGTCCGCCTTGCACCACCGTTCCTGGACAGGCTTAGATCCCCTAAGCAGTTTACCAGTACTAGTGTTGGGGCAGGATTCAGCTCTGCGTAGAAGCATCATGCAGCCCATATATTTCTTCAAGCCCCTATGGGCGGGGGCAGTAACATTTTTTCGTGCTTGGGTGGAACTTGAGTGATGGAATTGAGGTTTAACCAATTACGTCGTCAACACAATTTAGATATTGTTGGAGACGTTGCTTCACATTTTGTGGGACTTTAACCTGACATTGTTCATTATTTCTCTTTCTACTGATACTGCGTCGGTCACATTTGACCATTACTGCAGGTGTACATTACATATTCTCCAGGTTTGCCTTCCTGGACAGGCTTAGATCCCCTAAGCGGTTTACCAGTACTAGTGTGGATTCTGCTCTGCATGGAAGCATCATGCAGCCCATATATTTCTTCAAGCCCCTATGGGCGGGGGAGGTAACATTTTTTTGTGCTTCGGTGGAACTTGAGTGATAGAATTGAGGTTTAACCAATAACGTCCTCGTCAACACAATTTACACATTGTTGGAGACGTTGCTTCACATTTTGTGGGACTTTTACCTGACATTGTTCATTATTTCTCTTTCTACTGATACTGCGTGGGTCACATTTGACCATAACTGCAGGTGCACATTACATATTCTCCAGGTTTGCCTACACAGTAATCATGTAATTACGGTAGGGATCTTTAACCTACCCAGGGGATCGTTTCCCTGCACAGGGGGTCTCCAGTTCACGTCCCGATCTGAAGGACGGTGCACTTTAAGACATTCATCCCTGCAAATGATGCCAATGGCGCATGTTCGGACACCAAAATTTTATCGTCGCTGCCAGGGATTGAACATGGGACCTCTAGCATCAGAGGCAAGTGCACTAACCACTTTCACTGAGATAGTGGAGTGTGATACGTATGTGTGTGGCCGCTGGGAACTATATTTCTCCGGGCGTGTGTACATAAAACGGAGAATAACTTGACGAAAAAAAACAAAAAAAGATTATTTTTAAACCATTTGTTTTATTCATGCTGTTTGCGCCACACCTGCGGCACCGCAGTCTGATCAGAGCCCCTGCTGTTTCGGCTGCATCTGCAGCAGCACAGTCTGATCAGAGACTCGGCTGTTTGCATCAATCCAGCATACTCGACCAACCGCATATTCGCCGGTCGTTCAGCGACTAGCAAAGATTTTGATTAACAAGCGCCAGCGAGTTTTTTCTTAGCTCTTTAGCTATGTAAGATTAGACACTGATCAGACTGCTCGGTGGACAGGGTCTTCGTTGGTCGCACACAAGGATTTGCGAAAACACAGATTACAATGTGCAAAAATTCAGATATCAAACCTATTGTTACAAAATCGAAATGTACTACTGAACTATCTTCTTCATGAGTGACGTTACCCCCGCCCATCGGGTTTGGAGAAATAGATTGGGCTGCACGATGCTCCCATACAGACTTAAACATGAATACTGGTAAAACGCTTAGAAGGTTTTGCCTGCCCAGGCAAAGTGGTGCAAGTCGGACCGTCCATTCATATACACCCTATTGGTTTCATCGGGCGGCAGGGCTTGAGATGTCTTTTCATCTCGGTGTCGAGTAAAACTTTAAAGTGCCACAAAATTGGAAGCAAAGTCTCCATAATGACCTAAATAGTGCTGACGGGGGACATTAAACCCCAAATCAAACAAATGTTTGAGTGCCTGACTTGACAGTGCAAACAACACTTTTTTCACTCTATCATTGTTTTTCAACCTCACCTATGAACAGGATTCTTTTCTTTTTGGATTGATTATTTATCAAACGACCAAAAGTTACGAGGCGCAGTACATTGACATTGCTAATGTCCAACTGATTATTAATGATTATCACGTGATCTAGGAAACGACTATTCTTACCAGCACGAGTTCAAATTGTATGTAAAGAGGGTTGCCTGTATATTCAATCTGGACTGGATTTGGCAAACTGTGTAGACCAATGTCAGATGCCACAGGAAGCAGCCGCTGATGAGGGTCTTCACTGTTTGCTTAAATTATAGGCACTTAAGGGTTAAATGGAACAGTCTGAGCCCAGTCTACACTCGGAGACAATGTACCTGCAGTTGAATAAACAACCTTATCATAATGCTATTTTAAAGATCTCTCTCTGTTCAGCTACATGTAACTGTTTTTAAGTGACATAGCATTTTCCCAGGGGACGTCTCATGATGTCCCGCAATTTTACTGCAGTGCGTCATGTTAGCATGTGCAGTTAAAGCAGCCACTGAATGTTTTCCCGCCAAAACAAACTACATCATTATAGCGAGCAGTTGTTGCTTGTGAAAAGGCACAAACAGTCAATATGATCGCTGGTTAGGGTACTGATCTTCGATTTTCTTGGTGATTTCGCATTTGTTTTGTTTTCATTCCTATATTAATTTACAATGTCCATGTCGCACCAGATTGAACTTATTAAAAAAAAGGCACAAACTCATGAACGGAGAAGGCTCATATCAACCTGCGCATTCCCACATTCTGATCAGAGTCTGCTGTTTGTATGTGCCTTCTATTCAAAGAACAATAAGCGAAGGCTATGTCCACATTTGCTAGATGTACATTTTGGGGGAACATGGAATTTGGAAAGTAAGACCCGAGACCAGTGAGCACTCGGATCAGCCTGCCCATCTGCACAGTCTGATCAGAGCTTTAGCTGTTCGTATGAGTCTTCTGTGACATATGTGCTAGTCAACGAGCAGCAAACGAAGATCAAGCCACATTGGCTTGATGCACAGGCTGATCTGATACTTATGTAGTAGAAGTTTTCTTTGCTCTGCGCAAGCTCAAATCCATGGAAATGTGTAAATGCGGTGTAACCTCTGACTTGTAAATGAGGCTGTGACAGTTGAAGACTCAGATCAGTCTGCGCAGCCTAATCAGAGCATTTGCGGTTTGTACAAGCTTCTATGGTCCCTGGGGTATTAAAAGAGCAACAAGCAAAGAACTTGATAGGTCAGAACTTTAAAATTTCGAACAGTGAAATTATTCGCGAGCTTGAATTTCTAAAAATTCGAAAAGCGGTAAAAATAATCATTTAATTTTGTTAGAAATTATAGAAGAATTACCGTAAATCAGTTTTCATTGTTATAGATGGATCCAATGTTTTGACACGTGACTTTATTTACATGTCACTGCGCATGTGCAGAATTACTTTCCCGATAGATTACCAACTTGCGTGGTGGGCAAAAAGCGTTTGGTTCCATATAAACACATTGTAAAAAGGGAAACCATTACAGGCTTATTTTAGTTGACTATCGCAGAAAAAATTATCAAATTACACTTTAAATGTGAGTAGATTCATGCATCATTCATTTTGTACATTTTTATAAAACAAGACCGTCTTGCCTTGTTACCCACATGAATATGACGGATAAATATCGTCAAAACATCCTCAAATCTTCTAGAAATCATTAATTTCAAGCTCAAAGATGTCTATTATAAACAGGCTAAAGGTCAGTTTTGTCATTTCGAATCCAAATGAAAGACCGGTTCACAGAAAATAACATTGTATTTACAATGGCAATTAACAGCGAAACACGTATTTTGCCAACCACCGGTAAGTCCCGGCAGATAGTATAACTGAGTGATGACCTAGTGCTTATATGTGTCTATGAGTCAGCCCAGACCAGTAAATTTTCGGTTATCTTAAGCCCTGGTAGAGGGTACTAAAGGTTGACTAATGTGGTGAAGGACATTAACCCATTTTATACCGGATACCCCAAAACGGGTACCCTGGCAAACAGTGCAGGCCCAGCTGAGGGCCTACACTGTTTGCAAAAAGTTCAGCCATTTTCCAAATCAATTTTGAAGAAAACACGACCTGACACCTCTAAATTTTGAAATGGACTCCTGCTATATATAAGGTGGAATATTCCATTTGGTACAAAAAGGGTTAAGTTCCTTTACCAAATGGAATAATCTAGTTTTGAATATCATGATATGTAGAAAGAAGCAACAGATCATATCATTTGGATATAATACTAAACAGTATGTTTACCAAAAACACTAGCCCAACTAAGGCTGGCACAATTAACCAGATAATGGATTAATAGATCGATAAATTTCACTAAAATGATTATCGCTACTCTTTTGATAATAATCAATCATTTGATAAGAATAATAAATACCCAATGTTGTGTCTCAAATAGCTCCAGAGCCTGACAAATCCAAGCTTCAACAACTTGCCTGACAGTCCTCAGCTTTTTAAAAATGGCTCGGAATTACAATATTCTCTATATAATCTTTACATTTTTCTGGGCAAGTAAAATAAAAAGTCACTTGCCCAGCCAAAATTTGGTCTTCACAGGGCAGCTGGGCAATGAGCTCGATAAGAAGCAAACTGTGCAGACCCTGATGAGATTCTGCAGTCTGTGGCATCTCATCTGGGTCTACACTATTTGCTCAAGCCTGTCTGTCCTAATATATATGATAATGTATAACATATGTAAGAGTCAAAGCCAGAAAGATAAATTGTTATCAAATATTCTGTGCCCTTACATGTATCTTGCTGTTCACAACCCCTATATCTGCAAACAGTGTAGATCCAGATCAGGTGGCTTCTGAACCTGATCAGGATCTACACTGTTGGGCATTCAGTTTATGAATTTGTAGCAATTAATTACATCAAGTAATTTGATTGGTTGATAGACAGAAATGGGTGTGGTTTAAATGAACTTTCAGCAAGATATGGGTTAATACCTGTAATCGACTATCAATAACAATGACAGGACTGATAATCGATTATCATTTCAGCTCTGATTAGCCAGCACTAATCCCATCGACAGTGTTAGCCTTCTGTTGTATTTACCGGTACTGACAGATGAAGCTAATACACCACAACCTCTTTATAACACTATTAATGGGGTCCAAAGCAGAAACCATGTTTGTTATACAACCGTGTAATATCCAAACAAAATGTGTAGATCATATAGAAAATTGACCATTTATGGTCATTTTTCTATATAATCCACACATTTTTGGGACCGATCTTGAAACCATGTTATATCCAAATAGTGTTCTAACCAGCCGTATTACAATGAGGTTGTGGTGTATAAACTATTCCTCTTTCAGATTTGACTTTGTGTGTTTTCCAATAGTGAACCCCAGATACAAACGAGAATTCATACATGGGCCAGCCAAGAATCGTGATGGGGCCCTGACTCGAGCTGATCTTTGTCTCACAAGCAATGGTAGGTAAACTTGTAGTGGCTTCATATGTTTTAACGCTCTGCATGCTGTGTATTTTGTACCAGCAGATGATATTTTGAAATATTTTCCTTAATTTCCCAGAAAACAGGATTTGACATCTCATGCAAATTGAAGATAATTGCATGAGATGTCAAGTCCTGTTTTCTGGGAAAAATAAGAAAAAATATCAACAATTTGTCATCTGCTGAATTAGCTCAAGGTTAAACTTCCAGTATATTGACTCATATAGGAAAATTTACTGCCTAAGACCAGAAGGCCCAGGCCTTTGATATTTTGTTTGTAGCTTTATCCTCACTGTTGTTTCATCTTTGTGGTTGTTTGATTTTTGTGTTCACGGAGATGTTGCAATGATGAGTTAGGAGGTCTTCATGCGGACTGAACAGATTATTTGTCTTAATCGCGAAGGAAGTAAGGGCGAGGCTTGTGGCCACGTAAAATCGATTTAAACCCCCAGTGGAATTCGTTTCCGCTGACCGTTCCAAGGGGGTTCTTCTGTTGTGGTTTGTTTTTAGCTCGGCTGTTTTCGAAGTATCATAGCTCTGGCGTTGTCGTCTGCGGCGTTTGGACATTTTGTAATATCTCTGTCATTACTGAACATATTAACTTGAAAATCCCGACTAGTTGTTCATTATGAAAAGGGGAACTCGTACCAATAGGTGAGATAATACTCAAAATATTTTTGGCACAGTTGTGCCCCTTTTTCGACTTTTTTTGCAGCCGAGCGTTGGCACCCCCATGCGGTGCTCTTGTTGTTATGGTTTGTCTTTGGGTGTTTGTGTCGCTTATATTATTTTATTTTGGATAGCCTTTTGGCCATTTTGTGGGAAATTAACTGTCCTTTTGGCTGTCCGCTATTGGTGTTTCCGTTAGGGTCTGTTGTTTCATGTTTGTGTGTCTTTCCCTTTGGTATCTCTGATGGGAGCTGTGGGTTAATTGGTTCCTGATCATTTCCTCCACTTCTCCTTTATCTAGTGAATCTCTTAACAAGATTGTTCAAATTATAGCCCTGTGGTTAAAAATGGCCCAAGCCCGGGGTCACTTGATTTGTATAAACTCATATAGAGAAAAAAAGTTTGAAAGTCTTCTTTTCTGAGGCTAGAAGATTCAGAGCTTTGATATTTGTTATTAAACTTCTCCTGGTGGACCTCTACCAAAAAGTCTTCAAATTATGACCCTTGGCTTTACCAGGGGATCACTTGTTGTACATTGAAAAAATGTTAAAATAATTTTGTGTGAAATAAAGCACTGCTTGCCATTTTCTGCATTGGTACCTCGTATCAGACTCTCCAGGCACTTTAGAACATAATAATCAGGTCACTTGTGGTACATGTAGGCTTCAATAATAAGGGTTTAAATCCGTAAGCTTGGGTGAGCGATATAGCCTAGGCCATCTGATCATGAAAAAGTTCACATGACAGTATAATTCTTTACTGTTTGGAATATAATTATATTTAGAGTGTAGAACTTTTATCCCATAATACCAGTCCGTTGGGTCAGGCCCTGGGGTGAGACATAGGATCAAGAATTAGGTCACCATGTTCGCAAACACTGGCTGTACTGTTTCTATTTAGTATAGAATGATATAAAGAATACTTAACCCTTAACCCTTGTCCTGCTGAATATTCATATATGCCGCACTCACTACCGATTATCAACCAATCAGATTACCTGTAGCAAATTATTACAACAAATTCACAATCTGAATGACAATGTAGATCCTGATCAGATGGCTTCTTCAGAAGCCATCTGATCTGGATCTACATTGTTTCAAAGAAATGGCATATCAGGGCTCAGCAGAACAAGGGTTAAGGTGCCATGAAAAAATTGCATCTGAAAATGTCGTCTGCTTAATCTTCTTGCAAACTTTTTAAAAAATATTTTAGCATTTAGGCAAACAGTATGGACCCAGATCAGACTGCTCATAGAGGAGCAGTTTGATCTGGGTCCACACTGTTAGGAGCAGTCTGATCTTGGTCCATACTGCTTGCAAAAATGACTTAAAAGTTACCAGCAGACGACAAAAGCAGACGTCTATTGTTGTGATTGGCATCATGGGTTAATGTAAGAGCTGTTTAAAAACCTTCCATATGTTAATGTGAAAACATAGGTACATGTACAAGGCACAAAACTGGCAAGCCATCCTGTCTTGCAACAGCTCTTGTTTGAACTTAAAGATGCATGTGTGTGGAACCATATGGATGAAACATGAATACATGGTTTCACTAACTCTGTCTCGCTCACTTTGAAAGTGATGAGATTGGATAGACTGATGTTATCTACTAGTATAGGAATGAATTTCATTTTTGTCACGCCTGCTTTAACCCTTTATATTTTGTACCAAATGGAATCTTCCTCCTTATATATAGCAGGAGTCAATTTCAAAATTTAGGGGTATCAGGTTGTGTTTTCTTCAAAATTCAGGAAAATGGCTGAACTTTTAGCAAACAGTGGAAGCCCTGATGAGACGCCGCGTTCTGCTGCAGAACGCGGCGTCTCATCTGGGCCTGCACTGTTTGCCAAGGTACCCGTTTAGGGGTTTCCAGTCTGAAATGGGTTAAGCATGGCGCGACATTGGGGTGGAACTTTCTGTCCGTCCATTCATCCGTTCGTCAAGCCGTCAACATTTGCGACCACCCTAACTTTCACCCTAATGTAAGAGTCCCCCACAGGTGCGACATAGCCTTTGGCGGAATTCTTGTTTATGGATTTTATCCATGTGTAAACTCTGGCAAATCACTCCCAAACTTAGCATGACACATCAATAAAATCCACAAAAATGATAATTCATTCCTTATAATTCCAACTTTATCATCAAAATTGTAATGTTCTCTTGGGTTGCATTAAAAACACTTTGATTTTGTTATATGAATCTATTCTACATGATACCTTTAACGCTCAAACTTGAATGCCCCGCATAGAACCACCTGCAAGTATATCATTACATGTCAACACCTGCTCATGAATACTAAGCTCCGCCTTATACATTCATATTGGCTCATAGTATATTACTACAAACACTACAAAAATGATGGAGGTGTGTGGCTGATGACTCGGATTGGTCGCGCCGTGGTCTTGCTCATTGTGACTAATAGCGAATAATTCCTAATAATATCATCAAAATGTTAAAAAATGCCAACAAGCAATTCTTTCGAAAGTGTAAGAATGAACTTAACAATGGCCACAGCAGAATGATTATTAAGTTGTGAGCTGCCATCTTTGAAAGAAACCCAGGCGAAAAAAAAAATCAATCTTTAAATTCAGTTTATCTGTCCGCTCACATTTTCAGTAGTTTTCCATCTTTGTATCAAACGCTTTTGACATCGCTTCATAAACAATGACGTAACATGCAGGTTCTAAGCATGGTCTTTGATGTCACATTGTGCTACCTTACCTGCTGCTATGTGAAACAGATCTGAGATTCTTGCTTATGGAATTTATCGAAGTATAAATGTTTTATTTTAACCAATGAATCACTTGAAATGCACATAATGATGGAGAATTGGAATGGTTGCATAATAACATCTGTGGCCAGTTGTTCAAATCTAATGACATCTTAAGTTGATGAATTGTTAATTAATTTCAGTTAATCAGTTAACTTGAGTTAAGATAGCAAAAATACTAATATTTTAATGAAAAAAAATGTAAGTACATGTAGCTTTGTGTAAAAATTCAGCAAAAATACATATATTGTACTTGTCAGAACAGTTAACAATTTGACCACTAATGAGCTCATTAAGCTACTTGTGCTCTAACTTCTAAGCAAATGGACCCCGGTGAGGGAAAAAAGCTTAATCAGGCTCTGACTGTATGTCACAGTTTGCAGAGCATAAAAATTCTAGGTTCACCTACTGGGATTAACGTACATGTTTATATTTGTTTTCAGACTGGGGTTCTTTAATAGTTGGTAAGACGTCACCTTGGTTACAACTTGATTCCAGTGTGGATCATGTTAGAAAGAACTCAGAGGCAGTGAGTAATTTTGTTCTTTTTAAGTCAGATACATTTGAACGTCCATTCCCGGTTTCTGTTTGCATGTTAAATTTATATAATACAGATATACACTTAAAGTGCAAAGGCAGATATTGGGACGTGACACAGCCATGGGTCATGGATTATAAGAATTTTACATGGATGTGAGTGACGGATTTTTCTTATCTACTTTCTATTATTTTCCGTAAAGCCTTCAGCTATCGCACATACAATCAGCAATCCCGTCCACCGCGACAGACCCGACGCTTTTTTAAAAGTAAAAACTTGTTTCGTATACAACCTATAATCACGTGACTATTGACCTTTACCTTGGCTATAAATCCGTGTAGTCTACCATGACACGTCATTATTTCATTCAGCGTGACAGAGAAAAGTTCGAAATCTCCGGCGCAAGTAAGTGACAGTTCATATTACTGACTTATTGTGACATTTCTACCATCTACAAATAATTCTGTTGTACGTTTACGTGTGAAATTTTCTTCATTATGGCAGAAAATGAGGACGAAGTCCTCAGTTTAGGGGGCAATGATTCGGACTTCTCAGGGTTCGGCCCTGATGATTTGCCGTTAGAAGAGCCCGTAGCAGGCCCTTCTCGTACTAGTTTTGTTTCGAAAAAGAAGAAAAAAGACAAAGGGAAGCAACCCTTAAACCCTAAGTCGTCGGCAACGGCGAAAAAATCTAAAAAACAAGGTAAAACTTCGACTTCGTCGGCGTCGACAAGTCATGAAAGAAGTTCGCAAAATTTCCAGGAAATGGTTGAAAACCTTTCCGATGAGGATATTATGAAGCTCAGAGAGCTATTAGGTGTTGACCAGTTATACCAGTATGATGAGGAAGAAAATTTACAAAATCTTTTTGGCTGCTCATGGTCTGATAAACCTGGTTTAACTGTTGAATTAACTGATGAGTCAGCCCCTAGTCAATTGGTTAATAAACCTCCAAAAAGACCCCCATTACAACCATCTGAGTTATCTCAGAATTTGATTAATGCCATGTTCGAAGGCACTTCGGACACAGAAGTTGTTGGAAATGAAGAGGAGCCGTGGGACTTACCCAAATTAAAGGGACCGGAAAAGGGGCCAGCAATATCACAGTCATTGGCAACGCTCGTAAATACAGCTTGCACATCACAGTGTGCTACAGACAACATTGTAGACAAATATAAAATTCCTAGTAATTGTGACAAACTAGTTAGCCCCTTGGTAAATAATGAAATCTGGAAATTGTTGCCCAAACGTTCGCAAAGCTATGATAAGAGTTTCGCTGAAATTCAAAATCTGGTAGCTACGAGTGTAGTTCCTATTATAGATTTGTTCAAATTGGTTAAACCTCATGTTGTGGATAATCCAGAGGCAAAGACCCTTTTTTCAGATGTTATCACTTTATTGGGGCAGGTACAGTTTCAGTTGTCTGTAAAAAGACGTTATATGATAAGGCCAAATCTTAAAAAGAAGTATCAGGCATTGTGTAATATTGCTACGCCCATTTCCACCCAGTTATTTGGGGATGACTTAGCCAAGTCCGTAAAAAACTGTGATACTTCAGTGAATGTTGGTAAAGAGAATTATGGTGGTTATAGCTATGGAAGTGGTTATCGTCCGTTTAGACCCAGGGGTTTTTTCGGCAGAAGTGCTCCAAGTCGTGGTTCTAGGTACAACTATAGATACCAACCATACCCGCAAAATATGTCGTTTGGTTATGGTGGAATGTATCGTGGCGACTATGGCATGTACAATAGAGGGTACCCTCGTCAGCGATATGGTAGGGGTAGGAAGCAGACGCCGTCTGCTACAGTTACCAGTCCCCCAAACGAGTCAGCTTAGAGGTAAATCCTCAGGTGAGTTCAGTTGGTAAACTTCAACATTGTTATGATATTTGGAAAACTTTTACGGAAGATCCGTGGACATTACAAACTGTTTGTGGATATTGCATTGAATTTGACTTTAAACCTGTTCAGTTTATGATTCCACAAGAAATTACATTTTCTGAAAAAGAAAAGAAGTGTGTAGAATTTGAAATTAGTGAATTATTACAGTTGGGTGCCATAGTTCCTTCAGAATATGAAGAAGGACAGTATGTGTCAAACATTTTTATTGTTCCTAAGCCTAATGGTAGATATAGGCCTATAATAAATCTAAAGTATTTAAATCAGTTTATTCATTTTGAACATTTTAAACAAGAAACTTTTAAGACTGTTTTGGATCTTATTCAGGAAAAAGACTACTTTACAAGTATTGACATGAAGAATGCGTATTTTTCTGTTAGTATTCATCCATTTTTCAGAAGATTTCTCAAGTTTATTTGGAATGGGAATTTGTATCATTTTGTTTGCGTCCCATTCGGAATTTCCCCAGCCCCCAGATTATTCACTAAGCTGCTTAAGCCTATTTTTGCTTGGTTTAGATCGATGGGGATCAGATGTTCTTATTACATAGACGATTCTATTAATATGAACAGAGAGAGAGAAACATGTGCTAAAAATGCCTTGACAATTAAAGATACATTGGAGTCCCTGGGTTTTACCATTAATACTAAAAAGTCTGTGCTAATCCCATCTCAGAGAATTGTTTTCTTCGGCTTTTTGATTGATTCAGTCCGATTTATGGTCTATTTAACAGATGACAAAGTATTGAAGATCTTTAATCTAGCAAAGTTTTTGTTACAGAAAGATGCCATTATTGTTAGAAATCTGGCATCTTTTATTGGTTTGATCATTAATGCCTTTTTCGCCATTCTAGAGGCACCATTGCATTATAGATGTTTAGAGAGAGATAAACTAAGGGGCTTGGAACAACCAGGAGGTGTTGATAAATTTGATAATAAAATGATCTTGTCTTCAGAAAGCAGAAAGGAATTATTATGGTGGGTTGATAATATTCACAGAAAGAATGGTAAACGAATTCGACCAAAAAGTACAGATTTGATTTGCAGGACAGATGCTTCTCTTGTAGGATGGGGCGCATATGATATGAATTCTGGTAATTTTACCAATGGAAGATGGAATGAAGAGGAAATTGGACATTCTATCAACTATTTAGAGCTATTGGCTATTTTTTATGCCCTTCAGTCATTATATATGCCATTATCTAATATGCATATTCGATTTCAGTCTGACAACACCTGTGCTATTTCTTACATTCAGAATTTTGGTGGAATACATTCTTTGGAGATGGATAAGCTAGCGGGTAACATTTGGCAGTGGTGTATTGACAGAAATATTTTTATTTCAGCCTCGCACATCAGTAGCTCTCAGAATTTTGCAGCCGATTTCCTGTCCAGGAATTTTTCAGATTCAACAGAATGGATGCTCAAAAGAGAGATTTTTGACCGTATATGTAAACAATTTTTTATTCCAGATGTTGACCTATTTTCGTCTCGTTTAAACAGACAACTGGATAAATTTGTTACATGGTATCCAGAACCAGGAAGTTTCAAAGTTAATGCCTTTTCATTTTCTTGGAAAGATTACTGTCCATATATTTTTCCACCTTTTAATTTAATACCTAAGGTAATAAATAAATTGGTGGAAGATAATGTTGAACAGGCAATTTTAATTGCACCTTTGTGGAGATCACAACCATGGTTTCCTCTGATTATGTCAAATATAATCTCTTTTCCTGTTAGACTGCCACGCCATGTAGACCTATTGACACTACCCCACAATGGACGACCACATCCTCTGGCAAGGAAGAAACTTACGATGGTCGCAGTGTTGCTATCAGGCAAAGTATGCAAATGCGAGGGGTTCCAGCGTCAGCAGTTGAAATCATCCTCTCATCCTGGAGACAAGGAACACAGAAACAATATGGTTTGGCCTGGAAAAAGTGGTATTTTTGGAATATATTTAGGCAGACAAATCCCCTTATTACGACTGAGGCAACAGTGATTTGTTATTTGAATTATCTTGTCTGTAAGGGTAAATCATATTCTGTCGTCAATACCCACAAATCTATGTTATTGCAGACTCTTAAACTCTTCAATAACACATGGTGTGATAATGCTTGTGTTATTGTTAGGTTTATGAAAGGGTTGTTCAATAAACTGTTGCCTAAGCCTAGATATACTGACTTCATTTGGGATGTGTCTGTGGTATTGAGATATCTTGGCTCTCTTTTTCCATTAGACAAACTTACCTTGAAATTACTGACATTAAAACTTACAGCATTGATTGCTTTGGCTTCAGCTCCAAGAGCCCAGACTATTATTTCATTGAATTTAGATTGTATGACTGTTTGCAACAGTAGAATACAATTTAGATTTAATAACTTATTAAAAACCTCGCAACCGGGAAAAAATAGCTATAGTCTCTCTTTGCCACATTATGAGAATGAAAATCTTTGTGTTATGCACACTTTGTTGTACTATGTGGATAGAACCAAGTCATTACGTACTTCTCAACAGTTACTTATATCATATTGTACATTTAAACCAGTGACATCTAGTACTGTGGCCCGTTGGTTGAAAGAAGTGTTATTTAACTCGGGTATTGATGTAGGTCAGTTTAAGGCGCATTCATTCCGTTCAGCAGCAGTTTCTGCAGCATATGCTAAAGGCTGTTCTCTGCAAACTATTTTAAAGACTGCTGATTGGAGTTCTGCTAAGAATTTTAAGAAATTCTATTTGAGAGAAGTTGAGCCTAGTAATATTGAATTTTCTAGTGCTGTATTATCATAAAATCTGAAATATGCCTGGAATTCTACAGAAGGAAAACTTGTATTTATTTTTCTTTGATGAGTTACTCAATCAAGAAAATTAAAAAGTCTCTGAGAATTTATATTTGTTTGGGCTGTTTTGTTGCCTTTTTTAAAGTTGCTGATTGTATGTGCGATAGCTGAAGGCTTTACGGAAAATAATGGTCCCCTCATCCAAGCGTCCGTGAAGGATGAGGGGCATTATTGAAGTGAAGCCGGAGGCTTGAGCACATACATTACCTCTCCCTTATTCATATTTCCCTCCCATGGGGGATTCTGGAGGCAACAAAACAATTTTTAAAAAATGACGTGTCATGGTAGACTACACGGATTTATAGCCAAGGTAAAGGTCAATAGTCACGTGATTATAGGTTGTATACGAAACAAGTTTTTACTTTTAAAAAAGCGTCGGGTCTGTCGCGGTGGACGGGATTGCTGATTGTATGTGCTCAAGCCTCCGGCTTCACTTCAATAATGCCCCTCATCCTTCACGGACGCTTGGATGAGGGGACCATTTTCCATGTAAGATCCTTTTTCCTGCATACATTGCATTCTGAGAGGGGACTTCTAGCCCCGCCACTAAAAAAGTGTCGGGGGGTTTTATGTTTAACACTCCGAAATATTTAGTGTCTGTCTGTAAGTGCCTCGTAGTTTCGTGTCCGCTCCATCACTCTGATACCGTTTGAGATATTGTCACGAAACTTCACAGATATATAGAGCACCATGAGATGACATGCAGAACATATAAACCGTAACTCTGATTTTCCTACTTTTGGAGTTATTGCCCTTTGAGCATTGAACATAGCCATTTCTGTTACAGTTTCGTGTGCGCTCAGTAACTCCGATACCATTTCAGATATTTTCATGAAACTTCACAGATATCTAGACTCTAGAGCACCATGAGATGACCTACAGAACATATGAATTGTAACTCTGATTTTCTTACTTTTGGAGTTATTTTCCTTTGAACAGTGAACATAGCAGTTTCTATCAGTTTCGTGTCCGCTTCATAACTCTGAAATCATATGAGATATTTCCACGAAACTTCACAGATATGTAGAGCACCATGTGACGACGTGCAGAACATACAAACTGCAACTCTGATTTTCCCTCATTTTTGAGTTATTGACCTTTGAACATTGAACCATAGTTTTGTGTCCGCTCCATAACTCAGATACCATTTCAGATATTTTCTTGAAACTTCATAGATATCTAGAGCACCATGAGTTGACATGCAAACATATGAACTATAACTCTGATTTGTTTACTTTTGGGAGTTATTGTGCTTTGAACTTTGAACATAGCAGTTTCTATCAGCTTTGTGTCTGTTCCATAACTCTGATACCATTTAAGATATTTTCACGAAACTTCACAGATATGTAGAGAACCAGTTAGACGATCTGCAGAACTTATGAACCATAACTCTGATTTTCCGACTTTTGGAGTTATTGCCCTTTGAACATTTAACATAGCTGTTTCTCCAATGCACTTGTGTCCGCTCCATAACTCTGACACTTTTGGACATGTTTTTATGAAATGTCATAGAAATGCAAAGCACTATGAGACGACATGCAAAATTTACATGTTTGCCTACTTTTGGATAAAATATAAATGTTAGCTGAATGTTCAATGCAATAAGATACCAAAAAGTGGGGAGACATCTTAGGTTTTGTAGAAAAACACATTCTAGATTAAAAATGGATATAAAATTTTATTTGTTCAAATTTTAGAACAAGTATGATAAGGAGTTGAGGTGTCCGAATATTTAGGGTAAATACAATAGCTACTGTTAACAAATGCCATCAGGATACAAACAAGGTCAGAATCTTCCCCGTGTTCATACAAACTTGCTTGTCTTGTGACAGTCTTATTCATTCTGACAAGGTAAGGATTATAAGAATCTTATATTGGTGTGAGTGGTGGATGGAAAAATCTTTCCTGGGGGTCACTGTCCAGCATCACGAGACTTGACGACAGTGATCCCGAGGGATGGATTTTCTATCCACCCCTCACACCCATGTAGGATTCTTTTTCTTGTATATCTTCCATTTCTGAACATGAATTTTTAATACTGCAGTCACTTGGTTGCCGACGTCCTCAATATTGTGAGGACACTACAATGATGTTTAGTGATATCACCTAGTGTGCTGTAATGTTAACCTTAACGGTGGCGCATATGTGATTATATTCAACCAGTGCATTTATCAAACACCCAAGAATATTCAATTTTGGGTAAGAACACCAGGGTTAGAACAGAATTTCTATCCCAAGCCAAAAGTATTGATTTCCCTATCTGGTGTGCAAGAAAGCTTGTCCTACAGAGTTTTGCATGTGATCTGTACTTAAAACTGCAAACCAGTGCAGATACCTATGCAAACAGTGTAGATCAAGATGAGACAGCTGATTTTGTGCGATGAAAAGGTTGATAAAGAGTGTAAGAATTTCTGTTGGTTGATCATTGTATCTGGTTTATATTCTAGGCTTTAAAACAAGAGCTGAACTATGCCACCCATCTGGGTCTGCCAGCTGTTATGCTGCCTGTGAAAGATGCTAAGATAATGAACTTGGCAAGATGCTTAAATGAGCATCTTTTGTCAGGTTACTTCCAGCAGGTAAGAAAACAGCTTAAATGTCTTAAAATTGGAGCTCAGTTAGTCAGTTTACACATTTAAGACGAATGAGTACATATATAACAGATCACAGTTTTCTATGATCTCCTATTAAGAGATTAGGCTATTTTTAGCTCACCTGTCACGTAGTGACAAGGTGAGCTTTTGGGATCACTTTTTGTCCGTCGTCCGTCGTGCGTGCGTCCGTGCGTGCGTGCGTCCGTAAACTTTTCTTCAAACGACATCTCCTCCTAAACCACTGATCGGATTTTGACCAAACTTCACAGGAATGATCCTTATATGGTCCCCTTTCAAAGTTGTTCAAATGGTTCTGGTCCGTTGCACATATAGGTCACAGTAGCCAAAAATAGATTTTTTTCACCGAAAACTTAAAAAATCTTCTTCTCTGAAACCGCAAGGCCCAGGTCTTTGATATTTGGTATGAAGCTTCATCTAGTGGACCCCTACCAAGATTGTTCAAATTATAGTGCTGGGGCCAATATTGCCCCCGCACGGGGGCCCTTTGGTTTTACATGGGCTTATAAAGGGAAAATCTTTAAAAATCTTCTTCTCTGAAACCGCAAGGCCCAGGTCTTTGATATTTGGTATGAAGCTTCATCTAGTGGACCCCTACCAAGATTGTTCAAATTATAGTGCTGGAGCTAAAAATGCCCCCGCACGGGGCCCCTTTTGTTTTACATGGGCTTATATAGCGAAAATCTTGAAAAATCTTCTTCTCTGAAACCGCAAGGCCCAGGTCTTTGATATTTGGTATGAAGCTTCATCTAGTGGACCCCTAACAAGATTGTTCAAATAACAGTGCTGGGGCCAAAAATGCCCCAGCACCGGGGCCCTTTGGTTTTACATGGGATTATATATGGAAAATCTATAAAAATCTTCTTCTCTGAAACCACAAGGCCCAGGTCTTTGATATTTGGTATGAAGCTTTATCTAGTGGACCCCTACCAAGATTGTTCAAATTATAGTGCTGAAGCTAAAAATGCCCCCGCACGGGGGCCCTTTGGTTTTACATGGGCTTATATAGGGAAAACTTGAAAAATCTTCTTCTCTGAAACCGCAAGGCCCAGGTCTTTGATATTTGGTTTGAAGCTTCATCTAGTGGACCCCTACCAAGATTGTTCAAATTATAGTGCTGGGGCCAAAAATGCCCCCGCACCAGGGCCCTTTTGTTTTACATAGGCTTATATAAGGAAAAACTTTAAAAATCTTCTTCTCTGAAACTGCAAGGCCCAGGTCTTTGATATTTGGTATGAAGCTTCATCTAGTGGACCCCTACCAAGATTGTTCAAATTATAGTGCTGTGGCCAAAAATGCCCCCGCACGGGGGCCCTTTGGTTTTACATGGGCTTATATAGGGAAAATCTTGAAAAATCTTCTTCTCTGAAACCGCAAGGCCCAGGTCTTTGATATTTGGTATGAAGCTTCATCTTGTGGACCTCTACCAAGATTGTTCAAATTATAGCCCTGGGGCCAAAAATGCCCCCGCTCCGGGGCCCTTTGGTTTTACATAGACTTATATAGGGAAAATCTTGAAAAATCTTCTCTGAAACCACAAGGCTTAGGTCTTCGATATTTGTTATGACGCTTCAGCTAGTGGACCTCTATAAAAATTGTTCAAATAATAGCCCTGAGACGAAAAATGCCCCCGCCATGTGGCCCTTTGGTTTTACATAGACTTATATAGGGAAAATCTTTAAAAATAATCTTCTCTGAAACACAAGGCTTAGGCCTTTGCAAGAGCTCATTAGACAAGAGCATCTAGCTTCTGCTATAAGTATGCTATTCACCGTGTGGGTGCCAGTCTAATCTGATTGGTTGAACATATTCAGTATTTTATTGAGGTTTCAGAGTTCATTGAGAAATACTGTTTAAAATACCTGTCAGTAATGATTCCCTGCTGTTTGTTTTATTGCTTTTGCTGAGAAACCCTTTAACCACTCTGCTACATACAGAAAGTGCCTTATGCAGATGAAAGCAGTACATGCTCTGATAAACGTGAAAAGTTTTCATAACCTCTATAATTAGTAATTAGTACCTATAGGAATCCAGGATAACTGCACAGACTGCTCACATATATGCAGACTAGCGAGATATTTTGCCGACTGTAAATATGTCAGGCACCTTTTGACATGATGCAGCTCATAGTTTCTACATGATACCATCATTTTAACATGTTTAATGAGTTGCAAATTCCTGGTGTAGGGAATAGTTTAGTTATGAAGAGTCTGATAAAATTAACCAATCATAGCCAAGCGGCTTCCATGAGCTGAATTTATACCTGAAAGCTCTTATGATGAGCTACTTGGTCTTTGATATTTGTTATGAAGCTTCAGCTACTGGACCTCTACCAAGATTGTTCAAATTATAGCCCTGGGGCCAAAAATGCCCCCGCTACGCGGCCCTTTGGTTTAACATAGACTTATATAGGGAAAATCTTGTTTTACATAGACTTCTATATGCAGGGTAAACCTTTAAAATCTTCTTCTCTGAAACCAGAAAGCCCAGGTCTTTCATATTCGATATGAAGCTTCATCTTGTGGACCTCTACCAAGATTGTTCAAATTTTAGCCCTGGGACCAAAATTGACCCTGCCCGGGGCCCCCTTGTTATGCTTTGGATCAGGTGAGCGAACCAGGGCCCTCTGGTTATACTGTTGTCAGGATCCAAAGAAAATTTTTGTTCACTATACATTTAAATTATGAATTAAAAAAAAAAAAAAACTGAATATTAATTTAAATGTATGGTAATGGGAAAACTATGAATTCAAAAGATTTTGGAAAAAAGGGTGTTTTAAAATGAAACAATTAAAAATAGATTACACGAATATGTTCAAGTTGCGGTGGTAGTTTGCCGAGCTGCCGATACAAGTCATGGTGGTAGTTTGCCAAGCCGCCGATACAAGTCGCAATGATAGTTTGCGAGACGAACGTAATTCGTTTTTTCATTTTTTTTTCATGCCTATTCAAACGCTAAGTCGCATCACGCATTGTGACCAAACAATCCAATTAGCGTCAATCAGGGCATGTATTGATTATAATTGGCAAACAATTAATTTTAATCCCCCCACTTGTCATAATCAGTATTTTCAAAGACAACACAGAGATAATTATTGGTACTGGCACACAGTTTGATCTTCCGGTGTCACTGTGAACTTTTTTGGTCGCACACGGCAGGGAAATTTTACAATTTGGACAAGTTTTAAGACAGGTGGTCGCCCCTGCAGGTTCAACTCTATAGTAATGAGTTTGTCAATCCCATCAGTCGGTAGACACAATATTGTCTCCGCAACTTTCCAACAAGGGATTTTGATGAAACTTTCCATTTATTGTTCCCATGACCTGAAGATGATCATATTTTATCAAGGTCATGCTCGACTGATATTACGAGTTACGGCCCTTTGTCACTTTTAGCCATTGTATCAACAGAAGTTATCGTCTCTTTAACTCCTCCTACACTTCTCAAGGGATTTTGATGAAAATATCCAGTTATTGTTCCCATCACATGAAGAAGGTCATATTTCATCGAGGTCATGTTTGACTGATTTGTACCATTGTTATGACTCTTTATTAGTTTTTGACATTTTATCAACAGAAATTCTTGTCTCTGCAACTCCTACAAAATCAAAGGATTTCGATGAAACTTTCCGTTATTGTTCCCATGACTGAAGATTATCATATTTTATCATGGTCATGCTCGACTTATCCGAGTTATGGTCTTTTGGCTATTTATATACGCCTGTTTTGTAAAAACGGTCGTATTATGGTATGGGGACGGCATCCGTCTGTAAACTTTTTGTTTCCAGATAACTTTTCCTACAGTTATCATCCGATCAAGCTGAAACTTGGTAGGTAGTAAGACCATGACCTGATGTAGCACATATTATTTCGAGGTTATGGTCCACCAAATATTTACAGAGTTATGCCCCTTTTAAATTTTTTTAAACCTTTTTGTTTCCGGATAAATCCTCCTACAGTTTTCATCAGATCAAGCTGAAACTTGGTAGCTAGTAAGACCATGACCTGATGTAGCGCATATCGTTTCGAGGTTACAGTCCACCAAATATGTACTGAGTTATGCCCCTTTTAGTAAACTTTTGTTTCTGGATAACTCTTCCTTCAGTTTTTATCTGATCAAGCTGAAACTCTATATAGTAAGACCATGACCTGGTGTAGAGCATATCATTTCGAGGTTACGGTCCACCAAATATTCACAGAGTTATGCCACTTAAAAAAATTTTGTAAACTATTTTTCGTTTCCGGATAACTTCTACAGTTTTCATATGATCAAGCTGAAACTTAGTAGGTAGTAAGACCATGACCTGATGTAATGCATATTCTTTCGAGGTTGTAGTCCACCAAATATTTACAGAGTTATGCCCCTTTGAGTTTTTCTGTAAATATTTCGTTTCCGGATAACTCCTCCTACAATTAATATTCGATCAAGCTGAAACATGATATATAGTTAGACCATGATGTGGAGCAGTGCATATTGTTAAGGCCCCACACTGGCTACAACTAGATTGCTGTTGTCCATGTGTTTGTAACGCCTTAACCAAAAAAGGTAATGTCAGTCATAACTTCAAAAGGAATTGCCCTACTCTCGTGAAACCTCACACACATACTCAACATCACAGGATCTTTCTGACAAAGGACCATACCTATATTGCTTTTGCCCTATATTTGTCTTGCCTTAACAAAAAAACTTAACATTAGTCATAACTTCCAAAGTATTTGCCTTTTAACCCATGAAAATTCAATCTGACAAAAACTTGTACCACACCTCTTTGATAGCTCCATCTGGGGCCCTTTGTGATGTAGTCAGTGATCTGGCTTTGAGGTTATGGTCTAACAAACAAAAACATAGTTATGCCCCTTTGAAAGTTTCTGTAGGCAATTTTGCCTGCAATTTAGAATCAATTAAGCTGAAACTTGATATTTAGTGACACCAAGATGTGGAGCAGCGCATACTATTTCAAGGTTACAATCCACCAAATATTTATAGAGTTATGGCCCTTTGAAAATTCCTGTTAACATTTTGTTTATGGGTAACTCTTCCTACAGTGAATATTTAATCAAACTGAAAATTGATATATAGTTTGACCACAATTTGGAGCAGCGCATATTGTTTCGAGGTTATGGCTTTCCAGATATAAATAAAGTTATGCCCCTTTGCAGATTTATGTAAGTATTTTTTTGTGGCTAACTTCTCCTTCAATTACTATCCAATGAAGCTGAAACTTCATATATAGTTAGACCATTATGTGGCACAGTGCTTATTGTTTTGAGATTACGGTCCACCAAAAATTAATCAAGTTATGCCCCTTTGAAAATTTCTGTACACATTTTGTTTGTGGCTAACTTCTCCTGCAGGTAACAGTTGATCTAACAAAATCTTGATATTAAGTTTGACTATGATGTGGAGCAATGCATATGGTTTAGAGAGGATGGTCCACGCAATATTTTTATAAGTATAACACTTCGAAAATATCTGTAGACATTTTCATTTCCGGCTAACTCCTCCTACAATATTGATCCAATCAAGCTGAAACTTGATATGTAGTAAGACCATGAAATGGAGCAGTTCTTATTGTAGGGATTGCCCTAAAGCGGAACAGCGGGGCGCGGCACCCCGGTGTCCTAAATTCCCGCCCTCTTGCCCTAAAATTTGAAATCTTTGCCCCTTTTGCACCCCGCAGTGCCCTTTACACCAATTAAATGTGCCCTGCAATAGACCCAATCTTTTGACCGTTTATCCAGTAATCACGGGACAGTCATGCGTAATTACCGACACACGACAAATGCAATAAATACACACAATGTAAAAGACCTGTGTTGTGTTCAATCGAGTGTATAGTATGATTCCCGTTTTATTCGCGTATACAAATGGCAATAACCAGGAAATTTATTAATGACCGTATTTGTTGACAAGAGGTCTCGATCATCCAAATTTAGGGCCGAAATTCGGCCCCGTTCCAAATGCCTAAAAGTATCCCATTTCCGGAAGACAAATGTCCAATCTGGCCAAGCACACTTTGTCCAAGAAATGTTGCAGTTCTTCTAAAACTCTCTGAATAAATGCATGGTGTACAGTTTCAGTAATGCTATTAAGGTTTGCCAAATTATTCTTGTCCTTCATTCTACGATGTAGTTTTTTACGTAAGTACCCCACCCACTACATTGCGGATTTTGAGGGCCTAAATATGCTCACTCTAGTTTTGTTTTTGCAAGATATTTTGCTACAAATAAAATAAATGATGATTGTTTGACAATCTGAAGAAAAAATATTAAAGTTTTGCTTCAGAACAAAGTTGCCAGATGCACTGAAATGTGTGTCCTCCTTCAGGTCCGTCACTAGGCTTTTATTAAGGTAGATCTAGCAGTCACCAAAATTGTCATAACGTTTAGATGATGGGAGAATTGACCAAAAAGTTCAAAAGTACAATCATTCTGTGCAATAATCTTTTTTGTTCTGTGTTTTTTGTCTTGTATGAACCTGAATTAATGTAAGGTGGCCCAGGTACTTCTATCTATCTCTATCTTCCGATTTCCCTCAACCCTAGGAGGGGACACAGAAGGGGCATGTTATGTACATACACTCCAGTTTTGCAGGATGAAAGCCTACAAAGCAATCATGTAATTGTGGTAGGGTCCTTTAACCTGTACAGGGATGGGTCTCCCTGCACAGGGGGCTCCAGTTAACTTCCCGATACGAAGGACGGTGCACTTTATGACATTCTGATGATTCATCCCTGCAAATGATGCCAATGGAGCGTATGTAAGAACACCGAAATTTTATCACTACTGTCGGGGACTAAACCCGGGAGCTCTAGCATCAGAGGCAAGTGCACTAACCACTATCTTGCTCCACAAGATATTCATAGTTACCACATGATTTGTATACATAGTAGAATTAACCAAGTTTAAATCTTTTGGATAAAATTCTTACTGCAGTCACCGTCAGGAAGTGTCTGTCAAGTATTATTATCTTACCTATAATGGCACCATCGCAATCAATGTTTCATGAATTAAAATGGCTACCGTTTCCAGTCCGTATCCAGTACCATACTTGTATTATGATGTATAAGTCTCTTAATGGTACGGCGCCAGTCTACACGGCAGAATTTTTCAAAAAGGTCTCCGAAACACATAATCGAAATCTACGATCTGTTGATAATGAACTGCTGAGGAGTCCTTACTCCACAACACGTTATTATGACCGTTCTTTCGGAATACAGGGAGCCAAACAGTGGAACTCGTTGCCGCTTGATATAAGAAATGCACCGACATTAAATAACTTCAAACAGAAAGTTAAAACGTACCTTCTTACTAACCAAATACCCGCACTAAACTCTCAATAAACCAATAGTCCCACATATATGAACGTACACCTGGTCCACATTGTCATTTATCACAAACACAAATTCATTGACTAAAATCCACATATGTCATACTTTTGTCCCATACCAGGTTATCTACCCTTGAATTTTTCGTTTCGTTATGGGTATAAAATGCTCTTGGTTCAGATAGTAGTGGTTATAATGCTTTTAACCCGGATAAGTTATTCTTTCTCTATGTAAGAGTCTTATTACGGTTTGCATGCAGAACTTACCTTTTGATGATAGGCTTTTTTTTTTTTAACGTCAAATATCACCAACGCACCCCTCTCCACGAAAATGTTCATTACCTTTTCCACTGACAGTACAGTGACATCATTTCTGTTTAAAACACATTGACTAAATTGGAGCAGTTTGTACAATAGAAGGTTGAAGCTGTTTGTTTCTGTGTGGGTATGAGAAGTTATGTTCACTAAAACGCTCGAATTTTGGCGGTCCTAATAAAATATACCTTGCCAAGGTAATCTTTCTCCATTTGAGATACGTGTTCTGCCCGCAGATACGTTTTATTTTTCTGTTTGGCTATTGTATATTTTGATGGTGGTTGCGGAGTTCGTGACGTATATCTTTGTGTAGCAAATGCGCTGAACTTAGATGTCATCAACTCCCCAGCCACCATTGGGGTATCGAATTTTTTTCAGTTTCAAAATTTGCAGCACAATTGTTGTACTTGCCGTTCCGATTCAGCATATACGTGTCTGTTGTTGACATCTTCAGACATGCTCTCTCTTTGTCGGGTGCCTAGCCACAGTTATTTGCTGATTTGGAACGATGGGTATGCACAGAAATCCTCAGTGAGAGAGATCGACTGTCAGAGGGCAAACACTTATCTTGTTACTCAATCCAAATCGAAATTCCGAATAGTTTATTTTAGCTAGCCAGGTCTGTTGAAATCAATATACAGTGCAATAACATAGGAATAAGTGCAATCAATGTTCAACTGTGATGAGGTTTTAAATAGTTCTCAAGCAAGACATATTAAGATTACATTTTTTTTTTTTTTTTTTTATCAATTATAACACGTAGCTATTATCACTTTTAAGAAAACAAATATTTCTCATAACGTTTTTTACAGCTCTTAGCCAAAATAATATCAAATTTTCATTCTTTTATCTGAATACTTTTACAATGTTTTTAAATACCGCTGAATAGTATTTATTTCGTTTAAAACACATTGTTATTACCGTAAATGTACCGAGACCTCCTAGATGTTTTAAATGTAGTCTTGCCAAGTTGTATAAATATGTATATATTGTACAGTCACATTGTTCATAAATTGCATTTGCTTGTTTTAGATATAGAGGACCATATGTTAGATAAGTAATTGCATTGCTTAATATGTCATCCTCTTTAAATAAAGACATTATTATTATTATTATTATTACCTAAAAATGGGCCCTTGAATATTGATCCGGATCCCAAACATTTGAGAGTTTGGGCCCTTGGGCAGGTTAAGGTTTATCCCTGTTGTTTATTCCACAGTCTGCTGTCTGGCACAGGCCTGCTCTTCAAATAACAATGCCATTAAAGAAAACCTTTCAGTGTTTGTAGTACATTTTCCAAATTTCAGTCAAAATATAAATAATTTTCCCAATTCTAAAGGCCCCATCCCCATTCCCTAAAATGGGTGCAAGACCCCTGCCTTGCCCTCTCTGGCAAAGAGTCTGTGTAAGGTGTGCCCTTTTGATATGCAGTGCCGCGTTGCAAAAATGCCCTTTTTTGGAGTAGCACCCTGCCCTAATTTCAGTCTGCGGGAAACACTATATTGTTTCAAGGTTTCAGTCCAACAAATATTAAATAGCTACGGGCGTATAATGCCTCGCTTGCCGAGCTCTTCTTCAACATTAAGTCTTGTCTCCACAACTCCTGTTGCAGTTTCATTGGATTTTAGTGAAACCTGCCAGTTATTGTTCCCATGACCTGAAGAGGATCTTATTATACTGAGGTCACGCTTGACTACTTTTAACCAGAGTTCTGGCCTTTGTCACTTTTAGCCATTTTATCAAAAGAAGATCTTGTCTCCAAATAGCATCCTACAGTTTTCAAGAGATTTTGATGAAACTTTCTAGTTATTCTTCCCATGACCTGAAGATGATCATATTTTATCAAGGTCATGCTCAACTGATTACTTAAGTTTCCTAGCGTTTTGGCCCTTTGTCAATTTTAACCATTCTGTAAACAGAAAATTCTTGTCTCCACAACTCCTCCATTCGCTTTTCAAGGGATTTGAAACTTTACAGTTGTTGTTCCCATGACCACAACTCCTCCATTATTTTTCAAGGGACAGTTATAGTTCATGCGCGTCTGACTGATGATCAGGAGGACACAGGGTTCAATACCTGCTGGGGTTGGCAATATCTGTTCGTGCAGGTTGATCGTGAAATCTTTACTACGGTCATTCTCTCCCTTCTGCTGATTCAAGAAGGGCAGGTGTCAGTTTCTGGCGAAAGAATGTGCACTGTACTGGTTAACCAATTACTTATATGCCTGCCCAGGAAAAGTGTGGATTGGTGAACTGACTGGCTCAAAAATGACCTAAAATAATGTTGACTGGGCCTTTGAACTCCAATATAAACAAACAAACAGTTATTGTTTCGGAATGTTTCCATGACCTGAAGGTGATGGTATTTGATTTTGGTCACGCTGTACAGATTTTAAACAAAATTATTTCCAAATGAAGTATTGGGCCTGCAACTCATCTTGCAGTTTTCAATGAATTTAATGAAACCTTTCAGTTATTTTTCCCATCAATGATGCCAACTCTGCAAGTCCTCATTCATCTTAAATAGTCATCATTTACTGTTTTGGAAATCACTTTTTCCTTAAATTGTTCCTTACAACTGGTGAAATTGAAAAATGGTTTTAAAACTCCAAAACATGGTTTAGAACATATAATTATGTTATAGACTTATTCACCACATACTGACATTTCAAACTTTGGTGGCCACTTGGCCTGCGGCCTTTTATTTGAGGATGGTTTTACGGCTTGGCCCTTTCAAGACTATCTCATTATCTCACTGATATCAAGCTAATTCTTAATCAGAAACAGGTGAAAACAAGAGTATCAGGAGAAAAGCCACCTGACCTTGCATTGCTAAACTAGGCATCTCACATGCAATCCAAGAGAGCTGATGTTATATGGTTTTCAGAAGAATAAGTTGCTGAAATGCTTGTATTTTACAGCAATACTGGGTCCATGTTCCACTGATATCAGAGAAGGATAGAGTAGATGATCTGATAGAGGGAGAAGAAAAGGATGAGACCTGGGAACCAGAAGATACATGGGAATGGTATAGCCATTGCTTTTATCTCTTCTAAAACTATTATCATGTTTGAGATACATGTATTATCCTGTGAAATGCCAATCAAGTCCTGCAGGTGTCATTTTTTTCCCCGGACCGAATAGGTTCGGGGGATATAGAGATCAGCCTGGCGTCCGTCCGTCGGTCTGTCCGTCCGCACCAACGAAACAACATTTAGGGGGCAAATAATTTGGACAGTTTGACACATAAGTATATATTCGTGAGTCCAAATGGACTTTATTCCGTTATTTTGGTACTTAAGTGGCAAAAATTGTCTCTTAGGTGGCTTGCCGCTTAAGAGAATTTGCCGCTTAAGTAGTCAATATACCGACGCCTAGCCACTTAAGTATCCGTTCTGTGGCTAAAAGTAGCCACTTAAGTATCAATCCTGCCAAAAATAGCCACATAAGTATACATCCGTGAGAACGTCCGTCCGTCCATCCGTCCGTAGACGCAACCTTGTGATGGCCATAACTCCTATACCCTTTGAGATTCATTGATGATTCTTGGCACAATTGTTCACAAGGCCGAGACGGCATGTCATGCACAAGAACCACAACTCTGGATGCCATACTTTTTTAGTTATCTCCCCTTTTAATAAAATAGATTGACTACTTGGTGATGGCCATAACTCCAATACCCTTTGAGATATATTGATGGTACCTGGCACAGTTGTTCACAAGGCTGAGATGGTGTTTCATGCACAAGAACCACAACTCTGGTTGCCATGGTTTTGGAGTTATCTTCCCTTCCAATGAAATAGAGTGACAACCTTGTGATGGCCATAATTCCAATACCCTTTAAGATATATTGATGATACCTGGCACAGTTGTTCACAAGGCCGAGACGGTGTGTCATGCACAAGAACCACAACTCTGGGTGCCATGGTTTTGGAGTCTCGTATACCCTTTGAGATTCATTGATGATTCTTGGCACAATTGTTCACAAGGCTGAGATGGCCTGTCATGCGCAAGAACCAGAACTCCGGATGCCATACTTTTTTAGTTATCTTCCCTTTAAATAAAATAGAATGACTACTTTGTGATGGCTATAACTCCAATACCCTTTGAGATATATTGATGGTACCTGGCACAGTTGTTCACAAGGCTGAGATGGTGTGTCATGCACAAGAACCACAACTCTGGTTGCCATGGTTTTGGAGTTATCTCCCCTTCCAATAAAATAGAGTGACAACCTTGTGATGGCCATAATTCCAATACCCTTTAAGATATATTGACGATACCTGGCACAGTTGTTCACAAGGCCGAGGCGGTGTGTCATGCACAAGAACCACAACTCTGGGTGCCATGGTTTTTTTAGTTATCTCCCCTTCCAATAATATAGAGTCACTACCTTGTGATGGCCACATCTCCAACACTCTTTGAGATATATTGATGATACTTGGTACAGTTGTACATAAGGTTAAGCAGGTGTGTCACGTGCAAAAACCACAACTCTGGATGCCCTGTTTTTTTAATTATCTACCCTGACAATATAACCTTGTGATGGCCATAACTCCAATACCCTTTGAGATATATTGTTGGTACTTGGCACAATTGTATACAACGTTGAGACGGCGCTTCATGCCTAAGAACCACAACTATGGTGCTATGATATTTGAGTTATCTCCCCTTCCAATATAACTGTATGACAACCTTGTGATCATCGTACCTCCAATACCCTTTGAGACATATTGGTGGTACTTGATGCAGATTTACATGAGGTTAAGCAGGTGTGTCAAGCTCAAGAATTACAACTCTGGGTGCTCTGGTTTTTTAGTTATCTCCCCTGGCAATATAACCTTGTGATGGCCATAACTCCATAACCCTTTGTGATATATTGAAGGAACTAGGCACAATTGTATACAAGGTACAGAAGGTATGTCATGTGCAAGAACCACAACTGTTGGTGCTGTGGTATTTGAGTTATCTACCCTTCCAATATAACAGTATGACCAGCTTGTGATCACCATATCTCCAATACCTTTTGAGACATATTGATGGTACTTTGTACAGAAATACATGAGCTTAAGCAGACATGTCATGCGCAAGAACCACATTTGTGAGTGCCCTGGTTTTTTAGTTATCTCCCCTGACAGTATAATCTTGTGATGGCCAAAATCAAGTTTCTATGTCAACACATTTCTACTTCGGTACTGGACCGCGTTACTCCACTTCCGCTGTTCGTTCGCAGTATAAAATAGTCCAAAGGAACTCTTGAAAAATAATTTTGCAGGCATGGAACGTCTTTCAAAATAATTAATTTTTCGAGACTTTATACGGATTTAATATAAACTGGCACAGAAAGACATATTCTGAAAAGAAAACAATACTCTGGGACTATTTTCCTACGCGCTTTCCGATGATATTTATGTTTTACTCTTTCATCCCTGAGTTTCTGAACAGGACTCATATTCTTATAGAAAGGGATTTCTGATAAGTTCACTGACATGATGGCAATTAAACAGTGTGCATGTAGATTCTGGCGAGACTACTAGCTACGCACCCTCTTATCAGGATCTACAAGGTTTGCATAGATACAGTGTATTTCTACCTCAGCGTCTGCACCGGTCTACAGGGTTAAAAGGGTTAGCTCTCTTCTGACCAACTAAACAACCCTTTACTGACCGACATTGAACACAGTTATTCACCTGCTTTCGAGAGCTCTAATTACAAAACATGTGTTGTAAGCTGTGAGTTTTTACTTTTAGCAAAAAGTGAAGACACCGATCATACGCTAAATTCTGTGGCCTCTATTCTGTCTTAACTTTTTCCGAATGTCCCAGTATTGAAACAATTGGCATTTATGGGTTAATGTTTTTAGGACCGAATAAACGTACATGTATTTTAATTCGCCAGTTTGCTGAACGCGGCGTCTGATCAGGGTTATAATGTCTAAATCAAATGGTTTAAAAATGATCTTTTTTTTTCGTCAAGTTATTCTCCTTTTTATGTCCAGACGCCCGAAGTGGCCCCTGCCCATCGGGGCTTGAAGAAATATATTGGCTGCATGATGCTTCTGTGCAGAGCTGAAACCGACCCGCACACGAGTACTGGTAGAGGAACTAAGCCTGCCCAGGCAAAGCGGTGTGAGTCGGCCCGTCTTTGCTTATAAACCCTATTGGTTTCATTGGGCAGCAGGGCTTGAGATGTCATTTCATCTCAATGTCGGTAAAAGTCCCACAAAATTGGAAGCAACTACTCCAAAATGACCTTTAGAGTGTTGACAGGATCGTTAAACCTCAAATCAAACAAACAAAACCGACGCTTAAAGGAACATAGCTCCAAGCGGCTGCACAATGTATGTGATCGTTGTATCAATGCGACATTGCTAAGACATCATGTACCCGCTAGGAGAACTTCTCTGTAAGATCATTAGCAGATGGGAGAAGCACAGAATGTACTGAGCTAATTTAGAAACCATGAAGAAATGAGCAGACAAGTTTATCTTTCTTTCCTTCTTCCTTTTTTTTTCTTCGTGGGGATGGTTGGGTGAGGCAAAGATGATGTGTATCTTGTGTCACTGGGGAGTCCAGTTGATACTGACTTACATTTGGGCAAGGCCTGCTGTCCTTGCAGCAGATAACGGTAGATAGGGAGTGTTATTATTTCTTCTGTTTCTACACTTCCATTCACTCTGTCCCTCACTCTCATCTCCTCTACTATCTCTTCTATCTCTTTCCCTCCCCCTTTCTCTTGGAGAAGACCAAAATGATCCAAAAGGGTTGACCTGTCGTTAAACTCAAAACAATCGACAAATCATTTTTTTTACTTCATCAAATTTTTTAACCCTCTGGGACCTTGTCAACAAAATATCTAGATAACTGCTTGATCTACGACTGACATTGTTATCATAATAATTATTCCTCATAAATTAACTTTTCTCAGTACTTTCAGTACTTTGGTTGGAGTATTTTTTTGCCTATTTTTTTCAGTGAAAATAAGGCTTGACATTACATATGCATTGTCAGTAAACCATTCACATGAAATGTCAAACCTTATTTTCCAGCGATAAACAGATTGTCATATTCTTTCAAATTTTCCCTGATGTTTTATGGTTTATTTTTCGGATTCCAATGTTATTAAGCAGAATAGCTTTACATTGTTGATGTCCACTTGAATATTACTGATTTGTAAGGTTATTACAGCCATGCCTTTCTTAAACAGGCCTCCGTGGCCTAGTGGATAAGAGCGCTGATTCTTAATCATTAGGTCTCTCACCGCTGTGGTTCGAGTCTTGCTCGGGTAACGTGAGACGCCAAGTTCTGCAACGGAAGGTCAGGTCGTTTTTCTCCAGGTACTCTGGTTTTCGTCCACCTCTGTTTAATGATCGGCTCGATATGAGTGAAATAATCTTGAAAGGGTAGTAAAACCAAAACCAAAAAAAACAACAACAAAAAAAAAAAAACATGCTATTCTTGTTGTTGTGATGTCAGAATTTTGTGTATAAGAAAGCTTGTTGAAAAACATCGACTCAGCTCATGTGCTGGGACATTGGAAAACAGTGTAGACCCAGATCAGACATCACAGAATGTGGTATCTGATCAGGGTGTACACTATTTGCTTAGATTTAGCAGTGAAAATTTACATTAAAAATGAAGGCAATTTGCCGGGACCGGGGCGTGAGTTCGAGTAATCCCGGGTGTTCGAGCCAGCCGAGTTCGAGCCAACGAAGTTTGACTGTATAAGGAGGAAGAGTCCATTTGGTACAAAAAGGGTTAAAATTAAGGAATTGAAGTGTTAAGTGAAACAGTCTAAGTCTCCGTTTGGGACCATTTTCCCAGCCTAAGCTCAGTGAAATCAACCCACCAGTTAATTATACATCAGAGGCCAGTTATTCAAAGCATTGTAAATTTAACGAGCTCATTAGTGGTCAAATTGTTAGCTGTTTTAGCAAGTATAATTTCTAAAATTTTGTTATTTTTGCAAAAGCTGCTCACATTTTTTTCAACAAAAATAGTAGCATATTTGCCATATTAACTGATCAAAGTTTTAATGATAACAAACTAATGGCGTCATTAGTTTTGAACAACTCGCCCCAGGTTATAAAGTCTGCATCTAAAATGACTTGTCTAAAATGATGACTACAGTAAATTTAGTAATAATCATGCTTTAAATTGTAATTTGTTATGCAATTTCAAAGCGTCAGGTATCATCACAGAGAACAAACTTTTTCCAGGATGATTTTGCATCTATTTAGAGGTGTTCAGCATGTTAACTTGGTATGATATTGGGTGTAAATTGACAGTTTGCACATGGAAAACAGCTTGGAATGTAACTTTATCAAATGGTTCTCTTGAAATTTGCATTTAAATAATGTCCACAGTTGCTAAGCTTGTCTGGCCTTCAGTGCATTATTTATGTTATGTAGGTGCTAAAAGTGACGTCATCAACCTCCAGATGACGTGAACACATGCTTGACGTAATTTCGGACACCCATTTATAATGTTTATCGTACTGACATCTAACAAACAGAAAGTAAATGTTATTTTTTGATGATACATTGAATTCACAAACAGTGAAAATAAAAATCATATTTTCACTGTTTGAAATAGTGATTTCACTGAGAAATCTATATTTCATTGAAAAGCATGTAAGAATATTATTTAAGAAATTACAAAGGAATGGCTATCTTGGGATGGTCTGTGGTACAAGTACTGTGTGGCGTCAGCTCCACTGTTTCAACCTTTCATCTCAAATTCATTCAGGGCCTGACAAGCAATTGAAATCCAAGTTTTAAGCACCTGCCTGACAGTCCACAACATCTTCAAAATGGCTCGGAATTACAATATTCCTTACATTTTCTAAACATTTTTTGGAGAAAGTGAAATAAAGAAGTCCCTTGCCCTAAAATTTGGACTTGTCCTGGGCAGCTGGGCAATGCATTTGTGGACTACACCGATTTACTCTAGACAGGGCAGTTTCAGCCAGTGTTGGGTTTACACTTAAGCTGCCGAGAAAAACAACATCCAAAAATGTTGTCTGCTTATGTCCTCTGCTGAATCTTCTCGCAAACGTTTTTAAAAATATTTTTGCATACAGGCAAACAGTGTGGGCTTGGATCAGACTGCTCCTACAGGAGCAGTCTGATCTGGGTGCACAATGTTTGCCAAAAAAAAAAGGACTTTTAAAGTAACAGACAGACGACAAAGCAGACTGACGACATTTGTCGTGATTGGCATCTTATGGGTTAATTATAGAGCATGATAAGGAAACATACAAGTAATGGATATCTTCATTTCCCCCGCCATAACAGCCATTTCCTTTAACCCTTAGGACGCTGAGAAAAACTACATCTGAAAATGTCATCTGCTTATGTTGTCTGCTGAATCTTTTTGCAAACTTTTTAAAAGTATTTTTGCACACAGGCAAACTGTGTGGACCCAGATGTAGTATGATCTGGGTTCACACTGTTTGCAAAAATGACTTTTAAAGTAACGGGCAGATGACAAAGCAGACGGCAGTTGTTGTGATTGGCATCTTATGTGTTAATTATAGAGTATGATAAGGAAACATACAAGTAATGTACATCTTTTTGATCTTCTGAAATATAGGTATGTTATATGTACTCATTAGAATTGCCTCAATGAGGTGATTTATTGAGTGTAGTCCACAAACAGTTTGAACCATTGAAGTTTGCCTGTATTTAGAATACTGAGAAATACTGTAATCAAAATCACATGTAATTTGCTAGTAGCTTTTTTTCACAGGAACTTGTAGTTCTTTCTGTCAGTAATCAAAGTCAAAATGGCCCAAATCGACTAAATAAGGCGAACCAAAGGCACAGCAGCCAGGCTTCACCTTTGGCTCGCCTTATGGATAGTCAATTTGGGCCATTTTGACATCGATTTCTGACAGAACTTCATGCTCCTTTGGCTTTTTCCAACAATACAGGTGGAATACTTTCCGCACAATGTGTGATTCCAACAAGCGTATAAGTGTGGCATTAGAAATAACAGCAGATCTGCCGTCAGAAGAAGTTCTTCAGAGGTGGCTGGCTGAACCAGTCAAAGCTGTCGTCTTGTCTACCAGTCTGTTCCTTACCAACAAGAAAGGCTACCCTGTCCTATCAAAAATGCACCAGTCTTTCCTTAGAAGTCTGTTTAAGGTATGTATGTTGTTAAGGATAGAAAAGAGGAATTTCTGTTATGTTATTTAAGCCAGTTTGAATAAGCAATGTCTTGTGCCGTTAATCTTAATAGAATTTTTCAGCTGGATAAGTACCTAGAAAGATAGTTTTAGTTATCCCCTCGCAACAAAGTTGCGATCGGAATATAGCATTGCTGCTGTGCGTGTGTCAATAGTCAAAGGTCAAGGTCATAATGGACTTGACATTAAAAACCTTGTGAACAGGATAGAAGACAAAGCTATCATCACAGAAGCATCCACAAATGTTCTACATGGAGGGGATGAATTCTATTGATTTTCACAGTCAGTGGTCAAAGGTCAAGGTCACAATGGACCGGACATTAAAAACGTTGTGAACAGGATAGAAGACAAAGCTATTATCATAGAAGGATCGGACCTCCATGGAGAGATGTTGATTCCTATTGATTTTCAAGGTCAAAGGTAAAAGTCACAATGGATTGACATGAAAAACGTTGTGAACAGGCTAAACAAGAATTCCGCCGAAGGCTATGTCGCGCCTGTGGTAAACTTGAACCTTAGGGTGAATGCTAGGGTGGTCGCAAATGTTGACGCCTTGACGAACGGACGGACGATGAACGAACGGACGGACGGAAAACCGGGCGCCTATATCGCGCCATGCTAATAGCAGGCGCGACAAAAACAAAGCTATCATCACAGAAGCATCAAACCTTCCACAAATGTTCCCCATGGAGAGACGATGTATGCTATTGATTTTTATGGTCAAAGGTTAAGGTCACAATGTACCTGATATTAAAAACTTAGTGAACAGGAAAGAAAGATAAAGCTATTATCATAGAAGGATCGAACCTCCATGGAGAGATGTTGATTCCTATTGATTTTCAAGTTCAGAGGTCAAGGTCACAATGGACTTCACATTGAAAATCTTGTGAACAGGATAAAACTTAAAAGACAAAGCTATCATCGTAGAAGCATCAAACCTTTTAAAAAATGTTTTCCATGGAAAAAGGATGAACCCTATTGATTTTTAAGGTCATGGGTCAAAGGTCAGGGTCATAATGGACTTGACATTAAAACCTTGAGAACAGGATATAAGACAAAACTATCATCAGAGAAGCATCAAAGGTAATCTATAATGCTTAATAGGGCCAATGTATTTAGATTGGATTTAAATGATGTTGTATGCAGTTGTGAGGGGATATTATGCCTGCGTTGCCTTGTTTCGTTACTTTATGTAGCTCAGAGAAATGAAATAAGATGCTTTCCCCATTTTATTTGGGGAAACCCCCAAGCAGAAAACTAGCAAACAGGGTTGGCCTCAATTCTGTGGGCTCTGATCAGGGCCTATGTCTCGTCATTTTTGTTGCTCCTGCTATTAGTATGGCGCGATAGAGGCGCCCAGTTTTCCGTCCGTTCGTTCGTTCGTCCGTCCATTTGTCAAGGCGTCAACATTTGTAACCACCCTAGCGTGCACCCTAATGGTCAAGTTTATTTCTCAAGAACTATAAGAGCTTCATTAATGATACTTGGTACAAACTTGTGTCTGGGAATGACAGCTTACATGCAAGCACCCATATTTGACCTTGACCTACATTTCATGGTTCTTTGACTTTGTAAAATATTGCGACCACCCTAAGCCATTTATATTCTTGTTCCTTATGATAAGATGCAATCAGTGACACCAGCATGGCCCCCCCCCCCCCTTCATTAAAAGCCATATATCTCAGAAACCGATCAGATCCCCACCCCTTAACCATATATATTCTTGTTCCTTATGATAAGACCCCACTTCATAATAGGCCATATATCTCAGAAACTATTCAAATCCCCACCACATAATCACATATATTCTTGTTCATTGTTATTAGACACATTCAGTCAACCCATCTTGTGGAGTCTGCAGGGGCCATTTCTTTCCCATCCACTTCATAAAAGGGCCTCATATCTCAGAAACTGTTCAGCATTAGGTTGCAACAATCTTGGGCTTTTCTGAAATCCACCATGCCCGAATCCCTCCACTGCTTAAAAGGCCTTACATCTCAGGAACCATACATATCCCACCGCTAAACCATATATGTCTCTGTTCTTTTTTATAAGACACATTTAGTGGCACCAACCAGGGCTCCATTGGGTTCATGCCCCACCCTCTGTACTATATAAAACGCCTAATATTTCAGATACAGTCCACATGAGTGCTCATTTGGGAATTGGGAGACTTTATAATTGGTAGATTAAAATCATACCATGTTAAAATACATGTCTGCCCTTGGGCAATGCCCATCTGAGCTCCGGTTTAGAAATTTGGCTCTTTGGTTTGTTTGCCATGGCAAGTTAAGAGTTTCCATTGACTTATAATGGGGAAAATTGAAAAATGACATTTATGCCTTTCAAGATATTTTGTCAAACTTACATAGAAATGTTCCTTTAATAATGTTCTTTTAGGCCTATTGGTTGCCACAGATGGGAAATTGTCAGTTGTCATCTGTTGTCCTGCAACAACACATTCAAGCGACATCAGACCTCTGAAGCCACTAGGCTGATTGGGTCCAAATTTTATCTGTAGCATCCTTGGGCACAGGGCTTCCATGGTTAATTAAAATACTTTGCTGCCAGTCGGCAGTGCCCCCTGAGCTCTGGTGAGCATAGTGGCCCATGGGCCTCTTGTTTATACAAGCATCTATGTTTGATCTTGGCCTAGATGTCATGGTTCGGTGACTTTGCGCCCCCACTGGCGTGACATAGCCTTCGGCGGAATTCTTGTTAGCTCACCTGGCCGAAGGTCATGGTGAGCTTTTGTGACTGTGAGATGTCCTGCATCGTCTGTATGTAAAGTTTTCTTGTGAACACTCTAGAGGACACTGTTTTTGTCCAATCATCATCTGACTTGATCAGAATGATCATCATGACAATATCTCGGTCAAATTAAAATACGAGTCATGTCAGGTCAAAAAGTACATCTGTTGGTCATTTAATAGAAACTCCTTGTGAACACTCTAGAGGCCAAAGTTTTGTTTGGTCCAGTCATCATCAAACTTGCTCAGAATGAACATCTTTACAATATCTAGGTCAAGCTTGAATATGGGTCATGTTGGGTTTAAAAAGTAGGTCAGTAGGTCTGTGACCTACTTTATCTATTTTTTAGCTCGGTTGTTTTCGAAGAAAACGACGAGGTACTGTCATAGCTCTGGCGTCGTCTGCGTCGTCGTCGTGCAAAAACATGGACATTTTGTAATATCTCTGTCATTTCTGAACATATTTACTTGAAACTCGGACTAGTTGTTCATTATGAAAAGGGGAACTCATACCAATAAGTGAGGAAACCCTCAAAATATTTTTGTCACAGTTATGCCCCTTTTTTGACTTAGAATTTTTGCAGGCGAGCGTTGGCACCCGGATGCGGTGCTCTTGTTATGCCCCCAACTTCGAAGAAGTTGGAGGGGCATATTGCTTCTTGTTTTTTTTTGGGGGGGGGGGGTTTGGTTTTACGGCCCTTTCAAGATTATTTCACTCATATCGAGCCGATCGTTAATCAGAGGTGGGCGAAAACCGGAGTACCCGGAGATAAACCACCTGACCTTCCATTGCAGAACTTGGCGTTTCACATGTGACCCGAGCGAGGCTGGAACCACAGCGGTGAGAGACCTAATGATCAAGAGTCAGCGCTCTTAACCACTAGGCCATGGAGGCCCCTTCATATTGCTTCTGCTTTGTTCGTCCGTCCATTACTCTTTTGATGCATAGCATAACTTAAGAACTGGGTATGCTAGGGTTTTGAAATTTCATATGTGTATTCCTCATGGAAAATTAGGGGATGCATATTTTTTTTCTCGTCCAGATTTTTCCCCTTTCAAGAGTTATTGCCCTTTGAATTTTTTTGGATAAAATCTTGTCAGCAAAATATCTCAAAAACTATAAGAGCTAGAGCCTTGAAAGTTGGTGAATAGATTGGTGGTGATGAGTAGATGACCTGATTAACTTTTGACTTCATTCCCAAAAAATGCTTCATGAGTTATGACCCTTTGTCACTTTGGGTATTTTTACATGGTACCTCTATGCGTTTTGTGATGCATAGCATAACTTTATAACCGTGTATGCTAGGGTTTTGAAATTTCATTTATGGATTCCCCATGGAAAATTATGGGACGCATATTTTTTTTCTCCTCTGGATTATGCCCCTTTCAAGAGTTATTGCCCTTTGAAATTTTTTTGATAAAATCTTGTCAGCAAAATATCTCAAAAACTATAAGAGCTAGAGCTTTGAAAGTTGGTGAATAGATTGGTGGTGATGAGTACATGACCTGATTAACTTTTGACTAAATTCTGAAAAACACTTACTGAGTTATGGCCCGTTGTCACTTTGGGTATTTTTACATTGTATCACTATATGCTTTGTGATGCATTGCAAAACTTTGTAACCGTGTATGCTAGGGTTTTTGGAATTTTATATATGGATTCCTCATGGAAAATAAGGAGACGCGAATTTTTTTCTCATCCAAATTATGCCCCTTTCAAGAGTTATTGCCCTTTGAAATTTTTTGGATAAAATTCTGTCAGCAAAATATCTCAATAAGTATAAGAGCTAGAGCCTTGAAAATTGTTGAATAGATTGATGGTGATGAGTAGATGACCTGATTAACTTTTGACTAAATTTCGAAAAATTCTTAATGAGTTATGGCCCTTTGTCACTTTGGGTATTTTTACATTGTACCTCTTTATGCTTTGCAATGCATAGCATAACTTTATAACCGTGTATGCTAGGTTTTTGAAATTACATATACATGTGTATGGATACCTCATGGAAAGTTAGGGGACACATATTTTTTTTCTTGTCCAGATTGTGCCCCTTTCAAGAATTATTGCCCTTTGAAATTTTTTGAAAAAATATCTAAAAAATTACATGTATTATAAGAGCTAGAGCCTCGAAAGTAGGTGAATAGATTGGTGGTGATGAGTAGATGACCTGATTAACTTTTGACTAAATTCCGAAAAATACTTCATGAGTTAAGGCCCCTTTGTCACTTTGGGTATTTGTACATTCCAAGCTTTGTGAAAGAACCATGTGATAGTGTAGTGTATAGAGTGCTGGACTTCAAATCAGATTATGAAATATGAATCTGAGGGGCGTGAGTTCGAACCTTAGTGGAGGAATGGATTTATTTCTTCAAGACTCTTAGGGCGTGGGCGATTGGAATTATATATATGGATTCCTCATGAAAAAATAGTTGACCCGTATTTTTTTCTTATTCGAGTGATCTCCCCTTTTCAAGTTATTTCCCTTTGAATTAAATAACATAGAAATCAAGAATTTGAGCTAGAGCCTTGATGTTTGGTATACTGTTTGAGACTGAGGAGATCACCCGATTAAATTTTTAACCAATTTAATAAAATTTTGTTAGAGTGTATGGCCCTTTTCAATTTCTGGCCATTTAATTGTGTTGCTTTCTTGTGGACAACTTTAACGTTGGTCATAACTTTTGAAACGTTGGAGGTAGAGTATTCATATTTGGCATGAAGGTTCCTTGTGACAAGAGCTTCACATTCATGCAAAACAATTTTACCTGTGACCTTGACCTTTGACCTACTTAAAAGAAAAAAATAACATTGGTCATAACTTTTGAACCGCTTGAGATACAGCCTTCATATTTGGCATGTATGTTCCTTGTGACAAAAGCTTTACATTCATGCAAAAAAATTTGACCTGTGACCTTGACCCTCTTAAAATAAAAAAATAATATTTTGGTCATAACATGCAAACCATTTGAGATACAGCCTTCATATTTTGCATGTAGGTTCCTTGTGACAAGAGCTTTACATTCACACAAAACTTTTGACTTATGACCTTGACCTTTGACCTACATAAAAGAAAAAGTTAAAATTGGTCATAACTTTTGAACAGTTTGAGATACAGCCTTCATATTTGGCATGTAGGTTCCTTGTAACAAGAGCTTTACATTCATGCAAAAATTTTTGACCTTGACCTTTGACATACTTAGAAGAAAAAATTAACATTTTGGTCATAACTTTCGAACCGTTTGGGATAGGGCCTTCATATTTTGCCTGTATGTTCCTTGTGGTAAGAGCTTTACATTCATGCAAAAGTTTTTGACCATGACCTTGACCTTTGACCTACTTAAAAGAACAAATAAAATTGTTCATAACTTTTGAATAGTTTAAGATAGAGCCTTCATATTTGGCATGTAGGTTCCTTGTCACAAGAGCTTTACATTAATGCAAAATTTTTTGACCTGTGACCTTGACCTACGACCTACTTTAAAGAAAAAATATGATTGTTCATAACTTTTGAACCGTTTAAGATAGAGCCTTCATATTTGGCATGTAAGTCCTTGTGCCAAGGGTTTCCCACTCAAACCAAAAATCTTGACTTTGAACTGTGACGAAATTTGTAAAAAAAAAAACGACCATGCCCGGGGACATGTTCGTGTTTCACAAACACATCTTGTTTTCTAATTATTTCCCCTTTTTACCTTTCAATAAGATAACATGGAAATCTCATTTGCAAGATATCTCAAAAAGTATTTGAGCTAGAGCCTTGTTAATAGGAATACTGATTAGATCCTTGGAGGAAAATACTTGATAATAGTTTGTTGGATTTATGGCCCTTTGCTATATCTGGCCACTTGATTGTGTTTCTGTCTTGTAGCACATTATTTCCAAAAAAAAAGTTTCAATTGTTGCCAAGAAACTTGACAGGCTGATAGGGAATGACTAGTACATGACCTGAGAAACATTTGAAAAAACCCTTAAAAAATTTTCTTTGGTTATGGCCCTTGGAAAATTGGGCATTCAGGTTGGGGGCATTGTGTTTTACAAACACCATTTCTAGTTTAACTTTGAGATAGAGCCTTCATATTTGGCATGTTGGTTTCTTGTGACAAGGGCTTGCCACTCATAGAAGAACTTTTGACCTGTGACCTACTTTATCATAACGTTCTAACCATTTGAGATAGAGCCTTCGTATTTGGCATGTAGGTTCCTTGTGGTAAGAGCTTCCCGCGCATACAAAATTTTGACTTGTGACCTGACTTTGACTTTAAAGAAAAAATTGTCCTCGAAGTCAAGCTTCAGATGCCAACCCCCCTCCATTTTTTGTCACCACTGTGCTCATTCATCTCCGTCTGGTTCACATGGACCTGACCCTCAATGTGCACAGTACCCCCCCCCCCCCCACCCCTGGTAACAAGTACTGGTAAACCACTTAGAAGGTCTAAGCCTGCCCAGGCAAAGTGGTGCAAGTCGACGCGTCCATGCATATAAACCCTATTGGTTTCATTTGCGCAGCAGGGATTCAGATATCATTTCATCTCAATGTCAGGTAGAAGTCCCACAAAATTGGAAGCAAGGTCTCCAAAATGACCTAAATAATTTTGACGGGGATGATAAACCTCAAATCAAACAAAACATGGCTGGCCTAGGTAGCTCAGTATGATGCCTGACTGGCAATCAGGAGGGGTTCCATACCTGCCAGCGGCAGCTACATTCTTTCATGGAGATTGATCTAGAAATCTTTTCCATGGTCATTCTCTCTCTTCCATTGATTCAAGAAGGGCAATTGTGATTTTCTGGCAAAAGAATGTGCACTGTACTGGTTATCCGCGCCCTAGATGTGTGGTTAGGTAAACTGACCGGCTCAATGTGACCTAAATACTACTGACTGGGCTGTTAAACTTCAATAAAAGAAACAAACAATTATAACATGATGTTAACTCTTATCTTTCTGTTCATGACAACCCCTATCTTTGCAAACAGTGTAGATCCAGATTAGATGGCTTATGAAGAAGCCATCTGATCAGGATCTTCACTGTTTGACATTCAGTTGATGAATTTGTGGGAATGAATTGCATCAAGTAATCTGATTGGTTCAAAGTCGGAGATAGGTGTGGCTAAAATGAATATTCAGCAAGAGAAGGGTTAAGATTTTCCCTGTGGAACCTTTAGGAAACTGTATCATAAAAAAATTCAGTATTGCACACTGCTTATGTATGCATAAGCATATGTTTGATGACGTTGGATGAAACATTGACATTTATGGATGATTATGCCAAAGAGACTTTCAGAAAATATATCTATAATGGTACATTTGTTTAATGTATCCTGTTAGAATTAAAATAATTTTTTATGGCTGCATTTTATTGTGATTAACCCATTACATGCGGGAGACCCCTAAAGGGGTACCTTGGCGAACAGTGCAGACCCAGATCAGACGCCGCAGAACACGGTGTCTGATCAGGGCCTGCACTATTTGCTAACAGAATTTTCCATCAAAAATAGAATAAAAACAAAAAAATAGGCCTACCACCTCTTATATGACAAATGGACTTGTTCAATATATAGCAATGGAAGAGTCCACTAGCATACAATGGGTAAATGTATGTTGTCATCAGGCAGGCATTTCGGCTTTGCTATTGTGAATTTTTTTTTTTTTTTTTGGTTTTACGACCTTTCAAGATTATTTCACTCATATTGAGCCGATAGTTAATCAGAGCTGGGCGAAAACCGGAGTACCGGAGAAAAACCACCTGACCTTCCGTTGCAGAACTTGGCTCGAACCACAGCGGTGAGAGACCTAATGAATAAGAGACAACGTTCTTATCCACTAGGCCACTGCCATTGTGAATAAATATTTCACAGTCTACCCTTTAACAACGTACCTTATTTACCCTAAGTATTCAGACTTCTCAGCTCCTTACCAGATTTAGTCTGTACAATAACTATCTGATGTTTTGACTAAAAATAGCTGGATGAGTGGCAAACAGTGTAGACCCTGATGAGATGCTACATTGAGCCGTGTCACATCTGGGGTTACACTATATGCTCAACCATGTCTGCCTGAATACATGCGGTAAATACGGTACTAACAATGCATACAGTAAGGAAATTTCAAAACCCTTAAGATGCCGAGAAAAACTACATCTGAATAAGTCGTCTGCTTATGTCAGCTGCTGAATCTTCTTGCAAACTTTTAAAATTATATATTTTTTTTGCATACAGGCAAACAGTGTGGACCCAGATCAGGCTCCTAGAGGCGCAGTCATCCACACCGTTTGCAAAAATGACTTTTAAAGTAACCAGAAGACGACAAAACAGGCGACAGTTGTCGTGATTGGCATTTTATGGGTTAATTGACAGCGGGTATAAAAGATACATTTCATTCAATGTTGCATGTCATGTATGCCAAATAATAGTAATTTGTAACCCTTTCACTCCGGAGTTATGAAAGTGGGCTCTTCTATCTTTGACTTTGGACTTATCCATTCTTTCAAATAGTGGGTTTTAATTAAAATCATGAACTATGGCAGATAGTTTGGATTTGATGAAACTGCTCAGTATGAATCATCTCAATTAGATCTGCACTGTTTGCATAAGAGTATCTGTACCAGTCTGCAGGGTTTAAGGGTTTTATTATACCCGCTTTTTCGAAGAAAAATCGGGTATATTGTTTTTGTACCAGAGTTGAGTGGGCATCAGTCCGTCTGTCCAACTGTCTGTCCATCTGTCTGTCCATCCGTCACGTTTCTTGTAAATGGATCTCCTCTGCAACCACTGAAGTTACACTTTTGAAACTTTGCATGTGGATAGTACATGGTATGTAGATGGCAGTGGGCTACTTTTTTGTGACTTTAACCCCAACATGGCCCCAAGGTCAAAGGTCAAAAAGTATGACTTTGCCATATCTTAAGTTACACTTTTGAAACTTTGCATGTGGATAGTACATGGTATGTAGATGGCAGTGGGCTACTTTTTGTGACCTTGATCCCAACATGGCCCCAAGGTCAAAGGTAAAAAAGTATGACTTTGCCATATCCTAAACTATTCGAGTTACACTTCTGAAACGTTGCTTATTGGATGACCCATGGAATATAGAATAAATTGGGAAACTTTTGGGATGACCTTGACCTCAACATGACCCCAAGGTCAAGGTCAAAAAGTATGATTTTGCGATATCTTCTAAACTATTGGAGGTACACTTCTGAAACTTTGTTTATTTGATGGCCCTTGGAATATAGTATAATTTGGGCTACTTTTGGCATGACCTTGACCTCAACATGACCCCAAGGTCAAAGGTCACAAAATATGACTTTGCCATATCTCCTAAACAAATGGAGTCACACTTCTGAAACTTTGCTTATTGGATGGCCTTTGGAATATCGAATATATTAGGCTTCTTTTGGTGTGACCTCGACCTCAACATGACCCCAAGGTCAAAGGTCAAAAAGTCTTAGTTTGCCATATTTTCTAAACTATTGGAGCTACACTTCTGAAAATTTGGTTATTGGATGGCTCTTGGAATATAGATTTAATTGGGCTACTTTTGGTGTGACCTTGACCTCAACCTGACCCCAAGGTCAAAGGTAAAAAAGTATGACTTTGCCATATCTTCTAAACTATTGGAGTTACACTTCTAAAACTTTGGTTATTGGATGGCCATTGGAATAAAGAAAAAAATGGAATTCTTTTGGTGGACCTTTACATAACCCCAGGGTCAAAGATAAAAAAGTATGACTTTGCAGTATCTTCTAAACAATAGGAGTTACACTTCTGACTCACACCACTTTGCCTGGGCAGGCTTAGACCCCCTAAACGGTTTACCAGTACTCATGTTGTGGTCAGTTTCAGCTCTGCATGGAAGCATCATGCAGCAGGGTTTCAGGGTTAACAGTGCAAAACATTTAACATTTTCTTTTGCTTGTTTCCTAGTTAGAGGTTCAGCTGATACTCACAGGAGCTGATAGACATTCAGACAAGGGTATTCACTCTTACCAGCAGTACTTAGACCATGTCTGGCAGGTAAGAGAATTTTTATTAAACATTCACGTATTCAGAACTAAGATATGTAGATTTTTCTGGCCTAGGGCTAAGAAGTTTGCGATTAGTACCCGGGTGCTGGTGTCTGTTTCAGATGAAGCAGTTACCTGGATACAAAATAACTACAGTCGAACTTCGGTGGCTCAAACACCTTAGGGACCTTTCAAATCTGTTCGAAACAGGGGTAGTTCGAGCCACTGAGGTTGACTGCCAGGACGCATAATGAGATACATTTGTACATTTTTTTCAGTATTCTTTAATGAAAATGTATGCTGTGTATACTCATTAGAATCGCCTCAATGAGGCGATTCTAATGAGTACACACAGCAAACATTTGTAATATAAAAGACGAAAAATCTCCTAAATTACCCCGCCTATTTCATATATAGAAGGTTTCCCTAGGGGCTTGGGAACGTGTTTGACACAGCCATGGTAAACGAGCCATCGGTGTTCAAGCCATCGAAGTTCCACTGTGTAAACTATTACCCAGCAAAACAAAGATTAAAAACACAAGGACAATGAGCATAGTATAAAATAATCAGCGGATTTACTCAAGGTGAGATATTGTGATCGGTGTAAGTCCTTTCATCCATGGTGAACAATTTCTTCAAACTACAACTAAGCCACTCAATCAATTTTAAAAATAGTTTCATGCGACTGGTACTCTCATGCCATGAACCAAAATGGCTAAAATGGTTCTGATCCATTGAAAAAGATGGCAACTAGAGCTAAACTTAGAAAAAAACTTAAAATGACATTTCTTCTAAAGCTTATGGCTGAGTTTCAACTCAAATTGGCAGAAACATTTCTTTCATGGCTCTGTTCCAAGATTGTTAAAACAGTTTCACTCCACTGAACAAGATGGCCACCATAGCTAAAAATAGAAAGAAATCTTTGAATGACATCTCCTCTCAAGTTGATAGCCCAATTTCAAAATAATTTCTCAGAAATGTTCCTCTCATGGCCCTGTACCAAAATTAATAAAATGGTGCCACTCCAATGAACAAGAGAGCTAAAAGAGAGACAAATCTTCTCTCAAGCTGATGGCTTGATTTCAAAATAATTTTACAGAATATAAAATCTTATGTGGGTGTGAGGGGTGAATGGAAAAATCTGTCCGAAGGGTCACTGTCCAGCATCACGAGGCTTGCCGAGTGATGCCGGACAGTGATCCCTAGGGGTGGATTTTACTATCCACCTCTCACACCCATATAGGATACTTTTTCTTGCATATCTTCCATTTCTTAGCGCGGATTTTTAATGCTGCAGTCACTTGGGTTACCGATGACCACCATATTGTGATGACACTGCAGGAATGTTTAGTGACGTCACATAACGTGCTGTAACATCAACCTTAATGGCGGCGCATACAAGGTCGTAATCAACCAATGCATTTTTAGCTCACCGTCACGTAGTGACGAGGTGAGCTTTTGGGATCACTTTTTGTCCGTCGTCCGTCGTGCGTGCGTCCGTGCGTGCGTGCGTGCGTCCGTGCGTGCGTAAACAATTTCTTTAAACGACATCTCCTCCTTAACCACTGATCAGATTTTGACCAAACTTCACAGGAATGATCCTTAGGTGGTCCCCTTTCAAAGTTGTTCAAATGGTTCCGGTCCGTTGCACATCTAGGTCACAGGAGCAAAAAATAGATTTTTTTCACCAAAAACTTAAAAAATCTTCTTCTCTGAAACCACAAGGCCCAGGTCTTTGATATTTGGTATGAAGCTTCATCTAGTGGACCCCTACCAAGATTGTTCAAATTATAATGCTGGGGCCAAAAATGCCCCCGCCCTGGGGCCCTTTGGTTTTACATAGGCTTTTATAGGGAAAATCTTTAAAAATCTTCTTCTCTGAAACCACAAGGCCCAGGTCTTTGATATTTGGTATGAAGCTTCATCTAGTGGACCCCTACCAAGATTGTTCAAATTATAGTGCTGGGGCCAAAAATGCCCCCGCCCCGGGGCCCTTTGGTTTTACATGGGCTTATATAGGGAAAATCTTTAAAAATCTTCTTCTCTGAAACCACAAGGCCCAGGACTTTGATATTTGGTATGAAGCTTCATCTAGTGGACCCCTACCAAGATTGTTCAAATTTTAGTGCTGGGACAAAAAATGCCCCCGCCACGGGGCCCTTTGGTTTTACATTGGCTTATATAGGGAAAATCTTTATAAATCTTCTTCTCTGAAACCACAAGGCCCAGGTCTTTGATATTTGGTATGAAACTTCATCTAGTTTACCCCTACCAAGATCGTCAAATTACAATGCTGGGGCCAAAAATGCCCCCACCCAAGGGCCCTTTGGTTTTACATAGGCTTATATAGGGAAAATCTTTAAAAATCTTCTTCTCTGAAACCACAAGGCCCAGGTCTTTGATATTTGGTATGAAGCTTCATCTAGTGGACCCCTACCAAGATTGTTCAAATTATAGTGCTGGGGCCAAAAATGGCCCCGCCCCGGGGCCCTTTGGTTTTACATAGGCTTATATAGGGAAAATCTTTAAAAATTTTCTTCTCTGAAACCACAAGGCCCAGGACTTTGATATTTGGTATGAAGCTTCATCTAGTGGACCCCTACCAAGATTGTTCAAATTTTAGTGCTGGGACAAAAAATGCCCCCGCCACGGGGCCCTTTGGTTTTACATTGGCTTATATAGGGAAAACCTTTAAAAATCTTCTTCTCTGAAGCCACAAGGCCCAGGTCTTTGATATTTGGTATGAAGCTTCATCTAGTGGACCCCTACCAAGATTGTTAAAATTATAGTGCTGGGGCCAAAAATGCCCCCGCCACGGGGCCCTTTGGTTTTACATAGGCTTATATAGGGAAAATCTTTAAAAATTTTCTTCTCTGAAACCACAAGGCCCAGGACTTTGATATTTGGTATGAAGCTTCATCTAGTGGACCCCTACCAAGATTGTTCTAATTTTAGTGCTAGGACAAAAAATGCCCCCGCCACGGGGCCCTTTGGTTTTACATTGGCTTATATAGGGAAAATCTTTAAAAATCTTCTTCTCTGAAACCACACAGCCCAGGTCTTTGATATTTGGAATGAAGCTTCATCTAGTTGACCCCTACCAAGATTGTTCAAATTATAGTGCTGGGGCCAAAAATGCCCCCACCCCGGGGCCCTTTGGTTTAACATAGGCTTATATAGGGAAAATCTTTAAAAATTTTCTTCTCTGAAACCACAAGGCCCAGGACTTTGATATTTGGTATGAAGCTTCATCTAGTGGACCCCTACCAAGATTGTTCAAATTTTAGCGCTGGGACAAAAAATGCTCCCGCCACGGGGCCCTTTGGTTTTACATTGGCTTATATAGGGAAAATCTTTAAAAATCTTCTTCTCTGAAACCACAAGGCCCAGGTCTTTGATATTTGGTATGAAACTTCATCTAGTGGACCCATACCAAGATTGTTCAAATTATAGTGCTGGGGCCAAAAATGCCCCCGCCCCGGGGCCCTTTGGTTTTACATAGGCTTATATAGGGAAAATCTTTTAAAAATCTTCTTCTGAAACCACAAGGCCCAGGACTTTGATATTTGGTATTAAGCTTCATCTAGTGGACCCCTACCAAGATTGTTCAAATTATAGTGCTGGGACAAAAAATGCCCCCGCCACGGGGCCCTTTGGTTTTACATAGGCTTATATAGGGAAAATCTTTAAAAATCATCTTCTCTGAAACCACAAGGCCCAGGACTTTGATATTTGGTATGAAGCTTCATCTAGTGGACCCCTACCAAGATTGTTCAAATTATAGTGCTGGGGCAAAAAATGCCCCTGTCCCGGGGCCCTTTGATTTTACAAAGGCTTATATAGGGAAAATCTTTAAAAATCTTCTTCTCTGAAACCGCTTGGCCCAGGTCTTTGATATTTGGTATGAAGCTTCATCTAGTGGACCTTTGCCAAGATTGTTCAAATTTTAGCCTTTGTTGATGTTTGGTATGAAGCTTCACCTTTAAAACCTCCCTCAACATTATGCACATTAAAGCCCTGGGGCCAATAATGGCCCTCTCTGGGGCCCACTTGTTACACTATGGATCAGGTGAGCGATCCAGGGCCATCATGGCCCTCTTGTTAGCTCACCGTCACATAGTGACGAGGTGAGCTTTTGGGATCACTTTTTGTCCGTCGTCCGTCGTGCGTCCGTCCGTCCGTCCGTCCGTGCGTAAACAATTTCTTCAAACGACATCTCCTCCTAAGCCACTGAGCGGATTTTGACCAAATTTCACAGGAATGATCCTTAGGTGGTCCCCTTTCAAAGTTGTTCAAATGGTTCCGGTCCATTGCACATATAGGTCACAGGAGCCAAAAATCGATTTTTTTCACTAAAAACTTAAAAAATCTTCTTCTCTGGAACTGCAAGGCCCAGGTCTTTGATATTTGATATGAAGCTTCATCTAGTGGACCCCTACCAAGATTGTTCAAATTATAGTGCTGGTGTCAAAAATGCCCCCGCCCCGGGGCCCTTTGGTTTTACATGGGCTTATATAGGGAAACTCTTTAAAAATCTTCTTCTCTGAAACTGCAAGGCCCAGGTCTTTGATATTTGGTATGAAACTTTATCTGGTGGACCCCTACCAAGATTGTTCAAATTATTGTGCTGGGGCCAAAGATGCCCCCGCCCCGGGGCCCTTTGGTTTTACAAGGGCTTATATAGGCAAAATCTTTAAAAATCTTCTTCTCTGAAACCGCAAGGCCCAGGTCTTTGCTATTTGCTATGAAGCTTCATCTAGTGGACCCCTACCAAGATTGTTCAAATTATAGTGCTGGGGCCAAAAATGCCCCCGCCCCGGGGCCCTTTGGTTTTACATAGGCTTATATAGGGAAAACCTTTAAAAATCTTCTTCTCTGAAACCGCAAGGCCCAGGTATTTGATATTTTGTATGAAGCTTCACCTAGTGGACCCCTACCAAGATTGTTCAAATTATAGTGCTGGGGCCAAAAATGCCCCCGCCCTGGGGCCCTTTGGTTTTATATGGGCCTATATAGGGAAACTCTTTAAAAATCTTCTTCTCTGAAACTGCAAGGCCCAGGTCTTTGCCATTTGGTATGAAGCTTCATCTAGTGGACCCCTACCAAGATTGTTCAAATTATAGTGCTGGGGCCAAAAATGTCCACGCCCCGGGGCCCTTTGGTTTTACATGGGCTTATATTGGGAAAATCTTTAAAAAATCTTCTTCTCTGAAACTGCAGGGCCCAGGTCTTTGCTATTTGGTATGAAGCTTCATCTAGTGGACCCCTACCAAGACTGTTCAAATTATAGTGCTGGGGCCAAAAATGCCCCCACCCCGGGGCCCTTTGGTTTTACATAGGCTTATATAGGGAAAATCTTTAAAAATTTTCTTCTCTGAAACTGCAAGGCCCAGGTCTTTGATATTTGGTATGAAGCTTCATCTTGTGGACCTCTATCAAGATTGTTCAAATTATAGCCCTGGGGCCAAAAATGCCCCCGCTCCTGGGCCCTTTGGTTTTTCATAGACTTATATAGGGAATATCTTGAAGAATCTTCTTCTCTAAAACCACAAGGCCTAGGTCTTTGACATTTGGTATGAAGCTTCAGCTAGTGGACCTCTACCAAGATTGTTCAAATTATAGCCCTGGGGCCACAAATGCCCCCGCCCTTGGGCCCTTTGGTTTTACATAGACTAATAATAGAGATAATCTTTGAAAATCTTCTTCTCTGAAACAACAAGGCCCAGGTCTTTGATATTTGATGTGAAGCTTCATCTAGTGGACCTCTCTGAAGATTGTTTAAATTATAGCCCTGAGGCCCAAAATGCACCTGCCCCGGGGCCATTTGGTTTCACATAGGCTTATGTAAGAAATATCTTTAAAAAAATCTTCTTCTCTGAAACTGCAAGGCCCAGGTCTTTGATATTTGTTGTGTAGCTTCATCTAGTGGACCTTTGCCTAGATTGTTCAAATAATAGCCTTTGTTGATATTTGGTATGAAGCTTCACCTTTTTAGACCTCCCTCAACATTATGCACATTATAACCCTGAGGTCAATAATGGCCCTCCCCGGGGCCCACTTTTTACTCTATGGATCAGGTGAGCGATCCAGGGCCATCATGGTCCTCTTGTGATTAATATTAGGATCACTTTTTGTCTGTCATCCGTGCGTAAACAATTTCTTCAAACAACATCTCCTCCTAAACCACTGATCGGATTTTGACCAAACTTCACAGGAATGATCCTGAGGTGGTCCCCTTTCAAAGTTGTTCAAATGGTTCCGGCCCGTTGCACATATAGGTCACAGGAGACAAAAATAGATTTTTTCACCCAAAACTTAAAAAATCTTCTTCTCTGAAACCGCAAGGCCCAGGTCTTTGATATTTGGTATAAAGCTTCATCTAATCGACCACTACCAAGATTGTTCAAATTACAGTGCTGGGGCCAAAAATGCCCCAGCCCGGGGGCCCTTTGGTTTTACATGGGCTTGTATAGGGATAATCTTTAAAAATCTTCTTCTCTGAAACTGCAAGGCCCAGGACTTTGATATTTAGTATGAAGCTTCATCTAGTAGACCCCTACCAAGGTTGTTCAAATTGTAGTGCTGGGGCCAAAAATGCCCCCGCCCCGGGCCCTTTGGTTTTACATGGGCTTATATAGGGAAAATCTTTAAAAATCTTCTTCTCTGAAACCGCAAGGCCCAGGTCTTTGATATTTGGTATGAAGCTTTGTCTTGTGAAGCCCCTACCAAGATTGTTCAAATTATAGTGCTGGGGACAAAAATGACCCCGCCCCAAGGCCCTTTGGTTTTACATGGGCTTATATAGGGAAAATCTTTAAAAAAATCTTCTTCCCTGAAACTGCAAGGCCCAGGTCTTTGCTATTTGGTATGAAGCTTCATCTGATGGACCGCTACCAAGATTGTTCAAATTATAGTTCTCGGGCCAAAAATGCCCCTGCCCCAGGGCCCTTTGGTTTTACATCGGCTTATATAGGGAAAATCTTTAAAAATCTCCTTCTCTGAAACGGCAAGGCTCAATTCTTTGATATTTGGTATGAAGCTTCATCTTGTAAACCTCTACCAAGATTGTTCAAATTATAGCCCTGGGGCCGAAAATGGTTTTACTTAGACTTATACAGGGATAATCTTTAAAAATCTTCTTCTGTGAAACCACAAGGCCTAGGTCTTTGATATTTGGTGTGAAATTTCATCTAGTTGACCGCTATCAAGATTGTTCAAATTATAGACCTGGGGTCAAAAATGCCCCCGCCCCGAGACCCTTTGGTTTTACATAGACTTATATAGGGAAATCTTTAAAAATCTTCTTCTCCAAAACTGCAAGGCCCATGTCTTTGATATTTGGTATGGAGCTTCATCTAGTGGACCTCTACCAAGATTGTTCACATTATAGCCCCCGGGCTACAAATCCCCCGCCCTGGGGCCCTTTGGTTTTACATAGACTTATATAGAGATAATCTTTGAAAATCTTTTTCTCTGAAACAGCATGGCCCAGGTCTTTGATATTTGGTGTGAAGCTTCATCTAGTTGACCTCTATCAAGATTATTTAAATTATAGCCCAGAGGCCAAAAATGCCCCCGCTCTGGGGCCATTTGGATTTACATAGGCTTATGTAGGGAATATCTTTAAAAAAAAAAATCCTCTTCTCTGAAACTGCAAGACCAAGGTCTTTGATATTTGGGGTGTAGCTCCATCTAGTGGCCCTTTGCCATGATTATTCAAATTATAGCCTTTGTTGATATTTGGTATAAAGCTTCACCTTTTTAGACCTCCCTCAACATTATGCACATTATAGCCCTGGGCTCAATAATGGCCCTCCCCGGGGCCCACTTGTTACTCTATGGATCAGGTGAGCGATCCAGGGCCATCATGGCCCTCTTGTGTTTTATATTAGGATCACTTTTTGTCTGTCATCCGTGCGTAAACAATTTCTTCAAACGACATCTCCTCCTAAACCACTGATCGGATTTTGACAAAATTTCACAGGAATGATCCTTAGGTTGACCCCTTTCAAAAGTTTTTCAAATGGTTCCGGTCCGTTGCACATACAGGTCACAGGAGCCAAAAATAGATTTTTTTCATCGAAAACTTTAAAAATCTTCTTCTCTGAAATCGCAAGGCCCAGGTCTTTGATATTTGGTATGAAGCTTCCTCTAGTGGACCCCTACCAAGATTGTTCAAATTATAGTGCTGGGGCAAAAAATGCCCCCGCCCAGGGCCCTTTGGTTTTACATGGGCTTATATAGGGAAAATCTTTAAAAATCTTCTTCTCTGAAACCGCAAGGCTCAGGTCTTTGATATTTGGTATGAAGCTTCATCTAGTGGACCCCTACAGAGATTGTTCAAATTATGATGCTGGGGCCAAAAATGCCCCCACCCCGGGGGCCCTTTGGTTTTACATGGGCTTATATAGGGAAAATCTTCTTCTCTGAAACTGCAAGGCCTTTGATATTTGGTATGGAGCTTCATCTAGTGGACCTTTGCCAAGATTGTTCAAATTATTGCCTTTGTTGATATTTGGTATGAAGCTTCACCCTTTTAGACCTCCCTCCACATTAGGCACATTATAACCCTAGGGTCAATAATGGCCCTCCCCGGGGCCCACTTGTTACTCTATGGATCAGGTGAGCGATCCAGGGCCATCATGGCCCTCTTGTGTTTAATATTAGGATTACTTTTTGTCTGTCATCCGTGCGTAAACAATTTCTTTAAACGACATCTCCTCCTAAACCACTGATCAGATTTTGACAAAACTTCACAGGAATGATCCTTAGGTGGACCTCTTTCAAGTTGTTCAAATGGTTCCTGTCCGTTGCACATATAGGTCACTGGAGCCAAAAATAGGTTTTTTTCACCGAAACTTTAAAAATCTTCTTCTCTGAAACCGCAAGGCCCAGGTCTTTGATATTTGGTATGAAGCTTCATCTAGTAGACCCCTACCAAGATTGTTCAAATTATAGTGCTGGGGCCAAAAATGCCCCCGCCCCGAGGCCCTTTGGTTTTTCATGGGCTTATATAGGAAAATTCTTTAAAAATCTTCTTCTCTGAAACCACAAGGCCCAGGTCTTTGATATTTGGTATGAAGCTTCATCTAGTAGACCCCTACCAAGATTGTTCAAATTATAGTGCTGGGGCGAAAAATGCCCCCGCCCCAGGGCCCTTTGGTTTTACATGGGCTTAAATAGGAAAAACTTCTTCTCTGAAACTGCAAGGCCTAGGTCTTTGATATTTGGTATGAAGCTTCACCTAGTGGACCCCTACCAAGATTGTTCATACTATAGCCCTGGGGCCAAAAATGCCCCTGCTCGGGGGCCCTTTGGTTTTACATGGGCTTATATATGGAAAATCTTCTTCTCTGAAACCGCAAGGCCCAGGTCTTTGATATTTGGTATGAGGCTTCATCTTGTGGACCCCTACGAAGATTGTTCAAATTATAGTGCTGGGGCCAAAAAAGCCCCCGCCCCGGGGCCCTTTGGTTTTTCAGAGGCTTATATAGGGAAAATCTTTAAAAATTTTCTTCTCTGAAACCATAAGGGCCATGTTTTTGATATTTGGTATGAAGCTTCATCTAGTGGACCCCTACCAAGATTGTTCAAATTATATTGCTGGGGCCAAAAATGCCCCCGCCCCGGGGCCTTTTGGTTTTACATGGGCATATATAGGGAAAATCTTTAAAAATCTTCTTCTCTGAAACCGCAAGGCCCAGGTCTTTGATATTTGGTATGAAGCTACACCTAGTGGACCCCTACCAAGATTGTTCAAATTATAGTGCTGGGGCCAAAAATGCCCACGCCCGAGACCCTTTGGTTTTACATAGGCTTATATAGGGAAATCTTAAAAAATCTTCTTCTCTGAAACCACATGTCCCAGGTCTTTGATATTTGGTATGAAGCTTCACCTAGTGGACCCCTATCAAGATTGTTCAAATTATAGCCCACTGGCCAAAAATGCTCCCGCTCCAGGGCCATTTGGTTTTACATAGACTTATATGGGGAAAATCATGAAAATTTTTTGTCTGTGAATTCACAAGGCCAAGGTGTTTGATATTTGGTATGAAGCATCATCTAGTGGACCTCTACCAAAATTGTTCAATTATAGCCCTGAGACCAAAAATGCCCCAGCCTTGGGGCCCTTTGGTTTTACATAGACTTATATAGGGAAAATCTTTAAAAATCTTCTTCTCTGAAACCACAAGGCCTAGGTCTTTGATATTTGGTATGAAGCTTAATCTTGTGGACCGCTACCAAGATTGTTCAAATCATAGCCCTGGGGCCAAAAATGCCCCCACTCCAGGGCCCTTTGGTATTACATAGACTTATATTTAGGGAAAATCTTGAAAAATCTTCTTCTCTGAAACCAGATAGCCCTGGTCTTTGATATTTGGTATGAAGCTTCATCTAGTGGACCTATACCAAGATTGTTCAAATTATAGCCCTGAGACCAAAAACGCCCCTGTCTCGGGGGCCCTTTGGTTTTAAATAGACTTATATAGGGAAAATCTTTAAAAATCTTCTTCTGTGAAACCACAAGGCCTAGGTCTTTGATATTTGGTGTGAAATTTCATCTAGTGGACCTCTATCAAGATTATTCAATTTATAGTCCTGGGGCCAAAAATGCCCCCGCCCTGAGACCCTTTGGTTTTGCATAGACTTATATAGGTAAATCTTTAAAAATCTTCTTCTCTGAAACCACAAGGCCCATGTCTTTGATATTTGGTATGGAGCTTCATCTAGTGGACCTCTACCAAGATTGTTCAAATTATAGCCCCTGCCCTGGGGCCCTTTGGTTTTACATGGACTTATATATAGAGATAATCTTTGGAAATCTTCTTCTCTGAAACAGCAAGGCCTAGGTCTTTGATATTTGGTGTGAAGCTTCATCTAGTGGACCTCTATCAAGATTGTTTAAATTATAGCTCTGAGGCCAAAAATGTCCCCGCCCCGGGGCCATTTGGTTTTACATAGGCTATGTAGGGAATATCTTTAAAAAATCGTCTCTGAAACCCCAAGGCCCAGGTCTTTGATATTTGGTGTGTAGCTTCATCTAGTGGACCTTTGCCAAGATTGTTCAAATTATAGGCTTTGTTGATATTTGGTATGAAGCTTCACCTTTTTAGACCTCCCTCAACATTATGCACATTGTAGCCCAGGGGTCAATAATGGCCCTCCCAGAGGCCCACTTGTTACTCTATCATATGGGTCAGGTGAGCGATCCAGGGCCATCATGGCCCTCTTGTGTTTAATATTAGGATCACTTTTTGTCTGTCATCCGTGCGTAAACAATTTCTTTAAACGACATCTCCTCCTAAACCACTGATCAGATTTTGACCAAACTTCACAGGAATGATCCTTAGGTGGACCTCTTTCAAGTTGTTCAAATGGTTCCTGTCCGTTGCACATATAGGTCACTGGAGCCAAAAATAGGTTTTTTTCACCGAAACTTTAAAAATCTTCTTCTCTGAAACCGCAAGGCCCAGGTCTTGGATATTTGGTATGAAGCTTCATCTAGTGGACCTTTGCCAAGATTGTTCAAATTATAGTGCTGGGGCCAAAAATGCCCCCGCCCCGAGGCCCTTTGGTTTTTCATGGGCTTATATAGGAAAATTCTTTAAAAATCTTCTTCTCTGAAACCACAAGGCCCAGGTCTTTGATATTTGGTATGAAGCTTCATCTAGTAGACCCCTACCAAGATTGTTCAAATTATAGTGCTGGGGCCAAAAATGCCCCTGCCCCGGGGCCCTTTGGTTTTACATGGGCTTATATAGGGAAAATCTTTAAAAATCTTCTTCTCTGAAACTGCAAGTTCCAGGTCTTTGCTATTTGGTATGAAGCTTCATCTAGTGGACCCCTTCCAAGAATGTTCAAATTATAGTGCTGGGGCCAAAAATTCCCCCACCCCGGGGCCCTTTGGTTTTACATAGACTTATATAGGGAAAATCTTTAAAAATCGTCTTCTATGAAACCACAAGGTCTAGGTCTTTGATATTTGGTATGAAGCTTCATCTAGTGGACCCCTACCAAGATTGTTCAAATTATAGTGCTGGGGCCAAAAATGCCCCCGCCGCGAGACCCTTTGGTTTTACATAGACTTTAATAGGGAAATCTTTAAAAAAATTCTTCTCTGAAACAGCAAGGCCATGTCTTTGATATTTGGTATGGAGCTTCATCTAGTGGACCTCTACCAAGATTGAACAAATTATAGCCCTGGGGCTACAAATGTCCCAGCCCCAGGGCCCTTTGGTTTTACATAGACTTATAGAGATATTCTTTGAAAATCTTATTCTCTGAAACAGCAAGGCCCAGGTCTTTGATATTTGGTGTGCAGCTTCATCTAGTGGACCTTTATCAAGATTGTTTAAATTATAGCCCTGAGGCCAAAAATGCCCCCGCCCCGGGGCCATTTGGTTTTACATAGGCTTGTGTAGGGAATATCTTTAAAAAAATCTTCCTCTCTGAAAAGGCAAGGCTCAGGTCTTTGATATATTTGGTGTTTCCTTCCGCAGGGCTCACTTGTTACTCTATGGATCAGGTGAGCGATCCAGGGCCATCATGGCCCTCTTGTTCAAACACATGATTATATTCAATTTTGGGTCGGAACACCACGGTCAGAACATAAATTGCTGTCCCAGGGTAAAATCACGGATTTCCTTGTCTGGTATGCAAGAAATGTTCCTCTGATGGTCCTGAACGAAACTTGCTTAAATGGTTCCACTCCACTGTCAGAACAAGATGTCCACCTCTTATCTTGCTTTAAATTACCATTCCGATATCATTTTAAGTAATTTTAAGTAATATGTTATTAAATAACAAGAAAAAAATAAATGAGGGGGAGGTGTCAGATGACACAACATTAATACACCACAACCTTATTATCACTGTCCAGCATCACGAGGCTTGCCGAGTGATGCCGGACAGTGATCCCTAGGGGTGGATTTTACTATCCACCTCTCACACCCATATAGGATACTTTTTCTTGCATATCTTCCATTTCTTAGCGCGGATTTTTAATGCTGCAGTCACTTGGGTTACCGATGACCACCATATTGTGATGACACTGCAGGAATGTTTAGTGATGTCACATAACGTGCTGTAACATCAACCTTAATGGCGGCGCATACAAGGTCGTAATCAACCAATGCATTTATCAAACACATGATTATATTCAATTTTGGGTCGGAACACCAGGGTCAGAACATAAATTTCTGTCCCAGGGTAAAATCACGGATTTCCTTGTCTGGTGTGCAAGAAATGTTCCTCTGATGGTCCTGAACCAAACTTGCTTAAATGGTTCCACTCCACTGTCAGAACAAGATGTCCACCTCTTATCTTGCTTTAAATTACCATTCCGATATCATTTTAAGTAATTTTAAGTAATATGTTATTAAATAACAAGAAAAAAATAAATGAGGGGGAGGTGTCAGATGACACAACATTAATACACCACAACCTTATTATAACACAGTTTTGGATATAACATTGTTTCAAGATGGATCCAAAAATATATAGATTATATAGAAAAATGACCATAAATTGTCATTTTTTTCCTATATAATCTATACTTTTTTGTTTTGGTCGTTAAACTGACAAATTTTCTGTTTTGGACCCATTACTAGTGTTATTGAGAGGTTATTGTGTATTTCTTTTCATATATCCATATTGAGCTACTTTCACTCATTTGTCTATATCAGGTCAAACATGATCTCAAGATATTTCCTCCTTAACAGCCACCTCCTTTAAAATAGGAGTGGAGGCAATGATCAGGAATCGATACAATCAACCCAGAGCTCCTTTCAGAGACACCAAAGGGAAAGAAACACAAACATGAAACAACAGACCCTAATTGAAACATCAATAGCGGAAAGCCAAAACGACAGTTACTTTCCCACAAAATGGCCAATAGACTATCCAAAATAAAATAATATAAGCGACACAAACACCCAAAGACAAACCATAACCGAAATAAACCGCGACAGAAGAACCGCATTGGAACAGTCAGTGGAAACGAAATCCACTGGGGGGCTTAAATCAATTTTATGTGGCCACATCCTCGCCCTTACTTCCGTCGCGATTTAGACAAATAATTTGTTCAGTCCGCATGAAGGCCTCCTAACTCATCAGTGCAACATCTCCGTGAACACAAATTATCAAACAACCACAGAGATGAAACAACGGTGAGGACTCAACAGGAGGAACCACTTAAATGCTGGAGCAAAAGAAAACCAATGGGCCTGACAAGAGACTTAGAGTTTTTATCCCCCGACCGAATAGGTTCGGGGGATATAGCGATCAGCCTGGCGTCCGTCCGTCTGTCCGTCCGTCTGTCCGTCCGTCCGTCCGTCCGTAGACGCAACCTTGTGATGGCCATAACTCCTATACCCTTTGAGATTCATTGATAGTTCTTGGCACAATTGTTCACAAGGCTGAGACGACGTGTCATGCACAAGAACCAGAACTCTGGATGCCATACTTTTTTAGTTATCTCCCCTTTTAATAAAATAGAATGACTACTTTGTGATGGCCATAACTCCAATACCCTTTGAGATATATTGATGGTACCTGGCACAGTTGTTCACAAGGCTGAGACAGCGTGTCATGCACAAGAACCACAAATCTGGCTGCCATGGTTTTTGAGTTATCTCCCCTTTTAATAAAATAGAGTGACTACCTTGTGATGGCCATAACTCCAGTACCCTTTAAGATATATTGATGATACCTGGCACAGTTGTTCACAAGGCCGAGACGGTGTGTCATGCACAAGAACCACAACTCTGGCTGCCGTGGTTTTTGAGTTATCTCCCCTTCCAATAAAATAGAGTGACTACCTTGTGATGGCCATAACTCCAATACCCTTTAAGATATATTGATGATACCTGGCACAGTTGTTCACAAGGCCGAGACGGTGTGTCATGTACAAGAACCACAACTCTGGGTGCCATGGTTTTTGAGTTATCTCCCCTTCCAATAATATAGAATCACTACCTTATGATGGCCACATCTCCAATACTCTTTGAGATATATTGATGGTACTTGGTACATTTGTACATGAGGTTAAGCAGGTGTGTCACATGCAAGAACCACAACTCTGGGTGCCCTGGTTTTTTAAATTATCTCCCCTGACAATATAACCTTTTGATGGCCATTACTCCAATACAATTTGAGATATATTGATGATACTTGGCACAATTGTATACAAGGTTGAGATGGCCCTTCATGCCTAAGAACCACAATTCTAGGTGCTATGATAAATATTTGAGTTATCTACCTTTCCAATACAACAGTATGACCAGCTTGTGATTTCCAACACCCTTTGAGACATATTGATGGTACTTTGTACAGAAATACATGAGCTTAAGAAGGCATGTCATGCGCAAGAATCTGAGTACCCTGGTTTTTTAGTTATCTCTCCTGAAGTATAATCTTGTGATGGCCATAACTGCAATACTTTTGTGATATATTGCTGGTTTAATTCTGGTGCACTTTCTATTGGTGAACAATCTTCTGAAGGCCATACTGGCTTTTGGTCGGGGGATTTGCCATCTCCTCCGATGGCTATTTTACAATGGGTGGCTGCTAAATATAGTTCACACTGTATAATAGGAATTGAGTTGATGTGTATGTTATCTTGCAGACTCGTCCTGTGCCTGACACTGTGTCTCAGTTTGCTAGAGGATATGAGGACTATTTACAGTGTCCACTTCAGCCTTTGATGGACAACCTAGAGTCACAAACTTACGAAATATTTGAGAAAGATCCAATTAAATACTCACAGTATCAGAAGGTATATATTATATTTATGAGACTTTACATGGAATGTTTTTATAAGTATGATCAAAACTTCACTTAGACCATCATTTCTATGGCTGAACTTTTATAGGTACTGATTGGTCGATTGTCACCGAATGTAGGCTTGGCAAATAGTCCCGGACTGAGATCCAAACTGTTTCGTTTGACCCCCAAATTCCACTTTTTTATGCAAACAGTGCAAATTAACAACAGCAAAAAGAAAAACAATATGTTACATATTTTTAGCTCACCTCACGTAGTGATGAGGTGAGCTTTTGGGATCACTTTTTGTCCGTCGTGCATCCGTGCGTGCGTCCGTAAACTTTTCTTGTGAACACACTAGAGGTCACAGTTTCGGGCCAATCATTATCAAACTTGGTCAGAATGATCATCATGACAATATCTCGGTTAAGTTCGAATATGGGTCATGGCAGGTCAAAAAGTAGGTCAGTAGGTCAAATCAAAGAAAAACCTTGTGAACACACTACAGGCCAAAGTTTTGGTCTGATCATCATCAAACTTACTCAGAATGATCATCTTGACAATATCTCGGTCAAGTTCAAATATGGGTCATGTCGGGTCAAAAAGTAGGTCAAATCATAGAAAAACCTTGTGAACACTCTAGAGGCCACAGTTTTGGTCTGATCGTCATCAAACTTGCTCAGAATGATCGTCTTGACAATATCTAGGTCAAGTTTGAATATGGGTCATGTCAGGCCACAAAGTAGGTCAGTAGGTCAAATCATAGAAAAACCTTGTGAATACACTAGAGGCCACAGTTTTGGTCCGATAATCATCAAACTTGCTCAGAATGATTATTTTGACAATATCTCAGTCAAGTTCGAATATGGGTGTTGTCGGGTCAAAAAGTAGGTCAGTAGGTCAAATCATAGAAAAACCTTCTGAACACACTAGAGGCTACAGGTTTGGTCCAATCATCATCAAACTTGCTCAGAATGATCATCTTGATAATATCTTGGTCAGGTTCGAATATGGATCATGTCAGATCACAAAGTAGTTCTGTATGTCAAATCATAGAAAAACCTTGTGAATACACTAGAGGCCACAGTTTTGGTCCATTCATCATCAAACTTGCCCAGAATGATCATCTTGACAATGTCTCGGTCAAGTTTGAATATGGGTCATGTTGGGTCAAAAAGTAGGTTAAATCAGAGACAAACCTTGTGAACACACTAAAGGCCACAGTTTTGGTCCGATCATCATCAAACTTGCTCAGAATGATAGTCTTGTCAATATCTCGGTCAAGTTTGAATACGGGCTTGACAATATCTCGGTCAAGTTTGAATACGGGTTATGTCGGGTCAAAAAGTAGGTTAGTAGGTCAAATCGTAGAAAAACCCTCTAAACACACTAGAGGCCACAGTTTTGGTCCGATCATCATCAAACTTGCTCAAAATGATCATTTGACAATATCTTGATTCATTTTGAATATGGGTCATGCCTGGTCAATAAGTAGGTCAATAGGTCAGATTGTTGAAAAACCTTGTGAACACACTAGAGGCCCCAGTTTTGGTCCGATCATCATCAAACTTGCTCAGAATGATCATTTTGACAATATCTGGATCAAGCTTGAATATGGGTCATGTCGGGTCAAAAAGTAGGTCAGCAGGTCAAATCATAGAAAAACGTTTTGAACACTCAAAGAGGCCACAGTTTTAGTCAAATCATCATAAAACTTGCTCAGAATGATCATCTGGACAATATCTCAGTTAAGTTCGATTTGTTTGTTTGTATTGGAGTTTAACGGCCCAGTCAACACTATTTAGATCATTTTTGAGCCCGTCAGTTTACCTATCAACACTTTCCTGGGCAGGCTTATACGTAAGTGGTTAACCAGTACAGTGCACAATCTTTCGCCAGAAACTGACAACTGCCCTTCTTGAATCAGTGAAAGGGAGAGAATGACCGCAGAAAAGATTTCATGATCAATCTCCACGAAAGAATGTTGCCGACCCCGGCGGGAGTCGAACCCGCGTCCTCCTGATCACCAGTCAGAGGCGCATCCGACTGAGCCACTGAGGCCGGCCAGTTAAGTTAGAATATGGGTCATATCAAATCAAAAAGTAGATCAGTAGGTTATTTTGTCATAACTTTTGAACCATTTGAGATAGAGCCTTCATATTTGGCATGTAGGTTCCTTGTGACATGGGCTTCCCACTCATATATAGATTTGACCTGTGACCTTGACCTGTGACCTACTTTATCATAACTTTTGAACCATATGAGATAGAGCCTTCATATTTGGCATGTATGTTCCTTGTGACAAGGTTTTTTCAACCATTCAAAACTTTTGACCCATGACCATGACCTTTGACCTACTTTGTCATAACTTTTGAAGCATTTGAGATACAGCCTTCATATTTGGCATGTAAGTTCCTTGCGACAAGGGCTTCCTATTCATACATAAAATGAGCTTTGACCTTTACCTTGATGTTTGACCTATTTTATTATAAATTTTGAACCATTTGAGATAGTGCCTTGATATTTGGCATGTGTGTTCCTTGTGAAAAGGTCTTCCCACTCATACAAAAATTTTGTCTTATGACCTTGACCTTTGACCTACTTTGTCATAATTTTGAAGCATTTGAGATAGGGCCTTCATATTTGGCATGTAGTTTCCTTGTGACAAGGGCTTCCTATTCATACAAAAATGATTTGTGGCTTTGACCTTGACATGTGACCTAGTTTATCATAACTTTTGAGCTATTTGAGATAGAGCCTTCATATTTGGCATGTACCTTGTTGCAAGGACTTTCCACCCATACAAAAATTTTGACCTGTGACCTTGACCTTTGATCTTCTTTCTCATAACTTTTGAACCATTTAAGATTGAGCCTTCATATTTGGCATGTAGGTACCTTGTGACAAATGCTTCCCACCCATGCAAAATTTTTGACCTAAGGTCATTGCCCATATTTGGTAAAAACCTTTAAAAACTTCTTCTCAGGAACCGAATGGCCGATGATCTTGAAACTTGGTATCCAGCATCGGGGACTTGGGGGCCCTTCCAAGTTTTTTAAATGATGACCTTTGGTTGAACTTGACCTGCTTTATGGCAAAGTCAAATTTGGTCACTCAGACATTTGTATGGAAAAAAAAAGGCAAAATATTGAATTTTTTTTTTAATGCATGGTGATGGGACCTTGGTTTAAAGACTTATCTGAAAGTATGGAGAAGCCCGGGATCGATCCTGCTACCCCTGGTTTACAAGGCATGTAGCATGACCACTTCACCATGAAGGCTTCTAAACTTCATTGGAATGTTGTGCAGATGACCCTCAAGGAAAATAGCATAACGATTAACAAATGGTCACAAGAGCTAAAAATAGAAAAACATAGTAAATTTGCTTCAACTGCGAACTCCTAAACCCTTGGGTCAATTGGATTTAAAACTTCACAGGCATGTTGCCTAGGTGACTCCCTACCAAAATAATTAACACTCATTCCACTCCAATGGACAAGATGGCTGCCAGAGCTAAAAATAAAAAAAAATCTTCAAACAACAATTCCTCCTGTACCCTTGGGCAAATCGCATTCAAACTTCGAAGTAATGTTGGTTAGATGACCCTCTACCAAAAAGGCTAAAATGATCCCTCTCCGATGAACAAAATGGCCACCGGAGCTGAAAATAGAAAAATATTGTAAATTTGATTCAAACGTGAACTCCTCCTAAACCCTAAGGCCAATTTGATTCAAACTCACAGGAATGTTGCCTAGGTTACTCCCTACCAAATAAGCTAAAATCACTCTGCTGATGAACAAGATGGCCACCAGAGCTAAAAAATAGAATGTACTCGAGACAGTGACACACAGGTGAGCAAACCAGGCCGTCTGGGCCCTCTTTGTTTTACTCCATTCCCCAAGTTTTTTGGCTTAAATTGGACAACATTTTCGAAGAAATGGCAGAAAATTCAAACCAATTCAGTTGCAATATTGGACTGAAAACAATTAGAAATCGTTATGCATAATCAAAAATGATTGTAAAATGCAGAAGTTACATGTACTTTCAAGAAGTTTCAGCTGATGTATTTATAAGTATTTCCTCAGCTAACGATGCATAGGAAAGCGTAGCTAATTTTACCTCTTTAGTGAGAGCTATGGACTATTCAAAGGTCCTTGTGAATGAATGTAATGTGATGTGTCACCAGCAATAATTCGGATTCTGATAAGCAGGCTGAGTTTCACAATCTTTCCAAATTTTGGATAGGCATATACAGTCGAACTTTAGTGGCTCGAACACCTTTGAGACTTTGTAAATCTGTTCGAGACGGGGTAGTTCGAGGAACTGAAGATTTCTGCCAGGACTGAGGAGGCATAACATGATACTTTCAAACATCTTTTCGGTGTTTTATAATGAAAATGTATGCTGTGTGTACTCATTAGAATCACCTCATCAAGGAGATTCTAATGAGTACGCACAGCATACATTTGCAAGATGAAAGACTAACATCTCCTTAATTATCCCTAACTATTTCTTATGTAGAGTATATTGCTAGGGACTCAAGAGCGGGTTCGACTCATCCATGGTAAACGAGCCATCGATGTTTGAGCCATCGAAGTTCTACTGTAGGTGGCACTGGCACACAACGCTGCATCAGCAGTCACTCTTTCTTTAGTAATTGTGAGGTGGGCTCTTTCAGCTTTTAATTTGAGAGTGTGCATTGCTGTAAATACTGAGTTCTCAGAATCATTAACACAATGGCAAACAATGTCGATCCAGATGAGATGGTTCATTATGAGCTGTCACATCGAGATCTACAGTGTTTGTATAGATATCTGTACCAGTCTACACGGCTGAAAAGTGAATACAAGACCTTTATACAATCATTCTCCACCCCAACATGAAGATAGGAAACTCATCTTGATTGAGTCAGTAGTAATTATTCCTTGGTGTAGGATAGTATTTGTTTGTTTGTTTGATTTGAGGTTTAACGTCCCCGTCAACACTGTAAAGGTCATTTTGGAGACGTTGCTTCCAATTTTGTGGGACTTTTACCCGACATTGAGATGAAATGACATCTCAAGCCCTGTCGCGAAATGAAACCAATAGGGTTTATAAGCATGGACAGGCAGACTGGCACTGCTTTGCCTGGGCAGGCTTAGATCCTCTAAGCGGTTTACCAGTACTTGTTTGCGGGTCGGTTACAGCTCTGCGTGGAAGCATCATGCAGCCCATATATTTCTTCAAGCCCCAATGGGCGGGGGCCATGTAGGATAGTAGGTGGCCTTGGTTAAGTTTCATAATCTTGTCTTGATTTTTAGGCTGTATATTGTGCATTGTTAGACAAAATTAAAGCAGAAGAAAAAGATACCAAATCTGTGTAAGTATATATTGAGCCAGTCTATGACAAAACCTACACTAACCCATAAAATGCCAATCACTACAATTGTCGCCTGTTTTGTCGTCTGCCCGTTACTTTAAAAGTCATTTTTGCAAACAGTGTGGAACCAGATCAGACTGCTCCTGTAGGAGCAGTCTGATCTGGGTCCACACTGTTTGTCTATATGAAAAAATATCTCTAAAAAGTTTTCAAGAAAATTCAGCAGACGACATAAACAGACAACATTTTCAGATGTAGTTTTCGTGGCGTCTTAAGGGCTAAGACTTGTTGACAAGCAAAATCTTGGATCAGCCTGCTCATCAGTGCAGTTTGTTGACACTCTTTGCTGATTGCTTGAGTCTTTTATAACCTCTGGACTGGGCTATCTGATGATCAGGGCCCAGTTGTTCAAAGCATCGTTAGCTTGATGAGCTCATTTATGGTCAAATTTTTAACTGTTCTAGCAAGTACAATATCTAAGACTGTTGTATTTTTGCTGAAAAAAAGTGTGAGCAGCTTTTGCATTTGCAAAAGCTGCTCACATTTTTTCTGCAAAAATATTAGTATATTTGCCACATTAATGATCAAAGTTTTAATGATATGTTAAGTAACGGTATCATTAGTTTTGTACAATTGGCCCCTGGGCAGCTGTCAACTATTTTAACCAGACTGACTGCACAGACTGATTTGAGTAATGTATTTTTTAGCTCACCAGAGCCGAAGGCTCCGGGGGAGCTTATAGGATAGGCAGTTGTCCGGCGTCGTCGTTGTCGTTGTCGTCGTTGTCTGACGTCAACACTTTCAAACATCTTCTCTGAAGCCACTGGACCGATTCAGCCCAAATTTTATCTGTAGCATCTTTGGGCTGGGGGATTGAAAGTTTGTGTTTTTTATGAAAATCGGCCCATTAGTTTGGTTGCTATGGCAACTTAGAGTTTCCATAGACTTATAATGGGGAAAATTGAAAAATGGCATTTACTGCCAAGTCATTGCAGATATTTGGACAAAACTTTTATAGAAATGTTTCTTGAGTAAAATTCTTTCAGCCATATGCTTTTATGCCAACCTGAGGGTCCCCCAGGTTGTGCCGGGGCCATGCCCCACCCCCTCCACTTCATAAAAGGCCATATATCTCAGAAACCATTCAGATCCCGACCCCTAAACCATATATATTCTTGTTCCTATTGATAAGACGCATTTAGTAACACCAACCTTGGGGTCCTCAGGGATGCGCCGAGGTCATGCCCCACCCCCTCCACTTAATAAAAGGCCCAATATCTCGGAAACCATTCAGATCCCCACCCCTAAACCATATATATTCTTGTTCCTTATGATAAGACCCATTCAGTGACATCAACCTGGGAGTCCCCTGGATGCGCCGGGGCCATGCCCCACCCCCTCCATTTCATAAAAGGCCCAATATCTCGTAAACCTTACAGATCCCCGCCCCTAAACCATATATATGCGTGCTTCTTATGATAAGACACATTCATTGACACCAACCTGGGGGTCCTCAGAGATGCGCTGGGGCCTTGCCCCACCCCTCCACTTCACAAAAGGCCATATATCTCAGAAACTGTTCAGATCCCCACCCCTAAACCATATATATTCTTGTTCCTATTGATAAAACGCATTCAGTAACACCAACCTGGGGGTCATCAGGGATGCGCACAGGTCAGGCCCCACCCCCTCAACTTTATAAAAGGCCCAATATCTCGGAAACCATTCAGATTCCCACCCCTAAACCATATATATTCTTGTTCCTTTTGATAAGACCCATTCAGTGACATCAACCTGGGAGTCCCCTGGATGCACCGGGGCCATGCCCCACCCCCTCCATTTGATAAAAGGCCCAATATCTCGGAAACCTTACAGATCCCGCCCATAAACCATATATATGCTTGCTTCTTATGATAAGACACATTCATTGACACCAACCTTGGGGTCCTCAGAGACGCGCTGGGGCCTTGCCCCACCCCTCCACTTCAAAAAAGGCCATATATTTCAGAAACTGTTCAGATCCCCACCCCTAAACCATATATATTCTTGTTCATTATGATAAGACGCATTCAGTAACACCAACCTGGGGGTTCCCAGGGATATGCTGGGGCCATGCCCCACCCCCTCCATTTCATAATATCCCAATATCTCGGAAACCCTACAGATGGCCACCCCTTAACCATATATAGTCTTGTTCCTTATGATAAGACACATTCATTGACCCCAACCTGGGAGTCTCCCTGGGCCTTGCCCCACCCCTCCACTTCACATAAGGCCTTATATCTCAGAGAATGTTCTTAGCCCCACCCTAAACCATATATATTCATCTTTCTTATGATAAGACTCATTCAGTGACACCAGCTTGGGAGTCCCCGGGGCACGCCCAGGCCATGCCACACCGCTTTACTTCATTAAAAGCCATATATATCAGAAATAGTTCAGATCCCCACCGCTAAACCATATACTTGTTCCTTATAAGACTCGTTCAATCACACCAACCTGGAGGTCTCTTTGTGCTGAGGCAATGTGCCCCGCCCTTCCATTTCATAAAAGGCTTTATATTTTAGAAACCATTCAAATCCCCACCCCATTATCATATATGTTCTTGTACCTTATTATTAGCACACCTACTGTAGCGGGGTCCGCAGGGGCCATTCCTATTTCATAAAAGGGCCTCAAATCTCTGAAACCGGTCAGATTCCCAGCACTGAACCATATATATACTTGGTCCTTATGATAAGACACATTTAGGGACAACAGTTTGGGCTTTCCTGGGATCAACAGGGCATGCCCCAACCCCTTCAGTGTTAAAGAGGCCTTACAGATCCCCACTGCTAAACCATATATATTTTTGTTTCTTATGATAAGACGCATTTAGTGATACCAACCAGGGCTCCATTGGGTCCATGCCCCACCCCCTCTACTTCATAAAAGGCCTAACTTTTCAGATGCTGAGTCCACATGGGTGCTCATTTGGACATGGGGTTTCATTTGGTGGATTAAAATGATATCATGTTAAAATACATGGCTGCCATTGGGCAGGATGGGCAGTGCCCACCTGAGCTCTGGTGAGCATAGTGGCCCATGGGCCTCTTGTTTGTCATGTGCTAGTAATGGAGTATGAAGAAAAATGTTTGTTATTTAGAAATATTAACCCTTAAAGTACCAAATGAAATTCTAGAGCAGACAATTTTTTTTTTTCTTATTTTTAGAGAAAAAACGCCTCGACATTTCTTACGAACTTCTTGGTAATTAAATTTGGTATTACACTGGGTTCTTACATTATTCCAAACAAATAAAACTGTTTGGCTTGCATATAGCTTTCCTTACTAAACTAAACTTACTAGACTGAGCTAGTTTGAGCCATAAACCCATTTTGTACCTGAAACCCCAAAACGGGTAATTGGCTAACAGTACAGCTGATCAGGGCCTACACTGTTTGCAAAAAGTTCAGCCATTTTTCAGATACATTTTGAAGAAAACAACATGATACCCCTAAATTTTGAAATGGACTTGTGCTCTATATAAGGAGCATACCTGTGATAAGTTTTTTAACTGTATGAGGGAGATTTGCCATTGTGATGAGGGAGATGTAAAGAATATACATGTATAGGGAAATTCTCAGTTCAAATGTGGGAGACTCCAAAATTTTACTAAAATTTAGCATAAATTGGTCAAAAATTAGCATCAAAATGAGGAAGTCTCCCTCCTGATGGTGGAGGTATCACAGGTATGAAGGAGGAAGATTCCTTTTGGTACAAAAAGGGTTAAGGGCTAATGAAAATGCTAGTCTGATAAGGAGGCATAATGGGAGATAAATATGGGATATCTTTCTGATCTTCTGTAAGTTAAAAGGTATATTGTAATATGTACTTCTTAGAATCACATTTACTAGGCAATTCTCATGAGTACACATAACACCTTTCCAAGATAAAATAAGTAAAAGAATACCTTGGAACCATGAAAGTTTGCTTGAGATAGGGGCTGTTCGAACTACTGAGGGTAAATCAGAAAGCCAGGTCAAGAGGGATAATAGGAGTCACTAAAAGATACCTTTACATTATAGGAATGAATTATCATTTTTGTGGATTATATCGATGTGTAAACACCAGCAAATCATTCACAAACTGCATGAAGCCCGAATTGAATTGCCGGAGTTTACACATCACGCTTCATTGGTAAGTTTGTGAATGATTGGCTGGAGTTTACATGTCGATAAAATCCACAAAAATGATAATTCATTCCTTATTATTCCAACTTTGTCATCAAAATGTTAAAAATGTCACAAAAATTGTAAATTTTAGGAATTGTTTCGGAATCTTATTAATGAACATACCAACAGCTACCAGGGAATGAATATTCAATAAAAGGCTGCCATTTTTATAAGAAACCCAAGCGAAAAGAATCGTTGTCAAGACTTTTAAGTTGATTTTATATTTTTCTAACACGCAGTCTCACATCTTTGAATTGAATACTGTTGACGTTCTTTCATATACAATGACGTAACATGCGTGTTCCAAACATGCTCTTTGATATCACTTTGTATTACTACCTGTTTATGTTTGAAATAGTTCTGAGATTCTTGCTCATGGAATTTATGGAAGTACAGTAGAACTTCGATGGCTCGAACACCGATGGCTCGTTTACCATGGATGTATCGAACCCATTCTTGAGCCCCTAGTGAAATCCTCTACATAAGAAATAAGGGGGGGGGGGGGTAATTAAGGAGATTTTAGTCTTTTATCTTGCAAATGTATGCTGTGTGTACTCATTAGAATCGCCTCGATGAGGCGATTCTAATGAGTACACACAGCATACATTTTCATTATAGAACGCCGAAAAGATGTCTAAAAGTATCTCGTTATGCCTCCTGGCAGTAACCATCAGTGGCTCGAACTACCCCTGTCTCGAACAGATTTTCGTGGTCCCAAAGGTGTTAGAGCTATTGAAGTTTGACTGTATAAAAGTTTAATTTCAACCAATCAAACCGCGTGAAATGTACATAATGATGGAGAATTGGAAATATTCTTCAATAAAATAAAGGTATGTTGTATTTACTTCTTAGAATTGCCTCATTGAGGCAATTCTAATGAGTACACACAAGATACCTTTTCAAGATATAATCAGGAAAACTATAAATAATCCTAAATACATTGCATGCTATAGGAAAAAATTCTCTGGGAAATCAAGAGTGAGTTCAAATTATCCACGGATAACGAGTTATCCATGTTTGAGTTATTGAACTTTCACTGTATAGTTGTCTGTGTTTTTACCTCCCCATCAACACTATTTAGGTCATTTTGGAGAAGTTTCTCCCGATTTTGAGGGACTCTTACCTAACATTTAGGTGAAATGACATCTCTCAAACCCTACCATCCGAAGAAACCACTAGTGTTTAAGTGACAGACCAACTTGTGTATTTGTAAATTGGAGCTACACCACAACCTCTTTATAGCACTATTAATGGGGTCCAAAGTAGAAACTGTGTTAGTTAAACAACCATGTTATATCCAAACAAAAATGTATAGATTATATACAAAAATGACCATTTATGGTCATTTTTCTGTTTAATATATGCATTTTGGGATCCTTCTTGAAACTGTGTTATATCCAAACTGTGTTATAATGGACCGTGTTATAATGAGGTTGTGGTGTATGTGGAAAAATTTCCCAGGGACTCAAGAATGAGTATGAATCATTGAAGTGTTACTGTAGCTTGAAACACAATGTTTCAGTGTGTTGATGGTTGTTGGAGCTGGAAGGGGACCACTAGTGAGAGCTTCTATTACAGCAGCTCAGCAGGCTGATAGAACAATCAGGAAGATCTATGCAGTGGAGAAGAACCCTAATGCTGTTGTTACGTAAGTCAAGATAGTGATCACAATAAGGAGACGATGAGGAGAAATAACAAGGATCAAGGATTATAATAAAATATTTTTCAGTTTTCCTTATTTCTTGCTACAGACATATGTCATAGATACTCATTAGAACCAACTCTGACAAAGAGGGCATTCTAATGAGTAACGATAGCATCTTATTTGATGGTGAAATAAGAAAAAATATCCCAAATTTGTATTCATTAGAGCTATGTACTGTATTTACCATGTATATTCGGACAGACAGGCCTGAGGAAACTGTGTAGACACAGATGTGATGCCGCAGAATGTGGTATCTCATCAGGGGCTACATTGTCTGCCATTAGTCTAGCTATCTTTAGGCACAACATGGGGCAGTGTATTGTGATAAATAAGTATGGTAAGGAGTTGAGGTGTTTGAATACTTAGGTTAAATATGGTAAATGTTAAGAGAATTTGATTATGCCTGTGCCATATCTGCATTTGTTGTCTTGAGAGTTCAAGAAGTTGGTACAATATAGGGACCACTTTCTGACTTTATTACACTGTAGTGTTGTTGAGAGAATTAACACTGTGCATTTAGCATGTGGTCAATCTTTATCCATATCTGTCACTGCTGCCTGCTCTCATTTTAGGGTCCATTCCTGACATAAATATTAAATGAGTTTTTACTCTTTAAGTAAAAAATGTAAAACCCCAGTGTGTGTTTAGCTGCCATCACACCAGCTAAAATCTGTCTAAAGTGTAAATTTGTGTGTTTTAATGAGTCTCACTGGTAGAGTGGTTAGGGGCACTCTTTCTTAAATAGATTACTCACCACTGTGGGTTCTGCAATGGAAGGTTAGGTAGTTTTTCTTCAGGTACTTGGGTTGTCACTTACATCTGACTTTATATAAACGAAATAACCTTCAAAGGGCTGTAAAAGTAAAAACAAATAAAACCACATAAAATTGTCAGTCTTGACAATTAGCAACCCAGTCAAATTGAGTTGGGCAGTTTACATTTTCTTAGCAGACGTAGACTTAAGTGGTTAACAAGTACAATGCACATTCTTTAGTCAGAAATGTTTTGACTCAACAAAAGGGGGAGGATATCTGTAGACTATATTTCTTGATTAATCTTCATGGAAGAAAGTTGCTGGAACCAATGATCTGAAGAGTGCAGTCTGATCAGGGCCTGTACTATATGCCATTCGGTCTGACCTTTTGGACTCCTTGCTGGATTGTGGAACAAATTTGTCAAATATTTAGGAGAATTGTAGCAAGTCTGTAAGGTGTCTGAATTTTCAGAGTTTTACAGTATGATAGGTCACAAAATGAGCATCCAGAGATGTGGAGAGATTCAGTACAAATTGTTGATTATGATGTGATATTTTGAGCCCCTGCCCATCGGGGCTTGAAGAAATAGATGGGCTGCATGATGCTTCCATGCAGAGCTGAAACTGACGGCACACTAATACTGGTAAACTGCTTAGAGGATCTAAGCCTGCCCAGGCAAAGCGGTGCAAGTCGGTCCGTCCATGCTTTTTAAACCCAGTTGGTTTCATTGGGCGACAGGGCTTGAGATGTTACTTCATCTCAATGTCGGTAAAATTCCCACAGAATTGGAAGCAATGTCTCCAAAATGACCTAAACCGTGTTGACGGGGATGTCAAACTTCAAATCAATCAATCAATCAGTGACGTGATATTTTGATCCCTGTGATTAGAAAACATTTTTTTTTGGCTAAAAACGTAGATCAACCTGTGCTGATTGGCACCTTAATATTCGAGGCTTTGATAGTACAGTCCAACCTGTGTTAAGCAAGCACCTCAGGGATAATGAAAATGTGCTTGCTTAAGACAGGTGCTTGCTTAATACAGGTGAATTTTAATGCATTTGCCTTTTTTGGGAACTAAATCCCTGCTTGCTTAAGACAGGTTGCTTGCTTAATAGAGGTGGCCAGTAAGATAGATTTAACTGTACAATATCTCTGGTTTCTAAAGGTAAAATTTCAAGTTTCTTGCTAGTGTGTATAGCTGAGCAGGCCAGTTTTCCTTTTACCTGCCACGAGGTTATACAACTTTTTCCATGCTCAACTCACTTGAGCATTAAATTTGAAATGCTCAATAATTATTACAATACAAACAAATGAGGCAGTTTGTTTGCTCAGATCAGCAAAAAATTTTATTTGTCCTGCTTATAAATTTTTAAAATGACAGTTGGCAGTTTAAAAGTTATGAGCAGGACAAATTTTATACTGAAATGAGTTGAGCATGAAACAAGTTTTATAACCTCGGACGCTGGTCACGAATCCCAAGGACAGGTTTTCTTATGACAGTGCTCATTTTGTCTTCTTCCTTGGCATCTTCATTAGATCTCTCATCATTGTTTGTTTGAGTCTTGCTCGGGTCACTTGAGATGCCAAGTTCTGCAATGGAAGGTCAGGCTGTTTTTCTCTGGGTGCTCCAGTTTTTGGCCACCTCTGATTAATGATCGACTGAAAATAGGTTAAATAATCATGAAAGAGCTGTAAAACCAAATTATTATTATCATTGCGAGTTCAAAGTGCTGCATAAGAGGGCTATCTGTTGAATCTTCACAGGAATCATATGTTTGGTTTGGCAAGTAGTGCAGAATCTGCAGAATGAAGCATCTGATCAGGGTCTACACTGTTTGCTTACAGTACAGGTTAAGGGTTAAACAAAACAGTCTAAGTCCCCGTTCAGAACCATTGTTTTTTTTTCAACTACACTCAGACACAATCGATCAACCAGTGATTTCATTATTACAGGTTACAAAATCTGAAAGATGAGATGTGGGGAGATGTTGTAGAAGTTGTATCCTGTGATATGAGGGACTGGACAGCTCCAGAAAAGGCTGATATATTAGTTAGTGAGCTTCTCGGTTCATTTGGTGATAATGAGTTGTCACCAGAATGTCTTGATGGTGCACAGAGGTTTCTAAATGGTACCTTGCATTATTTTTCTTTATTTTTTTTTTTGCTTTGAAAATTAAAAAAAAAAATAAATGGAATGTAGGAAAACAAGCTGTCATATATAAATGAAACTTGTTTTATAAGATACAGCAAGCAAAGGCTAATATCAACTGCATACACAGCCATTGTCTGATCATCACATAAAGAAAACCCCTGTAATCCCCTTTTTATGTAGACAAAACTGGGGTTTACAGGGCTATACATTATTGTTGCACCTGCTATTAGCATGGCGCGATATAGGTTTGTCAAGGCACCAACATTTGCGACCACCCTAGCGTTCACCCTAATGTTCAAGTTTATTTCTCAAGAATTTAAGCGCTTCATTAATGATACTTGGTACAAACTTGTATCTGGGTATGGCAACTTAGATGCAAGCATCCCTATTTGACCTTGACCTACATTTTATGGTTCACCCTAATGGTCAAGTTTATTTCTCAAGAACTATAATAGCTTCATTAATGATATTTGGTACAAACTTGTATCTCAGGATGACAACTTAAATGCAAGCATCCATATTTGACCTTGACCTACATTTCATGGTTCACCCTAATGGTCAAGTTTATTTCTCAAGAACTATAATAGCTTCATTAATGATATTTGGTACAAACTTGTATCTCAGGATGACAACTTAAATGCAAGCATCCATATTTGACCTTGACCTACATTTCATGGTTCACCGACTTTGTAAAATATTGCAACCACCCTAGCATTCACCCAAATGGTCAAGTTAATTTCTCAAGAACTTTAAGAGCTTCATTAATGATACTTGGTACAAACTTGTATCTGGAAATGGAAACTTAAATGTAAGCATCCATATTTGACCTTGACCTATATTTTATGGTTCACTGACTTTGTAAAATATTGCAACCACCCTAGCATTCACCCTAATGGTTAAGTTCATTTCTCAAGAATTATTACAGCTTAATTAATGATACTTAGTACAAGCTTGCATTTAAGAATGGCAACTTTTATGCAAGCATCTGTGTTTGACCTTGGCCTAGATGTCATGGTTCGCTGACTTTGCGCCCCCACAGGCACGACATAGCCTTCGGCGGAATTCTTGTTTTTCTTATTTTTGCCCATAGGAATAGGTTGTGGGTACTCATTAGAACCTCCTCAATGAGGTGGTTCCAGTTAGCTCACAATACATGTGTTTTTTTTAAAGATTTTCCCTATTCAAATTAGAAAATATCACAAGTTTCATCAGGAAATTAACCCGTTTGGAGATATGAAAAATGCTCTATGTGTTATGTACCAAGCGTAGCAGAAAGGATATGAAAGCAAATCAGCTAAATTTAACAAAATGTGAATCATCTGCTATTCACAAGAAAGTCAGGCCTTTTTCTCTGTCAGAATCTAAGGCTTGATTTTACATGCGAATCATCCCCATAGGCCCATCGGTGCACACGGGTACTGGTAAACTGCTTAAGAGGATCTAAGCCTGCCCAGGCAAAGCGGTGCTAGTCAGACCCTCCTTGCTTATAAACCCTATTGGTTTCATTGGACGACAGGGCTTGAGATGTCATTTCAACTCAGTGTTGGGTAAAAGTCCCACAAAATTGGAAGCAGCATCTCCAAAATGACCTTTACCGTGCTGACAGGGACGTTAAACCTTAAATCAAACAAATCATCCGCATAGACAATTCACATGAAATCCATAAGGCTAGACATTTGATGTGAATCACATGCATTCACATGAAAGTCAAGCCTTCTGTGAAAAATGAGAAAAGAAATGAGATTTTCTACTGTTCTAAATACTTGAGGGTTTAAATAACAGTGACTGATACTTTGGGTCTTCCATTTTGCACATGATAATGTTTAACCCATAAAACACCAATCACGACCATTGTTGTCTGCTTTGTCATCTGCCTCATTTTTGCAAACAGCGTGGACCCAGATCAGACTGCTCCTCTAGGAGCAGTCTGATCTGGGTCCACACTGTTTGCCTGTATGAAAAAAATACTTCTAAAAAGTTTGCAAGAAGATTCGGCAGACGACATGAGCAGACAACACTTTCAGGTGTAGTTTTTCTCGGCATCTTAAAAGTTAACATTTCAGATGATGGTATTAGTATCCCATGTGAATATACCTCCTACCTAGCTCCTCTGCAGTCATCTAAATTATACAATGAAGTGAGAGCTTCGAAGGAAAAGGACAAACCTCTAGAGGTAAAGTACACTCTTAGAACCTTAGAAGTTTGACAATTGATCATATCCAAGGATATAATCTGAAAGAGTTAATATTTTGTGAAACTTGGCAAGTGACTTCAAAAAGTGACACTTCACATTACCAATGATTCTTGGTACACAACCTCTGCTGAAGGACAACACTTTTATTCGTGTCTGACCCTAATCTATATTTCACCATTGGCTGCCACTTACCTGAGATGCAGGGCCCATTTATTTTAGTTCGATTGCGATGGAAGCTTCAAGCATTTTTAATCGCTCTTGAACACTCATTCCGGATGTTTTCTCGCGTGCGAGAGAGAGGCAGTGAATATTACACAACTGCTACCCATTTACACCTGGGTGGAGTGAGGCAGTGTCATTACGTGTCTAGCCCAAGGACACACGTCGATACCAGGTGCCGAATCGAATGCACAACCTCTCGATTGTGAGTCGAACGCGTTAACCACTGTGCTATCCAGGCTGAAGAAGTAGGTGGGCTGCATGATGCTTCCAGGCAGAGCTAAAACTGACAGCACACGAGTACTGGTAAACCGCTTAGAGGATCTAAGCCTGCCCAGGCAAAGCGGTGCGAGTCAGACCGACCATGCTTATAAACCCTTTAGGTTTCATTGGGCGACAGCCCTTGAGATGACATTTCATCTAAATGTCAGGTAAAAGTCCCACAAAATTGAGGAGCAATTTTTTTCCTTTAAGAGTTGACCCCATTATCAGTGGGACAGAGCTTATAGAAAAGCAAACAGGAAGTCCCAAAAGTTGTCTCCCTTTGAAAAATGGCGGAAAAATCTGCCAGGTGTTCCCATTCCCCTTAAATGATCAAACATTTTGTTTACTAATGACATAGCTAGTTATGAACAACTGAACCCTGGTGGTACAGACTCTTGTGTTGTACACAGTAATATCTGGGTAAGAACAGATAAATACACTGAATGCACTGAACTATATCCGAGCTTGATGGATATCTTATGGCTGTAGTAGAGATTGTTGGCTGAGGAGAAATAGAGTTTAATCATTCTCATTTTGTACGTATGGGATTTATATCAGAGGGTTGGGAGAAAAAAAAAAAAAAAAAAAATCTAATGAATAATGAGTGCAAAGCACGAGTTTCTTAATTGGATATTTTACCTCCGAAGGTTTACAAATCCCAAATTTTAAATAGGAGAAATGGATAAACTGTATTTTATATGCCCTGCACATGGATCCTTTTTCACCTGAATATTAATACTGTTGACTATTTACAACATTCAGCACAAGGATAAATTAACTGATTGAAACAAAAACTGGATGGGTGCTTTTTTGAAAGCAATTTCTACAGCACTGAATAAAAATGTGAGATTACAATAAGCAAAACAAACTTCTGTGTCACATTCAAGTTAAACAAAACACAATCTGAATGTTTGTTGATATCTTAGCAGACACCATTGAGGTGAAAAAGAATAACATGTCAACTTGACAAAAGTTTCCGCTTTGAAATATAATGATTTTAGAGCAACAGCACTCAGGTCCCACCCATCTGGGCTTGAGGAAATAGATGGACTGCATGATGCTTCTACTCAGCAAGAAACCTGAAACCGATCGCACATGAGTACTGGTAAGCCGCTCTGAGAATCTAAGCAGTGCGAGTGGAGCCATCCATGCTTAAAATACTTATTGGTTTCAATTTGCGACAGGCTTTTGATGTCATTTCATCTCAGTGGTGGGTAAAAGTCCCACAAAATTGGAAGCAACATCTCCAAAATGACCTATACAGTGTTGACAGGGACATTAAACCTCAAATCAGACAAACAAAACAAAGCAACAGCACTATTTTGTACAAAAAAAGTATTTCAGGCTATAGAGGTCTATTTCCCCAGCTTAGAGGAAATATTTCTTCCTAGAAAAAAGGAAAATACCAAGTTCATGTCTGGTTTAGAAATCAAAGTATTTTGTTGTTATGCATGTTATAAAATGTCATATGAACCAGAGTACAATAAAGAGAAAGGAAGGGAATGATCAGAAATCAATACAACTGACTAACACTTTCTGTCCAAGACATCAAAGGAAAAGAAGGATGCTATTAACCTTTAGCCTGCCGTTGGCGAAAACCCCTATTTTTGCAAACAGTGTAGATCCAGATCAGATGGCTTCTGAAGAAGCCATCTGATCAGGATCTACACTATTTGACATTCAGTTTATGGATATAGAGAAATGAATAACATCAAGAATTATGATTGGTTAAAAATCAGAAATGGGTGTGGCTAAATTAAATATTCAGCAGGTTAAAGGTTAAAGCATTTGCACTAAAATCAAATCAGCAGAAGCAGAAAGTCATAAGAACAGTTAACCCATTTAGTACCAGAAACCCCTAAAGGGGTACCTTGTCAAACAGTGCAGGCCCACATCAGGGCCTTCACTGTTTGCAAAGCGTTCAGTCATTTTCCAAATAAATTTTGAAGAAAAAATCAACCTGACACCCCTAAAATTTGAAATGGTCTCCTGGTATACATGAGGAAGAAGATTCCATTTGGTACAAAAAGGTTTAAAAACCTACAAAACACCAGGGCTTAGTTGTTCAGAGCCTCATTAGCTTAACAAGCTCTTTAGTGGTTAAATTGTTAACTATTCTAGAATGTTTAATACCTAAAATTTTGTTATTTTTGCTAAAAGAAAGTGAGCAGCTTTTGCATTTGCAAAAGCTGCTCACATTTTTTCAGCAAAAATATTAGCATATTTGCCATATTAAATGATCAAAGTATTAACAATACGTTAACTAACAACACCATTAGTTTTGAACAACTGGCCCCTGTCCAACCTGGGAAGTTTCAGATCAGCCTGCACATGCACCCACTATGACAGTTTCCCTTTGGATAACCCTATATACTGTAGAGGGCGTACGCAATCAGTGAAGACTGATCAAACTATGCAGATGTGCAGTCTGATCAAAGTGTTGGCTGGTTTCTCTGGTCTCAGTGTAGATTTGGTGGTGTGCTGGGTCGTGTATCTTATGGCTAAAAGATATTTGCCTAGTAACCATTGCATGGCATAGACATGATACTGGGAATCAACTCTCCTTTCTCAGATGTTGTTACTTACCTAGTTGTTACTTAATAACATCTGGGTTCCGTCGTTTAAATCCTTGTTAGTTTAAGAAGCTCGTTAGTGGCCATATTGTTAGCTAGACAGCAGGCAAAATATCTATAATTGTAGTATTTTTGCTGAAAAAATGTGAGCAGCTTTTGCCTTTGCAAAAGCTGCTGACATTTTTTTAGCAAAATTTTTAGCGTATTTGTCATATTAAATGATTGAAGTTGTAATGATTCGTTAACAAACATCGTTGTTAGTTTTGAACTACTGGCCCTAGGAAAAGAAGAGTTGAATTCAATGATCAGTATACGTGCTTATCAGTAAGTCATAGTTCATTGATGCTTATTAAGGTTTAGTTACTGCATTAAGGTCGGCTTCTAAGTAAGCAGAATAGACTGACTGATGATACTTGGTACACAGCAACATCTTCAGAAGAACAGGTGAAAACAATGATCCTTATTTGACCTTGATCTACATTGCATGGTTCAACGAACATAGATTATTCAGAATAGCTCTGGTTGATTGGCTGGAGTGGGAAGGTTTGTTCAAAATAACTCAGATTGTGGGGCGGGTGGGGTGTTCAGAATAGCTCTGATTGATTGTGGGGCTGGAGTTTTTTTTGTTTTTTTAGCTCACCTGTCACGTAGTGACAAGGTGAGCTTTTGGGATCACTTTTTGTCTGTTGTGCGTGCATGTGTGCGTAAACTTTTTCTTCAAATGACATCTCCTCCTAAACCACTGATCGGATTGTAACCAAACTTCACAGGAATGATCCTTAGGTGGTCCCCTTTCAAAATTGTACAAATGGTTCCGGTCCATTGCTTATCTAGGTCACAGGAGCTAATAGGTTTTTTAAACAAAAAATTTAAAAATCTTCTTCTCTGAAACCGCAAAGCCCAGGTCTTCGATATTTGGTATGAAGCTTCATCTAGTGGACCTCTACCAAGTTTGTTCAGTTTATAGCCCTGGGGGCCAAAATGCCCCCGCCCTGGGGGCCAATGGTTTTACATAGGCTTATATAGGGAAAATTATTAAAAAATCTTCTCTGAAACCACAAGGCCCACATCTTTATTATTTTGTTTGAAGCTTTACCTGGTGGACCTCTACTAAGATTGTTCAAATTATAGCTTTGGGGCCAATGTTCAAATTATAGCCTTGGGGCCAAAAAATGCCCCCGCTCCGGGGGCCTTTGGTTTTACGTAGGCTTATACAGGGAAAATCTTTAAAAATCTTCTTCTCTGAAACCGCAAGGCCCAGATCTTTGATATTTGGTGTGAAGCTTCATCTAGTGGACCTCTTTCAAGATTATACAAATTATAGCCCTTGGGCCGAAAATGGCCCCACCCTTGGACCCTTTGGTTTTTCATATGCTTATATAGGGAAACCTTTAAAAATTTTCTTCTCTGAAACCACAAGGCCCAGGTCTTTGATATTTGGTGTGAAGCTTCACCTAGTGGACCTCTACCAAAATTGTTCAATTATAGCCCTGGGGCCAAAAACGCCCCCGCCCAGGGGGCCTTTGGATTTACCTATGCATATGTAGGGGAAATCTTTAAAACTTTTCTTCTCTGAAACTGCAAGGCCCAGGTCATTGATATTTGGTGTAAAGCTTAATCTAATGGACCTCTACCAAGATTGTTCAAATTATAGCCCTGGGGCCAATGTTCAAATTATTGCCTTGGGGCCAAAAATGCCCCCGCCCCGAGGGCCTTTGGTTTTACATAGGCTTATATAGGGAAAATCTTAAAAAAAAACTTCTCAAAAACTGCAAGGCCAAGGTCTTAGATATTTGGTGTGAAGGTTCATCTATTGGACCTCTATCAAGATTGTTCAAATTATAGCCCTAGGACCAAAAATGCCCCCACGCCGGGACCCTTTGGTTTTTCATAGGCTTAATTTGGGGAAAATATTTAAAATTCTTCTTCTCTGATACCACAAGGCCCTGCTCTATGCTATTTGATATGAAGCTTCAACTAGTGGACCTCTACCAAGATTGTTCAAATTATAGCCCTTGGACCAAAAATGCCCCCACCTCTAGGGCCTTTGGTTTTACATAGGCTTATACATGGAAAATCTTTAAAAATCTACTTCTCTGAATCCGTAAGGCCCAGATCTTTGATATTTCGTGTGAAACTTCATCTAGTGGACCTCTTTCAAGATTGTTCAAATTATAGCCCTGGGGCCAAAAATGCCCCCAAAGCGAGACCCTTTGGTTTTTCATAGGCTTATATAGGGAAAACCATTAAAAATCTTCTTGTCTGAAACCAGAAGGCCCAGGTCTTTGATATTTGGTATGAAGCTTCATCTAGTGGACCATTACCAAGTTTGTTCAAATTATAGCCCTTTGGCTTAGAATGTACTGGAGACGCTAATTCTCATGTGAGCGATTCAGGGCCCTCTGGGCCCTCTTGTTTTGTTTTATTTGAGGTTTAACGTCCCTGTCAACACTGTAAAGGTCATTTTGGGGACGTTGCTTCCAATTTTGTGGGACTTTTACCCGACCTTGAGATGAAATGACATCTCAAGCCCTGTCGCCCAATGAAACCAATAGGGTTTATAAGCATGGACGGGCCGACTTGCACCGCTTTAAATGGTGGTGGGGAGGGGGGGGGGGGGGGGGGGGTGGCTGGAGGTGGTGGGACAGATGTTTTCTCTGAAAACAAAACCCAGCATAATTACACAATGATTACTTTGTTAATTTAATTGCAGATGAACTTTGAAATGCCATATGTTGTACGACTTCACAATTGTCAAGTATTAGCAGAGCCACAGAAAGTGTTCAATTTTAAACACCCAAACAGAGGTAAGTCAGAGCTGAAAAGTGGTAAATCATATTGACTAAACTTTTGTGCGTAAAGTCAGTATAGGGAAAAGTGGGGTTTACATAATATTTACTGTACTGTATTTGGCATAATTATCGCACATAGGCTAATAAGCACACACCAATACTTTTTCAGGAAGTATATTTGACACCAAGCTTTTGCAGTCTCTTGAAGTTGAAAAAGTGCCAAAAGGTCACACTAACATATTATAAGAATCTTATATGGGTGTGAGGGGTGGATTGAAAAATCCGTCCCGAGGGACACTGTCCGGCATCACAAGGCTTGCCGAGTGATGCCGGACAGTGATCCCGAGGGACGGATTTTTCTATCCACCCCTCACACCCATATTGGATTCTTTTTATCCCCCGCCGAAGGCGGAGGGATATAGTTTTGGCGTTGTCCGTCCGTCCGCCCTTCCGTCCATCCGTCCTTCCGTCCGTCCGTCCATCCGTCCATCCGTCCTTCCGTCCGTCCGTCACACATTTTTGTCCGGAACCGTTTCTCAGCAACTATTGCATGGAATTAAATGAAACTTGAAATAAATATGTATTATTATGCTGTGGTGATGCACGCGCAATTTTTTTTCGGATTGACTTTTTACATCCAGAGTTATGGCCCCTTGAATGATTGAAATTCTGGATTTTTCGTCGTCTCACTTTGTCCGGAACCGTTTCTCAGCAACTATTGCATGGAATTAGATGAAAATTGAAATAAATATGTATTATTATGCTGCAGTGATGCACGCGCAATTTTTTTTCGGATTGACTTTTTACATCCAGAGTTATGGCCCCTTAAATGATTGAAATTCTGGATTTTTCGTCATCTCACTTTGTCCGGAACTGTTTCTGAGCAACTATTGCATGGAATTAAATGAAACGTGAAATAAATATGTATTATTATGCTGCGGTGATGCACGCGCAATTTTTTTCTGGATTGACTTTTTACATCCAGAGTTATGGCCCCTTAAATGATCGAAATGCTGGATTTTTCGTCGTCTCACTTTGTCCGGAACCGTTTCTCAGCAACTATTGCATGGAATTAAATGAAACTTGAAATAAATATGTATTATTATGCTGTGGTGATGCACGCTTATTTTTTTTCCGGATTTACTTTTTACATCCAGAGTTATGGCCCCTTAAATGATTGTAATCCTGGATTTTTCGTCGTCTCACTTTTTTGTTGGGAACTGTTTCTCAGCAACTATTGCATGGAATTATATGAAACTTGAAATAAATATGTATTATTATGCTGTGGTGATGCACGCACAAATTCTTTTCGGATTGGCTTTTTACACCCAGAGTTATGGCCCCTTAAATGATTAAAATTCTGGATTTTTCGTCGTCTCACTTTGTCTGGAACCGCTTCTCAGCAACTATTGCATGGAATAAAATGAAACTTGAAATAAATATGTATTATTATGCTGCCGTGATGCATGCGCAATTTTTTTTTCGGATTTACCTGGATTGACTTTTTTATCCAGAGTTATTTCCCCTTAAATGATTGAAATTGAGGAATTTTGTCTATTCGGTGATTATATCGGGTTTTTTTAATATTCGCGAATTTTATTTTGGTATCCTTGAAACCACATAACAGGTAAATAAACCTCAACTTTGACAGACAAGTTAATCTCTACTGATAATTAGGTCAGTAGGTCAGGGTACAGCCTCTCATCCAGGGAGTAAATGTTCAGCGGGGCCCTTCCTCATTGTCTCTAGTTTGCTTCTTAGAACCATCCTCAATTTTGGCCAGATATATTTTCTTGCCATTCTACATGAAAAACCCATTCGGCGGGGGATATCAATTCAACGAATTTGCTTGTTCTTGCATACCTTCCATTTCTATTGCGAATTTTTAATGCTGCTGTCACTTCGGTCACCGACGTCCGCCATTTTGTGATGACACAACAGGAATGTTTAGTGACGTCATGCATGATGCCGCCGCACATGTGGTTGTAATCAACCAGTGTATTTATCAAACACGCGATTATATTCGATTTGGGGTCGGAACACCAGGGTCAGAACATAAATTTCTATCCCAGGGTAAAATCACGGATTTCCTTGTCTGGTGTGCAAGAACAACTGTTATGCTTTTGTGATAAAGAGGGATAAATTGAGGCTTGTGTTTATTTAAGAAATAGATCAACTCTAACTGTTATTTGTTGAGTAATAAATCACAGTTTGGAGGTCTGTCTACTTACAACTGACCGAGAAACTGTGATTTATTACTCTGACAACAAATCACAAACTAGAGCTGATCTATTTCAGTCTAACAGGCTGAAAATCGGCAATAATTCTGTTGTTTCCTTCAAAATCTCACAACTTTTCGCCATTGTTGGAAGAAATCCCGCTAAAATTATCAACTGAAACATATGCATTTATATCCTTTTCTAAAGTTTTCGATGTGAGAAAATGACATTTCACCGTCCAACATCAAGGAAATCGACTAGTGACATCATAAATTGGCAGTTTTTTATGACGTCACTCGTCAAGCTCTTCCCTGCCGTGATTTGTTGTAGAATAAAACAGTTATTTTCCATTGCCTAGATAGGCGCGCTGTTTTAGAATAAGTATCTAATTGTGTTTAAATATATGTGCTCCTTATGCCAATTTCGGACATGTTTGATTAAACCAAACTTGTCCAAAATCGGCATAAGTTACATATTATATTCATCCTCCTTATGCCCTTTTGGACCTGTTTGGTTAAACCAAACATGTCATGTCCTTAGTTGGCATCAGGAAAATAAGGTTGCAGCTTACTGTGCTTAACACTTTTTGTACCAAATGGAATCTTCCTCCTTTTATATAGCAGGAGTTCATTCCAAAATTTAGGGGGGTCAGGTTGTGTTTTAGTCAAAATTAATTAGGAAAATGGCTGAACTTTTAGCAAACAGTGGAGACCCTGATCAGACGCTGTGTTCTGCGGCGTCTGATCTGGGCCTGCACTGTTTGCCAAGGTACCCCTTTAGGGGTTTCTGGAACTCAATGGGTTAATGGATAGTAGCTTGTTTTCATGATTAAAAAGAAAAAAGTGTACTGTGTTCTTATCACAATAAATATGGCATGTACAGTAATGATCCTAAATATTGAAACAGGTAGGCTTGAGCAGACAGGGAGCAGTCCTGAAGGAGCAGTCTGATCTGGGTCGCCACAGTTTGCCATTCCGTTTGCACCTTTTGGACATCTTGCAGGATTGTGAAACAAATTTGTTAAAATTTTAGGAGAATTACAGCAAGTCTTCAAGGTGCCCGAATTTTGAGGATTTTTACTGTAGACTACTGATGGCTGATGCACACACATGGAGCATAAATATAAAGATTGAAAAAAGAAGAAGACATTTTCTATGAAGATCATTCACACTTAGTCATTTCATTTGACATTTATGAAACAAGCCTCTAGCAAGTTTCATAAATTTCATATGAAATGACCATGAATGTAAGTCATCTTTTGTGCTTTAGCATAAAGGGAAGTTAAAAAGCTCTTCAAAAGGAGATACAAGATGAATACTATGCCAATGCAACCGAGTTGTCTCCATATATAATGGGGTTATCCCTGTTGGAACCAGGCGGTCGTTAAACTCTTGTATTGTACAAAACGAAATGAAACAAAAACTTTGGGAGATATACCAAGAAGAAAATATCTGTATATCTGACCTTAACCTGTATACTTGACCAGTTCTCCTCCATAATTGTAGATAGGAAGTGTCTAGAGTGCCGGACTCTGACCCTCTAGACCGGGTCCGGCACTTTAGACTTGGTGGCTAAAGTGACGGTCCCGGCACTCTGTGGCTAAAGTGACAATCCTGGCACTCTAGCCATTCCTATGTGGCCAGGCTAGAGTGCTGGTAATACAATACTTGATAACTATACTCCGCCAGAGAGCATCATACTAAGAAGAAAACATTTACCTGACATAATATCTAAAATTATCAACCATATTGGAGGAGAGAAATACTCCATGTTACGTATACTATGCAAAACTGCCTCAAGGGAGAATACTTCACATGATTTTGAAACTGTGTATATCAACAACTGCTAAAATTGGGCTGGCTAGAGTGCCGGTAATATATTAATTCTTTGTTATTTTCATCATCTACCTCCTAGAATCGAGATAAAATGGACTTTATTTCTCCGACATGTTGTGTTAGTCTGTGAACTACACGGATGCGCAGGCTGACCTGTGCCTCTGTTGTTTGCATATGCAATTATTTCTCATGAAGCGGCTCATTATTATAATGTCTTCATGGAAAGAAAGTATGCAATAATGTTAATTGGAAATGAATTTATTATTATCATTATTATCTTCCATATTATTGTTTGTACATAGCGATAATTGAAATTGAAACCAGTGTTTGTCACGGTTGTAAAAGTAATTATGGTGTGCTACAAACAACCTGTTACCTGATTGATTTGTTTGAATGATTTGAGGTTTAACATCCCCGTCAAAACTATATAGGTCATTTTTAGCTCGTCTGTTTTTTGAAAAAAAACTTTCGAGCTATTGTCATCACTCCGGCGTCTGCGTTGTCGTCCTGCGTCGTCCTGCGTCGTTCCAAAAAAACTTAACCTTGGCTATAACTTAAAAAGTATTAGACCTAGCCTCAGGAAACTTCATACACACACTCATCATCACAAGAGCTACATTTTGACCAAGGACCATAACAACATTGTTGATTTTGGCTGAATTATCTCCCCTTTTCCAATTTTTTTTCTGAAACACATTTTTTGCTCTCATTTTAATACTATTCACAACAGAGCCTGCAAACTTCATATGAATGTTCCTTGGGACAAGACCTTTTCAGTGATACCACACTTTTTGATCTGTGACCTTGACCTTTGAACTTTGACCTATTTTTCGAAAATTTAACCGAAAACCTTAACCTTGACCATATTTCCAAAAGTATTTGGCCTACCTTCATGAAACTTCATACACATACTCACCATCACAAGAGCTACATTCCCTACAAGTTTTATAACTCCATCTTGCAATTTGATTGAATTATCTCCCCTTTTCTCTCCGTTTTTTTTTAATTGTTTTTGTCTCTTATTTCAATACTATTCACAACAGAGCCTTCCAACTTCACATGAATGTTCCTTGGGACAAGTCCTTTTCAGTCATACCACGCTTTTTGACCTGTGACCTTGACCTTTGAACTTTGACCTATTTTTCGAAAAATTAACCAAAAAACTTAACCTTGACCATATTTCCAAAAGTATTTGGCCTACCTTCATGAAACTTCATACACATACTCACCATCACAAGAGCTACATTCCCTACAAGTTTTATAACTCCATCTTGCAATTTGATTTGACTTAGAACTTTTGTTTTCTAAAAGAAACTGCAGACGAGCGTTGGCACCCACTTGCGGTGCTCTTGTGGAGACGTTGCTTCCAATTTTGTGGGACTTTTACCCAACATTGAGATGAAATGACATCTCAAGTCCTGTCACCCAACGAAACCAATAGGGTTTATAAGCATGGAATGACCTTAAAGACATCTTCAAGTTTAAAGATCCTATTGTTTTACATTATCACCACCAACACATCACACACTTCAGTTTTCTCCTCGAAACAAACAAACCAATTATTTAATACTACTTAATGCTGTCCCTAAAAAGTTCTGCTGTCATTGCCTCACGATGGCTCAAAGACTTCACCAAGGTAAAAAAATTGAAGACTTTTCTGCCTTCGAAAGTGCCAATGAGCGCTATCAGAATGCAGAATTCTTTCTGTTCTGGAAGCGCGACAGCAGAACAATATCTGCAGCTCAGTCTCGTTTTTAACAAAAACATCTCTGAACCTTAGGTTGAAGTATTATGAGATCTATTACCACTGTATACAAGGCGGGAAGCCCTTCAAATCGAAGAGCACGAGAATGAGAGAATATAATTACCAGGGAGCGAACTCATTGAGTTGATCAATCCATAACATTGCGAGGTGCTAGTGTCCAATTTTAGCAGTTGTTGATATACACAGTGTCAAAATCATGTGAAGTATTCTCCCTTGAGGCGGTTTTGCAGTTGTTGATATACTTTACGTACCATGTGGAGTATTCTCTCCTCCAATATGGTTGATAATTTTAGGTAAATGTTTTCTTTCTTTAATTCATCCTTAGTATGATGCTCTCTGGCAGTTTATAGCTGCAAAGTATTGTATTACCGGCACTCTAGCCTGGGCATATATGAATGGCTATTGTGTCGGGACCGTCACTTTAGCCACCGAGTCTAGAGTGCCTAGTCCGGCACTCTGGCCTCAGAGTCTATGGTGCCGGTACCGGCACTCTAGACACTTCCTTGTGGATGATGTTTTAAAAGTGGAAATAATAGAAACCCCTGAAGTTGATTGACTGAAATACCATGCATATACTTGAATATGTGAGTCTTGAGGCTTAAAAAGTGCATTGGCTAAGTCGTAGGTCTCAGATGAGCAGTACTGGACAATGATCCTCTGCTTACCTACAACCATAATCTGCTTTCAGATGATGTGATAGACAACCGAAGATTCACATCTCTAGAGTTTGACGTCGATAAAACAGCTATCTTACATGGGTTTGCAGGCTATTTTCATACAACACTATACGGGAATGTTGATTTAAGTATGTTATTACATGTATTTTCTTTTTTTAGCTCATCTGTCACGAAGTGACAATGTGAGCCTTTGTGATCACTTTTTGTCCGTTGTCGTGTATGCGTCAGTAAACAATTTCAAAAATGTATATCTCTAATAATACCCCATGGCCAATCTTGTTCAAATTTCATGGGAAGCATCATCAGGTAGGGGGAAAGGCTGCATAAGGTTTTTTTTGCTGATCGGATTGGAATTCTGGTTGCCAACTCCCATAGACTTATAAGGGGAAAAACAAAAATCTTCTTCTCTGAAACCACAGAGCCCAGAGCTTAGATAATTTAGCATGTAGCAACGGCAAGTGGTTACCTACATAAATCCTTCTAATCATGCCCCTGGGGTCCAAATTGGCCACGCTCCGAGGCTCCTTAGCTCCCATAGACTCTTAATGGAAAAAAGCTTCAAAAATCTTCTTCTCTGATACTATGAAGCACAGAGCTTAGATATTTAGTATCTATCAACATAAAATAGTCATCTACATAAATCCTGCTAACCCTGCACTTGGGGTCAAAATTGGCCATGCCCGAGCTCATCAGCTCCCATTGACTTATAATGGAAAAAACTTCTTCTTGAAACCATAAGGCCCAGAGCTTAGATATTTAGTATGTAGCAACCTCAAGTGGCCACCTAGATAAATCCTGCCAATTATGCCCCTGGGAGCCAAATTGACCACACCCCAGGGCTCTTTAGTGCCCATAGACTTACCATTGGAAAAACTTCAGAAGTCTTGTTCTCTGAACGCACAGGGCCCAGAGCTTAAATATATAGCATGTAGCAACATCAAGTGGTCACCTACATAAATCCTGCCAACCATGCCCCTGTTCCTGCTGTCAAAATTGGCCACGCCCATGGGCCCATTAGCTCCCATAGACTTATAATGGAAAAAAAAAACTTCAAAAATCTTCTCCTCTGAAACCATAAGTCCTAGAGCTTAGGTACATGTATTTAGTATATAGCAACATGAAATAGTCATCTTAAGAAATCCTGCCAACCATGCCCCTTGGGCCAGAATTGGCCATGCCCATGGACCCATTAGCTATCATAGACTTAAAATGGAAAAAAAACAACAAAAAAACTTCAAAAATCTTCTACTGAAACCATAAGTCCCAGAGCTTAGGTATTTAGTATGTAGCAACATGAATTGTCATCTTAAGAAATCCTGCCAACCATGCCCCTTTGGCCAAAATTGGCCATGCCCATGGGCCCATTAGCTACCATAGACTTAAAATGGAAAAAAAAAACCACACACACAAAAAACTTGAAATGGAAAAAAAAAATCAAAAATCTTCTTCTCTGAAACCATAAGGCCCAGAGCTCAGGTATTTAGCATGTAGCAATGTCGAGTAGTCACCTACATGAATCCTGCCAATCATGCCTCTGGGGTCCAATTGGCCAAATCCTGTGGCCCCCTTACTCCAATAAACTTACAAGGGCAAAAAGCGTCAAACTTCTTCTTTGAAACCATGAAGTACAGACCTCAGATACCGGCCCCGATAGCTCAGTTGGTAGAGTGTCCGCTCTGGGGAACGGGAGGTCACGGGTTTGATCCCGGGCCGCGACATACCAAAGTCGTTAAAAATTGTACTAGCTGCTCCTCGCTTGGCACTCAGATTTACGGGGTAGAGCTAGGACTGGTCGACCCAGTGTCAAGATAATGTGACTGGGTGTGGTATCATGTAATGTGTCTGGGACATGATACTTCAGTGAGGCAGCACTATAAAAGTGAGCATTGAGCTGCCTGCCACAACCAGACACCGCAGTGATATGACAGAAAAATTGTTGAAAGCAACGTTAAACCCGAATTCACACACACACACACACACACACACACACACACACACACACACACACACACACACACACACACACAGACCTTAGATATTTAGTATATAGCAACACAAAATGGTCGCCTACATAAATCCTGCCAACCATGCCCTTGGGGTCAAAATTGTCCACGCCCGAGGGCTCATTAGCTCCTATAGACTTATACTGGTAAAAACCTCTCCAAAACCAGAAGGCCCAGATTTTGTTTGATTTGAGGCTTTACGTCCCCGTCAACACAGTGTAGGTCATTTTGGAGACGTTGCTTCAAATTTTGTGGTACTTTTACCTGGCATTGAGATGAAATGACATCTCAAGCCCTGATGCCCAATGAAACCAATAGGGTTTATAAGCATTGACAGACCGACTCGCACTGCTTTGCCTGAGCTTAGATATTAAGTATGTAGCAATGTCAAGTGGTCTCCTACACTAATGACTTTCTGGTACACAGGTGAGCGATATGGGGCCATTGGGCCCTCTTGTTTTACTCATTGATCATGTGTTCTGAAAATGGTAGCTCACATGACCTGACAGGATTAACAGACACTTTTCATAATTTATGTGGTCATGAAACGGCCATAACTCTGCTGAAACCTGTTTGTCAACTCAAAATGAAGTACTACACTTCAGACCTGATTTTCACGGTGGTACAGCCCATTGGCGTGAAAATTTTGTTGAAAGCCAGTCTGAAATATTTCACATGAAGAACCGTAATGATCCATGAATAAGATTTTTCCACTGTTCTGCTTCACCCAAGTTTGAATTTGGTGAAATTAATTGCAAGAATGAAGGTCACTGGTATGAACAAGTGTAAGCTCTAAATAGAATTTGTTTACCTTTAATCCAATTTCCAATATTTTCTGCTTCCTTGGTGAATTTGGTCAAATTAATTGCCAGAAAAATTCAAGCTCCAGACAAATCATGAGTCAAGCCTATATCATCATCAACGGATTTTTGGATAACATGCAGGTACAGGGGCAACGTCCACATAAGTGGGCCCCCTTCTAGGCAGCTGGTTTGCTGCACGCATGGCAGATCTTACACCAGATCTCCAGGCTTGTCTATCATAAGGATCGATAGCAGAGAGCTTCCATTATCTGCAATCTCTTTCTGTCAGCTGCTTCCAGGTCATCTTGGACCTCCCAGACCCCCGCTTTCCACCCTAACTCAAGAAGGGCAGTTGTCAGTTTCTGGCAAAAGAATGTGCACTGTACTGATTTACCACTTACGTATAAGCCTGCCCAGGAAAAGTGTGGATAAGTAAACTGACCGGCTCAAAGATGACCTAAATAGTGTTGACTGGGCTGTTAAACCCAATACAAACAAAACTGAAGACTGGTGATTAGCAGGTCACATGTTCGATACCTGCTGGAGGGGCATTCTTTCGTGGAGATGAAATCTTAAATATGCTCATTCTCTCCCTTCTCTGTATTCCAGAAGGGCAGCTGTCAGTTTCTGATGAAAGGGCACACTGTAACTACTTATGGATAAACCTGCACAGGAAAAGTGTGGTGTGGTAAACTTACAGGCTAAATATAACCTAAAAATAGCATTGATTGGAATGTATTGACTCCAACCAACCTTGCAGATTTTGCTGGGTTCTAGCTTATTATTATATTTTTTATTTTTCAGGTATAGTTCCTGACACTCACTCACCAGGAATGTTCAGCTGGTTCCCTATCTTGTTTCCAATTAGAGTGAGTAAATTTTATTGTGGAATCCTTTTTTGCTGACAGCGGTCCTTTGCTATAAGAAACACTTGTATACTGGCAAATAAATGTATACTTTAACCCATTTAGTACCAGAAACCCCAAAACGGGTACCCGGCAAACAGTACAAGCCCAGATCAGACGCCGCTTTCTGCGGCGTCTGATCAGGGCCTCCACTGTTTGCTAAAAGTTCAGTCATTTTCCAAATAAATTTTCATGAAAACACAACCTGACACCCCTAAATTTTGAAATGAACTCCTGCTATTCATAAGGAGGAAGATTCCATTTGGTACAAAAAGGGTTAATGGGTAACTGTTCAGAAAGCCTCAGCTCGTCTGTAACCAAGTGTTTTGAGGTTAACTGACTGCTTCTTAATGACATTAGTAGTGTTGCCTTTGCTTTAACTGTTTTTGTACCAAATGGAATCTTCCTCCTTGTATATAGCAGGAGTCCATTTCAAAATTTAGGGGTTTCAGGTTGTGTTTTCTTCAAAATTTGTTTGGAAATGGCTTTACTTTTTGTAGGCCCTGATTAGACCCGGTGTTCTGTGGCATCTGATCTGGGCCTGCACTGTTTGTCAAATACCCGTTTTAGGGTTTCTGGTTCAAAATGGTTTAAATTTCCAAAAGAAACAATTACAGTGAAAACTCAGTTACTCCAACATGAATGGCTTTTTACCATGGCTAAATCTAATTCGTTCTTGACACCCCATAGCATTTATCAAGGAAGGTTTATCTGTTTTTAGCTCACCTGTCACGTAGTGACAAGGTGAGCTTTTGTGATCACATTTTGTCCGTCGTCCGTGCGTGCGTGCGTCCGTGCGTGCGTAAACAATTTCTTGTCCGCACGATAGCTTCTTCATTTATGATTTGATTTTAAACAGACTTGCACACATCTTGTACCACCATGAGGTCTAGGTTCCTTTCTTGAACCAGCCATATCCCATCATGTGTTACGGAGTTACGGCCCCTGAAATGGCAAAAATTGCCTATTTTGGTCTTGTCCGCACGATAGCATCTTCATTTATGATTTGATTTTAACCAGACTTGCACACAACTTGTACCACCATGCGATCTAGGTTCCTTTCTTGAACCAGCCATATCCCATCATGTGTTAGGGAGTTACGGCCCCTGAAACGGCAAAAATTGCCTTTTTTGGTCTTGTCCGCACAATAGCATCTTCATTTATGATTTGATTTTAACCAGACTTGCACACAACTTGTACCACTAGGAGATCTGGGTTCCTTTCTTGAACCAGCCATATCCCATCATGTGTTACGGAGTTACGGCCCCTGAAAGGGCAAAAATTGCCTATTTTGGTCTTGTCCGCACGATAGCATCTTCATTTATGATTTGATTTTTACCAGACTTGCACACAACTTGTACCACCATGAGATCTGGGTTCCTTTCTTGAACCAGCCATATCCCATCATGTGTTGCGGAGTTACGGCCCCTGAAAGGGCAAAAATTGCCTTTTTTGGTCTTGTCTGCATGATAGCTGTTTCATTTATCATTTGATTTTAACTAAACTTGCACACATTTTGTACCACCACAAAATATCTCGGTCAAGTTCGAATATGGGTCATGTTGGGCCAGAAAGTAGGTCAGTAGGTCAAATCAGAAAAAAAACCTTGTGCAGACACTAGAGGCCACAGTTTTGGTCCGATCATCATCAAACTAGCCCAGAATGATCATCTTTACAATATCTAAGTCAAGTTCGAATATGGGTGTTGTCGGGTCAAAAAGTAGGTCAGTAGGTCAAATCATAGAAAAACCTTCTGAACACACTAGAGGCCACAATTTATGTCCAATCATCATCAAACTTGCTCAGAATGATCATCTTGATAATGTCTTGGTCACATTCGAATATGGGTCATGTCGGTTCAAAAAGTAGGTCAGTAGGTCAAATCACAGAAAAACCTTGTGAACACACTGGAGGCCACAGTTTTGGTCCAATCATCATCAAACTTGCCCAGAATGATCATCTTGACAATATCTGAGTCAAGTTTGAATATGGGTCATGTCGGCTCAAAAAGTAGGTCAGTAGTTCAAATCAGAGAAAAACCTTGTGTACACACTAGAGGCCACATTTCTGGTCCGATCATCATCAAACTTGCTCAGAATGATCATCTTGATAATATCTTAGTCACGTTCGAATGTGGGTCATGGCAGGTCAGAAAGTAGGTCAGTAGGTCAAATCAGAGAAAAACCTTGTGAACACACTAGAGGCTACATTTTTGGTCCAATCATCATCAAACTTGCTCAGAATGATAGTCTTGCAATTTCTCGGTCAAGTTCGAGTATGGGTAATTTCAGGACAAAAAGTAGGTCAGTAGGTCAAATCATATAAAAACCTTGTGAACACACTAGAGGCCACAGATTAGGTCGGATCATCATCAAACATGCCCAGAAAGATCATCTTGACAATATCTGAGTCAAGTTTGAATATGGGTCATGTCGGTCCAAAAAGTAGGTCAGTAGATAAAATAATAGAAAAACCCTCTGAACACACTAGAGGCCACAGTTTTGGTCTGATCATCATCAAACTTGCTAAAAATGATCATTTGACAATATCGGGGTCAAGTTTGAATATGGGTCATGTCGGGTCAAAAAGTAGGTCAGCAGGTCAAATCATAGCAAAAACGTTTTGAACACTCTAAGAGGCCACAGTTTTAGTCAAATCATCATAAAACTTGCTAAGAATGATCATTTGGACAATATCTCAGTTAAGTTCGAATATGGGTCATGTCAAATCAAAAAGTAGATCAGTAGGTTATTTTGTCATAACTTTTGAACTGTTTGAGATAGAGCCTTCATATTTAGCATGTAGGTTCCTTGTGACAAGCGCTTCCCACTCATATAAAGAATTGACCTGTGACGTTGACCTGTGACCTACTTTATCATAACTTTTGAACCATATGAGATAGAGCCTTCATATTTGGCATGTATGTTCCTTGTGACAAGGTTTTCTCAACCATTCAAAACTTTTGAGCCATGCCCTTGACCTTTGACCTACTTTGTCATAACTTTTGGAGCATTTAAGATACAGCCGTCATATTTGGCATATAGGTTCCTTCATAGGAGTGAGTGTTTGAGTTGGAAGTCTCACCAACAGCTAAGGTCATACAGTTATGGGACCTCTGTTTAAAGACCGATCTGAAAGTCTGGAGAAGCCTGGCATCAATCCTGCTACCCTGGTTTACAAGGCAAGTGGCATGACCACTTCACCATGAAGGCTTCTAAACTTCATTGGAATGTTGTGTAGATGACCCTCTAGGAAAATAGCATAACGATTAACAAATGGTCACAAGAGCTAAAAATAGAAAACATTGTAAATGCTTCAAATGCGAACTCCTTCTAAACCTTTGGGCCAATTGGATTTAAAACTTCACAGGAATGTTGCCTAGGTGACTCCCTACCAAAATACAGTCGACTCTCGTTATCTCGAACCTCAGGGGACTGGATAAGAAAGTTCGAGTTATCCGTAGTACGAGATAACCAAAGTGTGACGTCACATGTATGTCAGAACACATTGTTTGCCGTGATATGCTTGGTATTCTTGGTAATTCTTACATGAACGGTTTACTGAGTTTTTTAAACTTATTCATGAAAGTACTGGAGCTTGTCAGAGTATAGCGTTTATGAACAAATTAATAAATAAATAAAACTGACAGAATACTCATGTATTTTGTTGTCTTTTAAATTCCTACGAATCTGGGTTTCCAAATACGCTAAATATAGTCAGATACTAAACAGACTGGTTCCCGCTTGTGAATGCAATGCTTATATTACTTCGGAGAGCAGTACATGCTATAAGTCATACAGTAGTTTGACTGATCTCCCCTCTGACTGATTAACCGTCACTACGGCAAACAGTTTTGGTCCTGCCGCGAAAGCACGTTATGAGCCATCCCTTTTGGATCTACACTGTTTGTACATGGATTTGCATCAGTTAAGAAACAGACGGGTTAACAATGATACACGTGAATTGTTCCGAACAACTGTGTTTTTAACACCCCGAGATTATCACAACGTTGGTCACTTTCTTTGAGATACAAATCAACGCCGCCTTTTATCACGAAAATCTTGCAAATCATTGACATGCGACGGTGTAAGATTAAATGTTGAGCACCGTGTGCCAGTCTTTATTACACGCACATGATTTTCTTAGCAGCCAAAAAGGTATTGTGTGTGCTTATTTTAATTGCAAACGCACCTGGACAAATTGGATAATTACATGTAACAACATTGTGAGTATTGATGAATTGTTTTCTAAAGGCCTATTAGAAAATTGAAGGACCGGATGCATGTTTTTTTAGTTTTTTTTTCGTTACGTCATGAATCCCGGTTCGAGATACGCAGTAGTAAAAACAGTGAAAAATACATTCAGGGACTGAAAATGCTGGGCGAGATAGCCGAAGTGTCGACTTAAAAGTAGTTCGACACATGCGAAGTTGAAATACAATAAATATATAGGGGAAATGTACGGGACTTAGAAATCAGTTCGACATAAGCGATAGGGTCGAGATAAGCGGGGTCGAGATAACGAGAGTCAACTGTAGTTAATACTCATTCCACTCCAATGAACAAGATGGCTTCCAGAGCTAAAAATAAAAAAATCTTCAAACGATAATTCCTTCTGTACCATTGGGCCAATTTCTTTCAAACTTTGAAGTTATGTTGCTTAGATGACCCTCTACCAAAAAGGCTAAAACAATCCCGCTCTGAAGAAAAAATGGCCACCAGAGCTAAAAATAGAAAAATATTGTAAATCTGATTCAAACGTGAACCCCTCCTAAACCCTAAGGACAATTTGATTCAAACTTAACAGGAATGTTGCCTAGGTTACTCCCTACCAAATAAGCTAAAATCACTCTGCTGATGAACAAGATGGCAACCATAGCTAAAATAGAATGTACTCGAGACAGTGTCACACAGGTGAGCGAATCAGGGCCCTGTGGGCCCTCTTGTTTATTTTATAAAGATGTTTACACATAAGGATCGTCTTTAAGAGGTGACACTTGATTATTACACACAACATTAGTATATCTATAGACGATTGAGAAGATAATCTAAAGGGGAATGGATACACCTTCAGGGGAGACAACTCTTACAAAAGTATTTTTGTCTCCCATGACAATAGGGATCAACACTTCAAGGAAAGTAGCAAATTCTTTCCTTCAATTGTAGACCCCTTTTTCAGTGGGCTTATTCATAAAGCTAACAGGAAGTCCCAAAAGTTGTCTCCTTTTGAAAATGGCAGGAAAAATCTGCCAGGTGTTCCCATTCTCCTTAAGCCATCCCCATTTTGCCTTATGAACTGGTAATTTGATTTTCATCTTCCAACTGAGGTAATGGCCAAATGTGACCGACTCAATATTAGATAGATAGATAGATAATCCATTTCCTCTTTCCATATGTACATTGAAACATCAATAGCTCGAACACTAATGGCTTGTTTACCATGGCTGGTTTGACCCCTTTCTTGAGTCCATAGAAAATTATTTCCATAGCTTCAGATATTGACGATAATTTAGGGATGTTTGTCTTATTTGATCTTCAGAGAGGCGATCCTAATGAGTACTCATAACATACCTTTATATTATGGAAGAAATATTCCCAGTATGCATCCCAGTCTGGCACTTTAATTGAGCCGCGCCAAGCGAATTTGTGTCTTCGAGCATTTCGTCATGACAAATTTTAACTGCGCATGCCCAGCCATTCAGAGGGGGCCAGGGATATGGCTTTCTGTCTGAAGGTTCCTCTTGATTCACTGCTTGTATGAGCGAGCAGCGAAGGTTCTGGCGAGACTGCGCGGATGCGCAGGCTCGCCTGAACCTTCGCTGCTCGCAAAGGCAATAAGTACCAAAATCGCTTGACAGGGCCCAATTAATGTATTGCATGTGAGAAACCCCTAAAGGGGTACCTTAGCATACAGTGCTGGCCCAGATCAGACACCGCAGGGCTGCACAATTTGCTAACAGAATTTTCCGTCAAAAATAGAATAAAAATGAAAAAAATAGACCTAACACACCTTATATGTCAAATGGACTTGTCCAACATAAAGCAATGGAAGAGTCGACTAGTTTTCAATTGGTTAACCCTTAGTGGCTCAAACTTCCCTAATCTCAAACACATTTCCATGGTCCTAAAGGTGTTAGAGCTATTGAAGTTTGGGTGTATATTGAAGGACTTCATTTTAAATTTATGGATGGGGGATTTTATTATATACAGAAATATGTTAAAAAATGGCTGTCAGAACCGATCAAATGCCACTGAACACAGCATTTTTTTTCCGGGTCTGCACTGTTGTCTGTGTCCTTTTTGGGGGTTTCCTGACTAAATGGGTTACATGTTGAAATTACTTACCTGTGACCTTGTGAATGAAAAAGGGTTCAGGTGAGAGATTCAAAACTGGCTGTCAGAACTAATCAGATGCCACTGAACACAGCATTATTTTAGGGTCTGCACTGTTGTCTGTCCTTTTTGCGGGGTTTCGGACTCAATGGGTTACATGTGGAAATAACTAATCTGTGACCTTATGAATGCAAAATGGTTCAGGTGAGAGATTCAGAATCATTGTGGTTCTTTTCTTATCTTTTGCCTCCTGCCTATTGCCAGTTCATGAAAGAATATAGGGATCACCTATGGGTTTTCTTGCATTAACATTTGCCAGACCGTGAGGAAGCCGTTTGAACAAGAGGCCCCCAGGCCGAGTGTTCAGACCTCTTCCATGGAACCCAGCAAATGTTATTGCAATGAAATAACCATAGATGATTGTTGTTCTTGCATAATTTACGATTCCAGTGCCAAAGTGTGACTAAAATGCCCCCAAACTCCATTTATACCGCAATCAGGCATTCCAGTAACCTAATAAAGGGGGTCGAATAACTGCACGCTATAATCGGTAGTGACCTATAATACCTTCTACTGACCTATAATACGTCTAGTGACCGATAATAGGCCGGACCTACTTTTCAGGTCACGAATTTACAAGTGTAAACAATAACATGCAACCTTTTATACATGGGAAAACAACGAAACAGAAAGTTAAAATCTTTGCAATATTTATTTGAACGGATTTTCAGAAATTTCAGCTAAATTCTTACCTTCTCGTCCTTTCCTGGTTTGAATGGCCCGTTGGAATAACTGCGCACTGCTACTGCAGTTGAGTCTCAACCTCGAAAGTAATTTCTAAAGCTAAAATAAACTACTTATTTGCAAGTTTTCATACAGAATGTAAAGCGCTGAGAAACTTTTATTCAAGCGTCCATGTTGTTTCCTACGTCTTTGTGTCGTGGTGACGTCAGAAACTTTGCACTCGTTGACGTCACGTTATACTACTTGTGCGCGCCATGGCACTGAATATCGATTAACATGCCACACTGTCTGCTGTCTTTTCTGCTTAAATTTGCTAAATTACTGCAAAACCTCTTGATATATGAATTGCGGTATAAAGTAAATACATGATTAGTGTCTTTAATAATAAAAGCTCGCCTCTATAAAATTGTCTTAGGCTCACCGATTATATTTTATTTTTTAAAGACACTAACCATGTATTTACTATATAATCTCTTCAAATGCAACCCTAAAACCAACATGGCAGCCAGTTTAGAACATTGTTAACAATGACGTCAGTTTGAGTTCACCATAAAATTACAGAATGCTACATTCAAGGCGAAACATTATGTCCGTCATTGTAATGTTAACAAGCCAAGGCCTATCTTATGCTATCAGAAGTTCAAAACCCATGTTCAAACATCACATGAATTTCCTGATTTGAACATGGGTTTTTGTTTGAACACAGCTTCTGGTCCATTCAAGAATAGCTTCAAACAGCTTTGTTCATAGGATTTTATGCAAGAATGTATGTTTTAACGGGAATGGGAACACCCTCAGGGGAGGCATTTCCTGCAAAAGTATTTCTGTCTCCCATGTCAATGGGGGTCAACTGAATTTTCTTTCCTTTTAGAGTAGACCCCTTTGTCAGCGGAACGGAGCCTATAGAAAAGCGAAGAGGAAGTCCCGAAAGTTGTCTCCCTTTGAAAAATGGCGGAAAAATCTGCCAGGTGTTCCCATTCGCCTTAATACTGTTTTCATTTTATTTTTCAGACACCTCTTTATCTGAAGAAAGGTTGTAGAGTTGCTGTTGATTTCTGGCGGTGTGTCAGCTCTAAAAACGTCTGGTATGAGTGGTGTATTAGAGCGCCTCAAGTCCTCCCTATACACAATCCAAAAGGCAGATCATACACCATAGGACTATGATATTAACTTACAGACCTTGGAATTATACCTGGCTGACCAGTGGACTTTTTTCAGCCCATCAGATCTGAAACCTCCAGCAGAGATTATAGGATAGGCAGTTTTCTGTTGTCGTTGTCCTTGTCATCAACATTTTCAAATAAAATTTCATCTGAAACCGCTGGGCCTATTGAACTCAAGTTACATGTAGAGACTTTATAGGTAGGGTCTTCCAGACTGGACCAACGCCTCTTAAACGCTTTGGCCAATTTCATTCGAACTTAATAGGAATAGTTCTAGTTGGCTCCCTGCCAAAATAGCTAAAAACTGTCCACTCCATTGAACAAGATGGCCACTAAAGCTAAAAACAGAAAAATCTTTAAAGGACAAATCCTATACCCTTGGCCAATCTTCATGAGATGCCAGGTGGCGCTCTACCAAAGTAGTTTAAACAGTTTTGCTCCAATGAACAAACTAGCTGCCAGCACTCAAATGAGGAAAAAAAAATTAATTCATAAATGACAACTCCTATATCTTTGAACCAATTTCAATGTCACATATGCAACTTCACAGCAGCTTCACTGGAATGTTGCTTAGGTGACTAAAATTAGAAAAAAACAACTTTAAATGACAACTCCTCCTATATCTTTGGACCAATTTCAAAGTCACCCAACCAACTTCACCGGAATGATGCGTAGGTGACTTCTTACCCAAAAAGCTCAAATCCTTTTGCTCCAATAATTACAAAAACACGCCTATGCAAACACATTGTAAACTTAACTGCCGAAAAAATAAAAATTTTAAGATGAAAAATTGTGATATTGTTCAAATTTCTGCTCAAAATATTGATTGTGGGTATTCCTTAGAACCGCCGGGTCTAACGACTAACTATAATCTATGTTTTTGAGCAGAAATGAGTGAGTGAGTGTTTTGAGTTTTGCGTCTCACCAACAGCTAAGGTCATACGGAGACGGGACCTCAGTTTAAAGACTCATCCGAAAGTCTGGAGAAGGCCGAGAAGCAGAAATGATAAAAATGATGAATACAGATGTAAACCTAAGTTTTACTGTATAAAAATGGGGTTTAAGGGGGTCAAAATTATATAGGCGTGTTTGCGTGATGTACTGTGATAGCCTCCAGAGTTTAAAATAGAAAAAATAAACCATGTAGAATCGAATTAAGCCACTCAGTGAAATACTTTTTACTGACCGTTCCAAGGTGATTCTTCTTTTCGTTTTTTTATAGTTCGTCTTTGCATGTGTGTATTGCTTATATCTTTTAATTTTGGATAGCCATTTGGAGGGAAAGTAATTGTCCTTTTGGCTTTCGGCTAGTGATGTTTTCATTACGGTTTACTTATTTCCTGTTTCTTTTTTCGCCTTTGGTGTATCTGATGGGATTGTGGGGTAATTGTATCAATTCCTGATCATTATCTTCACTACTTTTTAAAAGGCAACTCCTATACCGTCAGTCCAGTTTCAGTCAAACTTCACAGGAATGTTGCTTAGTTTACCCTCTACCAAAATAGCTATTTAAAAATGGTTTTGATAAAAAAAAAATGGCCACCAGAGCTTACCATAGAAAACCTTTAAATAACAAATCCTCCAAAACCTTACGTCCAATTTCATGTAAACTTCACAGGAATGTTGCTTAGCTTAGCTTAGCTAACAATATGAACAAACTTGAAATGACTATTTAAAAATGGTTTTGATAAAAAAATGGCCACCAGAGCTTACCATAGAAAACCTTTAAATAACAAATCCTCCAAAACCTTCTGTCCAATTTCATGTAAACTTAACAGGAATGTTGCTTAGCTTAGCTGACCATATGAACAAACTTGAATTGACAACTCTTCCTATATCTTTGGTTCAGTTTCCCTTAAAATGCACAGGGATATTGAGAAAAAAAAACCTTAATGGCAAATTTCTCCAATATCTTCGGTCAGATAGGAAGGTTGCATAGGGATTGTCTACTAAAATAGCTATTACCATTCCACTCTAATGAACAAAATGGCCACCAGGGCTGAAAATAGAGAAAACCTTAAAAGGATATCTTTAGCCCAATTTCATTCAAACTTCACAGGAAGGTTGCTTAGGTGACCAACCAAAATGTTGCTCCAATGAACAAAATGGCTGGAAGACTTAAAAGAAATAAAAATTACTACTAAACTCTTTAGTCCATTCATTTAAAGTAGAAGTAAAACAAAGATCAGGAATTGATACAATTAACTTACTCCACCCACAAAAGACACCAAAGGGAAAGAAATACAAACATTAAGCGACCAGACCATAATGGAAACCTAAACAAAGGAAGGCCATAAGGACAGTTACTTTCCCACAAAATGGCCATATGGCCATCCAAAATTAAAAGACACAAGTGATACACACAGTAAGTAACAAACAACAACATAAATAAATCGCCACAGAAGAGCCGCCTTGGAACGGTCAGTGGAAGATTTCCACTGGGGGGCTTAAATCGATTTTACGTGGCCACAATCCTCGCCCTTGCTTCCGTCGCGATTTAGACCAATAATTTGTTCAGTCCGCATGAAGGCCTCCTAACTCATCAGTGCAACATCTCCGTAAACACAGAAATCAAAGAACCACAGAGGTGAGACAACGGTGAGGACTCGACAGCAAGAAACCACTGAAATGCTGGAGCAAAAGAAAACCAACAGTTAGACTCCGATGAGCCCGACCAGAGACAGAGCATCAGGCACCAACCAACATTATCTCTTTAATTTTCAATAAGCCTTTACGTTGGAGCCGTCATAGAATCTGAGGCCTGACCCACCGGCGTGCAACCAAAGAGGGAAGCAAAGCCGCCAACCGTGACCGGGCCAACCACCATGCATGCAGTCTGTCGTACAACACCCACGCTGCACCCAACCCCTCCACATCGAAGAACAACCCTACGAAATTGGGTGCTGAAGTCATTGCGGCCATATATTTTTCCGAATTTATATACTAAGTCACCATAAAATTCGGGCTCCAATAGACCCTGCTGCAGAAGAGATGAAAAGACTGTGGACTAGGCGACCTTCTTCCAAAGTTGCGTTTCTTGGAATAAGATGGTTGTCAGTGATCCACATGCCTTCCAGAAGCTATGTGACACCTTGAAATTAGGTGAGAACGATTCATGGCTCTCTTATATTTTCACCTGCCAGTTTCAGATATTTACATTATTACAATTCTGACAAAAATCACCTTTGTGATTAACAATAGTTGTTGTTAGTTTCTGATGCTTTCTACCTGAACACATTTTATGAGAGTTGGCCAAGTTTTCTGTCTGTAAATTTCTGACTCTGACAAATGAAAATGATGGTTGATTTAAGGGGCAGTTCCTGTGTGGCAATGCATGTCACTACAATGTTATGCATTGATTTTTGTTGCAACTGCTTTTGCAAGCAGGAGCCCCATACAGATCACTTTCAGGCATTGCAATTGATTTGTCAGCATTAACCGTTCCTGTTGCCGCCAGATATTGAATGTCATGTTTTGACTTGACTGACCATTTTGTTCCCATGCTTCTTTCAAAATCATTGACGCCACATTAGCTCTATTTCTCATGTGCAAATCACATTTGTAGTCTTGCATAGGCATGCCATGGTAGTATTGGCATAGCCTTCCATCAGAATTATTGTTTTAATTGAGGAGAATGTACTGAAGATTAGGATGGTATGCTATGAATAAATATCAGAATAAAAACAGTTTAAAGTCTTTTAGATTTCATTTTATTAGCTCGTCTGTTTTTTGAAAAAAAACTTTTGAGCTATTGTCATCACTCCGGCGTCTTCGTTGTCGTCTGGCGTCGTCGTTCCAAAAAAACTTAACCTTGGCTGTAACTTAAAAAGTATTAGACCTAGCCTCATGAAACTTCATACACACACTCATCATCACAAGAGCTACATTTTGACCTAGGACCATAACAACATTGTTGATTTTGGCTGAATTATCTCCCCTTTTCCAATTTTTTTTCTGAAACACATTTTTTGCTCTCATTTTAATACTATTCACAACAGAGCCTTCAAACTTCACATGAATGTTCCTTGGGACAAGACCTTTTCAGTGATACCACACTTTTTGATCTGTGACCTTGACCTTTGAACTTTGACCTATTTTTCGAAAATTTAACCGAAAACCTTAACCTTGACCATATTTCCAAAAGTATTTGGCCTACCTTCATGAAACTTCATACACATACTCACCATCACAAGAGCTACATTCCCTACAAGTTTTATAACTCCATCTTGCAATTTGATTGCTCTTGTTTGACTTAGAACTTTGGTTTTCTAAAAGAAACTGCAGACGAGCGTTGGCACCCGCATGCGGTGCTCTTGTTCTCCCCCCCCCCCCCCTCCCCCCATCAAGATCTCATTCTTTTTTACTGTTCCTTGGTCTAAGCCCTTCTGAGCCAAGTCATGCTGAAGTGTGCCATAGCTTCTGAAATAGAGGAGAAATGAGGATTATTTAGAGATATTTTTCTTATTCAAATGTATGCTGTTTTTCTTATTAAATTATATGTTGTGGGTTTTTGTTAGAATCACATTGTCAAGGCGATTCTATCAAGAACACACAACATATGTTTCTAACGAAGTAAGGAAAATTATCCCTTAATTATCAACCTAACTCCTGATCTCAAGCAAGGTATGCCATGGTATGTACTAAGTGAAGACTCGCCCTACTTATCTCGAGCTATGGCTGCCCCCGCACATCGGGGCTTAAAGAAATAGATGGGCTGCATGATGCTTCCACGCAGAGCTGAAACCGACCTGCACACGAGTACTGGTAAACCGCTTAGAGGATCTGCACAGGCAAAGCGGTGCAAGTCAGACCGCCCATGCTTATAAACCCTATTGGTTTCATTGGGCGGCAGGGTGTGAAATGTTATTTCGTCTCGGTGTCGGGTAAAAGTTCCACAAAATTGGAAGCCACGTCTCCAAAATGACCTTTACAGCTTTTACGGGGACGATAAACCTTAAATCAAACAAAAATCTCGAGCTATAGCATCGCTATGCCATGGTATGTTCGAGGCGAAGACTCAGTCTCGGCATCCACACAGTCTTATCTCGAGCTGTGGTTTCACTACACTGGTATGCACGAAGTAAAGTCTTACCCTAGGTATCCACACAGTCTTACCTCAAGCTATGGTATCACTTTGCCGTGGTATGCACCAAGTAACGACTCAACCTAGGTATCCACACAGTCTTATCTCGTGCTATGGTATCACTGTGCTGTAGTATGTACCAAGCAAAATAAAAAGCTAAAAGTTTGCCTACACATAAAAGTACGAAAATCGGAGACTCGGTGTTATTGAGTCTCTTCATACACAGCAATATAGTTTGCAAGGCTGCATACGCCTCCTAGCACCGGCTTAAGCGATATTCAATTTTCAAAGTAACCAGAATGGGCTCAATGATCCCAAAGGAAAAGAAAATATAATCTGCACTATGCTGAGGCATGGGAACACTTTACGGCCGCCAAACGGCACTTGCCACCACCTGCAACTGAGGTAAAATGAAAAGCTAAAATGTTGCCTTTGGAAAGAAAGAACACATAAAAGAATGAAAATTGGAGACGCAGTTTTATTGAGTCTCTTCATGCACAGCAATAAGTTTGCAAGGCTGCAAACGCCCCTAGGACCGGCTTAAGCGATATTCGATTTTCAAAGTAACCTAAATAGGCTCAATGATCCCAAAAGAAAATAAAATATAATATGCACTGTGATGAAGCATGGGGAGACTTTTTACAGCTGCCACACGGCACTTAACACCAGCTGAAGTGAGGTAAAATAAAAAGCTAAAAAGTTGCCTTTAGAAACAAAGAACACATAAAAGAACAAACTCACCCTAGGTATCCACACAGTCTAACCTCGAGCTATGGTATCACTATGCTGTGGTACGCATGAAGTAAAGTCTCACCCTTGGTATCTACACAGTCTTATCTCGAACTATGGTATCACTGCTGTGGTATGCACCAAGTATAGACTCACCCTAGGTATCCACACAATCTTATCTCGAGCTATGGTATCACTATGCTATAGTATGCACCAAGTTAAAGACACCCTAGGCTTCCACACTGTCTGACCAGTATGTTGCTGACCAAAGGTCATGGTGAGCTTTTGTGACAGATGTCCGGCTTCGTCGCTGTTGTGCGTTGTCTGGCCTAAACTTTTCTTGTGAATACTCTGGAGGCCTCAGCTTTGGTCCAATCATCACCAAACTTGGTCAGAATGATCATCATCAAGTTTGAATATGGGTCATGTCGGGCCAAAAAGTTGGTCAGTAGGACAAATCATAGAAAAAGATACCGGCCCCGATAGCTCAGTTGGTAGTGTCCGCTCCGGGGAACGGGAGGTCTCGGGTTCGATCCCGGGCCGCGACATACCAAAGTCGTTAAAAATGGTACTAGCTGCTCCTCGCTTGGCACTCAGATTTACGGGGTAGAGCTAGGACTGGTCGATCCAGTGTCAGGATAATGTGACTGGGTGTGGTATCATGTAATGTGTCTGGGACATGATACTTCAGTGAGGCAGCACTATAAACGTGAGCATTGAGCTCCCTGTCGCAACCAGACACCGTCGTGATATGACTGAAAAATTGTTGAAAGCGACGTTAAACCCGAATTCACACACACATAGAAAAAGATTGAACATGATAGAGAGAGGCCACAGTTTTGGTCCAGTCGTCATTAAACATACACAGGATGATTGTGTTGACTGATAAACCCTAACTCTAATTAAAAGTAACCCACTGTATTTACTGTACACAATGGTTGCTCAAAGTAATTACTTAACGTCATGTTGCTATTGTTCCATTTGTGACATCATTATTTCACTTAATGTAGTTTGCTAATGAAGAGAAAATTAATTAAACAGAAGAGTTACCTAACTTAGGAAGAATAGCAATAAACATGAAATTTATTTTAATTATACTTTTCACTTTTTTGTTTTTGAGATCACAGTTAATATCTGACCATTTTAAAAAAATAAAGAGAAAAGAATATGAAACAAATTTGTAAAGCTGGTAGATTTCAAAGCGACCTGATAATGTATTTAAATGCGTAATAATTATAAAAAGTCTTTTGGCATCCTTCCGTCTGCGTCTGCAAGAACATTTAGTAGCCTGTACCCAGAAGCTCCATGCTTTGTCATGCAGTGTGCCAAATGAGCTTTACCATGCACCATTTGATTTCACTGACTTCGTCTCTTGCTAGGGATTGACTGATTGCAGCTGTGTCTTCTCTGAGCCGCTTGTCGTCAACTAGTTTTGTTGAGTATATGGCTTCTATAACACTCTTATTGTCAACATAGGCAATTATTGGAATAGTTTTAATTGACACACCTAAAATGTCCACCAGCATCTTTCTGTAGTAGAAAGCACTTTCTAGTCCTTCCTCTAAGCTAAGGGCCTCAGCAGCAATTGTGGATCGTACGACCCTCTTAATTTTACCAGCATGCCAAGACAGTGGGAAACATTTTCCGTGGCAGTCCATCAACCATACAGTATATCCTGCTGTATTTGCCGTTCCGTTGTTGATATTACATAAGGCTGCATCTGTGAAGGCCACAATCTTCCAGTCGTTAACTTTTTTGCTTAAATTCGGGAATGAAATCACAGACCTAATGTCGGTCCCCGCCCATAGGGGTTTGAAGAAAGTTATGGGCTGCATGATGCTTCCACGCAGAGCTGAATCCGGCCCGCACTGTAGTACTGGTAAACTGCTTAGAGGATCTAAGCATGTCCAGGGACCGCGGTGCGAGGCGGACCGTCCATGCTAATAAACCCTATTGGTTTCATTGGGCGACAGGACTTGAGATGTCATTTCATCTCAATGTCGGGTAAAAGTCCCACAAAATTGGAAGCAACGTCTCCAAATTGACCTTTACAGTGTTGACGGGGACGTTAAACCTCGAATCAAACAAAACAAAGCAGACCTAATGTCTTTCAGCCGACTGACTACTTTTACAGCCCGTGAAAGGTCGCATATTGTTCCCTTATTGAGTTTGTGCTGAGATCAATGATTTGACCAACAAACTGTCGATGTTTGGTCTGTTCCTCTGAAGTTAATGAGCTTTGCTTGTCCTGACCTTCAATACTTCCTTCCGCCTGCCATAGCTGTGACCCCGACTCTAGTTTTAGTGTATCCTGCAGCAAGCAACTAAAAATCAAAAACGTCCTCATTTGCTGCTAGGAAAGCTGGCTCTATCTTTATACTCGATCCACTGGTGCTAGATTCGCCATCACTTCCCTTAAACTTCTTCAAAGATTTTTTCGCCTCCTCATATATTTTCATTTATTTATATTTTTTTAATAGTTCATACCAGTCAACACAAATAGGTTTTCCTCTGGTAATGTTTGCTTTTCTTAGTTACTTAAATGCCAAAATTTCAGGTTGTAATGTGATTTTTTTCTTTTCAATTTTCTTGTACCTAGAGTCAAATATATCTATGTATTCCGTCACAGACTGTCCATTAGTTCTATAAAAATCGTTAAAATCTTCAATTTTTCCAAACTGTCAGTGAGGTCATCTTTGGCTGAGTGTTCATCCAAAAAATTTATCAAAGTAGAAGTAAAACAAAGATCAGGAATTGATACAATTAACTTACTCCACCCATAAAAGACACCAAAGGGAAAGAAATACAAACATTAAGCGACAGACCATAATGGAAACCTAAACAAAGGAAGGCCATAAGGACAGTTACTTTCCCACAAAATGGCCATATGGCCATCCAAAATTAAAAGACACAAGTGATACACATAGTAAGTAACAAACAACAACATAAATAAATCGCCACAGAAGAGCCGCCTTGGAACGGTCAGTGGAAGATTGAAAACTTAATCCATCATTACTTTTTAAATCATCAATTGTAATCTGATCAAAAACTTTTTCTCTAATTTGTAATTCATCATCATCCGGGAGTGATAAAGCAATTGCAATATCCTGTTTGTCCTTACTGAGATCTGTAATCTCTGTCCATGCTAATAACTCTTGTTTTTGCCTTGTTGAAGGTTGGTGGATTTACTATTGATGTCATTTTTACTTTTCCACAAAAATCAAGAATAAATACAAACTGTCAGATCTAGCACCAGTTTCAGCAAGTCTCCACTGTTTAAGAGTCCTGTTCTACCACTGAGGACTGCCAACCTCGCTCTGCTAGCACTTGATAAACGCTAACTCTAATTAAAAATAACACACTTTATTTACTATACACAATGGTTGCTCAAAGTAATAACTAACGTCATGTTGCTATGACATCATAATGTAGTTTCCTAATGAAGAGTAAATTGGTCAAATAATAGTCAGACTTGCTCAGAATGATCATGTTGGCAATATTTCAGTCAAGTTCGAATATGCGTCATGTCAGGTTAGAAGTAGGTAAGTAGGTCAAATCATAGAAGAACCTTCTGAACATTAAAGACGCCATAGTTTTGATCCAATCATCATCAAACTTGCTCAGAAAGATCATCAGGACAATATCTCCGTCAAGTTTGAATATGGGTCATGTCAGGCCAAAAAGAAGGGTCAGTAAAACTTTGTGAACACTCTAGAGGCCACAGTTTTGGTCCATTAGTCATCAAACTTACTCAGAATGATCAAATTGACAAAGTCTCGGTCAACTTCGAATATGGATCATGCCGGGCCCAAAAATAGGGCAGTTGATCAAATCACAGAAAAACCCTGTGAACACAGTAGACGCCACAATTTTGGTTGCTCAAAATGATCGTCTTGACAATATTTCAGTCACTTTGGAATATAGGGCATGTCAGGTTAGAAAGTAGGGCATGAAAGTTTGACAGTATGTCAAATCAAAGAAAAACCTTGGTAACAATCTATAGGCCACAGTTTTGGTCCAATCATCGTCAGATTTGTTGAGACTGGTCATCTTGATAATATCTCGGGCAAAATCAAATATTCGTCAAAAAGTAGGTCAGAAGGTCCTTGTGAACCCTCTAGCGACCACAGTTTTGGACCAATCATCGGCGAACTTGTTGAGAATGATCATCTTGACAATATCTTGGTCAACTTCAAATATTGTTCAGGTCGGGTCAAAAAGTAGACCAGGTAGGTCAAACCATAGAAAAACCTTGTGAACACTAGGCGCCACAGTTTTGGTCCAATCATTATTAGACGTGCTGAGAATGATTATGTTGATATCTGGTCAAGGTCACTAGCTTTTTTTTATATAGAAAAACTTTGTCATGACAAGTGCCTTCATTTATTGATGGGTAACTTCACACAAGTATTTGGTATGATAGTATCTCCAACAAATCAGACTTTCAGAATGTTGGGATCAAGGTTAAGGTTCTTGTGGCCACTTTTAGAAAGATGTGTTTTTTTCTTCGAGAAATTACCCACCACCTTCCCGACTAATACTATATAAGAGTCGGGTAAGTGGGGTATTACATTTCCACGTTTCTAATGACCAATGGCCATAAAATACCGCGAAAGGACCGATAAAATGATGCTACGTTATGTAATCGCTAGGTAATGCTGTTAAGAGAGGTTATTAGAAGTCTATACTAAAAATTTTTAATTTTAAAAATCCATTTATTAGTAAAATGCCGAGGTGAAAATGAAAATCTGCATCAAATTTTAATCAAATTACAAATTTCTATCTGCAAAAATAAGTATTTTCAGATCAATAGTTTTTAACAGAACTGACAGATATATTGAATAAAAGTAGTCCCCCAGATAAAACTAGTAATGCCACCTGTTAATATTAGCAGAGTCATCAGTTGAGATGGATGATGCTAGTAACCTCCCCACTTCCCAACCCCCCCCCCCCCCCCCCCCAAAAAAAAAAAACAAAAAAAAACAACAACAAAAAACCCAAAAAAAAAACATCTGTTTATCAGTTAAGCATGATTTTTTGGTCAGGTCATTTTCTCTAATAGAAAAAACAAGTCATGAAAACTTCTCTTTACTCTAGCCCCTACATTTATTGGTGTATTTTAATGTAATTTCACACAAATGTTGGGATGACAATGTCTCCAGCAAGTTAGACTTTCAGGGTCCAGGGTGCAAGGTTATGGTTACTGGCTATTTTTAGAAAAACTTCGTCATCACTCTATCGCCATTGATTATCCAAGGATTTTATAGAACTTTACACAAATGTTGGGTATGATATTATCTCAAGCAAGTTCGACTTGAGGTCAAGGTCACTGGTTATTTTTAGAAGAAAAAAAAATTTGTCATCACTCTAGTGCCAACATTTATTGACAGATTTTAATGTAACGTCACACAAATGTTGGGTATGATTATATATTGAGCTAGTTCGACTTTCAGGGTCCTCCACTGAATTTAAGTGGCTATTTTCAGAAACACTTTCATGTCTCTAGTGCCTGCATTAATCAGTGGCATATGATGTAACTTCATACAAATGTTAGGTATGAAAACATCTCAAGCAAGATCAACATTCAGGGTTCTGGGGTCAAGGTCACTGTGGCTATTTTAGAAAAACTTAATGAAGGCTCTAGTGCCTACATTTATGAATGGATTTCATAATATCTTAAAGCAAATATTTGGTAGGCTATCGAGCAAGTTCAACTTTCAGGCAGAGGTCATTATGGCTATTTTTAGAAAATCTTTGTCATTGCTCTAGTGCTACATTTATCAATGTATTTTAATATTACTTTACTTAAATGTTGGGTATGAGTTCAACTGTCAGGTTACTGCACACAATGTCAAGGTAACTGCGGCTATTTGTAGAAAAAAAAATCGTAGTCGCTCTAGCCATTGATTTATAAATTATTTCAAAAGAAAGATTTTTGGGTACCATCTGTCAAAATTTCTCAAATTGTTCCATGAACAGGATGGTCGCAAGAAAGATTTCTTCCTCTAAAAGGAAACATTTTCATTTCATAGGAATGTTCAAACAAAATTGCTTAAAATCATTTTGCTCCACTGAAAATGATAGCCACTAAAGAGCTTAAAAATACAAACCTTACATTGAAAATTGAATACCGCTTAAGCCGGTCCTAGGGAGCGTCAGCAGCCTTGCAAACTACATTCTTACATGCTTTTCAATGAATGATAGAGAGATTTATCAGTGAAATATAAATCGATATTTTCACTGTTTCAAACAGTGAAAATACGATTTTTTATTTTTCACTGTTTGGGACTACTTTTTTTTTTCTTCAAATCTAACTCTAATTTCAATTTTATCTTTGTCAGATAACTTAACAATACTGAAATGTGTTCTAATTGACGCATAGCCCGTTCATGTGTGACGGGGACGTTACTGACGTCATTGATGACGCTGACGTCACGTCTTTTGTCGCGCGACGTTAGACTTGCCAGCAACTTCTTTGGAAAACTACTCTCTCAATTATTTCATTAATCATTCATAATAATACCATCCCAGGCCATTTCTCAGGTGCAAACTTTCAGTTTACACCCAATAGTATACCCACTAAACACGATGGACACCACTAAATTGACGCGAAACGAACAGGAACAAAGATAATTTTCTCCGAATGTGAGCGACACCATTAAAGACGCTAAATATTGCCTTTTGAAGCATGTAAGAAACAGAAAATTTGATTTTTTCAGTGCAAGATCAAATTTTATTTCACTCATGAACACCAAAACTGCTATTTTCACTTGTGGCTACGCCACTCGTGAACATAACAGTTTTGGTGTTCATTCGATGAAATAAAATTCGATCTTACACTGAAAAAATCAAATATCCTCTATTTGCTGTGTATGAAGATACTCAATAAAACCGAGACTCCGATTTTCGTTCCTTTTAGCTTTTTATTCTATTCCTAAACAGCTAGTCTGATTTTGAAATAATTTCACAGAAATGTTCCTTGGATCAGTGTCAACCAAAATTGCTACTACTTTCCACTCCACCTTAATATACATATTACCTACCATTTCGCTCGCCTCGATCAGTAGCTCAGTCGGATGCGCATCTGACTGGTGATCACTGATCAGGAGGACGTGGGATCGATACCTGCCAGGGTCGGCACATTATTTCATGTGGATTGAGCATGATTTTTTTTACTGTCATTCTGTCCCTTCTGCTGATTCAAGAAGGGAAGCTGTCAATTTCTGAAAAAAATCGCACTGTACTGGTTAACCGCTTATGTATAAGCCTGACCAGGAAAAGTGCGGATAGGTAAACTGACTGGCTCAAAAATGACCTAAATAGTGTTGAATGGGCTGTTAAATTCCAATACAAACAAACAATACCTAGCACATCATTTGTACAGTATGGATCAGGTGAGTGTTCCAGGGCCATCATGGCCCTCTTGTTATTTTTTTTGTATGATTTCTTTGTTTGTTTGGGGCTGTCTGGGAATGTGTGGCGGCCGTAAAAAGTCTCCCTGCCCTACATCATAGTGTAGTTTATATTTTCTTGTCCTTTGGGATCATTGATTCCATTCTGGAATTTTGAAAAAAAATTAGGGTCACTTATTAGGCCTTATTGGCCGAGGCTAGCTAGTCTGGCCCTGAAAAAAATGTACACGTCATATTTTCTATTTCTGTGGTGTATTCCTTACTTCAAAGGATAACCCTTTTATAGGACATATTTAACGTCACTACAGCTGGTGTCTGGGAATGTGTGGCGGCCGTAAAAAGTCTCCCTGCCCTACATCATTGTGTAGTTTATATTTTCTTGTCCTTTGGGATCATTGATTCCATTCTGGAATTTTGAAAATTTTTGTGGGTCACTGATGAGGCCTTATTGGCCGAGGCTAGCTAGTCTGGCCCAGAAAAAAATGTACACGTCATATTTTCTAGTTCTGTGGTGTATTCCTTGCTTCCAAATGATAACGCTTTTATAGGACATATTTAACGTCACTACAGCTGGTGTCTGGGAATGTGTGTCGGCTGTGAAAAGTCTCCCTGCCCTACATCGTAGTGTAGTTTATATTTTCTTGTCCTTTGGGATCATTGATTCCATTCTGGAATTTTGAAAATATTTGAGGGTCACTGATGAGGCCTTATTGGCCGAGGCTAGCTAGTCTGGCCCAGAAAAAATGTACACGTCATATTTTGTAGTTCTGTGGTGTATTCCTTGCTTCCAAAGGATAACCCTTTTATAGGACATATTTGACAGCTCAGTAAACACCATTTTTTGTTATATCGAACCGGTCAGTTTACCTAACCACACTTTTCCTGGGTGGGGTAATACAGGAGTCAGTGCAGTGCACATGCTTTCGCCATAAACTGGTCCTTTTAAAAAGGTTCCATGATCAATGTTGCAGGCTCGGCGGGTATTGAACCCCCACATCTGACTGGGCCACAGAGGCTGTCATTTTCTGTATGAAATCATCATCATCCTCATCACATTAATTTTTGATTAACGTGCAGGTACAGGGGCAATATCCACATAAGTAATCCCCCTTCCAGGTAGTTGGCTTGCAGCTTACATGGCAGATATCGCACCAGATCTCCAGGTGGGTCCATCATGATGGTCGATAGGCGAGAGCTTCCACTCTGCGATCTCGCTCTGTTAGATGCTTTCAGGTCAACTTGGGCCTTCCAGGCCCACATATTTCATCATTCTGTATGTAACAGACTGTCTTCAGTTTGAGCATTCTCTCCTTCAGGATGAGGTCCAGGGCCTCAATGCAGAGTCACGCAAGTAACTCACTGGACCTGATGGTGACAGTGGCTTAAGGCTTGAGCAAGGAGGCCTTCATGCGGACTCAACAAATTATTTGTCTAAATCGCGACGGAGTGAGTGAGTTTTAGTTTTACGTCCCACCAACAGCTAAGGTCATACGGAGACGGGACCTCGGTTTAAAGACTCATCCGAAAGTCTGTAAATCGCGACGGAAGTAAGGGCGAGATGGACACGTAAAATCGATTTAAGAATTTAAGAACCCCCCCCCCGTGGATGGCTAGATTTCGGTTATGATAAGTTGTCCTTAAATGAGGGGTTTTTTTTTCGTGCGGCTCCCCAATAATAATATATCTATGGGGTGTTTGAAGTGGGTGGCAGCCCCCCCCCCCCCCCACCTCGTCACGACCGAAAAGATAAAAAATGGGGGTATGGCTCGAAAATGGCGCTGGCAAAACATGCTGCAGACTGAGAATCGCCAGTGCCAAACCCCTCAGTTGTTGCCTTGACAGCAGTGTGACGATTATGATTCGGTCAAACATACATGTGACATCACACTTTTTGGCAACTTTTAGATGCCCCCTCGTTAACCTGGCAACAATGGTTTAGCCTATAAAGATTCCCATTGGAAAGGCTACTTCCAACGGAACATTCTTGCCGAGTTTCGTTTAAAACGGACCATGCATTATAAAAATGGCTGTTTGAAGTTGCCAGCAAAATTGAATAACTGTATCACAAAATGGCCTAACGGGTATCAAGAAAAAACCATACCCCTCGTATCAAAAATAAACACATTTGCAATACAAACAAGCTAATCCGAACTACAGCAATAATAAACCTTAACAGAAATACCTACTGTTGTCGTGCCAACTGGTGATTTTCGTTTGCTCTAGCACTTTCAGTAATTTCATGCTGTCGAGTTCTCGTTTCATCTCCATATTTCTTTGATTTTTATCGAAGATGTTGCACTGATGAGCTAGAGACCCTTCATGCGGACTGAACAAAGTATTTGTCACCTGGCCACGTAAAATAGATGGTAGGTTAGCGCTGCCCGACAGTAAAACGAAAGGGCTTCTGTTGTAGTTTATTATTGTTTTTTTTTTTTTGTCTTTGCATGTATGAACTGCTAATATCTCTTTATTTTTGGATAGCCGCTTGGCCATTTTTGGGGAAAGAAACTGTTCTTATGGCTTTTCGCTTGTGATGTTTTAATTATAGCGAAGTTGTTTTATTTTGGCGTTTCTTTCCCTTTGGTGTCTTGGATGGAAGGTGTTAGGTAATTGTATCGATTCCTGACCATTGTTTCACTTCTGTTTAGGGCGATCACACCTACGTTCTGATGGCACAGCAGTAAACCACCAGTTGGCCAGGGAGATGCAAATTCGAATCATAAAACAGAGCGCCACCTTTTTAAAAAGATAGAGGATGGGGCGTCAGGATTTGACCACCGCCATTCAACCAAAGAGCATAGCAAAGTTTCTCACTGTAAAAAGGTCGACAACGAAACATGCTGTGGCATAACCTCTATCTGTGCTATATCAAAACATTATATACCTGACAATAATTTACTTAATTAAAAGTCACGTAGAAATTATAGTTACCAAATATTCATTTAGTTACTGTGTGAATCCAAGGATTCAACTTTTTTCAGGTGTCTTGTTTCTGCAGCATCTCGGAGAGCAAACATTCTCCTCGGGGATTTCAATGCCAGAGTGAACACAAACCACCAAGGTTTGGAAGGAGTTAGTGGAATATGTGTAGAAACATGCAACAGCTATGACATCCTTCTCCTGAGGTAGTGTTCAGAACGTGAACTACTGATCATTAACACAGTGTTTCATTTACTAACTCGCGAGAAGACATACTGTATGCACCCGCTCTCCAAAATAGGAGTGAAGGCAATGATCAGGGATCGATACAATTAACCCACACCACCCATCAGAGACACCAAAGAGAAACACAAACATAAAATAACTAGACCCTAATGGAAACATCAATAGCGGAAAGCCAAAAAAGTTACTTGCCCACAAAATGGCCAATTGGCTATCCGAAACAAAAAGATATAAGTGATAAACAGACTCATAAAAAAGAAGTGAAGGCAATGATCAGGAATCTACACAATTAACCCTCGGCTCCCATCAGAGACACCAAAGAGGAAGAAACACAAACATGAACTTACTAGACCCTAATGGAAACATCAATAGCGGAAAGCCAAAAGGACAGTTACTTTCCCACAAAATGGCCAAATGGCTATCCAAAGTATATATATAAGCGATACACACACTCAAGGACAAACCATAACAAAAATAAGCCGCGAAAAAAATAAGCCGCGAAAGAAGGACGGCCTCAGTCTGCATGAAGGCCTCCTGACTCACCAGTGCAATATCGCCGAGAACACAAAAATCAAACAACCACAAAAATTAAACAAAGGTGAGGACTGGACAGCAAGAAACCACTGAAATGCTGGAGCAAAAGAAAACCAACAGTTAGACTCCGATGGGCCCGACCAGAGACAGAGCATCAGGCACCAACCAACAATACAGACAATTAAATTCCCTCTAATTCTCAGTAAGCCTTTACGCTGGAACCGTCACAGACTCTGACGCCTGACCCACCGTCGTGCAATTAAAGAGGGAAGCAAAGTTGTCAACCGCGATTGGGATAATTACCATGCATGCAGTCTGTCATATAACATTTATATTGTACCCAATCTTTTTATATCGAAGAATGATTTTACGAAATTGTGGTTCCGAAAGACCTTATTGCGGAAGAGATTTAAGTCCAACATTGAATTTTGAAATTAAATCGGAATGACGTCAACTAACTTTTGAAAAGGCTTTGTGTAGTTTATTATTCCGATAACCCTGATTAAGAAGTTAAACAGTTAATAATTTATTACGAGTTTTGAAGTCAGTTACATGACTAGACACTCTGGTAAGTTGGATAAATTGCGAAATATAAATACCATATGATGCCCCACGAGGAACATCACCATCCAAGAGAGGAAACTTTACAATCTCAAAAATCAAAATCATCGCGTTTATCACATCTACAATAGATAGATGTAGATCCAAAAGCGGGGCGTCGATATCAGAAGAATATGCTTTATTTAACAGGTTGTTGGTGGTGTTTGGTGGGGGGTGGGGTGGGGTGGTAAATTTGAGTGATCAAGCCATCGAAATAGGTGTTACAATATTTTATCATTCAAATTCGAGCTAAAGGCCTTCATGTGGACCTTTATTTGTCTAAATCGCGACGGAAGTAATGGCGAGGATTGCAGCTGCATAAAATCGATTTAAGCCCCCCCCCTCCCACCTCCCAGTTGAATTCGTTTAACTGACCGTTCCGAGGTGGTTTTTCTGCCGCGGTTTATTTTTATTATGGTTTGTCTTTTGAGTGTGTGTATCGCTTATATTATTTTGTTTCGGATTTCCATTTTGTGTGAAAGAATCTGTCTTTTTGGCTTTCCGCTATTGATGTTTCCATTAGAGTCTATTTATTTCATGGTTGTGTGTTTTCCTTTTGGTGTCCCTGATTGGAGCTGTGGGTTAATTCTATCAGTCCCTGATCATTGCCTTCACTTCTTTTTTTCAATGATTTCAGATTGGTTTTCGGCAGAAAGGAACATTATGAAGTCTCTTTCATAACAAAATAAGAACAGATCAGCCACAAGGGGTGCGCAATTCGGAATACCCACAATTTGTCTAAATAACTTAGTACCAAATCTTATGTAAATATTGTCAAGTAGAAAGGTGAGATCTTCACACAGTTTCTGACATGACCATAAAGTATAATGTTTATGCTCTTCAGAAGTGAAAAAGGCATTGCTTACTTTACAAGCAAGATAGAGGGAATCTTCCCTATGAAATGTCCATTCCCCTCGTCTTTAAAGACAGCCGTAATATTTAATTACATTTCTTTTTGATGGCAGTAAAACATGAAGTTAATAATTTGGAAAGTTCAGTGTGTGGTACAAGAGCTTGAGTTTGCAATAAACCGTGCTTTGTATGGCCTTTTATGAAGTTTAGGTAACCAATATTACTTAGGAAGCTTGTCTTGGTCTTCAGTAACGCATACAGGAAACTTGATGGCTGAATGACAAATGTGATCATCAACTACAGCCCTCTCTACAGCCAAAGGCTGCAGTTCATAGGCCTTAGTACCACCAAGCGCTTGCTGAAGAGTGTTAACAAACAACGACGACATTGTTAGCTGCATTTCCACTGGAGCCAAAACAAACTTCTTATGAAATTCTTGAATACCTAATTTAAGGTAACCTAAAGACGTCTTAGGTTTAGGAGAGAATAAATTCGTTTTTTGAGAGTAGAAAGAAATGCCTTTGTTCACTAGCTTCAGAATGCTAAGTTAACATTCTTTGACGTCTTTATGCTCAACATACTGTCGTTTACACCATCGATTACCAAGCAGCGATTTCATCTCTACACTTATTGCAATCAATATTAGAAGGAAATCGATATTTCGGTGTTTTAGAAATTATATTTCGTATCCTAGAATCAGAAATATTTTTTTAAATTGCCAGTAATAATATTACCAGCTACAGGATAGCAATACACTGAGTTTTTACAATCTGAGGTATCAGGAGTGTTAATGTCAATATCAAGATCAGAAAATAGTTTATTGAAATTAAAAATGATATATCTAACAGGTTTATTGTATTTATAGCAAATTATGAATGTTTCAGTATTTTGGAAATAAACAGGAATGGATGAAATCACCGAATTGTCCCGGAAGATATAAGGTAAATCTATAAAATTCAACCGCTTATTGATGAAGGATATTTTTAGGTAATGACGCTTGTGATTAATTTCAGAAAAGCATGCTGAGCATAACCTCTAGTCAAAGACAAACCATAACAAAATTAAACCGCGACAGAAGGACATCCTTGGAACGGTCAACTGAAAAGAATTGCACTGGGGAAATGCAGCCGCAATCCTCGCCCTTATTCCATTGCGAATTAGAGAAATAATTTGTTCAGTACGCATGAAGGCTTCCTAACTCATCCGTGCAACATCTTCGAAAACACAAATCAAACAATCACAGAGATGAAACAACAGTGAGGACTCGCAAACACTGGTATCTCATTGACTGTCATAGTGCGAGGACAGAGAGGATGTCAGACTGATGCAGACAGCTGGACAGATCATAGGCTTGTCCAATTGTTGGTTTTCTTTTGCTCCAGCATTTCAGTTATTTCATGCTGACGACATCTCATTGTTCTTTCATCTTTGTATTCGTTTGATATGATTTTTAGCTCACCAGAGCCGAAGGCTCCGGGGGAGCTTATAGGATAGGCATTTGTCCGTCGTCGTCGGCGTCGTCGTCGTCGGCGTCTGCGTCGTCGTCAACACTTTCAAACGACATCTCTGAAGCCACTGGGCCGATTCAGCCCAAATTTCATCTGTAGCATCCTTGGGTTGGGGGATTGAAAGTTTGTGTTTTTTATGAAATTCGGCTCATTAGTTTGGTTGCTATGGCAACTTAGAGTTTCCATAGACTTATAATGGGGAAAATTGAAAAATGGCATTTACTGCCAAGCCACTGCAGATATTTTGACAAAACTTTCATAGAAATATTCCTTTAGTAAACTTCTCTCAGCCATATGCTGTTATGTCAACCTGGGGGTCCAGTAGGTTGTGCCGGGGCCATGCCCCGCCCCCAGTACTACTATCTGCCATATGATTTTAGGCCTACTGCTCATTTGTATTGGTTGCCATGGAAACCAAAATGAAAAAATAGAAAAAAAAATACTTAAAAATCATCTCCTCAGAAACCGTATGCTCTATGAGGCTGAAAGTTTATGGAAATATTCACCATATTTGCCTTTACAGGTTTTGTGTTTTTTATGAATTTCGGCTCTTTAGTTTGGTTGCTATGGCAACTTAGATTTTCCATAGACTTATAATGGGGAAAATTGAAAAATGGCATTAACTACAAAGCCTTTGCAGATATTTTGACAAAACTTTCATAGAAATGTTCCTTTAGTAAACTTCTCTCAGCCATATGCTGTTATGTCAACCTGGGGGTCCAGTAGGTTGTGCCGGGGCCATGCCCCGCCCCCAGTACTTCATAAAATGACTTATATCTCAGAAACCTTACAGATCCCCACCTCTAAACCATATATATTCTTGTTCCTATTGATAAGACGCATTCAGTGACACCAACCTGGAGGTCCTCCGGGATGTGCCGATGGCCATGCCCCACCCCCTCCACTTCATAAAAGGCCCAATATCTTAGAAACCATTCAGATCCCCACCCCTGAACCCTATATACTCTTGTTCCTTATGATAAGACGCATTCAGTGACATCAAACTGGGGGTCCCCCGGGATGCGCCGGGGCCATGTCCCGCCCCTCCATTTCATAAAAGGCCCAATATCTCGGAAACCTTACAGATCCCCACCCCTAAACCATATATATTCTTGCTCCTTATGATAAGACGCATTCATTGACCCCAAATTGGGGGTCATCTGGGGTGCGCCGGGGCCATGCCCCACCCCTTCACTTCACAAAAGGCCATATATCTCAGAAACTGTTCAGATCCCCACCCCTAAACCATATACGTTCTTGTTCATTATGATGAGACAAATTCAGTGACACCAACCTGGGGGTCCCCAGGGATGTGCTGGGGCCATGCCCCACCCCCTCCATTTCATAATATCACAATATCTCGGAAACCTTACAGATCCCCACCCCTAAACCATATATATTCTTGTACCTTATGATAAGACACTTTCATTGACACCAACCTGGGGGTCTCCCTGGGCCTTGCCCCACCCCTGCACTTCACAAAAGGCCTTATATCTCAGAAACTGTTCAGAGCCCCACCCCTAAACCATATATATTCATCTTCCTTATGATAAGGCACATTCATTGACATCAGCTTGTGAGTCCCCGGGGCATGCCCGGGCCTTGCTCCACCGCTTGACTTCATTAAAAGCCACATATCTCAGAAATAGTTCAGATCCCCACCCCTAAACCATATATATTCTTGTTCCGTATGATAAGACTCATTCAGTCACACCAACTTGGGGGTCTCATTGTGCTGAGGCAATGTGCCCCGCCCTTCCACTTCATAAAAGGCCATATATTTCAGAAACCATTAAATCCCCACCCCATATTCATATATGTTCTTGTTCCTTATTATTAGCACACCTACTGTAGGGGTGTCCGCAGGGGCCAGTCCTCTCCTTTCCACTTCATGAAAGGATATCTTTGAAACCGTTCAGATTCCCACCCCTAAACCATATATATACTTGGTCGTTATGATGAGACACATTTAGGGACAACAATCTTGGGCTTTCCTGGGAACGACAGGGCATGCTCCAACCCCTCCACTTATATCTCCAGCCATGCAGATCCCCACTGCTAAACCATATATATTCTTGTTCTTTGTGATAAGCACATTTAGTGATACCAACCAGGGCTCCATTGGGTCCATGCCCCACCCCCTATACTTCATAAAAGGCCTAATGTTTCATATACTGAGTCCACATGGATGCTCATTTGGATATGGGGGTTCATTTGGCAGATTAAAATGATATCATGTTAAAATACATGGCTGCAATTTGGCAGTGCCCACCTGAGCTCTGGTGAGCATAGTGGCCCATGGGCCTCTTGTTTATGTTTCTGGGGGTGTTGCACGGATGAGTTAGAAATCCTCCATGTGGACTGAACTGATTATTTGTCTAGACCACGGTTTATTATTGTTATAGTTCTTCTTTGCATGTAAGTATTACTAACTCTTTTTATTTTGGACAGCCGTTTTGGGGCCATTTTGTGGGAAAGTAATTGTCCTTTTGGCTCTCCACTTGTGACGTTTTTATCATGGTGGAGTTGTGTTATGTTTGTGTTTCTTGCCCTTTGTGTCTTGGATAGGATGTGTGAGGTAATTGTATTAATTCCGGATCATTGCCTTCGCTTATTTCTGTCAGCAAACTCAACCTGCGCATTCAGCCTGTCCGAAACCACAAGGCGAATGGGACTGGGTGACGAAACCGCAAGGCATTAAAGTGCAAATGAGACTGGGTGACTACAAGCAGAAACAGAACAGCAAGGAGCAAACATTCATCAATGATATCTGCAACCTTTCAGGTGCATTGGAACTCAGAGTTCAGAGGATCCAGAATAGAACTGGATAATCTTCAGGGAAATCTTCACGCGTTTGCAAGGGATTCTCTGGGACCAGAATCGCGCAAAAACACGAGTGGTTTCCATGAAGAAATCCATGTACTCTTTTAAGAGTTACACCAAAAACACAAGACATACCTCTCCGATACCAGCTCAGTATCTAGTAAAGTAGAGGTAAAACAAAGATCAGGAATCGATACAATTAACTTACTCCACCCAACAAAGACACCAAAGGGAAAGAAACACAAACATGAAGCGACCAGACCATAATGGAAACCTAAACAAAGGAAGGCCATAAGGACAGTTACTTTGCCATAAAATGGCCATCCAAAATAAAAAGACGCAAGTGATACACACAGTAAGTAACAAACAACAACATAAATAAACCGCCACAGAAGAACCGCCTTGGAACGGTCAGTGGAAAGATTTCCACTGGGGGGCTTAAATCGATTTTACGTGGCCACAATCCTCGCCCTTACTTCCGTCGCGATTTAGACAAATAATTTGTTCAGTCCGCATGAAGGCCTCTTAACTCATCAGTGCAACATCTCCGTGAACACAAATAATCAAAGAACCACAGAGGTGAGACAACGGTGAGGACTCGACAGCAAGAAACCACTGAAGTGCTGGATCAAAAGAAAACCAACAGTTAAGACTCCGATGGGCCCGACCAGAGACAAAGCATCAGGCACCAACCAACATTACCTTGAATTAGATCTCTATAATTCTCAATAAGCCTTTACGTTGGAACCGTCATATAATCTGAGGCCTGACCCACCGGCGTGCAATTAGAGAGGGAAGCAAGTTGTCAACCGTGATTGGGTTAACTACAATGCATGCAGTATGTCGTATAACATCAATGTTGTACCCAATCTTTTTATATCGAAGAATGATTTTACGAAATTGGGTGCTGAAGTCATTGCGGTTATATTTTTTCTGAATTTATATACTAAGTCACCATAAAATTCGGGTTCCGATATACCTTGTTGCAGAAGAGATTTAAGTCCAATATTGAATTTTGAAATTAAATCAGAATGGCGTCTATAAAATTTTGAAAAGGCTTTGCGTAGTTTATGGTACCGATAACCCTGATTAAGAGGTTTAGCCGTTAATAATTTATTACGAGTGTTGAAGTCAGTTACCTGACTACACACTCTAGCAAATCGAATTAATTGCGAAATATAAAGCCATAGGATGACGCAGTCTGCATTATCAAGCATATGGAAGACAGGCTAGACTAGGCTCAGTGATATGCAAAGACCCTGGCTGCCAAAAAAAGTCCTTTTGCTGACGATGCATTTAAACAGTTTATGGTTCCCAGATCGCAGGAACCAACACATTACTTACTGAAGCTAAAAGAACTCGGCTGACGGACAAACAAAGTATTTGTCAAAAGGTTCTGTTCACTTCGATGGTGTTCTTAATTGTCATCCATCTATCAATGTTGAAGTTATCAACAGCCAACAGATTGGAATTAATCTGCTGCTTGAAATTCTCGACCGTCTCTGAAACACTGAAAGCGATAAATGCCTGTCAACTGCTAAACCTTCCAAATAAAACGCCAGCATAGATCTACAAAGCAGTAGGGATAGGGATCTTTCAACTGCAGACTGAGCCATCCTTCAAAAATTCAGGGATGCACAATTATTCACCTGCATTATTGTTTGGACGGGCCTCCGTGGCCTAATGGATAAGAGCGCTGACTCTTAGTCATTAGGTCTCTCACCGCCGTAGGTTCGAGCCTCGCTCGGGCCACGTGTGAGACGCCAAGTTCTGCAACGGAAGGTGAGGTGGTTTTTCTCCGGGTACTCCGGTTTTCGCCCACCTCTGATTAACGATCGGCTCGATATGAGTGAAATAATATTGAAAGGGCCGTAAAACCCAAAAAAAACAACAAAAAAAAAAAACAACCAAAAAACATTATTGTTTGTTGTTGTTGTTAACGGAAAGGGAATCTGCATATCTTTGGAAATAATCGGAGTATCTCTTTATTGTCGATTGATTGGAAGGTACATGCAAAAGTCCTACATATCCGACTGAATGAACACCTTGAACGGTCCGTTCTTCTGCAGAAAGCCAATACGAATTCAGGAAGGACAAGGATAAAATTGACATGATCTTTATAGTAAAGAGAAATGTCATTGTCAAAACTTAGGTCAGGAACTGATGGTGAACCTCTACATGACCAAACCATCGCCCAAGTTCATTGCAATGAATATGATGATATTCCACGATGTTATGCATAATGCTTGCACGGATTGAACTGATCAATTCCCTTTTACATGAATTTTGTCATCCATTTGTTCAAAACAGAAATTGTCGATTTTTAAACGGTCGTTCCAATTGTCGAGATGCAGAACTGAAAGCCTCGATTACATTTGATCGGATAACTTAGAAAGCCTCTTTCTTTGAAATCGATTTCATAACAAAAAAGCCTGCCACCTCCCATCGGAGCTTGGATAAATAGACTGGGCTGCGTGATGCTTCAACGCAGAGCTGAAAACGATCAAACATTTGAGTACTGATAAAACCGCTTGGAATGCCTAATAAGTTCTGTGGAAAGATAATATTTTTGAAGCAAGGACAACAACACAGAACTAAAAAGTGTTGAGTGGACAAGTTTATTTTTAAAGTATGTGTGTGTGTGTGTGTGTGTGTGTGTGTGTGTGTGTGTGTGTGTGTGTGTGTGTGTGTGTGTGTTTGGGGTGTGAATAGCTAGTTTCGCCTAATTATGCCTGCCCAGGTACGAGTCTGACTGTCCCTTAAACTCTAGCGGTTTCTTAAAAAAAAAACAATATAATTATTATTGTTATCTGATGAAGAAAAAGATTCATTTCTGTCATTACAAGCCAAATAATGACACTCGTCCCTACTATAAACTATTTTCGATTTGGTAAAACGTTCATCATTTATCAGTTTCAAAATCTGGACAGAGTTTTGTAAAGTAGAGACGCATCATATGTTGACAAACTAGATGTTGAAAACTCCTTGCTTCTGTTTAATCAAATGGAAGTGAAGGCAATGATCAGGAATCAATATAATTAACCCACACCTCCCGTCAGAGACTCGAAAGGCAAAGAAACACGAACATGGAAACTCATGAAGACAAAATGGCCTATTGGCTATCCAAAACTATGAGCAATATACACATTCAAAGACGAACTATAACAAAATTAAACAGCGACAGAAGAACCGCCATGGAACGGTCAGTGAAAAGTATTTCACCGGAGAGGGATGGAGGCTTAAATCGATTTTACGCGGCCGCAATCTTCGCCCTTACTTCTGTCGTGGTTTAGACAAACAATTTGTTCAGTCCGCATGAAGGCTTCCTAACTCATCAGTGCTACGTCTCCGAGAACATAAAAACCAAACAATTGCAGAGATGAAACGACAATGAGGACTCGACAGTATGAAATGACCGAAATGCTGGAGCAAAAGAAACCAGGGAGACTAATTAGTGATTTCCATTTCTAACCTAGGCACCAAAACTTCGCAAACTTCTTTTTATCTCGTTCGCCGCCATGAAATTTGACAAATCGATTTTACGTGGCCACAATCCTCGCCCATACTTCCGTCGCGATTTAGACAAATAATTTGTTCAGTCCGCATGATGGCCGCCTTGTCCAGTCCTATTACATTAGAAACAAAAACAAGAGGCCCATGGGCCACTACGCTCACCAGGGGTCAAGAGTGAAAAACTTGCCCGGCCCCTGGCAGCCTTGTTTTTCAACAAACCATGGTGGCTTGAAAAAAATAGTCTTTCAGTTCGTAAAATGAAGTTGCCAGTCTTTTTTGCCAAACATGGGCATGATAGCCAATTTGCCCCTAATTATCATCTTCCATTTAGCTGACTGCAAATATTAATTCTGATACCATCTATATAATATATATATAGGCAACTAGAGCACCAAAAAATAATCCCTTGTATTGCCTTTTTCCCATTAGAAATGCCAGGTCAAGGTCAATCAAAGGTGGTCAATGTCAACCAAAGGTCTAACAATGCAAACTTTGGTCAGTTGTCTCCCTCAGTGCCGACTCAAGGTCAAGGGCACAGTTGAAGGTCACGAGTTAGAAACTTGGAATTTTGTGTCCGTTCCATATCTCCTTTACCTTTGGAAGAATTTTCATTAACTTTGGTCATTTTTTTTTTTCAGTGAGCCGATGTGCAGAACCCATAAATGAACCATGCCGACTCAAGTTCAAGGTCACATTTGAAGGTCAAGCATTTGAAACTTTGAATTTTGTGTCCATTCCATATCTCCTTTGCCATGCCGACTCAAATTCAAGGTCACATTTGAAGGTCAAGCGTTTGAAAATTTGAATTTTGTGTCCGTTACACATCTCCTTTACCCCTGCAAGGATTCTCATTAAACTTTGGCCAATTACCACCCTCAGTGAGCTGATGTGCAGAACCCAAAAATGAACCATGCCGACTCAAGGTCAAGGTTACATTTGAAGGCCACGTGTTTAAAACTTTGAATTTTGTGTCCGTTCCAAATCTCCTTTACCCCTCAAAGACTTTTCATTAAACTTTGGTCAATTGTCTCACGCAGTGAGCTAATGTGCAGAGTTCATATATGAATCATGCCGACACCAGGTTAAGATCATATTGGAAGGTCACGAGTTTGAAATTTTGAATTTTGTGTCCGTTCCATATCTCCTTTATCCTTCGAAAGATTTTCATTAAACTTTGGTCAAATGTCCCCCTCAGTGAGCTGATGTGCAGAACACATAAATAAACCATACCTACTCAAGGTCAAGGGCACAGTTGAAGGTCATGAGTTTGAAACTTCGTATTTTGTGTCCGTTCCGTATCTCCTTTACCCCTGGAAGTATTTTCATTAAAATTTCAACAAATATCCCCCTTGGTGAGCTGATGCGCAGAACCCATAGATAAACCATGCCAACTCAAGGTCGAGGTCACAGGTGAAGGTCACGAGTTTGAAACTTGGAATTTTGTGTCCGTTGCATATCTCCTTTACCTCTGGAAGATTTTCATTAAACTTTTGGGAAATATACCCCCTCAGTGAGCTGATGTGCAGTGCCCATAAATAAACCATGCCAACTAAAGGTCAAGGTCACAGGTGAAGGTCACAAGGTTGAGCCTTGATACAAAGTGCGGCGGGAGATTTGGCTGTCCCTCAGACTGCTTTCTTGTTCATTTTATGTACACAACATTTTAAGGGGAATACAATTTACATTTTCAGGGGAAAAAATAATGTGGCGCGAGAAACTGGACATTCTGATACTTTGATAAGCAATAGATCTAACACAGTAACCTATTAGACCTGTCACTATTTAATTTTCTAGAAGACCTTACTGAACCTTGGTTAAAAACTGAAACAGCTCAGTAAGTAAATAATTAGACCCTGTAAACATCAGTTGTATTTCACTATTAACTCCTGTGATAAGGTTGTTTGTAACGTAGCTTGTGTGTATAAACATCGCCGCATACTGCTATAATTAAGCTGCACAAAGAATATGTGCATAGCAATCCCAGTCAGCCTGCTGGGGTAAATTTTCTAGGAGCCTAATCCCAAAGCTCGCCAACTGAGCGAGCGAGTGGAGGTAACTGCCAGACTATGGAACTATTAGTCCCGCACTGCATGACCTAATCAAAGATTGTAGGTCCTGAAACCACTAAATAGAGGTGGAGGCAATGATCAGGAATCGATACAATTAACCCAAAGCTCCCATCAGAGACACCAAAGGGAAAGAACCAAAAACATGAAACAAAAGATCCTGATGGAAACATCAATAGCGGAAAGCCAAAAGGATAGTTACTTTCCCACCAAATGGCCAATAGGCTATCCAAAATAAAACAATGTAAGCGACACAAACACCCAAAGACAAACCATAACAAAAATAAACCGCTACACGCCATTCGTAAAGAATACCTCGAAGACAGCCGAGTATCCCAAATGATAGTATATTCCGATATCAAAGTACCTGTTTCATATTTAGAAACAATTAACTGGCATTTTAACTTGAGCCATACGTGTAAACAATGCAAAATTATCTAAAGTTTATCAGTTTGCATTATCAGTGCCGTTTACTTTCTTAAAATTGGGCATTAAAACATAAGTGATAAATACAGAAAAAGAGGCAAAATTATATGCAGTTATTAAACACGTGTCTGACCAGTGTCTTCACTGTTTGCTTCTCAGCAGGCACGAGTCACTAGGGTTTCGTCAAATCAACGTCGGTGCATGACTTTACCCCCGATGTAGATATGACGTTGCATAAACGTCGTGATGTTGTACCGACGTTGATGTCACGATGCAGAAATGTTATGACGTATGGCATATAAAAAACAATACCAAAAAAATAAAAAAAATAAAAAAAAATGAAAACACCTGTCAAACATAAATTTTACTGTCTAACACTAACAGGTTACCAATATTGCACTTTTTCTTGGAATACTATATATCTATCTCTGTATAATCCTCAACCCTGGAATACGGTAAGACAAACAAGTATGGTCATAAATAAAGATAAGATCTCTCATTTCTCGAGCTTTAGTCTTAGGATGCAAATCACAACAATCTTCGTCTGCTTTGTTGTCTGTTGATTACTTGTAAACATTGTGGAGCCAGATCAGACTGTGGCTCAAGGAGCAGATGGCTGTCTGGTCAGGAACCACATTGTTTACCTGTATGCTTAAACTGCACGAAGATGTAGTAGACGACATAAACAGACAACAGTTTAAGGGTTAAGAATAAAAATGGTGCAATTGGGGTAATGGGCAATGTTACATTATTAGTCAATCCTCATAGTAAACTGATGACAATTCCCACTGTATACCTCACTGAATATAACTACTTTCAGCCTCTAAAATACCACACTTCTCATGTAGCTATGATCATGTTTGTTATATGCTAGAGACAGTCGTCTTATTAAATAATAGTTTGAACACATTGTCGTTCTTCATAAATAATAAGTTATTATCACTGCATCATATATCAGTGCATAATATTACATGGTGTCAGAAAAAGTGGATTTTACTTAACTGATAAAAACGGTTCATTAATTAAGCTTTACAACCTGGATTTAAACTTGTGAAAATGGACCTATCAGGTATTCCACAGCCGCGTATGGACTGGGAGTCATCCAACCTCCCCGAGGCTTGGAAAAAATTCCAACAACATGTGGAATTAGTGTTCAATGGACCACTTAAAGCAAAGACGGAAGAGGTGAAATGCACTTATCTTCTCCTATGGGCAGGGGAAAAGGGCCGTGACATTTATAACACTTGGGTATTGGACGACGACGACAAAAAGAAACTTAAACCACATTATGACAGATTTGCAGCACATGTTAGACCCAAATTAAACCCAGTGTTCACACGTTTCAAGTTTAATAATGAAGTACAAGGGACACAATCCATTGAACAGTTTATTACCAAGTTAAAACTCCTAGCTAAGGACTGCGCCTTCGGAGATTATGAAAATGACATGGTCAGGGACAGAATCGTGTTCGGCGTGACGTCAGTCAAAATCCGGGAGAAGCTCATAAACGAAGGGGACAAACTCACGCTGGACAAAGCTATTCAGATAGCTCAAAGTTATGAATATGCGCAGGAGCAACTTAAGACAATGGCTGCTCCTACAGAGGTACATTACATAAGTAACGCCACCCAGAAGACGTCGCCACTGCAGGGCACACATACGAATCCTAAACCACAGGGGAAACCGGGTCGAAAACAGAGGAACAGAGGCGCTCGAGGCACGGAAAAACCAGTGCAACAGAGATATGCAGTTGACAAGTGTGGAAATTGTGGCTATAAACACACAAAGTCGGAAACGTGTAAGGCTAAGGGCAAACAGTGTAATTTCTGTCATAAATGGAACCACTTCGAAACCGTGTGTAGATCTAAAAAGTCTGTTCATGAGGTTTCTGAAAGGAATTATGATTCACATGTGCAACATAGTGATTCGGATGATTTCTTTGTGGATAGTGTAGAGAGCAATAAGTTTGTGAATGATCAGGCATTTGTGGAAATAGAGGTAGGACCACGTTCTGTACCTATAAATTTCAAAATAGGCACTGGTTCCCAGGTTAACATTTTGCCATATCAAACTTACACAAAGCTAAATCTACATCATATACTTCAAAAGCCTACAACCAAACTGACCGCCTATGGTGGTAACACACTCAATGCATTAGGTTGCGTCACATTAACCTGCAAACGCACAGACAGAAAGAAAGACCTTTGTTTCTACATCGTAGAGACATGTTCCTCTCCCATACTTGGTTTAAGGTCTAGTATTGACCTGGAATTGATCAAGTTAGTGTTATCCTGTGAGACACAAGCCTCTCAACCCTTAGAAAATACGCATCTCACGAGAGCTACTGTTTTGACACAGTATGCTAAAGCATTCCAAGGTGTAGGTTTATTTCCAGGTGAATGTAAAATTCAACTGGATCCATCCATTTCGCCCATAGTAAATCCGCCAAGACGGATACCTGTGGCCTTGAGGGATAAAGTAAAACAGGAACTTGATCGCATGTTGAAACAAAACATTATTGCCAAGGTCACTGAGCCAACTGAGTGGGTGAATTCAATGGTCGCTGTTGAAAATAAACATACAGGCAAACTTCGAATATGCCTAGACCCACAGCATCTAAACAAAGCCATTCTGCGTCCGCATTACCCCATGAGAACGCTTGAGGATATCTTACCTCACCTCTCAGGTGCGAAATACTTCACTAAGTTAGACGCCCGGAGCGGTTATTGGGCTATTAAACTGACAAATGAGTCCTCATTCTTAACAACGTTCAATACGCCGTTCGGAAGGTATCGTTACCTTAGACTTGCTTTCGGTTTGAAACTAAGTCAGGATGAGTTCCAAAGAAAAATTGACGAGTGCCTAGAAGGCCTCCCGGGGGTTGTCGCTATTGTTGACGACATCCTTGTCTATGGGCGAACGCGTGATGAACACGATCAGAACCTTCGCAACGTAATTAAACGTTCATTAGAAAAGGGTATCAGATTTAATGAGGACAAACTTGTAGTCGGGGTTCAGCAGGTTGAATACTTTGGTCATATTTTGACAGCACAAGGGGTCAAGCCTTCGCCAAATAAGGTTTCCGCTGTCAGCAATATGGACCCTCCCACAAACAGAGCAGAACTGGAAACGTTTTTGGGAATGATAAACTATCTTTCCAAATTTTGTCCAAACTTGGCAGAACTTTCAAGTCCACTTCGTAAGCTTTTAACAAAAGATGTGGAGTTTACATGGGATAAGCCCCAGGCTGACGCCTTCCAGAAAGTCAAGGACATTATCACTCAAACTCCAGGCCCTGTATTGGCATATTATGACCCGAAGAAGCCACTAACGTTACAGTGTGACGCGTCTAAGTCAGGTCTAGGTGCCACCATTATGCAGGATGGTAAGCCCATCGCATATGCGTCCAAGTCCCTTACGCCCACAGAAACCCTCTATGCACAGATAGAGAAAGAACTATATGCATGTTTGTTCGGATGTAAGCGCTTCGAACAATACATATACGGTCGCAAAGTACACGTAGAAACTGACCATTTACCTATCGTATCTATCATGAAAAAGCCCCTTCATGCAGCCCCACCGAGACTGCAACGCATGCTTTTACAATTACAGCGGTATGACATAGAGATCAATTTCGTGAGTGGAAAAAAGATACCTGTCGCCGACACACTCTCGCGTAGATATGTGTCAGATACATTCCCCGAACTTTCTGAGGGTATGGATCTACATGTCCACACAGTGTTGTCGAGTCTACCAATCAGTGATCGCAAAATGAAAGAGATTAAGACACACACTGAGCAGGATCCACAAATGGATCAGCTAAAACAGATTATTCTAAAAGGTTGGCCTGTCGAGAGACATCTTTGTCCTGAGCAGGTACTAGAATACTGGAACTTTCGCGACGAATTGACAGTTGTCGACGGCTTAATGTTGAAGGGCCAGAAAATCGTAATTCCGAGTGCTTTAAGACCCAAGATGCTCGAAGTATTACACCAAGGACATTTTGGCTGCGATAAAACTCTCCGCAGAGCAGGAGACGTCATGTTTTGGCCCAAAATTTCAGCCGAAATCACCGAAATGGTATTAAGCTGTCCTATCTGTCTTGAAAGAAGAAGTTCGAATCCCAAAGAACCTCTTATACCCCACAAGGTCCCAGATTATCCTTGGCAGAACATCGCCTCTGACATATTTACTTGGGATGACAAGAATTTCCTCATTACTGTAGACTACTACAGTAAATATTTTGAAGTACAGAAACTTCCCAGCATGAAAACTAGTACAATCATTGCCAAGTTAAAAAGTACCTTCGCCAGAAATGGCATTCCTATGAACTTTTTCTCCGATAATGCACCACAATTTTGCTCGGAAGAATTCTTAGAATTCGCCAAAGATTGGGACTTTTCTTTGACAAAAATGTCCCCAAAACACAGTCAGTCCAATGGGTTGGTTGAAAAAATGGTGGGCATTTGTAAGAGAATATTCGCGAAGGCAAAATCAGCAGGAAAAGATCCATATTTGGGCATACTAGAGTACCGCACAACTCCCACAAAACTTGGATTTTCTCCTAGTCAGTTACTCATGGGGAGAAATTTGAGATCTGTATTACCAGTCACCCTTGATCAGCTATTACCAAAAACACCCCCTACCGAACAAATCAAAGAAAACATTCAGAGTGCTAAACAACAGCAAAAGAAATATTTTGATCCAGGCTCTAAAACACAGACTTCACTCAGTATAGGAGACACTGCTAGAATTCAGCAAAATGACAAAACATGGAAACCAGCTGTCGTAATAGAAAAACACAATGCCAGGTCGTATTCTGTTAAGACACCAGACGGTGCTGTTTATCGACGCAATAGACGTCATCTTCTGAAATCCAAGGAAAAAATTCCAAATTATCAAGCAAATTCTGAATCTACACTTGATCATTCACTTTCTGATCAGCCCTCAGTTAGAAATGAAGGAAAGGGAAAATCCCTTCAGGAGCCTCAAATTTGGAAAACAAGCAGTTTCACACGAAATAATAATGGTGATTCAGCTATACCACCAAGGGAGAATGACATGACGCCATATATTACACGCTTTGGTCGTACTGTGAAGCCAAAAATAATTGAATCTATGTGAACTATGACACAGGATAATGATAATAACATATGTGAGGTATAAATCCTGACATTTTAATGGAAACATAAATAGTTCTCCCTATCCTGGAATATATTTCATCTCATGTTGCTGAAAATCAATTTGACTTTGTCAACAAGTTGTCATATAAGTGTGTGTGAAAACTGTTAGAACAACAGAATCATAGATTTACCAATCATTTTTAATTACAGCTACTCAGACTGGTGAAAAAACTGTCTGCCTTGCAAATATCAATGTTTCACTGAACTGGCTGAACTTTTTTGTGCTAGTTGGGGACTTAAAGTTTGATATGTCAGATTTTCAAGGTGTTTAATTGAGTTTAAATCTTTGTTCTTTTAAAGAAGGGAGATGTTACATTATTAGTCAATCCTCATAGTAAACTGATGACAATTCCCACTGTATACCTCACTGAATATAACTACTTTCAGCCTCTAAAATACCACACTTCTCATGTAGCTATGATCATGTTTGTTATATGCTAGAGACAGTCGTCTTATTAAATAATAGTTTGAACACATTGTCGTTCTTCATAAATAATAAGTTATTATCACTGCATCATATATCAGTGCATAATATTACAGGCAAATGTTCAGAATTGTTACTGGTGACATGTCAGAATTGTTTCAGAATTGTTACTGGTGACATGTCAAATGACAATCATACACCAGGAATGTCAAATGACATTCATACACCAGGACCTTTGATGGGAAGTTAGTCCCTAGCTCTCAACGTGGATTCCATTAAATACCTTGGTGGGACACTCAAACACACTGCTAAGAAGATCTTGCACGAAATCTATCAGCAGGTCACCAGACTGACCTGATACTCCGGGATTTTAGTAAGGCGTTCGATAAGGTTAGCCAAATTAAATTACTCCACAAACTGCACCAACATGGCATACCCTCAAACACTCTAAACTGGATCAAAGCTTTCCTTCTTGGCCGTACCCAGCGTGTAGACCTAGAGGGGGAAACCTCATCCCAAATTCCGGTCACATCTTGGGTTCCCCAAGGATCAGTACTGGGACCGATCCTGTTTCTTTTATACATTAATCACCTACAGAGAGATCCACTCACAGGTCAGACTTTTTGCAGATGACACGGCAATATATTTGGCTGTCAGCAGTGATGCTGATTATACCTTATTGCAAAGGGACCTCCAAAAGCTTGAAACTTGGGAAAAGAATTGGGAAATGGAATTTAACCCGGGTCCTACACATTTCCCGTTCTAAAGAACCCATCAGACACAATTACATACTCCACGGTGAAGTCCTCCAGGAGGCTGATCGTGCTCAGTACCTGGGCCTTGATTTTAGCCGTGATTTAACTTGGAACACCCACATTCATAACGTGACCACCAAAGCAAATCGGACCCCGGGCTTCATACGTAGGAATATACGCACCAAACATCAAGGTATACGTGAAACAGCTTATAATACCCTTGTTAGGCCCCAGCTTGAGTATGCCTCCCCTATGTGGAGCCCATATACCCAGTCAAATCTAAACAAGGTTGAACAAGTACAAAGAAGAGCAGCTAGATTGGTCAAACATGACTACTCTTCATATAGTAGTGTGACCCAGATGCTTAATACCCTGGGATGGAGATCATTGGAACAGAGGCGGGCAGATGCTCGCCTCCGTTTTTTTTCTACAAGATAGTATATGGCCTTGCCGAGATTCCGCTCCCTAGATACATCCGACATCCAATCAGAACTACCAAAAACATGCATACTATGCACTACATTCAAATCCCTACTACTGCCAGTTACTATAACTACAGTTTCTTTCTCTTGGCTGTGGTACAATCGAATCACCTTCCTCCTCATGCTGTTGTGTGCTCCGATCTGGATTCTTTCAGATCGGCCATATGCACCCTCCATCACACAATGCCATGAACCGTGAAACATTGTTTTTATCTGCTTTTAATCTCTACTTTACTAACACTGTTTTGACTTTCAATTCTCCTAAAATCTAATACTTTTTCTTCTACCACATTTTTCTTTATCTGGCGCGCGCAGCTGCACATAATCCTCGCGAGAGGGTGTTCCAGAATGTATAGATAGATAGATTGATAGGGAAACAGGGCCGTACACAAAAGAGCAATAGCAGTTAAGCTATCAATGTTCTCATTTTGTTTCCATAACCCTTGGTTAAAAAAAACAGCTCAGAATATAATTATTTATATCCTGAAAACATGTGTTGTTCTTCACTATTAGCACCTGGCATAACATAGGTTTTCAGTTGCACAGTTACGTTTGTATAAACATTCGCCGCATAGCTACAGAGGATTTCGTTTTGGAATAAGCTGCGCAACGTATATGTGCCGAAAAATTCGGGCCAGTTGGTTGGGATAAATTTACTAGGAGCCTAACCTCAAAGCGCGCTTAACAGAGCGAGCAAGGGGAGGTAACTACCAGACTAGGGAACTATGTCGGTGAACTGTCTCATTGCCAACAAAATACTAGTGACTTGATCATCGTCTCCAGAAAAATGGCGTATTTGCGAAGCGGCGGATAGGCAAAATATTTTTGATTTTGGTCGGATTATTTTTTTTAAACAAACGGTATGATTGCAGACGATATTTCAGCAAGATTCATTAGCTCTTTTTCTAGCGTATTTCGGTTTCTATACGTTTGCATTTTTTTAGGGAAATGCTAACTCTGTATCCGTAATGAGCTGTCCTTCAGATTTTATACGAGACGTTATTTTCGAATCGCAATCCTAAAAACGATTTTCTACTTTCGCTTTCGTTTTGTGGATACATACCACGAAGATCTGTGTCAGTTGGTAGCTAGAGGTTATAAGCGGCTAAAAATGGTCTATAGATCAATGACCACAATCATAAAAAAACAGAATGCATCTTTGGCCTTGGAAAGAAGTGGAACATGTCTTTTGGTGTGAGTCAATCGGGACAGTCTGTCTTAGGCCCCCGCCCATCTGGGCTTGAAGAAATAGATGGGCTGCATGATGCTTCCACACAGAGCTGAAACCGACCCGCACACGAGTACTGGTAAACCGCTAAAAGGTTCTAAGCCTGCCCAGGCAAAGCGGTGCGAGTCGGTCCATCCATGCTCATAAACACTATCTGTTTCTTTGGGCGACAGGGCTTGAGATGTCATTTCATCTCAATGTCGGGTAAAAGTTCCAAAAAATTGGAAACAACGTCTCTAAAATGACCTTTACAGTGTTGACGGGGACGTTAAACCTCAAACCAAACAAACTGTCGTCTGACAGATTTAATTTTCTACTTCATCTTTGTATTCTGAAATAAATACCATTTCCGAATACCATTTCCGAAATCGAGAATGGTGAACCCCGAAGGTTCTTCGTCTCGCTCTGTAATTCTTCTTTAAACTATTATTGGTGGCCCCGGTGTAGCCTATTCTTCTTGTATATGTATTGTCAATGTTTATTCACCATATTTGCATTACTTGCTGGCTCCCAGCTTGCACATTGTCAATAATGGAAAAACAGGTAACCAGACCCCCCTGACCTCTAAAGGTCAGGGGGGTCTGGTTACCTGTTTTTCCAACACTGATAGCCTTCAGACTAGGAACCAGCAGATAATGCAAATAAGGTGAATAAGGTTGCGAAATACACATGTACATGTAGTAGATAAGAAATATCTTGGAAGATTATCAAGATGATTAACTAGTATATTTTACTGTATTTTACTGTCATCACATCTCTTATTGATCCAATTCAGTTTTAAATTGAATAACACTTGTTGTAGCCTATTCTTCTTGTATAAGTAGTTGTATATTAAATGTTTATAAGGTTGTGAAGTACACATGTAGTAGATAAGAAATGTCTTGGAAGCTGATCAAGATGATTAACTAGTATATTTCACTGTCATCACATCTCTTATTGATCCAATACTGATCCAATTTAGTTTTAAATTGAATAACACTTGTTGAACTTACAATATCTCATACCTGTGATAATTTTATGTTGACCATGAGGGAGATTTGCTTTTCAGATGAGGGAGATTGGGGTCCCAATGAGGGAGATTTTCTGACGTCATGTTTAAGTGTTTTTTTCTTGTCATTTTTTTGTGGTTTAGATGTACAAAGGAACTGGAACTACTGAATTAAAATGATAGGAACATATTTTGTCAAGTTTAATTTCAAAATAGCAAGTTGTAGGTTATTTACAAACAATGCTGTAACCACAAGTCCATTGATGTGATTTCAAGTTGTGGGTATTTGTCAGAATCACCTGATTGTTGAAAGTACCTGCAACATGCTTTCGTGTACAAATACTTGATTAGAAAAAATATCCTTAAATGTTTCCAGTCCTCCTCTTTATCCAGTGGTGGATTTTACTGCTACTGAGCAGACCCAAAGCACAAAGTTCTCTTCAATGATAAGCATTACTTCTAGCACTATTTACACTCCTTCATATAGTCTGTGCAGGCAACTTTTTTGGCCTTTCTCAGAACACCCTGTTCATAAATACATGTATAGGTAAAGCAATCCATGCTGAAATTAATACCGTTTTATAACAATCGTTCAGGTTGGCCCCAAAATATTAGTGAGAATCCCAGGGAAAAAGAAATGCTGAGTCTTTATTTGGTTAAAATGTAAATTTTGTTACATCTAAACCTTGATATAATGATGCCCTGGATCGCTCACCTGATCCACACTGAAGAAATGAAATGGAAGGTTATATATAGTACGGTGCCTTGTCAGAAGGAGCGTACATGCCAAATATGAAGGATCTATCTCAAATGGTTCAAAAGTTATGATAAAGTAGGTCAAGGTCAAACTTTTTGTATGAGTGTGAAGCCCCTCACAAGGAATATACATGCCAATTATGAAGACTATCTCAAATGGTTCAAAAGTTATGATTAAGTAGGTCACAGGTCAAGGTCAAATTTTTTGGCATGAGTGGGAAGACCTTTTCACAAGGAACCTATATGCCAATTATGAAGGCTCTATGTTAAATGGTTCAAAAGTTATGACAAAAATGGTCAAAGGTCAAGGTCACAGGTCAAAAATTTTGTATGTGTTGGAAGCCCTTGTCACAAGGAGCCTACATGCCAAATATGAAGGCTCTATCTCAAAAATGACTCAAAAGTTATGGTGAAGTAGGTCAAAGGTCAAGGTCGCAGGTAAAATTATGTGTATGGGTGGGAGGACCTTGTCAGCAGGAACATACATGCCAAATATGAAGGCTCTATTCCAAATAGTTCAAAAGTTATGATTAAGTAGGTCAAAGGTCAAGGTCACAGGTCAAAATTTTGGATGGGCGATAGTCCTTGTCACACAGAACAAACATACCAAATATGAAGGCACTATCTCAAATGGTTCAAAAGTGATGATAAAGAAGGTCACATGTCAAGGTTACAGGTCATTTTTGTATGCGTGGAAGCCCTTGTCACAAGGAACCTACATGCCAAATATTAAGGCTCTATCTTAAACGGACCAACAGTTATGACAAAATAACCTAATGATCTACTTTTTGATTTTTAAACTTGATAAAGATATTGTCAAGATGATCATTCTGAGCAAGTTTGATGATAATCCGACTAAAATTGTGGCAGCCTCTAGTGTGTACAGAACGTTTTTCTATGATTTGACCTACTGACCTACATTTTGACCCAACATGACCCATATTCGAACTTAAACGAGATATTGTCAAGAAGATCTTTCTGAGCAAGTTTGATGATGATTGGACCAAAACTGTAGCCTCTAGTGTGTTCACAAGGTTTTTTAATGATTTTCATCCACTGACCTACTTCTTGCCGAACTTGACTTAGATATTGTCAAGATGATCTTTCTGAGCAAGTTTGATGAAAATCAGATTAAATATGTGGCCTGTAGTGTGTTGACAAGGTTTTTTCTACAATTTGACCTACTGACCTCCTTTTTGACCCAACATGATCCATATTCAAACTTGACTGAGATATTGTCAAGATGATCATTCAGATTAATGATGATTGGACCAAAACTGTGGGCTCTAGTGTGTTCACAAGGTTGTTCAATTATTTGACCCACTGACCTACTTTTTGACCCAACATGGCCCATTTACGAAACTGACTTAGATATTGTCAAGATGGTCATTCTTAGCAAGTTTGATGATGATCAGACTAAAACTGTGGCCTCTAGAGTGTTCACAAGGTTTTTCTATGATTTGACCTCCTGACCTACTTTTTGACCCAACATGACCCATATTCAAACATGACAGAGATATTGTCAAGATGATCTTTCTGAGATAAATTGATGATGATTGGTCCAAAACTGTTGCCTCTAGTGTGTTCACAAGGGTTTTCTCTGATTTGACCTACTGACCTACTATTTGACCTCACAAGACCCATATTCGAACTTGACCGAGATATTGTAAAGATGATAATTCTGAGCAAGTTTAATGATGATCAGACCAAAACTGTGGCCTCTAGTATGTTCACAATGTTTTTCTATGATTTGACCTACTGACCTACTTTTTGACCTGACAAGACCCATATTCGAACTTGACCGAGATATTGTAAAGATGATAATTCTGAGCAAGTTTGATGATGATTGGCCCAAATCTGTGGCCTCTAGTATGTTCACAATGTTTTTCTATGATTTGACCTACTGACCTACTTTTTGACCCCACATGACCCACATTCGAACTTGACCGAGATATTGTCATGTTGATCATTCTGAGCAAGTTTGATGATGATTGGCCCAAAACTGTGACCTCTGGTGTGCTCACAAGAAAAGTTTACGCACGGACGACGTGCGACGGACGACAACGCCGGACATCTCACAGTCACAAAAGCACACCAAGCCTTCGGTCAGGTGAGCTAATAAATGCACACAAATTATAGATTTCACTAACATGAAGTTCCCTGTCACAAATCTTTTTAAATACAGTACTTGTAAAAAGCTTACTCAAGGGGAGCAAGTTCCCTATAAGAAAATCTGCTGTTTATTTCATGACTTTTGATAATTACTCGTTATCGATTGGTAAATAATAACTATTTTCCACTTTCAAAATCAAAATTTCTAACTTTACATGAAATGTGAAAATAAAAGACATATTGGTGATTGATATAAAAGGAACAAACAGTGATAAAAAATGGGAAAATAAACACAATTTCAAGTTAAATCTAAATTAAATATAAGTAAAATAGAAGTCAACTGTCCATACAAAACTACTGAGTGTCTGTATTACTGAGTGCAGATGCACTGATCTCGTAAAAGGTAACAGTAAATAAATTACGTCAGCTCACATGGCTTATGTAAGCTTTACTGGCAGCCAGATCATGTTTATTCTGTCCAGTCAGCTGAGACAGAACAAAGGATTATCGGCTTTCAAGGTTGGTGTTTACTGTAAGTGTCCAATATATTCTCCTGCTTATTTGTTAATTGCCTTCAGGTGTGAAAATGTTAAGTCTTATTACCGCTTACCGCAAATGGTAGCTCTGGAAAAAATCGGGGACAGGAAAATTGCAAATGCGGGAGATTCCGTCTCCCGGACGGGAGAGCGGGAGGTATGCTTCAAATGCGGGAGCCTCCCGCATGATCCGGGAGATATCACAGGTATGATATCTTGGGGTAAGGAGTTCCAGTCTTCCACTGTTCTTACAGCAAATGAATTATATCTAATGCTCTTATTACTCCTAGGCTTAAATATTTTACTTGAGTGACCCCGTGTTGATGTGTCTACCATTTGAAAGAATTCCTCCTTCGCAATATCGTCGAATCCATTAATTATTTTATACACATGTATTAAATCTCCCCTCTTTCGTCTGTATAGTAATGTTGACAGATTTGGCTCTTTTAACCTTTGCCCATAGCTAAGGTGACGTAACTGGGGTAACAGCCTTGTGGCCCTACGCTGAATATTTTCTCTAACCCTGATATCCTTCTTGAGTGTAGGAAACCACACTGAATCTCCATAATCGACATGTGTTCTGACCAATGATTTATATAAACATAAAAAAGAATCCTTTTCCAGATAATTAAAGGATCTTCTAATGAGGCCTAGTATTTTATTTGCTTTATTAACAGTAACACTAATGTGTTCATCAAATTTTAAATTACTCTGAAATATTATTCTTAAATCTTTCTCCTTTTCTACACTCTGTACTTCCATCAGGTTACCATTTTTGTCAGTCATTTTGTAACTATAGCATGGATTATTTGATCCAATATGGAGAACTTTACACTTATTTAGATTGAAAAACAGTTGCCATTTGACCGTCCATTTGCATAGTTCATATAAGTCGCCTTGAATATCTTCAAAGTCCTGTATATAAGACATCTGCTTATACAATTTTGCATCGTCAGCAAATAATTTACAGTGAGATCTGACATTAGCTGGTAAGTCATTTATATAATATAATAAACAAAAGCGGTCCCAGGACTGAGCCCTGGGGCACACCCGAAGTAACATCAGTCCATTCAGATGAGACTCCATTCATAGCAACTCTTTGTTTCCTATTAGTAAGAAAGTCTGCGATCCACTTATGTACATTACCCGATATCCCAATTCTCTTTAATTTCAGCAAAAGACGTTGATGTGGAACTGAATCAAATGCTTTCTGCAGATCAAGGTAAATGGCATCAACAGGTTGACCACCATCAATGGACTGAGTCCAGTCGTCAAAAACTTTCAAGAGCTGCAATATACAACTTCGACCATCTCTAAACCCATATTGACTATTTGAAAATACATTATTAATCTTACAGTGCTCCATTATTGAATTTCTTATTATCTTCTCAAGTAGTCTACATAATATGACTGTTACACTTATAGGCCTATAGTTTTTAGTCAATTGCCTATCACCACTCTTGAAAATACATGTAACATTAGCAGTTTTCCACATTGATGGTAGTTTACCCTCAGAGATTTATTAAAAAGTATATAAAAAGTAGAAGTAAAACAAAGATCAGGAATTGATACAATTAACTTACTCCATCCATAAAAGACACCAAAGGGAAAGAAATACAAACATTAAGCGACCAGACCATAATGGAAACCTAAACAAAGGAAGGCCATATGGACAGTTACTTTCCCACAAAATGGCCATATGGCCATCCAAAATTAAAAGACACAAGTGATACACACAGTAAACCGGCACTGCCAAAGATTCAGCTAATTCTTTTAAAAACCTAGGATGTATTTCATCTGGGCCGTCTAGATTTGGATATGTTAAGTGATTTTAAAAGCTGTCGAACTTTATCTACTGTCACCAAAATGTCACAAACATCGTTATCAACCACTGCATCATAGTCTGGCAAGTTCCTTTCTTCGACCGTAAAAACAGACGAGAAATAGTTGTTCAAAAGTTCTACTTTATCTTTGTCCTCAGAGATTTTATTTCCATGGCTGTCTTTTAGATCACCAAATACACCACATGTCTTAGTTTTAGACTTAACATATTTCCAGAATGATTTGGGATTTTCTTTTACATCCTTTGCTATACCCTTTTCATACTTCTTCTTGGCATGCCGTATGCATTTTGGAATCTTATTCCTTATTTCCTGATACTTTATGTAGTCTTCCCTACTCCTAGAAAAAGTGTACTTTTTCCATGCCTTATACTTTTTTCAACTAAATACTGACAGTACATATCCATCCACACAGGTTTGACTCTCTTTTTAGGTTGGGATATGGGAATATGCTTATCAATTATCTCCCTCATGTTGCCGTAAAAGAAGTCCCAAACTTTCTTGGACATCCATGTCATACATTATTGACCAATCAATTTCGGATATATCCTCAGCGGCCTTAACATAGTTACCCCTATAATAGTTTCTATTGTTTATACTTCTGTAACAGACATCAACTGAAATATCCAATTTCAATTCAATGCATAAATGGTCACTGTTGCCTAATCTTGTTGTCAATTCAACATTTTGTACCAAATCTGCAGAGTCTGATATTTAACTAAAAAGTAGAAGTAAAACAAAGATCAGGAATTGATACAATTAACTTACTCCATCCATAAAAGACACCAAAGGGAAAGAAATACAAACATTAAGCGACCAGACCATAATGGAAACCTAAACAAAGGAAGGCCATATGGACAGTTACTTTCCCACAAAATGGCCATATGGCCATCCAAAATTAAAAGACACAAGTGATACACACAGTAAGTAACAAACAACAACATAAACAAATCGCCACAGAAGAGCCGCCTTGGAACGGTCAGTGGAAGATTTCCACTGGGGGGGGCTTAAATCGATTTTACGTGGCCACAATCCTCGCCCTTACTTCCGTCGCGATTTAGACAAAAACTTTGTTCAGTCCGCATGAAGGCCTCCTAACTCATCAGTGCAACATCTCCGTGAACACAGAAATCAAAGAACCACAGAGGTTCTAAGTCTAAGATGTTCCCTGGATCATCATTTCTCCACCTAGTTGGAGTAGTCACAAACTGATCAAAGAAGTTATCTCTCATGCATTCTAAAAATTTGAAAGCATTATGATTTTCACTAGTAGTGGTAGTCCAATTAGTCCAATCAATCTCTGGAAAGTTGAAGTCTCCTATAATAAGCAACTTCGTAAAAGTTAGATTGTTAACATTGTCCAACAGCTGGAATAAGGACTTAACATTTTCATCATTTGAGTTCGGGCTCTTATATATTCCACCAACCAAGAGTTTATCTTTCTTATTAATGTCAATTTCTACCCAAATACTTTCCTGGAATTCTGAATTAGACAGTTCTTTACAAATTGCTGACGAGAAATTTTCCTTAACATATATGACTACTCCTCTACTCGACTTATGCATATTACTATAAAAACTGACATATCCAGAAATATTTAGTTCTGATGGATAAATCTCTGTTGAATCACCCGATTTCGGGAATATTTCAGTAATGATAATAATGTCAGGTCTCATTTTTAATACTCTTAATCTGAGTTCATCTATTTTATTAATCAAATTATCAGCGTTTGTATATAAAACTGTCATACCATCCAACGATACCGCCAACCTCATCATCACTGTATATATATGTACTACTATCACTCAAACTGAGATTATCTGACACAGAATTTTCTTCATCATAGGAACTCCTATCAGAGTCTGAATAGAGTAAAGTTCTTTGGGAAATATCACTTAGACAATCATTTTCTGAATACAAAAAAGTTTCATCAGAATCACTTTCCATACCTACATGGACTGACTCTTCGAGGTATTCATCTGAAAATATATGTATTATAATACAACTCATTTGAAAGAGAAATCAAAACGGTCTTAAATGTAAACAGCAACTAGCACAACGGTGCAACACTTTTCATAGGCACAACGGTGCAACATATGTACATTTTATGACATTTTTCTCTGCATTTAGTGGTCCTCTGGGGTAAGGCTACTTTCAGCCATACTCCCATTGGGTAACATAACAGGGTCAGTCGTACGAGGCTCTCTTCAAATAAATTTGAATATCCACTTGGATGGCACAGTGGCTGCAGGTCAAAGTTCCTATCAATCAGTTAATGACTTGTGGGACAGTTTTAAGTCATGGCAATGGAAAGGTTTTAATTGAATGCAAATGACCAAAACAAAGCATTGTGCACCCTGGGTCGATATCACAATCAAGCATCTCATCAGAAGACGCAATCAAATCGAATGTATTTTCCTTCTCATAGGCAGGGATACAGACTAACAGGCGCCCAGTCGCCCAAGGCACCTAAATTTTTGCCTGGGTGCCAAAAATTTGAATAAAAATGGCTGTTAACTTAATGTAAAATTTGGATTTATGGCAGTCTGGGCGCCTAAAGCAAAATGCTTAGTCTGTATCCCTGATAAGCCCTGACGTTAAGAACCATTAGACATAGACAAACTTTATTTAATGTTGGATATACGTAAACTTCAAACATCAGAATCAGAATTGTTTATACTGGTGACACGTCAAATGACGTGCATACACCAGGACCTTTGATATGGGAAGTTAGTCCCTAGGTCTAACCAAAGAGGTAAATTTAGTTACACAGTCATCAGCACCTTCAGCTGTCGAAATAATCTAATCGGGAAGAGCATTCCAATCTCTAATGGTTCGGGGAAAGAACGATTCTTTATTAATGTCAGTTCTTGCAGTAAGGGTCTGAAATGCCAATGAATGGTGATTTCTACAGTGCCTAGCTGGGTGGACAAGGTCATCTGTTGGAATGCTGGCAGCACCCTTTAGACCTTTGTTTAAAAGAATGAGCCTACTGTTTTACCTCCATTTGTTAATAACTGTGCTCAGCTGAGTTTCACAACTATGCCTTTTTCTAAATGCAGCAGCATGTTGTCTGTCTGACAAAAGTTTATGTTCATCCAAGTGGGTCATGATGTTCAAGCAGACTATATGTTCAAGCAATTTACACAGAACACAAGTCAGAGACACAGGGCGATAATTATTGGCAAGCGCCCTATCTCCTTTTTTTGAAGAGTGGACAAATGTTCCATCATGTTTAGCCCAATCCATAAAAAGGATGATAAAAGTTCCGTAGAAAACTATAGACCTATATCTCTTATTAGTTCAGTTGGTAAAACATTTGAAAAAGTAGTTTATAAACATGTGCATAATCACCTTTTAGAAAATAAGATTATAACTCCATTCCAGTCTGGGTTTACACGTGGTGATTCAACAGTAAACCAGCTTGTAGATATCTATAATACCTTTTGCCAGGCCCTGGACCAGGGCAAAGAGGTACGTGCCGTTTTTTGTGACATAAGTAAAGCGTTCGACAGGGTCTGGCATCGAGGTCTCATAGCCAAACTCAATCATTATGGGATCTGTGGCCCTCTTTTGGAATGGTTCAAAAGTTATTTATCCAATAGATGCCAAAGAGTGGTTATCCCAGGTGGAAACTCGGACTGGAAGGAAATCAAAGCTGGTGTGCCCCAGGGATCTATTTTAGGCCCGCTTTTGTTTATTGTTTATATCAATGATATTGTGAATGAAATTCAGTCTAATATTCGACTGTTCGCAGACGATACTACCCTGTATATTGTAGTCGACCTGCCAGACTCAGCGGCACAAACTCTTAACAATGATCTTCAACGAATATCGTCATGGTCAGAACTATGGCTCGTTAAATTTAATCCTAACAAAACGGAATCATTATTATGCACGAGAAAACGAAATAGAGTTAATCATCCCAGTCTATATTTATCAGGTGTAGTTATTAAAGAAGTGACTACACATAAGCACCTAGGTCTAAATCTTTCTAACTCATGTGATTGGCTTGCTCATTTGGTGTACATAAAAGAAAAAGCATTAGTCCGTTTAAACCTTTTGAGATCCCTTAAATTCACCTTAAAACGTAAATCGCTTCAAAAGATATATTTTACCTTCATAAGACCGATCCTAGAATATGCAGATATAGTTTGGGACAATTGTACCCAACAACAAAAGAACGAATTAGAAAAAATACAGCTTGAAGCAGGCCGTATTGTCACGGGCACTACAAAGCTAGTTAGTACTCATAAACTTTATGAAGAGCTTGGCTGGGATAAACTTTCGGATAGGCGTAGAATGCATAAACTACAACTGTTCTATAAAATGGATCACCAGATAGCACCGGATTACCTATGTAACTTATTGCCACTGCATATCGGTGATGTTTCGTCCTACCCACTTCGTAACGCAGATAACTACAGCCTTATCCACTCGAGAACTGCACTTTATGGTAGCTCATTTTTACCTTCAACAATACGTGAATGGAATAAACTTCCAAATGAACACAGAAATGCCGAATCACAGGATGACTTTAAACGACACCTAACAGAAAACTCTGTTAAAGTTCCACGATATTACTTTTGTGGCAATCGCATGGAACAAATACTGCATACAAGACTTCGTACGGAATGTAGTTCACTGAATTATTATTTATATAGGTGCAATTTAATAGATAGTCCAAATTGCACTTGTGGATCTATTGAAAACAACACTCACTATCTCCTTGAGTGCACACGGTATCGTAATGCCAGGGATGAAATGTTAAACATAATAATGAGGCACTCTCATATATCAGTTGATATTTTACTCTTCGGAAATGCAAATCTCCCTGCACGTATTAATGAAGAAAATTTCAAGGCTGTTCAAACTTTTATCCGTAAGACGAAGCGTTTCAAGAGATAGTCTCATTTTGATTGATCATTAACCACTTACATGTCTTCAGTTCAGTTCATCTCTCTCTCTCTCTCTCTCTCTCTCTCTCTCTCTCTCTCTCTCTATATATATATATATATACATGTGTACGCATATTTGCTTAGTGACATGTGTACGCATATTTGCTTAGTGATAGAAACAGCGCATAGTTTGACGCCATTATTGTCCTGAAGATCTGAAACCGGTTGGCAATAATAAAGATACTATTATACAGTCCATGTGCTAATGTTGTTTACTTTTTACATATAATTATCTTGTTTCGGGACATTTTTGTTAGTTTTCATATGTATATATATATATATATATATATATATATATATATATATATATATATATATATATATATATATATATATATATATATATGTGTATATATGTATATATGTATATATATATATATATATATATATATATATGATGTTTACAGTCTCAAAAATTCAACTAGATTTGCTGTATTTTATTGTATTTAGAATTTTGGAAGCGGTATATAATGCCCATTTATTGCAGGAGATGATTAGTATAAGCAACCTTGCTTGTTTTCAAATCCTGTTGATCTTCCTAATATGTACATTCTTGTTATATATCTGTAATTGAAAAGAAGTAAATAAAATATTGTTTAAACTAAATGTTCACTAGGAGCCATTCTTTGGGGATTTCACCCGTATCAAGAGACTGTTGAAACAGGTGTGCAAAAACTGGACCTAACTCATTTGCTAGTTCCTTCAGGATTCTAGGATGAAGTTCATCAGGTCCTAAGGCTTTACTTGGGTTTAAGCCTTGAATTAACATGATCACTCCTGCAGCTGACACAACAATATTATCCATGAATGGGACCAATCTTCCAGTCAATGGAACCTCCATGATTGAACTCAGTTTTATTAAAAGTAGAAGTAAAACAAAGATCAGGAATTGATACAATTAACTTACTCCGTCCATAAAAGACACCAAAGGGAAAGAAATACAAACATTAAGCGACCAGACCATAATGGAAACCTAAACAAAGGAAGGTCATATGGACAGTTACTTTCCCACAAAATGGCCATATGGCCATCCAAAATTAAAAGACACACGTGATACACACAGTAAGTAACAAACAACAACATAAATAAATCGCCACAGAAGAGCCGCCTTGGAACGGTCAGTGGAAAGATTTCCACTGGGGGGCTTAAATCGATTTTACGTGGCCACAATCCTCGCCCTTACAACGCATCATTGAATTGACCAAGAAGATCCTCTGCCCTTTCAGAGTCTGATTCAGCAACCGCGTTCCCTCCTTTTTTATTAATGGGGGAGGGGGGATACCTTGCCTGTCTTTTTTCTGGCTATTAATATAACTATAGAAGTCTCTGGGATTTGCCTTAACATCACCTACCAAGTTATTCACATACAAATCATGCTGGATATTTATACCGGTCTTGATTTCGCATCTCAGGTTTTCAAATTTTGCCCTGAGTTTACCACTTCCTGTCGTGTCCCAGTTTAACCTGCTACAGCCTATTACTTCAATAACTGCAATACCCTGTACAGCCTCTGATGAGAGACCATATGCCTGTAGCTTTTCAGTCATCAAATTGTAGGGGAGGCAGTCGAACAAACGGTTTAGAGCACAGATGCAAAGGTTATAAGAGATGCATATTGGAGGCATGTTTCCAGAATCTTTACCTTTGAAGATGACAATACAGATCCTGATATTCCCCAGAAGAATGGCAAAGTTAAATACATTGTAGTTTGATCATTTGTAAACTCACTGAAAAAGGAAGCCTTTGTGGGGAAATGGAATTCTAAATACAGACCTGCAAGATAAGGCTACCATATGTAACAAACAGTTTCAATCAGCATTTATGTGTGAAACTAACCAAATGTAAAAGTTCATTGCCCCCTATGGGGGACATAACAGAACATTGACCCCAAGGGGGCTGCTAAACTGTTGGGTAAGCTCAAAGGTAAAGATGCTGGAAACTTTTGGAGTTATTGCCCTTTGAGCATTGAACATAGTAGTTTCTATCAGTTTCATGCCCTTTCCATAACTCTGATACCATTTGAGGTATTTTCACGAAACTTCACAGACATGTAGAGCACCAGGAGACAACATACAGAACATATAAACCATAACTCTGATTTTCATGCTTTTGGAGTTATTGCCCTTTGAACATTGAACTCACCAGTTTCTATCAGTTTCGTGTCCGCTCCATAGCTCTGGTACCATTTGAGGTATTTTCACGAAACTTCACAGCTATGTAGAGCCCCAGTGAATTGTAACTCTGTTTTTTGTTGCGCCTGCTCTAAAAGCAGGGCGCGATATAGGCGCCCGGTTTTCCGTCCGTTCGTCAATGCGTCAACATTTGCGACCACCCTTGCATTCACCCTAATGGTCAAGTTTATTTCTCAAGAACTATAAGAGCTTCATTAATGATACTTGGTACAAACTTGTGTCTGGGGATGACAACTTACATGCAAGCATCCATATTTGACCTTGACCTACATTTCATGGTTCACTGACTTTGTAAAATATTTCGACCACCCTAGCGTTCACCCTAATGGTCAAGTTTATTTCTCAAACACTATTAGAGCTTCATTAATGATACTTCATACAAACTTGTCTCTGGGGATGGCAACTTACATGCAAGCATCCATATTTCACCTTGACCTACATTTCATGGTTCACTGACTTTGTAAAATATTGCGACCACCCTAGCGTTCACCCTAATGGTCAAGTTTATTTCTCAAGAACTATAAGAGCTTCTTTAATGATATTTGGTACAAACTTGAATCTGTGGATGGCAACTTCAATGCAAGCATCCATATTTGACCTTGACCTAAATTTCATGGTTCACTGACTTTGTAAAATATTGCGACCACCCTAGCGTTCACCCTACTGGTAAAGTGAATTTCTCAAGAACCATAAGAGCTTCATTAATGATACTTGGTACAAACTTATATCTCAGGATGGCAACTAAAATGTAAGCATCCATATTTGACCTTGACCTACATTTCATGGTTCACTGACTTTGTAAAATATTGCCACCACCCTAGCATTCACCCTAATGGTTAAGTTCATTTCTCAAGAATTATTTGAACTTCATTAATGATACTTAGTACAAGCCTTTTAGGCAAGCATCTATGTTTGATCTTGGCCTAGATGTCATGGTTCGGTGACTTTGCGCCCCACAGGCGCGACATAGCCTTCGGCGGAATTCTTGTCTTATTTTTGGAGTTCTTTCCCTTTGAACATTGAACATACATGTAGCAGTTTCTAGCAGTTTTGTGGCCGCTCCATAACTTGTATGTTTGTTTGATTTGAGGTTTAACATCCCCATCAACACTGTAAAGGTCATTTTGGAGACCTTGCTTCCAATTTTGTGTACTTGTGTCCGCTCCATAACTCTGACGCTGTTAGACATATTTTCATGAAATTTCATAGAAATGCAAAGCACTATGAGATGACATGCAAAACGTACATGTATTTACCATAACTCTGGTTCGCCTACTTTTGAAGATATTGCCCTGTGAACATTGAACATGGCTATTTGCAACATGTATATGTACTAGTAAGGGCCTCCGTGGCCTAGCGGATAAGAGCGCTGACTCTTAATCATTAGGTCTCTCACCGCCGTAGGTTCGAGGCTCGCTCGGGCCATGTGTGAGACACCAAGTTCTGCAACGGAAGGTCAGGTGGTTTTTCTCCGGGTACTCCGGTTTTCGCCCACCTCTGATTAACGATCGGCTCGATTTGAGTGGAATAATCTTGAAAGGGCCGTAAAACCCAAACCCCCCAAAAAATGTATATGTACTAGTGTCCGCTCTAAGTAGAAAAGATATTTTCATGAAATTTCTCACAAATGTAAAGCACCACGAGACAAGAAGCAAAACTCAAGAACTGTAACTCTGGGTAGCCTACTTTTGGATTTACAGCCCTTTGAACATTGTAAACCGTTTATAATAACCTCCCCTCAAATCTGTAAAAACGTATCATTATTTTTGAACAGTTAGGCAAATCTTCATCTCCAAAGCTATGTTTTGCATGCAGTATGTGTTTTTGCTCCAGTAACTTTTGTAAAAAGTTTGTATTTTCATTGGCATAGAAGTATGCAATCTTTTATGGGCCATTACATTATATTCTTGTTTTTGGTGTCTCTGATGGGAGCTGTGGGTTAATTGTATCGATTCCTGATCATTGCCTCCACTTCTATTTTTATTATGAAATTATTATTATTTTAATTTTCAACATATTTAAAAGCCTTGACTTATATCAAAAATTTATTTATGCCTCTTATCATGTGATTTAATGGATGTACATGAACGTGCATTAATATTGATAATATTTAGGCAAGGACTAATATAGCTTCCTTTTGACTTCATTTTGACAGAGATACATCACTTGCTTGATATATGTGCAGTGGCAGGGCATCATGCAATGCTTGCAGCACTTTTATTTTTCTATCCATTTATGTTCGGATATAACACAGTTTCTGATTTTGCCCCCATTAATAGTGTTATAAAGAGAAACCTTATGGTGTATTTACAAATTTCATCTTCAGAAAGCCTCATCTAGACAGGCATATTGCGATAACATATCTGTTTAAGATAGTGCATTCTTTCATGCCTCCATAACGGTTATTCTTCTGATGAAGATTTGTGACATTTTTCTTATTTATACTTCAAACATATTAGGTTGTGGGTGCTCGTAACGACTGCCTCATTGTGTTGGTTCTAACAAGTACCCACAACTTATCTATTGGAGCAGAAATAAGAAAAATAATGTATACCCCTGCAAACCCCATTTTTCTCTATATAAAAGTTGGATATTGTGGGATCATTACACCAACTTGTTCACCTGATTTCTTTTTTATCAGTGAAAACAATGGATATCTGAAAAAAATTAAAAATGATATTTTCATACTGTGAAAATATATGATATTTTTACATTGTGAAAAATAACGTGGCTGTGTTATTTTATAGTGTATGTAGCAATAAAAAGAAAATTTACATTTTTTCGAAACATATCAATATTTTATCTAATGTGTTGATTGAAAACATATCTCATCTGTGTTGAAAATAACAGAAATTTTCATGAGTGCAAAACAGCTGTTCAATTACAGTACAACATCAAAGTCATGTTTAAAGAAAACTGGCTTTTTCCGATAAATGCTAAAATATTTCATCTTTTGTGTTGAAAACATCAGACTTTTCACTCGTACTTTGCACTCGTGAAAATTCTGATGTTTTCAACACTTATGATTGACTATTTTTGGTATTCATCTCAAAAAAGTAAATATCCTCTCTGAATAATTCTTTGTTTTCTAGGTTCACTTGGTTATACAAAAGATGCCACTTGACACATTTATCTGTGGATCATGTTTATTGTCATTCAATAACATTGATGCCTTTGTTGTCCATAAAAGAGGCTGTAGTCAACCTACACAGACAGAGGATGGTGGCAATATTTCTACTGGGAACCAGCTTCCTCAAGGGGAACCAGAGACGGAAGAAATGGCAGCTGTGGACACTATTCCAAGTATAGACTGTACGTAGTTTCATAGCTTCAGGTCGTAACAGGCCTCCGTGGCCTAGTGGATAAGAGCGCTGACCCTTGATCATTAGGTCTTTCACCGCTGTGGTTCGAGCCTCCCTCGGGTCACATGTGAGAAACCAAGTTCTGCAACGGAAGGTCAGGTGGTTTTTGTTTTGTCCAGGTACTCCGGTTTTCGCCCACCTCTAATTAATGATCGGCTCCATTTGAGTGAAATAATCTTGAAAGGGCCGTAACCCCCCCCCCCCCCAAAAAAAAAAGGTTCAGATCTATAAAAGGCTAAGATGGGTAATTTTTGATAATTGGGTGAAGGATAACTTTCTTTGTTTCTCTGTTTTAACATATGTCATGGGTATTCATTAGAACCACCTTGTCTGTGTCGAGGCAGTTCTAAAGAATGTCCACAACATACAGTCAAACTTTTGATGGCTCTAACACATTTGTGACCATGAAAATCTTTTCAAGACAGCCTAAGACAAGGGTAGTTCGAGCCACTAAGGGTTACTACCAGGAGGCATAACGTGACCATAGGCCAAGAAATAAAGCAGTTGCATTCTCAAGACAGGCAGATGGACATAAAGACAGATGGACATACGTTGGGTGAACGCCCATGACAAAACTAAAGCACCCATTTTTTTTAATTCGGTTATAATGCAGCTTTCCCCTCTTCCCTTGCCTGCTGCAAGGACAACACGCCTTGCCCAACTGTAAGCCAATATCAGTTGGACGCCCTGGTGATGTAAGATTTTTTGTTTGTTTGAATTGAGGTTTAACATCCCAGTCAACACTATATATGTCTTTTTGAAGAGGTTGCTTCCAATTTTGTAGGACTTTTAACCGGCATTGAGATTAAATGACATCTCAGGGCCACCCGCCTTAAGAAAACCAATATGGTTTATATGCATTGGACAGTTTGACTCGCACCAATTTGCCTGGGCAGGCTAAATAGAAGTGGAGACTATGATCCTTTTAAGTGGTTTACCAGTACTCATGTGCGGTCTGTTTCAGCTCTGCATGGAAGCACCGTGCAGCCCATCTGTTTCTCCAAACCGTGATGGGTGGGGTTCTTGGAGATGTAAGATACATGACACTTGGCCTCACCCCCAAACCACCCAGCAAGGCTGTTGGTGTTTAATATTTGTAGCTTATCAGACAGTTTAATTACCTTCACTTCATGTACAGTTTGCATTGATCATGTCTGCATCTGAAAGCCATGTTTTGAGTTATGCATTTTCTTAGGATAATTTTCATGTTTTAAGGTTGTCGTTGTATTGCTTGTCTTGTGTTGATCAAGGTTGGCAAAAAAGCGGGAATACTCATATTTCCCTGGACGGCGGGAAATACAGGGAATTCCCGGGAAATACAGGGAATTCCTGGGAAATACTGGGAAATATATATTACATAGGTAGTACCAATTGAGACTGCTTAATATACCCCAACTACCTAGCTATTTGAAAGCAAAATTATTTCTCAAGTTCATGCAGGGCTTGAAAATTCCACTTGTCTCTTTGCAGTGACAAAAAAAGTTGAAGGACAAGTAAAAAGTTTGTCTAGTCCTTATACCACATTTACCAAAGTTTACATGCACTTAGTCATGTAGGACAAGTGACATTTTGAAGAATTTTCCAGCCCTTTTTATATTATAAATAACTTGAAAGATCTATAGTCCCTTGCCTTCATATAGAATGTGTATAATTTCTTTTCAAACGTGATTCTAAAATATTAGCTTTTAACTTTCCGCTATTTCCCTTGACTTGTAAATTTCAATACTTTGATGAGTATCTGTAGATGATTTAAGAAACCTTTTATGCTTAAATTAACTGTGTTCTTTTAATACCTGTCTAAAAAAAAACAATTAAATTATCACACCTTTTAGCATCAGGGGTATGATTACTATACAAACTTGCAAACAAACCTTTTCTAGTGTAAACATCCTTCAAATTCAAACATCTAAAGAGTTCTTGTAAAATTTAGAAAAAAATTTAACCATGTGGTTTAGTGACACTAAAGCATACAAAACATGTAGTTCCAATGGCAAACTCTCTTAAAGAAGCTAAGTGATTCTGATCTGGGTCTGCACTGTTTGCCCAGGCATGTCTGTCCCAAATATTGGGATCATTATGGTATTCTATCTTTTTGATTTAAAACAACTCTGCACCCTACATAACAACAGATCACTTTATATTTATGCTTGTGTGGTTGAGGAAAGCAGACATGACATATATGTATGGGAGGCATATTGCAAAATAACTAACTGTCCATTATTTCAATTAAATTACACAAATATTAATAGTGTTTTTCTATGAAATAACTAAGCAAAAATCATATTTCCCTCTATTTCCCAGTATTTCCCACTTTTCCTGAAATTTGGAGTATTTCCCAGGACGGTAATTACCGGTAAATACCAGTGGGAATTCCCACCACTGGTATTTACCGACCAACCTTGGTGTTGATTTACGATGTTCCATATTTTATGTTTTTATGGAGTGTCATTGAGATGAGTAAGCAGGTGAGAATGTTTTAAGAATACCTGTTTGCTGGGTGGAGATGTAGAGATGAAATCGCTGCTGCCTTGAATGAATTTGGTAATCGATGGTGTAAACGAGAGTATGTTGAGCATAAAGCTCTTAAAGAAACTTAGCATTCTGAAATTAGTGAACAAACACATTTCTTTTTATTCGCAAAATTCAAACTTATTACCTCCTAAACCTAAGGCGTCTTTGCATCACCTTAAACTAGGTATTCAAGAATTTCATAGGAAGTTTGTTTTGGCTCCAGCTGATAAGGCCGTTAACAATGTGGTTGTTGTTTTACGACTTCACTATGTTAACACTCTTCAGCAAGAACTTAGTGGTACTAAGGCCTATGTACTTCAGCCTTTAGCTGTAGAGAGGGCTTTTGTTGATGACCACATCTGTCATTCAGCCACCAGGTTTGCTGTCTGTGTTACAGAAGGCCAAGACAAGCTTCTTACATTATATTGGTTTCCTAAACTTCATAAAAGACCATACAAAGCACGGTTTGTTGCAAATTCAAGCTCTTGTACCACCACCGAATTCTCCAAATTATTAACTTAATGTTTTACTACCATCAAAAACATGTGATAAAATATTGCAACAAAGTCTTTGAAAGGTCAGGTAGAAATCTGTTTTGGTCTATAAAAATTCTAATGAAGTTTTAAATAAATTGAAATCCAGGCGTTTTTGTGCTTCAAAGTAGAAGTAAAACAAAGATCAGGAATTGATACAATTAACTTACTCCATCCATAAAAGACACCAAAGGGAAAGAAATACAAACATTAAGCGACCAGACCATAATGGAAACCTAAACAAAGGAAGGCCATATGGACAGTTACTTTCCCACAAAATGGCCATATGACCATCCAAAATTAAAAGACACAAGTGATACACACAGTAAGTAACAAACAACAACATAAATAAATCGCCACGGAAGGGCCGCCTTGGAACGGTCAGTGGAAGATTTCCACTGGGGGGGCTTAAATCGATTTTACGTGGCCACAATCCTCGCCCTTACTTCCGTCGCGATTCAGACAAATAATTTGTTCAGTCCGCATGAAGGCCTCCTAACTCATCAGTGCAACATCTCCGTGAACACAGAAATCAAAGAACCACAGAGGTGAGACAACGGTGAGGACTCGACAGCAAGAAACCACTGAAATGCTGGAGCAAAAGAAAACCAACAGTTAGACTCCGATGAGCCCGACCAGAGACAGAGCATCAGGCACCAACCAACATTATCTCTTTAATTTTCAATAAGCCTTTACGTTGGAGCCGTCATAGAATCTGAGGCCTGACCCTCCGGCGTGCAATTAAAGAGGGAAGCAAAGTTGCCAACCGTGATTGGGTTAACTACCATGCATGCAGTCTGTCGTATAATATCCATGTTGTACCCAATCTTTTTATATCGAAGAATGATTTTACGAAATTGGGTGCTGAAGTCATTGCGGTTATATATTTTTCTGAATTTATATACTAAGTCACCATAAAATTCGGGTTCCGATAGACCTTGTTGCAGAAGAGATTTAAGTCCAATATTGAATTTTGAAATTAAATCAGAATGGCGTCTATAAAATTTTGAAAAGGCTTTGCGTAGTTTATGGTACCGATAACCCTGATTAAGGAGTTTAGCCGTTAATAATTTATTACGAGTGTTGAAGTCAGTTACATGACTACACACTCTAGCAAATCGAATTAATTGCGAAATATAAACGCCATAGGATGGCGCACGAGGAACATCACCATCCAAAAAAAGGAAAATTTACAATCTCAAAATCAAAGTCATCGCGTTTATCATAAATTTTGCACGAAACAAATCCATCTACAATAGATAGATGTAAATCCAAAAACGGGGCCTCGGTATCAGAAGAATTTGCTTTATTTAACTGAAGTTCTAGGGGGTAAATCTGACTGATCAAACCATCAAAATAGGTATTATCAATATTTAATAAATCATCTAAATATCTAGAAGTAGAGCTAAAAGCTTCAATGTCTGTCTACTTATGATTTTTTCACCCTTTACACTACACTTCACCCTTTACACTACACTTCCTCATAATCTTATAAAAGAAAAACTTAATGATTTAATTGAATTGACATTTCATAGGGAAGACTCCCTCTTTCTTGCATGTAATGTATGAAATGCTTTTGTTTCACTTCTGAAGAGCATAAAAATTGTACTTTATGGTCATGTCAGAAAGTGTGTGAAGCTCTCACCTTTCTACTTGACAATATTTACATAAGATTTGGTACTAAGTTATTTAGACAAGTTGTGAGTATTCGGATGGGTACTAATTGCGCACCATTTGTAACTGATCTGTTTTTGTTTTGTTATGAGAGAGACTTCACGATGTTCCTTTCTGCTGAAAACCAGTCTGAAATCATTGAAGCTTTTAGCTCCACTTCTAGATATTTGGATGATTTATTAAATATTGATGATACCTGTTTCGATGGTTTGATCAGTCAAATTTACTCCCCAGAACTTCAGTTAAATAAAGCAAATTCTTCTGATACCGAGGCACCGTTTTTTGATTTACATCTATCTATTGTAGATGGGTTTTGATTCTTGCAAAATTTATGATAAACACGATGATTTTGATTTTGAGCTTGTAAATTTTCCATTTTTGGATGGTGATGTTCCTCATGCGCCATCCTATGGCGTTTTTATTTCGCAATTCATTCGATTTGCCAGAGTGTGTTGTCAAGTAACTGACTTCAACACTCGTTATAAATTGTTAACAGCTAAACTTCCTAATCAGGGTAATCGGTACCATAGACTACGCAAAGCCTTTTCAAAATTTTATATACATCATTCTGATTTAATTTCAAAATTCAATATTAAACTAAAATCTCTTCTGCAACAAGGTCTATCGGAACCCGAATTTTTTGGTGACTTAGTATATAAATTCAGAAAAATATATAACCGCAAAGACTTCAGCACCCAATTTCGTAAAATCATTCTTCATTATAAAAAGATTGGGTACACCATAAATGTTATATGACAGACTGCATGCATGGTAGTTAACCCAATCATGGTTGACAACGTTGCTTCCCACTTTAATTGCACGCCGGTGGGTCAGGCCTCAGATTTTATGACGGTTCCAGCGTAAAGGCTTATGTTGGTTGGTACCTGATGCTCCGTCTCTGGTCCGGCCCATCGGAGTCTAACTGTTGGTTTTACTTTTGTTCCAGCATTTCAGTGGTTTCTTGCTGTCGAGTCTTCACCGTTGTTTCATCTCTGTGGTGTTTTGATTTTTGTTTGACGGAGATGTTGCACTGACGAGTTAGGAGGCCTTCATGCGGACTGAACAAATTATTTGTCTTAATCGCGATGGAAGTAATGGCGAGGATTGTGGCCACGTAAAATCGGTTTAAGCCCCCCCAGTGGAATTCGTTTCCGCTGACCGTTCCAAGGCGGTACTTCTGTCCGGTTTATTTTTGTTATGGTTTGTCTTTGGGTGTTTGTGCCACTTATTTTATTTTGGATAGCCTATTGGCCATTTTGTGGGAAACAAACAGGTCCTTTTGGTTTTCCACTATTGATGTTTCCTTTAGGGTCTGTTGTTTCATGCTTGTGTTTCTTTCCCTTTAGTGTCTCTGATGGGAGCTGTGGGTTAATTGTATCGATTCCTGATCATTGCCTCCACTTCTATTTTGGTAGCTCAGTCTGATGAGCGTGTGACTGGTGATAAGGAGATCACGAGTTTGATATATGCCTGGTCAACAGCATTTTTCATGGAGATAGAAAAGTAGAAGTAAAACAAATATCAGGAATCGATACAATTAACTTATTCCACCCATCAAAGACACCAAAGGGAAAGAAACACAAACATGAAGCGACCAGACCATAATGGAAACCTAAACAAAGGAAAGCCATAAGGACACTTACTTTCCCACAAAATGGCCAAATGGCTATCCAAAATAAAAGGACACAAGTGGTACACACAGTAAGTAACAAACAACAACATAAATAAACCGCCACAGAAGAATCGCCTGGGAACGGTCAGTGGAAAGAATTCCACTGGGGGGGGGGGGGGACTTAAATCGATTTTATATGGCCATAATCCTCGCCCTTATCTCTGTCGTGGTATACACTAATTTTGTTCAGTCCGCATGAAGGCTTCCTAACTCATCAGTGTAACATCTCCGAGAACATACAAATCAAAAAAACTACAGAGATGAAACAAGGTTGAGGACTCGACAGCATACAACAACAGAATTGCTGGAGCAAAAGAAAACCAACAGTTAGACTCCGAGGGCCCTACCAAAGAAGGAGCATCAGGCGCCAACCAACACAAAGAATACTAAAATAAAATAAAATTCCATTTATGCTTTTACGCTGGAACCGTCATATAATCTTAAGCGCGACCCACCGGTGTGCAATCAAAGAGGGAAGCATTAACTTTTTTCTAAGGTCATTCACTCTGCCTTCTGCTGATTCAAGAAGGGTATGGCAAAATAATATACACTGTACTGGTTGAACCTTTACATATAAGTCTGCCTGCCCAGGAAAGTGGTTAAACTGACTTCCTCGATATGACCTAAGTAGTATTAACTGGGCCCTTTAACTCCAAAACAAAAAAACCAAGTCTGTGAAATGAATACCCTTATAAAGGGAACAGTGACGTTCATTTCTTTTACATCCGTTTTACAAGGGTATATATAAAAATTACATTATATTTATGTACTTTATCTTTACTCAGAAACATACGTTTGCACTCGTTAGAACTTCTTCAATGAGGTGTTTCAAACGAGCACCCACAGTCTATGTTTGGAACACATATAAGGATAAACAATGTCAGCTGAAAAATCCTGTACTGTTGTACAGAAACGAAAGAAGCCATCGTTTCAAACAGGAATGTTATAGAGGATCTTACATAAGTGTTCATGTATTACTGAATTTGTCAAACAAGTTGAGGAAAAGGGATAAAATGTGAGGCTTCGTCGAGCATTTTATCACTTTTCCTCAAAGAGTTTAATAAATTCAATAATACATGAGCACGAATGTATGATGGCATTTAAAGCACATTTAACTCACGATTCCTGTACAAAAAAATGTCAATATTCTGCCATTAGTAAACGTGATGTAATTTAGGACATCATACATGTAATGTTATGGGGTGTAACTAACTAATTTGCATATTTAATCAACTAGTGGGTTATCACATTTATTACATGGCGTTATTACATTCTCAGATGCGACGTCATATGATAAAATAACTATTTGTGAATACTCTCTAGATGGTGACAAACATCTGCTGGCAACAGAAGGCATTATTGTGAGTGAATCAGAGGCAAACTCAGTCCTGTCGGGTATGTTCGGTGAGGATGATTTACTGCGAGACAATCATCAGACTGTCATTATACTGCAAGGGGACTTACCCAGCTTGAACCTTGGAGATGCAACAGAGCAGCTGCTATCAGGAATAAAAAGTGGAGAGAATGCAAATAAAGCAGGTGAATATATCAGGGCCTGAATGGATTATCTTACACCTAAGAAATCTAAGTTATTGGTGCCAACTTAATGGCCCAGTTTTTTCAAACCATCATTAGCCTAACAAGCTCATTATCTGTTTGAAGATTAACTGTCTCTGGTCGGGCCCATCAGAATCTAACTGTTAGTTTTCTTTTGCTCTAGCATTTCAGTGGTTTCTTGCTGTCGATTCTTCACCGTTGTTTCATCTCTGTTGTTGTTTGATTTTAGTGTCGATGGAGATGTTGCACTGATGAGTTAGGAGGCCTTCATGTGGACTGAACAAAGTATTTATTTGAATCGCGACAGAAGTAAGGGCGAGGGTTGTGGCCATTTAAGATCGATTTAAGTCCCCCAGTGGAATTCCTTCCACTGACGGTTCGAAGGCAGTTCTTCTGTCGCAGTTTATTTTTTATCTGGCTTGTCTGAGTATCGTGTGTCTTTGAGTATCGCTTATATTTGTTTTGTTTCGGCTAGTCAATTGGCAATTTTGTGGGAAAGTAACTGTCCTTTTGGCTATCTGCTATTAATGTTTCCAGTAGGGTCTAGTTGTTTCATGTTTGTGGTTCTTTCCCCTTGGTGTCTCTGATGGGAGCTGTGGGTTAGTTTTATCGATTCCTGATCATTGCTTTCACTTCTATTTTACTTTTACAAGTTAAATAGCATACTCTGTTATTTTCATATGTGAAAGATAAGTGTATACAAAAGTTATATGTACATACGTTTTAAAGTATTCTTCGCTCTTTTCTTCTTTACATCTGCTTCCTTCTTCATCTGTAATGCAACTGCAGTTTTGTGTCAGGGGTGCTTCACCTCGACAATACTATAATGGTATTAATCATGTAAATTTCGTGTTGGCCCAGTTACAGGTCCGAGGTCTACTGTATTGGCCTTAGGCTGAAGGCTGAGGCCAATACAGCTGACCGAGGACCTGGAACTTGGCCATTACGAAATTACTTAATTAATGACAATTTTATTAATTGACACAATTAAAAAACATAATTTATGATTTTTGACCTCGGTTAATATTGGTTGACTTGGTGAAATACAGAAAAGTCAATTAATAAATGTTGATATTGATTTACAGACAATTTTGCTATTCATCCATTCTCTTTGATGCTTTATTGAGCTGATGCTACAGGGTTGTCATTTCCTGTTCTGCTGTTCATTTTGTCATCCATCAATTATTTTAATATCAAGCTTGAAGAAATAGATGGGTTGCATGATGCTTACACATAGAGCTGAAACTGACCCACACACGAGTACTGGTAAACTGCTTAGAGGATCTAAGTAGAAGTAAAACAAAGATCAGGAATTGATACAATTAACTTACTCCACCCATAAAAGACAACAAAGGGAAAGAAATACAAACATTAAGCAACCAGACCATAATGGAAACCTAAACAAAGGAAGGCCATAAGGACAGTTACTTTCCCACAAAATGGCCATATGGCCATCCTTAAGCCTGTATAGGCAAAGCGGTGCGAGTCAGTCTGTCCATGCTTATAAACCCTATTGGTTTCATAGGGCGACAGGGCTTGAGATGTCATTTCATCTCAGTGTCGGGTAAAAGTCCCACAAAAATTGGAAGCAACATCTCCAAAATGACATTTACAGTGTTGATGGGGACGTTAAACCTCAAATCAAACAAACAAATTTAGTATCAGAAAAGTAGTTGTGCCTAATTGCAAGTTAGGTAACTTTCAAAATTTCATCCTTTTGTAATCCAATTTATGTCAAGCAGAAGATTCCCTCTGTCTTGCATACAATGTAAGAAATCCTTTTTTCACTTCTGAAGAGCATGAAATACACAGAATGTCAGAAAGTGTATAAAGAGCTCATTTTTCTACTTTACATTATTTTGTCGGAAAGTACTTTCCTTTTCGGCTTTCCACAACTGATGTTTCCGTTAGGGTCTAGTTATTTCATGTTTGTTTGTCTTTCCCTTTGGTGTCTCTGATGGGAGGTTGGTTTGATTGTATTGATTCCTGATCATTGCCTTCACCAAATTTTTAGCCCAGCTGATAGCGAGAAAAAGCTGCTTTTTATGATGCAAGCATGAAACCTTCCATAATTGTAGAGGAGGACTGTCTAAACGATTTACGATTGGGAGCCATCGTGAAAATATTCTACTTCCGTTTTAATTCAAGATGGCAGATCCCATATCTAATTTTGCATTCAAATCAACAGTTTCAGACGTACTCAACGAAATTCACAGAATAAAGCAGTCAGATGGCGATGATCAATCACCAAAAATGTAAGAAAACAAATTTTCATGACAAGTCACATAATTCATAAAACATACTACTTCCGGTCTTATCAAAGATGGCGGATCATGTATCTTTAGCTTGTCACTTGCAACAATTATTACTGGATATTTCTTTAGCTTGTCACTTGCACCAAACATTTATAATGTTTCATTACCTGGTTGCCAGTCAATTGTAACTTTTTTATTGCAACAACCAATTCTAGTTGTTTCTTTAGCTTGTCACTTGCAATGTTCAACAATGTCGAGTTATACCCCCGGCATACGAAGTATGATTGGGGTATATAGTTTTCGTCCTGCCGTTCGTCCGTCCGTCTGTCCATCCATCCGTTAACATTTTGGTTAAAGTTTTGCATCAAAGTTTCTAGGAGATTGTATCTTCTGAACCGTTTGATAGATTTAGTTGATACTTACACTGAAGTTACATACTGGTCTAAAGATCTCATTGATGCATGTCCCAGCCCCCACAGTGACCTTGATATCAAGGTCACAGAAATTTTACATTTAATTTGCGTCAAAGTTTCTGAGAGATTATCTTCTAAACCCTTTGATAGATTTAGTTGATACTTACACTGAAGTAACATACTGGTCTTAAGATTTCATTGATGCATGTCCTACCCCCCACAGTGACCTTGAGGTCAAGGACGCATACTTTGAAATTTTACATTTGGTTAAAGTTTTATGGCAAAGTTTAAAGATGCCTGTATGTTCTAAACTCTGACAAATTCAGATGATACTTGCATCAGTGCCAGTTCCAACATTTCGTGATGTATGTCACTTCCCCAATCCAGGGTGACCTTGACCTCAAGGTCACGGACTTAGAAATTTTACATTTGGTTAAAGTTTTATGACAAAGTTTATAGATGCCTGTATGTTCTAAACTCTGACAAATTCAGTTGATACTTGCATCGATGTTGCATACCATTCCAAATATTTCATTGATGCATAGCCCACCTTGCTGCTTCGGTAACATTGATACCCCCACTCCTTCAGTAACTTTGATGCCCTCACTCCCTTGGTCCATTTAGAAATTTTATTTTTAGTTTAGCTTTTACAAGCATATTTATAGATTCTTATAGCTACTTGACATCTTCATTCATATTACATACAAGCTTGAAAGCTATATCAGAGGATGGCCCTGGCCGGGGGTTTACGTGACCCATTGGTCACTTTCTCTAGTTGTTTCTTTAGTTGTCACTATAGTCTTTCAAAACGCAGTGAGTCGTGACTGCACTTTTGAATTTGGACTAGTCCGTGTTTTAGGTAAATAAAAATCAAAAATGAGTTCCTTTAAGAGCAATGAAAACATCCATAAGAAAGAAGATGGGTCATACTACGTAGTTTCGGCTAATAAAGCCTCATCAGTGACCCTGTAATGATCCGACAACGAAAGCCAGAGGAAACATACTGCAATTTTGCGAATTTCGAATAGGCAGTCGATTCAAAGACTGATATAAATCAAAATGGCGTCCAACTAATTAAAGACCTGTCTAGAATATGAGTCTAAACCAATAAATTATTTCTGGTTTCTCAGAATATTCACGCTGATCTCAAAGGACCAAAAGTAAAATATAAACTGCACTATGGTTGATATACGGGGAGACGTTTTACGGCCGCCACACGGCACAACACCAGCTGCAGTGAAGGCAAATAAAAATCAAAAATGAGTTCCTTTAAGAGCAATGAAAACATCCATAAGAAAGAAGATGGGTCATACTACGTAGTTTCGGCTAATAAAGCCTCATCAGTGACCCTGTAATGATCCGACAACGAAAGCCAGAGGAAACATACTGCAATTTTGCGAATTTCGAATAGGCAGTCGATTCAAAGACTGATATAAATCAAAATGGCGTCCAACTAATTAAAAACCTGTCTAGAATATGAGTCTAAACCAATAAATTATTTCTGATTTCTCAGAATATTCACGCTGATCTCAAAGGACCAAAAGTAAAATATAAACTGCACTATGGTTGATGTACGGGGAGACGTTTTACGGCCGCCACACGGCACAACACCAGCTGCAGTGAAGGCAAATAAAAATCAAAAATGAGTTCCTTTAAGAGCAATGAAAACATCCATAAGAAAGAAGATGGGTCATACTACGTAGTTTCGGCTAATAAAGCCTCATCAGTGACCCTGTAATGATCCGACAACGAAAGCCAGAAAAAACATACTGCAATTTTGCGAATTTCGAATAGGCAGTCGATTCAAAGACTGATATAAATCAGAATGGCGTCCAACTAATTAAAAACCTGTCTAGAATATGAGTCTAAACCAATAAATTATTTCTGATTTCTCAGAATATTCACGCTGATCTCAAAGAACCAAAAGTAAAATATAAACTGCACTATGGTTGATGTACGGGGAGACGTTTTACGGCCGCCACACGGCACAACACCAGCTGCAGTGAAGGCAAATAAAAATAAAAAATGAGTTCCTTTAAGAGCAATGAAAACATCCATAAGAAAGAAGTTGGGTCACCTTCAGTTGGTATTTTGCATTGGGAGATATAGTTTTACTGAGATTCGCACTGCATCATACTTACCACTTGTCCACGACTTCTACATTATGACATTATCAAAAAGCTTATTTATAATTTTAAAATCCTGTACAAAAAAAATACGAAACCAGCTTCCCCTAAAAAATGGAATAGTCTTGCCACGCTTGAACGTTGAACTCTCAAAGGTCGTTAATAAACTATAGCAACAAGTTCAACCATTCCTTGTTATTTCTCAGCTTGTTTCTTTAGTTGTCACTAACAACAACCTTTCCTTGTTATTTCTCGCTTATCAATTGCAAAAGCCATTATAGTTGTTTCCTCAGCTTTTTGCTTGCAACAACCATTTTTTTTTTTCTTTACCTATCTTGTCTTTTGCAACAAATACGGTAGTTTCTTCAGCTTGTCACTTGCAACAACTATCTAGTTATTCCTTTTCTTTGTCAATAACAACCATTTCTGTCTGTTTCTTTATTTTGTCTATTGCATCAATCATTTGTGGGTTTTTCTTTAGCTTGTCACCAGCAGCAACCATGTCTGGATGTTTTTAGCTTGTCACTAGCAACAATCTTGTCTCTGGCAGTATGTTCTAGAAAGGGTTATCCTTTGGAGGCAAAGAATACACCATAGAACTTGAAAATATGGAGTGCACACGTTTTCTGGGCCAGACTAGCTAGTTTCGGCCAATTTGGCCTCATCAGTGACCCTCAGATAGTTTCATAATTCAACAATGGATTCAATGATCAAAAAGGATAAGAAAATATAAACTACTATATGGTGTAGGGCAGGGAGACTTTTTACGGCCACCACAAATGTTTGGTTGTTTCTTAAGCTTGAGCTTGTAACTTGCAACGGCCATGTCTGGTTGTTTCTTTAGCTTGTAACTAGCAACAACCATTTCTAATTGTTTCCTTAGCTTATCACCAGCAACAACCATGTTTGGTTGTCTCGCTTGTTACTAGCAACAACTCTGTCTAGTTGTTTCTCAAGCTTTAGCTTGTCACTGGCAACAACCAGTAGCAACAACCATGTCTGGTTGTCTCTTTAGATTACCACTAGCAACTTTGAGTTATAGTTATTTCTTTAGCTTGTCACTAGCAACAACCATGTCTGGTTGTTTCTTTAGCTTTTCATTAGCAACCACCATTTCAAGTTGTTTCTTTAGCTTGTCACTAGCAACAACCATGCCTGGTTGTTTCTTTAGCTTGTCACAAGCAACAACTATATCTGTTTGTTTCTTTAGCTTGTCACTTGCAACATCCATGGCTGGTTGTTGTCGCACCTGCTTTAGCAGGAAGACATAGGCGTGCAAGTTTCCATCCGTCTGTTCGTCCGTCCGTCCGGTTGTCTGTCCCTCTTTCCGTCAACATTTTACACTGGGTGTCTTGTCATCGCAACTCCTCCTACAGTTTCATACCGATTATTTTGAAACTTTGCCATGGTATGAGGATGCGCATGTGGTTTGGGCTTTATCGTCCGATCAATTTTGTCACTTTTGCCAAATTGTTAACTTAGTCATTTTTAACCTACAATTGATATATGATAGGTACCTCTTGTCATCGCAACTCCTCTTACAGTTTTATACCAATCATTTTGAAACTGTGCGTGTGCTTTTGCCATGGTTTGAGGATGTGCATGTTGTTTCAACATAATTCTCAGAATATTTTTTTTTCACTTTTTGCACATTATGAACTTAGCCAATTTTATGCTTTAGTTGATATGAAATAGGTACCTCTTACAGTTTTATATTGATCATTTTGAAACTTTGTGTGTGTTTTTGCTATGGTATGAGGATATGCATGTAGTTTGGACTTTATCTTCGGATCAATTTTTATTCCACTTTTTGCACATAGTGAATTTAGTCATTTTTAACCTTCAATTGATATATGATAGGTACCTCTTATCATCGCAACTCCTCTTACAGTTTTATACCAATCATTTTGAAACTTTACATGTGCTTTTGCCATGGTATGAGGATGTGCATGTGATTTCGACATAATTTTCAGAATATTTTTTTTCGCTTCTTGCGCATTGTGAACTTAGTCATTTTTAAGCTTCAGTTGATATACAAGTCATTTTTAATCTTCAATTGATATACAATAGGTACCTCTTGTCATCGCAACTCCTCTTACAGTTTTATACCAAGCATTTTGAAACTTTGCATGTGCTTTTAGCATGGTATGAAGATGCGCATGTGGTTCTCGGAATATTTTATTCCACTTTTTGCACATAGTGAATTTAGTCATTTTTAACCTTCAATTGATATACAGGAGGTACCTCTTTGTTACCGCAACTCCACTTACAGTTTTATGCTAATCCTTTTGAAACTTTGCATCAGGTGTTTTTGCCATGGTATGAGGCCCTGCATGTGGTTTGGACTTAATCTTCGGATCAATTTTTGTCACTTTTTCCACATTGTGAACTTAGCCATTGTTAACCTTCAGTTGATATATGATAGGTTCCTCGTCATCACAAACTCCTCTTGCAGTTTTATACTAATCATTTTGAAACTTAGCTTGTGTTTTCTCCATGATATGAGGATGTTCATATGCTTTGGATATAATTCTTGGATCATTTTAGTTCACTTTATCACATTGTGAACTTAGTCGGTTTTTTACCGCACATATATAGGCTATGGATTCTTCTCAAAGCCCTATATTAATCTCTTCTGCCTTAAATAAACTTTTATTTTTTGTGTTGGGCAGGTGGGGAGCAGGTGCGACATCAACTTCACCGAAGTTGAATATCTGGTTTCCTTAGCTTGCCACTAACAACAACCATGTCTGGTTGTTTCTATAGCTTGTCATGGCAACAGCCATTTCTAGTTGTTTCTTTAGGGCTAATCACTGGCAACCACCATTTCTAGTTGTTTCTTTAACTTGTCACTAGCAACAACCATGTCTAGTTGTTTATTTACAATTTAGCTTGTCACTTGCAACAACCATTTCTAGTTGTTTCTTTATTTTACAGCAGAAGTTCCAAAGAGTGGTAAGAAAAGAGGCCGACCCAGGAAAGCTGATCAAAAGCTAGAAAAGCCTAGATATAATCTGGAAGAGAAAAATGAACCAGAAATAGGTAGGTCTTGTGGCGAGAGGGAAAGGTGGAGGAGAACAGGATTAGAGTGGTTGAGCTGTAATGATTCATTTGTAAAGAAATTTTACTGAGTACAAACTATAATTTAAGGAACATGGACACTAAAAAACTTGGCCTCAACTGAAGTAAAATCAATATTGTTACATTGCATGGCATACAGCTATAAACAAAAGTGATATAACCTATCAACCGTGATATAACCTATCAACCAAATCTGATTTATGTGTTATTTTAATATATGCATATGACACACTTTTGATATGGTAAGGGTGGTGCCAATCTGAGAAATGGACAGAATAGAAATAAGAGCTGTTAGCGTATACCTTTATATAAAAGGATCCCAGGAAATTGGTGATGACATGGTGAAATCCGCCATACTATTCAACTGTTAAGAAATCGGAGGGCAGAAATATGGGGAGGGTTCTACTTAATAGTGTTAGAACTTGTGGCCCAACCAAATTTCTCAGAGTCCCATAGCTATTAGAAGCTTACTTAGGAAGATATTTCCTGTTTCATCTTGAAAAGGTGTGTTCTGTGTACTAATTAGAATCATCTCATTGATGTGATTCTAATGAGTACACATAAATTTCAAGTACCTTTGAAAAGTTATCTCTAACTCATCCTAATCATGCATCCTAACCTCTCACTATGGTTAACTCTCAGTAGCTCAAACTACCACTGTGTAGAACAAATTGTCATAGTCCCATGCTAACATTTCATGCAAATTGTCTCCAGTATGAAATGTCTAGTCCGGTTTTCATGATTACATAAGAAATCTGTAATCAGTGAGTCGGCTGCTGAATTAGCCTAGAGAGTGGTGAAGGTTAATATGCATGTTTATGTGATCTGTTTAATGTAGCCTTGTACTCAGGTTGATTTACAGTAGCCTTTATATGAAGAAGTTTATTTTTCAGACTATTTAAAAGCAGTGCCCACAAGAATTTTGTTTTCAGTCAGTACCATCCCATTTGCATTGCTTCACATTTTAAGCTCACCAGAGCCGAAGGCTCCAGGTGAGCTTATAGGTTAGGCAGTTGTCCGTTGTCGTCTGCGTCTGTGTCGTCTGCGTCGTCGTGTGACGTCAACACTTTAAAACATCTTCTCCTCTGAAGCCACTGGGCCGATTAGGCCCAATTTTTATCTGTAGCATCCTTGGGCGGGGGATTGAAAGTTTTTGTTTTTTATGAAAATCGGCACATTAGTTTGGTTGCTATGGCAACTTAGACTTATAATGGGGAAAATTGAAAAATGGCATTTACTGCCAAGTCATTGCAGATATTTTGACAAAACTTTTATAGAAATGTTTCTTGAGAAAACTTCTCTCAGCCATATACTTTTATGCCAACCTGAGGGTCCCCCAGGTTGTGCCAGGGCCATGCCCCACCCCCTCCACTTCATAAAAGGCCATATATCACAGAAACCATTCAGATCCCCACCCCTAAACCATATATATTCTTGTTCCTATTGATAAGACGGATTCAGTGACACCAACCTAGGGGTCCTCAGGGATGCGCCGAGGCCATGCCCCACCCCCTCCACTCAATAAAAGGCCAAATATCTTGGAAACCATTCAGATCCCCACCCCTAAACCATATATATTCTTGTTCCTTATGATAAAACCCATTCAGTGGCATCAAGCATGGAGTCCCCGGGATGTGCCGGGGCCATGCCCCACCCCCACCATTTCATAAAAAGCCCAATATCTCGGAAACCTTACAGATCCCTGCCCCTAAACCATATATATTCTTGATCCTTATGATAAGGCACATTCATTGGCACCAACCTGGGGGTCCTCAGGGATGCGCCAGGGCCTTGCCTCACCCCTTCACTTCACAAAAGGCCATATATCTCAGAAATTGTTAAGATCCTAACCCCTAAACCATATATATTCTTGTTCATTATGATACGACGCATTCAGTGATACCAACCTGGGTGTCCCCAGGGATGTGCTGGGGCCATGCCCCACCTTCTCCATTTCATAATCTCACAATATCGTGGAAACCCTACAGATGGCTACCCCCTAAACCATATATATTCTTGTTCCTTATGATAAGACACATTCATTGACACCAACCTGGGAGTCTCCCCGGGCCTTGCCTCACCCCTCAACTTCACAAAAGGCCTTATATCTTAGAAACTGTTCTTAACCCCACCCTAAACCATATATATTCATCTTCCTTATGATAAGACGCATTCAGTGACACCTGCTTGGGAGTCCCTGTGGCATTCCCGGGCATGCCTCATCGCTTTACTTCATTAAAAGCCATGTATCTCAGAAATAGTTCAGATCCCCATCCCTAAACCATATAACTGTTCCTTATATAAGACTCGTTCAATCACACCAACCTGGGGGTCTCTTTGTGCTGAGGCAATGTTCCCTGCCCTTCCATTTCATAAAAGGCTTGGTGACTTAGTATATAAATTCAGAAAAATATATAACCGCAATGACTTCAGCACCCAATTTCGTAAAATCATTCTTCGATATAAAAAGATTGGGTACAACATGGTTATTATAGGACAGACTACATGCAAGGTAGTTAACCCAATCACGGTTGGCAACTTTGCTTCCCTCTTTAATTGCACGCCGGTGGGTCAGGCCTCAGATTCTATGACGGCTCCAACGTAAAGGCTTATTGAGAATTAGAGAGATCTAATTCAAGGTAATGTTGGTTGGTGCCTGATGCTCTGTCTTTGGTTGGGCCCATCGGAGTCTAACTGTTGGTTTTCTTTTGCTCCAGCATTTCAGTGGTTTCTTGCTGTCGAGTCCTCACCGTTGTCTCACCTCTGTGGTTCTTTGATTTTTGTGTTCACGGAGATGTTGCACTGATGAGTTAGGAAGCCTTCATGCGGACTGAACAAATTATTTGTCTAAATCGCGACGGAAGTAAGGGCGAGGATTGTGGCCACGTAAAATCGATTTAAGCCCCCCAGTGGAAATCTTCCACTGACCATTCCAAGGCGGCTCTTCTGTGGCGATTTATTTATGTTGTTGTTTGTAACTTACTGTGTGTATCACTTTTGTCTTTTTATTTTGGATGGCCATATGGCCATTTTGTGGGAAAGTAACTGTCCTTATGGCCTTCCTTTGTTTAGGTTTCCATTATGGTCTTGTCGCTTAATGTTTGTATTTCTTTCCCTTTGGTGTCTTTTATGGGTGGAGTAAGTTAATTGTATCAATTCCTGATCTTTGTTTTACTTCTACTTTTTATATTTCAGAAATCATTCAAATCCCCACCCCATAATCATATGTGTTCTTGTTCCTTATTATTAGTACACCTACTGTAGTGGGGGTCCGCAAGGGCCATTACTATCCTTTCCACTTCATAAAAGGGCCTCAAATCTCAGAACCGTCCAGATTCCAACCCCTAAACCATATATATACTTGGTCCTTATGATAAGACACATTTAGGGACAACAATCTTGGGCTTTCCTGGGATCAACAGGGCATGCCCCAACCCCTCCACCACTTAAGAGGCCTTACAGATCCCCTCTGCTAAACCATAAATATTCTTGTTCCTTATACTAAGACGCATTTAGTGATACCAACAAGGGCTCCATTGGGTCCATGCCCCACCCCCTCTACTTCATAAAAGGCCTAATGTTACAGATACTGAGTCCACATGGGTGCACATTTGGACATGGGGGTTCATTTGGTAGATTAAAATGATATCATGTTAAAATACATGGCTGCAATTGGGCAGTGCCCATCTGAGCTCTGGTGAGCATAGGGACCCATGGGCCTCTTGTTTCTGATGCCACAATACCACTTTTTGAGAATTTTAAAACATCACAACCTCTTTATAACATCATACAATATAGCATGGTTTTAGATATAACATGGTTTAAAGATGAGTCCCAAATATATAGCGATATTTGGTAATTTTTCTTGATTATAAACATTTTTGTTTGGATACAACATGGTCATGTAGAGTTAAAAAAGAGGCTGGTGTGTGTATAAAACTGAACTTCAAAGGCTAAAAAACCTGTTTAGAACAAATTCTCATAGTCCCCAAAAAACATAAGAACAATGTTAAATTAAACAGATCACATAAACATGCTAATTAACCTTTACCACTCTTTTAACATTACAATTGGTAATCAGCTAAGGACAATGTCATAAGATCTGCTCCGAGTACAGTACAGTCCCGTTATAATGCATTTGCTGGGCCTCATGCAAAATACTGTTATATAATGATCCATACTATATCCTTATAGAATGTTTAGTAAAATGAATATTTAAACGGCATAACATAAGTCACATACAAAACCAGGTTTTAGTGCAGGTTTTAGAGATAATTGCATTCAAAATTGTCATTTGGGAAGGTAACTTGACGATTTAAGGATAAATTCCTTTTTATGGTGATACAACAACAGAACCATAAAACACAATTTGTAGCCATCAACCCATTCCTACATGGTGACTTTGTGAATTTTGCTGATTTTCACAGTGTTACCTAGGACAGCAACTTCATACAGTCATTATTTCATAATGAATCGTCCATTTATATCAAGCTCGGTATGAATATTCACTGGGCAGTAGCCTTTTTAATGGAACCTTTTTATGCTAAATCATTGTTGCCATGGTAACGAGGGGGCATCTCAAAGTTGTCAAAAAGTGTGATTTCTCTTGTATTATTGACTGAATCTTAATCTTAACACTGCTGTCAAGGGAACAAATAAGGGGTTATCACTGGCGAGTTTCACTGTCTGCAGCATGTTTTGCCAGCATCAATTACGAGGCATTTTTGACCCCAGACACCCTCAGATTTAATTTCAGTGGCCAGCTGGGCCATACCCCCCAATTTCTTTCGGTGGTGAGGGGGATGCCACCCTCCTTCAGACCCCATAGGTACATTATTAGTTAGGAGCGGCACGAAAAAACAGCTCATTTTTAGGACTACTTATTCTTACCCAAACATAGCTATTCACGTGTGGGTAATGCAGATTTTAGATGGATCTGGGGCTCAAAAAAGGGGTGTGGGTGGTGATAACATGTAAAAAGGCATATCTGAGTGGAAAATTTAGGGATACACAGGCAATTTACCTTTCCCAGGGCTCGAGCTAGAGGGCAACTTGGGTGAAATAGTCGCCCTGTCGTTGCTCACTTTGCTGGCTTTGGCTCTGAGGGAGAAAAAAAAATTCACCCTGATAATTCGGCCATGTTCTGTAGAGACTGCATATCAATTTAGTAGATTGAAAATAGTGTTGGTGTATATATTTTGCCATTGATTTGTTTGTCACTTATACATCAATCAATCATTTTCATTTTTTATGAAAAAAAAAATAAAGTAGGAAGCATTTTTAAATTTTGTAATGTAAAATAATTATTACTTGCCTGTAAATGTCCAGTCAGTATCCCAATTCATAGAAAAGCAACTGATTTTCTTTTAGCCAAGTTGTTCCCCTTGTTTGTACAGGTACTGCCCTAAAATAAATCATTTGTGTGTGCCCATAGGGACCTTCACGTTTGGGCCCCAAATAGTAATACAAAGGGGATTGGGTAGAATGAAATTGAAGTTTTCAGGCAGTTTCAATTCAGAACTTTGATTTTTTTCATCTTTCAAACAGTTAGAGAAGACAACTTACCTGAGTCAACAAAAATCTCTTTTATATATGCATAGAACCCAAGCTTCTTCATGATTGATGCCCCTATAAACCCTATTTTTCTCCAAATAAATTTGGGTTTACAGGAGAGCTCATAACACTGACATTGTCTGGCCTTCAGTCACACCCACTGCTCCCTAGACCCAGCAAACTTCTCCCTATTTTCTCAGGAGGTAGAAGTCACTTCTCCCTAATTTTTGTGCTATCTTTTGCCCGGCTTCCCAAATGAAATTTTCTTTACAGTTACCCCATTCTAATGCTCTTATATGTTTTAAAATTTAAACATTGTAGTTTTATCCAGAGCAGTAAGCTTTGACAGCTGTGTAAAACCAACTGTCAGCCAGTGAAAATCGACATTTCATAATGATGTTGCGTTTCCGACAGTAAATCACAGAACACACTCTAACAAATTTTAGACATTATCCAGTCAAACATAACAATATACAATAGAACTTCGATGGCTCGAACACCGATGGCTCGTTCACCATGGATGTGTCGAACCAATTCTTGTGCCCCTAGCGAAATCCTCGACATAAGAAATAGTGGAGGATAATTAAGAAGATTTTATTCTTTTATCTTGCAAATGTATGCTGTGTGTACTCATTAGAATCGCCTAGATGAGGCGATTCTAATGAGTACACACAGCATACATTTTCATTATAGAATACCGAAAATGTGTCTCAAATATCCGTTATTCCTCCTGACAGTAACCTCAGTGGCTCGAACTACCCCTGTCTTGAACAGATTTTCGAGGTCCCAAAGGTGCTTGAGCCATTGAAGTTCGACTGTACATGTTTTAAGTAAAGCTACATTCACAAGTGCATTGCATCTGATCTAGTCTGTAAACCAGGCAGGATCGATCCCGGGCTTCTCCTAATTTTCGGATGAGTAATGAGGTCCAATATCTGTATGACCTTAGCTGTTGGTGTGATGCAAAACTCAAACACTCACTCACTCTGATCTAGTCTACACTGTTTATATGCAGGAGGGTTAATATTTGTCAAACCCCTCACACTTTGCCCTCCCCTCCCTCCCTCCCCACAGTTCTTTATAGACACTCAGTATTAAGCAACTCCTTCTGAACTATTATCTTTGAGAACAAAGGGTAGACCTTTTTTCAAAGGGGCTTTTCTAATGGAAGGAAAATAGGGAGTGATGAATGTTGATCTGCCTGAAAAAAAAAAAATAAAAATATGCTAGGCTGTCCAATTCTCTAGAAACAAAAAAAAATAAAAATAAAATATAAATAAATAAATGAACAAAAATAAAAGCTTAGCTATCTCTCAGCTGCATGCTATCATTCAACTGTTTTGCAATGGTTTGCCTAATTTCTACTTGCGGAAATTTCAGGACCAGATGGGAAATTGACTTGTACCAGGTGTAAAAGAGTGTTCAACAAGGAGAGAGTGTTCAATGCCCACAAATGTCTTGCAGTTAGTGATTATATTGATCTCACAAATACTAAAGAACTGGTTAAAGCCAACAGTGAAGCACTAGGTAGGTCTTGATCAACAACAGTATCATTATGTGCACTTAAAAGATTGGACTTTAATGCATAATCTGTTACTCCACATATAGTGCAGAAATGCAGGGGGGAAGTATTTAAGGAAGCACTAGCTCCATTATTAAAAGGAGACACTAGCTCCTTTAGCATTTAAGGAGACACTAGCTCCTTTAGTATTTAAGGAAGCGCTAGCTCCTTTAGTATTTAAGGAAGCACTAGCTCCAGTATTAAAAGGAGACACTAGCTCCTTTAGCATTTAAGGAGACACTAGCTACTTTGTATTTAAGGAGACACTAGCTCCTTTAGTATTTAAAGGAGATACTAGCTCTTTTAGTAAATAAGGAGACCCCAGCTGCTTTTAGTATTTTAGGAGACACTAGCTCTTTTAGTATATAAGGAGACACTAGCTCTTTTAGTATATAAGGAGACACTAGCTCCTTTTTAGCTTGCCTGTGTGAAGTACAAAAGAGCTATTGTCACCCAGGTGCCAGTGTCTGCGTTGCTGTCATGCATTGCTGTCAGTTCACATTGCTGTTAAGTTTTACAGCAAAGTTTTCTTGAAGTTTATCTCAGCAACTTTTGGCCAGAACCAATATATATTTGGAATACAATCATATAAAAGAACAAACCTATTCTAGAACAAGAATCCTCAAGACATAAAAGAATGCACTACACCACACTTTGGGTGTGTTACCCTAATGCTTACAGTAAGAAACCAGAATATAAAAACATGGAATTTGCTTAAGCTCACCGTCTGTGGCTCAGAGGAAGCTTTTGCACAGCTTTAGATATTGAACTTGAAAGGACAGTTAACCCTTATCCCGCTGCAATAATTAATTTAGCCACACCCATTACATTTCAACCAATCAAATTACTTGATGTAATGCATTCAAATTCGCAGTATGAATAACAAACAGTGTAGATCCCTATCAGATGGCTTCTTCAAAAGCCATCTGATCTTGATTAACACTGTTTGCAAATGTAGTTGTTGTGCTCAGCAGGATTGGGATTAATATTTTGACTACCGGGTATATATGAATTTGTTAAGCTAAAGATGCTTTGAACAACTATGACTAGGTTTTTGTGCTGTAACAGGTCGACCGTGTGGCTCGGAAACTCAGCTGGTAGAGTGTTCGCACGGTATGCAAGAGGCCCTGGGTTCGAGTCCTGGTTGAGCCATGTTCTTTTTCCACCCCTGTGACGTTTGGTGGCTCTTGTGAGTCCAGCTCCGCATCTGAAGGCATGAAATAGAATGAAAAATGAATCTCACAGCCGGACTTGATAGGACAAAGAGATTCGGGATGAATCTCATTGGGCTGGAAGAAAATGTAACAGGTCGACCGTGTAGCTCGGTAGCTCAGTCAGTAGAGTGTTCGCAAGGTATGCGAGAGGCCCTGGGTTCGAGTCCTAGTCAAGCCATGTTCTTTTTCCACCCCTGTAACATTACCATTTCTGTAGTTTTGGACCCAGTTGTTCAAACTAACAATGTTGTTAGTTAATGTAGTTAAACATTTGGCAGATATGCATATACTTACATTTGGCAAATATGCATATAGTTTTGCTGAAAAAAAAAAGAATAACTATTGCCAACAAAAGCTACTCACATTTTGTCAGCAGAAATATTTGTATATTAGATACTGCACTTGCTAGGACAGTTAACTCTTATCCTGCTTCATAAGTTGATTAAGCCACACCCATTGCTGACAGTCAGCTAATCAAATTGCTTGTTTTGATATACAGTAGAACTTCGATGGCTCGAACACCGATGTCTCGTTTACCATGGCTGAGTCTCATTCTTGAACCCCTAGGGAAATCCTTTACATAAGAAAAAGCGGGGGATAATTTAGCAGAAATTAGTCTTTTATCTTGCAAATGTATGCTGTGTGTACTTATTAGAATCGCCTCGATGAGGCAATTCTAATGAGTACACACAGCATACATTTTCATTATAGAACACCGAAAAGATGTCCAAAAGTATCTTGTTATGCCTCCTGACAGTAACCCTTGGTGGCTCGAACTACCCCTGTCTCGAACAGAATTTCGAGGGCCCAAAGGTGTTTGAGCCATTGAAGTTCCACTGTATTTGTTCAGTTCACAAACTGAATGACAAACAGTGCAGATCCTGATCAGATGGCTTCTTGAGAAGCCATCTGATCTGAATCTACACTGTTTGCAAATAAACAGTGTAGATCCTGATCAGATGGCTTCTCCAGATCTGGATCTACACTGTTTGCAAATGTAGGGGTTGTCGTGTTCAATGGGAAATGGGTTTATATTTTGACCATTAACAAATCTGTCCAGGGGACAGTTGTTCAAAGCCTTGTTAGCTTAACAAGCTCTTTAGTGATCAAATTGTTGACTGTTCTAGCAAGTACAATATCTAAAATGTTGTTATTTATAGTGCAAAAAATGCAGCATATTCAAAAGCTGCTCACAGTTTTTCAGCAAAAATATTAGTATATTTACCATATTATATGATCAAAGTTTTAAGTATTCGTTAACGAACAATGTCATTAGTTTTGAACAACTGGCACCAGATCTGCAGCACTGATAAGAAGCTATTATTACAGACGAGGATGAAACAATACAGCTGCAGGAAGAGATACAAGATGCAGGAGAGATGGATCTAGATACAAAAGACACTGATTACAGAGCTCCCATTGATAAGCTGGAGATAGATGAAGATGATGAGGATGATGAGTTAGATACATTGACAGTTGGTAGAACTAATACAGACAATCAAAAAAATGACGGACAATCTGGAGTGGGTATCAGTGGTCAGTCTGGTAGGGGTGAAGGGACAGGAAAGAAAAGTACAGCTGATACAGAGATTCCCAGTGTGTCAGATAAAATTGCAGATCTTGGGCCAGTTGAGGTAAATGTCAAATGATCTTACCAGATTTCGTTTATATTAGATGGGGTATTTGAAAAATTTATTCAGGGACAGGCAATGATGAACGAGATAGCCGAAGTGTCGACTTAAAAGTATTTCGACAGATGGGAAGCTAAAATACAAAAAATATATAGGAGAAATATACCTGACTTAGAAGAAATGGGTTGGGTATAAGTGATAGGGTCGAGATATGCGAGGTCGGGATAATGAGTCAACTGTATGTCAAATTTGACTTGTCTGCACCCTATCTCATGATTGAATTGAGATAATTTGGTCAGACTTGGTAAAATATATCATTGCAACCTACCAAAGATTTCATTAGGTTTTGATGACCTTAAGATTTTTGTGATGAATGAAGAAATCTAGTTACACTTGGTACAATATTTCATTGTAGTCTACCAAAGATTGAATTAGAATTTGGTAACCTTGACTTTATTTTCAAGGGCACTGCCCCCCACCCCACAAAATGTAAATTTTGGCTCTTCTGCACCTTACCTTATGAATGTATTGATTAAATTTGGTCAAACTTGGTACAAAATTGACTTGATTTTGGTGACCTTGACCTTATTTTTAAGGTCACAAGCCTCCAAAAATTTACACTTTCGGCTTGTCAGCACCCTATCTCATGTACAGATTGATGAAATTTTGTCAAACTTGGAAACAATGTATATCATTGCAATCTACCAAATATTTGATTAGATTTGGTGACCTTGAATTTGTCACAGATGATGATTTACTTTCATGTCTGGTGATTGTAGATGAAACCTGGGTCCATTATTAAGCCAGAGAATAAAACTCAATTCAAACAAAAACAAACCAAAAGGAGGAGCCTTCTCTTGAAGGAAAGAAATTGTTTCTCCTCCCTGAGCAAATGTTTTCCTTTGAACAGAAGTAACTACAATCAGAGATGCAAAAATATGTTTGAAAAGGTTTCTTTCTGTTAAATTGCTTACTGCCCACTTGTAATATATTTCAAGCTTATTTACATGTACTTGCATTTCATATTTAACCCTTTTTGTACCAAATGGAATCTTCCTCCTTATATATACCAGGAGTATATGTCAAAATTTAGGGGTGTCAGATTGTGTTTTCTTCAGAATTTATTTGGAAACCGACTTAACTTTTCACAAACAGTGTAGGCCCTGATCAGACGCCGCCGGCCTGCACTGTTTGCCCTGGCACCCGTTCTGGGGTTTCTGGTACTAAATGGGTTAAGGGGAATGGAAACACCTTCAGGGGAGGCAACTCCTGCAAAAGTATTTTTGTCTTCCATGTTAATAGGGATCAACTCTTAAAGGAAAGAATTTGCTCCTTGGGTGCAAATTCTTTCCTTTATGAGTAGACCCCTTTTTCAGTGGGACAGGGCTTATAGAAAAGTGAACAGGAAGTCCCAAAAATTGTCTACTTTTGACAAATGGCAGAGAAATCTGCCAGGTGTTCCCATTCCCCTTAAGGACTTGAGTAACACATTAAGAAAGTGGGGCTTGTTGCTGATGTGGTCCAATGTAGAAATTGAAAATGATCGTTATTTTGCAGGTGCAGGCTGATCCTGATGTAGATTCTAGCCACATTGAGAAGCCTACTGATGCTATTGAAGATATTCCAGTGTTTCTTTCTGACCAAGACAAAGTCCTCTTCGAACAGAGCTTAAACATAGACCTCAGTGGAATTGACTACATGTTCCGCACCCATTGTATTTACCAAGATTTGAATGAGAATGCAAAGTCCAACTCTCGTATGCTGTCTAATGAACTGTTGTTATATTCCTGTAATACATGTGACAAAGTGTTTAAAACAGTCTCACACATGAGACTACACTGTCTCATACATACTAACCTGAAGCCTTTCAGATGCCACAAGTGTGATTACTCATCTAACTGTAGAGGTAAATATTCTTTACATTTTGATGAAAAAGACAAAGGCTTATAGATTAATAAGTTCTGAACAGTTAGATCCTTTGGAAGCAAAGAAAACACCAAATAAATGAATATAGCAGACTCGGCTTTGTTGAGTCTGTTGGTGACTAGTACTGAAATGTGCAACACTGGCCACGCCCTCTAGCGCCGGCTTAAGCAGAACCCTGTTTGTACCAAATGGAAATCAAACCCCATATATACAGTAGGAGTCCATTTCAAAATTTAGGGGTTTCAGGTTGTGTTTTCTTCAAAATTTATTTGGAAAATGGCTTAACTTTTTGCAAACAGCGTAGGCCCTGATCAGACGCCACAGAATCAGACGCCGCATTCTGTGGCGTCTGATCTAGGCCTCCACTTTTTGCCAGTTACCCGTTTTGGGGTTTGCGGTACAAAATGGGCTAATAGAATCTGTTGTGGGGCTGAGACACAGGCAAGGAAATCTCAGTTTTCAGTTTAAGTCTGAGATTTCCTTGTAATCCCATTATTGATTATTTTTCTCACCCACTGCCAAGGCAGCCATCTTGAAATCCTTCGAACAACATCTCCTCCTGAACTAAAAGCCAGAATAAGCTGAAACTCAACAGTTGTCATCAGGGTGACATTTAGATTCAGAATTGCTAAAATCATTCCAGCTGTTTCATCCCATTCTGATATACAAGATGGCTGCATGGAGGCCATCTTGGAATTCTTCAAACTACATCTCCTCCACAATCCAAGTCAAAGTAGCTGAGACTTGATGGGAGGCATCGGGGCAATATGGAGATTCAGAATTGTGCAAATCCTTCTGCTCCTATATCCAAGATGGCCACCATTGAAATGTTTCAAATGACATCACCCCCAAACCTAAAGTCAGAATGAGCTGAAACTTGATGGGAGTCATCAGGGCACCTAGGAGATTTAGAATTGATGCAATTGTTGGGTCTATAAGAAAGACTGACTGAGACAGATGCACCGGCTCATCCGAGTCTTTATGCTCAGTGAACACTCAGATGAGCCTGTGCATATGTCACATTATGCATTTTATGGATGTCAGCTGAGGGAAGGCTATATTCTGATTGAATGAGTTCACACACTAAGTCTTGTTTTTGTCTTCCACTTGCAAACATTGATGACATGTGTCATCCTGATGTGTAGGAGGAGGATGGAATTCAAGTTTATGCTGTCATGAGCTCTGGGTCCAAGATTTTAAATGATATCTCACATGCGCATGAAATTTGCCTTGCTCATAATTAACAAAGTATAAACAAGTGTGAGCATGGGATTCTAAGGCTCATTAATAGTAGCTCTACAGCTGCTACATACATTCCAGGAGCAGATGACAATATGATTTTTTAAAATACATGTATTTTCATAGTAAATGAGGCATGACACAGACGATTCACATGTAATGCCAGGCCTTATTTTCACTAAAAAAAAAACCACTTTGAAAATGGCATCTGCTAGTCTTGATTAATAATCAAAGGGTTAAAATACGAAAAATGATGTATTTGTTTGCTCAGAAAAGTAGTCTTCTTGCTCATGAATGGTTGAAATTTTATTACACATAAACCTCTTTATGATAATTTTCATTATAACACAGTTTAAAGATTGAGCCCTAAAATGCATAATCTATATTCTGTTATTGTATCAAGTTGGTTTAACTAAAACATTTTCTGCTTTGGACCCAAATAATAGTCATTTCAAAAACTCGCCTATATTAACCCATTTATGCCTAGTGGCCCTTTTTTGGGACGTTGGCAAACAGTGTAGACCCAGATCAGACGCCGCAGAACGCGGCGTCTGATCTGGGTCTACACTGTTTGCTCAAAGAATATACATTTTTGTACAACTTACATTAAACAAAACAAATCTGACACCCCTATAATTGAAAATGGACAACTCCAAATTTATAAGATGGAAGATTCCATTGTCATATATGGGTTAATACATTGTAAACGTTACCTCTGAAAACAAATTTTATAGATGAAAATTTGTGACATTTTTCTTATTTCTTCTCAGAGAATAGATAGTTGGTACTCGTTGGTACTCATCGAGGCGGTTCTAACGAGTACCCACAATCTATATTTTAGAGCAGAAATAAGAAAGATAAGGTATACCCTTGTAAACCCCAGTTTTATTTATATAAAAGTGGGGTTCATGGGGGTCAAAATTATACAGGCATGTTTTCGAAATGGTTATAAAAGGGGTTGTGGTGTATTCATGAGTTTATGCTGAGGTAGGTTGAGCATGAAAAATGTTTATTATACCCCCACAAATGAAATTTGGCGGGGTATATAGGAGTGAGCTTGTCGGTCTGTCTGTCTGTCGGTCGGTCGGTCGGTCTGTTGACTTGGTTTCCGGACGATAACTCAAAAAGCACTTCACCGATTTTTATAATTTTTGGTACACTGATGTAACATCATAAAATACAGGTCAAGTTCAATTTCCACTACAATTCGTCAATTTTCGACATAGTTATGGCCCCTTTCATGTGAAAAAATTGCAAAATGCCGCTGTTGTACTATCAAGGCAGTTTTTGTGGGGGTATTCATCACCTTTAGGGATAGCTCTAGTTGACAGCGGTATCGGGGTTCATTTCTTTACTTTCAGGTAATCTGTACAGTCATATGAGGAAGCACACCGGCCAGTTCTATAATTGTGCCAAGTGTAAATTTAAGACTGTTAACAAGAGCCATTTATTGGAACATGAGATGACTCATAGCGGAGTACGGCATGTCTGTGAGATATGTAAGAAAGATTATAATACACAGAAATCGCTAATGAACCATGTGAGAAAATATCACACATCCAAAAGAGGTGAGTTCTATTATATAAATATTATATTTTTGAGAGGGTGATAGTGAAAAATGTCACCCTGAGGAATATGAATATCAACGGAGGTGCAGATCCCTAGCACCCTCTCAGGAATGTTATAATCATTTTATTATACCAAACAAAATTGATAATTAAGGTTAGGGATTTTTAATGAAAATTACAGGGCAGCTTACACGCGACATTTGACATCATGACGTTCCAAATTATCCGATAATGTCGGCTTTCTACATAAGTGACGTCAGCTGGTGAAACAGAAATTCAGACTTACAAACATCTATAACTTCCTTATTTCTGATAAAACTCTAAAGAGTGGGCATGCCTTTTCTTAATTAAATCAAAATTTCTTGACTTTGTAACAATTTTTGGTTTAGACTCTTGTTCTCCAGCTTTCCTAAGAATCGAACTGTACGCGCGCCCAATTCCGTGCATATGACAGTCGAAATTATCGCAGGGTGATAGTAAAAATTATCACTCTCAGACCTATTCGGAGTTTTGGTTGGGTAAGTCACATGAGGTATAATAAAATAAATTATGAGAAATAAGCAGGTTCATGATAAAGCCAGTTTTTGCCATTTGCAACCAACATAGGTGCAGAATAGACTACATAGAAATAGACTGATCAGTCTGTGTTTCTATGCAGTCTGATCTGCACCTTTGTGTTTGTTTTTTGTTTTTGGATAGAACAATACATCTAGTTTCTATATTTAACCCTTATCCTGCTGAATATTCAGTTTAGCCACACCCATTTCTGACTTTGAACCAGTCAGATTACTTTATGTAATTTATTCCTTCAAATTCATAAATTGAATGTCAAACAGTGTAGATCCTGATCAGATGGCTTCTAGACTGTCTGCAAAGATAGGGGTTGTCGGAACAGCTGGATAAGGGTTAAAATTTCCAGAATCTTGCCAGTGTGTGTAGCTGAGCCGGCTGGTGTGTGTCTTACCTACTCCAAAGCGTGTTTCCTTGTATCAATACTCATCTCATGCAGTGCAGAGAACTCCCTGTGCCACTACATACGTCTGGTCAATAACGCTACCTGTCTTACCCGGGCTCAGTCAAATGCTCTGAGGTCTGGCAATTTTTATGCCCCCGTCATTGGAAGAATGATGGAAAGGGCATATAGCATTGCCCCTGTCTGTCCGTCCATGCGTTCGTCGTCCGTCCGTCCGAGTCTTAAACGCAGTCAATAACTTACTAATTTCTTGATGGATTTTAAAATTACACGACAGAAATGTTAACCATCATGAGACGACGTGTCACATGCAAAACCCAGGTCCGTGCCTCCAAGGTCAAGGTCATTCTTAAGAGGTCAAAGGTAAAAAAAGGGTCCGAAACTTAAACACAGTCAATAACTTACTTATTTCTGGATGGATTTTGAAATTACTTTGAAGAAATGTTAACCATCATGAGACGATGTGTCACATGCAAACCCAGATCCATACCTCCAAGGTCAAGGTCATACTTAGAGGTCAAAGTTAAAAAAAATGGTCCGAAACTTAAACACAGTCAATGACTTTCTTATCTCTGGATGGATTTTGAAATTACTTGGCAGAAATGTTGGCCATCATGAGACAGTCTGTCTCACACAAAACCAAGGTCCTTACCTCCAAGGTCAAGGTCATACTTAGAGGTCAAATGTGAAAAAAGGGTCCAAAACTTAAACACGGTCAATAACTTTCTATAGATGAATACGAACATAGACAACTTTTCAGGCGGGGGCATCCGTGTCCTATGGACGCATTTCTAGTTTCAAAGAGATTAAGCATTAACCCATTGCATGGGGGAAACCCCTAAAGGGGTACCTTGACAAACAGTGCAGGCCCAGTTCAGATGCCGCAGAACGCGGCATCTGATCAGGGCATGCACTACTTGCTAACAGGATTTTCGGTAAAAAAAAATAGAATACATGTAAAACCCAAACAATAGGCCTGACACCCTTAGTATGACAAATGGACTTGTCCAACATATAGCAATGGAAGAGTCCACTAGTATACAATGGGTTAAATATTATCTACAGTCATTCTTTCCCTTCTTCCAATTACTGGTGAAAGGATGAATTATTTTGGTATAGTAAAAATTATTTTGGTAGGTTTAATAATAAATTATTTTGGTAGGTATAATAAATTATTTTGGAATAATAATAAATTATTTTGGTATAATAATGATTATAATAATAAAATGATAATATATCGTCTTTATTTATAGCAGGTGACACATTTAGTTCTCATCTTCCATGTGGCCCTCTTTTCCTGGGTATGAACCAGTACTAAGCAATGAGGATAAAGTATCTCGCTCAAGGAAACAACACTTGACCCTTGTGGGGATTGAACTAGCTACCGGTACCTCTCGATCTCAAATCCAATGCTTTACCACTGCACCACAGCACTCCACATTTAAACTATTGAATGGTCTAAGCCTGCCCATGAAAAGTGTGGTTAGGTACATGACGGGCTTAACTTGACTGCTTTTCTTGGCAGGGCTGTTCAATAAGAACAAATAATCCGATACATAAAGATTGTTGAAATGCAAAGTTAGTATTGAAATTAATGATATTGCTCAGATACTGCATATCAATACCAGTTCTAAATGCTTATGCAGGTTTTGATAGGATAGCTTGTTATTACATGAGCCAATCAGACGGTCAAGAATAGGACACAGTTGAAGGACTTAAGATAACACTGCTCAATCTATGCACTTCTGTGGCATACTGTATAAATCCTTATTCCTAAAATTAGTGACACCTTTTTAACAAACAAGTTTCATGATCCAGCAACATACAGACAGAATGGCAAAAAAAGTGCAGATCTTGATCAGACTGCTCCTTTTGGCGCTATCTGATCTGGGTCTGCACTGTTTGCCTAGGCCTTTCTATCCCAATACATGTACTTAGGATCATTACAAAATAAGGCTACTTCAGAAAATTTAGACCTCACCTAAAAAAAAAAAAATTGACATTGCTTATTTGTTTCAGCATACAGCTATAACACAAGGTCTAATAACATTTTCCTCCAAATTTGATTTACCTGCTGTGTTTACGGCCCCAGCCCATCGGGGCTTAAAGAAATAGATGGGCTGCATGATGCTTCCACACAGAGCCGAAACCGACCCGCACACAAGTACTGGTAAACCACTTAGAGGATCTAAGCCTGCCCAGGTAAAGCGGTGCGAGACGGACGGTCCATGCTTATAAACCCTATTGGTTTCATTGGGGGACAGGGCTTGAGATGTCATTTCATCTCAATGTCGGGTAAAAGTCCCACAAATTGGAAGCAACCTTCAAAATGACCTATGCAGTGTTGACGGGGACATTAAACCTCAAATCAATCAGATCAATCAAACAGACAGAATGGCAAGCAATGTAGATCCTGATAAGACTGCTCCTTCAGTAGCCCTTAGATCTTGGTCTGCACTCTTTGCTTAGGCCTGTCTGTCCCAATACTTGGGATCATTAAAAAATAAGGCTACTTCAGAAAATCTAGACCTCACCTAGAAAAAAATTGTAGTTGCTTATTTGTTTTAGCATTCAGCTATAATACAAGGTCTAATAACATTTTCATCCAAATCTGATTTATCTGCTGTGTTATATATGCAAACAACACAATTTGTCACATACAGTTAATTTCCTATAAGACCACCTTTGGGACTTTAAGACCACTTTTGAAAAGTCCTGAAGGTGGTCCCTGACGAGAGGACATTGTGTGCAGAAAATATGAAGAAAGAATAACTGCACTCTTCTAAATAAGATTTTAGGTGGTCTTAATAGCGGAATTTTACTGTATAAGGTTGCCGTATTCTGAAAAAATGGATGTAAAAGAAACCAGAAGAGTTATCAAATAACTTCATATTAAAGGAATGAGCACCAAGGAAATCCATACTGACATGGCAAAAACACATTGTGAGGATTCCCGTTTCTACTGTAAAAATGCTATAAATGTTGACACCTTGAGAACTTGCTGTAATTCTCCTAAAGTTTTAACAAATTTGTTTTATGATCCAGCAAGGAGTCCAAAAAGTGAAGATGGAATGGCAAACAGTGTAGATCCTGATCAGACTGATCTGGGTCTGCACTGTTTGCTTAGGTCGTCTGTCCCAATACGTAGGATCTTTGCAGTATTAAATTGTTAAGAAGTGGGTTGCTGATTTCAAGCAAGGCAAAGAGGGCACTGATTATGCTGTATGGTCTGGTAGCCTTAATATGTTCTATGAAAGGGTTATCCTTTCAAAGCAAGGAATACACCACAGAACTGAAAAGTATGGATCATACTACAAGTTTTAATCTGCCACACACCTTCAGACTGAGTCATTTCTCTGCATGATGATTTATGACAGGAATTGTACACACGGTTAAGAAAGCATGTCATGAGCAAGAGCCACAATTCTCAGTTCCCTGGTCTTTTGGTTATCTTCCCTGACAAAAATAACCTTGTGGTCACCATTTTACTTTAACAGCCTTAGATATATATTTATGGTACTTTGTTTACCAAGTTGAGACATCGATAACCACAGCTCCAGAAGCACAATATTTTGAGTTTTGGTCCATAACTCCATCACCTTCAATCGCCCATGCCTATCGGAGCTTGGAGGAATAGATTGGGTTGCATGGTGCTTCCAGGCAGAGCTGAAACTGATCACACATGAGTACCGGGTAACCGCTTAGAAGGACTAAGCTTGCCCAAGCAAAGTGATCTGAGTCGGACTGTCCAAGGCATATAAGCCTTCTGGTTTCATTGGGCGGCAGGGCTTGAGATGTCATTTCATCTTTTTGTTGAGTAACAGTCCGACCGAATTGGAATCAATGTCTTCAAAATGACCTAAATATTGTAACAGTTGACGGGGACATTAAACCTCAATTCAAACAAACAAAAACCATCTCCTTCGAGATATATTGTTATGAACCCAAGGTTAAACAAAACATGTGTTCTAAATACAAGAGCAAGTAATTCAAGTAGCAGAGGGTCAATATTGTCACTCTTGTACCTAGCATACCTCTAACACTTGATTGGCATAACTTCTTTTCCCTTCAATACACCTGTACTTTGTATATTGATGCTCTAGGATGAAATCTCAATAGTGTTGAGAAGGGGTCCTCATGAAAACCCTTATAATTACCACTTACAGTTCTTTCATTTAAGATTGGCAGGGCAGAGCTGTGGTTTGCCCCTGCCTTTGAAATGTCCTATTGACAGGTGGTAAAACAAGTCTCTCGATTATACACACACACATACAGTGAACTTTCGTAATTAAGACCACCAAAAACTGAGACAAATTATGATTTAAAAATCTTATGTATAAGAGTGCAATTATTCTTTGTGAATTCTGCAGACACTGTCCTCTGGTCATGGACCACCTTTGGGACTGTTCAAAATTGGTCTTAAAGACCACTTTTGAACAGTACCAAAGGTGGTCTTAATATAGGAATTTTGCTGTATTTGAAATCAATTGTAACACAGACAAGCTATGGTGTAAATGGCCATTTGATCTGCTTGGGAAGAACTATACTGAATCTTCTTGTGGTCTCAAATTATTCAACATTTATTGAGAACACCTGAACTACCCCACCCTGCCAATCTTAGTTACGACTACTTTAATCTATACAATATCTTGCAGATGTCCTGCTGACACTTTGCTGCAACATACTTGAGACTTGTGTGTTCTCAGTTCTGTTTGTTAACCTTTACCCTGCTGTAGGCGACAAGCCCTATCTTTGCAAACAGTGTAGATCCAGATCAGATGGCTTCTGAAGAAGCCATCTGATCAGGATCTACACAGTTTGACATTCAGTTTATGAATATGTAGAAATAAGCTGCATCAAGTAATCTGATTGGTTCAAAGTCAGAAATGAGTGTGGCTTAATTGAATATTCAGCAGGTTGTTTGTTAGTGCACCTTCTGGGTACAATCTTCTGAACACCACATTGTTTTTCAGAGGAGGGATTTGCCATCTCTTTATTTTTGCAGGAAGAGAATATTTGTCCAAATTCATGCAGACCCGAGATGCCAAGGGTTCAACAGTGATACACCAATGTCATGTTTGTAATCGCAAGTTCAAGAAGAAGATTGACAGAGATCGGCATTTATTTGTTCATGACATCAAAGATATTCCGAATATCCAGCACTGTATGTTATGTGATTACACAGCCAGTAGAAAAATGTACCTGGAAAAACATTTCATGAAACATAGGTGTATTTACAGGTAAGACAGGAAACGTGTATTAGCCCATTGTATACAGGAAGTCCTAAAACGGGACACAGGCAAACAGTGCAGGCCCAGATCAGATGCCTCAGAACACAATTGTCTGATCAAGGCCTTTTCTGTATGCAAAACGTTCGGGCATTTTCTACATAAATTCCTAGAACTATCAACCTGGAACCCCAAACATTTGATATGAGTTGCTACCTGTATATATAAGGCTGAAGATTTTATTAGGAAAATAAGTTAGTTATAAAGGGAAATGGGAACACCTTCAGGGGAGGCAACCCCTGCAAAAATATTTTTGTCTCCCATGTCAATAGGGGTCAACTCTTAAACGAAAGAATTTGCTCCGGAGGAAATTCTTTCCTTTAAGAGTAGACCCTTTGCCAGGTGTTCTGCCAGGTGTTCCCATTCCCCTTAAGCCATGAAAAATAGAGGTGTTTACATGGGCAACTTATGGAGATCAGCTCAGTATGGCTGAGATACACTACTACCTCTGCTGGCCTCGGTAGCTCATTTGGATGCATGTCTTACTGGTGATCAGGAGGATGCGTGTGTGATACCTGCCTGGTTGGTAGCATGCTTTTGTGGTGATTGATCCTGAAATCTTTTCTACAGTCATTCTCTCAGTTCCGCTGATTCAAGAAGGGCAGTTGTCAGTTTCTGGCATTGGCAGTTTCTGGCAAAAGAATGTGCACTGAACTGGTTAACTGCTTACATATAAGCCTACCCTGGAAAAATGTGGCTAGGTAAACTGACTGGCTCAAAAATGACCTAAATACTATTGACTGGACTGTTAAACTCCAATACAAACAAACAAACAAACAAACAAAACACCACAACCTCTTAGTCTTATTCTTGGATCCATAGCATAATGTGGGATGGTTAAACAATCCCAGCAAATATGCTATTAAAGTGTGACTTTATAGAAAAAGGACTATTTGTAATCATTTGTCTGTACATAATATATCCATTTTGAGTAAATGGTCATTTTTCTATATAGTTAATACATTTTAGAGTTTATACCTGTATTTAAGGGATGTTTAATCCAGAATTTATCAAATCACTGAAAATGTATTACCCACTCCTTAAATGGTCTGCAATAAAGGTCACAAATTTCAAATTTAAATTATTCTGTTAAGTATCCTAAAATCTAAGTGTCATATTGTACATTAAGCGGGAGTAATGCTAAGCATTTGCTGTTTGTTTATTGATTTGAATGATTACTTTAGATTCATCTTGACTTTGACTTGTTTTGCATTAAGGGCAACGGTGTCTGCTTAACTTTTATAATGGCAAAGTGATTTAACAGTGTATTTTACAAGAACGGCAAAATGACACATGAACTTGCAATGCTAGGGAGTTATGGAAGTCTTGCACATACCAGAGAGTAGTCATTATTATGTCTCCCCCGAAAATTTTTTTTTCAGAGAGACATATTGTTTTTCCCCCGGGTGTCTGTCTGTCCGTCTGTCTGTCCGTCTGTCACACATTCGTGTCTGCTCTATAACTTGAAAACCGTTAGAGCTATCTTCACGAAACTTGGTATAAATATTATTCAGCAT